>JAEIGO010000074.1:502500-2902500 GCA_018903765.1 Drosophila aff. chauvacae BK-2020
CAGTCAGTCAGTCAGTCAGTCAGTCAGTCAGTCAGTCAGTCAGTCAGTCAAAGCATTTTATATATATAGATATCATTCATTTGGATAATGAATGACATTTTTTATGTTCAAGAACAAATTGTTCATGATCTAAGCATTATTAAAAAATAATATCATTCTTATTATTCACCAACAAAGCTTCAAGGAGAATGAATTCAGAACCAGGATTTGTATGTCCTGCCATGTGAAAGTTTTCTCCACTTCTCCACTTAGCAAATTTATTGACTCAAATTCAGGAACGACTAGCACAAATAGTGTTAGTTGCTTGCTCAAAAATAATTGCATGGCCTATTTTGTGGATGAAATAAGATAAGTTACTGGAATTGTAATTCCACTATTAAGATCTTTCTATCAGTCGGTCAACAGGAAGGAGTTCTTTACCGGAAGAGTGAAGTGGGAGACAATATCCCTTCGGGTGGACATTTCAGCTTTTCTGTACCCCTAACAATGTTAATGGGATTCTGTGAAGACTACAAGAAAGTAGTGTTAAATTGTAAACATGAGCTTGTTCTTTTGCTTACAAAAACACTATGATATGTTTCTTAAAACAGCCCTTCAGTACCATTCCCCGGAGATTCTCCTCGCCAATTCCACGCCAGTCCCGGGGACTGGCGGGGAATTTCCATACAAATCTAGTAAGGATTTTCCATACATCAGTCCGATGTGGCGTGGAATTCGAAATTCGGCGGGGATTATTTGGGGAAATCGCGTGGAGTCCCTGCGCCATTTCGCAGGCAATTTCGAAATTTCGAACTCGATTCCACGTGGATTTTGCGTGGAAACACCGTGGAAAACGTGCTGGAAATCTCCGTGCAATCTCCGTGGAAACACCGTGGAAAACGTGCGGGGAATCTCCGTGGAAACACCGTGGAAAACGTGCGGGGAATCGGCGTGCAATCTCCGTGGAAACCCCGTTGAAGACATACGGGGAATCTCCGTGGAAAACCCGTTGAAACCCCGTGGAAAACCTATAGAAAATACCCGAAAAATATCCTTCTAGTAAAAATCCGGAGTAACACATTTTTGGTTAGCTTAACTTCTTTATTCCTAAATGCGTGTGACGGGTCTTCTCTGCCGGCGGGTGTCCCTTTACCAGACTAATGCTATCTGTAAATAAACTATATAAATGTTAAAATCAAATCTGCAAATTAATTTATTAATGAAACACAAATAACTTTACTTACCTCCTTGTAATATTTCACTTTTACGCAACTTTAACTAATACGCAAAACACTTCCGAATGCGGCAACAGTCAACTCTAAATGCAAGGAGAATTAGAAGCGAGAGAAAACCGATGATCGAAAATAATGTCAGGGTATGCACGACCAAAGCAATGCCTTTTAATTTGAACCCCGTAAGGCAGAAGATCAAATATGAACTTATTGGCTTTGCCAAAATAAAATTTTAATACTCGCCAATTCGACTAAATAAATAAAAATTCGCCAAATACAATATTAAATATTTATAAATATTCCAACTTATTTTAAAAAGGGTATTCTGACGTCGACCCAACACAATTTGTTTTCGACAGATTTTCTTATTTTCCTTTCAACCATTTCCATCTCTTTCTAATATCCGAACTGTCGAAAACCGCTGCTCCGAGTCAGTTCGAAAACAAAAACAAATATACTGTCCGAACTTCGTGAGAGATCGGCAGTAGCCGACGCAGGTCGATTTCTGTTGCGCCTACTTCGTTTCGAACTTCGCTAAACGGAGCCCATGTAATTAGTTTTTGTTTTTCGAGCATGCCGCGTGGAAAACCCGGGGACGTGGAATTTTGGTACTGAAGGGAGTTGATGGAAAAACACATAAAATAGCAATAACAAATATAAGCTGGAAAATCCCACACATCGTTCCGAGTGATAGTGCCAAAATTAAAATGTTTAATATAGTAAAAAGTGGGGCTACCCTCCCACTCGCTTTCCGGAGCTGGGACTGCTATATCAATCCAACCATAGTCCAAGGAACACAGTTGATTTGGAACGTTAAGTTGTCTTCAAGTACAGAACGTCCACGTTTTGCTGTCATTACATTTACATTAAATGGGGAACTAATTACAAATAATTTGAGAAACGCACAAGTATATTTAAATTCCGAAATTTTTTCTTACAAGGATTTGAATGTGAAATATAATGAGAATCGGTTTGCTGTCTTTTATGATATGTATACAAAATTTCAAAAGAGCTATTACAATCGAGAGCCACGGGCTCTTTTATCACCCATGGAGTTCAAGTCAAAAGCCCCCATTGTTGTTGTTGATCTCTCTTATCAGAATGAGTCAGTCAAATCAGGACCGATTCATGTTAAAATATCCATTCCCTTCGCATTGATGCTAAGTTCGGAGTATCTATGTGCAATAGTTCATGTTTGATCTCCGGCTTGAGATTATGACTAACTTCTACAGTAATTTCACTGTCCTGCATTGGTTCACGAAGGGAATCTGCAATCGAAAGCATTGCATCCAAAAAGTCATCAAAATTTTCGGTACTACCCTGTTTGCGGCGACGCATAGCACTTTTGATTTCACGATCAGATCTCTGATCTTGATATCTCTCCTTTAGACGCCTGCATAACATATTCCAATTCATGTTATCGGACGATCTATGAACACGCCAATAAAATGCCAGGGCCGGTCCTGCAAACAATAAATTAGCGAACTGGGAAAGTAGTTAGAAGTTTCCGTTTAGGCATTGCGAAGTGAAACAATTTACGCGGAAAATAAAATCCTCAATATCAATGTCGTTGGCTGACCCGCTGAATTTAATACGCCAATTAGATATTATATTGGAAATCCTATCAGGTCTATCCAAAGAAAGATCACATCGATCGCTTCGAAAGTCTGGAGAAGTCCTAACATGTTGACTGTTATTTCGTTCTGAGTTTATCTCGGGACCGTCTCGATCGAAACTAGTTAGTATGTCTTGATGCAGCTCACTCTGTCCATTACTTGCAAATGTGGATCTATTCAATTGAGTAAATGCCATAGTAATTTGTTCTGTCACTGATTGTAGCATGCTTGCCTAAAAGGACTCCATTGAACTCTGGACTATTTGTTCAACACGGTCTTCTGTATTGACTTTCGAACCTGCGTTATCCCCGATACGAATTTCCTTTTGGGAATTTTGATCAGACTTCCCGTTCTGTTTTGCTGAATTTCGAGAAGCTGAACGAGTTACCATCTTGTTACCCTGAGATTTAGTGGAAAGAGCCAAATGAGATCCTAACTCGGATTGAGAACATGACTGACCACAGATGGGGCATTCGTCATGGTTCTTAAGGTAATTGTCAAGGTAAAGCTTATGAAAAGAATGTTTACAACGGGTTTCGACCAAATCCAGATCGCATACTGACCCGTTGCAGATGGTGCATATCACAGATATATCAGTATCTAAGTCAGCTAAATTTTCATTACTCATTTTTGGAGTTTAAAAATACACACTAGCGAATATATAAAGACAATCGTTCGTCTTTAGAACAAGAAAGATAAGCGATAGGATCAAACGATCAAAGGTAGGCAAGAAACGGTAAGATCCAACGATCAAAGGTAAGAGAGACGGTGAGATCCAACGATCAAAGGTGAGCGACAAAAAGGTGAATACGGGTCTTACCCAGGGTAGTAAAGCAGTAGGTTGTATAGTTCAATAGGTAAGGTACATTTAAGGTAAGTGAATACAGAGTTGTAAAATAAATGTCATCCATTTATTTATGAAGTCTTACCAATTAGAAGAGTAACTAGCCGAATCTATCCAGCTAGAGAGATCTCAATTCTAAATGATAAGAAGGTAATGTTTGAATATTGAAATCCTGGTACAGAACCGACTTTAAATCAGAAATATAAATCCTAAGAATCAATTACTCAAATTGGAAGGTTTTTTAACTATATTGTTCGATTACACAGGCCGACAAAATTTTGACCCAGAAACCAGTATATACTTTTCCGAAGGTTTTCGGTGCGCTGAATCCGAATCCAAGGTCGAAATTTCCGAATTGGCTCTGGTTTCCGAGATATCCTAACCTAAAAGTGCAAAAACAGCGTTTTTTGCCTATATTTGAAGTTATGTAGCATCGAATTTTTTCTTTTGGGTGGGTGGGGTGTTAAGATGAACAAGAGTGTCACAGATACAATTTTGTAGACAGAGATACGATAGCTGCAATACGATAACCAAACGGTTAAGAATCAGACAAGGAAGTGTACCTATTGAAGATGAGGACCAGATGTTATTGGCCTATTGGCCACCCTACCTGTGAAATCCATTCGGACTCCAACCTTTTACAACCGCTGCTTTACATACCCTTTGGTGCCCAAAAAGACATCAGACTAATTCATATTTGACACCATATAATCAAAGATAAAGATAATATTTCGATACATTTTCTAATCTATTCCTTAAGCCTAAAGATTTAGATCTTTAGGTTAGAAAACTTCTTATTGAGTAATTTTGTCCTTTTTTACCGCAAACGAAAATAAAGATAAGTAAGATAGGAATAAAGATATTATATATATACATTACTCTTCGTTTTACTTTACATTACATTACGATTTAACACACTATTTAAGAATCTCTGACTTTATATATGTGTATGTTCAGGTTACTAGGTTTAACGGCTATGCCTAACTTACGCACTTTCCAACGATGTCAGCAGGCCTGATGACTGTTGATGAGTAGCTGTGGGTATTAATTTAAGTTGGGAAAATCACATATATATTTCTCAGATCTTCCACAAAGCACGCTAAATTAGGATCGTAAAGATTTATGAGTACATATTCTTAGGCAAAGTTAACACATAAATGCAAAACTATTCTAAAGATACTCAAGTTTGGACACGATTATTCATGTTGGACTGCTTCAAGTGCGCAGCGGATGCGGCGTCACAACCAGTAGCTTCTCAATTGGGTCGTGCACACTTATTCTCGCTATGCGCACCTAAGAAGAAGAAGACGGCACACGGCTCCTATCCGTGAGATGAAAAACGCACACCAATCCAATGTTTTCGCAGAAACGCCACATAAATCTATGTGTGTGTGTGGCAGAAATGGCACATAAACATATGTATGTGTGCGCCGAAAAGAAGAAAAGGGTGCACGGCGATCTGCTCCTCGCTTGTAGCGACGAATGCGTTGAAAAAGACGGCAAAGCGAGGTGACTCGAGGTCGGCACCTGTTAAGCAGCAGGAAAGGGCAAGCGCCGCTTTCCGCTGCACGCGGTGGGTGCTCCAGTTGCACGCAGATGTGGATCTTACTGCAGTCGAAGAAGCACGGAAAAATTCCACTGCACGTGATCAAAACTGGGGGTGACAACAAAGCAAACCGCTTAAGCGATGCGGCCAATAGGACTTTTCTCCAAAAACGTAGGACGGCCGCAGACGCTATATTGGGAATCAATATTTTAGCCACTGGCGATCGAACGCACTAGAAAGCTTACCACTTATATTTAAAGCACAGTTTAAGCTATGAATTGGCAATATTTGCCTTGAAAAACACTCTTCCGATCGACACGATGCACGTGGATTAATATTTGGGGGCGATGCAAAAAGTTGAACTGCACTCGATCACGCCTTCCAGAAAAGAGAACGGAAGTATGAAGATCCAATGTGACCATAGCTTGCCCAAAATCCTAAACAGGGATTCTTTGCGATATTTTATCGAAAATACACAATTTGCCAGGATCTGGTGGTTCGTTGCCAAATAATTGCGATAGCACATATTGGGGTTGCCATCCTGACTCGACTCCCATTTATTTATGCACTTTTTGTTCAAAATAATTATTCAATTTTACATCATTTAATATTTTTGAAGAATAATTAATCATTATACATTTATTTCAAATCATTAAGTGTCCTTACAAAGTCAGGAATTGAAAAAAAACTGGCAATACAGTAAAAAATGTATGCCAAACAGTTGGCACAGTAGCGGTGGACGATAACCGTGTGGAGCCTCTTTTCAGCTCTAGGCTTGAGGAACTGTTGGCACTTCCGACGGGGGTGGATTCCGTTGCAAAGTCGACAACGGTAGGACTGACTGCGTTTGGGAAACCTGCCCCTTAAGGCGGCCGCACTGCGAGTGGCAAGGAGTTGTGTAACGACCCTCTTTCGGGATGCGTGGCTTCGCTCGCCGGGGTCGTGAGTTACACAAAAGTTGTGCGTGCCGTTTCCTTGAATCCCACAAATACCCAGTAAGAAGAGAGGTGATAGTTCGGTTTTTGTATTTATTTATTTAGTACGATCGGTCTTTTCCTGGAATGGTAGCGACTTCGCGGCTGGCGCGGTCGGCTTGTGGATACCCTGTAATGTAGGGTGTGCGACTTCGCGACTGGCGCGGTCGGCTTGGGGATACCCTGTAATGTAGGGTGTGCGACTTCGCGACTGGCGCGGTCGGCTTGTGGATACCCTGTAATGTAGGGTGTGCGACTTCGCGGCTGGCGCGGTCGGCTTGTGGATACCCTGTAATGTAGGGTGTGCGACTTCGCGACTGGCGCGGTCGGCTTGTGGTTACCCTGTAATGTCGGGTGTGTTGGGCGAGGCGCGTTCCCAGCGGGTTGGCCGCGGTTCGGGACGCGACGGTCGAGTCCGGGTGACGGTCGGTCGTACTGACGATCCTATGCCTATGCTCGCACCGTTACTCCTATCCTCCTGATCAAGGTCTGCTAGCAAGAGCTAAACCTTGGCCCATGTTCGTCTTGTTACGCTCGGGTTCGGTTCCGGAACCTTACTCCGCTACCCTGTTCCCGTCAAGATCTGCTAGCAAGAGCTAAACCTTGGCCCCTTCCTGAGCTATGGCATGGGTTCGGTTGCAAGAACCTTACCCCGCTACCCTGGTCCACCTCAAGATCCGCTAGCAGGAGCTGAATCTTGGCCCCACGTCTAAGCCAATGTGCATGAGTTCGGCTACAAGAACCTCACTCCGCTCCCCGTCCACATCAAGATCCGCTAGCAAGAGCTGAACCTTGGCCCGTATCTACTTCGGTAACTAAGTGAGCTCGGCTTCAAGAACCTTGCTCCACTACCATTACTACTTGTTCAAACTACTATGAGACTTACCCAGGTGTTGTCAGCTCGGCTGCTCGCCAAAAGTGAACTTGCCCTGAGTTGTGTCTCGCCTTTTATAGGCCGCGATCAGCTGTGTTTCCCAGATCGATATCCGATTCCTATCGATAGGCACCAGGGTTGCCATATCGTTGGGTACGGCCGATAACTATCAGCTGTTCAGGGCTGGTGGCCCTGTCGGTGCTGGGGTTGCCAGATGTTGCCCTTGTTGTGGTTGGCGTTGCCAGATGGCGGACTATCGCCCTTTTATTTATTATTCATACTCTCCAATCATAATAATTCAATAATACTCTCAATGATAATAATTCCTAATACTAATGGTAACTAATAATAACAATTCATAATAATCTCGGTAACTAATAACAATTCATGATAATAACAACTAATACTAATTAATAATAATAACAATTAATAATAATTAATAATAATAATAAGGAATGCGGCGCGGGGCGTCGCATCTCCCCCTCCGTTGCCAGATCAAGCCTTCGTGACGCTGGTGAAAACTTCGCCGGCTGCGTTGATCTTCACGGCGTACAGGGTCCCGCCTACCGTCATTTTGAAATTGACCCTCTTTTTTGGCGGTCGCTTCTCCAGTTTGCGGTCCACCTCCTTCTGCACCTCTTCTGGAATCCGCTTGTCGTCCTGCGCCGGTGCCGTTGCCAATGTCTCGTCCTCGTCCGTGTTCAGTTCCAGGATGTCCTCTCGTTCTCTTTCCCAGTCGGCTATTTTCTGTGGCGTTCTCCATGGTGTCTGTTCAGTTTGTTCGTCCCATAACTTTTCCCGTTTTGTTTCGTCTTTGTTTGATCGGTTGTTGTTGCTCGGGGTCCTTGGCCGTTCGGTTGTCGTATCGTGGGTTGCTTGTTTTGTCTCTTTCCGTATCGGCGGTGGTCTCGGTGTCCTGGGATCTCTTGGGGTCGTTTCCTGTGTTTGTGCTGGTTTGGGTGTCGTAGTCCTTTTCTCTGCTGGGGTCGTCGCCTTTGTTGTTGTCTTCTCGTTGTCCTTTGTCGATGCCGTGGTTGTTTCCTTCGTTGCTGTCTTGCTCGTGCTGATCGTTGCTAGTACCGTTATGTTCCGTGTTGTCGGGGTGTGCGCTATTCTCTTCTTCGTCCTGGGGCCTTGTCCTGCGTCTTCGTCTGGTTGTTGGGGTGGTGCGCTCGGTCTCTGGCTTTCCTCCGTTCGTCGTTTCGGCGCCTGTCTCGACACTGGAGTCGCCACTGCGAAGCCGCGCCTTCGCTGCCACGGTCTTACCGTGGTTTCCATCGCCCTCCTCTTCTGGCCTGCGAGCTCCATCGTTCGCCTCCGAAAGGCTTCTCGGGTCTTCTCGAACTTCTGTTCCATTTGTTCTCTGTGGAGTTGTTATGGTGTGGTTAGGACACTGCGTGATAGGGGGGGTAGACCCCCTGTATACTCCTTCATCTGGTTTACGTACGCTCTCTGTACCTTACCGGTCCCTACGTTCTTGACCCTTGCTATGACTGGTGATATCATATCTATGACTTTGAATGGTCCCTCGAACTTCGGTGCGAGCTTGGCGGCGAACTTATCGCACGCTTTTGACAATGGGTGTTGCCGTACCCAGACTCTGTCCCCTTTCTTCGGCCTCCAATCGCGTTTACGCAGGTTGTACGTTCGCGCTTGGTCTTGTGCTGCCTTTTCCATACTCTGTCGCGCCAGCTCCCATGTTTCCTTGATTCGTGTTATCCTTTCCGTCGGGGTTTCCTCTTTCATGGCTGATCCTGTAGTTATTTCGTCGAATAGGTTCCCCGTTGTTCTTGGCTCCCTACCATAAGTTAGGTACGCCGGGCTGTACCCTGTTGACTCTGACCTGCTGCTGTTGAAGGCAAACGTTAACTCTGGCAGCACTTCATCCCAACGCTCGTGTCGTTCTCCGGTGAACTGTGCGATCATCGTCTTTATGGTCCTATTTGCACGTTCAGCCGGGTTCTCTTGTGGTGTATATGGCGCTGTGAATTGTTGGAGTATTCCCCACTTCGCCATCTGCGCTTTGAACTTGTGGCTTGTAAATTGTACCCCGTTGTCCGATATTAATACCTTTGGTGCGCCGGTGCGTGCGAGGATTTTCTCCCTGAATGTTTTTAGTACTGCCTCCGTCGTTGCTTTACGTATTGCTGTTAGCTCTACCCATTTGGAGAACTTGTCGATGAATACCAGCAACATGTTGTTGCCGTGGCTTGACCTTGGCAAGGGTCCCACAAAGTCTACGCAGATAGTCTCTCCTGGTGCCTCCGCCACTCTTGTCAGCATTTTCCCGGCCGCCTGCCGTTGCGACACCTTGTATTGCTGACATGTTCTGCAGTTGCCGATGTATTGTTTGATCTCTCTATGCATCCCCGGCCAGTAGTACCGATTTGCTATTCGGTGTTTCGTCCTTCGGATTCCTAAGTGACCTGCCGTGGCCGTAGTGTGGTTCTCTTCTAGGACTCGTTTTCTCTGTTCTTTGTTTACGCAGAGCTTCCACGGTTGCGTGTCCTCGTCGGCCGCCCAAGACGGTAGGTGTCTATACAGCTTGCCTCCTTCGACGCAATAATCTGGTAAACTGGCTGGATCCTTTTGGACGGTCAGTATCTTCCCTCGTATCCATTTGTCTTCCTCTATGTCCGCCCTCTGTGCCTCTTCGGTGGGTTGCCTCGATAGGGCGTCCGCCACCACGTTTAGCTTTCCCTTTCGGTATCGCACCTCAAAGGAGTAGGGTTGTAGCGCCAGTGCCCATCTCGCTACCCGCCCAGACGGGCTTTCGATGGAGTTTAGCCACTTGAGGGCTAGGTGGTCCGTGACTACTATGAAGTGATAGCCTTCCAGGTACATTCTCATCTTGTGAATACCCCAGTGTATTGCCAGGCATTCCTTCTCGGTTGCTGAGTAATTACGTTCCTCCTTCCGAAGCTTTCTGCTCGCGTATGAGATCACGTGTTCCCCTTCCTCGTCCTCCTGGGTCAGTACTGCTCCTAGTCCGCAATCGCTTGCGTCTGTTTGTAGGATGAAGGTCTTTGTAAAGTCCGGGCAGGCGAGCACCGGTGCTCCCGTTAGCGCTTTCCTCAGCTCCTCGGCCGCTCTTTCGTGCTCGTCTGTCCAATGGAACTTAGTGTCCTTCCTGATTAGTTCGAACAGCGGCTTTGCGATCTCAGTGAAACCCGGCACGAATTTTCGGTACCACGATGCTACCCCCAGGAATCTGTGCACCTGTCTTGTTGTTGTAGGTCTCGGTAGGTCCCTGATGGCTGTTATCTTTTCCGGGTCCGTGTGTATTCCCCGTGCGCTCACTACATGGCCCAAGTATTTTATTTTCTCCTCGAAAAAGTGACATTTCTCGGGGTTAATCTTTAGGTTTGCTCTCCTCAGGCGGGCCAGTACTTCCCTCAGCTTCTCCAGGTGTTCCTGTTTGGTCCTGCCGATGACTACTATATCGTCCAGGTAGGCAAATGCGAATGGTTCCATCTCGGGACCTATCACCGAGTCCAACGCCCTTTGAAACGTCGCCGGGGCCGTATGGAGTCCGAACGGCATGACCTTCCACTGAAATAGCCCTCGCCCAGGCACCGTGAATGCAGTGTATTGCTTGCTTCGGTCTTCCATTGGTATTTGCCAGTAGCCGTTCTTCAGGTCTAGCGTGCTAATGTATTTTGCCTCTCTCAGCTGGTTCAGGATGTGATCCATTCGTGGGACCGGGTATGCGTCCCTTTCTGAGTGTGTGTTCAGCTGTCTGTAGTCTATACATAGCCTCCATTGATTATTCTTTTTCCTTACGAGTACCACTGGCGAGCTGTACGCCGAGTGCGAAGGTTCGATCAGGTCCTGTTCGATCAGTTGGTCGACCTGTTCGTGTATTATTTTCTGCATGGCTGGGTTCTTCGGGTAGTATCGTTGTTTCAGAGGTCGGTCATGTTTCATGTAGATCGTGTGCTTCGCTATGTGGCTTGTCCCTTTTACCCTCTCCATTGCGGCTAGCTCTCTATCTAGAATTGCCTTGATTTCGGTGTCCGTTGGTTCGCTTGCTGCTGCGCTTCCCAATTTCTGTGGCTTCTACCCATCCTTTGTGTTTGGGTCGAGCTGCGCTATCAGGCCTCCACACCGTAGTGTGGTGTTGCACTGTGCCAGAAAGTCTATCCCTAACAGCAAGTCCCCGATGACGTCTTCTAGTATTAACAGTGCCACTCTTACTTCACTCTCTCCGAGTTCTATATCCAACTCTATCTCCTCTGTGGCCACTGTCGCCGTTCCATCCGCCAGGTTTATTACTTCTTCTGTTTGCCGGACCTTGCCGTATTCTCGGAGCTGGAGTGCCAGTTTTCCGCTTATGAAACTCCTTGTCGCTCCGGTGTCTAGCATGCCGTGAGTCTGTTTACCTCCTATTCGTACGAGGGCGGTTATCCTTCGGCCGTCGAATCTGATCATTGTCGCTGGTGGTTGTTCCGAGCCGGCCCTGGGTACTCCACCTGTCTCCCAGCGCCTCTTGCGTTTCCCGTCTGCAGCAGTGAATCGTTCTTGTGTTGTCCCGGCCGCATACCCAACAGAATAGTCTGGGCGGGTTGTTGCACTGGTATGCTCGGTGGCCCGGTGCCTTGCAACGCTGGCAGAGATTGTTGATGTCGAACTCTCTCGCTGTTCCAGCTTGCTGTGTGTGTGGTTGATATGTGTTGTAGCCCCTATACGGTCTGTCCATTCCTGTTGGCTGATTGTATTGTGGTGGTGGTGGTGGTGGTTGTGCCCATCCTACCGACTCGTACTCCTCCGCCAGTCTCATGTATTCTTGTAGCGATCTTACTTCGCTTCTTTTCGCGTAGTACCTGAACCCTGGCGTATTGTTCCTGTACGTCCACTCCAGCTTCTGGTCTTCGCTTAACGTGGTGCACCGCATTATTTTCCTGAGCTCTCTCACGTAGTCCTTGGCCGGCTCTTGGTTGGCCTGTTGCCTTCTCGTGATTTGTTCCATGGCTCTTTCCTGGTAGTCCGCTGGAACGTAATAATTCTTGAGCTCTGTTTTGAGCGCCTGCCAGTCTGGCATTTCCGCTGGGTTCGTGCGCCACCAGTCCAACGCTGCCCCTTTTAATATCACTACTGCTGCCGCTGTTACGTGGTCGAGCCCTATATCATACGCCTTTGCCATTTCTTCGATCCTGGTCAGGAACTCCAGAGCGTCCCCTGTCCCGTCGAACACTTCGTTCCATCCACGAATGGTGTTAATGGCCGCGGCCCGTTCCCCTGCTCTGCTCTTGCATTCTTCCTTACGTGTTTCCTGTTCTTGTGTCGTTGGGTATTTGACCTCCAAATTGACCCCTGCTCCTGGGTTTGGTGAGACGCTCCGCGCGTGACGCTGGCTTAACTCTCTTAGTCTCCTGCTCTTTTCACTGTCGTGGCCTCCGTTTTTTATGAAATCGGATAGTTGGCGTCGGAGGTCTTCCACCAGTTGTTCTGGTTCCATCCCGAATTCCCTGACGTAGCCTTCTAATTGGGCTTTGTTCAGGTTGGACACCCATCCTCGGGTTAACTTCTCCGTCGTTGCCATGGTTTGTATGGTATTTTTTATCGGATTCAGGAATTATACACGTTGGGCGCCAGTGTAACGACCCTCTTTCGGGCTGCGTGGCTTCGCTCGCCGGGGTCGTGAGTTACACAAAATTTGTGCGTGCCGTTTCCTTGAATCCCACAAATACCCAGTAAGAAGAGAGGTGAAAGTTCGGTTTTTGTATTTATTTATTTAGTACGATCGGTCTTTTCCTGGAATAGTAGCGACTTCGCGGCTGGCGCGGTCGGCTTGTGGATACCCTGTAATGTAGGGTGTGCGACTTCGCGACTGGCGCGGTCGGCTTGGGGATACCCTGTAATGTAGGGTGTGCGACTTCGCGACTGGCGCGGTCGGCTTGTGGATACCCTGTAATGTAGGGTGTGCGACTTCGCGGCTGGCGCGGTCGGCTTGTGGATACCCTGTAATGTAGGGTGTGCGACTTCGCGACTGGCGCGGTCGGCTTGTGGTTACCCTGTAATGTCGGGTGTATTGGGCGAGGCGCGTTCCCAGCGGGTTGGCCGCGGTTCGGGACGCGACGGTCGAGTCCGGGTGACGGTCGGTCGTACTGACGATCCTATGCCTATGCTCGCACCGTTACTCCTATCCTCCTGATCAAGGTCTGATAGCAAGAGCTAAACCTTGGCCCATGTTCGTCTTGTTACGCTCGGGTTCGGTTCCGGAACCTTACTCCGCTACCCTGTTCCCGTCAAGATCTGTACGCAGGGGGTGATTTCCCACGGAACACAGGTCACACCCTCTGGGAACCGGAGCCATCCTGGCTTCGTTGGAGTTGAGTCTGCGCGGTGGGGCACTCGCAGTTGCCGACCTTGGCGGAATTTGCCCTGAAACGCTAGGTCTGATGTCGTCGATTGCCTCCAGAGTCCGATAACGCTCTGTCAGGAATGCGTCCAACTCACTCCAGGTTGGAATTTGGGCCTTGTTGTGAACTGATTGCTCCCACATGGAAAGCGTGGTTTTGGGAAGCTTTAAGGAAACCATATATACCAGGAGACAATCCCAAGCTTCGACATTAATGGAAGACATGCGTAAGGCAGTGAGCCAACTCTGAATGGTACCTTGTAGCTCTTTTAGAGCGGCTCCGGACTCTTGGGGAACAGTCTGGATGTTAAAGAGGATTTTCAACTGACTGTTGACCAAAGACCGCCGATTCTCGAAGCGATCGGTCAGGCCTTGACACGCTGAGACGAAACCTTTATTGGTTAGCGGGCCCTTACAGACAATGGCGTGCGCGTCTCCACTTGTTTTCGACAACAGGTGGAACAACTTTTCCACCTGTGTGAGCCTCGAGTTGTGGATATATATGGCGGTAAACAAGTCTCTGAAGGTGGGCCACCGAAGATAATCACCAGAGAAAACTTCAGTGTCCACTGGCTGTAACCGGCAACTAGTAGAAGTGGGCAGTTGGCTGGGTGCGGAAGCCTGAGCGGACTGGACGGCGGCCTTTCTTCCTGAAGATGGGCAACACACCTCGAAAAAACGGTGCACAGTGGCAGTTTAGATACTTTAGGGTTACAAAAATCATAACTCTTGAACCTGTTGCGATATTTTCATAATTTTTTTTTTAAATGAAAGGTAGTTTTAGTAACTTTTGATTGAGTGGTCCTAATATGGTGTGATAAATACTAGATTTTATACTCGAAAATTAATGATTTTTGAGGCAGTTTTCTCAATTTTTATCCAATTTTGAAAAATAATTTTCGTTTGTTTTCTCTGAAAATGCTAATATGGTGCATATTTTATGGTTAAAAACAAAAAATAATTAATTTGAAAGAAAAAAAAAATATTTTTTTTTGTTATTCTTTTCTTTGACGAATTTTTCAAAATTTATGCACTTTTTGTTCAAAATAATCATCCAATTTTACTTCATTTAATATTTTTGAAGTATAATTAATCATTATACATTAATTTCAAATCATTAACGGGTCTGTTCCAGTTTCCACTTCCGCAAAATTTACTCGGATTCGGATTTCCTAGACCTGTCATAGTTTCCACTTCTGTCAAATTTACTCGGATTCGGATTTTCTCTGTTAAGTCTCTATTAACTTCCGAGCGAAACCACTCGGAAACTTTCCGACTGCAATTGGGCCGGGGGATTCAGATCCGAATGAACAGAAATTAATTATTTCATTCACTAATGGTTTAGGGACATTACTGGATAGGTTCGTTTCTAAGCTTTCACAAATTCCAAATCCGCCTGTTTTAGTTTCCGAGCAGAAATAAATGTTGGATCGTAGAGTGCCTTGAAGGGCAAATAATCAAAGAAATAAATAATCTGTGAAATATTTCGCATATGAGAAATTAAATTTTTACGGCCAAGAACGCGATTTTATGCAGTAAATCAGTACCTCATTAACGTCTTTAGGTTGGAAACTATAGCGGGCCAAAATTTGATCAGCCCCTAATTCACAAAACTCTGTCAAAAAAAAAAGCAGACGACAAAGGGAAATTTAATAAAAAATATTCTAATACACAAGGGAAATTCGCTTATGTTAACGGGAAACTTGAAAATGTTGAAGGGAAATATGAAAATGTTATCAAATTCACTTCCGAGTGGAAACTTGAACAGACCCGTAAGTGTTTTTACAAAGTCAGGAATTGAAAAACAATCCGCCAATACAGGAAAAAATTTATGCCCGCCATACAATTTCGTACTGCGCAGCGACTGTGCTTGTACCAGAATTTGCACGAAAGCGCGCGTTTTTTACGCTGAGTTGAAAGTATCTATTGAGTGGGAAAATCGGGGTGGGACGTCGGGGGACCCGATCTCTTTTGAATATGATAAAGAACATATTCAGAAACAACACCTCATCAGTCGGCGTAAGTTATATTTTTTATTTTCCATCAAAGTAGAAAAATAGGTGAAAAATTAGTACTTCGGTAAAGCAGGTATGCCAGCACGTGCAATAAATATTATAATTTTATTCAGAATTTTTCTAAGAAACGATATGCTTTTTTTTCAACATAAGAAAGGTTCAACTTTGAACACGTGTAATTTTTTTAATACTGAACCGATTTGAATAATTTTTTGGATTCAACCCTTTTGAACTATTACCTGTCGAATGCAATAACAAATTTACGATCCGTTGTCATCAAAAAGCTTATTTTTGTATAGTATCTGTATATTTTCGTCCATTGTGCGGTGTAACAGTAGCTGTATTTGGATCTCAGCACTGTTGAAGTGGCAGGATCCTCGGCGGACACGGATAGAAGGTCCAAGCAGCTCCTGTAGTCCTTTTTTACATCTTCCCATAAGGCCCGGACTTCGTCCAGATGGACTCGCACTCTGTGTCATCTTTGCGAATGACCGAGTAAGCCTTGGCGCGGGATCGTGAACAGTGTCGACTGACTCGTCGCTTTTTGCCCTTCGAATGGCAGTGACAGCCTTTGGCTTTAATTGGGACGCCCGCGGGGATGCGGATTGTGACCTGTCTAAGCGGATGGATGGGATCAGACTCGGCTTTTTGTCGCCTCCCGTGGGCATTCTCAGAATTTATCTTAGCTGATCAGCGGGCGTCGCCGAAAAAAAGCCGAAATACTCAAAAAATACGGCCGCTGATGCTGGTTGAAATATAGCGGTATTTTTAGTACAGCGGAAAAAACCAAACAATCCAGAAATCACCTGCCGTTGAATAATTTGAATCCAATTACAAACGGTGTAACTGGCAAAAGTGGCGCGGGGCTCGAGGAGGCACAGAAGGAAATTCGGTCAGAAAACAACTTTTGACGGCCGACTGCTGCTGCGGGCGGATATAGCCAGGATTGGTAGGAAAATAGCCAAAATTGGCAGGAAAATTGTAGTCGGGAACGAAAAAATGTAAATATAAATATTTAGGTATAAATATATATACGCGTGGCTCAGAAGTGGATCTCAATTATTTTTATCGTTGACATAGGAGAAAAAATTAGGCTCGCGACAGGGTAGATTGGGTGCCGTATTCCCAAAATCAATTAATTAAAAATTTTTTAAAAATTAGTAATCGGAAAAATTAGTAACTCTTCACCGTAATAATAATTGCGGAGCCGGAAAGGTGGACTTAAAAAACCTTGGCTTGGTTCGGCAAAAGATTTACTGCTTGCCGTCAGCAAATCAGTGTGTGTGCAAAAGAAGGAACAACAACAAAAAAACCAGCAACAGCAATGACACGGCTGCTCCCCAAAACCAAAAGCTTGGAAAAAGGCAATCGCGGTCCCGCCCGTGTGATTTGCAATAATAATTGTTTTTACTAATTGTTTTTACTAATTGCACAGTGCAACAGTGATTTTGCACTTTTGCAGTGACCTAGTAGAGATTGTTAAGCAGGTCGAAAATAACACAAAACGATGTTTTAAATTCTTCTAACACCCTCAAAATCTTGAGTTATGGTCAAAAAACCGTTTTTCGGCTCTTTTTCACTTTGAAAAATTCCTACTCGAAAATTGTTGACCAATTTAAAAAACACGTGGAGTTTTTTATAGCTTAATAGTGTAGCTTACAGGAAAAAAATAACTTATTGTTTGTTTCGAATGAGAAAGACAAAATTTTTGCTTCGAAATATGCATCTTGCACTTTTTTTCCGTGTTTTTTCGACTTTGATGCCATTTTTTTAATCAAATCACCAATATTTCCCAATGATGCGCACCTAATGTTGTTGCCTAGTCAATTACAAATAAAACAAGACCAATTTCATGAAAAACGACAATTGATGAAGTTATGACAATTTTTCCTCCTCAAAAAAAAGTATTTTTTAGAGCGCTCTATAGTAACAATGTGTAAAAGGGAACGAATGAGGACAATGAAAGGGTAATTCAGAGTTTAAATAGCAAATTGACATTATGGAATTTATTTTTATTAATATCATAGTTCTGTAAACGTATTTTTTCTCACTTTTCTAATTTTTTATATTCAAAATTTGCACCCAGAAAAATATACATTCATTGCATACATACAGAAAAATATACATTCGCTGCGCAGTACGAAATTGTATGGCGGGCATACATTTTTTCCTGTATTGGCGGCTTGTTTTTCAATTCCTGACTTTGTAAGGACACTTAATGATTTGAAATGAATGCATAATGATTAATTATTCTTCAAAAATATTAAATGATGCAAAATTAAATGATTATTTTGAACAAAAAGTGCATAAATATTAGAAAATTTGTCAAAAAGAAAAATTATCATTTTTGTAAATTTATTTATTTTGTTTTTAAAAAATTAAATATGCACCATATTAGCATTTTCAGAGAAAACAAACGAAAAGTCTTTTTCGGAATTGTATAAAAGTTGAGAAAACTGCCTAAAAAATCATTAATTTGCGAGTATAAAATCTACTATAAATCGCACCATATAGTATGACCACTTAATGGAAAGGTACTAAAATTACCTTTCATTTAAAAAATTATGAAAATATCTCAACCGGTTCAAGTGTTATGATTTTTGCAACCTTAAAGTATCTAAACTGCCACTGTGCAACGGCAGACTGTTCGGCGAACAGGGAAACTACCGCACAGTGCACACTCGTTGACCGATATTGTTTATGTCTTTCTTTTCCCACCAAACAATTTCACTTTTCACTTGGCGAATTCGCGGAGTTAGAATTGCGCCGACATACAATAATATATGTACATACCCTGCAGTACCTGTCATCAACGTTTCATCAACATTTCATCAACACACATGGGGGTGTGTCAATGAAAAAGTGATTACAAGCCATATAAAAGGTTGATGAATTTTTGTATGGGATGACCGCTAAATTCATCAACACAAATTCTTCAACATTTAATCATTTTTTCATCAACATTTTATACCATTTATACCTAAAATTCATCAGTTTTTCATCAACATTTAATCAACAATTCATCAACATTTAATCAACAATTCATCAACATTTAATCACCTATTCATCAACATTTCATCAGTTTTTTATCAACATTTAATCAGCAATTTATCCGTTTTTCATCAACATTTAATCAATAAGTAATCAACGATTTTTAATGCATTTTTATTTATTTATTTCCTTATTTCATAACATTATATAATAACTAATACATAAAAAAATAATATATAATTCTAAATAAATCTAAATTAGCTTCCTTTTTTCCGTCCTTCCTCCTTTTTTGGACCGCAAGGTCAGCCTGACCAATGGCATCTACAAAAAATAAACAGTAAATAAATATAAAAGAAGAGACAAAATTGAAAAAAGACAATATTACCCAATAGAGAAAAGTCCGCGTAAAACACTTAATTCCACTGTTTTTGATATATTTCACTGTTTTTAATATAACTTCACTTTTCTTTAACTTTTGTTAACCGCAATATATTGCGTCTTTACTTCTTTAAAATTAAAACGCAATTGAAAAACGCTTGTTTGTTAGGAGAGGGAGAGTTCGAGAGAGGGAGAGTTTGAGAGAGCAAGAGCCTACGTGCCGTTTTTTGTTGATTACAAAAAGGTCTAATTCATCAGTAAGTCATCAACTTTTCATCAACAGTTGTAATCAATCTGTAATCAACCTTTTTGTGTGAGAATTGAGAAAAATGAGAGCGCGAGAGAGTCGGGTTTGACACGAAGGTCGAAAGAGAGTGTCGGCTCGGTGGAAATCGCCGTCGGCTATTGATGAATCGTTGATTACAGAGGCCTATTGATGACAGTGGTACTGCAGGGTAGATCGACAGCGGCCGATCGCGAAGTTCGCAACCCGAGCCCTAGCCCGGAGCGCGGAAGCTGCAGAGGGCCGATGAGCAGCGGATAAGTGCGCGGAGCGGGAGAAGATTACAGCGGAGCGGAGAGCGTGTCCCCCTGAAGAGCGGGGAGCGGAAGCCCGAAATACGGGAGCGCAAGAGCGGCTGAGCTTTCGGAAGCTCGGTGGGCCCCTCACGTAAACACAATATAAATGGACATGTTCGGAGGGGGGTGGCTTTATTCTGAAATGCACTCGATAAGAAAACACGGAACAACTTTCGGGGTATTACGCGACGTACGTTAGAGCCTTTTTTAGTAGTATGGTAAATTGGTACTAACAAGAAGAAGCCTTAAAACTAACTTGGGGAGAGCGGACTAGGAGCTCGATGCACAAAAGTGCAGTGGGAGAGGGAGAGAGAGAGCCAGTGCACTGGATCACACTGCCTCCGGAAAATAAGCGCCCTTTTGGCGTGAACAGATATGTTTCTATGAATAAAATGATCAAATAAAATTTTTTTTGCCTTTTCGAATGTCATTACATCATATTGAATTGTGGTAATAGAGTTTCCAAATATTGTTGAATGCTCTAATTTATATTTATCGGATTTAATAAAAATGATTTGTTTTTTTAATTAGTTTATTGGTTTTTCTGTTAAATTAATGAGATTGCTATTGTCTTCTTCTTCACTATGTTGAGTAACTTCACTATGATGATTTTTCTCAATTTTAATTCTTGATAATGTCGGCTACTGAATTTTCCTTCTCTTTAATATAATCGATTTTAAATTGGTATTCGTTTAATTTAGCTCTCCATCTTTGTAAATTAGGATTCGGTTCCTTTAAGGTATGTAGACATCTAAGAGGTTGATGGTCACTAGCAATGAGAAAGTGTCGTCCTAGTAAATAATGTCGAAAAGTTATAGTCGCCCAAACTATGGCGAGTAATTCCTTTTCGTTAGCACTGTAATTTAATTCGCTAAGTGTTCTGCTAATAAAGGATATATGATGACCATTTTGAGAAAGTACTGGCCCAAGGGCTAAATTACTGGCAACTGTAGTTATTTTTGCTCCTTTCTTTAAACATTTGGTCATTGATTTTGCAATGTCAGCGTAATTTGGGATAAATTAACAGTAATAACCGGTTAATCCAAGAAAAGCTCTGATCTTTTTTACCTTTTTTGGAATTGGATATGAATCTATGGCTTAAACTTTTAGAGGGTTTGCTTGTATGTCATTAGGGGTGACGATGTGACCAAGAAAATTAGCTACTTATTTTAAAATTTTTTTTAAGTTTGTTAAGTAACGGTCGAAGGATGCAATTCATGCACCTTTGAAAAGTAGCGGGTGCATTTCTAAGGCCAAATAGCATTCGAAGGTATTCGTAATGACCGCTTTTGGTGGAAAATATCGAAATATCTAAATATCAATATCTAAAAGATATTGATTCTGGGTCCATTTCGATTTGATGAAATCCTTTTGCCAAATTGATAATTGTAAAATATTGACATTTTCCTAATTTATAAGGATTTCGTCCATGTTTGGTATTGGATATCTGTCGGGAATAGATATTTCATTGATTTTTCTGTAATCAATTACTACTTTATATTTAATTTTACCAGAAGCATCCGCTTTTTTTGGTACTACCCAGGTAGGACTGTTGTATGGTGAATTACTTTCCCTAATTAAACCCTGATTAAGCATTTCTGTACTTAGTTTTCGACTTCAATTTGTGCATTTGAGCAAGTGGGTACTGTTTTTAATAAATTAGGGAGTTATGTGTTGTGTTTAGGACGTGTTTAATGGTATTTGTAAATGTTAGTTTGTCTCCTTCTTTATATTGAAGACTTTTAAATTTATTTAATAAACCTTTCAACTTTAAAGTTTCCTCCTGATAATCGAAGCAGTGAAAAATCTATTTTATTTATTGATTCAAGACCTGAATTTATAATTGGTTCTGGTGCCATTTGAATGTAATTTTGTTTTGTTTCCTTCTGATTCTGAAGTAATTAATTTTTTATTTTTTATCAAAAAGGGTAACTGTAGTATTTTTGTAAATTATAAATGATTGTCAATTTTTCAGCAATTTTCTCCCAATTAACATATCGTAATTATTAGAAAAATTGTGTACATAAAATTTGTTTTAAAAATACTATTTCTGGGTTACATTATCAAATTGTTCAACGTAATTGAGCCATTTGATGTTACAACTTCACATCTAGTATTTTGAATAGGAAGACAAAATATATTTCTATTGATAATATTTATTGCGATTATTTCGATTATTTCCCATACTCCCGCATAGAGCGGACGTGGTCTCGCGCGAGCTCCGGGAAAACAATTTAAAATAGTGGATGAAATAGTGAAAACTTAAAGAATATTATATTGGAGCAGTCCAAACAGTGCGAAAAGACGCTAACAATTAAAAAACGAAGAAAAATATAATCATAACTAGTGTTATGATTAATACAAGTGCTTATTTAATTTAAACAAATAAGTGCCACGCATAACAAGCTCGAAAAATGAGCAGCGATCAAAAGAATGAGCGTAGAAGCTCCGTCAACCCAAGAAATGCCTGCTACTCTTATTTCTCAACTCGCGATATAGATCAAAATCAGAAGTCGACAAAGAGCAACTCGACTCTACTGACCGTCGACAGCAAGAGAGCCAGCTCTTGCTCACCCTCTCTGCTCACCCCAACTCCCGCATCATGGAGTTACCAATGCCAAACCCCACCACCGCCGGCTTCGCTGAATGAAGCTCCAACAACAAGCAGTGCTACAATTTATGCAGTCGCAGCAAATTCACCTCCAATAATTAAACCAACTACCAACATTTCGAGTTCGGTCCCAACGGATGCACAGCAAAATAAAATGGCAACAAAAACAGTTAGCTTCGATAAGCAACAAGCGGTCCCGGCTATACAGACCGGTATGGACCGCTATATCCAGATTAAGCGCAAGCTTAGTCCACTCAACACTCAACACGGTTGGTAATAAACCAAAGATCAACCGAACCAACAAAAGCACCGACCAAACGAGGAGCTCCAATGAAAACCGTTTCTCCATCTTAGGAGAGGCGGACAACAACCAACCAGAGTTGGGGCAGGAGACCCAAAGGAAACCTAAGCCCCCACCTATTTACATAAGGGAAAAAAGTTCAAGCGCCCTGGTCAACAAAATTGTTGCGCTGGTCGGGGACGAGAATTTCCATGTTGTTCCGCTTATTAAAGGGAACATACACGAAACAAAGGTTCAAACGAAGTCCGCAGAACACTTCCGAGCTGTGTCTAAGTACCTGGAAGACACAAAAAAGAACTTTTACACCTATCAACTAAAAAGAAGCAAGGGACTGCAAGTTGTGCTAAGAGGAATAGAACCTGACGTCACCCCTCTGAAATTCAAGAAGCCCTTAAGGCCAGGGGCTTCTGTGCCAAAAATGTTAGCAATATTGTTAACAGAAAGAAAAAAACACTTTTCAAGGTCGAGCTCGAACCAGATAGCAAAGCCTTAAAGAAAAACGAAGTGCACCCGATCTACAAGCTGCAGCTCTTACTGCATCGAAGAATCACCGTGGAAGAACCCCACAAACGCAACGGCCCTGTTCAATGCACAAGAGTATGGACACGCCAAGACATACTGCACACTTCGGACGGTCTGCGTAGTCTGCGGAGACTTCCGCAACTCCGTAAACTGCCCCGCAAACAAAGAAGACCCCCAAATGAAAAAATGTGGCAACTGTGGAGGAAACCATACGGCAAACTAGAGAGGCTGTGCGGTCTACAAGGAGCTGAAGACAGCTACGCACCAACAACATACACAAAATGTGTATTACAACTCAAAAAGTACGCCAGACGTATTTTTCGCCAAGGCAGCCAGATCATCATTTGGGCAGCTAAATACAACCAAGGGAATCTCCTACGCCGAAGCACTAAGAACAGGCATGAAAAATTCACCCCAGCCTCACTCAGAAAATGCTCAGCAGGTTCCAGGGCAGCTGCAAAGCAAATTGGAATCTATGATGTTCACCATGCAACAAAGTATGATGGAACTTATGTCATTCATGAAAACAACCATGCAAACCCTTGTTCAGAACCAGAACATGGTAATTCAGTTGCTTGTAGCACAACAGTCCAAATAATAAATGACTAACCTACGTATATCCATGTGGAATGCCAACGGCATTTTACGGCATAAACTTGAAATAACTCAATTCCTAAACGCAAATCACATCGACACCATGCTGCTGGTTGAAACGCACCTCACAGGGAGATATAACTTCCATATAAGAGGTTATACCTTTTACCGCACAGATCATCCGGATGGCAAGGCCCACGGCAGAACGGGTATCTTAATCAGAGAACGCATCAAACACCACTTTCATCAAAGGTTTGCAACAAATTACCTGCAAGCCACGTCCATAAAAGTGCACTCAGGAAACGGCAACCTTTGCATTGCCGCTGTCTACTGCCCACCTCGATTTAATATCTCTGAAGGTCAATTCATGGACTTCTACAACACTCTGGGGGATCGCTTCATAGCCGCAGGAGACTACAACGCCAAACACACGCACTGGGGATCACGCCTCGTGACTCCCAAGGGAAGGCAACTGTACAATGCACTTATAAAGGTGAGCAATAAACTGGACTACGTTTCTCCTGGTAGCTCCACATATTGGCCTGCAGACCCAAAAAAGATCCCAGATCTAATTGATTTCGCGGTGACAAAAAACATCCCACGCAATCTAATAAGCGCCATACCACTACCGGATCTCTCATCTGACCACTCGCCTTTGTTGATAAGCCTTCTTCAAAGCCCAGAAATTGCGGACCACCCCTACAGGCTGACGTCGCACAACACTAACTGGATGAAATACAGAAAGTATGTGAGTTCCCACATTGAGCTAACTCCCCAACTAAATATCGAAGCGGACATCGATTGCTCCACCTCCGCCCTGGAAGAGGTACTCGTCACAGCAGCCAGGATCTCAACCCCTATACGGAAAGATGGGGAATTTAAGTAGTTCAAAACCAACCGGCAAATCGAACAGCTGGTTCAGGAAAAGAGGCGTCTGCGACTAGCGTGGCATACCAGCAGATCGCCATGCTCAAAGCAACGTCTTACTGAAGCCACCCGCAATCTAAACCGGGCCCTGAAGCAAGAAGCTGAAAATGAACAACTTAAATATATTGGAAAACTCTCGCCAACTAGTACAAAGCATCCCTTGTGGAGGGCTCACCCAAATCTAAGCTCTCAAATTCAAACCGTCACCCCTATAAGGAATTCTTCAGGGTGCTGGGCCCGCAGCGACAAAGATAGAGCCGAATCATTTGCCTTACATCTCAGAGGCGTCTTCCAGCCGAACCCCGCAGCTAATGATTATGTTCCTCCGCAAATCCACCTCGAAACTGAACCCACGCCAACTACATTTCAGCCGAACGAGATCACAAAAGTCATCAGGGAGCTAAAACCAAAAAAGGCTCCAGGCGGTGACCTAATAACTACAAAAATGATAATGGAACTTCCGTACTGTGCTATTGAGGTCATCTGTAAACTCTTCAATGGAATCATAAGTCTCGGCTACTATCCAAGGAAATGGAAAAAATCAATTATTATAATGATACCGAAGCCCGGAAAAGATCACACGATTCCGTCATCTTACAGACCAATAAGTTTATTATCATGCCTGTCCAAATTATTCAAAAAATGCCTTCTAACGCGCATAATACCATATATGGGAGCCCACAACATTATCCCAGCCCATCAATTTGGCTTCAGGGAAAAACACGGAACTATAGAGCAAGTGAACAGAATAACATCAGAAATTCGCACAGCCTTTGAACATAGGGAATATTGCAGCGCGATATTCCTCGCCGTATCTCAAGCATGCATAAAATTAAAAGGTAGCGCACTTGGGCCAACTTTATTCGTCCTTTACACAGCAGATATTCCCACGAGTGACCGACTAACATCATCCACCTTCGCCGACGACACTGCGATCCTTAGCGCTCCAGATGCGCAGTCCGTGCAACAACCCAACTCGCCAACCACCTCGTGGTAGTCGAGATGTGGCTATCTGACTGGCGTATTAAAATAAACGAACAAAAGTGTAAGCACATAACGTTTACTCTTAAGGGGTTATATACCTTTTTCAGCGGAAAAATTGAGGAAACTTTGGATTTGTTTTTAAATATGTAGCAGTCATTTTATTACACATGTTACTATTTATTGATTGTACATATTTTGAAGAAAAAAGCAAACTATTGTTCTTGAAAAAATATAAATAATTCACGGAGTTATGGCGATTCTACCATAAATAAAAATTTTTTCATGAAAACTGAATCGTTCACGAACTCCGCACATTCATTACGAACAATTCAAAAAAAAAAAAAAAAATAAGCAGATCGATCAAATAGTTCTTGTGGAATCGTAGTCACGGCAAAGGCACTTTTGTAAAAAAACGATTTCGAGATAATCGCATTTAAAGTTCGAGGTTGAGTGTGTTGAGTGTGACAAACCGCGACACAAAAAGCTGTTTTCCTATGGAACTATAGTTCGGATCTTTATGAAAATTTGGGAAAATGTTCTTTAGGAGTCGTACTTTAGGATTCAGCAAAAAAAAAATTTTCGATTTTTTGAAAAAAAAAAGGTATAAACCCTTAACAGACAAACTTGCCCTCCGCTATGCATGAATATCACGCAGATCCCCCAAGTAGTAATAGTAATGGCGTAGACACATCGAATGCAAGAAACTGCACCTATAACTGAAAGCCAGCAGCCTCCTATAAACTCACGATCGCCCTTGTGTCTGGACTACAAGGTCCTGCTCTACAACTCCACTCTTAAGCCAATCTGGACGTATGGCTCCCAGCTGTGGGGGAACGCGAGCAGAACCAACATAGACATCATACAGCTAGCCCAATCCAAGATCCTGCGAACTATCACTGGGGGACCATGGTATATTCGTAACCAAAACATTCACAGGGACCTCGGCATTGATGAAAGATGAAATACATGAAATAGACAAGCAAAAAGCGTCCTACAATGAAAAACTCTCTGTCCACCCAAATCCTCCAGCAAGGGTCTTGACTCGGGTCTCCAGCCGAACCCGCCTGCAACGTACAGACCTTCCAACCCAGCCATAACTTTTCAGGGCCACTGTCTCAGTCTACATGACTCCTAGTTAGGTTATAGTATAAGATTTGATACTTTTATTATAATTTTATAAATATATATATTTATTGTGGACCTGTGTCTATAAGGCATTTGTACAGGGTCCGCCACGTAACATTTTTTTTTTTGAAAATGCTATAAAACAAAAACGGTTCATCCGATCATCAAATTTTTTTTTTCATAATAAAGTACAATCCTTCCGATTACTTATGGAATACAAGTTCGTTCAAACGGCTGCCTCGGCTGGCCTTGCAGGACGCCATACGGCCGACCCAATTTTTCCGATTGTTTGCGGCCGTATTTCGGCTATGCTACCGCGCCATGTTAACGGATTGGTTCTTCCCGGAAATCGAAGAGGAGGACTTGGACAACATTTGGTCCCAGCAAGACGGCGCTCCGTGCAACACAGCCAACGCTACGATCGATCTTGTGCGCACTGTTTTCGGAGACCGAATTATCAGCCGAAATTCTGATGTCGTTTGGCCGCCTCGGAGCTGTGATTTGACACCGTTGGATTATTATTTGTGGGCGCCGTCAAAGACAAGTGTTATGTGGACAAGCCAGCGAAAATTCAAGCTTTGAATGACAACATTCGCGTCGCCGTTGCCGAAATACGGCCGCAAACAATCGGAAATGTCCTCAAAAATTGGGTCGGCCGTGTGGTGTCCTGCAAGGCCAGCCGAGGCAGCCGTTTGAACGAACTTGTATTCCATAAGTAATCGGAAGGATTGTACTTTATTATGAAAAAAAAAATTTGATGATCGGATGAACCGTTTTTGTTTTATAGCATTTTCAAAAAAAATGTTACGTGGCGGACCCTGTATGTGTAACCTTTGTATGATATTTCTATGTATTCGGGTATTCCGGGGCTGTTAACCGAAAATTTTTGTTTGGTTCTGAGTTATTTTGATTTTGTTCGTCATTAAATTGGATGGGTTGTACCTGTTTTTGGTCTTCATTAACGAATCCATGGTATTTATTGTGGTCATAATACTGATGTTCATAATAATTGGGTTGAAATTGTTCGTATTCGTGCGCGTCTTGACATCTCGATTCGTCAATAGACATTTTGGTTTGTTGACTGTCCGATGGTCTTAGTCGTTTGGTAATCGGAAAGTTAGTATTTTTAGATGTGGAGGATTGTTGCAGTTGAGGGTATTTCCTTTAAAATGTGCTGTTTGAGGATTTTGGGTTTTATTGGAATGTTGTGGAAAAGGAGTTTTGTGAATAATTGGTTGTTTGTTTATGTATGGGTTCAGTCTGAAATAATTAGGTGTGTATCACATAGGTTGGTTGTTGGGTATCTGATGTGTATTTGTGGGTCTAAATGGTTGCATGTATTGATTAAAATTAGGTTGGAAGGGTTAAGAATATTGTGGTAAACTTGTTCGAGTTTTGGGTATTATTAGTATTGAATTTGTGTGATTTAGAATTCTGATTATGATTTGAGTTTTTATTCCGATTTTCCGGACTTTTATTCAATTCAAAATTAATTCTTCATAAATTCCCTCATTTTGTGCAATAGTAATTAAAGATCTTAAGTCATCATGATGAGCCAAAAAAAGTGAATAATTGTATTGGTAGTTTTCTGATCAGTATTTTAATTGAATCTTTAATAGCCTGAACATAAATAAGAAAATCCGAATGGTTACAATTCCGAATGGTTACAATGGTCAACAATTAACGTCGTCTTTCCGCTTCTTCGCAGAATGCTTTTAGGTTTCCTCAGTAAGATGTCTCCCTGAAGTTCTCCAGTAGTTTGTAGTTCGGTGTTTGTGGCTTAAATTCTGCGATTAGTCTCGATTTCAGGGTAGGCCAATCTTCGATGTTCGGAAGACCCAAAGATCGTGTTACTTGACCGTCCAAGTTCCTTTCGATGGCTCCAAGTAGCATCCTCTGTTGTCGCACATCATTAGTTGGGTAGAGTGAAATTACGTAGTCCACTCTGCTGGCAAAGGTGTAGAGCGTTTCTGGATCACCGTTGAATGGAATGACATTTTTTAATTGCCGACGGGCTTCGGCAAGGTTGTTGTCGCTTAGTACCACGATTTGAAGTGCGGCAATATTTGGTTGCGACATTGTAATTGTAAATTTTAATTTTGTTTCAGTATGTTCACGCCAGAAGGGCGTTTATTTTCCGGAGGCAGTGTGATCCAGTGCACTCGCTCTCTCTCTCCCTCTCCCACTGCACTTTTGTGCATCGAGCTCCTAGTCCGCTCTCCCCAAGTTAGTTTTAAGGCTTCTTCTTGTATTTAGTACTAATTTCCGATTCTACCAATAAAGACCTCAAACGCACGTCGCGCAACACCCCGAAGTTCTTCCGTGTTTTACTTATCGAGTGTTCTAGGTTAAAGCCATCCCCCTCCGAACATTTGGTCCAACAGAGCCGGATAATTCCACTCCAGCAGTTCCGGTGGCTTTAACACCGCACAAGATAAGTAAACATTTTACTTTGCTGCCCTGCCGTTCATTTTTATGATTTTTGTCTAAATCCGAGTCCGATTGATCCGACACTACGGCAGCTTCCAAGTCCGAATCGCAATTAATTTATATTAATTTTCCGCGAATTCAACATTCAGAAAGTGTATGTTTAAATATATGCCATAAGGCACAGTGAAACTTCCAAATTCGAATTTCTCTTCGTTCGCTGTGATCCGCTTGCATTTATTTCCACTTCCTACACCTACGTACATACATATGTCCAACACATACAGTCCACTTCACTTATCTACAATCGGCACCAACAATTTACGCAATAAATATTCGTTTCCTGGATAATAATAGGAAATAAACATTTAAAAATCCACAAGTGTAAATTTAAATATATGTACGTATGCTATAAGCCACAGTGAAACTTCTTGTTCCAAAAATTCTATTCGTTCACTGTGTTCCGCTTGCATTTACATATTTACACTTTCCGATATACAATACAGTCCACTCCTCTGATCTACGAGCGCCAAAAGCAATTTAAACAAAATTAAATAAATATGTACACTTATAAATATTTAATCTTAAAATAAATATATTTGCAATATTTCCTAAACTTTAAACTACATAATTCTACAAATTCTACAATTCTAATTCTACAAATACAGTTCACCGCTCCTATAAATAAATAAATATATCCCCAAAATCACGGCACAGAAACGCCGACTTAATTTGTGCATTTATTTATCAGCTCTTCCCTGCTCTATCCTGAGCGGAGCTTCATCCGAATAAACATACATAATACATATTCGACTGCAAGTCGAAGCTCCGATTTTTGGCAATTTTTCCGCCTCTCGTTGTCTCCGCTATTCTGCATTGGCAAACGGCGAATGCACATTGTGCATTGCACAAACATATTCACACGCACGCCTTATCTTCAAGAACAGTACCGCGGAAAATACAGCAGCAGTCAACTGAATAAATCCAGGCACACAAAATAATTTTAAAATTATTTTTTATAAAATCCCAACTAACTAAATCAGTTAGAAATTCAAGTGCGTTTCCATATCCGCATTAGTGTGACCGTACATCTCCGTACATCTCCGCCACTACACAATAAAATTACACTATACAAATAAATTAAATTCCTAATACACGTATAACTAAATCGTCCCAAAAAAATAAGTTGATTTTCGATTTCTTAACTGGTTGTACGCTTTATCCAGCGCCCCGAATATATACGTTTTCGATCCAATTGGTTGCACGCTTTATCCAGCGTCCCGAATAGAAGTTGTTTTCGATCATTCAACTGGTTGTACGCTTTATCCAGCGTCCCGAAAATATAAGTTAATTCGATCCAAAATATAACCAATAAGAAACAATCCAGTTTGTTCTTTAAATATCCAAAATGACTGCTTCCATTTTAAATAAATTTATTTCGATCTGTGACCGTGTAAGTCACTTCGATTCCAAAATCTGCAATCCAGTAGCAACTAGTCCATCCAAATATACGTGTCAAATTCATCTCGACCAAGTCCGAGCGCTATGGGATAAGGTCGAGAAAGAGTACGAAGCTTGTTCAGAGCAAATTTCAGTTGGCTTAGAGGGCACGGGGGACACCTTACCTACTCTAAAGGCAAAAGACGAGTATGCCTATTTTAAATACGAAAGGTGTGCCGCAAAGCTCATGGAACAGATCGAAACGATCGCTTCTACAACAGCTCAAGTCCAACCCGTTCCGCCGCAAAATTCCTATCCGTCTGGCTGTCAGCTTCCTCCGTGCGAAACAGAAGTTTTCTCGGGCGATTACATTCGCTGGCCGACTTTCCGAGACCTTTTCACAGCGGTCTATATAGACAATCCTGCGCTGACCCCTGTTGAAAAGTTGTTCTATCTAAATGCCAAGACTAGTGGTGAAGCTTATTCCGTAGTTTCCAATTCGCCACTCACCAACGATGGTTTCCGCTCAGCCTGGAAAAACCTATCTGAGCGTTTCGAAAATAAACGAGCGCTGGTGAACAGCCAACTGAAGAAGTTACTGAACATACAGTCCATTGCACAGGAATCTTCGGCAGCCTTGAAAGAGCTGCAAAATACAATTCAAAATTGCCTCACATCCCTAAATTTGTCCGGCCTTCCTACGGATAATTGGGATTGTCTCCTGGTTTATTTGTGTTCCACGAAGCTTCCAAAGCTGACGCTCTCATTATGGGAGCAGTCCTTAACAAATAAAACCGAATTTCCAACGTGGCAAGAACTTGATTCATTCCTGACTGAGCGCCATAGAACTCTAGAAACTATAGATTCTATCCAACCTCCTAAGTTGCGCCTCCATCCGTCAGAACCGACACCCTCCGACGTGTCGCCACGAATACTGAAATCCTTCAGTACGAGGATCGTTCCGATATCCAAAAGATGCGATGTATGTTCCAAAGAGAACCATCCAGTGCGTTTATGCCCACGCTTCCTTCAGATGACGACAGAGGATCGTACGTCTTATATCCAGAAGAAGCGGTTGTGCTTAAATTGCTTTGCAAGCAATCATCAAATTCGTAATTGCACAAGCGCCCACAAGTGCTTCACGTGTCACGGTCGGCATCACACTTTGTTGCATCCAAGCAACTGCTCCTCCAGTGAACCGCCTGCTCCTGATACTGCTTCTGATCCGATCCAAAGAATTTCCTCGTTCTCCACACGAGTGGCAACAGCTCCTGAGTCTTCCAATTACTGGGTTCTGTACAATGAGATGGAATGCAGACGTTCCCGAGACGTTCCATGCCGAGTCTGCCAAGGGAACCATCCTCTTCGGAAGTGCCACCGTTTTCTTCGGCTTAGCGCGGAGAAACGGCTCCAAGCAGTCATCGAGAAGAAATATTGCGTTAATTGCCTCGCCCATCACCATTCCAGGATCACCACACACTTCTCCACGTCCACGAGCGCTCAGCGTACCCAACGCTTTCCCGAGCAAAGGCCTCCTGTAATATTCATACAGCGTATCCTCGCTAAGGGGGCCTCGAAGTTTTTCTTCTTATAATTTTGCTGCGTATCCTCGCAAGGGGGGAGAATGTTCACGCCAGAAGGGCGTTTATTTTCCGGAGGCAGTGTGATCCAGTGCACTCGCTCTCTCTCTCCCTCTCCCACTGCACTTTTGTGCATCGAGCTCCTAGTCCGCTCCCCCCAAGTTAGTTTTAAGGCTTCTTCTTGTATTTAGTACTAATTTCCAATTCTACCAATAAAGACCTCAAACGCACGTCGCGCAACACCCCGAAGTTCTTTCGTGTTTTACTTATCGAGTGTTCTAGGTTAAAGCCATCCCCCTCCGAACACAGTTCACAAAAAAAATAATTTTATATGTTTTTTTTTTTTTACTTAAAGAGTAAAAGTTTGTTTAAATTCAATTTAAATTGGTTTATTGTAAACTTTAATTTTGTTTCAGTTACAAAATAAAAAAATTTATTTGGTTTTATTTTTTTTTTTTTTGTTTTTACTTATTTAAGAGTAAAAGTTTGTTTAAATTACATTTTTTTTTTTAATTTATTGTGTTGGTTTTAACTGCTAGTTGCCTTTGGACTTAATGTTTTCGCGTGATTTATGAATTCGCGTATTTATGTTGGGGAATTTTACGACAACTGAATTATAAAATTTAATTTATTTTCCACTTGAGGTTCTTTTTTTCGGATACTTTTTGTATCCTACCAACTGCGCCAGTAAAATATTTTATAGTTGAGTCGAATAAATGTCTAGTCGCGTGGACTAAAGACAACGCTAAGGGTCGATATAATCAAAAAAAAAGATCAGCGAAGTAGTAGTTGAATAAGTACTTTATTGATTAGCTCTTAGCTTAAGTCTGATTCTTATGAGGACCTTTGTTTACATTTATTCGGGACGAGAGCAAGCTCTCAAGCTTGTGGTATTTGTTTGTATACAATAACAAATGAGTATGTGTAGGGAGAGCGGCATAGCTTACTCCGGGTGTGAGTGTTTATATCGTGGCATCTGATATTCAGCATATTCTCATGTACTGGCTATGTGAATATGTCACTATATATATTATATCAATATCAAAAAAAGGAATTACATATCAATCGTGAATTAATTCACATCTAGGTGAATGTACAAAATCCTGCTGATCACGACACGCGGATGTTGTCGGCCAGTGATGCCGGGATAAGGATGCCCTGAGTGGGCTACACCTGAATGGTCTCGGAAGAGACGGCGGCGATGGCCAGAGCGGCGACGATGAGGAATTGACCAATGAAGGATGCCATGGCGGAGGGTTCTTTAGCTGTCTCTACTTGATGCTGAAGTGGTATATCGTCGAACACTACACACTGCTTGCGCTGGGTTATGTGAATGTTGTAGCAGATTCATTTTTCGTTTCTCACTATCATTATCTTTGTTAACTTTTTTTTTTATGTGTACAAGTGGCCCATCTGACACAAAGCACGTGCCTGTTCGTGTTAGGTTTTAGTAGGCGCGACAAATGAAAGTATAGAAAAGGAATACGAGGAAGTGACTACTGGCGTGCTGCCAGATTGGTTGCCTGCATGCGTTCTAAGTGGGTTAGTATTAAGGTTTTTAGTTGGGGAAGGCTTTCTACGTTTGATGTTATCATGTACAAATCGTTATAATTTGCACATAAGACTCTAAAGGGTTCATGCAATTCAAAAGACGTTCTACATTGGCTCAAAACTAAAGGAATATAGGATCTAGTATTTCTACTCGGTACGTGAAAGTTAAGCTGACCCAGCAAATCAGCACTTTCCACGTCACCGTGGATAAGGTTAAAAATGAACGTAATGCCAAGCATGGTTCTACGGTTAGCTAAAGAAGGTAAGTTAATTAGGAGAAGTCTACTAGAGTACGAGGGTAACCTCTGGTTTGGATCCCAGTTCAAACCGCGTAAAGCGAAAAGCAGAAAGTTCTTCTGAACTGACTCAATGCGTGTACTGTGAACCACGTAATGAGGGCTCCAGACGCAAGATCCATATTCTAAGATAGGACGAACTAACGAAATATATAAGGATTTTGTAACATAGGGGTCATTGAATTCTTTCGACCACCGTTTAATGAAACCAATCACACCTCTGGCTTTATTCACCATGCACGAAATATGATCGATAAAGTCAAGTTTAGGGTCCAGTCGGACTCCTAAATCATCGACTATATTAATTCTTTCCAAAGAGCAGCAGTTTAGCGTGTAAGTCGCGAGCTTAGGAGCGACACGAGAGAAAATCATTAGCTTGCATTTAGAGCCGTTTAGGTTCAATAAGTTTATGCGGCACCATGTTTGGAAGTTATTGAGATCTGTTTGTAAATCAGACTGGCAGGAAGCGTCCTTATATTGCACGCAAAGTTTGACGTCGTCCGCATACATAACTCTGGAGTTAGTCAGAACTTTGGGCAGGTCGTTGATAAATAATGTAAACAACAGGGGACCCAAATGAGAACACTATCTAAAGAATTTTTAAAGAGGACCTTTTGCGTTCTGCCTTTCAGATAACTTGAGATCCAACTAAGAAGATCAACCGGAAATCCCAGTTTTGGAATGGCCGACAACTTAGAGATTCCTGTATAGTTGCTGGCAACCGATTTGCTACCTTTTTTGTAAAGAGGAATAACAAATGATTCCTTCCAAATAAGGGGAAAGTGGGAGGTTTCTAGGGACAAGGTAAACAATTTTAGAAGGGGATTTCACAGGGCGTCGGCACAATACCTAAGCACACAGCCAGGTATACCGTCGGGACCTGGCGAATAAATGGGCTTAACGCGATGAAGATCTGAACAAAATAGTGCTTTCGTCTAAAGTAGGACTGAAAATAAAGTTCGATTTGGGCATGATGTAGGAATAAGTCTGATTACAGTCAGTGGAAGTTGAGTAAGTGGTTTAAAAAAACTGCGCAAACAGATCGGCAATAGCCCGATCATTTTTTATGGTTGTATTTTCAAACGAAAGCGAGGAAGGATGCGTAATTGGCTTACGTTTAGTGTTAACAAAATTATAAAACTGTTTTGGGTCCTGAGAGATCTGAACCCTACAACGTAGGGTTGAACACTGCGCGTTCAACAAGGTAAATCTTGACCGAGCAGATAAATAAGGGGTTAGGGCAGAGTTAGAACCGGTACATTTATATTTAGTATACAGCCTAGATTTTTTGTTTTTAAGATGACTCAACTCTTTAGTAAACCAAGGATTCTTATTCGATGTTGATGGATAGTACAACGGAACACATTCAGTAAAAAAGGAATTTATGGCACTGTAAAAAATATCCACGGCTGCTGACATGTCAGTGCACATGTATAACTCCGACCAATTAAACTCTAAAATAAAGTTATTCAGCCGTTCGAAGTCCGTTTTGCGAAAACAAAGGACTTTCTTGGCTGGACAGTCAGATATGTTCTGTAAGTCAGTCCCAGTGTCGAGAGTCACGTCGAATGTCGGATGATAGGGATCTTCGGGAAGCGTCAACGGCGCCACCCTGGCTAAACTGACTCTTGCCGGGTCTGAGACAAAACAGAGATCGAGCAAGAGCTCTAGGAAATTTCGTACATGGTTGACTTGAGACAGCGAAATGTCGAGCAAGCCAGCAATAAAATCATGCTGTGTGGAGGTGAAAAGTACATTAGAGGAAGTATTTGAGGACCAAATAGCCCATGGGATATTACAATCACCAAGAACTACTAAATGATCCTTATTGGAAAGTCAGCTGAAAACCGTTTGGATAGCGGAAAGATGATTCCAATAAATAGGAAGTTCAGACAAAGGAGGAATGTATGAACAGGTAATAAAAATAGAGCTTCCATTGATGGTTAGCTTTACACAGAGGAATTCAAAATCAAACTCCTCGAAAGTTATTAATTCCGACGCGAGAGTGGAGTCAACCGCTATGAGGACACCACCCCCACGTCTGATAGGCCGATCCAGCCGATATATTGTGAACACAGCTGGGAAAACATCGGAGCTCAGAATCTCCGGCTTTAACCAGGTTTCTGTGAACACAATAACCTGGGATGCAAACGAGAGACTATCAGAATACAATTTGGGAAGCTTACTACGTAGGCCTCTTGCATTCTGATAGGAGATAGATAGGGAGTTAATTAGTTTTTTGGAGTGGATATCGTAGAGGGCGCAGTGGTCTGGTCGGGCCTGGGAAGACTTATTCCTAGGGGCCGCCGTTTCTTTTTTTTAGCTTCAAACTCTTTGGCGACAACATATTCTGGCCAGAATTTGGTAGAGCATATTGTTTCAAACAACTCATTAGGGACATTTATTTTAAAAGATGAAATATTCCTAGCATAAGAAAATTTGAATTTTTTCACCTTTATTTGTATTTTTTCAGCTCTAGTTTTGCCTTGGATAAAGGCAATAACATCTTCCGATGTCTGAGCAGGGGTGAGCCGCGAAAAAAATATCTGTTTCGTAGGTGGTATTACTACAAGGGCTTTCAGCGCTGCAGACTGATTGTCTGCATTGCCGATATCGGCCGGTAGTCCGGGCCTGATACCCTGAGCAGGTAAATTAACGGGGCTTTGAGGGGTCAGTATTTGAGACCCCCAGGGGACAAAACGGAAATTATCGGGGGAGCGGTCCCTCCCGCAACACATTCGGATGCCGAATCTTTTTTGCCACTCGATCTCAGAACTCTTTGACTGAATTCTGAGGTCGAGGGCTGTGTTGAGAGAGGCTGCTGTTGGGAGTCCGCCGCTGGTTGTTGAGTTACGCCTATATGCTGCAAACCAGTTGCGTTTTATTTGCGCCTAAGAGACTCATTTAATAGCTTAAGGCTATAAAATTGAGTGTCCAGCGCCAAGAGCATATCATGAGTTTTACGAAAACTCGATAATATGTCTTTAAAACCGCCCTTGGTCTGCCGCATAGAAGACATCATTTCTTTTTCAACCTCGCGACAGGCCTCGCAGCAGTAACGCAGACCGATGTTTCTTCTTACATCGTCCACCGTCCGAGCAACAACACCAATGCACTTGGCATGCACAATGTTGTCGCACAGCCAGCAGCCGACTGTTGTCTTTTTACAGGTCTGAGCGAAGCAGACAATTGCGAACATTATAAAGACTAACAACTGTACCTTTACGTAGAAGAGATAAGAGTGCAGCTGCACCGAGAGAGCGGGTAAACGGGTGAGCGTGGGAGCGAGCTTAACGTTTAGCTGTCGCGACGGCGCAAACTAAACGGAGAAGGCACAAAGAGGAATGCAAAAAATGCAAAGCAAACACCGGCAGCACAACTAAATTGTGAAAATAATAACAATTAAATACGCAAAACAGAATAGCTGCATGCACACGAAGTAAACGGGAACTTTATTTATCACAAAGTAGAAGATTTAAATAAAACCCCGGTTGTTTTAATGCAAAACGAGAGCGCAAGAAAAAAACACGTCCGTTCACTTGGAAGAGAGAAAGACTTTTGGATATATGCGGCAGAAAATTGTAGTGTGTAACGCGTAAGTTCGTCTGCTTTTGGGAAGATCTGAGCTGCTGGGGCACGCTGTATGTTTCCGGCTCTAGCTCGTCGGCTTTGGGGGTGGTGGTCTTGCTTACCCAGATCAACAAATTGAGCGTGCTGCGACAAAAAAATATAACTAAACCGGAAGAAATGATAAACAAAATTCATTGAAGAGAGAAAAGTTAGAAAGAAAAGCGGAAGTTCAGAGAATAGACTGAAGGACAGAGAGAAAACTAAATTCTTTGCAGAGACACAGATGTTGTTGTGCTCGCATATCGTCCGCCCTACCTACGATCACCTGCCGCAAGAGCATGGCTCTGGTGATCCCTTTTGATCCTTACGACCGTGGAGTCATCTTTCGAGTCGGTAAAAACACAGGGATTTAAGGCTTCATGATTTCATTAGATAATAAAGTTTAATATAAATGAACTGATTAAGGCTAACATTACGTTTAAATTCATTGGTCTTGCGATAGAACGAGAAATAGATTATGTAAGTTAACTAAGTTAACCGGGCGACGGCTACGACCGATCGTCCGAAGACTCGCTCCGGCCAAACTGCTGACACAGCGTCTGGCCGGAAGCCCGTGCATAGCCGGCAAACACTACCCGTTGGAGTGGCCGCTATGAGTTTCATATTTTGTTAGCCTTAAGTTCAGTTTGATTTTGTACTTAATAAAGAGCGCATCGCGCCTTCAATCAACTCCAGCTACTGCTGTTATCATTTAATTGGTTGGCTAGCCTTAAGGGCAGTCAACAACGGAGAGACGTTCTCCCACCATATCTCCCAATCTAGGAGAAGAGGTCTGCGGCAACCGCCCTGCCTTCCAGTAATAGAGGAACCCCCTGTTACCTGCAACCTACGCCGGAGACCGCAGCGAGGGATTTGCACCATATCATTTAATTAATTGGCGCTCAACTAGCGGGAAATACGCACCCGTCCATATCATACATAATAAACCAATAATTACAGAACATGTAAGTGGGCCCGCTGGTCAAACCTTTTACGTCTTCGATACATATTCCATAGTTCAGACCAGTGTTAAAATATTAAATATACAAATAAACCAGTCTGAAGAGTGTTTTTCAAAAATCTCAATATTGAATGTGACGACTAATAGGTGTTTGGTGTTTAATTCAAATTTTTTATCCGGTGGAGGAGATTTACCCGAAACCCCATTGTTTAATAAATAAATAATTTAATATTATCACATATTTTCACTGCGAAAAAAATTTAATTAACATCATAATCCGTTGCAAATACGGCGTATAAAAAATTAATTTAATTTAATTCGCTCACAGTTTGTGTTACGGCGCATTGCTATTTCGCCGAGCAGTTAATTTTTTTTCGCATTGTGTACACTGCTGTTACACTGCAAATATTTTTGTGAGGCAATTAACATATTGCGGGGGCTAAATATCAGAGCCAAGGCTCTCACAATTTAATATACCAGATTTGAATTTTGATTTGACATTTAATTCGGTTTTGTATATCACATCGCTCGAGTAGAAATTCTTGGTATTAGCTTCGCAGTCCACTTTGTATCTTTTATTGTCCCCACTCCACCGCTGTAAACCCGATACGGCCGCGCATACATTTGTATTTCAATTATTTATTCTTCGCTTCTTTGTTTATAGTGGCGGAAGCTTAGCTCCCGCATACCCCTTACCTTGCCGCTGCTCCGCGAGGCGACGGCTTGGTTCGAACAGCTTTATACATCGTTGCAAAGGCGGCGGCTACAGTCCCCGCGCACCCCTCACCCTACCGGTGCTTCTTTGTCTATCGTGGCGGAGGCTCAGTCCCCGCGCACCCCTCACCTTACCGGTGTTGGTACTTGGAAAGGCGGCAACTGAGCTCACATACATAGTTGTTAAGGCGGCGGCTCCGTCCCCGCGTACTTCTTGCATTGCCAGCTGCCTTCATGGGCAAAATAGCTGAGCGGGCATTGCATACCAGTGCAGTTTAACTTAAGCACATATGAGCTCCCCGTTTACACAATATAGGGAAAATAAACGGTACGCTAGCGACTCAGATTCTGACAGTGAAGGGCCCCCGCGTATTTTCACCCCAATACGGGCACCCGCTAACCCCCCTTCAGCTAGAACCATGGACTCAGATCAGCTTAAGGTTGTGATTCAGACCGCCGTTAATTGTGCCTTGGCAGAAGCGGCCGGTGAAGCCAGGCGCAGAGAAGAAGAAATGCGCCAAACTATACAACAGTTGGCTACCCAAGTTGCAGCGGTGCAAATCGCACCCACACAAGCGGCAGCCCCTATAATCAAGGTATACCAACCCATTGATATCACGGGCAACGTCGAGTGCAGCGAGCCTCTGGATGCCGTAAATGCTTGCCCGAATTTACGGGAGCACAGGAGACATATGTCTCTTGGCGACAGGCGGCGGTAGCCGCATATTACATATTTAGAAATTATGTAAATAGCTCACGCCACTACCAGGCGGTCGTTATAATCAGAAGTAAAATAAGAGGCCCTGCCGATGCGGTGCTATCTTCGTTCGGCACTGTATTGAATTTCGATGCGATCATAGATCGCCTCGATTTCACATATAGTGACAAACGCGCGATTCACGTCATCGAGCAGGAGATGGGCACCCTCAGACAGGGGAGCCTGACTATATTACAATACGAGGTCGAGAAAAAGCTCACCTTGCTTACCAATAAAGCCACCATGTCGTATGAAACGGCGGCGGCAAAAATCTTATGCGACAAATTCCGGGATGATGCGCTCCGTATATTTATTTCGGGACTCAAGCGCAGTCTTTCCGATGTCCTCATCTCGGCGAAGCCGAAGGACATGCCAACTGCGTTGGCATTAGCTCAGGAAGTAGAATCAAACCACGAAAGGTACACCTTCGCAACATCGTTTGCAAAAAGCCTGGAGGATAGGGATAGGAAGCAATACCCAATGGCGCAAGAACGCCAACAAACGCCCTACCAAGCGCACTCCCAAGTAAGCGGGGGAAAAAACCCACACTTTACTAAACAGGTTAAGGCTCAGGTACACTCGGCTCCGCATAACGACAGGCGTCGTGAAAACACACCAGAACCCATGGAGGTTGACCCGTCTATGTCCAGGTTGAGACAACCCACTCAGGCACAGGCCTACCAAAACGGGAAGCCCGCCCACTCCGGTCGTTCACGCCCTCACAAGAGACAGAGGGTTAATCACATCGCTCAGAGCGTAGATCAGGCCGAGGGCACGTACGCAACCACAGCCTCCAGCGCGGCGGACAAAGTCGACGACGACACCATTTCTGAATATGATTAAGAAGTGATTAATTTTTTAGGGGAAAATCCCTGCTGCCCGTCATCAGACGAAGAGTAGCGGGGAAAGAGATGAAGTTCCTCATCGACACGGGTGCGTCAAAAAATTTTATCCGGCCTCACAAAGGCTTAAAAGGCGTTCGCTCCGTCGATTCCCCATTCACCATCCATTCACTCCATGGTGTTACCACGATCACGAAAAAATGTTTCGTGTCACTTCTTGATTTGAAGGCCACGTTCTTCATTTTACCTGATTTGTCTTCCTTCGACGCGATCATTGGCCTAGACCTACTTAAACAGGCAGGGGCATCGCTTTGTCTGGCCTCCGGCCACCTCAGATGGGGCAATGGAGAAGAGAAAATTGAATTGCACCCATGCCCCGACGTCAATTTTACCGAAGTGGACTGCTCAGATGCGCCACCCTTAGTCAGAAACGCGTTCTTAGAAATGCTGAAGACTAGGAAGAAGGCTTTTGCGAACCCTAACGAGGCTTTGCCCTATAACACATCGGTGGTAGCTAACAACCGAACAGTTAGTGAGGAGCCCACATACGCAAAATTATACCCGTACCCAATAGGAGCGGCGGACTTCGTCAACAAAGAGATTGAAGATCTGCTTAAAAACGGGATAATTCAGAAGTCGGTATCCCCTTACAACAACCCGATATGGGTTGTAGATAAAAAAGGGACCGATGACCATGGCAACCGGAAAATGAGACTAGTTATCGACTTCCGCAAGCTAAACGAAAGAACAGTGCCCGATAAATACCCCATGCCAAATATTAACATGATATTGAGCAACCTAGGCAATGCGAAGTATTTCTCCACGCTGGACCTCAAGTCTGGCTATCACCAAATCATTCTTGCAGAACGCGACAGGGAAAAAACCTCTTTCTCTTTGAATGGGGGAAAATACGAATTTCGCAGACTACCGTTTGGCCTCAAAAATGCAGGCAGCATTTTTCAGAGGACAATCGACGACATCCTACGGGAACAAATCGGCAAGTTCTGCTATGTTTACGTTGACGACGTAATTATCTACTCCGAAGACGAAAACTCTCACATCAAGCACGTAGATTGGGTTCTAAAGAGCCTGCACGATGCGAACATGAGGGTGTCGGTAGAAAAGTCCAGCTTTTGTAAGAAAAGTGTGAGCTTCCTTGGGTTTATAGTCACTTGTAACGGTGCTACAACAGACCCAGAAAAGGTTAAGGCTATAAAAGAATTTCCGGAACCCAAAAGTGTTTTTGAGGTACGGTCATTTCTAGGCCTAGCCAGCTACTACAGATGTTTTATTAAGGACTTCGCGGCAATAGCAAGGCCTGTATCAGACATCCTAAAAGGGGAAAACGGAACAGTTAGTAGACACAGGTCACGAAAAATTCCGGTTCAGTTCTCGGAGACGCAGCAACAAGCGTTCCAGAAACTACGAAACATTTTGGCATCCGACGACGCGATGCTAAGGTACCCCGACTACAAAAAGGCATTTGATCTAACGACAGATGCCTCGGCCCATGGCATTGGCGCAGTATTGTCCCAAGAGGGACGCCCAATAACAATGATCTCAAGGACATTGAAAGACATGGAGGTTAACTACGCCACCAACGAGAGGGAACTCTTAGCCATAGTCTGGGCTTTGGCCAAGCTACGGCATTACCTGTATGCGGTTAAAGACATCAACATCTTTACCGACCACCAGCCGCTAACCTTTGCAGTATAGGAATCCAATCCGAATGCAAAGATTAAAAGGTGGAAAGCGCGCATTGATGAATCAGGGGCGCGTATTTTCTACAAACCCGGCAAAGAAAACTTGGTCGCCGATGCATTGTCACGGCAACAAATTAACGTCATGGAGGAGCAAGAAGCTCAATCGTGCGTGGCCACTATTCACAGCGAGCTCTCCTTGACGCACACTATCGAAACGACGGATAAGCCCCTAAACTGCTTTCAGAACCAGATAACTCTGGAGGAGGCACGCTTTCCGTTAAAGCGCAGCTTCGTCCTCTTTGGAAACAAGAGGCGGCATGCGATTAACTTCCCCTGCAAAGAGTCATTGATTGATGAACTCGCAGATGTAATCGTTCCGAAGGGCGTAAACGCCATTCATTGTGACCTGCACACGCTGGCACTAATACAGGACGAATTGGTTCGGAGATTTCCAGCCACCAAATTTTGGCACTGCAAAAACCGTGTAACGGATATTTTTGCAGTCCCTGAGAGACGGGAAATTCTTACCGTAGAACACAATAGGGCCCACAGGTCGGCCCAAGAAAACGTTAAGCAGGTACTCTCCGAGTACTACTTTCCGAAGATGACCAAGTTGGCTACCGAAATCGTAGCAAACTGCAAAACATGCGCGAAAGCCAAATACGTTAGGCACCCAAAAAAACATGAGCTAGGCGAGACTCCTATCCCCTCTCATGTGGGAGAACTACTGCACATCGACATTTTTTCTACGGATAAAAAGTATTTTCTCACTTGCATTGACAAGTTTTCGAAGTTCGCAATTGTGCAACATGTCCACTCTAGGACAATCGAAGACCTTAAACCGGCCATACTACAGATTATGAATTTTTTCCCTAGGGCTAGAGTAGTTTACTGCGATAATGAACCTTCATTAAATTCGCATACTATCTCGACCATGCTTGACAATCACTTTGGCGTTAGCATTGAAAATGCACCGCCACTCCATAGCGTGTCAAATGGGCAAGTGGAGCGCTTTCATAGCACCCTTTTGGAGCTTGCTCGTTGCCTAAAAATCGAAAAGGGCATAACCGATACTGTGGAAATTATTTTGTTGGCAACCGCCAAATATAATAAGTCAATTCACTCTGTCGTTGACAAACGACCAGTTGACATCGTGCAGGAGCACCCAGATGACCCACAGACGGAAGTCCGGAACAGAATCATTAAGGCACAAAACACGCTCAGGACCAGGGAAAACGCCTCCCGACAACACAGAGTATTCGAAGTCGGCGAGAAGGTATTGGTTAAATCCAATAGAAGGCTGGGAAATAAACTCACACCCTTGTGCGAGGAGAGAGCCGTAGAAGCGGACCTGGGGACCACGGTCCTCATTAAGGGGAGGGTGGTCCACAAGGACAATCTTAAATGATATAACCGACAATGTCCTTTATGGTTTTTTTATTATTCATTTTTCATATTCATTTTTTATATTATATTTTTTATCACACCTTCAAGCCATCTGGCGCACTTTATTTTTTATATTCATTAGTTATTACACCTTCAAGCCGCTTGGCGCACTTTGTTTTTTACTATAGGTTCATAGCCACTGGCATAGTTTGTTTTAAGTTCATTTTATCGGTGGTGGGAAAACCCTCTATAAGCATAAAAATAGCTAAAGTTTAATTTCACAGGATCGGACCAACATTTTGCATACTCCTGTCCTTGGCGTCGGCCCACGTTACCGATTATTCACAGGCCAGGTACATCCCCGTTGTAGATGGCGAAATCCTAGTATGGGAGGAGTTTGCTTACGTCACGCACACAGCAAACCTCTCAGAATATGGGCGTGTAATAGAGGAGACAACCAACATGATAGACATGTTTCCGCTATCCCATATGAAGAAGCTTCTGAGCGTGGATACCGCCCACCTCCAGGACTTGTTAGAGTCGTTGGGCGTTCATCACAGAGTAGCTAGGAGCTTGGATTTCTTAGGATCTATGCTAAAGGTTGTAGCAGGGACACCAGATGCCAGCGACTTAGAAAAAATCAGGTTTTCCGAAATAAAATTAGTCGAGTCATAGACAGATCCAAATTAACACCAAAACCCAAAATCAAATTAATCAACTTACCTCTACCGTCAATTCAATTTTGAGATCAGCCAAAACCTCACAAATAGACACAGGACACCTGTATGAAACACTGCTTGCTAGAAACCGCATGTTGATGGCGGAATTACAAAATTTAATGCTTGCAATAACCCTAGCCAGGATTAACATTGTTAGTCCGAACATTTTAGATCACGAAGACTTAAAAACAGTTTGGCTTGAGGAACCCACCGACACACCTATAGGAGATCGCTTGTCCGTCTCGTCTGTAAAGATTTTACAGTCCCGTAACATTTTACACTTTATCATTAAATTCCCCAAAATTAAATTAGCCTGCAAGAAGATCACTATTTTCCCAGTTGCCCATGGTGGAACGATGTTGCAGATCATAGACAATGTCATAGTCGAATGCAGCGGAGAAGTTTACGCCATCAAAAACTGCTCCGAATCACCGAGAGCCACATTCTGCCGCCTAGCTTCAGAGAGTTCGTGCGCCAAAGAACTGCACGCCGGTGGGGTAGCACACTGCAGAGTACAAGAAAGTGACCTGCATCCGACAACCTACGTAGATGAAGGAATTATTATCATCAACGATAGGTCGGCCAAAGTGCGAGTGGACAACGGCACAGAAATCTGGACTCATGGCACACACCTCATAACCTTTGACAAACAGGCCACTATAAATGACACACTCTTCATCAACCACAATAACACCCAGAAGAGAGCTCCAGGGACAGCAAGTCTTCCCTTATTGAACATCACCGCCACCCAAGATGTCCTCAGCCTCCCGTATCTTCACCGTCTGAGTGAACGAAACTTGGAGTTCATCAAGGAGTTCAGAGAAGAGATTGACAACCATCGAACACGTCTCGTAGCAACTATTGCAGGAGCAATATGCTGCGCACTCATCTGCATCGGGCTCATCTTTAGGCGTTTCACTGAGGCAAGAAAATCCGCAGGCCAAATTAGGCAGATTATCGCTGAACTACAGACGGCCGAGGGCGGCTTTAATTCCGAGGGGGGAGTAGTTAACTAAGTTAACCGGGCGACGGCTACGACCGATCGTCCGAAGACTCGCTCCGGCCAAACTGCTGACACAGCGTCTGGCCGGAAGCCCGTGCATAGCCGGCAAACACTACCAGTTGGAGTGGCCGCTATGAGTTTCATATTTTGTTAGCCTTAAGTTCAGTTTGATTTTGTACTTAATAAAGAGCGCATCGCGCCTTCAATCAACTCCAGCTACTGCTGTTATCATTTAATTGGTTGGCTAGCCTTAAGGGCAGTCAACAACGGAGAGACGTTCTCCCACCATATCTCCCAATCTAGGAGAAGAGGTCTGCGGCAACCGCCCTGCCTTCCAGTAATAGAGGAACCCCCTGTTACCTGCAACCTACGCCGGAGACCGCGGCGAGGGATTTGCACCATATCATTTAATTAATTTGTATATATCATCTTAATAATAATTATAGAATTATAAATGAATATATTTAATTGTATAGAATTACTTAAGTTTGCTGTAATCTTTGATCGCTTTTCAAAATTTAATTTTTCCTTGCTTGGTTCAGTTTCTTGACTTCATTAAGTTAAATTAAGTTTAATTTTATGTAGCGATAGTTCATTAATTTAATCTCTTGTGATATTCAATTCTGGTTTAACTTTTAGCATAGGGTAGAATTAATTTAATTTCTTTAGGCTTTCGTTTGTTTCTTCCAAAGATATAAAAATATGGTTTTATTATCAACACATTATGTCCGTCGGCGAAAGATCGATCTCCCTCGATGGTGGCTGAAAATTAATTGCGGTTCTTGGGCTAAACAAAAGCGAAAAGAGACAATTTCTTTTACCCTAATCTTTATCTCGAGCAAGATAAAAATTAAAAAATTTACTTAAACTTAATTGGGAATTCTTAAATATTTAAGAAGTAGGATTATAATTTCAAAACATCCTCTCATCATTCTTGGCTTTCAGCTTCAGCAAAAATTTTCATCAAAAATGTAGGTTAGGCCGTTGGAAAACTAGGAGTGAGGCACCTCAGCTTGTAATCGTCGAAATTTAATTTAATTCGCGCATTTTTATTCACAAATTTTGTTCCCGCATTTATAGCTGTCGGACGACGGACGTTGCCTATGGCCACGAATCGGGACTAATTAACTTTACCACCGAATATAGCTTAACGCCGAAAGGGCACGAAGGTCAAGTCAGGGTCAAATGAGTTCAGCCGCCGATCACTGGCAAACTCCAAAAAAAATCATCCGCAACTGCTGGCTATGCAGGCCGGCCACTGAAGAATGCTGCGCAGGCGCGCTGGTGGCCGATTTCACTGCACTAGGAATTAAATGTACATCCTTCTGCTCGCTTCCTAGCCCGTCATGCCCCGCTTAGGGGGTGCTCCTCGGGACCGGAACTCGATCTCTGCTTACTGGGTTCAATCTGTCGATTTTAAAATTTGCCACAGTAAGCAACCAATAAACGAAACACTCTTTCCAATAAATATTTACCCACTGAATAATAGATTCCACTGAAAACGAAGGGGACCTTCCAGGTCTAACCTCTCTTGGACTGGCTGACACCAGCTGGTGCTATTTCCGCAGACACTTGTTTTTGTGACCTGGACATTAAAATGGTTATGCACTGTACACAGACACAAGCAGCTTATCTCTACTCACTTGAATTTGCACAAGCTTCGGCTTAACCTTTTATTTGAACCGACTTAAATATTGTCCGCGTGGACTTAGCACTTATTTAAAACTTTGGATGGGGACGCAATTTAAATGCTTGTGCACTCCACCGGATCTTGATTTCAAAAGAAATTTAGTACGGAAACGGATGGAGCGACTTAGGTTCAGGCGCAGCAGATCTTCCAGATCTTCCCTGGCGCCGATATGAGCTATCTGGTATATTTGCCCTAAATTCTGTTCTGGCAAAACAATACGATAAAATGCAGCTCACGAATTTTAGGCCCCTGCATTAAAAGCTCGGCTTAAAATTTGTGAAAAAGGTTGCCTACTTTTAGGCCAAAATACCTTTAGGTTATCCCACACGCCCCAAATTTGGGTTATAGCTGTTATGATCTGTAGCATGCTTCTTGGCCGAAATTTATTTCACCGCTATTCTGTCGCCACTACAAAAAGAAGACTTGTCGTCTGGGCTGCAGCCGTTATGGAAAGAATCTAGTGAACCAATCTTTAATCTTTTATTTTCTTCCCCTGCCCGGAAACTCAAGAACGAATAAAGCCGCGAAGGTGATTATATTCCTCAGCTTTCTAGCATACAAAGCTTAAGGGGGTCTTCTACCTTCGCGGTTTTAAAAAATCGATTTTTTTAAAATTTTTTTTAAATACTAGAGGATCTGAGGAATACGCCATATAAAGGGTTTTGTAAAATTCGCATTTCTTCATGGGTAAACGAAGCCCGAAAGATTGCCACCTCCATACGTTTCGACCATTTTTCCTATCTTTAAACGCATTTTCCCGAAAGTAGTGTTTTTCAAAAGTTTTGGCACGATTTTGACGAAACCATAGAAGATATCCTAGATCTGTAAAGCGTTACTTATTTACAAAACATCTCGCTAGGTCAGGACACAAGCTTTTTCGAAAAATTTTTTTCAATTTTTTACAGTCATTTTTAGGTTGAAAAACATGGTCAAAAATTAAATTTTTTGTTCAAATCGCTGCCATTTTGTGAAATTTTCAAATATTAAAAAAAGCTTGTGTCCTGACCTAATCGACGTTCTTAAAATTAAGTTAAAAAATATGTTTTGTTTTTTGCATGTTCTGAAGCTGAGATTTCTTGCCAACCGTTTGACTCTTTCGCGCCGGCAGAGGCTAATTCGACGACGCGCCAATGGCAAACGTTATGATAAATTCATATGTTTTTTTTTTTTTTCAAGTTCAAGCTTTTGTTAATCAAATGAAAAAATTTTGTTCGGATATCATGTGTAGTTTTTTTGCAATCCATTTTTGAAAAATAGGCCCCAAATTTGAGCGCGAAGGTAGAAGACCCCCTTAACCTGGAATATATTTGATTTCGATCAAAGGTGTCTGCGCCAGTAATGCAGCTGAATTAAGAGAGCTAACTTAAGATAAGAATGTGCAACTAATTAATATCAGCGATCCGAGCATCGATAATAAGCTATTTAAGCTATATAAGTTTCTGAGAGCAAAGGCAAAGAGAAATATGCGTACCTTGAACATTTTCAATTTGCGTGATATAATCAGGGCTTAACACATTTTTAGTTTTAAGTGTAAAAGTAGCAAGACTTACAAGAAAAAATGTAAATTTTTTTTTTTTTTTTGTATGGTTTGCTTTTATTTATCGAATCTTCTCATTTTCGAGACTAACAATAAGTGTAACAAATCTTATACTATAACCTAACTAGGAGTCATGTAGACTGATACAGTGGCCCTGACAAGTTATGGCTGGGTTGGAAGGTCTGTACGTTGCAGGCGGGTTCGGCTGGAGAACTGAGTCAAGACCCTTGCTAGAGGATTTGGGTGGACAGAGAGTTTTTCATTGTAGGACGCTTTTTGCTTGTATATTTCATCTTTTACTGCGAGAATGCCGAGGTCCCTGTGGATGTTTTGGTTACGATTATACCATGGTGCCCCAGTGATAGTTCGCAGGATCTTTGATTGGGCTCGCTGTATGATGTCTATGTTGGTTCTGCTCGCGTTCCCCCACAGCTGGGAGCCATACGTCCAGATTGGCTTAAGAGTGGAGTTGTAGAGCAGGACCTTGTAGTCCAGACAGTTTTAGTTTTAGGTGCAGTTTCTTGCATTCGATATGTCTACGCCATATTAGACGTCTGTCGAGGTGGATGCCGAGATACGTTACTTCATTAACTTGGGGGATCTGCGTGCTATTCATGCAGAGCGGAGGGCAAGTTTGTCTGTTAAGAGGAAACGTTATGTGTTTAGACTTTTGTTCGTTTATTTTAATACGCCAGTCAGATAGCCACATCTCGACTACCACGAGGTGGTTGGCGAGTTGGGTTGTTGCACGGACTGGGCATCTGGAGCGGCTAAGGATCGCAGTGTCGTCGGCGAAGGTGGATGTTGTTAGTCGGTCACTAGTGGGAATATCTGCTGTGTAAAGGACGAATAAAGTTGACCCAAGTGCGCTACCTTGTGGGACCCCAGCTTCGATAGTGTAACTGTCGGAAATTGTTGTGTTATACCTCACTGCGAAGGCTCTATTGTAGAGGTAGGATTGAAGAAGTTTATGAGTGTACCCGGGCAAGTGAGTTTTAATTTTTTGAGCCAGACGCGGTCGAATGCTTGAGATACATCGAGGAATATCGCGCTGCAATATTCCCTATGTTCGAAGGCTGTGCGAATTTCTGTTGTTATTCTGTTTACTTGCTCGATAGTATCGTGTTTTTCTCTGAAGCCAAATTGATGGGCTGGGATAATGTTGTGGGCTCCCATATATGGTATTATGCGCGTTAGAAGGCATTTTTCGAATAATTTGGACAGGCATGATAATAAACTTATTGGTCTGTAAGATGACGGAATCGTGTGATCTTTTCCGGGCTTCGGTATCATTATAATAATTGATTTTTTCCATTTCCTTGGATAGTAGCCGAGACTTATGATTCCATTGAAGAGTTTACAGATGACCTCAATAGCACAGTACGGAAGTTCCATTATCATTTTTGTAGTTATTAGGTCACCGCCTGGAGCCTTTTTTGGTTTTAGCTCCCTGATGACTTTTGTGATCTCGTTCGGCTGAAATGTAGTTGGCGTGGGTTCAGTTTCGAGGTGGATTTGCGGAGGAACATAATCATTAGCTGCGGGGTTCGGCTGGAAGACGCCTCTGAGATGTAAGGCAAATGATTCGGCTCTATCTTTGTCGCTGCGGGTCCAGCACCCTGAAGAATTCCTTATAGGGGTGACGGTTTGAATTTGAGAGCTTAGATTTGGGTGAGCTCTCCACAAGGGATGCTTTGTACTAGTTGGCGAGAGTTTTCCAATATATTTAAGTTGTTCATTTTCAGCTTCTTGCTTCAGGGCCCGGTTTAGATTGCGGGTGGCTTCAGTAAGACGTTGCTTTGAGCATGGCGATCTGCTGGTTTGCCACGCTCGTCGCAAACGCCTCTTTTCCTGAACCAGCTGTTCGATTTGCCGGTTGGTTTTGAACTTCTTAAATTCCCCATCTTTCCGTATAAGGGTTGAGATCCTGGCTGCTGTGACGAGTACCTCTTCCAGGGCGGAGGAGGAGCAGTCGATGTCCGCTTCAATATTTAGTTGGGGAGTTAGCTCAATGTGGGAACTCACATACTTTCTGTATTTCATCCAGTTAGTGTTGTGCGACGTCAGCCTGTATTGGTATGGCGCTTGTTAGATTGCGTGGGATGTTTTTTGTCACCGCGAAATCAATTAGATCTGGGATCTTTTCAACTGCAACGAAATATACAATCCCTTTATAACTATTTTGTACCGGAACGAAGGAAGACGATTCGCCCGACTCAAAAACCTTGGTTCTCTAATAGTATACGCAGGGCTATTATACAGCGCGATAAAGCATACAGCAAGTGGAAAAGGTACAAAACCCCACAAGAATATTCTAGGTTTAAGCTTTTAAGGCAATCAGTAACTAACTTAATCGAGTCCGCAAAAATCAATTTTTACTCTCGTAAATTTGACCGCGAGGTTTCCACTAGCCAAAGATGGAAAGCCATTAAAAGCTTGGGAGTACGTAAAGTCGAAGCTAGTCACGACCCGGACATAGACGTCAAGGCGTTAAACAATACATTTCTGACATGCGCAGTACCTGAGATCATTGATCATCCATACCAAAATCTAAACCTACAATCCGTACCTGAAAAGTTCTGTGATAATAGATTTAGTTTTGCGTGTGTTGGTCAGTGTGAGGTCCTTCAATGTATAGATCAAATTAAGAGTGACGCTACTGGACTTGACGACATTAATCCAAAATTTGTAAAACTTATACTACCATACATACTCCCACATATCACCTACATTTTTAATAGTGCTTTTACAACTTCTGCTTTTCCGGACTGCTGGAAAGTTGCAAAAATTATACCAATTCCCAAAGCAAATAAGGAATACAGACCCATTTCGATTCTGCCTTATTTATCAAAGGTGTTCGAAAATTTAATGGCAGTGCAAATAACCCGCTTTATATCTGACAATGAAATGCTAAACAACAGCCAATCTGGCTTTAGGAAAAATAGAAGTTGTACTTCAGCAGTATTAAAAATTTCTGACGACATTAGGGAACACTTAGACGATAGAGACGTGTCTTTTTTAGTATTACTTGACTATAGTAAAGCTTTTGACACTGTTAATCATAGTATACTTTGTACAAAACTGAGTAATATGTTTCAGTTCTCGAGCTCTTCTGTCAAACTTCTCTCCTCCTATCTTAGTAATCGTCGCCAATCTGTTGTAATACAAAACGCTTCCTCTTCATTTAAAAATGTCAGTCGTGGTGTCCCTCAAGGCTCAGTCGTTGGACCACTATTGTTCTCGTTGTATGTTAACGACCTTCCCAGTGTTCTATGTGAGTGTAACATTCACTTATATGCGGATGATGTCCAACTATATGTGAACCGTCCGTTAAGTAGAATAGATGAATGTATAACCGTGAGTAACAGTGAACTTGAACGTATAAGTGTATGGGCTAAAAACAACGGCCTTGGTATAAACCCAGTAAAATCTAAATGTATTGTGATCAGTAGAAAAAAATGTATCCTGAATAATCTCCGCCCTCTCAAGATTGACGACACTCCTTTGGACTACGTAGAGATTGCGTTAAATCTTGGATTTACTTTCAATAGAACTCTGACGTGGAGTGATCACATCACAAGGGTAGTTGGTAAAACGTATGGAATATTAAGGTCACTCTCGATAACCAGACGTTTTCTGCCAACCAACATACGGCTATTAATAGCAAAAACATGCATCATTCCTGCTCTTTTCTATGGCCTGGAAGTCTTTGCATTCTGCGATACCAGTAGCCAAAACAAAATCAAAGTTGTTTTTAATAATATTGCTAGATATATTTTCAACCTACACAGAGCATAGCAAGTATCTGGATTCGCTAATCAAATATTTGACATTGAGCTGACAAAATGGATAAAAATTCGCATCTTAATCTATCTGCATAAAATAATATATAGTAAGGAACCATCATATCTATTTGACAAACTAAAGTTCATGACATCAAGAAGAACCAACAACATTAAGTGCATTAGGCCCAGATCTCTAACAGCAGAGAGACAATTCTTTATAAACGCTATTCGATCCTGGAACCAGTTAGCGGTCAACCTGAAGTGTATTAGCAGTGTGCCGCAGTTCAAACTTAGAATAAACACATATATCAAAAATTTAAATTCCTAATTAAAGCGACTTAGGGCTTAGGGTTTAGTTTTAAGTAGTCTTAGTTAAACAACAAATAAAATTTGTAAACTCGTTGTGACTAGCGCAATAATTTATAAGTCCCAGACTTGTAGCGTTAGGAATTATATTTATAATAAAATTCAAATTCAAATTCAGGTCAATATGTGCGGCTACCAGGAGAAACTTAGTCCAGTTTATTGCTCACCTTTATAAGTGCATTGTACAGTTGCCTTCCCTTGGGAGTCACGAGGCGTGATCCCCAGTGCGTGTGTTTGGCGTTGTAGTCTCCTGCGGCTATGAAGCGATCCCCCAGAGTGTTGTAGAAGTCCATGAATTGACCTTCAGAGATATTAAATCGAGGTGGGCAGTATACAGCGGCAATGCAAAGGTTTCCGTTTCCTGAGTTCACTTTCATGGACGTGGCTTGCAGGTAATTTGTTGCAAACCTTTGATGAAAGTGGTGTTTGATGCGTTCTCTGATTAAGATGCCCGTTCCGCCGTGGGCCTTGCCATCCGGATGATCTGTGCGGTAAAAGGTATAACCTCTTATATGGAAGTTATATCTCCCTGTGAGGTGTGTTTCAACCAGCAGCATGGCGTCGATGTGATTTACGTTTAGGAATTGAGTTATTTCAAGTTTATGCCGTGAAATGCCGTTGGCATTCCACATGGATATACGTAGGTTAGTCATTTATTATTTGGACTGTTGTCAGCTCCTTGTAGACCGCACAGGCTCTGTAGTTTGCCGTATGGTTTCCGCCACAGTTGCCACATTTTTTCTTTTGGGGGTCTTCTTTGTTTGCGGGGCAGTTTACGGAGTTGTGGAAGTCTCCGCAGACTATGCTGACCGTCCGAAGTGTGCAGTATGTCTTGGTGTGTCCATACTCTTGGCAGTTTGTGCATTGAACAGGGCCGTTGCGTTTGTGGGGTTCTTCCACGGTGACGGTGTTTTCCTGAATGACATAAGTTCCATCATACTTTGTTGCATGGTGAACATTGTGACGTTCAGTTTGCCTCGGGTAGTCAGTGTGGGGCCAGAGTCATCCAGGACATTTATTTGGTTCAGGATAGTGGTGCTAGAGAGGAGTCCCCGACCCGAGTCCCAGTGATAACGCTCAGGGTTAACCTTAACTAGGCTTAGAAATATACGAAGTTTATTAGTTTTTCTTAACAGAGTAATACGATTGGCTGCGACAATGTTGTTGCCGATGATCCACTGTAGTTGCCGGCGAGCGTCCACGTCCCGGGTCTCCGTGTAAGGGGGTTTCCTTGGCTTCTGGGGAAAACGTTGATACCGTGGGACGAAGCCGTCAGCAGGGTACGTAAGGGGAATACAGTAGGACGGAACCGTCAGCAGAGTACGTAATATGGTCGAATAGGACGAAGCCGTCAGCAAGGGTACGTAGTGTCGTTGTAGCAGGACGAAGCCGTCAGCAGAGATACGTAGTATTGATATGGCAGGACGAAGCCGTCAGCAGAGATACGTAGTATGGTTAAATAGGACGAGGCCGTCAGCAAGGATACGTAGTGTTGATATAGCAGGACGAAGCCGTCAGCAGAGATACGTAGTATGGTTAAATAGGACGAGGCCGTCAGCAAGGATACGTAGTGCTGATAAAGCAGGACGAAGCCGTCAGCAGAGATACGTAGTGTTGATAAAGTAGGACGAAGCCGTCAGCAGAGATACGTAGTATGGTTAAATAGGACGAGGCCGTCAGCAAGGATACGTAGTATTGATAAAGCAGGACGAAGCCGTCAGCAGAGATACGTAGTATGGTTAAATAGGACGAGGCCGTCAGCAAGGATACGTAGTGTTTATAAAGCAGGACGAAGCCGTCAGCAGAGATACGTAGTATGGTTAAATAGGACGAGGCCGTCAGCAAAGATACGTAGTGTTGTTATAATCTTACTCCTCGTTACCGCTGGTTCCTAGTCCTTGGTTGCTGCTTGATTGCCGCTCGCTAGAGACTTCCGTCTTGGTCGACGCCGACCACTGAATGATCCAACTGAGGCCAGCGGCCCGCTTTATATAGCGCTTGGCTGGTTTTGGTGTGCCCGCTCGGGCTGTGGGTTTGCCCGAATTAGTGTGGCCGGACGCTCGGGATTTGCCCGAATTAGTGTGGCCGGAGCTCGGGTTTAGAGTGCCCCTTTGCTTTGGTTGGGCGCGCGCGCCCTGTTCGAATTTGAACTTCTTTTTGGTCTTGGTTATTTATTGGTCTTGGTTATTTATTTTACAGTTTGTTATTAGTTATTATTTATTCATTTGTGCGCCCCCGCGTCACACTCCCCCTCCTTTGGGCAGTGACGTTTTATCGTCACGAAATTTCCCCTGTTGGAGGTAATTCGCCACCATGTGTTTCCGTCCCTCTCCAAACAGCGCTGTTGGGTCCTCTTCTTCTTCTGGGCCAGGGTTGCCCTTATATTTGTCATTATCTCATCTGAGATTCGGGCTCCCTCAGGCACTGTCCATCCCGATACGCTTGCCGTGTTGTCAGTGTGGAGCTCCAGGACGTTTCGATCCGGTGAATTATCCCGCGGCGTTATGTCCCTTGATGCCGTGCCCATGATTGCGGCTGTCCGGAAGTTTATGAGAGTGGTCGGTGTCTCTGTTGCTCGTCTTCCATGGCTTTGTCCTGTAGTCTGTGCTGTTGTCGTCATCGGTTTGTTCGTTGTTCGTGTTCCTTGGCTGCTCCGTGGGTGTCCACCGCTAGTCCTCGGAAGGTGTGCCACTCTGGTCCGGCCCCTTCGGACGATCTCCGTCATCGGTTGGGCCTTTCCTTCGTTTTTCACCTCCCTCGGGTTCGCTCCGCCAGTGTTTCCCGTTGGGGTTTTGGCATTCCCGCTCCGGCCCTGTTGGACGATCCCCGTCTGCATCGGGACCGTTGCGGGATAGCCCGTCCCCCTCTGGCCTTGTGGGTTGGTCGTTCCGGATCGGACCCTTCGAACGAGCTCCGTCTGCTGGGCCATTCCGTCGCGGCTCGCCTCTCTTGTGTTTCGTGTCCCCTTCCTCCTTTCGTTTTCGTTTCCTCGTCTTTCCAACTCCAGTCCGCCGCATCTCAGCACGCTCTCTGCTCCTGCCAGGAAGTCCATACCCAAGCGGATCCCTCCTTCTACGTTTGGTAGGATCATGAATGTTATTTCAAATCTCCTTCCTCCGAACTCCACGTTTGTCTCGAACCCTCCCATCGCCTTCTGCCGTGGTCCGTCGGCCAGTGATATCTCTGCATGCATCCTGTTCCACCTTCCTTCTTCTCTCAGATCTTGGAACATATTTCTGCTTATCGCGCTATTTGTCGCTCCGGTGTCTATTATGCCCTTGGCACTCCTACACCCTACTCCGAATTGCGCTACTATCTGGTAGCCGTCGCATTTCAAATCACCTGCCGCTGGACCTATTCTTCTTGCCTGAGCTGCCAGCTCTACCCGCTCAGGCCTCCGTCGTTTCCCGACCTGGCCTGGCAGGTCCCTGTTCGGGCGCCACCTGTGACGTTCAGTTTGCCTCGGGTAGTCAGTGTGGGGCCAGAGTCATCCAGGACATTTATTTGGTTCAGGATAGTGGTGCTAGAGAGGAGTCCCCGACCCGAGTCCCAGTGATAACGCTCAGGGTTAACCTTAACTAGGCTTAGAAATATACGAAGTTTATTAGTTTTTCTTAACAGAGTAATACGATTGGCTGCGACGATGTTGTTGCCGATGATCCACTGTAGTTGCCGGCGAGCGTCCACGTCCCGGGTCTCCGTGTAAGGGGGTTTCCTTGGCTTCTGGGGAAAACGTTGATACCGTGGGACGAAGCCGTCAGCAGGGTACGTAAGGGGAATACAGTAGGACGGAACCGTCAGCAGAGTACGTAATATGGTCGAATAGGACGAAGCCGTCAGCAAGGGTACGTAGTGTCGTTGTAGCAGGACGAAGCCGTCAGCAGAGATACGTAGTATTGATATGGCAGGACGAAGCCGTCAGCAGAGATACGTAGTATGGTTAAATAGGACGAGGCCGTCAGCAAGGATACGTAGTGTTGATAAAGCAGGACGAAGCCGTCAGCAGAGATACGTAGTGTTGATAAAGTAGGACGAAGCCGTCAGCAGAGATACGTAGTATGGTTAAATAGGACGAGGCCGTCAGCAAGGATACGTAGTGTTGATATAGCAGGACGAAGCCGTCAGCAGAGATACGTAGTATGGTTAAATAGGACGAGGCCGTCAGCAAGGATACGTAGTGTTGATAAAGCAGGACGAAGCCGTCAGCAGAGATACGTAGTGTTGATAAAGTAGGACGAAGCCGTCAGCAGAGATACGTAGTATGGTTAAATAGGACGAGGCCGTCAGCAAGGATACGTAGTATTGATAAAGCAGGACGAAGCCGTCAGCAGAGATACGTAGTATGGTTAAATAGGACGAGGCCGTCAGCAAGGATACGTAGTGTTTATAAAGCAGGACGAAGCCGTCAGCAGAGATACGTAGTATGGTTAAATAGGACGAGGCCGTCAGCAAAGATACGTAGTGTTGTTATAATCTTACTCCTCGTTACCGCTGGTTCCTAGTCCTTGGTTGCTGCTTGATTGCCGCTCGCTAGAGACTTCCGTCTTGGTCGACGCCGACCACTGAATGATCCAACTGAGGCCAGCGGCCCGCTTTATATAGCGCTTGGCTGGTTTTGGTGTGCCCGCTCGGGCTGTGGGTTTGCCCGAATTAGTGTGGCCGGACGCTCGGGATTGCCCGAATTAGTGTGGCCGGAGCTCGGGTTTAGAGTGCCCCTTTGTTGGTTGGCGGCGCGCGCGCCCTGTTCGAATTTGAACTTCTTTATTGGTCTTGGTTATTTATTGGTCTTGGTTATTTATTTTACAGTTTGTTATTAGTTATTATTTATTCATTTGTGCGCCCCCGCGTCACACTCCCCCCTCCTTTGGGCAGTGACGTTTTATCGTCACGAAATTTCCCCTGTTGGAGGTAATTCGCCACCATGTGTTTCCGTCCCTCTCCAAACAGCGCTGTTGGGTCCTCTTCTTCTTCTGGGCCAGGGTTGCCCTTATATTTGTCATTATCTCATCTGAGATTCGGGCTCCCTCAGGCACTGTCCATCCCGATACGCTTGCCGTGTTGTCAGTGTGGAGCTCCAGGACGTTTCGATCCGGTGAATTATCCCGCGGCGTTATGTCCCTTGATGCCGTGCCCATGATTGCGGCTGTCCGGAAGTTTATGAGAGTGGTCGGTGTCTCTGTTGCTCGTCTTCCATGGCTTTGTCCTGTAGTCTGTGCTGTTGTCGTCATCGGTTTGTTCGTTGTTCGTGTTCCTTGGCTGCTCCGTGGGTGTCCACCGCTAGTCCTCGGAAGGTGTGCCACTCTGGTCCGGCCCCTTCGGACGATCTCCGTCATCGGTTGGGCCTTTCCTTCGTTTTTCACCTCCCTCGGGTTCGCTCCGCCAGTGTTTCCCGTTGGGGTTTTGGCATTCCCGCTCCGGCCCTGTTGGACGATCCCCGTCTGCATCGGGACCGTTGCGGGATAGCCCGTCCCCCTCTGGCGTTGTGGGTTGGTCGTTCCGGATCGGACCCTTCGAACGAGCTCCGTCTGCTGGGCCATTCCGTCGCGGCTCGCCTCTCTTGTGTTTCGTGTCCCCTTCCTCCTTTCGTTTTCGTTTCCTCGTCTTTCCAACTCCAGTCCGCCGCATCTCAGCACGCTCTCTGCTCCTGCCAGGAAGTCCATACCCAAGCGGATCCCTCCTTCTACGTTTGGTAGGATCATGAATGTTATTTCAAATCTCCTTCCTCCGAACTCCACGTTTGTCTCGAACCCTCCCATCGCCTTCTGCCGTGATCCGTCGGCCAGTGATATCTCTGCATGCATCCTGTTCCACCTTCCTTCTTCTCTCAGATCTTGGAACATATTTCTGCTTATCGCGCTATTTGTCGCTCCGGTGTCTATTATGCCCTTGGCACTCCTACACCCTACTCCGAATTGCGCTACTATCTGGTAGCCGTCGCATTTCAAATCACCTGCCGCTGGACCTATTCTTCTTGCCTGAGCTGCCAGCTCTACCCGCTCAGGCCTCCGTCGTTTCCCGACCTGGCCTGGCAGGTCCCTGTTCGGGCGCCACCTGTGACGTTCAGTTTGCCTCGGGTAGTCAGTGTGGGGCCAGAGTCATCCAGGACATTTATTTGGTTCAGGATAGTGGTGCTAGAGAGGAGTCCCCGACCCGAGTCCCAGTGATAACGCTCAGGGTTAACCTTAACTAGGCTTAGAAATATACGAAGTTTATTAGTTTTTCTTAACAGAGTAATACGATTGGCTGCGACGATGTTGTTGCCGATGATCCACTGTAGTTGCCGGCGAGCGTCCACGTCCCGGGTCTCCGTGTAAGGGGGTTTCCTTGGCTTCTGGGGAAAACGTTGATACCGTGGGACGAAGCCGTCAGCAGGGTACGTAAGGGGAATACAGTAGGACGGAACCGTCAGCAGAGTACGTAATATGGTCGAATAGGACGAAGCCGTCAGCAAGGGTACGTAGTGTCGTTGTAGCAGGACGAAGCCGTCAGCAGAGATACGTAGTATTGATATGGCAGGACGAAGCCGTCAGCAGAGATACGTAGTATGGTTAAATAGGACGAGGCCGTCAGCAAGGATACGTAGTGTTGATATAGCAGGACGAAGCCGTCAGCAGAGATACGTAGTATGGTTAAATAGGACGAGGCCGTCAGCAAGGATACGTAGTGTTGATAAAGCAGGACGAAGCCGTCAGCAGAGATACGTAGTGTTGATAAAGTAGGACGAAGCCGTCAGCAGAGATACGTAGTATGGTTAAATAGGACGAGGCCGTCAGCAAGGATACGTAGTATTGATAAAGCAGGACGAAGCCGTCAGCAGAGATACGTAGTATGGTTAAATAGGACGAGGCCGTCAGCAAGGATACGTAGTGTTTATAAAGCAGGACGAAGCCGTCAGCAGAGATACGTAGTATGGTTAAATAGGACGAGGCCGTCAGCAAAGATACGTAGTGTTGTTATAATCTTACTCCTCGTTACCGCTGGTTCCTAGTCCTTGGTTGCTGCTTGATTGCCGCTCGCTAGAGACTTCCGTCTTGGTCGACGCCGACCACTGAATGATCCAACTGAGGCCAGCGGCCCGCTTTATATAGCGCTTGGCTGGTTTTGGTGTGCCCGCTCGGGCTGTGGGTTTGCCCGAATTAGTGTGGCCGGACGCTCGGGATTTGCCCGAATTAGTGTGGCCGGAGCTCGGGTTTAGAGTGCCCCTTTGCTTGGTTGGGCGCGCGCGCGCGCCCTGTTCGAATTTGAACTTCTTTTGGTCTTGGTTATTTATTGGTCTTGGTTATTTATTTTACAGTTTGTTATTAGTTATTATTTATTCATTCAGCAAGGATACGTAGTGTTGATATAGCAGGACGAAGCCGTCAGCAGAGATACGTAGTATGGTTAAATAGGACGAGGCCGTCAGCAAGGATACGTAGTGTTGATAAAGCAGGACGAAGCCGTCAGCAGAGATACGTAGTGTTGATAAAGTAGGACGAAGCCGTCAGCAGAGATACGTAGTATGGTTAAATAGGACGAGGCCGTCAGCAAGGATACGTAGTATTGATAAAGCAGGACGAAGCCGTCAGCAGAGATACGTAGTATGGTTAAATAGGACGAGGCCGTCAGCAAGGATACGTAGTGTTTATAAAGCAGGACGAAGCCGTCAGCAGAGATACGTAGTATGGTTAAATAGGACGAGGCCGTCAGCAAAGATACGTAGTGTTGTTATAATCTTACTCCTCGTTACCGCTGGTTCCTAGTCCTTGGTTGCTGCTTGATTGCCGCTCGCTAGAGACTTCCGTCTTGGTCGACGCCGACCACTGAATGATCCAACTGAGGCCAGCGGCCCGCTTTATATAGCGCTTGGCTGGTTTTGTGTGCCCGCTCGGGCTGTGGGTTTGCCCGAATTAGTGTGGCCGGACGCTCGGGATTTGCCCGAATTAGTGTGGCCGGAGCTCGGGTTTAGAGTGCCCTTTTGCTTTGGGCGCGCGCGCCCTGTTCGAATTTGAACTTCTTTATTGGTCTTGGTTATTTATTGGTCTTGGTTATTTATTTTACAGTTTGTTATTAGTTATTATTTATTCATTTGTGCGCCCCCGCGTCACACTCCCCCCTCCTTTGGGCAGTGACGTTTTATCGTCACGAAATTTCCCCTGTTGGAGGTAATTCGCCACCATGTGTTTCCGTCCCTCTCCAAACAGCGCTGTTGGGTCCTCTTCTTCTTCTGGGCCAGGGTTGCCCTTATATTTGTCATTATCTCATCTGAGATTCGGGCTCCCTCAGGCACTGTCCATCCCGATACGCTTGCCGTGTTGTCAGTGTGGAGCTCCAGGACGTTTCGATCCGGTGAATTATCCCGCGGCGTTATGTCCCTTGATGCCGTGCCCATGATTGCGGCTGTCCGGAAGTTTATGAGAGTGGTCGGTGTCTCTGTTGCTCGTCTTCCATGGCTTTGTCCTGTAGTCTGTGCTGTTGTCGTCATCGGTTTGTTCGTTGTTCGTGTTCCTTGGCTGCTCCGTGGGTGTCCACCGCTAGTCCTCGGAAGGTGTGCCACTCTGGTCCGGCCCCTTCGGACGATCTCCGTCATCGGTTGGGCCTTTCCTTCGTTTTTCACCTCCCTCGGGTTCGCTCCGCCAGTGTTTCCCGTTGGGGTTTTGGCATTCCCGCTCCGGCCCTGTTGGACGATCCCCGTCTGCATCGGGACCGTTGCGGGATAGCCCGTCCCCCTCTGGCGTTGTGGGTTGGTCGTTCCGGATCGGACCCTTCGAACGAGCTCCGTCTGCTGGGCCATTCCGTCGCGGCTCGCCTCTCTTGTGTTTCGTGTCCCCTTCCTCCTTTCGTTTTCGTTTCCTCGTCTTTCCAACTCCAGTCCGCCGCATCTCAGCACGCTCTCTGCTCCTGCCAGGAAGTCCATACCCAAGCGGATCCCTCCTTCTACGTTTGGTAGGATCATGAATGTTATTTCAAATCTCCTTCCTCCGAACTCCACGTTTGTCTCGAACCCTCCCATCGCCTTCTGCCGTGATCCGTCGGCCAGTGATATCTCTGCATGCATCCTGTTCCACCTTCCTTCTTCTCTCAGATCTTGGAACATATTTCTGCTTATCGCGCTATTTGTCGCTCCGGTGTCTATTATGCCCTTGGCACTCCTACACCCTACTCCGAATTGCGCTACTATCTGGTAGCCGTCGCATTTCAAATCACCTGCCGCTGGACCTATTCTTCTTGCCTGAGCTGCCAGCTCTACCCGCTCAGGCCTCCGTCGTTTCCCGACCTGGCCTGGCAGGTCCCTGTTCGGGCGCCACCTGTGACGTTCAGTTTGCCTCGGGTAGTCAGTGTGGGGCCAGAGTCATCCAGGACATTTATTTGGTTCAGGATAGTGGTGCTAGAGAGGAGTCCCCGACCCGAGTCCCAGTGATAACGCTCAGGGTTAACCTTAACTAGGCTTAGAAATATACGAAGTTTATTAGTTTTTCTTAACAGAGTAATACGATTGGCTGCGACGATGTTGTTGCCGATGATCCACTGTAGTTGCCGGCGAGCGTCCACGTCCCGGGTCTCCGTGTAAGGGGGTTTCCTTGGCTTCTGGGGAAAACGTTGATACCGTGGGACGAAGCCGTCAGCAGGGTACGTAAGGGGAATACAGTAGGACGGAACCGTCAGCAGAGTACGTAATATGGTCGAATAGGACGAAGCCGTCAGCAAGGGTACGTAGTGTCGTTGTAGCAGGACGAAGCCGTCAGCAGAGATACGTAGTATTGATATGGCAGGACGAAGCCGTCAGCAGAGATACGTAGTATGGTTAAATAGGACGAGGCCGTCAGCAAGGATACGTAGTGTTGATATAGCAGGACGAAGCCGTCAGCAGAGATACGTAGTATGGTTAAATAGGACGAGGCCGTCAGCAAGGATACGTAGTGTTGATAAAGCAGGACGAAGCCGTCAGCAGAGATACGTAGTGTTGATAAAGTAGGACGAAGCCGTCAGCAGAGATACGTAGTATGGTTAAATAGGACGAGGCCGTCAGCAAGGATACGTAGTATTGATAAAGCAGGACGAAGCCGTCAGCAGAGATACGTAGTATGGTTAAATAGGACGAGGCCGTCAGCAAGGATACGTAGTGTTTATAAAGCAGGACGAAGCCGTCAGCAGAGATACGTAGTATGGTTAAATAGGACGAGGCCGTCAGCAAAGATACGTAGTGTTGTTATAATCTTACTCCTCGTTACCGCTGGTTCCTAGTCCTTGGTTGCTGCTTGATTGCCGCTCGCTAGAGACTTCCGTCTTGGTCGACGCCGACCACTGAATGATCCAACTGAGGCCAGCGGCCCGCTTTATATAGCGCTTGGCTGGTTTTGGTGTGCCCGCTCGGGCTGTGGGTTTGCCCGAATTAGTGTGGCCGGACGCTCGGGATTTGCCCGAATTAGTGTGGCCGGAGCTCGGGTTTAGAGTGCCCCTTTGCTTGGTTGGGCGCGCGCGCGCGCCCTGTTCGAATTTGAACTTCTTTTTGGTCTTGGTTATTTATTGGTCTTGGTTATTTATTTTACAGTTTGTTATTAGTTATTATTTATTCATTTGTGCGCCCCCGCGTCACACTCCCCCCTCCTTTGGGCAGTGACGTTTTATCGTCACGAAATTTCCCCTGTTGGAGGTAATTCGCCACCATGTGTTTCCGTCCCTCTCCAAACAGCGCTGTTGGGTCCTCTTCTTCTTCTGGGCCAGGGTTGCCCTTATATTTGTCATTATCTCATCTGAGATTCGGGCTCCCTCAGGCACTGTCCATCCCGATACGCTTGCCGTGTTGTCAGTGTGGAGCTCCAGGACGTTTCGATCCGGTGAATTATCCCGCGGCGTTATGTCCCTTGATGCCGTGCCCATGATTGCGGCTGTCCGGAAGTTTATGAGAGTGGTCGGTGTCTCTGTTGCTCGTCTTCCATGGCTTTGTCCTGTAGTCTGTGCTGTTGTCGTCATCGGTTTGTTCGTTGTTCGTGTTCCTTGGCTGCTCCGTGGGTGTCCACCGCTAGTCCTCGGAAGGTGTGCCACTCTGGTCCGGCCCCTTCGGACGATCTCCGTCATCGGTTGGGCCTTTCCTTCGTTTTTCACCTCCCTCGGGTTCGCTCCGCCAGTGTTTCCCGTTGGGGTTTTGGCATTCCCGCTCCGGCCCTGTTGGACGATCCCCGTCTGCATCGGGACCGTTGCGGGATAGCCCGTCCCCCTCTGGCCTTGTGGGTTGGTCGTTCCGGATCGGACCCTTCGAACGAGCTCCGTCTGCTGGGCCATTCCGTCGCGGCTCGCCTCTCTTGTGTTTCGTGTCCCCTTCCTCCTTTCGTTTTCGTTTCCTCGTCTTTCCAACTCCAGTCCGCCGCATCTCAGCACGCTCTCTGCTCCTGCCAGGAAGTCCATACCCAAGCGGATCCCTCCTTCTACGTTTGGTAGGATCATGAATGTTATTTCAAATCTCCTTCCTCCGAACTCCACGTTTGTCTCGAACCCTCCCATCGCCTTCTGCCGTGATCCGTCGGCCAGTGATATCTCTGCATGCATCCTGTTCCACCTTCCTTCTTCTCTCAGATCTTGGAACATATTTCTGCTTATCGCGCTATTTGTCGCTCCGGTGTCTATTATGCCCTTGGCACTCCTACACCCTACTCCGAATTGCGCTACTATCTGGTAGCCGTCGCATTTCAAATCACCTGCCGCTGGACCTATTCTTCTTGCCTGAGCTGCCAGCTCTACCCGCTCAGGCCTCCGTCGTTTCCCGACCTGGCCTGGCAGGTCCCTGTTCGGGCGCCACCTGTGACGTTCAGTTTGCCTCGGGTAGTCAGTGTGGGGCCAGAGTCATCCAGGACATTTATTTGGTTCAGGATAGTGGTGCTAGAGAGGAGTCCCCGACCCGAGTCCCAGTGATAACGCTCAGGGTTAACCTTAACTAGGCTTAGAAATATACGAAGTTTATTAGTTTTTCTTAACAGAGTAATACGATTGGCTGCGACGATGTTGTTGCCGATGATCCACTGTAGTTGCCGGCGAGCGTCCACGTCCCGGGTCTCCGTGTAAGGGGGTTTCCTTGGCTTCTGGGGAAAACGTTGATACCGTGGGACGAAGCCGTCAGCAGGGTACGTAAGGGGAATACAGTAGGACGGAACCGTCAGCAGAGTACGTAATATGGTCGAATAGGACGAAGCCGTCAGCAAGGGTACGTAGTGTCGTTGTAGCAGGACGAAGCCGTCAGCAGAGATACGTAGTATTGATATGGCAGGACGAAGCCGTCAGCAGAGATACGTAGTATGGTTAAATAGGACGAGGCCGTCAGCAAGGATACGTAGTGTTGATATAGCAGGACGAAGCCGTCAGCAGAGATACGTAGTATGGTTAAATAGGACGAGGCCGTCAGCAAGGATACGTAGTGTTGATAAAGCAGGACGAAGCCGTCAGCAGAGATACGTAGTGTTGATAAAGTAGGACGAAGCCGTCAGCAGAGATACGTAGTATGGTTAAATAGGACGAGGCCGTCAGCAAGGATACGTAGTATTGATAAAGCAGGACGAAGCCGTCAGCAGAGATACGTAGTATGGTTAAATAGGACGAGGCCGTCAGCAAGGATACGTAGTGTTTATAAAGCAGGACGAAGCCGTCAGCAGAGATACGTAGTATGGTTAAATAGGACGAGGCCGTCAGCAAAGATACGTAGTGTTGTTATAATCTTACTCCTCGTTACCGCTGGTTCCTAGTCCTTGGTTGCTGCTTGATTGCCGCTCGCTAGAGACTTCCGTCTTGGTCGACGCCGACCACTGAATGATCCAACTGAGGCCAGCGGCCCGCTTTATATAGCGCTTGGCTGGTTTTGGTGTGCCCGCTCGGGCTGTGGGTTTGCCCGAATTAGTGTGGCCGGACGCTCGCGATTTGCCCGAATTAGTGTGGCCGGAGCTCGGGTTTAGAGTGCCCCTTTGCTTGGTTGGGCGCGCGCGCGCGCCCTGTTCGAATTTGAACTTCTTTATTGGTCTTGGTTATTTATTGGTCTTGGTTATTTATTTTACAGTTTGTTATTAGTTATTATTTATTCATTTGTGCGCCCCGCGTCACAACATCATAGATTCCAATTTGCTTTGCGGCTGCCCTGGAACCTTCTGAGCATTTTCTGTGTGAGGCTGGGGTGAAATTTCCATGCCTGTTCTTAGTGCTTCGGCGTAGGAGATTCCCTTGGTTATATTTAGCTGCCCAAATGATGATCTGGCTGCCTTGGCGAAAAAAACGTCTGGCGTACTTTTTGAGTTGTAATACACATATTGTGTATGTTGTTGGTGCGTAGCTGTCGCTCGTCGCATGCGACTCTTCAGCTCCTTGTAGACCGCACAGCCTCTGTAGTTTGCCGTATGGTTTCCGCCACAGTTGCCACATTTTTTCTTTTGGGGGTCTTCTTTGTTTGCGGGGCAGTTTACGGAGTTGTGGAAGTCTCCGCAGACTATGCTGACCGTCCGAAGTGTGCAGTATGTCTTGGTGTGTCCATACTCTTGGCAGTTTGTGCATTGAACAGGGCCGTTGCGTTTGTGGGGTTCTTCCACGGTGATTCTTCGATGCAGTAAGAGCTGCAGCTTGTAGATCGGGTGCACTTCGTTTTTCTTTAAGGCTTTGCTGTCTGGTGCGAGCTCGGCCTTGAAAAGTGGTTGCGGTTTTTTGAAGCCCCTGGCCTTAAGGGCTTCTTGAATTTCAGAGGGGGTGACGTCAGGTTCTATACCTTTTAGCACAACTTGCAGTCCCTTGCTGCTTTTTAGTTGATAGGTGTAAAAGTTCTTTTTTGTGTCTTCCAGGTACTTAGACACAGCTCGGAAGTGTTCTTCGGACCTCGTTTGAACCTTTGTTTCGTGTATGTTCCCTTTAATAAGCGGAACAACATGGAAATTCTCGGCCCCGACCAGCGGAACAATTTTGTTGACCAGGGCGCTTGAACTTTTTTCCCTTATGTAAATAGGTGGGGGCTTAGGTTTCCTTTGGGTCTCCTGCCCCAACTCTGGTTGGTTGTTGTCCGCCTCTGCTAAGATGGAGAAACGGTTTTCATTGGAGCTCCTCGTTTGGTCGGTGCTTTTGTTGGTTCGGTTGATCTTTGGTTTATTACCAACCGTGTTGAGTGTTGAGTGGACTAAGCTTGCGCTTAATCTGGATATAGCGGTCCATACCGGTCTGTATAGCCGGGACCGCTTGTTGCTTATCGAAGCTAACTGTTTTTGTTGCCATTTTATTTTGCTGTGCACCCGTTGGGAACGAACTCGCAATGTTGGTAGTTGGTTTAATTATTAGTGGTGAATTTGCTGCGACTGCAGAAATTGTAGCACTGCTTGTTGTTGGAGCTTCATTCAGCGAAGCCGGCGGTGGTGGGGTTTGGCATTGGAAACTCCATGATGCGGGAGTTGGGGTGAGCAGAGAGGGTGAGCAAGAGCTGGCTCTCTTGCTGTCGACGGTCAGTAGAGTCGAGTTGCTCTTTGTCGACTTCTGATTTTAATCTATATCGCGAGGTGAGAAATATGAGTAGCAAGCATTTCTTGGGTTAACGGAGGTTCTACGCTCATTCTTTTGATCGCTACTCATTTTTCGAGCTTGTTATGCGTGGCACTTATTTGCTTAAATTAAATAAGCACTTGTATTAATCATAACACTAGTTATGATTATATTTTTCTTTGTTTTTTTAATTGTTAGCGTCTTTTCGCACTGTTTGGACTGCTCCAGTATAATATTCTTTAAGTTTTCACTATTTCATCCACTATTTTAAATTGTTTTCCCGGAGCTCGCGCGAGACCACGTCCGCTCTATGCGGGAGTAGAACAAATATTGTACAAAAATGTACAAATAAAAAAAAAAATGTGGCAGTTATCAATTAAAAAATAGTATTTTATATCACAAAAAGTATATGTAGGTGTTAGGAGTACTCTGTTTTTTCTTATAATTATTAAAATAATATAGAATAACGTTATTTGAAACTTGACATTCTAAGGTGACTGGAAGGACATCCTGCGGAAAAATAAATAATGGACTCTTTGATGAAACCAGTTTTATTGAAAATCCAGACTTAATACAAGAAGACTCAGGTGGCGGAAACGATGATTTAATTCATACCAAAAATTCCTTGGAAATAGAGTCTTTGCAACACTATTTGCTATCTGTAGTACACATGCCACTTTCTCTGAGAATGCTTTGTCTGACCAACCTTTTCTGCTGGATGGCACATGTATGTTATTCCCTTTATTTTACTGATTTCGTTGGAGAAGCAGTATTCAAAGGAGACCCAAAGGCATCACAAGGATCTATACTTCAACTTCGATACGAAGAGGGTGTCCGGTTTGGATGTTGGGGAATGGCAATGTATTCTCTTTCATGCTCCGTTTACTCACTTGTAATTGAAAATCTCATTAAACGTTTTGGGTAAGTATATAAATATTTATCTGTTTTTATTTATATTTATCTATATATACAAAAATTGACAACAAGTTTTCATGTGTTTTTATAACTCCAGAACGCACAAACCGATTTCCACGGTTTTGCATTCGTTGAATAGGTTTGGGCTCCGCTATGTTTTTAGCAAAGAAAATTCTGGAAAAATGTCAACAGAAAAGCGGGAAAACCGCTTTTCATAAACAGCTCCATTTCTGAAACATAGCATGTCATTGTTCTTTGCTCAGTTAATTTCATTTCATGAGACAAACTTGAATGGGTTCATTATTAAATTTCAACAGCAGGCATTTGTCTTTAAGGTGGTTAGTTGAACTGTGTAAATTATGTGGATCGTGCATTTGAGGTTAACTACACCACTCTGTTCATAGTTCAAAATCCCTAGAGGACGACGTGCGAACATCGGCCGCCGCACAAGACATGTAAGCCAGCAGCAAGTGTATTCACAGAACTTAAGCGAAGAAAGACAAAATATAATAAGAGAAAATGCCCGATTGAGAAAACGCGTGAGCACCCGAAGATCATTGGCATCATACAATCGCTTGGCATTCCAATGCGATCCCACTGCGAACTACAGTGATGATGATGATTAGATATTGGACCAATGACGATATTGCAATGCGTTAAAGTTCAAAAGAGAAACGGCTAGATTGTGCTGCACAAGTGGAAAAGTTAAACTGGATCCATTACACAGGCCGACAAAATCAGCTCGACCCTCTGACCCAGAAACCAGTATATACTTTTCCGAAGGTTTTCGGTGCGCTGAATCCGAATCCGAGGTCGAAATTTCCGAATTGTCTCTGGTTCTCGAGATATCCTAACCTAAAAGTTCAAAAACACCGTTTTTTGCCTATATTTGAGGTTATGTAGCATCGAATTAGTTTTTTTTACTGAAAATACTAAAAAAACCATCTTAAAGTATAACCCTTGCCCTTTCAAATGCTGTTGAGTTTGATTAAATACCTCTATTTTTTCGCTGAGATATCGTACTTTGAAATTTTCATGTTAATGAATTTACCTCAAAAAAAACATGGATAGTGTAGTATGCGCACATACATATATGTATAAACAACAACAATAATGTCGTTGCACTCTGTTCCAACATTCAAGTGCATATGTCACATGAGCACCCATCTGGCGGCTAGGAACAAATGCAGAGTCAGCGTTCTCACGCTGACCAAATATATGGGCGCATATAACAAACCTTCCTCTAAATAAATATATATAAGAAATATATATAAGAACGCCGCTCCGCTGCCGGCGTCACCGGCAGCGCAGCAACGAGACGTAGGCTTACTTAGAACCTAAGATACCATATTAAAATCAGATTCATTACGGACATGGGGAGCGGCACTCTTGCTGCTCCCCCAAGAAATAAATGAACGTTGATTTCAAAATAATAATTGTTAATCATTATATGGCGACCGTGACATAAGTGACATAAGTGTGTGACGAAAAAAAAAAAAAAAAATTCAGCAAACATAAAAATCCTATATGGATCTTCCAATCTACCAATTCGTTTATAACTACGTGATGATCTACTGCGAATAGTGAGTTGAAAAACCCAGATCTTCGTCATTCTCTGGAAGTAAAAACAATATTGAATCAAAATGACTGATGTGGCGAAGCAAAAGATCGAGACCCCCGTTATGGAGAAAGTCGCCGCCTGACCATGGAATTCGAAGATTCCAGGCTCTACTGAAACTGAAACTGAAACCGAAACACACTTAGGACATCCTCATCCCGGCATCACTAGCCGAGAATATCCGTATATGCAGCGGAAAATAAATAGTCTGTGCGAGGACCAGCACCGGCGCCGCCTGAGCTCATAGGCCAGGTCAGCGGAAGATAAATAGTCTGTGCGAGGACCAGCACCGGCGCCGCCTGAGCCCATAGGCCCAGGTCAGCAGCAGCAGAAACCGAGTGCGGGAGGCAACCCGCCGCCTGCACCTTCGAGGGAACGTCAGCGTGCCTGCCCGGCGACGCCAAGCTGACGTAAGGAAGGAAGAGCAAACAGCAGCCAGCCCGGCAACAGCAGCATCGGACGATCGGACCAGCCGAATATAATTTTTTTTGTTGCCCTGCGTGGCACACCCAACCTCGATGCACTGCGCTGCATATAATTTTTAAAAAAACAAATTGTAACATTGAGCGGAATTTTTCTGCCCGATGAACCGTGTGGCCCGTAAAGCCTCACAAAATACTAGGTAGGATTTTTGTACATTCACCCAGGAGTGAATTAATGTTAATGTTTTCTCTTATCAATTTATATACGATTTCTCTTATTGATTTATATCTTATTGGTTTATATATGATTTCGTTTTGTTGTCCAAATGTTTTAAATTCTGAACAAATTACGAGGTTTATCCTCGTCGACTCTGATCTTCATCCATTTTAATGAATGTTTATTACTTTACTTTACACACTGAATTTTGCAAAACAGGGAACACGAACCAATGACGGACATACGAAAGATTTTATTACTTTAATTTAAACACTGGATTTAGCAAAACAGGGAACACGATCCAATGACGGACGAAAGCTTAATTTGTTTATTTAATATTTTTTTTTCAATAAATACAAATACAATAAATTTTGGTCTTTTTAATAAAATCATAACAATAAAATCATATATGCTGGCTTGAATTGGGCAAAATGGAAAATTTGTTTTTATACGTCAGTTTATCTGGTGTTTTAATCTCCCGGAGCGGAGCCAATAACTACCCTTTCAAGATACCTTTTCTGATTCTGACAAAGCCGTGGAACTTTGATTTTATTCTTTGCTTTATTTTGGGAGCAGCGATGAGAAAAGAAAGTGCACTTGTAAACACCCAGAACGTGTTGATTCACATTATAAATATGACCGATAAAGACGCTATTGTTAACAGTGCAAAAATAAAAAAACGAATCATTAGACGATTATGATGTTTACAATGCAAATACAGCACATAGGGCACAAAGAACTACAAAAGTATTAAAACTTCTTGAATAGCCATCGTTATTTAAAAACGATTTAACAAAACTATGCACCGAATATAGCGATATTTTTGGTCTCAAAATAGAAACCATGTCAGCTAATAAATTATATACGCAAAAATTGAGATTAAATGACAAAACTCCAAAACTCCATACTACACTACATCTAAATGAGAAAAGAAAGTGAGAAAGTAAAGCAAACAAAAAAACCGAAATAGAAATCAAAAATCAAAGATTAAAATTTACAGCGAAAGGAAGGTAAATGCAGCAGAACAACAAAACAAAAAAGAAAATATTATATTATATTATATGAAAATGAATATAAAAAAAAAAAGACTTACAAATAAAGACCTGAAAGTCACTACCAGGCAACAAAGTAGACAGAAATCCTGCGCAGGGAAATAACGAATAGAAAAAGTAGAATTGCCTAGCCAAGATCTACTGAAAAGCTTCAAGCCCAACGTCATTAAAAATGACGGAGTATGAAAAGTAGTGACCTTGCATATAAAAAACTATGTTATGTTTCTTTAAACATGATAAGAAAATTATTGCAAGATAAGAAGTTAGCGATTTATAGACCAATGGAGTCCTTGACTTAGGTCAATTTTTCCAAAGGCTTGAAATGCAAGCCGGTATATAAAATATGCAAACTCAAATGGCACCGCGGGAAAATATCTTTGTACATGTTACTATAGATAATTTCAATATAATGGGCAATAAAATTCATTGAGAGTAGCTACTCAACCCGGTGACCCAAGAAGAAGCTTACTGTCTACACTACATAATAAAACAAATAAAAAGAGGTCATACAGGCATAAATAAAACTTTGGCCAAAGTAAAAAGACACTACCATAGTAAAAAATAAACTCGTGAAATACAAGAGTACCAACCAACCAAGAGTACCAACAGAAAATGCCTTTGATAGAGTGATAGTGGACCCGATCGGTACTCTACCCAGGTCAGAAAATGGCAATGAATCACTCTAATTGGTGACTTAACAATTATTTGGTAAAAAAAAAAAAAAAAAAAAAGTGTCGCTAAAATCAATATTCGAATCTTTTATTCTAAAGTACGGTCCAATGAAGACGTTCAATTTGGACATGGAAATAGTACATAAAAATTCAATTATCAATGACTTGTGCAGTTTTATGAAAATCGACAACATAACATATACTGCAGACCACCAAACGACCAGAACAAAAACAACAACAAAGTAAAAAAAAAAAAAAAATAAAATAAATAAATAAATAATAATAAAAATTTTTATTTATAACGACCAATTAAAACAGAACATCTTAAACTTTACATTCCGAATTTCAATATACTTCATATAAAATACAAAAACATATATAAACCAAATAATAATAAAAACAAGGGACAAACAGTACATAAGGATAGATTAAAAATGTTTATTTCATAATTGTTGTTAGTATGGCCATGCTAAGACAAAAATACTTATCTACATTTAAATGTTATTTGTAATTTAATATATTATATAAAAAAAAAAAAAAAAAAAAAAATTTAAAAATCCCCATTGTTAATTAAAAATTAATCTTTAAAGTAAAACCTTATAAAATAACTTCATAGAATTACGTTATTTTTGAAAAGGAGGGAGATGTAGTATGCGCACATACATATATGTATAAACAACAACAATAATGTCGTTGCACTCTGTTCCAACATTCAAGTGCATATGTAACATGAGCACCCATCTGGCGGCTAGGAACAAATGCAGAGTCAGCGTTCTCACGCTGACCAAATATATGGGCGCATATAACAAACCTTCCTCTAAATAAATATATATAAGAAATATATATAAGAACGCCGCTCCGCTGCCGGCGTCACCGGCAGCGCAGCAACGAGACGTAGGCTTACTTAGAACCTAAGATACCATATTAAAATCAGATTCATTACGGACATGGGGAGCGGCACTCTTGCTGCTCCCCCAAGAAATAAATGAACGTTGATTTCAAAATAATAACACAGGCCGACAAAATTTTGACCCAGAAACCAGTATATACTTTTCCCAAGGTTTTCGGTGCGCTGAATCCGAATCCGAGATCGAAATTTCCGAATTGGCTCTGGTTTCCGAGATATCCTAACCTAAAAGTGCAAAAACATCGTTTTTTGCCTATATTTGAAGTTATGTAGCATCGAATTTGTTCTTTTACTGAAAATACTAAAAAAGCCATCTTAAAGTCAAACCCTTTCCCTTTCAAATGCTGTTGAGTTTGTTTAAATATCTTTTTTTCGCTTAGATATCGTACTTTAAAATTGATATAGAGTATTCTTTGTCGAGTGAGCTGTCTGACATTCCCGCGATTTCGTTTATGGTCGTTTTATGGTCGCCATATTGAATTTTTTTACTTACATCTAATATCTAACATCAAATTTGATCATCAAATTTCAGAACTTTATCTCAGGTTGGTAAACAGCGACCCCGAAGACCCCCATATACCCAGTTTCAGCTTGATCCAGTAACTTTCTACGAATTTGGTCCGCCATATTGGATCCGCCATCTTGAATTTTGAAAATTTGAGTCCGGATTCGGGATCATCGACCCCAAAAACCCCCGAGTAACAGATTTAAGCTGTTTTATGTGCAAAGAAAAATGTTTGCTTCATAGGGCCTATCCATAATGTTTTTTTGAGGTAAATTCATTAACATGAAAATTTCAAAGTACGATATCTCAGCGAAAAAAAAAGATATTTAGTCAAACTCAACAGCATTTGAAAGGGCAAGGGATATACTTTAAGATGGCTTTTTTGTATTTTCAGTAAAAGAACAAGTCGATGCTACATAACCTCAAATATGGGCAAAAAACGCTGTTTTTGCACTTTTAGGTTAGGATATCTCGGAAACCAGAGCCAATTCGGAAATTTCGATCTCGGATTCGGATTCAGCGCACCGAAAACCTTCGGAAAAGTATATACTGGTTTCTGGGTCAGAGGGTTGAGCTGATTTTGTCGGCCTGTGTAATTGTTAATCATTATAATAGGCCCTATGAAGCAAACATTTTTCTTTGCACATAAAACAGCTTAAATCTGTTACTCGGGGGTTTTTGGGGTCGATGATCACGAATCCGGACTCAAATTTTTAAAATTCAAGATGGCGGAACCAATATGGCGGACCGAATTCGTAAAAAGTTAGGATCAAGCTGAAACTGAGTATATGGGGGTCTTCGGGGTCGCTGTTTCCCAAACTGAGATAAAATTCTGAAATTTGATGATGAAATTTGATGTTAGATGTTAGATGTAAGTAAAATATTCAATATGGCGACCATAAAACGACCATAAACGAAATCGCGGGGAATGTCAGACAGCTCACTCGACAAAGAATACTCTATATCAATTTCAAAGTACGATACGAAAAAAAGAGATATTTAATCAAACTCAACAGCATTTGAAAGGGCAAGGGTTATACTTTAAGATGGCTTTTTTAGTATTTTCATTAAAAGAACAAATTCGATGCTACATAACCTCAAATATAGGCAAAAAATGCTGTTTTTGAACTTTTAGGTTAGGATATCTCGGAAACCAGAGCCAATTCGGAAAAATCGACCTCGGATTCGGATTCAGCGCACCGAAAACCTTCGGAAAAGTATATACTGGTTTCTGGGTCAAAATTTTGTCGGCCTGTGTTATTTACACCACCATAGCCATTCACTTTAGAACTATATAAAACAACAATTAGGGGCGACAAAGTTCGCCTGGACCGCTAGTTTGTCATATATCTTTACATAAAAAATTCTTCTGTTCGGGTGTATGTCATTGAACTCTTCAGCCTAAATTTTTGAGTTTGCATTATTTGTGTGTGTTCAATGGGATTCGACAATGGTTGAGATTAACAAATTGGTTTCCAAGAAAATGGCTTTTTAATAATTAAAACAAAAAAAAAATTATTTATTTTTTACGTCGTTGCTGCAAGAAAAATAATGCAAAATTTTGTGTTATTTCCAGTCGTATTCAAATTAACATTTTTATTAACCCTCTCAGCCCACATTTAAAATTAGCCAAGATAAACATTTTTTTTAACAGATATGCATTTGGCTTTATTCAAATATAAACTGACGAAAATTTCAAGGTCCTTGGTGTCCTGGTTCGATAGTTACAGGATGTTGCCACAAAATGTTCACAAAATTCTTGTAGACAAACTATGAACTTTTTTTAAATTTTTTTATTTTTAAATAATTTACTTACCCCTATATATGTATAATTCCCACATAGTTTTCCATTACAACAAATATTTATTGAATAAAATAAAAAAAATGAATTTTTATTTTACCAACACTTTTCCCGCCAACCATTTTTTTTCAAACTACTGCACTTAAAACGTCTGCTAAATAAACACGTTTGCAACTTACAAGTAACGTATTAGTTATTTTGGTTGCAGAAAACATTAAAGAAGATGTTGAAAAAAAGCGCGAAGCAAAAAAATGTATATTCCAGGTAACTGAGGCGTATTTCTACAATGTTGCCTATAGGCAACAAATGGGCTGAGAGGGTTAAAGAAATATAATGGGCGGTCGAAGAGTGTTCGGAGCAGACCGCCAGCACCTAGGCATGCGCGCATGGGTGTTCCGCTGCACCTGCAGCTCTCTTATCTTTTTTCGCTTCTCTTCTTTCGCTAAATCTGTCGCGCTTTGTTTACCTAAGCTACAATTGTCAACCGCTGCTCTATGCTATATATTTGGAAGCCAAGCTTCACTCCGCACCTCGCTATACTTCGCAAACACACATCGATCGATCGCAAATAAAGAGCAAACATTATTAATATAACCTATCGTGCGTTTTTATTAATATAAATAAAGGGTGGCATATTGGTTGTCTTCCCCATAAACAAAGAGTTTTGAAGTGTGCATAAAAGTGTATACATTTTATGTTCAATGTGAAGATCATTTCGATATAACTTCTATAGCAATATATGCCATGTGTGTCATGTGGCACTGGTACAACATTTCTCTTCTCATTGATACTTGAGGGTGTTGATTCAAAATATCATAATCTTGCTTTATCAGAAATTGCTTCATTAAAATTCCGTACCATAAATAAGCATTCAGGTGTATATGAGCTAGAGCTCCCCGAGCAGTTCAATCTAACTTAAAAATGCATTGATGTCACCTGGTCGAAGATCCTTCATTTCCTGCGTGGTGAATGTAAGGCCCCCAACCAACTAATAGCTAGGCACTCCACTAGTAGGCGTACTGGAGTCTCGGCTTACTCCAAAGAAAGTCTGCTTAGACTGTCCTACATCATCTTAAGATAATGCAGATGCATGCGAAGTCTGCAATTCCCGGTCAGGAAACCCGTGATTATTCGGAGAGATCCTTTTCTCAACTGCAATCACTCCTTGGTCCTCTTGCTGTTGTAGCTGCCTAGCAGACGTTTGCCCCTTGCGACGACCGCTAGAAGTCCTGCAGGCAGTCATGACTCCTGGGCCTAGTCCACAGAAAGGTTCCGGACCATTGAAAGGCGTGCTAACCCTCTTTCTAGCCATGATCAGCAGCTTCATTGTCGGGGATCCCCGCATGCCCTGGTACCCAGTATATGGTTAATTTATTATTTCTACCAAACCTTTTGAGTCTTCCTAAACATTGCCATACTAGTCCGGAAACAATCTTGTGTGCACTGAGTGCTTTAATTGCTGCCTGAGTATCTGAAAAAATGTCTATGTCTCTACTATTGTAGCACCTCTTAAGAGTCTCATCCCTGAAAGCTTGAAAGATTTTGGCGAATTTTCTCAGAGGTTCGTTATGTTTGAGCCGAGGTCCGCATACCCCTGCACCCGCACCGTCCCCTGTTAGTGAGCCGTCAGTGTACCATCTAATAGCATTCGGTTTCACATCGTAGGTGGTAGACATATTGGACCACTCCGACTTGTTGCCAAGTTCCGTTTTGAAAAGCTTATCAAAACTGAACTTGGCCATCTGAACATCATGCTATTATTCCAGCAACAGGGCTGTTGCAGTCACATGTGAGTCTGCTGGTATTGTCCCTATTATCCTCATAGTAGATCCGCGAGCACTGTACTTGATTTACAAATGCAGTGGTGGAAGTAAGAGCAGCACATCCCGAGCTTTTTTTTTTTTTTTTTTTTTGTATTCGAAATTTATTTACAACTAATTATTAACGCCTTATAAATACTATAGACAACTATCATATAACAAACTATGATAAGACGGACAAGTGGACTATGGCCTTAGGGTTCCACGCCGTGCGGTACCGCCGCCTGGCATTGCTTCGTGAGCGCGTATGTCCTTACTCTTCCTGCTCCTTCCGTTCTATCTCCAGGGTCCTGAGTGTCTTCAAGACGTGCTCGGCAAAAGTGGCAGCCGCGTCCCATACTCTCCGCTCCTTTATCATCATCGGGACTAGTGTTCCTGGGATGATCGCGCACCCGGCTACTGCCTCCAGCTCTTGCCTTTTGAATCCGAGCCTGTGGCAATCGAAGAGGACGTGTTGCGCGTCTTCCACGATGCCCGAGTCACACTCCGGGCACCAGTCCTCCGTCTCGTGTCCGAAGCGCTTCAAATAGCTCCGGAAGCAACCGTGTCCACTTAGTGCATGGGTGAGTTAGAAATCCACCTGCCCGTGCGACCTCTCCATCCATTGCTCCAAGTCTGGGATGAGGATGTGCGTCCATCGTCCCTTTGTTGAGGAGTCCCTACCAAATACTTCTCCTCCTGGCGGCAGCCTTGAGCTAGGCCCTGGTCGGTTGCGCCGCCTCCCTGGCATGCGAGGCTAAGAAGATCTCCTTCCGTTCCCTTATCAGCTCAGTAAGCGGAACTTGCCCGGCGCTGACCAGCGCCGCATCCTCCGAGATGGTCCGGCACGCGCATGCTGATCTTAAGGCACACAGCCTGTATGTGGCCTCCACTCCTCGCATATAGCTTTTTATCTTGGTGGCTTCCGCCCACACTGGCGCTGCATACAGGATCTGCGAAGTCGCAACCGAGGTTAGAAGTGTCCGTGTAATCTGATTCGGCCCTCTCGTGTTCGGCAGCATTCTCGACAGCGCAGCTGCAGTCCCGCTGCCCTTCTTGTGGATGTACTCTAGGTGCTCCTTGAATATCCACGGCATGGATTCTTTAGGTTCTTACCGGCTTGGAGAATCTTCGCTTCCGTAACCCAGTGGAAGACTTTTGGCTCCGTACTGGGAAATTCGCGACCTGCCGTTCGCACGGGAACAGGGCGCTGACTATCCCATCCTCCCCATGGGCAGCATCGCACAGCTTGAGGAAGCATTCCCGCTTTCTGTTCCTTATAGCAGTCTTTAACTCCTTCTTTGTCCTCTTATAGATGTCGCTGCATGCAAAGAAGCGCGGGGGGCCTTTGGCGCGCTGCAGCAGCCTCCTATTGCGGTGACAATTGCGGCGCAGGTCAGCGATCTCCTCGCACCACCAGAACAGCGGGGATTGGTGCTGCCTGAACGTTCTCCTTTGCAGCATGCTTTGGTTGCAGGCGCCTTCCACCGCGACCGCCAGCTTGCCTCGTCAGCCGTGAATCCCTCAAGAGCGTGTACAAAAGCGTGCGGCCTAAACATGTCTTGTCGGAACGCCTTCCTTCGACCTGCGATGCCTATCGAGCACTCAATGGCCTCGTGATCTCTGGCAGTGTAGGCCTCGCTGATCCTCCATTTTGAGGTCAATAATAGAACCCGCACCTGCCCTGCTGAAGGTCTGCCGGGAGCCTTCAATCAAAAGAACAGCGCCTGGGGAGGCAAAGGCCTCCAGCACCGCTCGGCCTCTAGCATTGGTCCGGGGGAACCCGCCTTCCAGAATCCTGCAGGAGGACTCCAACGAAAAACTCGGTTCCAGATAGCAACTGAACAGATCCCTCGGCCTACTTAATGTCCCGCATCTCCAGCTTCTCCAGTCCGCAGAGCCACAGGGCCGCCCTGCCTGAACTGTCAGTTGCCCAGTCGCGGCTGCTCCCTACCCTACCAAGAGGTTCGCTGAGGACTGCCTCCTCCGAGCCAAGCTCGCGTACCGTCTGCCTGAGGAGATCCTGTGCGGTTCTGCAGTGATTCAGGTTTAGCTGAATCAACTGCATTTATGCGTGTGGGTTCGCGTTCCCTCTGCTTGAGGCTGGGCAGCCTCTGCCGCCTGCCCGGTGCATCGTCTCCTTCCTTCCGTCCGCTGAGAAGATGAAGCATGATGCCTCCTTGGTGCACGTTGCTGGCTTATGTCCCGGCACACCGCATTTGATGCAGCGAGTACTCCTGTCCTCAGGGCTATTGCAGTGGATTGCAATGTACCCCAGTTCAAGGCATCTGAATCACCTCGGTGGGCTCTGTATCTCCCGGATCCTGCAGATAGTCCATTCGATCCGCACCTTTCCGCGGTGAAAGGACAGCTTTGCCCAAGTGGACGAGCAGGCTGATCACCGCCGATTGGGTCTCTGCGTACCCACGGCGCATACTTTTAACCTTAATCCGTCCCGGCTCAATGTTGAATTGGCCCGCGATGGCTGCGCAGACCTCCTCCTTAGTGGTGATGAAGTCGATGTTTCGCAACTCCAGCACGATCACCTTTGACTCTTCCGTCGTGACACGCACTGAGGCTGCATCTCCGAGCATCAACTCCCCAGTTCCGACAGATGCTTGTCGCCCCTCCTTGCATGGCGAGCATTTCGCTATAGGACTTGCCTCGTGCCTGCCCTATCACGGCGTCGGAACGTGTGCGACGCCCTGTCTTAGGCTTTTTCGCGACCACCTCCCAGTCCTTCTCAGGGATCCCGTGGCTCTCGTGCATCCGGACGTCCGTGTGCGCCGCTGCCATATGGGGATTCGCGCGAGGCTTCTTAGTCCGATAGTCCGGGCTCGGACAGGTGGCTTAGCCTTCGCCTTGGCTCCGTTCTTTCACACCGTCAATGTCTGCTGCTCCTTGTCCACGCTCTGCGTGATCTGAGCGCAGGTTGGGCACACGGTAGCGGCGACTTGACTCTCTAGCCTGCCGCTGTCACCCTTCGTCAACTTCGCGAACATCTCCCTCGTGGCGATGGTGATGTGACGCGACGACTTGTCCATCATTTTAGCCGAAACCTCCTGCAGGAAATTTCCCAACTCCTGGAGATCTTGCAGACAATCTGCCTTCTGGGATACCTGGCCTTTTTTGGCCGGCGTTGTTCTCTGCGAACTAGAAGGACTAGCAGGGTCGATCGCCCTCTTGGGTGTCTGCCCATCTTCTAGGGTTTCCCGCGGCTGGGACGATTGGGAGATCTTGCTGCTCCTCTGGAACGCCGTTGCTTCGGCCTCTTCCCTTGATTGGTAAGGCGACCTCGCTAGGGCCGAGCCGCCCACGAAGGGATTGCCTTCGTCTATACCCGGCCAATCGGCCTGCACAGGGCTCCGACGCTGGCCAAGGATTTCTCCCTGGCTCTACGATGGGGGTTATACCGCCCCTTCTCGGTCCCCGACGTCTCTTGTTTGGGACACCGCCTTAGCGGGGGATCGGAAATTGGTCTAGTCCGTGACCTTTTCCCGCTTGTCAGCTGCTCGGGAAAACTACTAATTTAAATAAGATTTCAATCAGGCTACGGCGAGATAACTTAACCACGCGCATTTTAAAACACTGAAAACGTTGTGCTGTTAAGCGCGGCTGTAATAAAAGCTTACTCCACCTCCGTTGTACAACACTGGGATCAGGGTGAAATCAGCTGTGTTTATTTACCGAAGAAATGCGTGAAAAATTTGGTTGTGGAAGGTGTAAAGGTGAAAGGAAAGGAGAAAGACGATTTGTAAGGAAAAGAGGCGAGAGACACAAGGGGAGGGCTTACCCTCTGGTTCCTCTGGTGGAAACAGGTGCCCAGATTTTGGTGGCCGGGAGGCCTGCCAGGTCCAATCCAGGGACTTCTCAGGAATCCAGAGTTGTGAATGGGCAAGTGCGCATAGCGCCCATAATGCACGTGCAGCAAGTCTCTGGAGTTTGCCCAGTTGCCTTCCAGTGACATTAAGGTTAGCGCGATTTGCCCAAACCGCAGCCCCGTAGCTGACTATGGGCCTCACCATAGCTACGTACATTGGAGAAACTTCCCAATTTATCCCAGCAAGAGACCTACAGTTCATTAGGGCCAAAGTGGCCTTACGAACAGCGTGTTCCACATGTTGTGTCCACAGTAATCGTTTATCTAGAATGATTCCCAGATATTTGACTTCAGTGGAGATCGGAATTTCTGTGCCCCCAATGGCTATTGGTCGAATGGATTTCAGCTTGTAGCGATTGGTAAAGACGACAACAGTGGTTTTTGCTGGATGGATATTCAGCCCCACGTCTCTGCACCAGTCTAAGCTAAGTCTTAGGCCCAGTGTGATCCTGTCGCACAATGTGCTCTCAATACAGACTAAAGTGATATCATCGGCATAGCCTTGACATTCAAACCCACTTGCTGTAAGTTTAACTAGCAGCTCGTCCACCACGAGGCTCCAGAGTAGTGGTGATAGGACACCCCCCTGCGGACAGCCCCTGGTGGTTTGAGCTCTAACAGTCACACTGTTGACAGTGACTTCTGCTATTCTGCTATCAAGGAGTTTGCCCAGCCAGGTCGTGAGACCCGTCTCAACTCCCCTTCTACAAAGTGCTCTTACCACAACATCATGAGCTGTGTTATCAAAGGCACCCTCTATATCCATAAAGGCACAAAGAGCAACCAGGCTCAAGAGAGCCGATTCAGTAGATTTTCTTTCTCTATAGGCATGCTGATGAGCATGCAGAGTACTTTGCACCAGGTGAGAGTTTCAAACGTGATTATCCACAATCTTTTGAAGGGTTTTCAACAGGAAGGAAGTTAGGCTGATCGGCCTAAAGGATTTGGGATGAAAGGGGTCTTTCTTCCCAGCCTTCGGGATAAAGATCAACCTAGCCTTCCTCCATGGCTTAGGAATGTAACCCAAAGCTAGGCCCTCCTGAAAATACTTAAATGGAACAACATTAGCTGTTTAACACCCTTCTGAAGATGAATGTGAATGATGTCATCCACCCCCGGAGCCTTGTAGGGGCTGAATGTACTTACTGCCCACATAATCTTTTGCTCAGTTACAATAGCTGCAGCCAGGCTCCAATAAAATCTCCTGTTGGGGAGCCATTTGTAACTGTTGTCTTCATTGCAAATGGTTCTGCACAGATAGAAGTGAGTCTGCAGGAGAAGTTCTGCCTCTATGAATGAAATATCTGATCTCTTCAGCTAAATTTTAGAGGGTTCTTTGCCCTTTGAAATAGCTTTAAAAAGTTGGTGCACAAAACAAAAAATGACTATTTCGCTAATTTGCTATGCAATGCTGATCCCAGTAAAGCACATTGATTTAACCTGTGGAAAGCAGCAAGATCAGTAAACGGCAGCCCCCTCGCAGAATCCCTATAAGGCGTGCTGGACAGACGATTTCAGCCATTTGACCTGGCGAAGCCTAAGGACGTCGAAGCAACACTAGCATTCCTAAATACTGAATGCCCAGCTGTAGACCCCATTCGTCATGTGAGTCCGGAAGAAGTTTGTCTACAAATACAAAAATTGCACTTCAGTAAGGCTCTAGTATTCGACGGTATCGATAGCAGAGTTGCCAAAGCTCTGCCAAAAAAGGGTCTCTTATTTCTTGTTATGCTGTTCAACTCCATGCTACGTATCCACCACTTCCATACACAATGGAGGTGCGCTGTGATATCGATGATTCAAAAGTCAGGCAAATCGGAGAACCTTGTTGCGTCCTACAGACCAATAAGCTTGCTGCCCACATTCTCTATATTATTGTAGAGAATATTTCTTAGCAGAATGAGTAAGTTGTCTTCAGGATGCCATTCCAGAACACAAGTTCAGCTTTCGGAACCACCATGGAACCCCAAAACAAGCCCATCGAGTAACGCAGCAAAGTATTGCTCTATAGAGCGATAGTGGTCCCCTCGTTGACATATTGCGTCCAGATATGGGGTACGGCCTCGGACTCTAACATTATGCGAGTGCAAAGTGTCCAAAACCGAGCGTTGCGCACGATCACTAATGCGCCCTGGTATGCCAGAAATATTGAAATTGCTAACGACCTCAACATCGCTACAGTCGCTACAACGATCGGCTTCAGGCCCACACCAAACACCTTGCGGCTACATTGGCTAATCCGACAACCAGGCAAATTAGGCGTCATCCAGGAGACCATTAGACAAGAGGGAGGCAAAGAACGCGTGTACTCCCAAAGTAGCCAAGAACATGTTTTAATTCTATTGTTAATTAAATTGTAATTTTATCCTTTCTGTTATGTTTCCATGTTATGTTTGTTACTTTTGTTAGTTCCTACGTTCTAAAATTAATTGGTTGCTCAACATTAAAAAAAAATTAACTATCTAAAAAAAAAAAAAACTTTTATGTTGTGTTAAATAGCTGCGCAACTTTTGCCCAGAGAGAAAGAGACCTAAGTCTACTAACTACAAATTACTTCTAACTACAATGTATAAACCAGACCGACTGATCCGGCTTACCAAAAAGACTTTGCTGCTGACTACTGGAGGATTACCTCGACTGAACGCTGTCGGCTGAGTGGCGATATAATGCTAGCCGGCCGCTTTATATAGCCCCTGGCTAGGCCTAGTGTGCCCGTCGCCCGTTCTAAGATCTGCCCGAAACTGTTGTGACCAGCTTCCCTGGTCTAGTGTGACCCTTCGCTCGTCGTTGACACGCTCGCGCAACTTATTTAAATTCAAATCTATATCAATTCCATTCCTTATTCTTCTATTCCTTTTTATTTTTCATATTATTAAACCTAGATATTATAAACCCATTTTTGTGCGCGTCTGCGCGTCACAGTATTCAGATTTGACGGGATGATATGCATGATATGCATCTCAGATGGTCTCTCCTACTTCTTTTGAAAGTTGCTCAAGATCTTTTGGAGACGATACTCTCCTACTATGATTCAGTCTGCTCAGATTTAATCCCATCCAGGACTGATAGAATTGCCAGTCAGTCGGTCGTGGATTCCTGAGAACCCTACTGAAACTGAGGTTGCTCTGAATATCGAAGAGGATAATCCTGTGACCCGACATTGACGGTTTTGAGGTGACCTTCCAGCCAATCAACTGGGAGCCACCCTCGTTGCCAAAAGTATAGTTAAGTACTTCGGCCCTAGTTTTAGTAATGAAAGTGGGTTCAGCCCCGACATTAAACACGGTAAGATCTCTAGATACAAGATACTCAAGTAAACACTCACCACCCAGCGGGCGGACAGGGGGAATAACGGGTGAGAACTCACCTGCCGTAACTGTTCGCACCGTTGGAAGTGCGACTATACTCTCCCGGTGAGACCTGCTGGAAGCAGGTCCCAGTACGGTCATGTCTCTGCTGAGGACTCTGGTGGACCGGCCGACCCATCAGTTTTAATTAGGCTTACCACGGTATGCGGGCTCTACCGTGGCGGACCATCCCCTACCCAGCATACTCGTGGGACCAAATATGAACTCTAAAAATACAAACAAACAAAGCATAGGTGATCGCCAAACCTTAAGGGCGAAAGGGGGTATTTCCCCCCGCAAAAACCACCGCCTAGCGGTCGAGCGTGCATCAAAAAGGAGGAGGAGAGCTCTTCAGAGCGCCTTCATCCGGGAGCCGGAGCCCCCGGAAAGGGCGAACCGATGGGCCCGCCGAGCGGCGTGATCGGGGGCAAGTCCATCGACGTCACCGCAGGCGGCTCCAGAGGCAACCCCAATCCGGAAAGCCCGGTCCAGCAGCAGCAGAGGAAGAAGCCGCTCTATCACAAGCGGAGAAGGGCGGCTTTTATCCTCGCGCCAGCCAATCCAGCCATGGAGGCGGACCCGGAACAATGGCGTTGGATCGTTGGCGAGCTGCACAACAGGTTCGTGGAGGAGCTGTTGGAGTCGGGAGGTGCACTGCCTCGTTGCGAAGATGCCGAATGGCACCAGGGTGGCGTGAAGGTGATCGCGTGCGAGGACACGGCCTCCGTCACCTTTTATAAGCGGGCGATCGCAGGACTGGGTGAGGTGTACCCTGGTGCGAAGCTCGTCGTCAACGACTTGGACAAGATCCCCAGCAAGCCGAGAGCCAGGGCGTGGCTGTCCCATAAGCCGGCGGAGCCGGAGAAAATACTCAAATACGCGGAATGCCCCCCAACAGGTCGATTGCAGAGTGGAGGCTCGCTCCGCCGGTTTAGGAATCTCGACCACGAGCAGAGGAAGCTTCTCGGAAACCCGTGGATGAGAACCAGAACCGGCTGAGTGCCCTGGCTGGGGAAAAGGTGAACCCGAACACGGCCAGGAGGAGTGCTAAAACCGGGGAAAACCAAGGTGAATATAAAACACTAGATTTGCGCTAAGTTTCATGGTTTTGCTTTTATTTCCCTACGTATCACTATTTATCTCCCTACTTTTAGGCTGTCGCTCCCGCCGGTGATAGCCGGAGGGAACCCAAGCTCGCTTACATGTAGTCTTCTCGAGGAGACGTCGGCGCGTAGCGTTCCGGTTCCATGGTTTCCTTGGCACTTGCACTCGAGAGTTTTCGCGACTAGCTGGGATTAGGGCGCGGAGTTAATTAATCTCATCGATCCTTTCCTGACCCACATCTGCCCATCATCGCCGGCGCCGCCGTCGCTGCTGCTGCGCTCGAGCTTCCGCTCCCCCTTCTCCTACGTTTCTCTCTTCGGGAGTTTCGTTCCGACGTCGGCATCGCAGTTGCTGGAGCGCGGCGGGGGCTCGGCTGCAGTGGTGACGCACTCGCTGGCGCTCATCACTGCTCTCACGTGCTCGGCTGCAGTGACTCACTCGCTCGCAATCCGTGCCGCTCTCACGTGCTCGGCTGCAGTGGCTTCCCCAAGCTTCGCTTTAGCGACGTTCGGAGCGGCTTCCCCCGACTTCGGCACCAGCTGGGCCTGGCTCTCTCTTCTGGTGCAATAGCCGAATCTCTTTGGGCTCCGCTACAGCGGCTCTCTTACACGCCCACGCCGGCGGGTGATCTCTTTCTTAGCTGGCGGCGCTAGCGGGCTCCCGGTTTTTTTTACCTTACTCTACCTTATCTCTATTTACCTACATCTATTTTACATCCCTAAACCTACGCTACTCCTTCGCCTCCCTCGCCTTCATGGCTGGGTTTCCTGGCCTTCATGGCCGGCTTTCATCGCCTTCGTGGCTGGGTTTCTCCCATTCCCTGGGTTTTCTGGCCTTCATGGCCGGCTTTCATCGCCTTCGTGGCTGGTTTTAATCTCGGCCTCCTTGGCCTGTTGCTTGTCTGTGAGGCCCATTTATGGGTCCTCACACCCCTTCCCTTCTCTGGGGTTGCGCAGAGAGACGGTAATGTAACGCCTGGCCGAGATCGTGATCCGGAATCGGTTCCCGCCGAGTGTCCGGAGGAAACGCACGCCGGTCCTCTCATGGTCCTCGACAAACTGTATCAGTGCTGCTGGAAGTCGGCGTTCGCACGTGTCCACCCTCCACTCTGGTGGAGCGACAGGCCACTGGTCCTCCTCCTGGACGTTACCTACCGCGGGAGTATTGTTCAGGATCCGCAGCAGGTCCGCCATATCGCCCTCATCCAGGCACAACTCCAGGTCTGGCGCCAAGGGGCTGGCTGCTGACTCCAGTAGTGCCAGGGCGTCGTCCTCGCTGATGTCCGAGTATTGACCAGTCTCGGCGGTAGCCGGAACCAGGCCTGGCCCATTCCCGGCCTCCGAGGGTGGCTCCTCAAAAATCTGCCGCCCGGTCTGGACGGGCGCTGCCCCAGCAGATCCGGGCCCGATCTCGAGCGCTGCGCAGCTACTCCCGGACGAGGCCGATTCCTCGAACCAGGGGCTGTCGTGGGCTGCACTACTGGCCTGAGTGTCCTCGGTGTCGCTCCCCGGTGGGTTGGCGGGATCCCCATCGGTGGCCTCGGTGGAGCTGTCCTCGTCCTGGCTATCCGTTAGGGCCGAGTCGCCACTGGGTCCTGACCCGTCTCCTGGCTGGGTGTCGTCGCTGTCCTCCGAATCGGGGTCGGGGCTGCCGCTTCGGATGGACCATGCCCTGTTGGCCCTGGCCACATCCTCTGCTGAGGGCGGCAGCGGCCCGCGACCACAGGAAAACTCCTCATCCTGCGATTCCTGCACCTCCGAGGATGCCTCGCTACTCCCCGTGTCGGTTGTCGCTGCCGGGGCTACCACGCGAGCCTGGCGCAGGCTCTCCTCCAGCAGCCCTGGAGCGAACGCAGGGCATCCGATCTCGTCCAGCCAGCTGCTCACCGTCCAGAACGCGGGATGCATGCTCGGGTCCTCCTGTCCCAGCTTCTGCCACTGTGCCACCCGGGACGTGGTCACCGTCGCGGGCTCTTCCGGGCTACCTTCCCTGCTGGCAGCGGATCGAGGGTTGGCGGCGGAACCACTGCTGCTCTCTGTGGCGCCGATGAGGTACTGGCTGGCCGTGCGCAGCTGGGTGCTAGCCAACCCCCATGATCCGGCCTCCACACACCAAACTGGCGACATCCCGTCGGGCCGGAAGCTGGGTGACGGAACGGCCACCCATGATGGTGAACGTTCCGAGAACTGCCCGCTGGAGTCACTGCTGGGCCTGTAAGAGATAAGCAAAGAAAACGGCAAGCTTATAATCCGGACTCCATCGCCAAATTCTCCCCCTACTGTCCTCCTCCCCCCGCTCTGTGACCATGCTGACCGTGGCCGCGTAAATCTTAATATTTCCCCGTAGTAAGGGTAATCTGGGGAAATATATGGCTACTTGTTCCCCCTTAAATCTTAAAGGGGAAGGTTGGGGCGTTGGTCAGGCTCGCCTGATTCAAGTGGTCCCACCAGAACGACCCTTTCTCATCCCCTTTCCGGGGAGTTTTCCGCGTCCATTCCCCGCGTCTCCTGCTGAGGGTGTTTGTAGGCGGCTTCCGCCTCCTCGTCTGATCCGGTATCCTCCTCGTTTTCCCCCAACGGCTGATCCCCATGCACGGGTTTCAAATCCGCCAAGTTCGCGTTGCGTCGCTTGCGGGTCTCCAGGAACTGTCGGACGATATTGGGAGAGATAAACCTTATTATCTTGACCCATACCAGTGATCCTACCGTGGGCCTCCATTCTCGCCTCCTGAGATTATAATATCTCCGCTGCTCTTGCGTGGCGTTTTCCATGTTGGTTCGAGCCGTTTGGAAAATTTCTCGTAAGTGGGCTGCCTTGCTCTGGGGCTCGGCCGTGGCTACGCCTGTCCCCGGGGTCACCTCGTCGAACCATGCTCCAGGCAATCTGAGCTCCCGGCCCTGCGCTAAGAAAGCGGGACTAAATCCTGTGCTGTCTGAGACGCTGGTGTTGACCGCCAGGGAGATCTCTGGCAAGAGCTGATCCCAGGTCCTCTGGTCCTCATTCGCATACTGCGCTATCATCATTTTGATTGTCCGATTTTCCCGTTCCGTCGGATTCTGATGGGGAGAATAAGGAGCCGTATGCTGCACCTGAATGACTGCTCCCTTGCAAAATGTCTTGAAGGCCCTGCTGGTAAATTGAGTGCCGTTATCGCACACAAAGGTCCTTGGTGCCTTGGTGCCTTGGTCCTTGGTGCTTAGTACCTTTGGCCGATGCGTTTTGCCGTTTTCCGAATCTCCGTGTGGCCCGCTGTTGGGTTGTCATGGCACTCCTGCAACACCTGCCGCCTGTGGCTGCTAGGCACGCAGAGTCTCCAGGCTCCGCGGCCTCCCTGATCGGAGGGATCGGCGAGGTGGCGGTACAATTGACCATTCTCCTGGACATAATCCGGAAACTTTTCCGGGCTCGCCTGCATCTGCTGGATCTTGGCTGCGATCCATTTGCAAGGCTCGGGTTCTTCCTTGAGTTGTTGCAACGTTTCCAGTGGCTGGCGCGACAAGGCATCCGCCACTACGTTCAACTTTCCTCGGCGGTAGATTACGTCGAACTGATACTGCTGCAGTTCGAGTGCCCACCGCGCGATCCGCCCGGTCGGGTTATCAATAGAGTTTAGCCACCTTAGGGCCAAATGGTCGGTGATCACATCAAACCGATATCCCTCTAGATAGCACCGCATCTTCCGGATTCCAGACAATCGCCAGGCACTCCTTTTCCGTCGCCGAATAATTCTCCTCCGCCTTCAGCAGTCTCCGGCTCGCATATGCGATAACCCGCTCGGACCCCTCCAACTGCTGCGTCAACACTGCGCCCAGGCCGAAATCGCTGGCATCCGTCTGAAGCTGAAACTTCTGGCTGAAGTCGGGACAGGCTAGCACTGGGGCTTCCGTCAGCTTCGTCTTTAATTCCTCGAACGCCTGCTGCTGCGGATCGCTGCAAGTCCACTTACGCCCTTTCTTGAGAAGTATTGACAGCGGTTGGACGATCGTGGCAAAGTTCGCTACAAATCGCCGGTACCAGGACGCAATCCCCAAGCATCGCCGTAACTCCTTGCAGTTCGTCGGAGGTTCCAATCCCTGAACAGCGGCGATTTTCTCCGGGTCCGTGTGAATCCCGGCCTCGCTGATCACGTGGCCCAAGTAGGAGATGCTCTTCTGGAAGAATTTGCACTTGGCGGTATTCAATCGCAAGTTTGCCTTCCTTAGGCGCCGCAGGACCTCCCGAAGGTTAATTATGTGCTCCTCTGCTGATCTCCCGATGACGATAATGTCGTCCAAGTAAGCGAAAGCGTGGGGCTCCATGTCCGGCCCAATCACGCTGTCCAATGCCCGCTGAAAGGTGGCAGGCGCCGAGTGTAAGCCAAATGGCATCACCTTCCATTGAAACAGTCCTCGGCCAGGCACGGTGAAAGCAGTGCATTCCCTGCTGTCCCTTGCCATCGGAATCTGCCAGTAGCCGTTCTTGAGATCCAAAGTGGAAATGTATCTCGCGTTCCGCAGCCGCTCCAAAATGTGGCTGATCCTGGGAAGCGGATATGCGTCGGGAACGGAGTTTGTATTAAGCAGGCGATAATCCACACACATACGCATCTCGCCCGTCTTCTTCTTCACCAGCACGATGGGTGCACTATGCGGGCTCCTTGAGGGCTCAATGCGGTCATCGCGCAGGAGTTCGTCCACTTGATCATTAATAATTTTCTGCATCGCCGGGTTTTTCGGGAAGTACCTTTATTGGCTTATCGCTCCTCAGAAAGATGCGATGCTCTGCAATGTGAGAGCTGCCCGTGATGTTTGCGAAAGGGGCCAATTCTTCCTCCAGAAATTGTGCAAACTGTGCCTCTAAGGATTCCTCGGTGACTATAGTGGCCAAATTTGCTTCCTGAATGGGGAACCGCACTGCCTCTGAAGCCCTTGCTCCCTGGGTCAAAGGCGGCCATCGGAACGGATTTCTCTCCCGAGCCTGCATGGCATCTGCCAGAGGCTCCAGTCCGTACGCTGTTTTTGTGGGTGGCCTACTTCTCGGGAGGACTTGAGGGGGCGCGGCTTGTTGGTCCGTCGAGTTTGGGGCCCTAAGTTGTCTCGGCGTGGGAACAGGACTTTTCCTCTGGCTGGGGATAGGGTCCCTTCGATCCGTTGCCTCATGGGGTAGTTCTGAGACAGGAGTGCTGGCCAGTGTGGCGGACGGTACTAGGAGTCGCGTCGAGGGCATTGTGAGCACTGCTGGGTTTGCGGAGGTGCCTGGGTTATGTGAGGTGTCCCTATCTAGAAGCCTTAGGCTGGTTCCGCCGCATCGAATATGGGTCTGCATCCCACAGAGGAAGTCGATCCCCAGGATCACCTCATCCAGAAGATTTGGGAGCACCATCAGCGTCATAGTGTGCGTGTCCTGATGCAAGGTGACCGACGTAACGAGAGCCCGCGTCACCTCGCTAGTGGATCCGTCAGCCAACAGGATTCTTGTGCGCACATCCCTTTGTGTGGCGGAGTGGCCCACTTTTCGTGCGGCGCTCTCGCTGATGAAGCTCCGTGAGGCCCCGGTATCGAGGGTGGCGAGGAACGGCTGGTCCATGATGGTTACCGTTGCCACGATGCGCCCCCCTTCTAATTGTAGTACTGGTGCTAATTTTGGGATATTCGAGGCTCGGTCCTCGCTGCTTCGCCCAGCGGGCGAGGACCCTGTCCGTTTCCCGACCCCGGAGAACGACAGCAGCTGTTGGTTCGTAGTCCCTTCTTCCCGCACTCCCAGAAAAAAAGGACCTGCGGATTTGGACACTCCGAGTAAAAATGCCCCGTTTCTCCACATCGCCGACAGGCGTTGTGCACATCCGCGACTCGTTCTGGTGCTTGACCTACTCGTCGGTTGTACGCAGCCGCTGCTGCTGGCTCAGGAGCTGGGGGGTCGTAAGCCTGATCCCGCGAAGTGGGACTAGGAGTGGCCCGGTAGTTCCTGGCTGTTCCACGCGTTGTATGGGTCAAGAGTATGGTGTGCAGCGCTAGATCGCGGTCCCTGGCTATCTCGTAGGCCGTTGCTAGTTGAATCAGGGTGGCGAGAGTGGTAAACTCGTGTCGCCGCACGAAAAGTTGGTAATCCGGAAGCAGGTTTTGGTATAGCCGCTCCAGCTCCTGCTCGGAGGAAAACTTGGCTCGCTGCATTAGGAGTCTCAGCTCCACGACATATTCTTTACATGTCTCGCCACGGCGTTGGTGGCGCGTCCGGATCGTTTCCTCCAACCGCTGGAAATATTGCGGAGGCAGGAAAAAATCCAAAAATTCCCTACGAAAATGCCCCCAGGGCTTATCCTGTACGTGGAAGGTCCTGTACCAACTCTCGGTTTTGCCCGTCAGCAGCCAGGATACGACCCGAGGCAACCTTGCCGGTTCCACCCGATAGGCCTCCGCCTGCGTTTCCAGCCGCTCGATAAAGCTCAACGGATCCGAATATCCGTCGAACGAGACGCCCCAGCTTCTCAGTTTTTCGGCCAGCGCGGCAGAGGATATCTCCGAGCGTTGGCTTCGATTTCCACTTAGACTCAGCGTATAATCCAGCTGTGAGGCCTCGTTGCGAAAGGCTGAATGGCCACCCATTAGCCCGTCCGTCTGCCGCTCGAGCTTATGGTCGGATTCCGGTGCGGGAAAAGCGGCCGTGTTCCCTTGCCGAGTCCGATTCCCAGAAGCGGCCTGAGAGAAACTTGGGATCTGCGGCACCTCGAGTAGAAAGGAACTGGGATTCCTGTTCCCCTCCCTGACGAGATCTCCAGCTTTTAATTCGGCCGGCCCCGATCGACCAGGAGACAAGGATCGTGATCGTCCAGCCCTTGCCTCCTTGACGCCATCATCCCTCGGCGTGGGAGCCTCGGAGTAAATATCCGCTAGCTCCTTGATGAAGGACCCCAAGCGGCTGCGGAGTTCCTCCACGCTTCCGTGTTGGGCTAACCCGAACTCGGCAGCAAGAGCTATGAGCTCGTCCTTGCGGCGGTAACCGATCCAACGCACTCCCATGTTGATGTGAAAAATCCTTCCCGGAGAGCGCGTATGCAACTTGGAAATTAGTAACTTTGTATAAATTGCTAAATTGTCGACGCGTAGGTAAATTCCAAGGATGCTCGGATGTCCTTAAAATCGCGTACGTAAATTCGAAGGGGCTCAGATGTGATTAAATACACGTAAATAAATTCGACGGCTGCTCGGATGGCCGGAATACCCGTAAGTAAATTCGAAGGAGCTCAGATGTGATTATAAACGCGTAAATAAATTTTCAGGATGCTCGGATGTCCTTAAATACACGTAAATAAATTCGATGGGGCTCAGAGGTGATTAAATACACGTAAATAAATTCGCAGGATGCTCGAATGTCCGAAATACCCGAAAATAAATTCGAAGGATGCTCGGATGTCCTTATGAACGCGTAAATAAATTTCAAGGATGCTCGGATGCCCTTGGACACACGTCTTAGAAATTCACAGGATACCCGGTTATTCTCGGAGGATGTGAATGCTTTGCTGGCCAGAGCGCGACTGGCTTTCCACCGATCGGGTGGGTTATTATATACTCGTCGGGCCCGCGGTTCGCCCAGACTACAGACCCGAGGAAAATCAGAGACAGGAGGGACGAGGATATCTTGGCCAAAGGTCAGGCTTTGCCCTTGCGTCGAGGGAGAGAGACAAAAAAAAAATCCCCCTAGGTCGGCTGTCGCTCAAATGGTGCTTTAAGCCATTTAGATGTCTGTAAAAAACCCTCGACTAACTTTTCGGTGAGAAAACTTAATCGTCCTTGTAGTCCCTGTTCGGGCGCCACCTGTAAGGAAGTCCTGGGCCAGGATGTGTCTCAGTCCTGCCAGGGTCACTCACAGAAAATTTTGTAAGTTACAAGAAAATACAAGGGGGTTTAGCGAGGTGCCGAACCAGGTGAATTTCGCTTCTCTCTGGGGCCGCGTCGCTTGCCGCCGTTGGCCAGGAGCAAGGACCCACGGTCCAGAGGGCGAGGGGCGAGATCGGGGAAAAGCTTGGGGAAAAGAACCCGACCTGCAGCGCGGCGTTGGCGCGGTCCCCTGCACTTGTCGCCGCCGGTTGCGGAAATATCCCACACAACCAGCCCGAAAGTAGGCTAGACCAGCGGCCAGGGCAAGAGGAGGGAGAGAGGGGAAGGGGCCGAGACAAGCAAAACCCTCGCCGTCGTCGGTGGCGGCACTCCCGACTCCCAGAAAGCGGCCGGAACCAAGCCCGCCCTACGGCCAGGGTGAGTGAGCAAGGGGTGGTGGAGGAAAACGAAGGGGAACGGGGAAGAAACCGCCGGTGCCCGCTGCCCTCCAGAGGCGCGGCTTCCCTCTGCCACGAACCGTTGCGGAATGCCCCCCAACAGGTCGATTGCAGAGTGGAGGCTCGCTCCGCCGGTTTAGGAATCTCGACCACGAGCAGAGGAAGCTTCTCGGAAACCCGTGGATGAGAACCAGAACCGGCTGAGTGCCCTGGTTGGGGAAAAGGTGAACCCGAACACGGCCAGGAGGAGTGCTAAAACCGGGGAAAACCAAGGTGAATATAAAACACTAGATTTGCGCTAAGTTTCATGGTTTTGCTTTTATTTCCCTACGTATCACTATTTATCTCCCTACTTTTAGGCTGTCGCTCCCGCCGGTGATAGCCGGAGGGAACCCAAGCTCGCTTACATGTAGTCTTCTCGAGGAGACGTCGGCGCGTAGCGTTCCGGTTCCATGGTTTCCTTGGCACTTGCACTCGAGAGTTTTCGCGACTAGCTGGGATTAGGGCGCGGAGTTAATTAATCTCATCGATCCTTTCCTGACCCACATCTGCCCATCATCGCCGGCGCCGCCGTCGCTGCTGCTGCGCTCGAGCTTCCGCTCCCCCTTCTCCTACGTTTCTCTCTTCGGGAGTTTCGTTCCGACGTCGGCATCGCAGTTGCTGGAGCGCGGCGGGGGCTCGGCTGCAGTGGTGACGCACTCGCTGGCGCTCATCACTGCTCTCACGTGCTCGGCTGCAGTGACTCACTCGCTCGCAATCCGTGCCGCTCTCACGTGCTCGGCTGCAGTGGCTTCCCCAAGCTTCGCTTTAGAGACGCTCGGAGCGGCTTCCCCCGACTTCGGCACCAGCTGGGTCTGGCTCTCTCTCCGGGTGCAATAGCCGAATCTCTTTGGGCTCCGCTACAGCGGCTCTCTTACACGCCCACGCCGGCGGGTGATCTCTTTCTTAGCTGGCGGCGCTAGCGGGCTCCCGGTTTTTTTTACCTTACTCTACCTTATCTCTATTCACCTACATCTATTTGACATCCCTAAACCTACGCTACTCCTTCGCCTCCCTCGCCTTCATGGCTGGGTTTCCTGGCCTTCATGGCCGGCTTTCATCGCCTTCGTGGCTGGTTTTAATCTCGGCCTCCTTGGCCTGTTGCTTGTCTGTGAGGCCCATTTATGGGTCCTCACAGAACGGACGTGTTTTTTTCTTGCGCTCTCGATTTGTGTTAATTTTTGCATTAAAACAACCGGGGTTTTATTTAAATCTTCTACTTTGTGATAAATAAAGTTCCCGTTCACTTCGTGTGCATGCAGCTATTCTGTTTTGTGTATTTAATTGTCATTATTTTCACAATTTAGTTGTGCTGCCGGTGTTTGCTTTTTCATTCCACTTTGTGTCTTCACCGTTTAGTTTGCGCCGTCGCGTCAGCTAAACGTTAAGCTCGCTCCCACGCTCACCCGTTTACCCGCTCTCTCGTTCTCCCGCTCTCTCGGTGCAGCTGCACTCTTATCTCTTACTACGTGAAGGTACAGTGGTAAGTCCCTATATTGTCCGCAACTGTCTGTTTCGCTAAGACCTGTAAAAAGGCAATTACTGCAATTACGGCTGCTTGCTGTGCGAGAACATTGTGCATGCCAAATGCATTGATGTTGTCGCTCGGACGGTGGACGATGTAACAAGAAACATCGGTCTGCGTTACTGCTGCTAGGCCTGTCGCGAGGTTGAAAGATAGATGATGTCTTTTATGCGGCAGACCAAGGGCGGCTTTAAAGACATATTATCGAGTTTTCGTAAAACTCACGATATGTTTTTGGAGCTGGATACTCAATTGAATAGCCTTAAGCTATTAAATGAGTCTCCTAGGCGCAAAAAAACCGCAACTGGGCTGCAGCATATAGGCGGATCTCAACAACCAGCGGCGGACTCCCAACAGCAGCCTCTCTCAACACAGCCCTCGACCTCAGAATTCAGTCAAAGAGTTCTGAGATCGAGTGGCAAAAAAGATTCGGCATCCGAATGTGTTGCGGGAGGGACTGTTCCCCCGATGATTTCCGTTTTGTCCCCTAAGGGGTCTCATATATTGACCCCTCAAAGCCCCGTTAATTTACCTGCTCAGGGTATCAGGCCCGCACTACCGGCCGATATCGGCAATGCAGACAATCAGTCTGCAGCGCCGAAAGCCCTTGTAGTAATTTCACCTACGAAACACATATTTGTTTCTCGGCTCTCCCCTGGTTAGACATCGGAAGATGTCATCGCCTTTATCCAAGGCAAAACAAGAGCCGATAAAATAAAAATTAAGGTGGACAAATTTCAAATTTTCTTATGTACGGGACAGTTCATCTTTCAAACTCGTTCGTAGTCCCTTCTTCCCGCACTCCCAGAAAAAAAGGACCTGCGGATTTGGACACTCCGAGTAAAAATGCCCCGATTCTCCACATCGCCGACAGGCGTTGTGCACATCCGCGACTCGTTCTGGTGCTTGACCTACTCGTCGGTTGTACGCAGCCGCTGCTGCTGGCTCAGGAGCTGGGGGGTCGTAAGCCTGATCCCGCGAAGTGGGACTAGGAGTGGCCCGGTAGTTCCTGGCTGTTCCACGCGTTGTATGGGTCAAGAGTATGGTGTGCAGCGCTAGATCGCGGTCCCTGGCTATCTCGTAGGCCGTTGCTAGTTGAATCAGGGTGGCGAGAGTGGTAAACTCGTGTCGCCGCACGAAAAGTTGGTAATCCGGAAGCAGGTTTTGGTATAGCCGCTCCAGCTCCTGCTCGGAGGAAAACTTGGCTCGCTGCATTAGGAGTCTCAGCTCCACGACATATTCTTTACATGTCTCGCCACGGCGTTGGTGGCGCGTCCGGATCGTTTCCTCCAACCGCTGGAAATATTGCGGAGGCAGGAAAAAATCCAAAAATTCCCTACGAAAATGCCCCCAGGGCTTATCCTGTACGTGGAAGGTCCTGTACCAACTCTCGGTTTTGCCCGTCAGCAGCCAGGATACGACCCGAGGCAACCTTGCCGGTTCCACCCGATAGGCCTCCGCCTGCGTTTCCAGCCGCTCGATAAAGCTCAACGGATCCGAATATCCGTCGAACGAGACGCCCCAGCTTCTCAGTTTTTCGGCCAGCGCGGCAGAGGATATCTCCGAGCGTTGGCTTCGATTTCCACTTAGACTCAGCGTATAATCCAGCTGTGAGGCCTCGTTGCGAAAGGCTGAATGGCCACCCATTAGCCCGTCCGTCTGCCGCTCGAGCTTATGGTCGGATTCCGGTGCGGGAAAAGCGGCCGTGTTCCCTTGCCGAGTCCGATTCCCAGAAGCGGCCTGAGAGAAACTTGGGATCTGCGGCACCTCGAGTAGAAAGGAACTGGGATTCCTGTTCCCCTCCCTGACGAGATCTCCAGCTTTTAATTCGGCCGGCCCCGATCGACCAGGAGACAAGGATCGTGATCGTCCAGCCCTTGCCTCCTTGACGCCATCATCCCTCGGCGTGGGAGCCTCGGAGTAAATATCCGCTAGCTCCTTGATGAAGGACCCCAAGCGGCTGCGGAGTTCCTCCACGCTTCCGTGTTGGGCTAACCCGAACTCGGCAGCAAGAGCTATGAGCTCGTCCTTGCGGCGGTAACCGATCCAACGCACTCCCATGTTGATGTGAAAAATCCTTCCCGGAGAGCGCGTATGCAACTTGGAAATTAGTAACTTTGTATAAATTGCTAAATTGTCGACGCGTAGGTAAATTCCAAGGATGCTCGGATGTCCTTAAAATCGCGTACGTAAATTCGAAGGGGCTCAGATGTGATTAAATACACGTAAATAAATTCGACGGCTGCTCGGATGGCCGGAATACCCGTAAGTAAATTCGAAGGAGCTCAGATGTGATTATAAACGCGTAAATAAATTTTCAGGATGCTCGGATGTCCTTAAATACACGTAAATAAATTCGATGGGGCTCAGAGGTGATTAAATACACGTAAATAAATTCGCAGGATGCTCGAATGTCCGAAATACCCGAAAATAAATTCGAAGGATGCTCGGATGTCCTTATGAACGCGTAAATAAATTTCAAGGATGCTCGGATGCCCTTGGACATACGTCTTAGAAATTCACAGGATACCCGGTTATTCTCGGAGGATGTGAATGCTTTGCTGGCCAGAGCGCGACTGGCTTTCCACCGATCGGGTGGGTTATTATATACTCGTCGGGCCCGCGGTTCGCCCAGACTACAGACCCGAGGAAAATCAGAGACAGGAGGGACGAGGATATCTTGGCCAAAGGTCAGGCTTTGCCCTTGCGTCGAGGGAGAGAGACAAAAAAAAAATCCCCCTAGGTCGGCTGTCGCTCAAATGGTGCTTTAAGCCATTTAGATGTCTGTAAAAAAAAACCCTCGACTAACTTTTCGGTGAGAAAACTTAATCGTCCTTGTAGTCCCTGTTCGGGCGCCACCTGTAAGGAAGTCCTGGGCCAGGATGTGTCTCAGTCCTGCCAGGGTCACTCACAGAAAATTTTGTAAGTTACAAGAAAATACAAGGGGGTTTAGCGAGGTGCCGAACCAGGTGAATTTCGCTTCTCTCTGGGGCCGTGTCGCTTGCCGCCGTTGGCCAGGAGCAAGGACCCACGGTCCAGAGGGCGAGGGACGAGATCGGGGAAAAGCTTGGGGAAAAGAACCCGACCTGCAGCGCGGCGTTGGCGCGGTCCCCTGCACTTGTCGCCGCCGGTTGCGGAAATATCCCACACAACCAGCCCGAAAGTAGGCTAGACCAGCGGCCAGGGCAAGAGGAGGGAGAGAGGGGAAGGGGCCGAGACAAGCAAAACCCTCGCCGTCGTCGGTGGCGGCACTCCCGACTCCCAGAAAGCGGCCGGAACCAAGCCCGCCCTACGGCCAGGGTGAGTGAGCAAGGGGTGGTGGAGGAAAACGAAGGGGAACGGGGAAGAAACCGCCGGTGCCCGCTGCCCTCCAGAGGCGCGGCTTCCCTCTGCCACGAACCGTTGCGGAATGCCCCCCAACAGGTCGATTGCAGAGTGGAGGCTCGCTCCGCCGGTTTAGGAATCTCGACCACGAGCAGAGGAAGCTTCTCGGAAACCCGTGGATGAGAACCAGAACCGGCTGAGTGCCCTGGTTGGGGAAAAGGTGAACCCGAACACGGCCAGGAGGAGTGCTAAAACCGGGGAAAACCAAGGTGAATATAAAACACTAGATTTGCGCTAAGTTTCATGGTTTTGCTTTTATTTCCCTACGTATCACTATTTATCTCCCTACTTTTAGGCTGTCGCTCCCGCCGGTGATAGCCGGAGGGAACCCAAGCTCGCTTACATGTAGTCTTCTCGAGGAGACGTCGGCGCGTAGCGTTCCGGTTCCATGGTTTCCTTGGCACTTGCACTCGAGAGTTTTCGCGACTAGCTGGGATTAGGGCGCGGAGTTAATTAATCTCATCGATCCTTTCCTGACCCACATCTGCCCATCATCGCCGGCGCCGCCGTCGCTGCTGCTGCGCTCGAGCTTCCGCTCCCCCTTCTCCTACGTTTCTCTCTTCGGGAGTTTCGTTCCGACGTCGGCATCGCAGTTGCTGGAGCGCGGCGGGGGCTCGGCTGCAGTGGTGACGCACTCGCTGGCGCTCATCACTGCTCTCACGTGCTCGGCTGCAGTGACTCACTCGCTCGCAATCCGTGCCGCTCTCACGTGCTCGGCTGCAGTGGCTTCCCCAAGCTTCGCTTTAGAGACGCTCGGAGCGGCTTCCCCCGACTTCGGCACCAGCTGGGCCTGGCTCTCTCTCCGGGTGCAATAGCCGAATCTCTTTGGGCTCCGCTACAGCGGCTCTCTTACACGCCCACGCCGGCGGGTGATCTCTTTCTTAGCTGGCGGCGCTAGCGGGCTCCCGGTTTTTTTTTACCTTACTCTACCTTATCTCTATTCACCTACATCTATTTGACATCCCTAAACCTACGCTACTCCTTCGCCTCCCTCGCCTTCATGGCTGGGTTTCCTGGCCTTCATGGCCGGCTTTCATCGCCTTCGTGGCTGGTTTTAATCTCGGCCTCCTTGGCCTGTTGCTTGTCTGTGAGGCCCATTTATGGGTCCTCACAGAACGGACGTGTTTTTTTCTTGCGCTCTCGTTTTGTGTTAATTTTTGCATTAAAACAACCGGGGTTTTATTTAAATCTTCTACTTTGTGATAAATAAAGTTCCCGTTCACTTCGTGTGCATGCAGCTATTCTGTTTTGTGTATTTAATTGTCATTATTTTCACAATTTAGTTGTGCTGCCGGTGTTTGCTTTTTCATTCCACTTTGTGTCTTCACCGTTTAGTTTGCGCCGTCGCGTCAGCTAAACGTTAAGCTCGCTCCCACGCTCACCCGTTTACCCGCTCTCTCGTTCTCCCGCTCTCTCGGTGCAGCTGCACTCTTATCTCTTACTACGTGAAGGTACAGTGGTAAGTCCCTATATTGTCCGCAACTGTCTGTTTCGCAAAGACCTGTAAAAAGGCAATTACTGCAATTACGGCTGCTTGCTGTGCGAGAACATTGTGCATGCCAAATGCATTGATGTTGTCGCTCGGACGGATGTAACAAGAAACATCGGTCTGCGTTACTGCTGCTAGGCCTATCGCGAGGTTGAAAGATAGATGATGTCTTTTATGCGGCAGACCAAGGGCGGCTTTAAAGACATATTATCGAGTTTTCGTAAAACTCACGATATGTTTTTGGAGCTGGATACTCAATTGAATAGCCTTAAGCTATTAAATGAGTCTCCTAGGCGCAAAAAAACCGCAACTGGGCTGCAGCATATAGGCGGATCTCAACAACCAGCGGCGGACTCCCAACAGCAGCCTCTCTCAACACAGCCCTCGACCTCAGAATTCAGTCAAAGAGTTCTGAGATCGAGTGGCAAAAAAGATTCGGCATCCGAATGTGTTGCGGGAGGGACCGTTCCCCCGATGATTTCCGTTTTGTCCCCTAAGGGGTCTCATATATTGACCCCTCAAAGCCCCGTCAATTTACCTGCTCAGGGTATCAGGCCCGCACTACCGGCCGATATCGGCAATGCAGACAATCAGTCTGCAGCGCCGAAAGCCCTTGTAGTAATTTCACCTACGAAACACATATTTGTTTCTCGGCTCTCCCCTGGTTAGACATCGGAAGATGTCATCGCCTTTATCCAAGGCAAAACAAGAGCCGATAAAATAAAAATTAAGGTGGACAAATTTCAAATTTTCTTATGTACGGGACAGTTCATCTTTTAAAATAAATGTTCCAAACGAACTATATGTTCTACCAAATTCTGGCCAGAATATGTTGTCGTCAAAGAGTTTGAAGCACAGAAAAAGAAAAGGCGGCCCGTAGGAATAAGTCTTCCCAGGCCCGACCAGACCACTGCGCCCTCTACGACATTCGCTCCAAAAAACTAATCAATTCCCTCTCTATCTCCTATCAGAATGCAAGAGGCCTACGTAGTAAGCTTCCCAAATTGTATTCTGATAGTCTCTCGTTTGCCTCCCAGGTTATTTTGTTCACAGAAACCTGGTTAAAGCCGGAGATTCTGAGCTCCGAAGTTTTCCCAGCTGTGTTCACAATATATCGGCTGGATCGGCCTATCAGACGTGAGGGTGGTGTCCTCATAGCGGTTGACTCCACTCTCGCGTAGGAATTATTAACTTCGAGGAGTTCAATGTTGAATTCCTCTGTGTGAAGCTAACCGTCAATGGTAGCTCTATTTTCATTACCTGTTCTTACATTCCTCCTTTGTCCGAACTTCCTATTTAATGGAACCATCTTTCCGCTATCCAGATGGTTTCAAACCGACTTTCGAATAAGGATCATTTAGTAGTTCTTGGTGATTTGAATATCCCAGGGGCTATTTGGTCCTCAAATACTTCCTCTAATATACTTTTCACCTCCTCACACAGCGAGATTTTATTGCTGGCTTGCTCGACATTTCGCTGTCTCAAGTCAACCATGTACGAAATTCCCTAGAGCTCTTGCTCGATCTCTGTTTTGTCTCAGATCCGGCTAGAGTCAGTTTAGCCAGGGTGGTGCCGTTGACGTTTCCCGAAGATCCCTATCATCCGACTTTCGACGTGACTCTCGACATTGGGACTGACTTACAGAACATATCTGACTGTCCAGCCAAGAAAGTCCTTTGTTTTCGCAAAACGGACTTCGAACGGCTGAATAACTTTATTTTAGAGTTTAATTGGTCGGAGTTATACATGTGCACTGACATGTCAGCAGCCGTGGATATTTTTTACAGTGCCATAAATTCCTTTTTTACTGAATGTGTTCCGTTGTACTATCCATCAACATCGAATAAGCCTCCTTGGTTTACTAAAGAGTTGAGTCACCTTAAAAACAAAAAATCTAGGCTGTATACTAAATATAAATGTACCGGTTCTAACTCTGCCCTATCTCTTTATTTATCGGCTCGGTCAAGATTTACCGTGTTGAACGCGCAGTGTTACAAGAATTATTTGACTCGTTGTAGGGTCCAGATCTCTCAGGACCCAAAACAGTTTTATAATATTGTTAACACTAAACGTAAGCCAACTACGCATCCTTCCTCGCTTTTGTTTGAAAATACAACCGTAAATAACGATCCGGCTATGGCCGATCTGTTTGCGCAGTTTTTTCAAACCACTTACTCGGATTCCACTGACTCAAATCAGACTTATTCCTACATCATGCCCAAATCGAACTTTATTTTCAGTCCTACTTTAGACGAAAGCACTATTATTTCAGATCTTCATCGCGTTAAGCCCATTTATTCGCCAGGTCCCGATGGTATACCTGGCTGTGTGCTTAGGTATTGTGCCGACGCCCTGTGCAATCTCCGTCTAAAATTGTTTACCTTGTCCCTAGAAACCTCCCACTTTCCCCTTATTTGGAAGGAATCATTTGTTATTCCTCTTTACAAAAAAGGTAGCAAATCGGTTGCCAGCAACTATAGAGGAATCTCTAAGTTGTCGGTCATTCCAAAACTTTTCGAGAAAATCATTACTCCACATTTGCAGCACCTGTGTAGATCAATTATTTCTCCATGTCAGCATGGATTTTTAAAGCGTAGATCAACGACAACCAATCTTTTAGAGTTCACTTCCTTCTTAGTTAGGGGCTTCCATAAGGACTTTCAGACAGACGTAATCTATACTGATTTCAGTAAAGCATTTGATTCTGTCAACCATTCTCTTCTTGTTCGGAAACTCGATCTAATGGGATTTCCGGTTGATCTTCTTAGTTGGATCTCAAGTTATCTGAATGGCAGAACGCAAAAGGTCCTCTTTAAAAATTCTTTATCTAATGTTCTCAGGGTTACTTCTGGCGTCCCGCAAGGGAGCCATTTGGGTCCCCTGTTGTTTACATTATTTATCAACGACCTGCCCAAAGTTCTGACTAACTCCAGAGTACTTATGCGTGCAATATAAGGTCGCTTCCTGCCGGTCTGATTTACAAACAGATCTCAATAACTTCCAAACATGGTGCCGTATAAACTTTTTGAACCTAAACGGCTCTAAATGCAAGCAAATGATTTTCCCTCGTGTCGCTCCCAAGCTCGCGATTTACACGCTGAACTGCTGCTCTTTGGAAAGAATTAATATAGTCGATGATTTGGGGGTCCGACTGGACGGGGTAACGACATATGTCCTCGCGACATATCTCATCCGAAATTAAAACGACATACCTCCTAGCGGAGATATGTCGTTTTCAAAACGACATATCTCCTCCGAACTCAAAAAACTTCGGGAGGAGATATGTCGTTTTGAAAACGACACAACTCATCCAGCTTATTATCGGCGGAGATGTGTCGTTTTTGGAGATACATCATCTTAAAAACGACACAGCAGAAAATTTTCAGATAGATTGCGGATGAATAAAACGAATTGCTATTACATTGTTTAAATTTATTTAGTTATATATATATACATTTTTTATAGCCTCTTCGACTTCCTGTTGGCAGGTCGGGCATTTGGGATTAGTTTCAATTCCATTTTGTTCGTGGTTATCGACAAGTTGGTCCCAGCATGTACTACATATGTTGACATGGCGAAGCATTACAGATTTCGGATTCATTAAGCATACATTACAAGGATTTTGTTGTATAAATAACGAATCCGAGAGTTGGCTTAAATTTGATGAACTTGATGACGATGATGTGGAAGAGTTTAGGTCGGAACACATTCCAGAAAAAAGATAGTGTTTTGAAAATGTTTCATTTAGACCGACAGTCCGTGCCAAGAACACCTGAATATCGATTTCGCCTTTTTCGAACATCTCCATACAGTTCATAATTTTTTGAGCACGGTCCTGCATAATAAAAAATTCATGTTATAATATTTTTGTTTAATATTTAATTTATTTCTATATTTACTTACTCGAAGCTGCTTTGGTTGCGTCTGATTGCCTATACCACCGTTTTGAAAAAGTAGAGCGAATTCCCGACTTTTTTCATATTCGGCGTCTATGATGCATTCAACAAATTTAAAAAAGTGCCCTTTTGCTCGTATTTTGTTGCCCAAATTCAAATTGTATGCTTCAACAGAGCCTGTGGTCCGCGTCGAACGTTTAAAAACTGAAATATTTTTAGGTCCTTCCTACAAAAAAAATAAACAAATAATAAATTTTGAAAATATATCGAAAAATTAATACAGCAATAATTTTATTGTATTTTAAAATACCTTTATAAGCCACTGTTTTTTATAATATTTTAAAAAGGGCGAAAAGTTCTCCTTTGGTATCCGGTAATAGCGGCAAGTACAAGAATTTCATAAATAGAAGATAAGCCGGTTTATTGCATTTAAGCATTTTTTCTAGACCATATGTTTTTCTTGCATTTCTCTTGCATGCTTGAGTAAAATGGAACCAGCAAGAATAAAAATTCATGGAAGGATGCAAGTTTTTTAAGGCGTTCCGCATCGCTGTTTTGTAGTCGGAAATAAATGATGCCCCTTTTAAGCAACAAATATTTGAATCTACATAGGTGAATAAATGCTGATAACAGAGCTCCGTTTTGCGCGTCATTAAGACAAATAAGAATGGGGTGATCTACATAATAATAAAAACAAATTAATTTTGACATTAAATTAAACTGAAGTAAAACACATACCTTCTGCATATGCTTTATGTAAATAATAAGTAGTTGCTTAAAATCTCCAAACGGGCATACTTTGAATGTAGCATCAATTAAAAAATGCCGACTCTGCTCCTCAATATTAACTTGCATCAAAGTAATGACCTTGTCCGACGAAAATATGCAATATGCAAATGATCCAGACGTGTAAAGTTTTTTAAAAAAAACATTCGGTCATCCAAAACGACTCATGATGTTTTCATCTTTAAATGCTTCAAGTACGTCCACTGCGGAAGTTGGAGATTTGGGTAGAAAGGGTTGCCTCTTTCTTTGCAGAGTGCGTTTGACAGTGTCGTAATTGACTTCGATCTCCGCTTGTCCTTCCGTTTTTCTAATTAGAGAACAAAAAAGGATTTGTATTATGAATGCACTTGTGTATTTCTGTATTGTGTACTTTTCAAGAGTATTTACACACTCAACATAAAGAAATATATATCACAAAAATACCCTCTTGTTCGAAGAACCGTTAAGGCTGTAAATGATAACCCAGCAAACAAAGAGCGGACATAATGCGGATGGATCCGAAAAATGTCCGATAAAGATATTAAAAACGGACGTAGAATCGGAGTTTCCGCCTAATTATCGAAACCTGTCCCGAAAACGGGCCCTACCGATCGTCGGCGGAGACTGGTGGCGGTGGCCCGCTTTATATAGGGCTCTGGCTGGCCTAGTGTGCCCGCTTATTTGTCGTTATTTTCGCCGCCTTAGTGTGCCCACTCCCTCGGTGGAACAGTGTGCCCACATCTGCTTGGCTCTGGCGCGCGCGCGCGTATTGTTTAAATTTGAAGTTTATTTTATGATTATGTTTGAAGTTCAGTTTATTTCATTACTTTAATTTACTTCAATATGTATTCATTTTACTCCATCATTTTACTTTTATATAAATTATAAATTATATATTATTATTATTATTATTAGTAACTATAATAAAAATAAATAATAACAATTTAAAGTAAAATAAATCATTGTTTTTTATATATATGTAAAAAAAGAAATGAAATTATTATTATTATCTGAAACGAATTTATTCGAACACTTTTATAATATTATAAAAGTATCTCAAAAGATACCAAATACGTCCCGTGAATAATATTAAAAAAGTATCGCGAATGATACAAATCCGTCCCGTGAATAATATTAAAAAAGTATCGCGAATGATACAAATCCGTTACGTAAATAATATTATAAAAGTATCGCGAATGATATCGAAATCGGCCCGGTTTTGATACCGCAAAAGGTCCGCAAACTCAATCATTTTCGGGTTCCGAAAATGATAGCTTTTGCTGCCACGAAACCCCTGTCAGATGATTAACTTAAGTATCGTTCGCGGATCTGAAATCGGACGTTTTGTCTGCCTGAAGTCCGCAAAACTATCGTTTTTAATATCATAAACGGAATTTTTGTCTGCTGGGATAACATCCAAAAGTTGGCGTGTATGTACATATGTATGTATTAGAGGTGGCCCGTGCACGAAACCTAGTCCCAAGAAAAAGAACGAGGCCTGTACGCCGCGCCCACCTCTAGTATGTATGGAAGCGCTGAAGGCTCATGTACATAGAGCGCTAACGGTTCTTAGAACAACACAAAGAATTTACTTACTCAGCCAACTGAGATAAACCCGAGCTTTGCAGTCTTTGATACGACACACGTACGCGATGTCACCTTCTTTTAATTGTCTATTTTTAACATAGATCTGATTGTCATCTGGCGTATACAATAATGTGGAGCACCCGGCTCGGCTTCCCTCCTTAAATTCAAATTTAATATCCATTTCTTATATTTTCCTTAAAAAGCGACTGAACACTGTGCCAAACCGAAATCAAATGGCTGTAGTCGCAAAGTAAAGAAGATCAGTGGCGCCAAGTCATACTGACGTTTACACAGAAAAAAATATTTGTATACAACTTCAAGTATTTATTAAGAATAATCTTATTTTTAAACTCACAACAGAATGCAACCTAAAAACTATTTAAAGAATATACATACTTACCAAACAAGAATTTGTATAAAATAATAATGTATAATAACATACTTAAATGTAAAATTGAAAAAAAAAATTTAACGTGTATTTATGCGCATTTATACATGTACGTACTTAGAAAAGCGCACTTTTGGCGCGTGTCTTTCTTTGCAAATGATCATATACATATGTACATTGTATGTACATATCTACATACATATATATACCATATATACTAAAATATCATATACATAATATATATCACCGCTAGGAGATATGTCATATTGAGTTCGGAGGAGATATGTCGTTTTGAAAGCGTCATATCTCCTCCCGAAGTTTTTTTAAGCTCGGAGGAGATATGTCGTTTTGAAAGCGTCATATCTCCTCCCGAAATTTTTTTGAGCTCGGAGGAGATATGTCGTTTTGAGTTCGGAGGAGATATGTCGTTTTGAAAGCGTCACATTTCCGCGCGGAGCTATGTCGTTTTTAATTCGGAGGAGATATGTCGTTTTGAAAGCGTCATATCTCCTCTCCTCTCCGAGAGGATATATGACGCTTTCAAAACGACATATCTCCTCCGAAATAAAAGCGACATAGCTCCTACACGAAAATGTACTGGGAGGAGATATGTCGCGAGGACATATGTCTCTATGCCGACTGGACCCTAAACTTGACTTTATCGATCATATTTCGTGCATGGTGAATAAAGCCAGAGGCGTGCTTGGTTTCATTAAACGGTGGTCGAAAGAATTCAATGACCTCTATGTTACAAAATCCTTATATATTTCGTTAGTTCGTCCTATCTTAGAATATGGATCTTGCGTCTGGAGCCCTCAGAATGGGGTTCACAGTAACCGCATTGAGTCAGTTCAGAAGAACTTTTTGCTTTTCGCTTTACGCGGTTTGAACTGGGATCCAAACCAGAGGTTACCCTCATACTCTAGTAGACTTCTCCTAATTAACTTACCTTCTTTAGCTAACCGTAAAACCATGCTTGGCATTACGTTCATTTTTAACCTTATCCACGGTGACGTGGAAAGTGCTGACTTGCTGGGTCAGCTTAACTTTCACGTACCGAGTAGAAATACTAGATCCTATATTCCTTTAGTTTTGAGCCAATGTAGAATGTGTTTTGAATTGCATGAACCCTTTAGAGTCTTATGTGCAAATTATAACGATTTGTACTGATAACATCAAACGTAGAAAGCCTTCCCCAACTAAAAACCTTAATACTAACCCACTTAGTACGCATGCAGGCAAACAGTCTGGCAGCACGTCAGTAGTCACTTTCACTTAGTTACTTTCATATGTCGCGCCTACTAACACCTAACAAGAACAGGCACATGCTTGGTGTCAAATGGGCCACTTGAATGTACTGATCGTAGTGCATCAACGTCCAATAATCAAAAAGCAAAAAAATAAAAAAAAATATACTAACAGCATGTCTAGAGGGTCCAAATGGATCCCTCCAGAAATGCTCCGCATACCTGGGGCATGACCAGGACTCCATCCCCCCAACCCTGAGGCAAGTCACCGAGGACAGCAAAAGGCTGGGCCTGGACTTCATCATCGGGTGCGACGCAAATGCCCATCACCATCAGTGGGGCAGCACAGACACCTACGAAAGGGGTGAGTCTCTTTTTGATTTTATCCTCTCATCTAACCTACTGGTGGGTAATTCGGGAAACGACCCCACCTTCGTTATTAAAAACCGAAGAGAGGTACTTGATATCACCCTTCTCTTTGAATCCCTGAAGGTCTTCCTTAAGTCGTGGAGAGTGCTGGAGAATCACTCATTCTCTGAGCATAGATATATCCAATTCACGCTAGGTTTCGATAGGTTCAACCCAGTCACTTTCCGGAACCCCCGGAGGACTGACTGGGGGGAATACAGAGTAAGATCCTTAAGCCCCCTCCAGCCCCAACCCTCTCGGACTTCTGTCCAGAGGGGCTGGAGCGTCTCGTTGAAACTTTCACCGATGCTTGTAGCACGGCTCTAGATAGGTCCTGCCCCCGTAGCAAGAATGGGGGGAAGACGGGGAAGAAGCCACCATGGTAGTGTAAGGAATTAATCTGCCTCAAGAAGACCACGAGGCAGTCCTTCAATACAGCCAAGAGCGCCAACACGGACGCATCTTGGTGTCTCTATAAATTGAACTTGTCCCTGTACAACAGGGAATTAAGAAAGGCCAAAAGAAGGGCCTGGTCCGACTTTTGCTCAGGAATCCAGGACTTCTCTGAGGCGTCTAGGCTGAGGAAGGACCTCTCGTCGACCGCATTGCACGCCTAAGGATTACAGGCCGATAAGCCTCTCCTCGTTTCTACTTAAGACGCTGGAGAGACTCATCAGTCTGCATCTTAGGACTAATATTCCCCAATCATCCTTATCAGGATCTCAACAGGGGCAGGTCGACAGAGACAGCACTCCATTCGCTTACAACTATCATTGAAAAATCGCTCCACGAAAAGGAGTCCACACTCGTCGCCTTCCTGGATATAGAGGGCGCCTTTAACAACATTCTCCCAGACTCAATTACGACGGCACTGACTAAGCTGATCAACACTCGGTGGGTCTCATTGACCGGATCTTGCGCAGCAGAACGGTGGAGGCAACACTGGGGGATCAACCATCTCCAGACCAGTCAAAAGAGGCACACCTCAGGGCGGAGTACTCTCCCCTCTCCTATGAAATGTGGCGGTCAACGAACTGCTCCAGGGCATAGAAGAGGGCGGCTGTCGTGTTGTGGCCTACGCGGATGATGTTGCCTTGGTATTTACGGGAAAATTCTCGCAAACCCTCTGTGACAGGATGAGCGACAGTCTTCGGTTCCTGGCGGATTGGACTGCCAGGTGCGGACTGGGAGTAAACCCACCAAAGACCGAGCTGGTCCTCTTTACTAGGAAATGCAAGATCCCCAAAGTGATACCCCCTAAGCTTTGTGGGATACCTCTACCCCTTAAAAATCAAGCCAAATATCTAGGTTTCATCCTGGACAAAAAACTAGACTGGGACGAGAGGACCAAAACGGCCACAATCGCGCTCTACACCTGCCGCAAGGCTATCGGGCTAAAATGGGGAATGACCCCAAAAATAGTCCGTTGGCTGTACACGGCTATCAGTCGCCCGATACTCCTCTACGGAGTGGCAATCTGGTGGCCAGCTATAAAGCGGTCTTCCTGCCTGGGCAAGTTAAGAAAAATCCAACGCATGGCTGAGATCTGTATGACAGGCAGCCTGCGCACAACTCCGGGAGACGCCTTGGACGCTCTCCTGGATATCCTCCCAATTGAACTAATGGGAGAGATGACCGCGTCACTCTCGGCATTAAGGCTGAAGGGCGCGGGTCTGTGGAGAAGACTGAGTTTCGGACACACGAACCTCGGCTCTGCTCCACACCTTACTGAGGGAAACACCGACTACTGTGTCCCTACTGAACACCCCATCACACCCTTCCAGGTTTACATCCCCGATAGAACGGAATGGAACCTAGGACCCCCTGGAACCCTAGGGTCCCTTCACATCTACACGGATGGCTCAAAGCTGGACGGCTGGGTGGGAGGAGGTATATATCCTGAACACCTGGGATTAAACTTCTCGTTTAGGCTACCCGACCACTGCAGCGTCTTTCAGGCGGAAGTTTACGCCATCAAAGAAGCCCTTGATCAGCTACCCCCAACTAGGGGCAGAGCTCCCTTATGCATTTTCTCTGACAGTCAGGCCGCCCTGAAGTCACTCGAATCTATTTCTTCCAACTCGAAGACCATCAACGAATGCCGCAGATCTCTTCACGAGATGGCGGAGCAGTACGACCTCCTATGTCCCAGGACATAGGGACATCGAGGGCAACTGCGCTGCCGATGAGCTGGCCCGGCAGGGTACAACCTCCCCTCTTCAGCCGGAGAGGGAGTCAGTTGACATGCCCTTGGCCACTCGCAGACTACTCTTTAGGGAGTACTTCCACATCCTCGCGGACAGGAAATGGGAAAACCTAATCACCTGCCGCCACGCTAGAATGATCTGGCCACGCCGATCAGCGAAACGCTCATTGGAGCTATTTTCATTAAGCAGGGAAAGCTGCGCCCTTGCCGTCAGGGCTCTTACTGGTCACTGGCTACTTGGAACACATGCGTCCAGGCTGTCAGTGCACCATAACGACTTCTGTAGAAGCTGTAGGGATGAGGAGGAGGAGGAGACCGCCCTTCACCTCCTCTGCCACTGTCCGGCCCTAAGCAGACGTAGACTGCAGTACCTGGGCTTCCCCACCCTTGTGGATCTCGCAGAGCTAAGCGAGACATCACCGAGGCAGTTAACCCGATTCATCCAAGGATCGGGTTGGTCCTCTCTGACATAGCACTGGTCATCGGCCCATGAGTACCTGCATCGGACGGGGACCTAAGCCTATGCAGCATCACAAAGAGCCTCCTCAGGCTCAAGTGGATGATCCGGCTCTCTGAGCCGGCCATCACCGCCCTAACCTAACCTAACTTAAACACTCACCTCTGCTGTTGTTGTCAGAGCTTACTCAAGTAACACTGTGTGCGTTGGCATCAGAGCAGCAGCAAGTGTAGCTTTTTGCTGATGCAGTGTTGCACCAGATCAAGAACCACATCTCCTGGGAAGTACGCTGGCGCCACTACAATACTCCCGATCTACTAGATCTCTGTTGAGAAATTAAGAGAAACAGAGAATGTAAAAGTAAACGTTTAGGACGGTGGACCGTGCGTATGCACGGTGGGTGTAGGTGTCCTAATTGGGATAAAAAACCATTAATAATGTTGTAACGAAGTTCTCTGGCCGGGGTAGTATCTCAGTCGTGGCCGAGGAACCTATACAAGAAACTTATACAGAAGGGGTGGAACCTGTAGTTTGTAATTTGTATTGCAGAGTGTGAGATGCATGAGGGCGAATGAAGGAATGCCCCGCTGTCGGTCTGCTCGCCGCGTCGGCGGTCGTATCAGCAGATATTCAGATAACGCCCTATGGCGGTCGAACCACTTTTCAACGGGCTTGGCGACCGTCCGTGTAGAAATTAAATCAATGCACCCCTGGCGGTGGCAGATCGTCCTCCTTGGCGATCGGCACTAGCATACTTAGGTCGAAGCGCCCTCCGGCGGGAAGGGAGCGCCCTGCTTGGCGACCGACCGAGGGGTGTGTCTAGGCGATCGGCTATGGTGACTTGGCTATGCGCCCACTGACGGTGATAAGTCACACTGCTTCTGACACGAATCGAGCTGCTTGGCGATTGGTCAGGGAGGGAGACTTGGCTACGCATAGGCGGATTCAGCGGGAAGAGGGTTTGGGCGCAGGGGCTCGCGATAATCTCAAACGGCGGGAAACGACAGGAAGAAAATGGGGAATCCTCCGGGTACTCGCGGAGGCTACAAGCGGCTACTACTCCAGCTGGTCTCGGAGGCTAGAAGAGGTTACTACTCCGGTTGGTCTCGGAGGCTACAAGGGACTACTACTCCGGCTGGTCTCGGAGGCTACAAGGGGCTACTACTCTAGCTGGGCTTGGAGCCTAGGTGAGCTTGCAAGCAAGAGGGCGTGGGGGGAAGCAAGAGAGGCGCTGGTTCGTGAGGCTTTGCACGGATGAGAAAACCAAACATACAAGTCTAGCGAGCCAGGCAAGGGTTTCGTGCAGGGTAGGAATGGGAAAATGTAGGAATATTAGATGCAATTAGGAGATATGAAAAATCCAATGAATCGTGTTTTAATGTTTTAATTTATTGACAATTACGGACTCCCCGTCTGCTGCCCTCAGGGAGTTATTTTGCTTATTTGTTAGCCTGTTTTGCTGGTATTTTGGAGTGGGCGCGGCGTGGCCCGATGCTGTCGCTGCTCGCGAGGCCCCTTGATCGATATTCATATCGATAGTCCGGAACCGGTCCGGTTGTTCCGTATCTAAATAACACGCTATGATCTTCTTTTTAATCTTAGTATATTTTATGTGATGTTTTTGTGGATTCTATGTGCTTAACTTAATGCCTAGTTGACTAAGAATATTAACATTGTGGCATGGACTCCGTGTCCTTAGTCGAAGTCTTCATATAATAATGAGAATTACAATTATAAGGAAATAACGATAATGAGTATTGCGACTCTGGGCCAGGATCGTCACAATGTAAAAAAAACAATAATTATGGAAAAAAAAACATTAATTTTAGAGGAAGGGGTTTGGAGGTACCTTAATTTGTTTGCATGATCATGTGCAGTCACATGTGTTAAGAGTGTGAATTTGATGGTGACCGGGTTAGGGGCGTGTTATTGTGCGTATCTTGTTTGTGCCTGTCCCGCTTGTGGGTCACTGACTTGTGCTTACCTGTTGATCGTGGAATTTAGTAATGGGTTGTTTCTTTTTCCATGCGTATGGGTAGGTTTTTTTATATATGTTGTGAGACATGTTTACCTGTTGATTGAGGAATTTGTTGGTCGGAAGGGTGAGTGTTATTGTGCCTATCTCGTGGGTCACAGGTTGTGCTAGTGAGATTAGGAAGTGGGATATTTTGGGTCCCCGGCTTATGCATTTCTTGTGCTAGTGTGTTTAGGAAGGGGGAACTTGTGGGTTACTGGCTGGTTCGTATCTTGTTATAGTGTGTTTGGGTAGGTGAAAAGAGCGCAGGTCTAGGCATGTAATAGTAATGGTCGTCATTTGTACAGAGGATGAGACATGCTTACCTGTTCACCTACTTTCCAACTAGATTCCAACTAGCCTTCAAAGCGTTCGGACGTGCTATTCTTGATATGTTGTGTGCCGAGTGTAATGCAGAAGTTTCGGCAGCCCAGCTCCGCTGCACGGAGGCTGTTCGCTGCGCTTCTCTATGCCGTCGGGTATTTCATAGTGCCTGCGTTGAATTGCCTGCTGACGCGATCAAACTCCTATTAAATCCTAACATTCTCTGGCAGTGCGATGGCTGTGTAGTTGCCAATGACTCCCATTCAAAAATCAATGAGCTTGATTCCAAAATAAAAGATCTGGAGTGTTTGTACCAGAATCTAAATTCCAAGTTTTCGGAAGCCTTTCCCACCAAAGGCGATTCACTTGAACTTACCAACGTCACCTTAAGGTCTCGCCAAACGAAAACCGCCAATGCAACGGTAGCTTTGCAATCATATGCAGCCGCCGCTTCCTCATCGTCGGTCCAGGGCCAAGGTCTTCGACCTCCGAATGCAGAGAGAGACGACTTTATTAAAGTTCGTCATAAGAAGAAAAACAATAACAACAATAAAAAAACCGTCGTTGGAGTTGCGCCCGCTTCGGATGCTCTCCAAGTTCTGCCTAGCATCAAATTTCTACATGTCGGCCAGTTTAATGCGACTACGGAGCCCGAGGCTGTTTTAGACTATGCCTCTTCTAAATTAAAAGTTGACGCTAAAACACTAACTTGCATCAAGCTTGTAAAAAAAGACGTCGACATTGCTTCATTAAAATTTGTCAACTTCAAGCTTGGTGTCCCGGATCATCATTATGAGGCTGTCTTCAATAATGAGTTTTGGCCATGCTCTGTGAAGGTTAAAAGGTTTGTCCACAGAGAGAGGATAAATAAAGATGAAAATATCACCGATTTGGGCGGACTTTCAAGATCCTCAATCCCAACTCATCCGTCAAAAAACCCCCAGTGATCGACGCCGCTGGCGTCGACGTTTTTGTGGATCATCTTCATCATGCCCTACCTTCCCATAATCAGCTGCTCTGGCTAAGCCCACAGCGCTCGCATCTTCTTCATCCCCCTCGGCTCCCGCGCTCATCACCTTCACCGTCTGCCCATCAACAACATCATCAGCTGGAGCTTTCGCCATCCCTTTTGTGCGACATTCGCCATAGGCTTGGAGTGGATGCCTTTGCTGTTGCGCTCACGATTTCTCATCAACAACTTTGGCTGGAGTTGTTGTTTTCATCGTCCGTTTTGCGTGTTGATGCTGCTCGTTGCTTGGTTTCGCCGTTGGATCTTCTCCGTCTTCTTTGGATGCTGTGTGCTGGCTGGATTGACGCTCTTAATTCTTGTACGACTCTTGCATGCTCTCTTGACGGTCTCTCTGGATTTGCCCATCAACAACAACAGCTGGCGCGGTCTAATGTTATTGATTCTGGGCTGCAGCTCACTGTATGCCCGGCTCTCTTAAGGGGGTCTTCTACCTTCGCGGTTTTAAAAAATCGATTTTTTTTTTTTTTCATATTTCTAAAGTAGACATAACTAAGAACATGCCCTGTGAAGGATTTGATCGAATTCATGCTCGTTTACGAGATATCGAGCCTCAAACCCGGCCCCGCCTTGCCTATAGCATTGTAACATTTATCTTTAAACGCGTTTTCCCAAAAGTAGTGTTTTTCAAAAGTTTTGGCACGATTTTGACGAAACCATAGAAGATATCCAAGATCTGTAAAGCGTTACTTATTCACAAAACATCTCGCTAGGTCAGGACACAAGCTTTTTCGAAAAAATTTTTTTCAATTTTTTACAGTCATTTTTAGGTTGAAAAACATGGTCAAAAATTAAATTTTTTGTTCAAATCGCTGCCATTTTGTGAAATTTTCAAATATTAAAAAAAGCTTGTGTCCTGACCTAATCGACGTTCTTAAAATTAAGTTAAAAAAAACTTCTTGTTGTTTACATGTTCTGAAGCTGAGATTTCTTGCCAACCGTTTGCCTCTTTCGCGCTGGCAGCGGCTAATTCGACGACGCGCCAATGGCAAACGTTATGATAAATTCATATGGTTTTTTTTGTTTTTTCAAGTTCAAGCTTTTGTTAATCAAATAAAAAAATTTTATTCGGATATCATGTGTAGTTTTTTTGCAATCCATTTTTGAAAAATAGGCCCCAAATTTGAGCGCGAAGGTAGAAGACCCCCTTAAATGATTATTTTGGCTCTTCTCTATACACATCGAGTCATTTGGATGTTACCACTGAATCAATCAAAATTTGATCTAAATCGCTACTTAAAGCTGCCTCTGGATTTTTTTCTTACAAGCCGCTCCTGGGATCTGCTAACTCTGCAATAAATAATTCGGCTGTGCCATCCGCCCATCCAGAAACCGCGCAGCCTTCTTCATCTCCCATAAATTGTGACAACCCAAGCCGGAAAATTTATTTTCAAAATATATCTGGCATGCGAACGAAGACCGGCGCTGTTTATTTGGCAACATCATCCTGTGATTATGATGTCATTATATTAGTTGAAACCTGGCTCAACATGGACTTCTTCGACAATGAATTTTTTGATGCCAATCTCTACCAAGTATTCCGTAAAGATCGGGACGCCGTTAAAACGCAATGCTCTAGAGGTGGAGGCGTTCTAATTGCTGTGCGCCGTACTCTGAGGTGCACATCCATAAGGCTTCGGAATGACGACTCCCTGCTGGATCAACTTTGTGTGTCTCTCGCCGGCCCTGTGGAAACTACTTTTCTGGTTGTATCATATATACCCCCATGCAGCAGTATTGAGTTATATAAGGCTCATGTGGATAATAATAGATTAAATAAGCTTCTAGACTTAATTTTTGTAAGCCAGGACCTTCACTTAAATCTAGTTTGCTGTAACGATCCTCTCTCTGAGTGCGATGCTCACCACCAGCCCTTACTACTTTCAATTACTACTTATATATTCTCTCCACATAAACCACTCACATTTTCATCTTATATTCCTGCGAGTAATTTTAAATTAATTCGAAATGACATCAATCATGTTAATTGGGTAGAGGTCCTTTCGCATGTTAACTTAGACACTTGCTATGAACACTTTTTAAAAACTCTGTCAGCAATCATAAAAAAACATGCTAAAAAAAGGTTCTATGGTTCGTTTAAATTACCCTGGTATACGCGAGGACTTAAAAAGTACAAAAATCTGAGAAATAAATTTTATAAGCGTTTTGTTGAAAATGGTAATTCTGCAGAACTCGATAGATATAGGCAACATAAACGTGAATTCGAATTCCTGAATAAATTCCTATATAATCAATACATAGCAGATGTGGAACAGAAATTAATTAGGAATCCTAAATCTTTTTGGCATTTTGTCAACTCCAAGAAGACAACTTCAACTATCCCTTCCCTTATGTATTTAAATACTTCATCTGCATCTTCTGATCTCGAAGTGGCTAATCTGTTTGCTAAATATTTTTCGTCGAACTTCGAGCCACCATTTTCTTGGAATGACGACTTTACGCTTCGTTCCATCACTCCAAGCTCCAATATTGGGAACTTATTTGTCAATGAATCCGACTGTCATCTTGCTGCGGAGAGCTTTAATGACTCTGAAAAGTTCGATTGCGACGGGCTCTCACCTCTTTTGCTAAAAAGTTGTATTGGCGTTCTTTCAGAGCCACTTAAAATTATCTTCAATAGATCCCTCTCCAGTGGGGTCTTTATTCAGAGATGGAAACTGGCCACAGTTACTCCTATTTATAAGTCTGGTGGCAAAAATATAATTTCTAATTATAGACCAATTGCAAAGCTGAGTAATATCGCAAAGATGTTTGAGCGAATTGTAGCTAAGCAGCTTGCCTTTCTCACTGGTAGCACCATCAGCCCTAGCCAACATGGGTTTATGCCAGGACGATCGACCACCACAAACTTAGCTGTGTTTAACCATTTTTGCATTAATGCCTTCTCGAGCCATAAGCAGGTGGATGTGGTGTACACAGACTTCGCCAAAGCATTTGACAAGGTTTGCCACAGCGCACTCTTGGCTAAACTTGTAGCAATAGGCTTCCATTCATCAATGATAAATTGGATAAAATCATACTTAGATGGCCGGCAGTATAGAGTGGTGTGCAATGACCAGTTTTCGAGTCCGTATTTAGCGACGTCAGGGCTTCCTCAGGGAAGTGCTTTGGGACCTTTTCTTTTTATTATATTTAAAAATGACATTGGTCTCTGTGTCAAGAACTCAGAATTTTTATTGTTTGCCGATGATTTAAAAATCTTCAGGTCGGTGAGTTCCGTTTTAGATAGCAATATGCTCCAAGATGATTTGGCGAGAGTTGGAGATTGGTGCCTTCGAAATAAGCTTCCCTTGAACCTAGCCAAATGTTTCACAGTGACTTACAGCAAAAAGCCAAACAACTTGCCATTTCCCTACTCGATTGATTCCAGCCTCCTTACCAGTAAAACCGAAGCTTTAGATTTGGGAGTTATGTTTGATGCCAAATTTCTCTTCATCGATCACATAAACTACATTGTTCCTAAGGCATATGCTATGTATGGATTTGTGAAGCGGAATGCTGCTCAATTCACTGACCCATATACCAAGCTGACCTTATTTTTTTCTTTTGTGAGGTCTAAGCTTGAGTACGCTTCATTTATTTGGAACCCAAGCGGGGATATACATTCTCACCGCCTCGAACGGATTCAGAAAAAGTTTCTATGTTTTGCCCTTAATTCCCTGAATTTCCATGATCCCGTTCCCTCTTACTCCGCTAAATGTCGTCTTGTGCATTTGTCATCTTTACATGACAGGCGAATCGTGGCTAGCCTAATTATCATTTTCGACCTCATCTCAGGCAAACTCGATTGTCCTGTCTTGTTAAATTTCATCAATTTCTCTGTTCCGGGTAGGCACTTACGAACCTGTGAGCCATTTTTCGTGCCAATATGTAGGACAAATTACGCTTTAAATGAGCCTATTACTAGAGCCTTAATTTATTTCAACAAGCTGCCACCAAACATGCGATTGGACCCATGCTCACCAAGAAACTTAATTAAGAATGCGCTTTTCCAATATTTAGCCTCAATTAATGTTAGTTAAGATATAGTTAAGTAGCCAGTTAAGGTCTACCGTTGGCGAAATAAATAAATAAATAAATAAATATACTTTTAAGTGTGTTGCATGTGGATATCATCCTACTACGGTTGACCTACTTTTAAGTGTTTGGAGTTGTGATATCCTCCCCTAATATTACACTTGACCTGCTTTTCTGTTAACCTACTTTCAAGTGTATGACTAGCATAACTTTGGGAGGGTGTAATGATATATTAACCTTTAAATAAACCAAATGTGTGAAATAAAAGATAGTTTTTCTCTTTTTTTTTTAATTCTGATTTTTTTTAGTCTTTTAAATAAATTAATATACCGTTCCATCAATTTTAAGGCATTTTGTTTTATTATCTCTACATGAATGCATGTAGAGAAAAGGGACATTTTAGAGGTATGGTTCTTTGGGCAAAGTTGCTTATTTTGATCCCCAGAACATGAATTTCCGTGGCGCATATGCGATTTTTTTGCCTCCATACAAATCGACCCGCCCTAATGTACAGGTATCATATCAAACTTTGCAATCGTCCTAAGCTCAGTGAAATCTGTTGCTATACCCACCGCTGAAAATAGAGTTGTAACAAAATAATGAAGGAGATATGTTTTTTCTTATTTTGTTTTCTTCTTTTATCCCTAAATTTCCCCATATGATGAAATTAGTTTTCCAACTCTATGTTGTTGATTTAAGAAATGAAAACTGGCACATAAGAAAAAAAAATCAATAAAAGAAAGCGACAAGTATTATTAAACCCCATTTTGCTAAAATAATTTCGAATATCAGAAGGGAAGAAGTACTCATGATAATTAATTACAGAGCTCCATTTCACACACGGACACTTGAGGATCCACTACACACACTATATACATGCAATTCGGCAATTCAACACGTATCTTACTAAGTTACTAAGTCTTAACTAAGCTGAACAAATAAGCTATATTACTAGATTAAGCACAAGCGATTCACCGCTTAACACGGAAACACATCCTCTATTAATTGATAAGTCAGAATATTAAGAGTAGGTACACAAGGCGTTCGTACAAACACAAAACAATATATACACGTGGGATAAGTATGTCGAAGCCAACGGACGGACAGGAGGTTAGAATGTCAACAGCTTTAAGCGTACTAGAGGCCATCAAGGTAGTTATAATAGTAAGAATTATAACAACAAGAATTATACTAACGGGTATAACAACAACGGTTATAACAGTAACAGTGGCAGGGGACAGTTGGCGATTGCACCTCTATCAAACGCAGAAGGCAGTGGCCAGTCCAGGATGTCCAAGAATTCAAACAACTCAGGACAGTCCAAGCAGTCGTACAATTCAAACAATTCTAAAAGGTCGTTTAATTCGAGTGGCAACGCAGATAGGAGCGGCAGTAAGGCCTCGGTCAGTGGCCAGTTGCATAACATTCAAGAGGATGACGCAAATTTCCCACAGTCAGCCATAAACAATCCACAGGATATTTAGGAACAGGGAAAGGTCATTCGACGTTGCCCTATTTGTTGATAAAGATTACGCCGGGAAGATCAATAAAATTATTAATTGATACAGGATCCACTTTTTTTATTTAACCGACCGCAGTTAGTGCACCCTCAGTATGTAAGAAAATTAAAAGACCCAATAGCCATTAAAGTCAACACGCAATCGCATGAGGTTCGGAGGGAAGCATTTTTACCAATGTTCTCAGAGTTAGGAGGAGTTGGTAAAGTATGAATATTTCTCTTTAAATTTCACCACTTTTTCGAGGGGTTGATCGGAATGGATACGCTGCAGCAGTTGATGGCGGTTATTGACATGTAGAACGTTTTGTTTGAGGTAGCAAATTTGAAACGGAGAATTCAGTTTGAGGCCTACAGACCATCGGAATTGTATACAATAGAAGCCGAATCGAAAAGGGTTATATCTGCTCCGGTGCGACTAAGGGATGGGGATTTCTTATTTAACAGAAGCATATTAAAAGAGGACTTGGAGATTTCAGAAGGTATCTATAGGGCAGTGTCAGGGCAAAGCTTGATTGAGATGACGAATTATGCGGAGTCGGACCAAAAGTTATTTTTGGAGGAACCGATAAATGTTGTGGAATTTAAGACTGTGGAAGCGATCTATTCTAAGGCTGGGATATCCTCAGCGGCTCAGAGTTCCCCCATTATTTATAGTGAGACAGGCAGGGGAAACGGGGATGGCGCTGGTGAAAGCGCGTATTTGCTTTAGGAGGATAATTTGGGAAAGGGGCGGTCCGTGTAGGACTGCGTTTTATTTGGGACAGACGGATGAGCGACCCGAGCGGCCGGCCGGAGTCGGGAACCGCGTCGGAGCCATTGGAGGCGTGGCCAGGTACCCGACCCTGTTTACCATGGTGCCGTGCCGCTGGCCGCGCCGGGGAAGACGCCCAGGTCAGGATGGTCGAGCGCGTAACCGTCGTCCCGGCCTCCTGATCCCGGAGCGGAGCCTCGGAACTGGCAATCGGCCCCGTTTACCGTGGTACCGACGCCCAATCCGGAGCGGAGCCGCGAACCCGGAACCGGCCCTGTTTACCAAGGTGCCGATGCCGTGGTCCGGAGCCGAAGATGGAGAAGGATCTCCGGATCTAGGAATCGGCCCCGTTTACCGTGGTACCGACGCCCCAATCCGGAGCAGAGCCACGAACCCGGAACCGGCCCTGTTTACCATGGTGCCGATGCCGTGGTCCGGAGCCGAGGCTGGGAAGGAATCCCGGGATCTTAGTGCCGACCCTGTTTACCATGGTGCCGGCGCTTCGACCCGTTTACCGTGGTACCGATTGCCCTGATCCGGAGCCAAAGGTGGAGGGTGATCTCGGGATCTGAGAGCCGGCCCTGTTTACCATGGTGCCGACCCTTCGATCCGCGAGGCTCTCCGAAACCTGAGAGCCGGCCCTGTTTACCATGGTGCCGGCTTCCAAGTCTCGGCCTCCGCCGCTACGAGAAAGGTTGCGGAACTTGAGATCCGGCCCTGTTTACCATGGTGCCGGGTCCAAGTCCGCCCAGGAGTGGGTTCTTGGAAAGCAGAGGAGGAGGGGGAGCTGTAAGGAGGAATGCCAAAATGCCGTCGGGATTTTATGATTTGCTTTTATTGTCAGTCTAGATTCCCTATGCTCGTTTTCCTACCTCTTGCCTACACCGCCGGCTCCCATGCAGCGGGAGGCCGCTTGGCCGGCTCACCCTCCTTAGCCCTGGGCGCTGGACTCCATGTCCATGTGGCCCAGCGTTGAAATGTCGTCGGTACTTTTCCTCCACATGTTTTCCTGCGGGAATAGCGTCGCACGTCTGTACTGCTTGAGGGCCGCCGAAGTAAGAGAGCGATCGTTGGCGGCGACGCTGCTCGGGCCCTTCCTCTGCCAACGTTCTGGCGCAGAAGCTTCGGCCTCTGCCGCGGCGTATGTTCTTGGCGTCTCTCTTCGGCATGCGCGCTTCCCGATCGGGGCTCTCTCTCTTGAGCTTTCGGATTGCTCGTTCTCTGTCCTCTGTCTGTGTGGTGGTGGGCTCTTCGGCCATGTTGCGGTCGGGCTCTCTCTCTCTGAGAGGCGATGTTGCTGGCGTATGCTTTGCGATGTCTCGGGTCGTTGCTCGTGATGTTGCGGGCGTATACGCTCGCGATGTTGCTGGCCGTTGCTTGCGATGTTGCGGGCATGTGTGCTCGCGATGTTGCGGATCGTTGCTAGCGTGTGTTGCGGGCGTGTGTTGCGGGCGCGTGTGGCCAGTGATGAGGCGTCGTCGTGTTGGTGCCAGTGATGCCCGACTGGCTGTCGATGTTGTTGGCGGGTGTGTGGTTTTCCCTAACTCCTAGCTAATTTACAGGTGCCCTTCGTGGGTCTTTTTACGACGCTTAAAACTAACTTATGGCTAACTTAACTATATATACAAAATATTTACAGCGTAGATGTGAGGCACTCCTCACAAGACCACACAACATTTCGAACTAAATACGATAGAAGGAGAAAGGAACTGTTCGGAGGGGGATGGCTTTATTCCGAAATGCACTCGATGAAAAAAACACGGAGGAAAAACTTTCGGGGTTTTGCGCGACGTGCGTATGTCTTTATTGGTAGAATCGGAAATTGGGACTAGTACAATAAGTCTTAAAGCTAGCTTGGGGAGAGCGGATTAGCAGCCTTATGCACGAAAGTGCAGTGGAAGAGGGAGAGAGAGAGCGAGTGTACGGGATCACACTGCCTCCGGAAAATAAACGCCCTTCTGGCGTGAACATTCTATTCCGCCGCTCCTCGGCACCTTTCTTGGCAGCGATCGCCCCCTATGCCCCTCTCTACATCTTCGGCAACTGCACTCATCCGCCGCCCCCTGGCGCATCCACTGTCGAGCCTACCTGTGCCCTACACATACATACATTATCCGTATTCGCTTGCATGCTCAACATATTTTATACATACATATGTATATTTTCTGCCTCCGATCCCAGAAACTACGTCTGCATCAAAACTAATATACATACATACATAAAAACAAATTAAAGCCGAGACAATACAACAAATATTAAAAAACGAAACATCTTTACAGATCCACACGGGCGGGACCGCGACTATTTTGCAAAATTAACGACTTAATCGCTGCAGCGGCCGCGTTATTGCTGTTGCTGTTTGTTCCCCTCTTGCGTCCCTCACGCGTGCACTGCTTTGCCGACGCTATAGCAGTGAGCTTTTCGGTCGAACCAAAGCCAAGGGTTTCAATTTTAACTTTTCGGCTGTCTAATAATTACGATCAATATTTAGTTATTCTTTCGGCCAATAATTTCCTCAATTATTAATTAATTTATTTTCTATTTCTGCCTCTTGTCTGAGTCAGCTTAAATATAAGTGCACTTCACGTCCAATCCAAGAGATATATATATACCAAATATATATATCCATTTATATTTACATATTGGGTTCTTAAAACATCAAGGTCTCAGACTTTCCTGTCTATCTTCTTGTTCCCAATTCTGCTTTTCAATCCGCATCATCCGCCCGCAGTAGCACTCGCTCTGGATCTTTTTTGATTATCCAACGCCACAATTCTAATCAATTTATTTCTTGATTTAATTTACTCTTCTTCGGAAACCCTGTGTTCTTCTCAAAGCTGTCCAGTTCTCAAATTTCTATTTGAGCCCCCTCCAAGTCGGTGAATAATTCAGATCAGTTGATCAGCCCGATCCACGTTCGATTCCGTCAATCCTCTTAAACTGGTCCCATTCCGCATCTCCGTGCCCCCCTCATCTAAAGCCCTTCGCCCAAGCTTACCCCGTCCATTTCCAATATGGCTCCAAATGCGGTAGACATCGCCGTGAGCAAATTTAGTTCTACAACGGAGTTAATTATCCAATTCGAAGCGGACATTTACGCCCCTGCATCTGGAGGTTTCTCCCCTCATATGTGCCGAGTCCATCTGGACGAAATCCGGGCCTTATGGGAAGGTGTGAAGAAGGGCTTTATGAGCTGCTTGGACCTTCTTTCCGTGTCCGCTGAAGATCCGACCACCGCAACAGTACTTAAGGTTAAGTACAATTATTGTTATTCCATCTACTCGAGATGTGTCGCCCAGCTCCACGAAGCAATAGAGAATGGCGCCTCCCAGTCGTCCGCAAGCATCCCACCGCCCACTTTTACTGGTTGTCGCTTACCACCAGTGAACATCGAAGTCTTTGAAGGCGATTATCTTCGGTGGCCTACCTTTAGGGACCTTTTCACGGCAGTCTACATCAACAATTCGAGACTTACGCCAGTGGAAAGGTTGTTCCACCTTCTTTCGAAAACGAGTGGCAATGCACACGCCATTGTTTCCAAGGCACCGCTAACTAATGAAGGGTTCGTCTCCGCGTGGCAAAGCCTTACCGACCGCTTCGAAAAGAAACGACTGTTAGTTAACAGTCAGCTGAAGATTCTCTTCAGTATACAGCCGATCCTCCAAGAATCCGGTTCCGCTTTAAAAGAGCTTCAGGGCACCATCCAAAGCTGCCTAACATCCTCGATGATGTCCTCCATTCAAGTCGAGGCATGGGACTGTCTCCTTGTGTATATGATTTCCTCCAAGCTTCCAAATCTCACTCTTTCTCTCTGGGAACAGTCGATCCACAAAAAATCGGAAATTCCAACTTGGATTAAGTTAGATGCGTTTTTGACAGAGCGCTATCGTACTCTGGAGGCTATTGACGACGTCAGGCCCAGCAGTCCGGGGCAATTTCCGCCAACTGCAAGCGCCCCAGCACGCATGCTTAGCTCCTACAATTCCAGAGTAGCTCCAGCACCAAGAAGGTGCGAGCTCTGTTCCAGGGAGAACCATCCTGTTTGTTTCTGTCCACGTTTCCTCGGAATGGATGTAAATGGTCGCTCCGACTACATAAAGCGAAAGCAGCTTTGCCTGAACTGTTTTGCTCGTGGCCACCGACAGCGGGACTGCACTAGTGCCCACTCCAGTTTTACGTGCCATGACCGCCATCATACTCTGCTGCACCACGATAATCCTGTTACTATTGTCCCACGACCTTCCGATCCGTCTAGTCCACGACCCGCGGCCATTGCAAGAACCACGGAAGTTTCCAGCGGCCACTCAAATGTGCAAGTGTTTTCCACGCGAGTTTCATACGCATCCAAAGATCCGTTGAAACAACGCCTTATCACGGGCAGTACGGCAGCCTTAAGGGGCAGATCTACCAACCGCATTCAGTCCTACCAATGTCGAGTCTGTAACGGAAACCATCCGCTTCGGAAATACCGACAGTTCCTCAGGCTTAGTGCTGAGAAGAGGCTCCGCGCGGTTAGAGTTAACCGTTATTGTTCCAAATGTTTGGCCCACGAGCATTCCGAGGGAACCTGCCGCAGTCGTGAACGGTGCAAAACGTGCAATCAGCTCCACCATACGCTTTTGCATATACACGACTGTCCAGTTCATTATCCCTGTTCGCAGCATCGGGCTCCTCCCTACTTCTAATTTGCAAACTACGATAAATCACTCACGCTTTATTCTTCATCCAGACCAGATCCAATGTCAACACTTCCACGCAGCGCAATTTCTTCTACAAGCAGACGTACCCGAGGTACCTAGTCCTACCCAAGCCGAGTCTGAACGGAATTCATCATCAACATTTCGCCGGAAGCAGACGTTCTCGAGGTACTTAGTCCTACCGAAGCCGAGTCTGCACGGAATCCATCCACTACAGAGAGATTAACGCATACGCTCCATGCCGATCAGCTTCGCCGTCTCAACGCCCTAAGATGCGCACCGATCACGGCAGCTGAAGCCGTTCCGGATCCTGCCACCAGCAATAAGAAGGATGACAATGTTGCAATCCGAGTGATTGCAAGGGGGGCCGGAATATTTACGTGAGGGCCCATTGTACCCCCTCTGGCAACCGAGCTTCCGAAAGCTCGGCCGCTCTTGCGCTCCCGTCTTTCGGGCTTTCGTGCATAGTTCATCGAGCGTGCCGACGCTCGCCCGCTCTCCGCTCCGCTGCAATCTCCGGCCGCTTCGCTGACTATTCCGCCGCTCCTCGGCACCTTTCTTGGCAGCGATCGCCCCCTATGCTCCTCTCTACATCTTCGGCCACTGCACTCATCCGCCGCTCCCTGGCCAAGCGCATCCACTGCCGCCCCTCTGATGCTCCTGCGCCCCGATCACGGGATAAATCCGAACGCAGTCGGCCGCTGTCGATCTCCCGCTCTCGCTTTAGCGGAGTAGAGCGGGCGGGAGCACGGCTCTATGTTTAGGCTTAGATTAGTAACCAAATGAATGTTCAATAAAGCACTACGGGCAATCCATGCCAGTCGATGCCGATGCCCCCCGAATATTTCCACTGCCTTCTTCTTCGTGGGATACACTTTATATTTTCTGGAATCCTTTAGCGGAGGATCCTCGCCACCCCCCTACATAAACAGAAGGCGATAGCCAGACGGAAAGGAGTTATGGGGCGGAACGGGTTGGATTTGAGCTGCTTTAGATGCGATCATATCTGATCTGTTCCATGAGCTTTGCGGCACACCTTTCGTAAATAAAATAGTCATACTCCGTCCGCCCTCTAAGCCAACTGAAATTTGCTCTGAACAAGCGTCAAATTCTTTTTCGACCTTATCCCATAGCGCTCGGACTTGGTCGATATGAATTTGGCAAGTGTATTTGGATTGACTGGGTGCTGCCGGATTGCAGACTGTGGAATCGAAGTGACTTAGACGGTCACAGAAGGAAATGAATTTATCTAATATGGAAGAACTCATTCTGGATATTTTAAAAACAAACTGGCTTGTCTGTTTATGGATATATTTTTGTTGAATTAGTTATACGTGTCGACGCAGGAATTGGAATTTAGGAGCCAATCGGAATATAGTAGGAATGAATTTATGAATTTTATTATTATTTATTTATTTATTTTATTTATTTATTTATTTAAAAATTATTTTGTATGTATATGGACTTATTTAGTTGACCGCTGCTGTATTTGTCGCGTTACTGTTTTCAGAGATAATGCGTATGTGTGAATATGTTTATGCCTTAGCCGTTTGCCAATGCAGAATAGCGGATACAACGGAGAGGCGGAAAAAATTGCCAAAAAATCGGAGCGTCGACTTGCAGTCGATTACGTATGTAATTGCAATGTGGATAAGTTTGCCTATGCTTGCATGTAGCTCCGCTCAGGTTAGAGCAGAGGAGAGACAATAAATGTATGTATGTTTAATTGGACGAAGCTCAGCTCAGGATAGAGCAGGGAAGAGTAGATAAATAAATGCATAAATTAAGTCGGCGTTTCTGTGCCGTGATTTTGGTATATTTATTTATTTATAGGAGCTGTGGACTGTATTTGTAGACTTCTGTAGAAAGAGGAAAGGAAATGGCGAATGGTGGTGGATTATAGGGTTGAATGAAAAGGTGATAAAGGATAGATACCCACTACCTATATTAAATGACGTATTGGATAATCTAGGTAGAGCTAAGTACTTCTCGACGTTGGACTTGGCAAGTGTGTATCATCAGATTGAGGTTTAGGAAACTGACATTCTGAAAACGGCTTTCTCCGCAGAGGGAGGTCAGTTCAAGTATGTCTGAATGCCGTTCGGTTTGAACAATGCTCCCGCAACTTTTCAGAGGTTTATGAATAAGGGTGGCTGCAATTACGCCCAGTGCAATAAAGCCCATGGGCGTTATTTCTAAAAAAAAATGCAATAATTAGCGCACGTAGTGACCCCATAAGGATTCAAACCAAATCCGGGGAAAATTGAATCTATTAAGAAATCCACCGTCCCGAGGACTAGGAAGCAGATAAAATCCTGCCTAGGGTTATTGGTACTACAGGAAGTTTATTACTGATTTCGCAGCGATAACAACTATGAAATAGTATACAAGAAGGGTTTCTTGAAAGTGGCGGATGCGCTGAGCAGCGTCCAGCCAGAGCTGAATGTACTGGAAAACGCCTCGGAAGTGGCAACAAACGGGAGACGATACACTCCGCGGGGGAAGACCTGCAGTTGGGTTTCCCAATTTCGGAAAAACCACTGAACGAGTATAACATTCAGGTGATTATACAGAGAGGGGGAACGTCTAAAGTAGTGAAGCAAGTCCAATTTAGGAACAAAATGCGGATAACTTGGCCGTAATTGAGACAATTGGCCGTAAACTCAAAAAAATTCGAAAACTGAAGAGAACAGTAGCGTTGCTGATACCGGAGGAGTTAGTCTTAACCATCCAAGAGGTATACTGTAAATATTTTGCGTACAGTAGATTGTATAGGGCGATAAGGTGTACAATCTTGTTGCCAGATATAATTAAGAGAGGTCAGCAAGAAGAGGTTGTCAAGGATTATCACCTGAAGAGTAACCACAGGGGGATAGAGGAGACACTAGCACATTTGAAAAGGAAAGTGTTTTTCCCTCATATGAAACACATATGATAACAAAATTAATTAACAACTGCGATAGCTGTCAAATGCAAAAATACGACAGAAGGCCTTATAAAATCAAATACAGCGTAACGGAAACACCTGACAGACCCTTGAAGGTGGTGCATATTGATTTATATTTTGTTAATAAGAAAAACGTTTTCACGATTATCGACAAATTTTCGAGATATGCATGGGGAGTAACTATTCCAGCCAAGGAAACATCCAAACATTGTGAAAACGATGAAAAACTTTATGGCTCTGTTTGGAATACCCAAGAAGGTAGTCTGTGACCAGGGAGTTGAGTTCTCGTCGAACCTCTTCAAGAATTTTTGTAGGCAGTACGAACTTGAACTGCATACAACATTCTTTCAGCAATCGTCGAGTAACTCCACGGTCAAAAGATTACACTCAACGATAACGGAGATATACCGGTTGATTATGGAGAAAGCAGGAAAGTTAGAGCTCAGGCACGAGGAGATACTGAGTGAAGCGTTTATAACGTACAATAACGCCATTCATTCAGCAACGAAGCTGACACCTCAAGAACTCTTTACGGGCAGAACACAGGATTTTCCGAATAACGTGACATTCAATAATTAACACGATTATTTGCAAGAAATCAATGCGTTTCAGGCCGTGGTGTACCCGAAAGTGAAGGAAAGGGTAGAAGCCAAAAGGTTACGAGAATTGAGGCAGCTAACGTAGGTAGGCAAGAGCCAGACCCGGTGCAGGTTGGGAACACAATATTTGGGAAGGAGAATCGGAGGGATAAACTCACTCCTAGGTTCTCTAAACACAAGGTGTTGGAAGATAACAACCTAACACTAACAACAACCAAACCTCAGGAAATTCACAAGAAGAAGACCCGAAGAATTAATAAACCGAATGATTAACATTATTTACAGGTGGTCCATTGCCGTGGCCGAGGAGAGCAGGTTTGAAATAATACCCTTGGAAGGGAGCGAACCGTTGGTTTAAAAAGAAATGGGAATGGCAAGAGTGATACAAACATACCAATCCTTTGTCCACATTGTAAAGTTGCAAGAATATAATGAAATAATAGATAGGATAGAGAGGACCCTTGGAAAGATCGAAGATGAGTCAGGAACGAGGGACTTAGTTAAATCATTGAAGAATAAGTTACAGATGGCGAAGACTAGATTAGAGGGAATATGGCCCAAGCATAGAAGAACAAGAGGGTTGGTCAACGGATTGGGTTCTGTGGTTAAAGCGATATCAGGGAATTTAGATACGAACGATGCGGAAAAGCTTGAAGAGGAAATAGGAAGATGAGAGAGGAAGAGAAAAGGTTAAGAGAGAGCATAAACTCACAGGAGAAAACAGGCAGCAAGGTCAATTTTATGTTTAAGAATTTGAAAAATTATATTAACGAAGAGCAAAGTAGGGTAAATACATTCATTAAAAACTATAATAATGGCATAAGTAAGTCATTTGTAGAAGAGGACAGGAGGATTTATACTTTAAAATATATTGATAGAATTTTTCTTACGATATACATGTTTGGCTTGAACTTAAATGACGTTGCCGAGAGCCTGTTGTTGGCTAAGTTAGGAGTGATTTCCAGATTCCTATTCGACAAGAAAGAAACGGACAGGTGTGTCCACGAATTGGAGAGTCAGGGGATACAATTATTATCTGACGAGCATACGTATGAATTTTTGGAGTTAAGCGCTATCATGAATAATACAGACATACTATTTTCAATTAGATTGCCGTTATTTAAGAAAGAAGTATTTTCATTCCACCATTAATACCACTTCCAATGAACAACACAGAATTTGAGATAACTCCAAATTATGTGGTGATTCATGAGAATGAAATACATTATTATAAGGAAAAATGTCAGTTAATAAGGATCATTTATATGTCGGAGAAGGTAATGTTATTTTGAAATGGGCGCCTTATCGATGGTTAACTTGCTTACGATACTAATCGATAGGACGGGTTGTATTTGGTTGTGAGATCTAGATATACAAAAAAGATCGAGTGTGGCCCTGGTTTAGCGTGGTTGTGTTGCTAAGGAGAAAAATTAAGAAGAAGCACACAAGCAGCGGAAGAACAATTGGAAAACTAACAAGGGACTCGCTACACAATCATCGAACAACCTTGAGCGCTCCGTCATCAGAAGTGGGATGGTACTTTCGCCTACTAACCATGGAAGACCAACTGCGCATCTTGATGGAGCACCAAAGCCAAAGTTTCTTGGAATTGGCAAAAAACTCTGCAAGCGTCGGTACGAGAACCGGCACAAACTGGCGTCGTCACATTGCCGAAATTTAACGCCGACATTCCTGGCGCCGACGCTACGCAATGGTGTGCGACGGTTGACATTATTTTGGTTGAAAAACCACTGGAAGGCAGTGCTCTAATATTGGCCTTAACAAAATCGTTGGAAGGAAGCGCGTCCCAATGGCTTTCTGAAGTGTGCTATGCAGGCGTGACTTGGCCGGAATTTAAACAGTTATTCCAACAACGCTTTGCAAATACTGAAACGCCAGCCGCCATGTTTTTGCAGTTATTAAACAGTCGCCCCGGCAACAGTGAATGCCTTGCGATATACGCTAGTCGCATGGTGACTTCGCTTGTTATCAAGTGGAAGGGCTTGGATGCTGAGAGGATTGCTGTGTCCGTGGTCTTGGGACACTTGGCCAACTTTGATCGTCGAGTGCAAAGAATTGCCTACACTGCCGAGATCAAGAATAGACGTGATCTACAGGCTGAGTTGCAGGTCTTCGCTTTTGACAAGCGCACACATCATTCTGGAAATGAGGAATCTGGCGCAAAGCGAGCTAAGTTTGCGTCACTGAAGTGCCATCTTTGCGGAAAGATGGGGCACAAGATGATTGATTGCCGAAACAAGAAGCAGAGCGCCGGCATGTCGAGACAGGATCATCGAGGAAGCCAACCATTCCAACAGCATTTTAAAGGCAATATAACTTGCTATCGTTGCCAGGAGCAAGGTCATATAGCCTCACAATGCCCTAAAAATATGACAAGCGGTGGAGCTGGATTGCGGAACGAGAAGAGAGCTGAGCTGTGCGTGGTGGATGAACCGAAGACAAGTATGCTGTTACGAGGTGAGGACTTTCCAATCTTTTTCGATTCTGGAGCAGAGTGCTCTTTGGTTAAAGAGAGTTTTGCAGAGAAGCTAAGCGGTAAAAAAGTAAATAACGTAGTTAGCTTGAAAGGTATCGGAAATGCAAATGTTTGTAGTACAATGCAGATTGATAACAGTATTCTTATTAATGGAAATAGTCTAAATGTAACATTTCATGTTGTACCAGATGACTGTATGTCAAATAATATTGTATTGGGACGAGAAGTGCTAGCTCAGGGATATGCTGCAGTAGTATCTTGTAAAGGGGTTGAAATAATTAAGGATGAAACAAAAATTGTTAATACGTGCTCTAAATTCATAGACAACTCATTTGACATAATAGAAAGCAATGTATATGGAGAAGACAAAAACAAAATAATAACATTGTTAAAATCCTATTCAGACTCTTTTATACAGGGAACGCCTCAGACTCGCGTCAATTCTGGTGAAATGAAAATTCGATTGATAGATGAAACCAAAACGGTACAGAGAAGACCATATAGATTGAGTCCCAGCGAGAGAGATGTAGTTCGACACAAAGTTCAAGAATTGTTAGATTGCAAGGTTATCAGACCGAGTAGCTCCCCTTTTGCGAGCCCTGTTCTATTGGTGAAGAAGAAGAATGGATCAGCCAGACTTTGCGTGGATTATAGAGAATTGAATTCCAATACAGTGGCCGACAAGTTTCCCTTGCCTTTAATATCTGATCAGATAGCCAGGCTGCGCGGTGCACAGTTTTTCACCTGCTTAGACATGGCAAGTGGATATTACCAAGTTCCTATGCATCCGAACTCTGTCGAATATACGGCATTCGTCACCCCTGATGGACAGTACGAGTTCCTGTCGATGCCATTCGGACTTAAGAATGCACCGTCAGTTTTTCAAAGAGCATTCATAAAGGCTTTGGGCGATCTCGCCTATTCGTATGTCATTGTGTCTATGGACGACATAATGATTGTAGCTCCAACCAAGGAATCGGCACTTGAAAGACTAAAAATTGTTTTGGATATTTTATCAAAGGCTGGATTCTCGTTTAATGTTGAAAAATGTTTCTTTTTAAGGACTTCTGTCCAATATTTAGGATTTGAAGTACGAGCAGGGGAGATTAGCCCAAATACTCGCAAGGTAGAATCTTTGAATGCTTTGCCCCCTCCGAGGTCTGTAACAACATTGAGACAGTTTATTGGGCTAGCATCGTACTTTCGACAGTTTGTTCCCGGATTTTCTCAGCTAATGAAGCCTTTGTATTTTCTCACCTCAGAGAAGAATAAGTTTGAGTGGAATACAGAACACGAGGCAATTCGGAGAAAAATTATTCACATTCTTACAAATAAACCAGTCTTAATTATCTTTGACCCGCAGTATCCAATCGAATTGCATACCGATGCCAGTGCAATCGGATATGGTGCTATACTCTTACACAGAATTGAAAATAAACCGTATGTAGTGGAATATTATAGCAATACAACAAGTGTATGTGAATCCAAATATACTTCATATGAGTTGGAAACACTTGCCGTGGTTAATGCTGTTAAGCATTTTCGGCACTACTTACATGGCAGAAAGTTTGTAATATTCACTGACTGTAATTCGTTAAAATCATCACGTAATAAAATTGAGTTGTTGCCTAGCGTCTATCGTTGGTGGGCTTATTTGCAGACCTTCGATTTTGATATACAGTATAGGGAAGGCAAGCGTATGGCCCATGCTGATTTCTTTTCCAGAAATCCACTTCCTCCGGAAAATTCCCTTGAATATGCAAAGGTCGTCGGGAAGCGAATCGAATTAACTGAAGTATCTGAGGATTGGATTCGTGCAGAGCAACAGAAAGATCAAGATATTGTAGAAATCATTACCAAGTTGAACGATGATGAATTGCCATTCGAGCTGTCTAAGACATATGATTTGAGAGGTGGAGTTTTGTATAGAGTGATACAAAGAAATGGCAAGACGCTGTGTTTGCCAGTAGTGCCTCGCGGATTTAGATGGTCGGTTATAAACCAAGTGCATGAATCCATAATGCATCTGGGCTGGGAGAAAACACTCGACAAGGTATACGATTACTACTGGTTTGAGAGCATGGCCAAATACGTTCGAAGATTTGTTGAAAATTGCATAACGTGCAGAGTTTCCAAATCATCCTCTGGGAAAGTACAAATGGAATTACATCCTATTCCCAAAGTAAACGTTCCATGGCATACTATCCACATAGACATATCAGGCAAGCTTAGTGGTAAAAGCGATCGTAAGGAATATGTAATAGTACAGATCGATGCATTTACCAAGTACGTTTATCTTTACCACACTTTCACATTAAGTGCAGAAAGTTGTGTAATGGCGCTGAAATCATCAATTTCTTTGTTTGGAGTCCCTATTCGTATTGTGGCTGATCAGGGAAGAAGTTTCACCGGTGCCAAGTTTGTTGAATTTTGCTCTTCCCAAAACATAAAATTACATCTGATAGCAACAGGAGCAAGCCGAGGTAATGGCCAGGTTGAGAGGGTTATGAGTACCTTAAAAAAATTTATTGACAGCTGTTGAAACAAGTTCTAGATCTTGGCAAGAGGCATTGGGTGAAGTGCAGTTAGCTATTAACTGTACTGCTAATAAGATAACCAAAGCGAGCCCGTTAGAATTATTAATGGGAAAGGTTGCTCGTCCTTTAGGTCTTGTTCCAATTCATGATCCAGAAACAGAAATAGATCTGACCAAGATAAGAACTCAAGCTTTAGAAAATATAGAAAAATCGGCAAAGTATGAGAAGGAAAGATTTGATAAAGGCAGAGCTAAGGTAGTAAAATTTAGTGTTGGAGATTTTGTATTGCTTAATAACAGTGAGAGAAACCAGACTAAATTAGATGCTAAATATAGAGGTCCATTTGAGATCACAGAAGTATTGGATAATGACAGATATACCTTAAAGAGTATGAAGGGTAATAGACGTTATAAGTATGCGCATGAAAGATTGAGAAGATTGCCAAATGGGCAGGTGCCAAGCGAGCTGGAGATCGATGTTAGCCCGTCAGAGGAAGCCGTTGAAAGAGACGGTATGGAAGCTGTTGAAAGAGACAGTAGTGAAGCCGTTGAAAGAGACGGTATGGAAGCTGTTGAAAGAGACAGTAGTGAAGCCGTTGAAAGAGACGGTATGGAAGCTGTTGAAAGAGACAGTAGTGAAGCCGTTGAAAGAGACGGTATGGAAGCTGTTGAAAGAGACAGTAGTGAAGCCGTTGAAAGAGACGGTATGGAAATTGATGAAAGAGATAGTGAATGGAGATGTTGAAAAAGAGAGTAGGATGGCGGAAGGTGTATGGAAGTACACGGTTGTCGATGGCTACGTGGCGGTACCTGACCCTAGAGTGGTGTTGTGATAATGTTATGTTTGGAAAGAAAATGAAAAAAAAGAGAATGATTAAAAGTTGAGATAAAAGAAGAGAGAAATTAAGTAAGAAATGAAACGAATGAATTGAATTGAATTAAAATTAGGTGAACTATTGATTTATGGCAGGACGTAGCTCATACACGAGGGCGTGTAATTTATCAGAATGGCCGTGTCGGAGAAGGTAATGTTATTTTGAAATGGGCGCCTTATCGATGGTTAACTTGCTTACGATACTAATCGATAGGACGGGTTGTATTTGGTTGTGAGATCTAGATATACAAAAAAGATCGAGTGTGGCCCTGGTTTAGCGTGGTTGTGTTGCTAAGGAGAAAAATTAAGAAGAAGCACACAAGCAGCGGAAGAACAATTGGAAAACTAACAAGGGACTCGCTACACAATCATCGAACAACCTTGAGCGCTCCGTCATATATATGTAAAAACGATAAAAGTATAAGTCAAAACAATTCAAAATGTATTACAAGACTGCTAAGTGGAAAGGAAGCGGAATGCGAATCGAAGGACGTCGGATTGGTCGCAACGATCTGCGAACCGGAGGCGCTACATTGCAATTTTCAACGGAGGAAATGTCAAACTGCAGACGGATTGCGGAGTCGACAAAACATTGAATGGATCAGTTCTGATAAAATTCACCCATTGCAAAGCGATGGTGAACAACGTGCAGTACGAAGCGGTGGAGAGGCTTGGCACAACAGAATTGAAGTTGGACATAGCGCGGATAGAGTCGATTAGGAGGAACAGGACAACCCAGGAGTTGGGAATACACGAACTAAGGATGGAGGATCTGGAAACAAAAATACAGATCAACAAGATACTGTGGGGAACCACGATCCATACAACAACGACTTACACGATGCTTAGGGTACTACTGATAGTAGTATTCGTTGTGGCCAGTTTCCCGAAGAAGACAACAAGTTTCACACCAGAGACTACTCCTCATGCCACCTTCACTCACACCATCGCTTCACCTTCTACGGAAACAGCAACTATAGCCCCGCTATGGTCGGTAGGTCAGTCTGAGGGGGGAGAAGTTACCGCCTCATTATTCACTATCGGAGGTCCCCCCCAAAGCCGCGTCGTCAACCAGAGATCTAGAGGGCCCAAGAAATATTCTGTTGCGACCCACTCAAACGCAGAGATGTAGTATCAAATAAACATCCGAAACATTGCATCGGCAACCACTTGAACGCTGAGTCTTCGTATCGATTAGCACTTGAGATGCTGAATCGATACAAGCATCGGGGCCAACCAGAACCTCTTGACGACACAGAATCACATCCGCTCCACTTCTACTTTTCGGTCGATCAGCACTTTAGAATAAGCACTATGTACCAAATCAAGTTGTAAAGTACGAGAAAAGAAATATAAGAATTATTCCGATTTTGAAGCTCAACTCAAACGGACGTCTTATTTGTCTTATTTGGGAATCAACTCCAGCTCTTCTCTTCAACCACCAACTCCCCGAACCTACAAGGGAGTTAACTCGTGCAAGGCCATTAACACATGCTATGGGACCAAGAAATGGGAACCATATAAGGAAGCGCAGAAAGCATACAAAAAAGCAGTATACGAAGCCAAGAATGAATCTTGGAAGAGCTACTGCCCATGGCCGTCAGCCAATGGGCAGACAGGGGGAACAACGGGTGAGAAATCACCTGCCGTAACTGTCTGCACCACTGGAAGTGCGACTATACTCTCCCCTTGAGTGCGGCTGGAAGCAGGTCCCAGTACGGTCATGTCTCTGCTGAGGATGCTGACGAATGGTAGTCGGGCGGGGAGAAGAAAACTCCTGCCCAAAAAATTACCCCAATCCAAGGTGGAACAGCATATGCCGAGGGATGCGTGTCCGGGGGGTGCTTGGACCAATCAGTTTTAACTAGGCTTACCACGGTATGCGGGCTCTACCGTGGCGGACCATCCCCATCCCAGCATACTCGTGGGAATCAAAATGAATAAACCTTTAATAAACAAAAAAACCGTAGGTGACCGCCAGACCTCAAAGGCGGCAGGGGTAACCCCCCTCACTAGCACTAACTCGGAGACGCTAAGCGGCCGAGTGCTTAAAAAGGAAGAGGAGAGCTCCTCGGAGCGCCTTAACCTGGAGGCCAGTGTCACTGGGAGCGGCCTTCATCCTTGCGCGAGCAAACCCAGCCATGGAGGCGGACCCGGAACAAGCGGGTCTCATCAAATGGGCGAAAGGCGTTCTGCCGGATTTCCAGCCTGTTAAGGCGGGAAAGGCGGTTGCCCCCAACGCCCAGCAAGCCAACGCAGACGCGGGCAGGAGCACCACTAAACGTCAGCGGTCTACGGAGGTTCAACCTCCGCAGCCAAAGCGTTCCAGAGTGCAGCCTCAGCGGTCCTTCGCCGAGGTGACCAAGGGCAAGATCCTGATTGGAGTGGTGGACGAGGGCTCCAGTGACGGACAGATCCCGAGGGACCGATGGCGCTGGATCGTTGGTGAGCTGCACAACAGGTTCGTGGAGGAACTGTTGGCGTCAGGTGGGGTACTGCCCCGCTGTGAGGATGCCGGTTGGCACCAAGGAGGAGTGAAGGTGATCGCGTGCGAAGACGCAGCGTCGGTCACCTTCTACAAGAGAGCGATCGCGGGATTGGGAGAAATATTCCCAGGCCCGAAGCTCGTGGCGCTAGACTGGGACAAGATCCCCAGCAAGCCAAGGGCCAGGGCGTGGCTCACGCACAAGCCGGCAGAGCCTGAGAAAATTCTCAAGCTTCTGCAGCTGAGCAACCCCGACCTCCCCTCCTCTGATTGGCGAGTAGCCAAGGTTGAGGAGGCCGTTGGTCCGAGGCGCCAGGTTGTCCTGACTCTTAATGAGGGGACAGTCGAGGCGCTGAAGAAAAACGGGGGGGCGCTCAGATACGGCTTCGAGAGCGTAGCCGTCCGCATCTACAAGGCAGACGCGAAGGCGGGCCTTAAGGAGGAGGACCCTGAAATAGAGGGACCTCGCATAGAGGAGGCTCCCGAAGGATTGTCCGACGAGGAGGACATCCTGGAGGGGTACGTCTCCGAGGAGAGCGAGCTCGCCAGAGGCTTGCGCGACGTCGGGATGTCCGAGGAGGAGGACGGGTTGGACGAGCTAGGAGCTAGGAGGTACTTGATATCACCCTTCTCTCTGAATCCCTGAAGGACTCCCTTAAGTCTTGGAGAGTGCTGGAGAATCACTCATTCTCTGAGCATAGATATATCCAATTCACGCTAGGTTTCGATAGGTTCAACCCAGTCACTTTCCGGAACCACCGGAGGACTGACTGGGGGAAATACAGATCCCAGCTGAGCAAGATCCTAAAGCCCCCTCCAGCCCCAACCCTCTCGGACTTCTGCCCAGAGGGGCTGGAGCGTCTCGTTGAAACTTTCACCGATGCTTGTAGCACGGCTCTAGATAAGTCCTGCCCCCGTAGCAAGAATGGGGGGAAGACGGGGAAGAAGCCACCATGGTGGTGTAAGGAATTAAGCTGCCTCAAGAAGACCACGAGGCAGTCCTTCAATACAGCCAAGAGCGCCAACACGGACGCATCTTGGTGTCTCTATAAAGCGAACTTGTCCCTGTACAACAGGGAATTAAGAAAGGCCAAAAGAAGGGCCTGGTCCGACTTTTGCTCAGGAATCCAGGACTACTCTGAGGCGTTTAGGCTGAGGAAGGTCCTCTCGTCGACGCCCTCCAACCCGGGCTTCGTCAAGTGTCCTGACGACAGCTGGACGACATCCAGTGAAGAAACACTCGGGGTTCTCCTGGATGCCCACTTCCCCGCTAGCTCTTCCCAGAGCAGCCCACCTAACCCCCCGACACGGCGGGGTCCGTCCGAAATGGCATACCTCCTTACTGATAGGAACATTAAATGGGCAATTAACAGCTTCAGCCCATATAAATCCCCTGGGGTGGACGGCATCATACCTGCACAGCTCAGCTACGCAGCCGAGCTATCCACTCCCTGGCTTCGTCTGATCTTCTCGATTATCCTCGATACAGGGGTCATTCCGAACGGATGGCTCCGCTCAAAAGTTGTTTTCATCCCCAAGGCAGGCAAGCCATCGCATTGCACGCCTAAGGATTATAGGCCGATAAGCCTCTCCTCGTTTCTACTCAAGACGCTGGAGAGACTCATCAGTCTGCATCTTAGGACTAATATTCCCCAATCATCCTTATCAGGATCTCAACAGGGGCAGGTCGACAGAGACAGCACTCCATTCGCTTACAACTATCATTGAAAAATCGCTCCACGAAAAGGAGTCCACACTCGTCGCCTTCCTGGATATAGAGGGCGCCTTTAACAACATTCTCCCAGACTCAATTACGACGGCACTGACTAAGCTGATCAACACTCGGTGGGTCTCATTGACCGGATCTTGCGCAGCAGAACGGTGGAGGCAACACTGGGGGGGTCAACCATCTCCAGACAAGTCAACAGAGGCACACCTCAGGGCGGAGTTCTCTCCCCTCTCCTGTGGAATGTGGCGGTCAATGAACTGCTCCAGGGCATAGAAGAGGGCGGCTGTCGTGTCGTGGCCTACGCGGATGATGTCGCCTTGGCTTTCTCGGGAAAATTCCCGCAGACACTCTGTGACAGGATGAGCGAAAGCCTTCGGTTTCTGACGGACTGGACTGCAAAGTCTGGTCTGGGAGTAAACCCAGCGAAGACTGAACTAGTCCTTTTTACCAGGAAATACAAAATCCCAAAATGATAACCCCTAAACTCTGCGGGGTACCCCTCACCCTCAAAAATGAGGCCAAGTATCTAGGTCTTATCCTGGACAGGAAGCTCAATTGGTCCCTTAACACGGATGAAAGGGCCAAAAAGGCTACAATCGCGCTATACACCTGCCGCAAGGCTATCGGGTTAAAATGGGGTATGACCCCAAAAATTGTTCGTTGGCTGTACACGGCTATTATTCGCCCAATACTCCTCTACGGGGTGGCTATTTGGTGGCCAGCTCTAAAGCGGTCCACCTGCCTGGGCACTTTTAGAAAAATCCAACGCACGGCCGAGATCTGCATGACAGGCGGCCTGCGCACGACCCCGGGAGACGCTCTGGACGTTCTCCTGGATATCCTCCCAATAGAAATAATGGGAGAGATGACCGCGTCACTCTCGGCACTGAGGCTGAAGGGCGCGGGTCTGTGGAGGCGTTCGAGTTTCGGGCACAAGAATCTCGACACTGCCCCACACCTTACTGAGGGAAACACAGACTACTGTGTCCCCGCTGAACACCCTACCACACCCTTCCAGGTTTACATCCCCGACAGAGAGGAATGGAACCTTGGACCTCCTGGACCTCTACGGTCCCTTCACATTTACACGGATGGCTCAAAATTGGACGGCCGGGTGGGAGGAGGTATATACTCCGAGCACCTGGGAGTTAGCGTCTCTTTTAGGCTACCCGACCACTGCAGCGTCTTTCAGGCGGAGGTTTACGCCATCAAAGAAGCTATTGATCGGCTCCCCCCCACCAGGGTCAGAGCTCCCATATGTATATTCTCTGACAGTCAGGCCGCCCTGAAGTCACTTGAAGCCATCTCTTCAAACTCGAAGACCATTAGCGCCTGCCGCAGATCTCTTCACGAGATGGCGGAGCAGTACGACCTCCACCTCATATGGGTCCCAGGACATAGGGACATCGAGGGCAACTGCGCTGCCGATGAGCTGGCCCGGCAGGGTACAACCTCCCCTCTTCTCCCGGAGAGGGAGTCAGTTGACATGCCCTTGGCCACTCGCAGACTTCTCTGTAAGGAGTACTTCCACCTCCTCGCGGACAGGAAATGGGAAAACCTAATCACCTGCCGCCACGCCAGAATGATCTGGCCACGCCGATCAGCGAAACGCTCATTGGAGCTATTTTCATTAAGCAGGGAAAGCTGCGCCCTTGCCGTCAGGGCTCTTACTGGTCACTGGCTACTTGGAACACATGCGTCCAGGCTGTCAGTGCACCATAACGACTTCTGTAGAAGCTGTAGGGATGAGGAGGAGGAGGAGACCGCCCTTCACCTCCTCTGCCACTGTCCGGCCCTAAGCAGACGTAGACTGCAGTACCTGGGCTTCCCCACCCTTGTGGATCTCGCAGAGCTAAGCGAGACATCACCGAGGCAGTTAACCCGATTCATCCAAGGATCGGGTTGGGCCTCTCTCACGTAAGGATTCGTTATCGGCCCATGAGAACCTGCACTGGACGGGGGATCTAAGCCTACGCGGCATCACAAGGAGCCACCTCAGGCTCAAGTTGATGGACCGGCTCTCTTGAGTTGGCGCCGCATTTCTTATTACTATTATTACTGATTACTATACTATTATACTATTACTATACTATTATTATTATTAGTCGCTTATTATGAGTATTATTATTTACGGCCACCGTTATTATTATGAATTGGGATTATTATGAATTGTTATTATTAGTAGTAATAAATAAAGGGGCGCGAGTACGCCATCTGGCAACACCCCACCGATAGAGGCACCAGCCCTGAACAGCTGATAGTTATCGGCCGTGCCCAACGATATGGCAACCCTGGTGCCTATCGATAAGAATCGAATATCGATCGGGGAAACACAGCTGATCGCGGCCTATAAAAGGCGAGACACAACTCAGGGCAAGTGCACTTCTTGCGAGCAGCCGAGCAGACAACACCTGGGTAAGTTAACAAGTAGATAATAATAGTGGAGCAAGGCTCTTGTAGCCGAAATCCCAACAGTATCATAGACGTGGGCCAAGGTTCAGCTCCTGCTAGCGGATCTTGAAGTGGACCAGGGTAGCGGAGCAAGGTTCCTGTAACCGAACTCATGCCACAGAATAGGAAGGGGCCCAAGGTTAAGCTCTTGCTAGCAGATCTTGATGAGAACAGGGTAGCGGAGTAAGGTTCCTGCAACCGAACTCGAGCGGATTAGCACAGACATGGGGCCACGGTCTAGCTCTTGCTAGCGGACCCCGAGGAGGGAGGAAATCGAGGGCATTAGGAGGATAGAACAACGGTGCGAGCATAGGCCCGACGATCGTCATTACGACATAGCGTCACCCGGACTCGACCGTCGTGACCCTAACCGCGGCCAGCCCGCTTGGATCACACGCCTCACCCCGAAGACAACTTATTACAGGTTATCCACAAGCCGACCGCGCCAGTCGCGAAGTCGCACGACCCTACATTACAGGGTATCCACAAGCCGACCGCGCCAGTCGCGAAGTCGCACGACCCTACACTACAGGGTATCCACAAGCCGACCGCGCCAGTCGCGAAGTCGCACGACCCTACACTACAGGGTATCCTCAAGCCGACTACATCGCGCCAGTCGCACAGTCGCACACCCTGCATTCCAGGATATTCTCAAGCCGACTACATCGCGCCAGTCGCGAAGTCGCCCGCATTACAGGGTATCCGCACGCCGACTATATCGCGCCAGCCGCGGAGTCGCCACTTCTTCCCCAGGAACAACACGATCGTAATAAATAAATAAATAAAACCGAACTTTATCCTTTCTTCTTACTGCTTACTTGTGGGACTCAGGGAAACGGCACGCACAAATTTGTGTAGCTCACGACCCCGGCGAGCTAAGCCACGCAGCCCGAAAGAGGGTCGTTACACTACTAGTCCACACTCACTTCCCGGGGAACTTACGAGAGAACTCGGCACCCGAGGAAGGCACAAATATACAGACAGACACACAAACGAAAGATATCATCACCACGAAGCGAATCCAGTGGGCAATAGAGCCTCTCGATAAATACAAAAACCCGGGCCCGGATGGCATAATACCGGCAATGCTACAATCTGACAGAGGAAGCCTCTGTAGAAGGCTTAAAGCCATATACAAGTCTTGTATAAGACTAAGGCACATCCCGCTCAGGTGGAGGGAAGCCAAAGTCATATTTATACCAAAGCCAGGCAGAAGTGGGCGCATTCTAGCGAAGGACTATAGGCCTATCAGCCTAACTTCCTTCGTCCTGAGAACCCTAGAAAGATTACCAGATGTTCATATCCGCGAAAGAATCGAGAGACACCACTTATCGGACGCGCAGCATGCGTACCGAAAAGGTCGGTCAACAGAAACAGCACTACACGAAATTGTAGGTCACGTCGAGAAGACACTATAATACAAGCAATACACGATGGATGAAGGTGCGTTCAATAATGTGAACGCCGACTCCATCCTGAGCTCCCTCACCTCGATGGGCATTGAGAGAGGCATCAGAGAACTTAATAACATATTGGAAGAGCTCAATATGGGTGGCGTCAAAGGAGTAGCCTACGCAGATGACGTGGTGCTGCTAGTATCCGGACCCTACCCTGACGTTATTAGTGAGATAATGACAGGAGCGCTGGGTCGCTTAAACATATGGGCAAAGACCTAAGGATTAGGTATCAACCAAAATAAAACAGAACTTATGCTCTTCACTAGAAGGAATAAGATACCAGCATATAATATGCCCAGAATAGATGGCATAGAGCTAAAACTATCAGAGCAGGCTGAGTATCTCGGTGTGATACCAGACCCGACCTCTCGTTGAAAGGAAACATTACAGAAAGAGTGAGAAAGGCAAGTATTGCTTTCTACTCTTGCAGGAAAATATTTGGAGACAAATTTTGACAAATTTGAAAGATCATAATATGGCTTTACACGACGTCATCCACTAGGGCATTTAACATTTTCGGCAAGATTCTGGAAGGAATCAAGATAGAAGCAAACACACAAATGGACTACATGACTCGGAGATGAACTTCGAAAATGCCTACACGATCACATTCCCAACAAGGGAAGACTGGAGGAGGGAGAGAGTAGCCGGGGCAGAGGAGGTATCCCTCTACAGCCATCGGCCAAAATGAGCTGCGGCGTGGGGGCTTGGATCTACGCTGAGCAATGGGGGATCGAGGAGTCCTTCACTCTCTCAGACTCAGCGACGATCTTTCAGGCTGAGGTACTTGCCATAACGGAAGCAGCCAAGCTTTCGATAAGGCGAGGACTTAGCGACACCAAAGTACGGTTTTACTCTGATAGCCAAGCGGCTATAGAATCCCTAGCGGCCGTGAGAACAAATTCACGGCTGGTTGCAGAATGCAAGAAGGCCCTTAATAGCCTTGCAGAGAGAAACGCGGTACAAGTAGCCTGGGTACCGGGAATTTCGACATCCCAGGGAACGAGAAAGCGGACGAATTAGCCCGAGCAGGTTCGCAAGGGCAAGATATCAACGTACTGACACCGATCTCTTTAAACTCGGCCCAGACAAGGATCCATGACCATTTCAAGCAGACAGCCAACAAGGAACAGCGAATATAAGAGTTCGAAGAAATGTTGGCCGACATACGATAAGAATCGAACCAGAAGCTGCTATCCAACAGCAAGCGGAATATCAGAAGGTTACAGCAGTCGCAACAGGTCATTGGGCGATCGGAACGGCAAGAGAACAGTAAGATCCCTATACACAAGATAATCTAGTAAACACTGTTGTTGTCCGTGCTGCCCCATGCAAATTAAATTTGTTGTTGTTAATTATTTATAAAAAAATAATTTTTTAATTTTATATTTTTTAATATTTCTTTATTGATGTAAAACTTTTCACTTAATACTTAATTACAAGACACTTCTTCGAACTCGTCCCGAATCAGGCTCGTATCGGACTCAAACTCAAACTCGAACTGATCTTAGAATTATTAATCCTAATCCAAGCAAACTCGGCCAGAAGCTTTCTTAGGAAACTTCTTGAACTTTCAATTATGTTTAGAATAAAAGCTTTATGCTGAAATTATTCCACTGAATTGTGAAATTCAATTATGCTGACCGATGCAGTTTATGTGAAGCGCAATTCGTTGACCATGGTTTGGTCTCTAAGCGGATGCTGTGTTTACTTTACGATTGGGTTGTTTACTTTAGCGGGTAGCTAGGCGTTGGCAAAGGCAATGACAAAAACAAAGACAAAGGAATTGTCGCCGAGATTGGAATGTGAAATTTGTTTATAAATTGGGGTGGAAGTCTGTGTTTACGGGTTGGATAGCTCTCCCCCTTCTAAAATGACGCGTCCCGCTTCATTATGAATTTCGTTTAAGCGATCTCTTAATTCTGTTATAAATTCATCTTCTTTAATTGGATTTTCTAGTTCTGGCCGTTTTTGTTTGGTTACAAATATAAAATGTCTAAATCTTATTATTAATGTAATAAGCAAATACAAAATGATTAAAATTAATAAGATAAATGAAATTGATATTTTCCAATTGAAAATTTCAATAAATGGGTTTAAAATATTAATATTGTCAAGAGTAAGTTCTGAATTGTTGGATATTAAATATTCCGATATTTCCAGGTTTTTAAAGTGATTGGTGGTTATGTATTCAAGAATTTTGTTATCTAAATTGGTGTACGAAATATTATTTATTGTAGTTGTACCGTTAAACGTTATTAAATATGAGCCATCTAAATTAGAATTGTTTACAATATTATTTCCGTTTATTAGAATGGCACCTTCTTGAATGATATCTATTTTCTTATTTTTTTCTCGAATTTTAGTGCAAATTGATTTTTCTCCATTTAGTAAGCGGGTGAAACAGGTTTTATCTTGACTTATAATACAATAGTTATTAAATAGTTCGTTCTTAAAATTAGATATTTCGTAATAGGTATTCTCGCATTTAGCGACCTGATTACTGATAAGTAATTTTCCATCATTCTGTGAAATGGACCTGGCATAGTAGATTTCGCATCTATTAGTTATGACCGGGTATTTTATATAAATAATAAGGAGTTCATTGTGTAGTACAATTTTGAATATGGAAATATCCATTAAATCTGCAATAATTACGGGCTTTTGTTCGTGATTTAGTATTTCTTTAATATCTTCATTATTTAAAATTTTGGTGTTGAATACATCAATTTTCGCCAGTGTAACAGTGTCAATTATGTTTTGTAAGTCGAATGTTATTAATCGTAAACGATGTTTACGTAGCGGCAATTCTTGATCAATAAAAATGTTTTTAAAATGATCGGAAAGAGATTTTATCTCGTTAAACAATTTGGAATTGATAATAAATTGTTGGTTATTATTTTCAATTAAGTCATTTATTTTATTCTGAATTTTAAGGAAATCATCATGATCCGGAGTTCCTGCTAACCATTTCCAAACGGTGCCTAACTCATTTATTCCCCTTTTTGATCTAGTTGATATCAGCTGTGACAAAATAAGTTCGATAATTTGTAATTCATAAGTAATTTCCCATTGGGACCTTTCATTCGTATCCTTTTTTATATAACCTGATTCTATATTGATTATTTCCTTGTAATAACTTAAATTAGTTACATGGAATAAGTCGGCATAAGATTCATAAGTAAGGACATCCTTTTTGTCCTTGAACAGGAAAAATTCGTGATTGGTGTAATCAATTATATCAGAAGTGGTTATCATTACGAATGGTATAAGAAGTAACAAGAAATGCATTTTCTGTAATTAAAAAAAAAAAAAAATATAATGTTTGTTAAAACTTTATATTGTCTTTGTGAATAGTTCTGTTTCTGTTATTGATTATTATTTTGTTAGGTAAGTTTTCTTTAACAACTTGTTTTTTATATCTTGTTTTAAGTTTATTTCTTTCCCCGTGTTTCTTTTCATAAACGACTTGCCCTACATGATATTGTTTATCTTTACGGCCCTCATTATGTGTTTCTAACATTTTGTCTTGAGTGTCCTTCAGAATTTGGGAAATGTTTGCGTGGTCAATTTTATTATAGAGAATATCAAAAGGTTTTTGGTTTGTTGTAGAATGAATGCTCTGATTGTATTCTTTTGCGGCTCTAATAATTATTTCAGAATAATCAGTGAGGTTAAATTCCTCCTTTATACAACGAGCTAATTCTGTTAAGGTAGAATGTGCCCTTTCGACTTGTCCGTTTGAGGTACTGTGTCTGGGGTCAGCGAAATGTAGAGTTAAACCGCATCTTTGTGCAAAAGATTTAAATTGAGCAGAAGTAAAGCTCGGTTCATTATCAGTCATAATTACTTTGGCGCGAGGAAAGTGTTGAAGTAATTCCATTACTTTATTCTGGATATTAAGTTTATTTGGAATTTCTTTAACTACTAAGAATTTAGAATACGCGTCGACACACGTTAAAAAAATAAGACTTTGCGCATAGTAAATATCAATGTGTAAGTTTTCTCCTTCTCTAGTTGGAATAGGAGCTTCCCCAATGGGAATTTGTATTGGATGCCTGTTATATTTATTTTCGTTGCAAATTGTACAATTTTTAATGTATTCTTTTAATTTGATAAATAAATTTGGCCAATAATATAATCTATTGATTTGTTTGTAATTTTCGTCTAGTCCTCTGTGAGCTCTACTATGGGTTTCTTCTATAATAATCGCTTTATCTTCATCGTTTTCTACATCTTGTAGAAATGTTCTAGTGAAAAGGAATTTGTTAGTAAAATTACTTTTTAAGGGTAATTGAATATGATAAAGATCTTCTAAAGTGCAGTGAATTCCTACCGTTATGTTTGGTGGTAGATACTCCCTTAATATTATTATTAAGTTTTCTGGCGTATCATATTCAATTATATGTCGTGTTTTGTCAAAAACTTTCAATGACTCATGTATTGTATACCTCCCCGTAGTTAAAAGCAGTTGTTGTTGAAACTGATTTAACGGTTTATGGGTCTCTTGTATTACATTTTCAAAACTACTTTCAGCAGAATGCTGTGTATTTTGATCTGAGCTTGAATGTGTTAAGTCGCTGTTTGTAATATTATTTATTTTTATTCGAGATAGTGCATCGGCTACGACATTTGTAGTTCCGGGTTTATATATTATTTTTGGAGTGAAACTTTCTATGAAAGAATACCATCTTTTCATTTCTACGTTCGGGTTTTTATCCGAGATAGTAAAAGATAATAATTGATGGTCTGTTTGTATTTCTATACCAATAACTCCATACAAATAATTTCTGAGATTTTTAAGAGCCCAAACTATGGCTAACAGTTCTTTTTTATTTGTGGCATAAAGTTGTTCTGTATTATTTAGAGTTTTAGATATGAAAGTAATTGGTTTATTATCCTGTGATAAAACCGCTCCGATAGCTACATCTGATGCGTCTGTAGTCAAAGTGAATTTTTTATTATAATCAGGTTGAACTAATTCCACCTGTGCTATTAAATTATCTTTAAGTTCGTTGAAAGCGTTTACCGCTGGTTCGTCTAACTGTATTGTGATTTAGTAGACATTCTTCTTGAAATTTTACCATTATCTCCTCCTAAGTATTTGGTTAAGGGTTTGGCAATTTTTGCATAATTTTGGACAAATTTACGATAAAAGCCGGTAAGGCCTAGAAAACTTCGAAGCTCTCTAATGTTTTTAGGAATCGGATACTTCATAATTGTGGAGATTTTTTCGGGATCTGTTTTAATTACATTGTGAGAAACAATATAACCAAGAAATGCTGTTTCTAATTTGTTCGGAGGGGGGTGGCTTTAAGCTGAAATGCACTCGATAAGAAAACACGGAAGAAAACTTTCGGGGTATTACGCGACGTGCGTCTTTATTTGTGTAATGGTAAATTAGTACTAACAAGAAGAACCTTAAAACTAACTTGGGGAGAGCGGACTAGGAGCTCGATGCACAAAAGTGCAGTGGAAGAGGGAGAGAGAGAGCGAGTGTACGGGATCACACTGCCTCCGGAAAATAAGCGCCCTTTTGGCGTGAACATTCTCCCCCCTTGCGAGGATACGCAGCAAAATTATAAGAAGGCCTTCGAGGCCCCCTAGCGAGGATACGCTGTAGGAATATAGGAGGCCTTTGCTCGGGAAAGCGTTGGATACGCTGAGCGCTCGCGGACATGTAGAAGTGTGTGGTGATCCTGGCCACACGACTGGCATCGGTCGTCACTGCGGCAAGATCCCGTGGAATGATGGTGGGCCAGGCAATTGACGCAGTACTTCTTTTGTATGACGGCCTGGAGCCGTTTCTCAGCGCTAAGCCGAAGGAAACGGTGGCATTTCCGAAGAGGATGGTTCCCTTGGCAGACTCGGCATGGGTAGGATAAAATACCTCGGGAACGTCTGCATTTCATCTCGTTGTACGGAATCCAGTAATTGGAAGACTCAGGAGCTGTTGTCACTCGTGTGGAGAACGAGGAAATTCTTTGTATCGGATCAGAAGCAGTATCAGGAGCAGTCGGTTCACTGGAGGAGCAGTTGCTTGGATGCAACAAAGTGTGATGCCGACCGTGACACTTGAAGCACTTGTGGGCGCTTGTGCAATTACGGAGTTGATGACCGCTTGCAAAGCAATTTAAGCACAACCGCTTCTTCTGGATATAAGATGTACGATCCTCTGTCGTCATCTGAAGGAAGCGTGGACATAAACGCACTGGATGGTTCTCTTTGGAACATACATCGCATCTTTTGGATATCGGAACGATCCTCGTACTGAAGGATTTCAGTATTCGTGGCGACACGTCGGAGGGTGTCGGTTCTGACGGATGGAGGCGCAACTTAGGAGGTTGGATAGAATCTATAGTTTCTAGAGTTCTATGGCGCTCAGTCAGGAATGAATCAAGTTCTTGCCACGTTGGAATTTCGGTTTTATTTGTTAAGGACTGCTCCCATAGTGAGAGCGTCAGTTTTGGAAGTTTCGTAGAACACAAATAAACCAGGAGACAATCCCAATTATCCGTAGGAAGGCCGGACAAATTTAGGGATGTGAGGCAGTTCTGGATTGTATTTTGCAGCTCTTTCAAGGCTGCCGAAGATTCTTGTGCGACGGACTGCATGTTTAATAGCTTTTTCAGTTGGCTGTTCACCAGAGCTCGTTTGTTTTCGAAACGCTCAGATAGGTTTTTCCAGGCTGAGCGGAAACCATCGTTGGTGAGTGGCGAATTGGAAACTACGGAATGAGCTTCACCACTAGTCTTGGCATTTAGATAGAACAACTTTTCAACAGGGGTCAGCGCAGGATTGTCTATATAGACCGCTGTGAAAAGGTCTCGGAAAGTCGGCCAGCGAATGTAATCGCCCGAGAAAACTTCTGTTTCGCACGGAGGAAGCTGACAGCCAGACGGATAGGAATTTTGGGGCGGAACGGGTTGGACTTGAGCTGTTGTAGTAGCGATCGTTTCGATCTGTTCCATGAGCTTTGCGGCACACCTTTCGTATATAAAATAGGCATACTCGTATTTTGCCTTTAGAGTAGGTAAGGTGTCCCCCGTGCCCTCTAAGCCAACTGAAATTTGCTCTGAACAAGCTTCGTATTCTTTCTCGACCTTATCCCATAGCGCTCGGACTTGGTCGAGATGGATTTGGCACGTGTACTTGGATGGACTTGGTGCTGCTGGATTGCAGATTTTGGAATCGAAGTGACTTAGACGGTCACAGATTGAAATAAATTTATTTAAAATGGAAGCAGTCATTTTGAATATTTAAAGAACAAACTGGATTGTTTCTTTATGGTTATATTTTGGATCGAATTAACTTATATTTTCGGGACGCTGGATAAAGCGTACAACCAGTTGAAGGATCGAAAAACAACTTATATTTGGGACGCTGGATAAAGCGTTCAACCAGTTGAATGATCGAAAACAACTTCTATTCGGGACGCTGGATAAAGCGTGCAACCAATTGGATCGAAAACGTATATATTCGGGACGCTGGATAAGGCGTACAACCAGTTAAGAAATCGAAAATCAACTTATTTTTTTTTTTTGGGACGATTTAGTTATACGTGTCGAAGCTGGAATTGGAATTTAGGAACCAATCGGAATGTATTAGGAATTTAATTTATTTGTAGAAGCAGGATTGGAATTTAGGAACCAATCGGAATATATAAAATTAAATTTAATTTAATTTAATAACGAATTAATTGAATAATATTCTCTCTGCTGCAAAACGGTTACGGTCACACTAATGCGGATATGGAAGCGCACTTGAATTCCTAACTGATTCAGTTAGTTGGAATTTTATAAAAAATAATTTTAAAATTATTTTTGTGCCTGGACTTATCCAGTTGACCGCTGCTGTATTTTCCGCGGTACTGTTCTTGGAGATAAGGCGTGCGTGGGAATATGTTTGTGCAATGCACAATGTGTATTCGCCGTTTGCCAACGCAGAATAGCGGAGACAACGAGAGGCGGAAAAATTGCCAAAAATCGGAGCGTCGACTTGCAGTCGAATATGTATTATGTATGTTTATTTGGATGAAGCTCCGCTCAGGATAGAGCAGGGAAGAGCTGATAAATAAATGCACAAATTATGTCGGCGTTTCTGTGCGGCGATTTTAGGGATATATTTATTTATTTATAGGAGCGGTGGACTGTATTTGTAGAATTAGAATTGTAGAATTTGTAGAATTATGTAGTTTAAAGTTTAGGAAATGTTGCAAATATATTTATTTTAAGTTTAAATATTTATAAGTGTATGTATATATTTATTTAATTTTGTTTAAATTGCTTTTGGCGCTCGTAGATCAGTGGAGTGGACTGTATTGTATATCGGAGAGTGTAAATATGTAAATGCAAGCGGAACACAGTGAACGGTTAGAATTTCGGAACTAGAAGTTTCACTGTGGCTTATAGCATACGTACATATATTTAAATTTACACTTGTGGATTTTGGAATGTTTATTTACTATTATTATCCAGGATAGGAATATTTATAGCATAAATTGTTGGTGCCGATTGTAGATGAGTGAAGTGGACTGTATGTATTGGACTTATGTATGTACGTAGGTGTAGGAAGTGGAAATAAATGCAAGCGGATCACAGCGAACGAAGAGAAATTCGAATTTGGAATTTTCACTGTGGCTTATGGCATATATTTAAACATACACTTTCTGAATGTTGAATTCGCGGAAAATTAATATAAATTAATTGCGATTCGGACTTGGAAGCTGCCGTAGTGTCGGATCAATCGGACTCGGATTTAGACAAAAATCATAAAAAATGACCGGCAGCAAAGTAAAATGTTTACTTATCTTGTGCGGTGTTAAAGCCACCGGAACTGCTGGAGTGGAATAATCCGGCTCTGATGGACCAAATGTTCGGAGGGGGGTGGCTTTAAGCTGAAATGCACTCGATAAGAAAACACGGAAGAAAACTTTCGGGGTATTACGCGACGTGCGTCTTTATTTGTGTAATGGTAAATTAGTACTAACAAGAAGAACCTTAAAACTAACTTGGGGAGAGCGGACTAGGAGCTCGATGCACAAAAGTGCAGTGGAAGAGGGAGAGAGAGAGCGAGTGTACGGGATCACACTGCCTCCGGAAAATAAGCGCCCTTTTGGCGTGAACATAATTTAAAGAATTTAGATTTTTCAAGAGAAATTTTCATATTTGCCTTTTGTAAAATATTAATTATTTGAATTAGATCAATACAATGTTGTTCTATTGTGCTCGAAAAGATAATTATATCCATCCATATAAACGTGACAAATTTTTCCGACTTGTTCTCTTAATATGTCATCCATTGCTCTTTGGAATAATCTAGGGGCGTTGGTTAACCCAAATGGCATACGTAAAAATTCAAATTTCCCATTATTAATGGAAAAGGCTGTTTTTGCAATGTCTGATTCTTTCATAAGGATTTGGTGGAATCCTGATTCCAAATCAATTGTTGAGAAATATTTCGACTTTCCCAAGTTTGATAATATTACAGACGGGTCTTGCATAGGGTATCTGTCAGGTATAGTGTGTTCGTTTAATTTTTTATAGTCAATAACTAGTCGATGTTTTGGACTTCCATCTTCGTTTTGACCTATCTTTGGTACTACCAAAACTGGTGAATTATAAGGGCTTCTACTCGGCCTTATAATTTGTTCCTTTAGCATTCTGTCGATTTCACTGTTAACGAAATCTGAGACTGACATAGCATAAGGATATTGTTTGCTATAAATAGGTCTGTCAGTATCCGTATTTATTTCTCCACGAATGTCGGTTCGAAAAGGAATTTGCATATTTATTTTGGAATGCTCCTTTTCAATTTTATTCATAATTTTATTTTCGTAATCTTTTATTTGATTTGAAATTGTAGTTAAATTATACATTTTATCTAAGTCGGAAAATTCAACGACGGCGTGTTCAGGATTTGTATATCCCAAACGATTACATTTGTCGGATAATTCAACGACGGCGTGTTTAGGATTTTTGGATCCCAAACTATAAGTTTTTTTATTGACGGATAATTCAACGTCGGCGTGCTTAGGATTCTTTGATCCCAAGCTATATAAACTTCCTTCTGCAATTACCGTATCGGTTTTAAATACTTCTTGTTCATCAAAGTATTTTTTTAAAATGTATTCATTTAGCGGAAGAGTATTTTCTTCCCCCATTAGACACAAATCGTTACTTTCGTCATCGTCATAATATTCCAGTTTTTCTTTTTTCCCATGATATTCCAGAATACCTTTTTCAACATCTATTTTGGCATCAATTTTCCTCAATAGATTGTACCCAATTAATAAGTCAGATTCTAAAGCTTCTATTTCGTAAAATAGATGTTTTGTGTTAAATATAGTTAATAAGTGGTAATATTTTATAATAGAGTATCCATGAACTGTAGATACTCTCTTGTAAATTGGTAATTGTTTTTTGTTTTCATAAATCCCGCTTTTGATATAGCAAGATGTGGCTCCCGTATCAATTAATATTTTTAATTGTTTTCTTGTATGTCTATCTGTTCTTGTTATATGAGGCATTCCCCTGTAGGGCTCTGCTCTAAAAAATGATCCTCATCAATGTTATTAATTCGCATACCTTTCTGCGCTGGTTGACTTACTGTTCCAGTAGCTTCCCTTTTTAATGGGACTGGTGGTTCAGTTTTTTGTTCTTGGCTTTGATTATAATTATTTCTTTGCGAAAAATTATTATAATTCTGTCTGTTATTATTATTGCCCCTGTTATAATTATTATTCGGACGGTAGTAATTATTATTCGGACGATTTTGGAATTTTATGGAGCTATCTACCTCCATTGGTACCGGTGGGGGTTGTACCTTAGAATGGTTATTAGAATTCCAATTATTGTTTTGCGGCCAATTATTATTGTGATTATTATTATGATTTTTATTCCAATTATTTGAGGTATTATTATTCTGTCTAGAATTTACCGGATTAAATCTAAGGTGGTTTCCCTGATTTTTGTTTTCATTCCTAAATCCGTAATACCTATTTGCAAACTGAGCTCGAAAATTGTTTGACTCTAATTCCTGACACTTTGCCAAAGAATTTGGCAGGTCTGGTGGGTTGAGAGAAAAGAGAGTTTCTGAGATTGAGCCGTTCAATCCAGAAATAAAAATTCTAAGAGCGTTGCTCCGAATTGTTTTATTAGTTTCTTTTGTTATTTCGCTGTCCTTTCCATAGGTCATTATTGTTTTATTTATGAGTAATGTCATTTTCTTATTTACTTCATTATAGAATTCTGTAATGGTCATTCGACCCTGTCTTAAGATGCTCAATTCTGATTCAAGAATATGAATTGGTCTTTTATCGTTATAAATAAAATCCAATCTAGAAAGTATTGCTTGAAAATTTAAAACGGTACCATGGTTAGTTAGAGCATCATGTGCTTCTCCCATGATTTTATTACGAAGAATTGTTAAAGCGATATAATACTGTTCGCTTTGAATTTTATATAAGCCCATGGCAGTTTCTGCCGCTTCTCTCCAGCCTACATATTGAGTAATTTCACCTGTGAACTTTGGTAGAGATTTAACTACTTCTAAAGTAGTTTCACATTTAATATTTGGGTCAATTGTTTGAATTTTGTAATCTTCAACTTCGTTTTTATTAGCAGTTAACTGTCCTTCTATCCCTTCAATTTTTTTGGTCATTTCACCTAATTGTACATTAATTAATCGGTTAATTAACTCCATCGTCAGATTGCTGGCGCTGGATATCCCGCCCGCAGAAAAGGTTGAAGCTGAACCTCCGGTTGCCATTTTTAAATTCAAATCTTCAAAACTATTTATTAAATCTTCCAGATTGTTGTTTTGAATTTATTATTAAAATTGTTTTTTTAATTTTGATTTAAAAAATGTATAGTAGCCCTGTATCTTGAACTTGTTTGTTGCTCACGATACTTTCTGGCGGCGTCTTCCTTCAGTGTAAGTTGTCCTGATTTGGGGTCTTCCTTCTGTTTAGATCTCCTGATTTGGGGTCTTCCTTCAGTTTAGGTCTTCTGCTTCTTTTATATTGGGGTCTTCCTTCAATTTTTGTATTTATATGTGGCGGCGGTTTGCCGTCGGGTCTTCCTTCAAATTTTGTATTAATCTGTGGCGGCGGTTTGCCGTCGGGTCTTCCTTCCTTCTTGGTGTTGATTTGTTTAATTTGTTTTGAATAATTTGGTTGTATTTTGTGTTGTAGTTGAGTTCTGATTCGTATTTTTATTAATTGTGTTCTTGTAACTTGTATTAAGATTTCAGTCCACCTTTTGAAATATTAGATTCTTAATCGGATTATTCCATTAATTAATTTCCGAAAAGTTTTTCCACGATCACTGTCACATTCGTTAGGTGTCGTCGGATTAGTATGGGTGTTTTAATTTTCCCACAAAAAATTTGGTTTGTTGGCGGCGCGAGTTCCGTTTAATAATTAACTTATTATTGTTAATATTTTATTTAGAACTTTTAAGTACACCGCCCCACGTTGGGCGCCAATTAAATTTGTTGTTGTTAATTATTTATAAAAAAATAATTTTTTAATTTTATATTTTTTAAAAATTTCTTTATTGATGTAAAACTTTTCACTTAATACTTAATTACAAGACACTTCTTCGAACTCGTCGCGAATCAGGCTCGTATCGGACTCAAACTCAAACTCGAACTGATCTTAGAATTATTAATCCTAATCCAAGCAACCTGGGCCAGAAGCTTTCTTAGGAAACTTCTTGAACTTTCAATTATGTTTAGAATAAAAGCTTTATGCTAAAATTATTCCACTGCATTGTGAAATTCAATTATGCTGACCGATGCAGTTTATGTGAAGCGCAATTCGTTGACCATGGTTTGGTCTCTAAGCGGATGCTGTGTTTACTTTACGATTGGGTTGTTTACTTTAGCGGGTAGCTAGGCGTTGGCAAAGGCAATGACAAAAACAAACACAAAGGAATTGTCGCCGAGATTGGAATGTGAAATTTGTTTATAAATTGGGGTGGAAGTCTGTGTTTACGGGTTGGATAACTTGCACTGTGCGCATTGGCATCACACCCAAGCAGTAGGGGTAGCCTTTTGCTGCTGCAATGTTGCACCAGTTCCTGGACCTCTGGTGGGGGGCATCCTGGGAGACCCACCAGGTCTCGGTGCTCAGTGCTCAGTTAGGAGCCCCAGGGACTTCTCCATCGTCTCACCAGCCGTACGGGTCATCCTGCAGGCAGGTGCGGAGCTGCGCACCCACCTTGGTGCTGATGCTGGGGACCTTCAGCTCTAGCCACTTCCTGTCATCGCAGTCCATGCAGTGCACTAATAGCAGACCATCACGGAACTGGATGCGGTTAAAGTTGAGAGCCGCGGTCCAGCCCTTCCTCATCTCCTCGACGAGGGCCTGCTCCACCGCCGACAGCTCATCCTTCGTCAGAAGCCTCCTCGGGTAGTCCCCCGCCAGTATTGCAAGGTTCGTGCGCTTGGCTAGACTGGCGTACGAGGCAGCCTTCGGACGCTTCACGAATTGCGAGGTCCTTGAGCCCTCCAGCGCTGCGGCGTTCCTCCTCTTAGTCCTTTTGGTCTCGGTCTTGGGGAGGTCAAGCGGCAACGTATGTTGCAGCAGCTTCTTCCTCCCCGCAGCGGCCTGGCCGCCGACTCTCTCCACTGGAGACACATTCGTCCCCGCAACGGCCTGGCCGTTCGGTGCACTGTGCTCCAACGCTCTCTTCCGGGCCTCCTCCGGCCTCAAGCTACGCTCGAGGTACCGGAGGTTCCACTTTCGGCCGGCTCCGCTGAGGCCTTGCCTCAGGGGATCTCCGGCTCCCCCGGGCTGACCTGGCGCTGGGACATGCTGCTTCTTCGGTTGCTGCTTCGACCTTACGGAAGAGAGTGTTGTGACGTCTCTCCTGCTGGCGTCGCTCGCCTGCGATGTACCACTATAATGATAACATACAAACACATTGTAGCACTCTGTTGCAAAGTGTACATAAACAGTCCAGCCCAAGTAATTGCATAGTCAGCATTCCCACGCTGGCCAAACGCTGATCGCAACTATGTGTGCCTACAGCACTCCCCCTCCGCCAGCGCCGTCGCTCGGCGATAATTCATATAAACATATAAGATATGCATATAAGCGTTGCGGCGCTGCAGCCTACGCCGGCAGCGCTGCTCCTCGAATTAGGCTAAGAAACCTTTGTATGACTAACGTAAGAACATTAACAAATTTACTTTGAATGGAGCGGAACCTTCCCCGCACCATAAAAAAAAATAAAAATAATCAAATACATTGGCGACCGTTTATTATTATATGGCGACCGTGAACCCGGAGCCAGCAAACACAAAGTTGTAATTATGTGAAAATGACTATGTGAGAAAAAACAAAACGTTTGGCAGAGATGATCAAACAAAACGCTTATCAAAGGAAAAGTTTATCTGAGACACAGCCAGTATTGCGCGAGAGTAAAAAGTTGGAGCAACATCGAGTGAACAAGTTAACAAATATTAATATAATGAAAAACAAAAAAAATTATCTGATCCAAAAGTCACAAAATCCACCGCAAGCACTCAAACAGGGTGTAGTGTGTAATGCTCGACTTGCAAGCAGTTCGCCTTCGTCAGCCACTTCAGCAGCAAGTAGAGACAGCTAAAGAAACATCCGCCATGACATCCTTCATTGACCAATTCCTCATCATCGCCGGCCTGACCATCGCCGCAGGCTCCACCTAGATCGTCCAACTGAAACCCACTCAGGACATCCTCATCCCGGCATCACTGGCTTAGTTCAACGTATCGTCTAAAAATTTAGAAAGCATTACATTATTCAAATTTTGGAATTCATTGCATATAGACGTTCACGAAGCCGCCAATAATGCTATCACTCAAAAACAAACTCAACAACACAACCCCCAAAACAATGCAACAGCTTGTGACAAAAATAAACAATTGCATGAAAATGTTTAAAAAACTAATTTTCCCTGAACACGTGGAATATCTGGAGGATTCATTAAAATATTTTAATAAGAGGATTGCTGATACACCGATGGTTTCTAATATACATGGACAACATTTCACATCTTGTTGCTGGGCTATCGATTAAGTTAGTCAAGGTGTTGATACTTGCGCATGTCATTTCTTCACTGTACGCCCACAAAAATATCTAAAAATTATGAAAATGTATGTGAATTTAGAACATCGTTTCTGAATATTGTACTTTAAAAATAAAAATATATTATATACACAAAAAATAAAATTTCATTAATTTTTATTGGGAAACGGGACTTGGTAAAATTCTTTTACAGCCGTTACTTTCAGATTTGGGTTTCTTGTATTTAAGTGGGTGGGTATGCGATGGTTCCCGAGATTGTTGAGAAACCGATACAACAGGATCCTTTTACCTCATGTCCTTTGTTGGTGGGTTAATTGAATATGTTTTTTAAAGCATTCGATCGAAAATCACAGACTGTCCCTTTCAAGGGTCTTGGGTGACAGTACTCGTTGAGAAACTGTTACAAGTGTATCCATTTACCCAGCTCCCACGCATTCCCAGTTGGGTTAACTAATTCAACATGTTGTTTCAAGCATTCGATCAGTTGTATGTGGAGAAAGTGTGGGAAAATTACAGACTGTCCTTTTCAAGGGTCGTTGGTGACCGTCCTTCATAGGAAATTAGCTCCCTTCTTCAATACACCCCGTCCCTTTTACTCAGGATTACTCGCGAGCCAGGATCGCTACAGAGCGGGATCGCTCCCGCCCGGGATCGGTGCGGCGCGCCATTACACCCCGTCTCTTTTTTTAAGTGAAGGGTCGTGGGTGAACGAGTACGTGCCCCTGATAAAAACACAGGTGCGGGACAGGATCACTCGGGATCGTGGGAACCCTTGAACACTTGTTTCTCAAGTGTCTTTTTACATGCTGTGACCCTAATTTATTTCATCTTTATTACCCCCTCAGTTGACAGGTTGACATCTAAGCCTCATTAATTGCATTTCTATTACGTCATTTTGACAGCTAACCCATTAATTGCCGACATCAAAAGTCTTGCTAATCGGGTATTTATACTACTGCTAAGTTATCATATTTTTTTCAACATTTTCTGATCGTTCCTATGGCACTTATATGATATCGTTGTCCGATCCGTCCCGTTCTGATTTATATAGTAGTGAGAGCATATATTTTCAAAGTTTCATTCAGATAGCTGAAAAACTTACTGACTAGTTTGCTTAAAAACGGACAGACGGACGGACGGGCGATAGATGGTGCTAATCAAGAATATATATACTTTATAGGGTCGGCAATGTCTCCATCACTGCGATGCAAGCTTCTGACTTAAATAATAATACCATGCAAGGGTATAAAAACATAAAGATGTGTGTGTATGGTCCCACAGTCGGGCGTTTAACCGTTACTAAGGACGCCTTTCGTGATAATAGAGAAAAAGAATGCTTCCTTATGTCCTTTACACCCCTCTTTGATTTCCACCATAAAAAATACAGAAAAGATAGAAGGTATTTGCATTATCAGTTATGATACTGCAATGATATTGATTAATTACCTGTTCGTGATCCTCGAAATTATTGCCAGTTTCCTCTTCGTTTGCGCAGGCACCATAGGTCTCTTTTGGTGTTCTCAATTTACCGTTTTCTCCCTTATTATTAAGAGATTCGGCGTCTGCTAGTACCCAAAGCGGAATTTCTGCAAAGCTTGTAACTGTGAATGCCACACAGGCAATGAAAATAAAAGTTATTATAGAGAAAACCGCCTTAACGTGTCCACCCAACCGCCGACCTAGATTATTTAAGGTTAAATTACTTTGAATCAATTTAATACTTATTTCTTACCGATATCTGTTTCATCCCAGTTCAAACCACCCATTGAATATCCGAAAAATCCACCCAAGCCTGCCCTTCGCGTGGTCTTCTGGTAAACATACGTCTAGGAGATAAGCTCTATCCGGGCTTTGGCAAGCATCCGCGTCAAAATCGAGGACAGTTCCCAATACTGCAAAAAATATACCCCAAGCGTGGGAAGACTTTGGTGTCGTATAATGTGTATTGGTGAAATTGTTCAAATTATTAGATTCATCAAATTGACCTCGTGGATCCTCACTTCCATCTCCAAACAAATATCCAAGACATTCTCAGTTGGGAACTAATAAAAGTCCTAAAAAAAACAAAACACTTTTTTAAATATTAGATAAATTTAAATGGTGCTAAAGAACTTAGAAAATAAAACCGAAAAAGCATAGATCTAAAATCATCAACTAGTATTAATATAAATTACCGGACCCGGAGGACGTTGTCCCGCCCAAAAGTAATATTTAAAGAGATGGCGCTCTCGATTGCTTTCAATAAATGGAAATAGAAAATCCATACAACTGAATTCAATTAAAATAATTTCAATGTATTTCAATGCATTCGTATTTAATACAATGCAGTATGATAAACAACATTTATCGTCATCCTATTTGACGTGAAGACAAAAAAGGAGATGACTTTTCGACACGGAAACATGCGACGTAAAGTTGGCCGTGTGAAAAGCAGTCAAATTCCGAATTAATACTTTGATTGACCTTGCGACTTATTAACTGACATAGCGAACGCAAGACTTACAGAAAAACGTTATTGATGAGATCTTCCTTCGATTCAGTTAAATTATAGAAATTTTGTGGAAATGATATCAATCCCGTCACACAATCAGCTGGAAGACTTCAAGCAAGCATTAATTTTGTCTGCAGCTGCCGAACGTGGAATGACTGGTAGCGTTAAAAAAAAATTTCCTGACAACAATAATCATATTCAACATAATCATTGCATTACTACTGTTTCGCAAATATTTCAACGTTCGATCGAGTGCATCCAGCGATTTCTTATGTGCCATGGCTCAATAGACCCAAAGACTCAGCTTACATTCTTGCAATACTTTAGCTATCGTTCAATTTTTCGAGATAATACAGGTTGGTGTTTCACAAACTTGCAAATTTAATGGTAACTTCCATGCTGACTGTGCAGTTCGACCGCCTTCTAACAATGTTCTTGCGATGCCGGATCTCACTTCGAGAACGAATGGACGCAAAATTTAACGAAATAGCGAATGTCTTTTTAGTTCCACCAGGAGCATCCAAAAAGAAAATACCACCGGTATTTAAAATATCTTCACTCAAATCTTTGAATTTGTTCCACAATTCAGCTGGGTTTGAAGCAAAATATGTGGTTAGAATGATGGCAAACAAAGTGCGAATGTTATTCGGATTTGCTGTAATGACAGCTTCTGCCATAATGTAATCCCAGTGTGCATCATTTTCCAATAGTTGCAAACTCTTCTCGAAACGTTGCAAACAAATGAGCGTCAATTGTTTTCGCATCTTGGAATGAAATCGGTCCACGAACGTTGATTAGCAAAATCGCAAGTAAAAGCACTAATTTTTCAAATGAACAGCCAAATGTGTAACCGTGGGATATCTCTCATGGATGGGGAATGAAAAAATTTACAAGCTGCTTCATTGCTACTCCCATAGCGTCCCATTTGGAACTGTGTTGCTTCTTCCAATTAATTTTCATTCGCAACTTCAAAGACTGCTACTTAATCCTATCGCTTTGAACATTTGCAATTTGAACATACAATTCGGGATCAACCTCTGGATCAAGAACTTCGGCACTGATGACCTTATCAATTTCATTGGGTCGAATCTTATCTTTTAGAAGAAATGTAGTTGTCATGGTTTTCACGTACTATAATTCAGAATGAATATTGATTGATGAATATATTCTTATTGGTTTCCACTTCTGCACACAAAATATAAGCTATAACTTAATATTTGTGCTAAATATTTCAGTAGTCTTATTGACCTGTTTTATTTGAAATTGGTATACGGGTTCACCTTGCCAAAACATGATTTGAAATTGTAGTATTTCCTATATTTGCCTTCGTTTACCGGTTCGTAATGGAATTTGCATATCTATTTTGGAATGTTCCCCTCGATTGTTTTTAATGGACGGTGTCCCGCCCAAAATTCGTATTTAAGCAGATGGCGCTCTGAATTCAATTAATATAAAATTAATGTATTTCAATGCATTCGAATTCAACACAGTGCAGTATGATAAACAACATTTTTCGTCATCCCATTTGGCGCGATTACAAATAAGGAAGATGGCTTTCCGAGACAGGAATATGCGTCGGATAGTTGGCCGTGTGAAAAACAATAAAATTCCAAATTAATATCACAAATGTAGAGCGATGGACCTTCCGACTTATTAATTGACATAGAGAACTCAAAACGTACCGGAAACTGAAGTCGTTTCAGAGCAAATGGCAAATCGTTGGCAATCATAGGAATTTTGGAATGAATGCATTCGCCTTTAAAGATTGTTTCTTCAATAACATTCGACTGAAATATCTTTATTGTTAGTCGCGTATAGTTGCAAGGACACAGCTGATTGATGTTTCTCAACAATATTATCACCGAACCAACTTACATATAACCACAAATTATGTGGTGGTAATCCTGGTAATTCCAATGAATTAATGCAGTTCCTCTAGAAGTTTCAATTGATTGGTCCGTCGTTGCAAGGAAATGTCACGTGATTCCAGGTTTTCACCAACAACGTTAACAGAAACTTCATCAATTGCGGTAGCATTGAAACTTCGACGCTGTTTACCAATTGGTACTACAGGGTGTTTTTTAAGAGGTTTTTTTTTCAATAGGGTTCAGTTCGGCCATCTTTGATGTCAGCTGACATCTGGCGAGTGCTTTATGTTCTATTTGGTTTGACAATTCATGATGAATAGCTTAACATAGCGATACAAAATCGTTGAATTTTATTTCGAAAATCAGAAGTCGTTTGTGAAAGTGCACCGTTTGCTGCGCCCGTTTTATGGTGCTCATGTGCCATAGCCTCCAATATAGTGCGACATTACACCATTGGATTATTTTTTGTGGGGGTATTTGAAGTCGTTGGTCTATGCAAAAGAGCTCACCTCGATTCCGGCCCAAGAAGCCAAAATTGAACGAGCTATTGCCGACATACGGCCCCAGATGCTTGAAAATGTGGAAAATTGGACTTCCAGAATGCAGTTTGTGAAAAACTCACTTGGTGGCCATTTGCCGAAAGTTATATTCCATCACTAATGCCATCGATTTATCTTTCAAATAAAAAAAAATCTGCTCTCTACCGCAACCTGTGCATTTTCTTTTTCAATTTAAAAACATAAACCTCCTAAAAAACACCCTTTATACCTGCTTAATTTTGTGTTCATCAGAAGGCACAAGTTCAATTGAGGTTTTGAACAACTGATCCAACACATTGTGGTGATGAAACATCCCAGCATGCAAAATTATGAGCGCTCCGAAATATGTGTCTGAAAAGAGCCCAGTTTCAGAGCGTTTTATGAGTAAACACATAAATAGGAGTGTTTTCGGAGCCCAATCTGTGCGTCAAAAAAATAGGCTCATAAAAATATCTTTTTTTCTGAGCGTTTTCTGAGTAAACACATAAATAAGAAGGTTTTCGGAGCCCTTTCAGTGATTTAAAAACATTGGCTCATAAAAAGACCTTTTTTCTGAGCGTTTTCGGAGCTGTTGTAAGTAGAATAACGGAATGCAGATTCTTGCGACTCGAAAATGATGCAACATTTTCAGTTTACGCGTAACGAAGCTGGAAGTCGGACGTGTTAAAGCAGGGAATTTAAAAATTTAAAAAAGAAATATATAAATTACATGTAAGTATATTGACTATATAATAAATAATAAAAAAGAATGTTCAAAGAGCAAGCCGAAATGACTATAATAATACTTTAAGAAATATTTAGCGATTAAGCTGCCACCAAGTATTCCTGGAAGGGGACTAAGGAAAAGTGCATTCTTGGCATGGCGATAACAACAACACTTAGAGGTATTTATTAAATTTTGAATGTTTCTCATCAATAAAAATAAATATTAACTGTTTTTATTTTCTTTAGCAGCTTTCCATCAAAAATTGTCGCTGTATGGAAAGCAATTTTCAACAATATGCAGCTTTTATATTCAGACTGAAAGTGATACTAGGATTAAGTATCTAAGAAAATAGATTAAATGTTAAATTAAGAATTATGTTTAATTTTTATATTTTATGTTTTTATATGAATTCATCGAGTTACATATGTTCACATTTATTACTATTAAGGTAAAATTTAAAATAAAAGAAATGTATAAATATAAATAAACATTTTTTCAATAATTTGTACAAACCCAAAAGAGTAAAAAAAGTATCTTTTTGGAGCAAATTAAGTGCCTGAAAAAGGCACATAAAAGACTCTTATTGGAGCGATTTAGGTGCACATAAAAGGCTCTATTTGGAGCATTTTAAGGGTCAGAAAAGGCAACTTTTATGTGCGTTTTCAGAGAGTTTTCACTGCTTCATTCGGAGGGTGAAAGCACATATTTCACAGTCAGAAAAGACTCATATCGGACTCTAAAAAGTGCCCTCTTTATGATCCTGGATTTTCAAGGAAAAAAACGCTCTTTTCTGACTCTTTTCTGCACACTTTATGAGTGTAAATCCTCATAAAAAAGTATCAGAAAACCCTCAGAAAACGCTCATATTGCATGCTGGGCGATTACTAAAGAACCGTTAACTCGGTCAGTCTGAAATTTTGCAGGCTTATTAACAACAATATTGGCCAGTGCGTGGACGAAGGATTTTGAATTTAAGGCAAAACTTTTTTTTCCTGATGTAAAAACCAAAAATGAGTGTTTCACGACAAATTGTTATGTTATTCCACAAAAAAAATCTTAAAAAAGCCTATTTTTCCGCGCGCGCAAGTGTATATAACCCCTTAACGGTTGGCATGAAATTATGTTCAATAATATTTGTAACGCTGAAAAAAGTCATTTGGAAGCAATTATTATACTTCTGAATGTTAGTCAAGAAATGTTTGGAAACTGGCACCAGACAGAAGAGATTGCATTGGCTCTGGTGGAGGTTATAATGATGGAAGAACTTTTCCATCAGCAAAGTACAACCCTGAAGTTTATTTTGGGAATTTACGAGCGACAATACATTGCATTGTGCTATCCATTGTAGCATCATAGCAAAATGCTGCTCGATTCAAGTCCGTCTCACTGATTCTGCACCGCACACGTCTGTATTCATTTTCTTGATTATCCCGTGCGGCTGAACAACGTAGTCCTCTTCGCGCATTATTGTTTTCCGTTTCAGTATATCTTTCTTTTTGTGTGCGTTCAGCACGTAAATTCGCTACCCTTGAACGGATATCTTCTCAATGCGATTCACGCTGCTCATCTGTCATACTTTAACGAAGATTTGCCAACCGCCACGTTGTTCTACCTAGAGTTGCAAGATTTGAACGTCGTGGTCGCGGCATTATTTTACTTACACAAAAATGTTGAAAAATTGTTGTAAAAAATGCCAAGTCAGAGAAAATTCAAACAATGAATCAACGCACGGTGCAGTTTAAAAACATGAAAACAGCAAATTAAATAAATCGTAAAGTAGTTTCTTAGGCTAGGGTGAAGTTCAGTCACGCCAGGATCTCTTTACAGAAAAATGTATAAAGATATGGGACAAGGGTCTTTGATGAGACGGTGGGCTGACTTAAGATGGAGGTTGTCAGCCACCGGGTTACCTCGTGAAGATGGTTTTATCTTGTACTAGCATTTAGAAAGAAGAATCAGCGGATCGGGTTCTTGGCACTCGCCATGAGGGACCGAAAGAGGGAAAGAAATATTGGGATGCCCCTCGGGCTGCTTAATCACTAGAGTCTCCCCGCAAGATATTATGTCTTGCCATCAGCACTCGCTGTCGTACCTAAGACTGTCGTACCCAGACTGTTCGGAGGGAGATGGCTTTAAGCTGAATCACTCGATAAGTAAAACACGGTAGAACTTCGGGGTATTACGCGACGTGCGTTTGAGGTCTTTATTGGTAGAATGGTAAATTGGTACTAACTAAGAAGAAGGCTTAAAACTAGCTTGGGGAGAGCGGATTATAAGCTCTATGCACGAAAGTGCAGTGGAAGAGGGAGAGAGAGAGCGAGTGTACGGGATCACACTGCCTTCGGAAAATAAACGCCCTTCTGGCGTGAACACAGACATTTTATTTGTATTCTATTTGTATTTTTATTTCACCATTTCTTCCTTTTGATTTTCGAAATTTAATTGAAGCCGGTTTCATATTTTTGTCTCCTTGTTTCTCCCAAATAAGTTTTCATCGTTTTTTTTCAGCTTATTTTGTGACGTTCGGTCGTGCCTCGGGTAGTCAGGGCTGGCCAGGGTCATCCACATTTATTTGGTTCAGGACAGTGGTGCTAGAAAGGAATCCCCGACCCGAGTCCCAGTGAGAACGCGCAGAGTTTGACCTTAACGAGGCTTATATATATATAGTTTATTGGTTCGTTCTACAGAGAATAAGATGGTAGGGTATAGCGGCGGGGGGCTCGAAGGGTAGGTCCGCGTAGAGCTTCCCTCGTCCAATGTCCGGGTTCCGTGGGCGGGGCTTCTTGCGTCGGGTGTCCGCGTCTGGGACGTGGCCTCTCACGTCTGGCCGGAACGGGCTCCGTCGAATATCTGGGAAATATAGGAGAATACTGGTGGAAGTCAGCAGAGAGAAATATTATGGGACCTTGAAGTCGGCAGAGAGAATTATTGTGGGACCCTGAAGTCGGCAGAGAGAATTATTGTGGGACCCTGAAGTCGGCAGAGAGAAGTATTGTGGGACCCTGAAGTCGGCAGAGAGAAGTATTGTGGGACCCTGAAGTCAGCGGAGAGAAATATTGTGGGACCCTGAAGTCGGCAGAGAGAAGTATTATGGGACCCTGAAGTCGGCAGAGAGAAGTATTATGGGACCCTGAAGTCGGCAGAGAGAAAAGTATTGTGGGACCCTGAAGTCGGCAGAGAAAAATATTGTGGGACCCTGAAGTCGGCAGAGAGAGGTATTATGGGACCCTGAAGTCGGCAGAGAGAAAAGTATTGTGGGACCCTGAAGTCGGCAAGAATACGTAAGATGTTGTTGTTGTGGGACCCTGAAGTCGGCAAGAATACGTAAGATGTTGTTATTGTTGGACCCTGAAGTCGGCAAGAATACGTAAGGTGTTATTGTTATGGGACCCTGAAGTCGGCAAGAATACGTAAGATGTTGTTATTGTTGGACCCTGAAGTCGGCAAGAATACGTAAGATGTTGTTGTTGTGGGACCCTGAAGTCGGGAAGAATACGTAAGATATTGTTATTGTTGGACCCTGAAGTCGGCAAGAATACCTAAGATGTTGTTGTTATTGGACCCTGAAGTCGGCAAGGATACGTAAGGTGTTGTTGTTAGTGGACCCTAAAGTCGGCAAGAATACGTAAGGTGTTATTGTTGTTGGACCCTAAAGCCGGCAATAATACATAAGGTAGTTGGGGATAAGCACTTACTATCCTGGCTGTCGATATTTACCGCTGAGAGATCCTGATCCTGATCTTGCTGCCTTGTCGCTGCTTGCTGGTGACTTCCACCTCGGTCGACTCCGACCACTGAATGATGATTCAGAAACCAGCCGCCCGCTTTATATAGCGCTTGGCTGGGTTTGGTGTGCCCGCCCGGGCTGTGGATTTGCCCGACTTAATGTGTTGAGTTCGAGGACGTCTCTGTCCGGTGATGTGTCCCGCGGCGTGGTATCCCTGGCTTGTTCTTCGGGTGCCGTATTCAGGTATGGCGGAATGATCGCTGCTGTCCTGAAATTTTGGGATGTGGATGGTATCTCCGCTGCTTGGCGCTGTCCGTTTCCAAAGCTTGTGCCTGTTGTCGGTCCTGTGGTCGTCGTTGGTTGCCTCGGCGCTTGTCGTTCGCCCGGCCCTCGGCTAATCCGTGGGTGTACACCGTCCGCCCTCGGAAGGTGGGCCGTTCTGGTCCGGCCCGTTCGGACGCGTTCCGTCTGCGGCTAGGCCTTTCCGTCGTGGTTCGCCTCCCTCGGACCCGCTCCGCCAGTGCACAGTGGTTTTTTCTTGCCTTTTTTTGGCAGAAATTCGAAATGATGACCTATCTTCACCAAATTTGGTTTGTGTTACTCTTTACTTCCCCCAAGATGATTCACAAAGTTTCAAGTGATTTGGTCAACTTTCATATAGTTGCCTTACCTACCTACCTGCCTACCTTACCAAAGAAAAAAAATTTTTTTTTATTTTTTATTTTTTTTATTTACCAATGAAATACAACATTCAATTAAATTATTCTGACAAATTTTTTAAAATATATGCTGCCTAACTGCATCCTCAGAGCGACTATTGTTGCTCCAAATGTCTAGCAGCTCTGCATGTATTCATCTACAAAAACGTAATTTTTTCAAAAAGGAACAAAAAGGAGCATATGAAACTAGTTGTATAATATTATACACATGTTAGTTAATAACTTGCCGTTAAAATTGTTTTGCAGTGGTTTGCCATACAAAAGTTATATTCCACGAAACACAGCTACATTTGTTAAGTTGACTGTAAAAAAGGCACATAAACAAAACACGATACAACTACACAAAAACGTATAACATACACAAAACTGTTAGTGAACTACAAATCTACATACCTGTGCTACTGTTTTCCATGACAACACTTTAAACTTTTTTAATTCTCTGAGGAAATATAAATCACAAATGTTGCAAAATGATTTGTCGCCAATTTTGTCTTACGCATGTTATCGACAATCGGCTGTCTTTGAGAGGCTGGAGATAAGCCAGCGATGCATAAAAAAGTAAAAATCGACTTTTTTTTATCTAATTAGACTATCCTAAATATAAAAAAACAATAAATTTGTTTAATCCGTTAAAAATTTTTTTTGACTTTCTGCCAAAAAAAACACATAAAAAACCAGTGTGGGAAGGAGGGAAACAGGAATAATAGACAGAGTGTGGAATTGGGATATCAGATACCAAGGGACGTCAAACCCACTAGAATTCCTAGAAAAAATGGAACAATGGGCCACCGGATACGGACTCCAGCACGATCAGCTGGTCCAAACAATGCCATTTAGACTGAAAGGAATCGCCATAGACTGGTTGAACATGACACCAACAAGAATCACCTCGTGGGCACAATTACGAACGGAACTGTTGGAGTACTTTCTTCCACCAAGGTACGGAGAACAGTTGGAAACCCAGATAGCGCAGTTAAGACAGAGAGAGAACGAGCCAGTAAGGGAATATGCGATGAACCTAAGAAAGCTTATGAGGTTCACGAAACTGTCGGAAACTGAAAAGCTGGACTGGGTGTACAAGAACTGTAGGAGCAAGCTAAAGCTGTACACAAGGAGGAACGGATTCGCGACGCTGACAGAGTTCCTCAAGCTAGCCGAGGAAGTAGAGGAAATCGAACAAATGGACACACAAACCGGGCAAGCAGGACCACAACCGGTGAGGCCAGAAATATGCACGCGATGCGGCGGAACCGGTCATACGGCGCGCACATGCGGCAACCCACCGAGGCTGTTCTGGTGGGTTTGTGGAAGAAACGGAGTCAGAACAACAGAATGTTGCGGGGATAGGTCGGGAAACGAAGGAGGCCTGAGCGGGTAGAGCTGGCAGCTCAGGCAAGAAGAATAGGTCCAGCGGCAGGTGGTATGAAATGCGACGGCTACCAGATAGTAGCGCGATTCGGAGTAGGGTGTAGGAGTGCCAAAGGCATAATAGACACCGGAGCGACAAAAAGCGCGATAAGTAGAAATATGTTCCAAGATCTGAGAGAAGAGGGAAGGTGGAACAGGATGAATGCAGAGATATCACTGGCGGACGGATCAGGACAGAAGGCGATAGGAGGGTTCAAGACAAAAGTGGAGTTCGGAGGAAGGAGATTTGAAATAACATTCATGATCCTACCAAACGTAGAAGGAAGGATGCTCTTGGGGATGGATTTCCTGACAAGAGCAGAGAGCGTGCTGAGATGCGGCGGACTGGAGTTGGAAATACGAGGGACCGAAAACGAAAGGAGGAAGGAGACACGAAACATAAGAGAAGCGACGACGTCACGGGAACCGTCCGAAGAGGAGATCAATGCATTCCTGGAAGAAAACAAGCGGATATTTGAGAACATGGAAGGAGTCTGTAACGCAGCCATACACAAGATATACCTCAAAGACACCAAACCCATTAAACAGAGGTATTGTCCACGAAACCCAAAACAACAGGCGATAATCAACGAACAGGTAGATGAATTACTCAGCCTGGGCCATACACCGCACCCGTAGTGTTAGTAAGGAAAAAGAATAACGAGTGGAGAATGTGCATCGACTACAAGCTGTTGAACGACAGGACAGAGAAGGATGCATACCCGGTACCACGCATGAACTTCATCCTCGACCAACTAAGGGAAGCCGAATTTATAAGCACTATCGACTTGAAATCGGCAAATCCCAGTGGAAGAGAAAAGCAGACAGGCGAGGACTGTTCCAATGGACAGTGATGCCATTCGGGCTGACCACAGCGCCGGCGACGTTCCAGAGAGCACTGGATAACATCATCGGGCCAGAGATGGAGCCATTTGCCTTCGCGTACTTGGATGAAATAATTGTGATAGGACGAACCAAGGAAGAGCACCTGGCAAAGCTGAAAGAGGTATTCAGGAGATTGCAACAAGCAAACCTACGGATCAACTCGGACAAATGCAAATTTTTCCAAAAGGAGTTAAAATACCTGGGACACGTAGTAAGCGACCAGTGCATCCGAACGGATCCCGAAAAGGTGGAAGCAATCAGAGATTTACCAGCCCCGAAGACCACCAAAGAGGTGCACAGCTTTCTCGGGACGGCGTCATGGTATAGGAGGTTCATACCAAAGTTTACTTAACAAGCAGGAGCACTACAGAAGTTAATCCGAAAAAGGAAAAAGTTCGAGTGGAGCGATCGTCACCAGGAATCCTTTGACAGCTTAAAGGAAAGCCTGACAAAAGCACCGGTATTGGTATGCCCGGACTTTACCAAACAATTCAAACTGCAGACGGACGCCAGCGACGTGGGCATCGGAGACGTACTGACCCAAGAAACAGAGGACGGGGAACATGTCATATCATTTGCCAGCCGGAAACTGAGTAAGGTGGAGCAAAACTACAGCGCAACGGAAAAGGAATGTCTGGCAATCCATTGGGGCATCGGGAAATTTAAGATGTACCTGGAAGGATACCAATTCATAGTGGTGACAGACCATATGGCGCTTAGATGGCTAAATTCAATCAAGAGTCCGGCAGGAAGGATATCACGATGGGCATTGGGACTTCAGCCATACCAATTCGAGGTGCAATATCGGTAAGGGAAACTGAATGTATTGGCAGACACACTGTCAAGAGCCCCACCAGTGGAACTAAAGGCGATCAGAAACACAGAAAGCTGGATAGACCGGAAGAACAGGGAACTGCTGGAGGACCCAGAGAACACGGAATTCCGAATAGAAGGGAAACGTCTGTACAAACTGAGTAAAGATAGAAGGGACCAACACCCGTGGAAACTGTGCGTACCGGAGGAGGAAATACAACAGATCCTAACGGAAAATCACTGCCAGGCAGAAGCAGGGCACATGGGGATGTTCAAAACGGCTAGAAGAATAAGAAACAAGTACTTTTGGCCACTGTTGATAAAAGACGTAAGAAACTTCGTACGGAGCTGTGAAAGCTGCCAGCGGTATAAAGTGGCGCAGCAAAAGGCAGCAGGAAAAATGCTGACCAGGGTCGCGGAAGCACCCTCGGAAACAGTATGTGTCGACTTCGTAAGGCCGTTACCACGGTCAAAGCATGGAAACACGACACTACTCGTCATGGTGGAGAAGTTCTCGAAATAGGTGGAGTTGGCAGCAATCAGACAAGCAACAGCAGACTCATTCCTGAGAGTTTTTCGGGAAAGGATAGTGACCAGGTATTAAGGAAGAACGAGATGGAAAGATGGGGCATACGACAACAATTTACGGCCCCATACACCCCGCAGGAAAACCCCACAGAGAGAACCAATAGGACCGTAAAGACAATGATCGCCCAAATAACAGGCGAGGACCAGACGAACTGGGATGATAAAATCCCAGAACTAATGTTGGCCTTCAACAGCAGCACGTCGGAGTCCACAAAATATAGCCCGGCGAAGATAGTGTTAGGGAAAGAACTACGAATACCCAACACAGTGTTCGATAAGGAAACAGAAGGGTCCGGAATGAAAGAAGAAAGCGTGGAGGAAAGGTGGATACGGATAGGAAACCTAAGGAAAGAGGCGGCAGGTTACATGGAAAGAGCAGCGGAACAACAAAAACGCCATTACGACTTGAGGAAAAGAGAATGGAAACCGACGAGAGGGGAACTCGTGTGGTACAAAACACACCACCTGTCCAACGCAGCGGAAAAATTCAACGCCAAACTAGCTCCAAAATACGACGGACCTTGGAAAGTGATAGGGTTCGTGTCTCCGGTGATTCTGACAGTTAGAGACCAGAAAACACGAAAAACAAAACGGATATATATTGGAGACACAAAACCGCACCTAAGCGAGGCAACGAACCATCACGAACACGATCAATCGACGACTATCGGAACAAGGAATATCGATACCAGGGCCAATACAGGGGCAAAAAGGAGGATTCAAGCCACTGCCACCGACGGGCACACTAAAGAGGGAAATCCAAAAAGAGAAGACAAGCACACTAAAAGACGGCCAAGGCCTATATAAGCAGAGCCAAGAGCAGTCAGAACCACAGAAGGCGAGCGACGAGAGAACATGAATAAGTTCAAGTTGAGCGCCAAGCGGTTCCGAGAGAACCACGCCAGACCGAGGGAAGTGTTAGCCCGATCGAAGATGATCGAGATGACAGCGCAGGGTACAGCCCGGAAAAGGACGGCGCCACCGAATATGGCACCGCCTCGAAGACCGACAGGTCAAGGGGGAGGGCGTGACGCGGCGACCTCACGGTTGACGGATACCGTCCAAGGAGGCCGAAGCGATGCGACCAACCACCCGGGGACCAAGAGACCACCAGCACCGAGGGAGGCAAGCCGCGACGGAATGGCCCAGCCGCAGACGGAACACGTCCGATTGGGCCGGACCAGAGTGCCCCACCTACCAGCCCAGAGGGGGGCGGGTTATCCCGCAACGGTCCCGACGCAGACGGAGAACGTCCAGCAGGGCCGGAGCGGGAAGGCCAACCCCCCAACGGGAACCACTGCACACTGGTTTTTTATGTGTTTTTTTTGGCAGAAAGTCAAAAAAAATTTTTAACGGATTAAACAAATTTATTGTTTTTTTATATTTAGGATAGTCTAATTAGATAAAAAAAAGTCGATTTTTACTTTTTTATGCATCGCTGGCTTATCGCCAGCCTCTCAAAGACAGCCGATTGTCGATAACATGCGTAAGACAAAATTGGCGACAAATCATTTTGCAACATTTGTGATTTATATTTCCTCAGAGAATTAAAAAAGTTTAAAGTGTTGTCATGGAAAACAGTAGCACAGGTATGTAGATTTGTAGTTCACTAACAGTTTTGTGTATGTTATATGTTTTTGTGTAGTTGTATCGTGTTTTGTTTATGTGCCTTTTTTACAGTCAACTTAACAAATGTAGCTGTGTTTCGTGGAATATAACTTTTGTATGGCAAACCACTGCAAAACAATTTTAACGGCAAGTTATTAACTAACATGTGTATAATATTATACAACTAGTTTCATATGCTCCTTTTTGTTCCTTTTTGAAAAAATTACGTTTTTGTAGATGAATACATGCAGAGCTGCTAGACATTTGGAGCAACAATAGTCGCTCTGAGGATGCAGTTAGGCAGCATATATTTTAAAAAATTTGTCAGAATAATTTAATTGAATGTTGTATTTCATTGGTAAATAAAAAAAATAAAAAATAAAAAAAAAATTTTTTTCTTTGGTAAGGTAGGCAGGTAGGCAGGTAGGTAGGTAAGGCAACTATATGAAAGTTGACCAAATCACTTGAAACTTTGTGAATCATCTTGGGGGAAGTAAAGAGTAACACAAACCAAATTTGGTGAAGATAGGTCATCATTTCGAATTTCTGCCAAAAAAAGGCAAGAAAAAACCACTGTGCTTCCTTCCATTTTTGTCTCCTTTTCGTTGTCCATCCTTGTGTTTGTTTCCGTTATTATGATTTCTGGTATCCGGGTGGGGCTTTTCTCTTTATTGTATTTGTCCGCCAGCAGTGTCAGCTTCTTACGGTATTACGGTATTTACGAGGTAATACGGTATTTATTATTTTCTTCACCCTTTCTCTTGTTCTAGATTGTCCCACTATTCAATTTTATTTAGTAATTTTCTTTTTTTCTGTGCCTTTTTCTGGTGTTAAGTTTTGCTTCCAAAATTGAGGATATTTCCCGGCACCGTTACATATTTCGGGTTAGGGTTTGGTCTGACCACTTCAAGGTGATACCGCATCGAGGTTCGCCGAGATTTCATAACACGCGATCGTTTTGGCCGGATTCGCTTACCACTCGTAGGAGTTTCACTTTTACACTCCTTCGTCTCCCTCTCGTACACACATACACATGGGTTCCGCGAGCTGTCCGGGGAGACGGCCTGTGCTCCGCCGCTGGTCCTGGGCCGGACACAGCCGTTCCCTTTTCTCGATGCTCCCTGTTCTTCAGCCGGCACTCGCCGGTTGAGTTCTCCTCCTCCCCGTACTGTTGCTGCGCTGGTGTCACACGACCACCTCGTACTCGATGTCTCCCTTGTCCATGGGGCTTCCTCAAGCCCGTACTGCTGTGGCAATCACCCTCTCTTAGTTTTTCACCTCCCGTTATTTCAAGCGGCGCTGCCGCCTGTAATTTGTATTCCGCGTCCGTTTCATTAGTACTCGCCTATGGAACTGCCACAAGGGTAGTGAAAATTCTAGCGGCTTGGCCTCGTTCAATTTGTTCTGATCGTTTTGTCTCGTTCATTCATATCTCATGCACCTGAACTTTCGAGCCCGATCGTGCTCCGTCTCGCTCGCTCTCTTAGTCCCGGCTGTCACGTGGCCAGTTTTTCGTTATGAACTTCTCGTAATGCGCCTGTATGTATGTGTCCGTTCGCGGCGAAGTTTCCTGCTAGTGGTGCAAGTTTGGGTAAGCTTAACACTATCGAGGTGGCTAAGGCTTTGTTATTAAAGCGTGTGCGCCTGTCGCCGCGCCGACCTAACTTAGCCAGTGGAAGTTGGCAGTCACATGCCGACTACCAAAGACCGACCATATGTGGTGAAGAACCACATCCTGCTCGAGGTGCCCCTGCTCTAGACTAAATATCGCGGATCTAGAGAGGACTACTCGAAAAAAACCCGTAATCACCGGTGTTACCATACCGTGCCTCCGTGATGAATGGCACTACGTCAGTGTGTCTTTTAAGGGTGGCGTCCGGATACCTGGCACCTCCGGTCGTATAAGCGCCCGATCCGGGGTATGAGGCTCTGCCCCGGGGGATACTTCCTTCCTCACTACTCGTTTGACCAACTTATGGATACCAACTGTAACAACAATGAAACAGGGTGCTCTAGCAGCCCCAAATCGATTGATATCGAACCAATCCGGGAGCCCGAAGTAGCCATGGACGTATGTTCACAAGGCTCTGGCACCGACACAATCACCAAAGAAGAGGAAGAAGCCCTTCTCGCCTCTCCCAAGGTAAACAAACCCAAGCGGATCGCTCTATCGGGCGCTGCTAGGAAAAGGTTGCGCAGACACCTTGCGAACGGCATTCCCATGGAGGAGGCCAAAAGGCTCGCTCAGAAGCCTATGGACCCTCCAAGGGTTGAACCCAGCAAGAGTGGCGCGACCAAAAAGAGGATAAGATCGGCCAACACGACCCCAGAAGAGGTGTCGACAAAGAGGGCAATGATTAAAACCGCGGCACCCAGATCCTTGACGAAGGGTGGTCTTGCGACTGCACTGCCTGCCACGGAGGCTCCAGCAGCCTCCACAACCGCAGCTGTGGCTGTGGCTGGGCAGCAGACACAGGAGCAGTCACCCAAAGTCGGTATCATGCCCTCCTGCAGGGACGTTGCCAGCTCGTCGAAGATGGCGATACTCCCTGCCGACTATCCCAACAGCCTGCTCACCACGGAGCAACTGAACACCATCCAGGCTGCCATCCTGTCGAGGGTGATGGCCCTGAGACACGGCTCTGTGAAGCCGCTGTTCTCTGGCTGCACCGTCCGACCAGGCTGGATGGCTGTGACGTGCGGGAATACGGATACAGCCGAGTGGCTGAGCACCGAGGTGCCCAAGCTCCGGCTGTGGAAGGACGCTCGCCCTGTGGTCTTAAACCTCATTGAAGGCCAGAACAGCGGCCAGCGAGTAAGAGACTGGGAGTGAGGCAAAACACGGCTGTCCTGACGATTGCGCTGGACCCGGTCTCGGCCAACCGGCTGAAAGCGCTGGGGAATCAGCTCAATTTTGCGTTTGGCACGGCTACTCTTAAGCCAAAGGCCGACACGCAGGCCAAGACGCAGGCAGTGGCTCCAGCTCACGAAGCGGAGAAGCCGACGTACTTTGCGAGAGGTTCGCTACAATGGACATAGCGTTCATCCAGGAGCCCTGGATAAATTTTTTTCTTTTTTCTCCACAAATTGGTTTATTAAAGCGTCTGTTAACGCTAATTCACTACAACTATTATTAAAAAACAATTTGTCCAGTGGTGCTGGTGTTAAACATGAATAAGTTTTAAGTATTTTCAGGCTAACAGCTGCCCAGAGAATGAAATAAAGGTGAGGTTATGGGATGAAAGGTGTTAGAGTGAAAAGAGTACAGGTACAAAAATTGGTAAGTGCTTAAGGTATCCTCCGACGAGCCAGCTAAGCTAGAGTGGTCCTCTTGAGTCTTCTTCTTGGAAGTGGTATAGTAGTGTCCCTTGCAAGAGGATTCGGGTGAGTCAGAAGCCTTTCCCAGTGCCTTCTTGCCGCCTCGTTTATGTAATCCCCAATTAAAGGAACTTTAAGATCGCGATGAATGTCTCGGTTCCGGATGTACCAGACTGCTCCAGAAATGCTTCTTAGGAATTTAGATTGGAAGACCGAAATTTTTTTAAGGTTTGATTTTGACGCCGCACCATAAATGGGAAGACCATATTTCCAAATAGGAGCAAAAATACTAAGATAAATTCGCCTCTTGTTGGACAAACTTAACTTGCTTCGTTTCTCTCTTCCAAGTGAACGGACGTGTTTTTTTCTTGCGCTCTCGTTTTGTGTTAATTTTTGCATTAAAACAACCGGGGTTTTATTTAAATCTTCTACTTTGTGATTAATAAAGTTCCCGTTCACTTCGTGTGCATGCAGCTATTCTGTTTTGTGTATTTAATTGCTATTATTTTCACAATTTAGTTTGTGCTGCCGGTGTTTGCTTTGCATTTTTTGCATTCCTCTTTGTGCCTTCTCCGTTTAGTTTGCGCCGTCGCGACAGCTAAACGTTAACCTCGCTCCCACGCTCACCCGTTTACCCGCTCTCTCATTCTCCCGCTCTCTCGGTGCAGCTGCACTTTTCTTATCTCTTTCTACGTAAAGGTACAGTGGTAAGTCCCTATAATGTCTGCTATCGTCTGTTTCTCTAAGACCTGTAAAAAGGCAATTAATTCTGCGTTACTGCTGCGAGGCCTGTCGCGAGGTTGAAAGAGAAATGATGTCTTTTATGCGGCAGACCAAGGGCGGTTTTAAAGACATATTATCGAGTTTTCGTAAAACTCATGATATGCTCTTGGCGCTGGACACTCAATTTAATAGCCTTAAACTATTAAATGAGTCTCCTAGGCGCAAAAAAACCGCAACTGGTCTACAGCATATAGGCGGATCTCACCAACCAGCGGCGGACTCCCAACAGCAGCCTCTCTCAACACAGCCCTCGACCTCAGAATTCAGTCAAAGAGTTCTGAGATCGAGTGGCAAAAAAGATTCGGCATCCGAATGTGTTGCGGGAGGGACCGCTCCCCGAAAATTTCCGTTTTGTCCCCTGGGGGTCCCAAATACTGACCCCTCAAAGCCCCATTAATTCACCTGCTCAGGGTATCAGGCCCGGACTACCGGCCGATATCGGCACTGCAGACAATCAGTCTGCAGCGCCGAAAGCCCTTGTAGTAGTACCACCTACGAAACAGATATTTGTTTCGCGGCTCTCCCCTGGTCAGACATCGGAAGATGTTATTGCCTTTATCCAAGGCAAAACTAGAGCTGAAAAAATACAAATAAAGGTGGAAAAATTCAAATTTTCTTATGCTAGGAATATTTCATCTTTTAAAATAAATGTCCCGAATGAACTCTTTGATACAATATGCTCTACCAATTTCTGGCCAGAGTATATTGTCGTCAAAGAGTTTGAAGCTAAGAAAAGAAACGGCGGCCCGTAGGAATAAGTCTTCCCAGGCCCGACCAGACCACTGCGCCCTCTACGACACCCGCTCCAAAAAACTAATCAATTCCCTCTCTATCTCCTATCAGAATGCAAGAGGCCTACGTAGTAAGCTTCCCAAATTGTATTCTGATAGTCTCTCGTTTGCATCCCAGGTTATTGTGTTCACAGAAACCTGGTTAAAGCCGGAGATTCTGAGCTCCGAAGTTTTCCCAGCTGTGTTCACAATATATCGGCTGGATCGGCCTATCAGACGTGGGGGTGGTGTCCTCATAGCGGTTGACTCCACTCTCGCGTCGGAATTAATAACTTTCGAGGAGTTTGATGTTGAATTCCTCTGTGTGAAGCTAACCATCAATGGTAGCTATATTTTCATTACCTGTTCTTACATTCCTCCTTTGTCCGAACTTCCTATTTATTGGAACCATCTTTCCGCTATCCAAACGGTTTTCAACCGACTTTCTAGTAAGGATCATTTAGTAGTTCTTGGTGATTTTAATATCCCAGGGGCTATTTGGTCCTCAAATACTTCCTCTAATGTACTTTTCACCTCCACACAGCATGATTTTATTGCTGGCTTGCTCGACATTTCGCTGTCTCAAGTCAACCATGTACGAAATTCCCTAGAGCGCTTGCTTGATCTCTGTTTTGTCTCAGATCCGGCAAGAGTCAGTTTAGCCAGGGTGGCGCCGTTGACGCTTCCCGAAGATCCCTATCATCCGACTTTCGACTTGACTCTCGACATTGGGACTGACTTACAGAACATATCTGACTGTCCAGCCAAGAAAGTCCTTTGTTTTCGCAAAACGGACTTCGAACGGCTGAATAACTTTATTTTAGATTTTAATTGGTCCGATTTATACATGTGCACTGACATGTCAGAAGCCGTGGATATTTTTTACAGTGCCATAAATTCCTTTTTTACTGAATGTGTTCCGTTATACTATCCATCAACATCGAATAAGCCTCCTTGGTTTACTAAAGAGTTGAGTCATCTTAAAAACAAAAAATCTAGGCTGTATACTAAATATAAACGTACCGGTTCTAACTCTGCCCTATCCCTTTATTTATCTGCTCGGTCAAGATTTACCGTGTTGAACGCGCAGTGTTACAAAAATTATTTGACTCGTTGTAGGGTCCAGATCTCTCAGGACCCAAAACAGTTTTATAATTTTGTTAACACTAAACGTAAGCCAATTACGCATCCTTCCTCGCTTTCGTTTGAAAATACTACCGTAAAAAATGATCGGGCTATTGCCGATCTGTTTGCGCAGTTTTTTCAAACCACTTACTCAACTTCAACTGACTGTAATCAGACTTATTCCTACATCATGCCCAAATCGAGCTTTATTTTCAGTCCTATTTTAGACGAAAGCACTATTCTTTCAGATCTTCATCGCGTTAAGCCCATTTATTCGCCAAGTCCCGACGGTATACCTGGCTGTGTGCTTAGGTATTGTGCCGACGCTCTGTGCAATCCCCTTCTAAAATTGTTTACCTTGTCCCTAGAAACCTCCCACTTTCCCCTTATTTGGAAGGAATCATTTATTATTCCTCTCCACAAAAAAGGTAGCAAATCGGTTGCCAGCAACTATAGAAACTTTTCGAGAAAATCATTACTCCACATTTGCAGCACCTGTGTAGATCAATTATTTCTCCATGTCAGCATGGATTTTTAAAGCGTAGATCAACGACAACCAATCTTTTAGAGTTCACTTCCTTCTTAGTTAGGGGCTTCCATAAGGGCCTTCAGACAGACGTAATCTATACTGATTTCAGTAAAGCATTTGATTCTGTCAACCATTCTCTTCTTGTTCGGAAACTCGATCTAATGGGATTTCCGGTTGATCTTCTTAGTTGGATCTCAAGTTATCTGAATGGCAGAACGCAAAAGGTCCTCTTTAAAAATTCTTTATCTAATGTTCTCAGGGTTACTTCTGGCGTCCCGCAAGGGAGCCATTTGGGTCCCCTGTTGTTTACATTATTTATCAACGACCTGCCGAAAGTTCTGACTAACTCCAAAGTACTTATGTACGCGGACGACGTCAAACTTTGTGTGCAATATAAGGACGCTTCCTGCCAGTCTGATTTACAAACAGATCTCAATAACTTCCAAACATGGTGCCGTATAAACTTATTGAACCTAAACGGCTCTAAATGCAAGCTAATGATTTTCTCACGTGTCGCTCCTAAGCTCGCGACTTACACGCTAAACTGCTGCTCTTTCGAAAGAAATAATGTAGTCGATGATTTGGGTGTCCGACTGGACCCTAAACTTGACTTTATTGATCATATTTCGTGCAAGGTGAATAAAGCCAGAGGTGTGCTTGGTCGAAAGAATTCAATGACCCCTATGTTACAAAATCCTTATATATTTCGTTAGTTCGTCCTATCCTAGAATATGGATCTTGCGTCTGGAGCCCTCAGTATGGGGTTCACAGTACACGCATTGAGTCAGTTCAGAAGAACTTTCTGCTTTTCGCTTTACGCGGTTTGAACTGGGATCCAAACCAGAGGTTACCCTCTTACTCTAGTAGACTTCTCCTAATTAACTTACCTTCTTTAGCTAACCGTAGAACCATGCTTGGCATTACGTTCATTTTTAACCTTATCCACGGTAACGTGGAAAGTGCTGACTTGCTGGGTCAGCTTAACTTTCGCGTACCGAGTAGAAATACTAGATCCTATATTCCTTTAGTTTTGAGCCAATGTAGAACGTCTTTTGAATTGCATGAACCCTTTAGAGTCTTATGTGCAAATTATAACGATTTGTACATGATAACATCAAACGTAGATAGCAGCGCGAGTAATCCAATGCAGCCGCCGAGCAGCAGTCTCCAGTTTACCCTTTGTCTTCTTAATATGAGACAAAAAGTTTAGCCTTCTGTCAAGGACCAGACCCAGATAGGGGTACTCCTTAAGCTGAGGTAGAAGATGACCGTGGATGAAAACACCTGGGCTGGAGTCCCTGCGCAAGGTGTAGGTCACGACTGCACACTTATCAGGGCTTATGGAAATATTCCACCTACAACACCAATTTTAAAATCTTTTAAGCATAAGTTGCAGTCGATCAGTCGCCTCATAGACGCAGTCCGCTCTGGCTAGCACTGCTGTGTCATCAGCATAGTTAGCAATGCACATGCCATTGCTTCGCCTTCGAGCTCGCAGAGGAGCATCATGTGTAAACAGGCTATAGAGGAACTGAGGAACTCCTGCTAAAATAGTTCTAGCCGAAGACGAAACACCATCCTGGACTACCTGAAAGCTTCTGTCAAATAGGAAGCTTTTAAGCAGGTCGTAAAGTTGTTGATGTAGCAGTCCTTTTAGCTTAGAGAGAAGACCAAGATGCTATACTCTGTCAAAAGCTGCCATAAGCTGTCAAAAGGCGCGAAGCTCGCGGCGGTCGACTGGGACAAGATCCCCAGCAAGCCAAGAGCCAGGGCAATGCTTTCGCACAAGAAAATGCTCAAGCTTCTGCAGATGAGTAACCCCGACTTCTCCTCCTCTGACTGGCGAGTTGCCAAGGTTGAGGAGGCCGTTGGTCCGAGGCGCCAGGTTGTCCTGACTCTCAATAAGACAGTCGAGGTGCTGAAGAAAAACAGGGGGGCACTCAGGTACGGCTTCGATACAAGGCAGACGCCAAGCCGGGCCTTAAATAGGAGGACCCTGACATAGAGGGACCTGGCAGCGAGGAGGCGCCCAAAGGTTTGTCCGACGAGGAGGACATTCTGGAGGGTTACGTCTCCGAGGAGAGCGAGCTAGCTAGGGGCTTGCGCGGCGTTGGGATGTCCGAGGAGGAGGACGGGCTGGACGAGCCGACCTCGGACGCAGAATGTCTCTGACGTTCCTGCAAATAAACCTCCACCACAGTAAAGCAGCTTCCGCTGCCCTACTTGTCCACCTGGCGGAAGGTGGTATCAACGCTGTCCTCATCCAGGAGCCCTGGATCTGTGGCGACAGAATCCAAAGGATGAGGGCAGCCGACTATAGGCTGTACGCAGCCCCATCAACAGGTTAATCGCGAGCCTGCATAGTCGTTAGGAAAGATTTAACTCTTTTCATGCTTCCCAATTTTAGCAATGATGACTTTATTACTGCATGTCTAGAGGGACCAAAGGGGTCCCTCCGGATATGCTCAGCATACTTGGGGCACGACAAGGACCGCATTCCTCCGCCTTTATAAGACTAACATGTCCCTATACAACAGGGAATTAAGAAAGGCCAAAAGAAGGGCCTGGTCCGACTTTGCTCAGGAATCCACGACTATTCTGAGGCGTCTAGGCTGCGGAAGGTCCTCTCGACAACGCCCTCCAACCCGGGCTTCGTCAAGCGTCCTGACGACAGTTGGACGACCTCCAGTGAGGAAACCCTCGGAGTTCTCCTGGATGCTCTCTTCCCCGCTAGATCTTTTCAGAGCAGCCTGCCTAACCCCCCGACACGGCGGGGTCCGTCCGAAATGGCATAGCTTCTTACTGATAGGAACATCGAATGGGCAGTTAACAGCTTCAGCCCATATAAATCCCCAGGGGTGGACGGCATTTTACCTGCAAAGCAAAGCTACGCAGCTGAGCTATCCACTCCCTGGCTTCGACTGATCTTTTCGATCATTTTCGACACAGGGATCATTCCAAATGGATGGCTCCGCTCAAAAGTTGTTTTCATCCCCAAGGCAAGCCATCGCATTGCACGCCTCAGGACTACAGGCCGATAAGCCTCTCCTCGTTTCTACTCAAGACGCTGGAGAGACTCATCAGTCTGGATCTTACGACTAATATTCCCCAATCATCCTTATCAGGATCTCGACACGCGCATAGGACGGGCAGATCGACAGAGACAGCACTCCATTCGCCTACCACTATCATTGAAAAATCGCTCCACGAAAAGGAGTTCACACTCGTCGCCTTCCTGGATATAGAGGGCGCTTTCAACAACATTCTCCCGGGCTGAATTACGACGGGACTGACTAAGCTGGGGATTGATCAACACTCAGTGGGTTTCATTGACCGGATCTTGCGCAGCAGAACGGTGGAGGCAACACTGGGGGGGTCAACCATCTCCAGACAAGTCAATAGAAGCACACCCCAGGGTGGAGTACGGCTGTCGAGTTGTGGCCTACGCGGACGACGTTGGTTTGGCATTTACGGGAAAATTCCCGAAAACCCTCTGTGACAGGATGAGCGACAGTCTTCGGTTCCTGGCGTATTGGACTGCCAGGTGCGGACTGGGAGTAAACCCAACGAAGACCGAACTGGTCCTTTTTACAAGGAAATACAAAGTGATACCCCCTAAGCTTTGTGGGATACCTCTCCCCCTCAAAAACCAGGCCAAATATGTGGGTCTAATCCTGAACAAAAATGAGAACCGAAATACGATCAAGCAAGATTACCGATCCGCCCTCCAAGTGCCGGCACTGCAATAAGTGCAGCTGTAAGCACTTTGGAGATGCACGACCCAAAACCTTCACGTATGTATGGCACTCCTCTCCTCTTTATATAAGAAAGACACACATAAGGAGAGCGATATTCGCTCTAGCGGCTACTCCGCGTAGCTTCTAAGTCTTAATAGATATAATCCACATTCAATAAAGAGATATCAAAGGGGACAGTTGTCTCCCTCGGAATAAAACAATCCTCTTTCATTACGGAAAACATGACGACTCCAAATAATTTTAAAGTAATTAACTAGTACAAGTTGACCTATATGGTTCACCGCGCGTGTTAATTCAAGACCCTGGGAAATGCACCTGAATCAGAAGCTCTATCGTTTCCTTTCGGTCTTGAGTATGTTCTTCTTAGAAGCCCCATCCCATTAGTCGAGCCCTTAGCCAAGACCATTTGCAATGTAGCGGCTTCTGGTAGTACCAACACACTTTCTTAGCTTAGCTCTTTAAATATTCGTATTATATTATATTCCGTGAGAGCACTCCTAAAAGTGTCCTAGGAGTTCAGATTCGCTTTGGCTTTATTAAAGAGCCTGCGAACTTTCTGTTTCTGACCTCCAAGTCTATCGCTCCACCAGGGAACCTCGCGGTTCACCCGGTGACACTTTAGAACTGTGCTGTCATGGAAGGACGTTTGGAGCCATCACTCACAGACGCAAACTTGGTGATGAGTTGGTCAGCTTTTTTAGTGAATATACACATGGAAAAATGAAATAAGTCCCCAAAAATGTTTATGGAATACAACACTTGTCATTCATGCATATAGTGTGATCTGCTCCGGAACATATCAAACAGTGCCTTTGCAGTGGCGTGAGCCACTGTTTTTACGGCATTAGGAAGTAAACACTTTCAAACGCCGCACAGTGGCAGTTTAGATATTTTAGGGTTACAAAAATCATAACTCTTGAAACAGTTCAGATATTTTCATAATTATTTTTTTTAGTTTTAGTACGTTTCGATTGAGTGGTCATCTATATGGTGAGATAAATAGTAGGTTTTATATTCAAAAATTTATGTTTTTTAAGGCAGTTTTCTCAATTCTTATCCAATTTCGAAAAATACTTTTCATTTCTTTCTCTTTCTCTGAAAATGATAATAAGGTGCATATTTAATGTTTTAAAAACAAAAAGAGAATATATTTTAAAGAAAAAAAATCTTTTTTTGTCGATCAAAGTTTTCACTCATTTTCAATCATTTATGCACTTTTTGTTCAAAATAATCATTCAATTTTACATTATTTAATATTTTTGAAGAATAATAATTCATATACATTCATTTAAAATCATTAAGTGTCCTTACAACGTCAGGAATTGAAATACAAGCCGCCAATACAGGAAAAAAATGTATGCCCGCCATACAATTTCGTACTGCACGGCGACTGTGTTTGTAGCAGAATTTGCACGAAGCCGTGCGTTTCTTACGCTGAGTTGAAAGTATTCTTTGCTTTGGAAATTCGGGGTGGCAGATTGGGGCAGCCGATCTTTTTTGAATATGATAAAGAACATAGTCAGGAACAACACCTCATACGGCAAACCCATAATCCGGTGTAAGTTCTTTTTTTATTTTTCGTCAATGCAGAAGAATTGTAGCATTCGTCCAATAAAAAGTTTGGATGACCGCCAGTACTGCACAACTCAGCTCCGTTGAGGTATGGTTAAGGGTTTAGTAGGAGTCACCTTTGATTTTGCGGTCAACAGGGAGGTGTAGCACGTTCCGCCCTCATGATCGGGCCTCAGATAGGTCGTAGCTGCCTAGGATGTAAAAGACCCGTCACAGAACGCGTGAAGATGAGCTGACACTATGGATCCTGGGGCATAATGAATCCACTGCTGTATACTGATATCGCCTATCCTTAGCAAGCTATCCCGAAATACTTGCCAGCGTTCCGCAAGAGCATTAGGAACCGCGTCGTCCCAATCCAGGGCCGTCAGAGTGCCGTCGACATGCGTTTTCTTGGCCATGGTTACAAAATTAACTTTCCCGAGATGATGACTGGCGCGATGAGACCCAGCGGGTCGAACAGCGTCGCTATGCTCGACAAGATCGTCCTTGTGGTAAAACTAGATGGTATGTCAAAATTGACCTGAAACTTGAAGCAGTCCTTGTTTGGAAGCCAATACATTCCTAGGATCCGTAGTGTTCCAGTTTAAAGGTGTCCGACTGCATTGCTGCTCTATCGGAATCTAGCGGACGATACTCGCTTAGTTGTTGGACCATTCCCGCAATTCCATGCAAGCGGATTTTATTGCACCCTCTACCTGTATCCTTTTATCCTGCGTCTCTTCTATCGTATGCCCTCCGGACAGAATGTCGTCCACATATATCTCGAAATTTAAAAAAAAAATTGTTGACCAATTTTCAACAGATTATGCACTTTTTGTTTGAAATAATCATTCAATTATATCATTTAATATTTTTGAAGAATACTTAATCATTATACATTCATTTAAAATCATTAAGTGTCCCTACAAAGTCAGGAATTGAAAAACAAGCCGCCAATACAGGAAAAAAAAATCATGCCCGCCATACAATTTCGTACTGCGCAGCGACTGCGCTCGTAGCTGAATTTGCACGAAGCCGCGCGTTTTTTACGCTGAGTTGAAAGTATATATTGCGTGGGAAATTCGGGGTGGCAGATTGGGGCAGCCGATCTCTTTTGAATATGATAAAGAACATATTCAAGAACAAAACCTCATACGCCAAACCCATCATCTCGTGTAGTCTCATTTTTGACATTACATCAAAGTTGAAAAATAGGTGAAAAATGAGTACTTCGGTAAATCAGGTATGCCAGCACGTGCAATAAATATTATAATCTTATTCTACCATGGTTTTACCGAGATTTGATGACCCTTTCGATAGAGACCATAACCAGTCTGGTCGGTTACATATTTTACCTAAAAATCGACCTCAAAATCAGAATTTTTCTCAAAAACGACAAGCTTTTTTTGCAACCCAAAAAAGGTTCAATGTCGAATGCATCAAATGAATCAAAAATTTCATTATTGAATAGTATCTGTATCTTTCCGTCCATTGTGCGCCGTAAAAGCAGTGGCTCACGCCACTGCTAAGGCACTGTTTGATATTTTCCGGAGCAGATTACACTATATGCATGAATGACAAGTGTTGTATTCCATACAAATTTTTGGGGACTTATTTCATTTTATTGATTCTTATGACATTACAGTTTTTTGGGGACTTATTTCATATATTTTGGGGACTTACTTCATTAAATTAAAAAAAAGTGAAATAAGTGCCCAAAAAATCGTTGTTGTTGTCTTCCATACAAATTTTTGGCGACCTTTTTCATTTTTCCATGAGTCATTTTTTTAAGATTAGGGAGCTATTTCATTTTTAAGTTTGGGGACTTATTTCATAATGAAATTTGGGGAGTTATTTCATTTTCTTGATTCTTTTGACATTGCAGTTTTTTGGGGACTTATTTCATTAATTTAACAAAAAATGAAATAAGTCCCCAAAAAATCGTTGTTGTTGTCTTCCATACAAATTTTTGGGGACTTTTTTCATCTTTCCTAGCTTGGGGAGAGCGGATTAAAAGCTCTATGAACGATCACACTGCCTTCGGCAAATAAGCGCCCGTTTGTCGTGAACATTCTTCAATATAAAATATAAGAAGACCTTAGAGCCCCCCTAGCGAGGATATGCTGTAGGAATATTAGGAGGGCTTTGCTCTGAAACGCGTTGGATACGCTGAGCGGTCGTGGACATGGAGAAGTGTGTAGTGATCCTGGCCACACGACTGGCATCGGTCGTCACTGCGGCAAGATCCAGTGGAATGGTAGTGGGCTAGGCAATTGACACAGTAGTTCTTATCCAAGACTGCCTGGAGCCGCCGAAGGAAATGGTGGTACTTCCGAAGAGGATGGTTCCTATGGCAGACTCGGCATGAGTAGGATAAAATACCGTATGGAACCCAGTAATTGAAGGAAACAGCAGTAGTCACTCGTGTGGAGAACGAGGAAATTCTTTGGATCGGATCGGTTACAGTATCAGGAGGAATCGGTACACTGGAGGAGCAGTTGCTTGAATGCAACAAAGTGTGATGTCGATAAATAAAGTTCCCGTTCACTTCGTGTGCATGCAGCTATTCTGTTTTGTGTATATAATTGTTATTATTTTCACAACTTAGTTGTGCTGCCAGTGTTCGCTTTGCATTTTTTGCATTCCAATACAATACAATACCAATACAATAATATACAATACATTGGTACAATAAATTTTCACTAAATTAAATTGAAAAAATTGTGTCTCTCCACTGAGTTCACCTTGCGGGGAGGGACGTTGGGTAGTCGAGACTTCCAGCAAGTGGCCCCATTTCTCAGGACGTGGCTTTCTCGCTGACATCTTGTTGTTCTTCGTCGTCTGTGTCGTCGTGATGGTATGCCTTTAGGTCGCTCAGGCCGGCCGTGTGTCGGCGTCGACTCCCGAGTACCTGTAATTGTAAGAGATTAGGAGACAGGAACTTGTGGACCTTGTATAGTCCGTCGTATTTGGCCGCAAGCTTGGCCGTGAATTCCTCTGAGGCCTTGGATAGGACGTGCCGGCGAACGAGTACCAATGATCCCACGGCGGGTCGACATTCCCGTCGGCGGAGGTTGCAGTGTCTTCTTTACTCGTTCGATGCTCGTTCGCTAATGTGCCGGACGATCTGGAACAACTCCCGCATCTGTTCTGCCTTCTTTCCAGGAGGTTCCTGGTTCGAGGCCTGGTCGGGTGTGGCTTGATTGTACAGCGTGTTAGGTAATCTTGGTTCTCTTCCTTGCACTATGAAAGCTGGGATAAATCCTGTCGTGTCCGAAATGCTCGGGCAGTAGTTCGTCCCAAGTGTTTTCCTCTGCTCCATCCAAGTACAAGGCCAGCATCGTCTTTCTGGTTCTGTTTGCCCTCTCCGTTGGGTTTTGTTGTGGTGTATAGGGGGCTGTGTGTTGGAGTCCCATTCCGAGGTTCTTACAGAACGTTTTAAAAGACCTACGCTAAATTGTGTCCCGTTATCACATACAAAGGTCTGGGGAATACCGAAGCGGCTTAAAAATCTCTCTCGAAATGACCGCTCGAGATGAGGCGTGGTTGCCTTTCGAAGCGGGACCAACTCCACCCACTTAGTGAACGCATCTAAGAATACCAATAACGTAGTATTTCCGTGGCGAGAGCGCGGGACCCATGAAATCCGCACAGACTACGCTGAACGGCTCCTCGACTTGGCGGGTGAACATTCGACCGGCGGGCTTGAGCTGGCTCACTTTGTATTTCTGGCAAGAGGGACAACGTCGTACATACCGGGTAACTTCTCGGAAGAGGCCAGGCCAGAATACTTTTACATGACTCGTTTGCTGGTTTTCCGTGTCCCTAGATGTCCGGCTGTCGGGTGATCGTGGCACTCTTGAGGGACTCGTTGGCGATACTCCTGGCCAACACACAGCTTCCACGGCACTTGATCCTCCTCCTGGGGTGTAGTTCCCGTCCTTCGATACAGATGACCTCCTTCAACTCGATAGTCGGAATATTTCTCGGGTTCTTGGGTTGCTCGAGCACTGGGAGGGTTCCACTTCGGCTTGTTGTACAATATCTAAAGGCTGGCGTGAAAGGGCGTCTGCAACCACATTGAATTTTCCGCGTCGATATTGAACGTCGAACTGATACTGTTGAAGTTTGAGCGCCCACCTTGCGATCCGTCCGGTCGGGTTGTCAATGGAATTTATCCATTTAACCGCTAGATGGTCACGACTTCGAACCGATACCCTTCAAGATAACATCTCGTCTTCCGAATAGCCCACACGATTGCTAGGCATTCTTTTTCGGTTACGAAATAGTTCTCTTCGGCCCGCGTCAAGCGCGGACTGGCGTAAGCTATGACTCGCTCCACTTCGTCGATAATCTGTAGTAGAACGGCTCCTAGCCCGTGGTCACTAGCGTCGGTTTGTAGAGAGAACTTCTGAGTGAAGTCTGGGCACGCGAGCACAGGAGCCTCTGTCAGTCGTGACTTCAGCGTCTCGAACGCCTGTTCCTGCCCCGTGCCTCCATTTCTTGCCTCTGCGGAGGAGTGTGGAAATGGGTTCAACGATGGCCGCGAAATTTGGGACAAACCGTCGATACCACGACGCGACTCCGAGGCACCGTCGTAGCTCTCGAATATTTCTTGGCAGTTTCAACTCCCGAATCGCGGCGATCTTATCTGGGTCAGTGTGAATCCCGGATTCACTATTCACGTACCCTAAGTATTTCAGGCTCCGTTGGAAAAGGCTACATTTATCCCGATTGAGTTTCAGATTGGCTTTCCTAAGTCGCCTAAAGACTTCGCAAAGGTTTTCGATATGCTCGTCTAGAGTCATACTTATGATAATAATATCGTCTAGATACTCGAATTCCGAGGGTTCCATATCTGGGCCTATGACACTATCGAGCGCTCTTTGGGGTTCTGCTGTCGAGCTGCCTCGTTTCTCGGGGACAAGCCCGAAGCCCAGCTTGGTTGGGTCTCTCCAGTGGCGGCGTCGTGGAGGTTTCGTTTCCGTCTAGTGCAATGCTATTTCCTTGGGTTAACTGTGGGCTTCCCCAGGAGGCCCTCGTTGCCTCGTAGCATTTCGCGAAGGTCAGCCGCGCGCTCAGCGTTCGGTGCATCGTCCCCCGCTGATATATCCATGGTCCCGTCGTCACTGTGCAAGATTCCAGAATGAGCAGCCACGCACTCCGCGTTCCGTGCGTCGTCCCTTGCTGAAAGATCCATGTTTCTATCGTCGCTTCGTAAGATTCCAGAAGGAGCACCCACGCACTCCGCGTTTGGTGCGTCGTTCCTTGCTGAAATATCCATGTTTCTATCGTCGCTTCGTAAGATTCCAAAAGGAATCTTTCCCTTGCTGAAATATCCATGGTCCCGTCGTCGCTGTGTACGATTCCAGAAGGAGCAGCCACGCCCTCCGCGTTCCGTGCGTCGTCCCTTGCTATCTATCGTCGCTTCGTAAGATTCCAGAAGGGGCAGGCACGCACTTCGCGGTGCGTCGTCCCTTGCCGAAAAATCCATTTCCCTGTCGTTGCTTATTATGTTACAGGTTAATTCGGCCCTCGGGTCAAGTTGTAAAAGTTCTCCTTCGCAGCTGATGGTGGCCTTAATGCCACAAGGGAAATCCATTCCTAGCAGAAGGTCGTTTAGGAAAAATTTTACCTGCTGGTATCCGAAGTGAATGGTTAAGACTAGACCTCGCGTAAGTTCCAGATGGGATGCATCGGCCCATTTGATCCGCTGCACGTTGCTCACTGATGAAACTTCGTGTGGCTCCTGTATCCAGGGTGGCCGTAAATGTTCGGCCTTTTGTTTTTTTCCAATTTTCCAATCTCTTCCACGCCCAATTTCCGCTGCACGCTGCTCACTGATGAAACTTCGTGTGGCTCCTGTATCCAGGGTGGCCGTAAATGTTCGGCCTTTGATGCGGTCCTGCGCCTGGACTCGGCCTTGTTTGTTTTTTTTTTTTTAATTCCTTCTATTCCTCTCGGGAACTTAGGGCTTCTACGAGAGCCTTCCATCTAACTCTATTTTGAGCTGTCTGTTTTGCATTTTACCATGTGATGTTTATTTGGGCTAGTTCTTGGTGAGTGGTTCTTCTCCAGGTTGCTCTTGGCCTTCCTACTCTCCTGCTTCCTTGGGGGTTCCAGTCCAATGCCATCCTCACTATGCTACTAGGGTTTCTTCTGAGAGTGTGAACTATCCACATCCATTTTTTCTTCCTTATTTGGATGTGTATCGGGGACTCGTCTGTAATGCGCCACAGTTCTGTGTTGGCTATTCTGTTTGGCCAGAATACCCCACATATGACTCTCAGGCATTTGTTGCTGAAAGCTAGCTTCTGCGTTATCTTCTTCGTGGCGAGCCATGTCTCATTTCCGTATAGCAGTATGGATTTCACACACGCATTGTAGATCGTGAACTTTGTTCGTCGGCTGATTTGTCGGTCTCTCCATATGCGGTATAGTCTCCCAAATGCTGAGCGGGCTTTGCCAAGACGACTGGAGACATCATCATCCACTCCACCTCTGTTGGATATGATGGTGCCAAGGTATGGGAAACTGGTGACGAACTCGATTGGGTTCCCATTTAATTTGATGTTTCCTTGGCTGGAGTGGTTGAAGCGCATAGCTTTTGTTTTCGCTACGTTTATCTCGAGCCCTACGCTGCTGGCTATCCTGACGAGGTCGTCACTTTTCCTCTGTATGTCGCCGAGTCTGTGCGATATGAGACAGATGTCGTCTGCGTAGTCCAAGTCCTCAAGGTGTCTGGTGAGGTTCCACGTAATTCCGCGCTTGGAAGAGCATACTTCGCTCATTAACTCGTCGACTACGATGAGATTTGCAGGTACTCCTTTTCTTGCAAGTGCTCGCCATATTGCTGCTCTTTCAACTGAGTCGAACGCCTTCTTGAAGTCGATGAACAGGAGGTAAAGCGGAGCTCTCCATTCCACAGCTTGCTCGGTGATTCGTTCAGATTCGTTCGTTCAGAAGTGAAGCTAAGATCTTGTAGACTCGGCCTCGTGGTAATTGTAAAATTTTATTTACTGACTTGGGGAATCTCTCGGGTTCCTCGAGCGGTCCCCGCCTGCGAGGCCCGTAGGCGTTTCCCGATCTCCGGCAGCATTCCACGGTGCGGAGGCCACGTCTGCCGCAATCCCAGCAGAAAAACACCTGGGGCTGCCTGCACTCCCGTTGAAAATGGCCGCTTTCTCCACAGTTCCTACGCGCGTTGCGCACGTCAATCGGGGCCTCTGTTTCCGGCATGATGGTTGCATGTTGTACCTTTGTGTGTCTTCCAGTCGGTACCTCTAGGTGGTGATATGTCCGCTGACCCGTCGGGGCATCAGGCCTTCGCTGTGGAGGGCTGAAACCCTCGCGCTCCTGACGACGGCTCCTAATTGTTTCGAAATTTACTACAAGTTGAGTCAGTTCTGCCAGTGTTCGAAAATCCTGACGCCGAGTGTACAGTTGGTACTCTGGCAACATATTTTCGTACATGCGTTCAAGTTCTTGGGCAATTGTATATCTCGCCTGTTGCATGAGTATGCGGAGATCAACCATTTAGAACTTAAACAGCTCACCTGTTCGCTGCGTATGGGTCCGGATTTGATCCTCCAGCGTCTGGAAGTATCCAGGTGGCAAGAAGAATTCCAGGAACTCCTTCCTAAATGTCTTCCCATAAATCGCAATGGGTCGCCGGACCCATCGAAAGTAATTCCCCATCTGGCCATTTTGTCCACCAGGACTGCGCAGGGGTTACCCTCGGATCGCGACTGTGTCCCGCGGCGTTCGTCTATTTGTAGTAGTGTGGCTATCTTAGGAGCAGAAGCGGTCCTGCTGGTCGACCACGCGGTAAGCGGCGACTTTTGCTCGGTAGTAACAGCGTTCCCATATACCGCCTCTATTTTCGCTAAATGTGGGTCTGTCTATGGCGGGTATATTTCGAGCGTGCGATCTCAGAGGTTAGACACGGTTTCTTTGATAAAATGCTACATACTTTCTCATTATCAGGGGTGCCATGCGAAACACTGTGGTTTTGATTTCCACAAAAAGGCATTTCCGCTAAACCAATTTCTCGGTGCCGTACAACATCGAATAAGTTTTGTGTTTTTAGTTTTTTCACAAACCATTCGACATTGGCTGGCAGGGCTGTCATGTTGCCAGATGAAATCACGCATATATTTGATTAGCAAACATTTTATTTAAATTATTGTAAAATGGTAGGTTTTGGGTTATATTATTCTTTAAATAATGTTATTTAACCTATTTTGGTAATTAATATAGTATTTTTTTACTTTTATTTTTTAAAAAAGTTTAAAATATTGGCGCGAAAATAATACAAGTTTCCAATATTCTGACTGCAAAATGTGGCATCACTGAACCCGAGTTCGAAATTTAGAATCTATCGATGTGGTAGCATCGAAATTGACGTCACGTTATGTGTTTTCAAATACCCGAAAAAAATATTTGAGTGGAAGTGCTGTGGCACCGCGGAATCATTTTTCAGGGTTTATGCAGCGGAAGTGGTTTCTGTTGCACGCCTGATAGATTTGGGTTATTATTTATTTACATTATTATGTTATTCATGTTTTTATTTATTATTATTATGTGACTAAGTCACAATCCTACGTATATATGTAAATATGTATACAGGGGTGCCATGGAAAACACTGTGATTTTGATTTCCCCAAAAAGGCATTTCCGCTAAACCAATTTCTCGGTGCCATACAACATCGAATAAGTTTTGTGTTTTTAGTTTTTTCACAAACCATTCGAAATAGCTGGCAGGGTTGCCATGATGAAATCACGCATGAGTTTTAGCAAACATTTTATTTAAATTATTGTAAAATTTTAGGTTTTGGGTTATTTTATTCTTTTTATTCTTTATATAATGTGATTTAACCTATTTTGTTAATTAATGTAGTTTTTTTTAACTTTTATTTAAGAAAAAAGTTTAAAATGTTGGCGCGAAAATATAAAAAACTAGCTAGACAGCTCTACTAAACCCGACTTCAAAATTTCAAATCTATTGATGTGGTAGGCATCGAAATTGACGTCAAGTTGTGTGTTTTCAAAGACCCGAAAAATATTTGAGTGGAAGTGCTGTGGCACCGAGGAATCATTTTTCAGGGTTTTTGCAGCGGAAGTGGTTTCTGTGGCACCCCTGATAAGCTAAATATAAGCTAAGCCTAAGTTTACTCCTGTAACGACCCTTTCCTAGGGTCATACAAATTCTAGTATTACACACACCAATGTATATTCTTTGTAAATAATATTAAGCGACATTTAATCTTAAATATTACCCGCACCGATATATCATTAGCATTAGGGACACGGAGTCCACCAGTCACGATACTTTAGTAGGGGCACGAAGCCCAGAAGCATACCCTTAATAAGTTAGCGCCCAGGTGGCAACCATAGGGCATCGATATAAAAACATCGCACGGAAAGCGGGCGATACGATAGATCTATAAGAGAACGATCGAAGAGGTGCGATCTCTACTTCTGAGATCGTGGCTTTTTCGTTTCCGGCCGCGAGCAAGACAGACGTGCGCGAAAGTTTTAGTGACGGTGGAAAATTTACCAAGCATCGAAAAATTTACCAAGCATCGAAAGACACGTCAGCGCGCGAGTGCGTACCAGCGGCGACAGCTTTCCCGCTACACCAGTTACAACAGCCAGAGCAAGTAAGCCACCTGTCCCCCTTCCCCTCCGGCAGCAGCCATTGGAAATTTAATGAATAAACTTATAACCGCAACTAAGTCATAGTGTTTCCTTCACCCCGGCCACCTCTGCTTACCCACTCCTTTCCCCCACACAAGAACTCCCGAGTCTACGCCTCTGCTCCCCCACCCCGATCCCCTGCATGCGTGCGCCACGTGGCCCGACGGTTCCTATGCGCTTGGTTTCTCATCCGCACAAGGACTCCCGAGTCTACGCCGCTACGCTTCCTGCATGACCACAGATCCCAGTAGCCTCCGCGAACAACCGGAGTGTTTAGAGAATCCCGTAGCCTTCGTGACCAACCGAAGGAAGAGTCTCGAGAAGCACCCCTAGTGCCTCGAGGATTCCCACGGTTCCCCCGCCCCCTTGTCCGCCAAGCTTTCTAGCCGGAGTTGCCAGACGGTGCTGAGCCAGAATGGCCAGATTGTACTGAGTGGCCAGACTTACCAGATCGCGCAGAATTGCCAGGGTTGCCAGATCGTCCAGAGTTGCCAGACGGCGAACAACCGGGTCCAGCAGTACGACCAGGTGGTGCGTTTTTCCCACCAAGCAAGGTGATCGCCGGGTATCGCCGCCAGGGGCGTCATTATTTATTTATTTATTTATTTATTTCGTCTACGGTAAACCTTAGGCTACTTAACTATATCTTAACTAACATTAATTGAGGCTAAATATTGGAAAAGCGCATTCTTAATTAAGTTTCTTGGTGAGCATGGGTCCAATCGCATGTTTGGTGGCAGCTTATTGAAATAAATTAAGGCTCTAGTAATAGGCTCATTTAAAGCGTAATTTGTCCTACATATTGGCACGAAAAATGGCTCACAGGTTCGTAAGTGCCTACCCGGAACAGAGAAATTGATAAAATTTAACAAGACAGGACAATCGAGTTTGCCTGAGATGAAGTCGAAAATGATAATTAAGCTAGCCACGATTCGCCTGTCATGTAAGGATGACAAATGCACAAGACGACATTTAGCGGAGTAAGAGGGAAAGAGATCATGGAAATTCAGGGAATTAAGGGCAAAACAAAACTTTTTCTGAATCCGTTCGAGGCGGTGGGAATGTATATCCCCGCTTGGGTTCCAAATAAATGAAGCGTACTCAAGCTTAGACCTCACAAAAGAAAAAAATAAGGTCAGCTTGGTATAAGGGTCAGTGAATTGAGCAGCATTCCGTTTTACAAATCCATACATAGCATATGCCTTAGGAACAATGTAGTTTATGTGATCGATGAAGAGAAATTTGGCATCAAACATAACTCCCAAGTCTAATGCTTCGGTTTTACTGGTAAGGAGGCTGGAATCAATCGAGAGGGAAAAGGCAAGTTGTTGGGCTTTTTGCTGTAAGTCACTGTGAAACATTTGGCGAGGTTCAAGGGAAGCTTATTTCGAAGACACCAATCTCCAACTCTCGCCAAATCATCTTGGAGCATATTGCTATTTAAAACGGAACTCACCGACTTGAAGATTTTTAAATCATCGGCAAACAATAAAAATTCTGAGTTCTTGACACAGAGACCAATGTCATTTATAAATATAATAAAAAGAAAAGGTCCCAAAGCACTTCCCTGAGGAAGCCCTGACGTCGCTAAATACGGACTCGAAAACTGATCATTACACACTACTCTATACTGCCGGCCATCTAAGTATGATTTTATCCAATTTATCATTGATGAATGGAAGCCTATTGCTACAAGTTTAGCCAAGAGTGCGCTGTAGCAAACCTTGTCAAATGCTTTGGCGAAGTCTGTGTACACCACATCCACTTGCTTATGGCTCGAGAAGGCATTAATGCAAAAATGGTTAAACACAGCTAAGTTTGTGGTGGTCGATCGTCCTGGCATAAACCCATGTTGGCTAGGGCTGATGGTGCTACCAGTGAGAAAGGCAAGCTGCTTAGCTACAATTCGCTCAAACATATTTGCGATATTACTCAGCTTTGCAATTGGTCTATAATTAGAAATTATATTTTTGCCACCAGACTTATAAATAGGAGTAACTGTGGCCAGTTTCCATCTCTGAATAAAGACCCCACTGGAGAGGGATCTATTGAAGATAATTTTAAGTGGCTCTGAAAGAACGCCAATACAACTTTTTAGCAAAAGAGGTGAGAGCCCGTCGCAATCGAACTTTTCAGAGTCATTAAAGCTCTCCGCAGCAAGATGACAGTCGGATTCATTGACAAATAAGTTCCCAATATTGGAGCTTGGAGTGATGGAACGAAGCGTAAAGTCGTCATTCCAAGAAAATAGTGGCTCGAAGTTCGACGAAAAATATTTAGCAAACAGATTAGCCACTTCGAGATCAGAAGATGCAGATGAAGTATTTAAATACATAAGGGAAGGGATAGTTGAAGTTGTCTTCTTGGAGTTGACAAAATGCCAAAAAGATTTAGGATTCCTAATTAATTTCTGTTCCACATCTGCTATGTATTGATTATATAAGAATTTATTCAGGAATTCGAATTCGCGTTTATGTTGCCTATATCTATCGAGGTCTGCAGAATTACCATTTTCAACAAAACGCTTATAAAATTTATTTCTGAGATTTTTGTACTTTTTAAGTCCTCGCGTATACCAGGGTAATTTAAACGAACCATAGAACCTTTTTTTAGCATGTTTTTTATGATTGCTGAAAGAGTTTTTAAAAAGTGTTCATAGCAAGTGTCTAAGTTAACATGCGAAAGGACCTCTACCCAATTAACATGATTGATGTCATTTCGAATTAAATTAAAATTACTCGCAGGAATATAAGATGAAAATGTGAGTGGTTTATGTGGAGAAAATATATAAGTAGTAATTGAAAGTAGTAAGGGCTGGTGGTGAGCATCGCACTCAGAGAGAGGATCGTTACAGCAAACTAGATTTAAGTGAAGGTCCTGGCTTACAAAAATTAAGTCTAGAAGCTTATTTAATCTATTGAATACATGATTAATTTGCACCAAACCCAGTGTGAAGAGATCGTCCAAGACTAAGATTTCCTGGGGCAGATGCAGGTTACTGGGAATCATTGCTGGGGAGTCCACTCCATGTACCCACACCAGCGAGGAAAGATTAAAGTCACCAAAAACACAGATAAACTGCGACTCATCCAGATCTTCATTAATGCAGACAATATTATCCACATGAGCCTTATGTAACTCGATACTGCTGCATGGGGGTATATATGATACAACCAGAAAAGTAGTTTCCACGGGGCCGGCGAAAGACACACAAAGTTGATCCAGCAAGGAGTCGTCATTCCGAGGCCTTATGGATGTGCACCTCAGAGTACGGCGCACAGCAATTAGAATGCCTCCACCTCTAGGGCATTGCGTTTTAACGGCGTCCCGATCTTTACGGAATACTTGGTAGAGATTGGCATCAAAAAATTCATTGTCGAAGAAGTCCATGTTGAGCCAGGTTTCAACTAATATAATGACATCATAATCACAGGATGATGTTGCCAAATAAACAGCGCCGGTCTTCGTTCGCATGCCAGATATATTTTGAAAATAAATTCTCAGGCTTGGGTTGTCACAATTTATGGGAGATGAAGAAGGCTGCGCGGTTTCTGGATGGGCGGATGGCACAGCCGAATTATTTGTTGCAGAGTTAGCAGATCCAAGGAGCGGCTTATAAGAAAAAAAATCCAGAGGCTGCTTTAAGTAGCGATTTAGATCGAATTTTGATTGATTCAGTGGTAACATCCAAATGACTCGATGTGTATAGAGAAGAGCCAAAATAATCATTTAAGAGAGCCGGGCATACAGTGAGCTGCAGCCCAGAAGCAATAACATCAGACCGCGCCAGCTGTTGTGGTTGATGGGCAAATCCAGAGAGACCGTCAAGAGAGCATGCAAGAGTCGTACAAGAATTAAGAGCGTCAATCCAGCCAGCACACAGCATCCAAAGAAGACGGAGAAGATCCAACGGCGAAACCAAGCAACGAGCAGCATCAACACGCAAAACGGACGATGAAAACAACAACTCCAGCCAAAGTTGTTGATGAGAAATCGTGAGCGCAACAGCAAAGGAATCCACTCCAAGCCTATGGCGAATGTCGCACAAAAGGGATGGCGAAAGCTCCAGCTGATGATGTTGTTGATGGGCAGACGGTGAAGGAGACGAGCGCAGGTACCGAGGGGGATGAAGAAGATGCGAGCGCTGTGGGCTTAGCCAGAGCAGCTGATTATGGGAAGGTAGGGCATGATGAAGATGATCCACAAAAACGTCGACGCTAGCAGCGTCGATCACTGGGGGTTTTTTGACGGATGAGTTGGGATTGAGGATCTTGAAAGTCCACCCAAATCGGTGATATTTTCATCTTTATTTATCCTCTCTCTGTAGACAAACCTTTTAACTTTCACAGAGCATGGCCAAAACTCATTATTGAAGACAGCCTCATAATGTTGATCCGGGACACCAAGCTTAAAGTTGAGAAATTTTAATGAAGAAATGTCGACGTCTTTTTTTACAAGCTTGATGCAAGATAGTGTTTTAGCGTCAACTTTTAATTTAGAAGAGGCATAGTCTTAAACAGCCTCGGGCTCCGTAGTTGCATTAAACTTGGCGACATGTAGAAATTTGATGCTAGGCAGAACTTGGAGAGCATCCGAAGCGGGCGCAACTCCAACGACGGTTTTTTTATTGCTGTTATTGTTTTTCTTCTTATGACGAACTTTAATAAAGTCGTCTCTCTCTGCATTCGGAGGTCGAGACCTTGGCCCTGGACCGACGATGAGGAAGCGGCGGCTGCATATGATTGCAAAGCTGCCGTTGCATTGGCGGTTTTCGTTTGGCGAGACCTTAAGGTGACGTTGGTATGTTCAAGTGAATCGCCTTTGGTGGGCTTCCGAAAACTTGGAATTTAGATTCTGGTACAAACACTCCAGATCTTTTATTTTGTGACGGTCAGTCGATGTTTGGGTAGCTCAGGGGCGGCCCAGGATCGTCGCAGATATATATTTGGGTCGGAGGTGGTTGCTGAAACAGAAGGTCACCCGGTCCCAGAGTAGATGTCGGTTGGAATTACTTAGTAATGGTGTATCGAACTTATTTATTGACGTAAAATGTACAGGATAGCAAATGGACAGCTGGCCAGGATCGTCGACTCGGCTCGGGAACGGTCTCCGGGATGAGCGGGTTCGTCCGGCGGGTTGGGTGGCCGTCGTCCGGATGGCCGTTGCTCCGTCGGCTGGCGTGGGGCGTGTCGGCGGCCGTGGTCCGTCGGCGCCTGTGGCCTGGGTGCTGGAAAGAGAGAGAAGAACGGGGTCCCGGGACCGCTAGGTCGGCCGAGCGAGAGCGCACTTGGGGAACCGCTAGGTCGGCCGCAAGAGCACGCTTGGGAAACACCTGGGGACCGCTAGGTCGACCGCAAGAGCGAGAGGGAACCCTGGGGAACCGCTAGGTCGGCCGCAGGAGCGAGTGAGAACCCTAACTTGGGACCGCTAGGTCGACCAGAGAGCGAGAGGGAACCCTGGGGAACCGCTAGATCGGCCGCAGGAGCGAGTGAGAACCCTAACTTGGGACCGCTAGGTCGACCAGAGAGAGAGAGAAAACCTTGGGGAACCGCTAGGTCGGTCGCAAGAACGAGTGAGAACCCTAACTTGGGACCGCTAGGTCGACCAGAGAGAACGATAGCGCACTTGGGGAACCGCTAGGTCGGCCGCAAGAGCGAGTGAGAACCCTAACTTGGGACCGCTAGGTCGACCAGAGAGAACGATAGCGATAGGGGGAACGATAGAATCAAGCTCATCGATTTTTGAATGGGAGTCATTGGCAACTACACAGCCATTGCACTGCCAGAGAATGTTAGGATTTAATAAGAGTTTGATCGCGTCAGCAGGCAATTCAACGCAGGCACTATGAAATACCCGACGGCATAGAGAAGCGCAGCGAACAGCCTCCGTGCAGCGGAGCTGGGCTGCCGAAACTTCTGCATTACACTCGGCACACAACATATCAAGAATAGCACGTCCGAACGCTTTGAAGGCTAGTTGACGACTTGACGACTCTTCACTACCGGCTACCGGCCGCCCAGCAGCGCGGCCGCTAGTTGAGAACTATCCAAAAATCAGCACAACGAACGACGGCCAGCGGTAGAGAGTTATGCATCAGTACCTCTGTCGGTCTCTCCACTCCTACATACAAAATTCCTAACTACAGGTTCCACCCTTCTATACAAATTTCTTGTGTAGGTTCCTTGGCCGCGACTGAGATCTCACCCCGGCTATAGAAACCACGTCACACTCCAAACACCTGCAGACTCACTCATTCTCCCCGCGCACACAACCCACTCACAACAGGCACTCACTCAAGCACGCACCCACGCACTCATTACTCAAGCACACTCCGGCACTCACTCAAATACGCGCGCAACAACCCACTCAAACATCGACGAGCGGGAGAGAGAAAGGAACCGCCGATCGCCAACAAAGGCGTCAGCACGCGCCAGAAGGGAACCCAGCAGGCGAAAGCTGTACCCTCGGGCGTGGAAAATTACCACGTCACTGACGAGCGCCGGGAGAACAGCGACAACGCCGCCACCACCAACGCATAGCGGAGCAACTGCGCATGCGTCGGAGAACGGCGCGAGCCAAGCCGCTTTCCCTATTGGTCAGATCGGCACGCGCCAGAAGTACGAAAACCGAGACCAGAGCGACGACGCATGCGCCGGAATACCGAGAGCGGGAGAACGGTGCTGCCGGCACGATCACCTGCAGGAGTGAGAGGGAGGCAAAGAGACGCCACCTACGCTCGGCGACAAAGCCGACAGAACTCCCGGCAGAATGAGGCCATGGCCAAGCTGCGAAAATAAGAGCTTGGAAATTGGTCTTGAGCTGCGAAACCGAACTGACGTGCGAAGTCCCGAATTATAAGTTCCGCGATCCCGCCATCACGCGGTTGAAAAGTTAACACGTGTCCTCCGCCGCGAGTGTCGGCACCACCGTCGCCCAGGACCTCGACAGGATCGTCGACAGGACGCCGCTTTTTTCCAAGGAGGATCTGTGTTTGCGGGTGAGCGATGGCCGCGGGCTAGAATTTGCTAGGGGCCGGGGAAAGGTGCCCGCCAAATTAAGGCCCTTCTCTCCCCCCTTCCCCGCCGTTTTCTTTTGGGCTGCCGGCCATATATATTTAAAAATAATTAGCCTCTGTTACTGCCGGGTGAAGGCGCCCACCGGATTAGGGCCCTTCTCCTCGCCATTTCTTACGGGCCGCCAGCCACATAATTTTATATAGCTAACTAAATATACAGAGTGGAAATAAATATACCACAGTGGAGATCCTCCGCCTCATATCTCGCCCCTTTCCGCTCCGGATTATTTCTGCTACCCCTTCTCTCTCGTCGCTGGGGCCCCGCCGCTCGGAAATTCCTCCAGGCGGGGCGTAGGTGTGGGCCATCCGGAAATTCCTCCAGGTCCAGGGGGGTCACACGCCGCTCGGAAATCCCTCCAGGCGTGGCGCTCAGGCGGGCCAACCGGAAACTCTTTTGGGTCCGCAGGGGCCTTCCAGGCGGTTCCGAGGCTTCTCTTTTCTCTAGACCCCGCTTCTCTCGGCCCCAAAAATAGCTAAAACTTCGGCCCCGTTTATGTCCTGGCTGTCGCAGCAATTAATAAATTACTGTGAGGACCTCTGGAGACGCTGAGGCTTACCCCGGCCAGAGACACATCCTTACAATCATCACAAATATGGGCCGGCCCGCCCTTCACAAAGTGGGTTTGCATCCTCTATTGACTACATCTAATGGACTATCTTATAGGTATTCAAGAAGGCGGGATAAGTGTCTTCACTGCTACCCCATAGGGTGTGATGCGCATTAGCGTCGCATCCGATAACCAAGTGTTTCCCGGCTGTACGGCAGAAGTTGGCGATCTGCTGGACCTCCATCGGCGGAGCTACGTCAGTGTCTCCGGGAAAGTAAGCGGCCGCCACCACCACCTCCCGAACGCCATCCGCTGTGCCTATCTCTATCGCAGTTGCAACCATATCCCTGAAGATAGCAATTTACTTGAGCCGCATTTTAGTCCTCAAATTTGGCTACCTATTAACCATGGCTCCTGGACTACGGCCAGAACGACCTTTTGCTGGGCAAAAGTACTGCACAGGGTGGCCCCTTTGGCGTCTTGCAGGTTCGCCTGGAGAACCCTCGTGGTTCTCATGCACTGGACGAGGCTACCGCGCTTGGCCCGTCGACTCCCCTCGACAGCCTAGATGCTTTGACCAATATCGGGATCTTGGCTGCGCTACCTTTTGTAGCACCGCCTGGGGCTCCCTCGGCTGCTGATGTGAGCCTAACCAGCTGCGCTTGTGGAAGGACCATCCCCGGGGAGAGATTCCGTACGTTGGACGTTGCTGCTTGGACGTGGTTTTAGCGGGAGGTTAATCTTTTGCAGCCTGGAGAGCCTCAGCTCTCGGGAGACCTTTCACGATAGCTTCCTTAAACAGCTTCTTTTCGCTGCTTGTCAATTTGATAAAGCCGACCTCGGAGTCCAGCCTCAGCCGCTAGATCCGATTGCCTGCATCCGCCAAATCCAACCCCAAAGAGGTTGAGCTGGATGCGTCTCCCGAAGGTGTCAAGGTGACGTTCTTGGAGTCTAAGCTAACACCTCAGGTTCCCCTAGAGTCACCAAGTCCTCCGTCGACGAAGAGGAGGCAATGTCCAACAGTCCTGAGATGGTTGGTGGCTTTTCCGGGTCCCCAATCACAGCGGGACCAACATCCGCGCGTATGGGGGTGGACCCCGGCAGCACATCAGCTGTAGTGCCTTGAGTGGCCGTGACCGTGGAGGTTTAGGCCTGGGGTGATGCTGTCAGAATAAATGATTCCCACTAGTAGACGAGAAAGGTGGCCACCCGCGGCATAGCCCTTGTACCGCGGAAAGTCCACAATTAAACCTGGAGGACATATATCCAGAGTCTTCATATAAGCGACCGAGCTAATCCCTTGGCATATGCTGTTTCACCTTGGATTGAGGAATTTTTTAAAGAGATATCTTCTCTTAGCCCGACTACCATTAGTCAGCACCCTTGGTCGAAACATAACCAACAAGAGTCTGTTTCCAGCCGCCCTGACGAGGGGAGTATAGTCGCACTTCCGACATTGTGTGTTAGAATAAGTCTGATTTAAGTCCGATTTAAGTCAGATTTAAGTCAGTAGAATTCGAGTATGTGATTTGAAAAAACTGGCCAAATAGAACGGAAATTGCCTGATCATTATTTACGTTTTCTTTTTAAAAGAAAGCGAAGAAAGATTAGTAATTGGTTTGCAAAATTTAAATATTTAAAAATATTATAAAACTGTTTTGGGTCCTTAGAGAACGGGACCTACAATGAATCAAATAATTCTTTTAATTTTTTTCAAATGTTGACCGAGCCAATAAATTAAAAGATTGGACAGATGGAGAACTGTACGTTTATATTTATAATACAGCATAGATTTTGTTGGCTGAAGGCAGATTTTTATCTGTTTTATTTTATCGTTTATTGTTTTTTGTTTATTGTTGGTAATTTATGAAAAAAGATATATTTTGAAGTCTAGTGTAAGTTAGTTTAGGGCGAAGGCGGGAGCATAATAAAGCTCTCTTTCGCTCCGCTCTTCGCCCCGCCTTCGCCAACCTCTGTTAAGCTAGGCTTTAAGTATGTTAGATGGAAATAGAATTTATGTTGGAATTTAAAATCGAGTCGAACGCACCTCTTTTTTTCGTTCTCGTCGTTGCGAAATTAAATTAATTAATTCTTGCCACCAAGTTCTTCGGTCTTTATTATTTTAATAAACTAATTAAAAAATCCATGGCGCCCCCGGGTGGACAAGATTAGTTAAATTTAAAAAACGGCAACAATTGAAGTGACAGTGACACGTAAACATATATAAAAATCAAAAGTACAATTAAAATTTTTTTTTTTTTTGTGCTTTAGTGCCTACAAAATCAATCAAAAATAATTGTTGCCCGCGACGCGCTTAGTTTGTGTTTAAATAAATTTATTTTAAACATATTCGTGCCGGTCGCGTAATACCTGATTCCTGGTTCCTGAAAATTGCTGCCACCACCGAGGGATTTTCACCGTAAAGGAAAGTGGCTGCTCAAAGTACCCAAAGGAAATCAGAGGTATTTGTGCAAAAAATTGAAAGCTAGAGTTGGAGACAAATTTAATTGTTTATTGTCTTGTGCTGAAATATTGCACCTCGCTTTCAATTCTTGGCACATACGGATCAATAGTAGAGCTAGATTGCATGAAAAATATTCAATTTATATTGTTTATAACATACATAAACATTGAACCGCTCTTGGACGCAACATTTATTTATTGTTTTTTGTATTGTACTGCAATCACTGTCGCCCCCTTTCCCCTCTCGTTCGTTAAAACTCGCATTAATAGTTGGGAAGTTAATCCAAGCTTGCGCATACATACATACATACAGCCTTATATACTAGCAGCTGCAGCGGTGAATTTTTCGTTTTCGCTCTCGCTTTTGCACCGCTACCTGCGTTGTTGTTGTTTGGCCCTTTTCGTTGGCGCGCTTATATTAGCGGACCGCCAAGTGACGCGCTACCCTATATTCTGCGGGTATACCCTCTTCGGCGTCATTTCGCACCCACTATTAATTGTAATTGTAATAAATTTATAATTATTAATTCGAAAGTGATTAAATTATTATTATCGGTCTGATTTGAGATAATTTGTTTCGGCCACTTCTTGAAATAATATTTTAATTATTTAAATATTTAATTTAAAATGAGCCTAGAAACCAAAAATAAATCGATTCTGGGAGAGCTGAGAAGCAAGCTCCAAAGTCGGGTCAAAACATTCGCCGATTAAATGAGCGATTAGAAGCGGGATCGATTCCGTTATTAGAGGAAGAATTAAAATGTCGACTAGAAAACTTAAATGCTTCAATTCATAAGGCAACTCAATTACAAGAACAGATAGAAGAAATAGATAGTGGCGATGAATTTGGCGACGAGTTGGAAGAACTTTGTATAGTGACCAAGGCGAAAATAATGTCCCTGTTATCTGCCTTGAAGGCAGCAAGCGTCAACGAAACTCCGGGATTAGCTACTGTAGCTCCAACGCGTGCGCGGCTGCCGAATTTGGCATTGCCAAAATTCAGTGGAGATTATTCGGAGTTTAAAAATTTCATCAGCCTTTTCGAAACTTTGGTTCATAAAGACGCCAAATTTAAAGACGAAAAATTTAACCACTTAATTTCATGTCTCTCTTTAGGAAGCATTAAAGCTTACCAAGTCACCGAGAGCAATTACGAAAAGGCACTAGCCAGTTTAAAAAAGGTTTACGATAACGAATGCCTAATCTTTATGAATAATATATCAACATTGTTTAGTCTTCCTAAAATATCGCATCAGTCCGCTTCCTCCTTGAGAAACCTTATCGATACTGTTTCATCGATTTATGGTTCTTTGTTATCGATAGGAGATGATACCAAAATTTCGAATTCAATGTTGATATATTTGGTATTGAATAGAGTCGACCCAGTGACCAAACAAAAATGGGAGGAACAGCTCGATTATGATTGCCGCTTTGGTCCGATTTCGAAAAAATGTTAAATCGCCGATATCAGCATTTATCAGCTGAAGAATCGACAAAGCCGAAGCAAGATAAATTAGTGTCGAGCAAGCCACATAATCGTAGCTCATTTTCGTGTTCCTCCTCCAACAGCAAGCCTCAGCAGACTTGTAGCTATTGCAATGCAGCAGATCATTTGCTACAGAATTGTAGCCCGTTTGGGCGTCTCTCTGTAATGCAAAGGTTCGAGTTTGTGAAGTCTGCCTCCTTATGTATCAATTGTCTGCGAAAAGGCCATACTGTTTCGAAATGCAAAGGCAAAAAGTGTCGAGCTTGTGACCGCTCACACCATATTCTTATTCATAGATATACAGTGCCTGAGAACAGTTTAGCGTTGCCACCCCCCCAAGAGAATATTTCTCCTCCTTTTAACCAAGATCAGCCTTCCACGTCTCATGTTATGCATGCCACGTCATTGGACAGGGTGATTTTGGCTACGTCAATCGTAAGCGTCCGTACAAAAAACGGAGAATTCGTTTTAGCCCGAGCTCTACTAGACTCTGGGTCTCAAACTAATTTTATTACGGAAGAACTGGCGAACCGCTTACAGATTCGTAGAGAGGAGTCGTGTATAAACTTACTTGTTATTGGCGAGTCCAATTCTCAAGTCAAGAAAAAGGTACACACAGTGGTGAAGTCGCGAATAAATGGTAGTGAGTTCTCGTTCGATTTCTGGATCTTAAAATCGATCTCCGGATACCATCCTGATCAGTCGGTGAACGTCAGTGATTGGAAGATCCCGAAGAACCTACCATTAGCAGACCCTTATTTCTACAAGTCACAAAAGATTGATATGTTGATAGGAGCCGAATCATTTTTCGAATTGCTGGCTGTTGGTCAAATTAGACAAGGTCCTGACTATCCAACTCTACAAAAGACCCTTCTTGGTTGGGTTGTTTCGGGCAGATACAAGTCTGCAGTCCCGAAACAAGTTGTGAATAGTTTCAGTTGTAGTGAAGAACCGTTAGTATCGATTGACAGCACACTACAGAAATTTTAGTCGCTGGAGGAAATGCCAAATCCAAAGAAAATTCTGTCGCCTGAGCACAAGTTATGTGAAGACCATTACAGGAAGACTACTCAGGTATTGCCATCAGGTCGGTTTGAAGTAAGGCTGCCGTTTAAATCTGATCCAAATGGATTAGGCAACTCCTTTGAGGTTGCAAAACGGCGGTTTTTGTCGCTTGAGCGAAGGTTGTCTCGAGATCCTAACACGAAGACCATGTATTTGGAATTCATGGAAGAATATCTCGCCCTAGGTCATATGTCGCCTACAGACAACAAAATCCCTTCCACTCCACATTATGTCATTCCCCATCAATGCGTGTTAAGGCCCCAGAGTACGTCAACAAAGCTGCGCGTCGTGTTCGATGCGTCGTGCAAAACATCGTCTCAGGTGGCCTTAAACGACATCCTGATGGTGGGGCCGACAATTCAAGAAGAGTTGTACTCCACTCTACTCCGCTTCCGGCTGCACAGGTATGCCTTGACTGCCGATGTAAAAAGATGTATCGCCAAGTCATGGTTAATGAAGCGGATAGGAAGTTTCAACTCATAGTGTGGAGGAGAGACCCCTCTGAATCCTTGAGATTATACCAGCTCAACACCGTCACATATGGTACTCGACCAGCCCCATTTCTGGCTATTCGGTGTTTAAAAGGTTGAGTGAATCTGCGAAATTATCATTCCCTAGAGCTGCCGACGTAATTGGATCCGATTTTTACGTCGATGACATGTAAACTGGTTCTGCATGCGTAGAGGAGCTAAAGACAATTAAGTCTGAAGTGTCTCAGGTCCTTCAAACAGCAGGTTTTGAATTGACAAAGTGGTTTTCAAACTCACCTGAGGTCACTGCATCTGAGAGCACAGTTAAGTCGATACCTATCTCGGATTCAGAGTCAACTAAGGCGCTAGGAATATCGTGGTTGCCTAGCGAAGATGCCTTCAAGTTCAAAGTTGAAACTTCTGTCATGGGTCTCCGAGCGACAATACGGAACATACTGTCGGTGACATCGAAGCTGTTTGACCCCCTCGGTTTATTAAGTCCCATTGTAATTAAAGGAAAGATCCTATTGCAGGAACTCTGGCTTAATAAGTTAGACTGGGATGAGTCGATTCCGATGCATTTGGAAACAGCTTGGGATGTCACCAGTACAGTTACATGCCTTTGCCGACGCATCTATGAGAGCTTATGGAGCTTGCGTCTATATTCGTAGCGAAACTGCTGAAGGTTTTAAATTATCGTTGTTGACTTCAAAGTCGAAAGTAGAGCCGCTCAAGACCAAAACGCTCCCAAGGCTCTGAAGTTCTTTTCACTGGATCCGATCTCATCCATAGTCGTTGTCGACATTCGTTTCGAACAGGGTAGCGGAGATTCAAGAGTGGTCAGAAGAAGCTACATGGCGGCATGTCCCCACAAAGCAGAACCCAGCAGATATAGTTTCGAGAGGTTGTGACGTCGAAGAAATAGGGCAGTCGATCTGGTTCACTGGCCCATCATTTCTGAAGGACGAAGAAGAAAACTGGCCCAAAAATGCACATTTCGAACCGGATGAGGAAGTCTTGCGCCAGGAATCTAGGAAGAATGTGGTCGGAATGACCGCTGCTGCGCAAACTTCCGATTTACTGGATGTCATCGAGGGATTCTCGTCACACCTCAAACTGCTTAGAGTTTTCGCTTACATGTTCCGCTTTATAAGAAAATGCAAAGGCAAGAGTATGGTTAGGTTAGGTTAAGGCGGTGATGGCCGACTCAGGAGAGACGGTCCATCCACTTGAGCCTGAGGCGGCTCCTTGTGATGCCGCGTAGGCTTAGATCCCTCGTCCAGTGCAGGTTCTCATGGGCCGATAACGAATCCTTACGTGAGAGAGGCCCAACCCGATCCTTGGATGAATCGGGTTAACTGCCTCGGTGATGTCTCGCTTAGCTCTGCGAGATCCACAAGGGTGGGGAAGCCCAGATACTGCAGTCTACGTCTGCTTAGGGCCGGACAGTGGCAGAGGAGGTGAAGGGCGGTCTCCTCCTCCTCCTCATCCCTACAGCTTCTACAGAAGTCGTTATGGTGCACTGACAGCCTGGACGCATGTGTTCCAAGTAGCCAGTGACCAGTAAGAGCCCTGACGGCAAGGGCGCAGCTTTCCCTGATTAATGAAAATAGCTCCAATGAGCGTTTCGCTGATCGGCGTGGCCAGATCATTCTGGCGTGGCGGCAGGTGATTAGGTTTTCCCATTTCCTGTCCGCGAGGAGGTGGAAGTATTCCTTACAGAGAAGTCTGCGAGTGGCCAAGGGCATGTCAATTAGCTCCCTCTCCGGCCGAAGAGGTGAGGTTGTACCCTGCCGGGCCAGCTCATCGGCAGCGCAGTTGCCCACGATGTCCCTATGTGGTGGAGGTCGTACTGCTCCGCCATCTCGTGAAGAGATCTGCGGCAGGCGTTAATGGTCTTCGAGTTTGAAGAGATGGCTTCAAGTGACTTCAGGGCGGCCTGACTGTCAGAGAATATACATATGGGAGCTCTGACCCTGGTGGGGGGGAGCCGATCAATAGCTTCTTTGATGGCGTAAACCTCCGCCTGAAAGACGCTGCAGTGGTCGGGTAGCCTAAAAGAGACGCTAACTCCCAGGTGCTCGGAGTATATACCTCCTCCCACCCGGCCGTCCAATTTTGAGCCATCCGTGTAAATGTGAAGGGACCGTAGAGGTCCAGGAGGTCCAAGGTTCCATTCCTCTCTGTCGGGGATGTAAACCTGGAAGGGTGTGGTAGGGTGTTCAGCGGGGACACAGTAGTCTGTGTTTCCCTCAGTAAGGTGTGGGGCAGTGTCGAGATTCGCGTGCCCGAAACTCGAACGCCTCCACAGACCCGCGCCCTTCAGCCTTAGTGCCGAGAGTGACGCGGTCATCTCCCCCATTATTTCTATTGGGAGGATATCCAGGAGAACGTCCAGAGCGTCTCCCGGGGTCGTGCGTAGGCCGCCTGTCATGCAGATCTCGGCCATGCGTTGGATTTTTCTAAAAGTGCCCAGGCAGGTGGACCGCTTTAGAGCTGGCCACCAAATAGCCACCCCGTAGAGGAGTATTGGGCGAATAATAGCCGTGTACAGCCAACGGACAATTTTTGGGGTCATACCCCATTTTAACCCGATAGCCTTGCGGCAGGTGTATAGCGCGATTGTAGCCTTTTTGGCCCTTTCATCCGTGTTAAGGGACCAATTGAGCTTCCTGTCCAGGATAAGACCTAGATACTTGGCCTCATTTTTGAGGGTGAGGGGTACCCCGCAGAGTCTAGGGGTTATCATTTTGGGATTTTGTATTTCCTGGTAAAAAGGACTAGTTCAGTCTTCGCTGGGTTTACTCCCAGACCAGACTTTGCAGTCCAGTCCGTCAGAAACCGAAGGTTTTTTCTCATCCTGTCACAGAGTGTCTGCGGGAATTTTCCCGAGAACGCCAAGGCGACATCATCCGCGTAGGCCACGACACGACAGCCGCCCTCTTCTATGCCCTGGAGCAGTTCATTGACCGCCACATTCCACAGGAGAGGGGAGAGGACTCCGCCCTGAGGTGTGCCTCTGTTGACTTGTCTGGAGATGGTTGACCCCCCCAGTGTTGCCTCCACCGTTCTGCTGCGCAAGATCCGGTCAATGAGACCCACCGAGTGTTGATCAATCCCCAGCTTGGTCAGTGCTGATGTGATTGAACCTGGAAGGATGTTGTTGAAAGCGCCCTCTATATCCAAGAAGGCGACGAGGGTGAACTCCTTTTCGTGGAGCGATTTTTCTATGATGGTGGTAAGCGAATGGAGTGCTGTCTCTGTCGATCTGCCCCTCCTATACGCGTGTTGTGATCCTGATAAGGATGATTGGGGAATATTGGTCCTAAGATGCAGACTGATGAGTCTCTCCAGCGTCTTGAGTAGAAACGAGGAGAGGCTTATCGGCCTATAATCCTTAGGCGTGCAATGCGATGGCTTGCCTGCCTTGGGGATGAAAACAACTTTTGAGCGGAGCCATCCGTTCGGAATGACCCCTGTATCGAGGATAATCGAGAAGATCAGACGAAGCCAGGGAGTGGATAGCTCGGCTGCGTAGCTGAGCTGTGCAGGTATGATGCCGTCCACCCCAGGGGATTTATATGGGCTGAAGCTGTTAATTGCCCATTTAATGTTCCTATCAGTAAGGAGGTATGCCATTTCGGACGGACCCCGCCGTGTCGGGGGGTTAGGTGGGCTGCTCTGGGAAGAGCTAGCGGGGAAGTGGGCATCCAGGAGAACCCCGAGTGTTTCTTCACTGGATGTCGTCCAGCTGTCGTCAGGACACTTGACGAAGCCCGGGTTGGAGGGCGTCGACGAGAGGACCTTCCTCAGCCTAGACGCCTCAGAGTAGTCCTGGATTCCTGAGCAAAAGTCGGACCAGGCCCTTCTTTTGGCCTTTCTTAATTCCCTGTTGTACAGGGACAAGTTCGCTTTATAGAGACACCAAGATGCGTCCGTGTTGGCGCTCTTGGCTGTATTGAAGGACTGCCTCGTGGTCTTCTTGAGGCAGCTTAATTCCTTACACCACCATGGTGGCTTCTTCCCCGTCTTCCCCCCATTCTTGCTACGGGGGCAGGACTTATCTAGAGCCGTGCTACAAGCATCGGTGAAAGTTTCTGGACAGAAGTCCGAGAGGGTTGGGGCTGGAGGGGGCTTTAGGATCTTGCTCAGCTGGGATCTGTATTTCCCCCAGTCAGTCCTCCGGTGGTTCCGGAAAGTGACTGGGTTGAACCTATCGAAACCTAGCGTGAATTGGATATATCTATGCTCAGAGAATGAGTGATTCTCCAGCACTCTCCAAGACTTAAGGGAGTCCTTCAGGGATTCAGAGAGAAGGGTGATATCAAGTACCTCCTAGCTCCTAGCTCGTCCAACCCGTCCTCCTCCTCGGACATCCCGACGTCGCGCAAGCCTCTGGCGAGCTCGCTCTCCTCGGAGACGTACCCCTCCAGGATGTCCTCCTCGTCGGACGATCCTTCGGGAGCCTCCTCTATGCGAGGTCCCTCTATTTCAGGGTCCTCCTCCTTAAGGCCCGCCTTAGCGTCTGCCTTGTAGATGCGGACGGCTACGCTCTCGAAGCCGTACCTAAGCGCCCCCCCGTTTCTCTTCAGCGCCTCGACTGTCCCCTCATTGAGAGTCAGGACAACCTGGCGCCTCGGACCAACGGCCTCCTCAACCTTGGCTACTCGCCAATCAGAGGAGGGGAGGTCGGGGTTGCTCAGCTGCAGAAGCTTGAGAATTTTCTCAGGCTCTGCCGGCTTGTGCGTGAGCCACGCCCTGGCCCTTGGCTTGCTGGGGATCTTGTCCCAGTCTAGCGCCACGAGCTTCGCGCCTGGGAATATTTCTCCCAATCCCGCGATCGCTCTCTTGTAGAAGGTGACCGACGCTGCGTCTTCGCACGCGATCACCTTCACTCCTCCTTGGTGCCAACCGGCATCCTCACAGCGGGGCAGTGCCCCACCTGACGCCAACAGTTCCTCCACGAACCTGTTGTGCAGCTCACCAACGATCCAGCGCCATCGGTCCCTCGGGATCTGTCCGTCACTGGAGCCCTCGTCCACCACTCCAATCAGGATCTTGCCCTTGGTCACCTCGGCGAAGGACCGCTGAGGCTGCACTCTGGAACGCTTTGGCTGCGGAGGTTGAATCTCCGTAGACCGCTGACGTTTGGTGGTGCTCCTGCCCGCGTCTGCGTTGGCTTGCTGGGCGTTGGGGGCAACCGCCTTTCCCGCCTTAACAGGCTGGAAATCCGGCAGAACGCCTTTCGCCCATTTGATGAGACCCGCTTGTTCTGGGTCCGCCTCCATGGCTGGGTTTGCTCGCGCAAGGATGAAGGCCGCTCGTCTCCGCTCATTATACAGCGTCTTCTTCGTCCTTTGCTGCTGCTGGGCCGTGCCTCCTGGGTTGGGTTTACCTCTGGAGCCCCCTGCGGTCACGTCGAGGGACTTGCCCCCGATCACGCCGCTCGGTGGGCCCATTGGCTCGCCCTTCCCAGTGACACTGGCCTCCAGGTTAAGGCGCTCCGAGGAGCTCTCCGCTTCCTTCTTCAGCACTCGACCGCTTAGCGTCTTCGAGTTCTTATCGAGGGGGGTTTCCCCTGCCGCCTTTGAGGTTTGACGGTCACCTACGGTTTTTATATTTTGTTTGGATGAATTCATTTTTGTTCCCACGAGTATGCTGGGATGGGGATGGTCCGCCACGGTAGAGCCCGCATACCGTGGTAAGCCTAGTTAAAACTGATGGGTCGGCCGGTCCACCATAGTCCGCATACTAATGTCCAAGCACCCCCCGGACACGCATCCCTCGGCATATGCTGTTCCACCTTGGATTGGGGTAATTTTTTGGGCAGGAGTTTTCTTCTCCCCGCCCGACTACCATTCGTCAGCATCCTCAGCAGAGACATGACCGTACTGGGACCTGCTTCCAGCCGCCCTCACGGAGAGAGTATAGTCGCACTTCCAGTGGTGCAGACAGTTACGGCAGGTGATTTCTCACCCGTTGTTCCCCCTGTCTGCCCATTGGCTGACGGCCAAGACAAGAGTATAGTTTTCGAAGAAACTCTGTCACCGACTGAATATTATGAAGCGTTTAATAAGATTATCGAAATAGTACAAAAGCACGAGTATCAAATAGAAATTGAAAAAGTTCGCAAAGGTTCCAAGGTCGGCCCAAGTCTTCAGAGACTGAACCCATTCATCCATGAGGACACGGGCACTTGGTGCAATTTTTCGTTGTTGCGAGTTGGGGGGCGACTTGCTGACGCTCCTATATCATACGATGCCAAGTTTCCCTTGCTGTTGACGAAACGCTCCCAATTTGTACAGAGCTACGTCCGGCATCTGCACCATTCAAACTTTCATGTCGGCCCTCGAGCACTTGTGAGCATCCTACGACAGCGTATTTGGACCGTAAACGCTCAGGAACTCTGCAGTCAGACAGTTCGATCATGTATTCGCTGCTTTAAATGCAAGCCTAGACTGATGACACAAATGATGGGAAATTTACCCGCAGATAGACTCCGTGCTCTCCGCCCATTTGCGATATGTGGCGTTGATTTTTGTGGCCCTGTCTATACGACATTGAAAATTCGAGGAAGGCCTCCGTACAAGTCCTACGTCTCCGATCTGAGTACTGCCTCCTTTTTATTGGCTTTCCAAAGGTTCATTGGTCGACGAGGATGTCCGCAGACGGTGCATTGCGACAACGCGACGAACTTCGTCGGAGCGAGTCGCCACTTCCAGGCCCTTCGCGAGCGGCTCGAGGAGCTGGCGGACGCAGTTCGAGAATTCGCATCAAGAAGCGGATGCGAATTTGCGTTCATACCCCCTCGGGCTCCGCACATGAGCGGACTATGGGAGGCAGGTATCAAAACTGCCAAGCACCTACTCCTACGAGCGGTGGGCAGCGCACTCCTCAACGCCGAAGAGCTGGGAACAGTCCTCGTCGGGATCGAGGCGGTAATGAACTCGCGACCACTCGGAGCTCTCAGCCAGGACCCAAGCGACGGAGAGGCGCTAACTCCCGGACACCTGCTGACAGGCGGGCCCCTCATCGCAGCACCAGCACTCCGGACCCCGGACCAGGCGGGTCTCAGTTGCTTGCGGCGATGGCGGCTTGTCTCGTTAGTCAGGCAAACGTTCTGGCGGCGATGGTCCCGGGAATATGTCCTGGGCCTTCAGGTGCGGGGCAAGTGGCACCAGCAGCAGGACAACGTCGAGGAGGGGCAGCTCGTCGTCGTGGCAGAAGACAACCTGCCGCCTCAACAGTGGCTCCTGGGACGGATCGTCGAGACGCACGCAGGAGAGGACGGCATGGTCAGGATCGTCGACATTAGAAGGAGCGACGGATCAGTTTTTCGGAGGCCGATTCATAAGCTGGCCCCGCTGCTAGTTGGTTGAAGCCCTGGAGGCATTCAACGGGGCCGGTGTTGGCTGAAGGCAGATTTTTATCTGTTTCATTTTATCGTTTATTGTTTTTTGTTTATTGTTGGTAATTTATGAAAAAAGATATATTTTGAAGTCTAGTGTAAGTTAGTTTAGGGCGAAGGCGGGAGCATAATAAAGCTCTCTTTCGCTCTTTGCGAATTCGCCCCGCCTTCGCCAACCTCTGTTAAGCTAGGCTTTAAGTATGTTAGATGGAAATAGAATTTATGTTGGAATTTAAAATCGAGTCGAACGCACCTCTTTTTTTCGTTCTCGATCCAGATTTCTTGTTTTTAAGGCGACTCAACTCTTTAATAAACCAAGGAGGCTTATTCGATGTTGACAAAAAAAGTTCACGGTTTCAGCCATTCATGATAGATCAGACTAATTAAAATTATATATATGACATGACTTATAGATCGGACTAATTAAAATTATATATAAAACAGGAAAGGAAACTAATTTCGGCACGCCGAAGTTTCCATACCCTTCCAGCTTACAATTGGATCATTATGAATTCACCAAGTTTGATCAAATGAAAGGAAAAAATAACAGAAATTATATAAAGCATTTATATATAGGGGAGAGTGGGGAGTTATGAAACACGCTTTGCTAAAGAGCCCAAACTACTACTACTACCTTTTCAAAGGATTCGCCTATAATTCAAAATTTTTGGCGACTTTAGCTCGTTTTCCCGAAACACTGCTTTTTTCAGTTTTTAAAACTCATTGGGAGTTGTGAAACACTACTAAAATATGCGAAAAAATTTTTTTTATAACGAAATTTTTTTTTAGGATTACAGAAATGACACTTTGTAATGTTTTTCATGTATTAACAAGTATTGAACAAAATGTTAAACTTTGTAACGTCCCTCTTTCGGGCTGCTCGGCTTAGCTCGCCGGGGTCGTGAGTTTACACAAAATTTGTGCGTGCCGTTTCCTTGAGTCCCAAAATTACTCAGTAAAAAGAGAGTTCGGTTTAATAAGCTTGTTTATTGGTATCGTGCTTTTCCTGGAAAAGACGTTGCGACTCCGCGATGCTGGCGCGGTGTAGTCGACTTGTGGATACCCTGCAATGGAGGGTTGGTGCGACTTCGCGAGTCCGGCGCGGTGTAGTCGGCTTGAGAATACCATATAGTGTAGGGTCGTTGCGATTTCGCGATGCTGGCGCGATGTCGGCTAGGGGATACCCTGTAGTGGGTTGTTGCGACTTCGCGATGCTGGCGCGATGCAGTCGGCTTAAAGATACCCTGTAGTGGGTTGTCGTCGGGGTGCGGCGCGTGATCCAAGCGGACTGGCCGCGGTTAGGGTCGCGAAGGTCGAGTCCGGGTGATCGTCGGGCCTATGTTCGCACCGTTAATCGTATCCCCCTGATACCCTCGACTTTCCTCCCTCATAAAGATCTGCTAGCAAGAGCTAAACCTTGGCCCCATGTCTGTACTGTTATACTCGAGTTCGGTTACAGGAACCTTACTCCACTACCCTGTTCTCATCAAGATCTGCTGGCAGGAGCTGAACCTTGGCCCCACGTCTGAGCCTTGGCCCACACCTACTTCTGATACTTAGTGAGTTCGGTTTCAAGAACCTTACTCCACTACCATCACCACTTGTTCTAACTACTTTCAGACTTACCCAGATATTCTCAGCTCGGCTGATCCGGAAAAGTGAAGTTGCACTGAGTTGTGCATCGCCTTTTATAGGCCACGATCAGCTGTGTTTCCCTGTTCGATATCCGATTCTTATCGATAGGCACCAGTGTTGCCATATCGTTGAGCATGGCCGATATCCATAAGCTGTTCAGGGCTGGTGCCCTTATCGTTGCTGGCGTTGCCAGATGGTGCCCTTATCGTTGTTGGCGTTGCCAGATGGCGAACTGTCGCCTTTTTATTTCCCGATATATAATCCTGACTACTAACAATAATAATAATAATCTATGGCAGTAAATAATAGTAACAATTCAGATTAATCACAATTCATAATAATAACAGTGGCCGTAAATAATAATAACAATTCATAATAGTTCCTAATAATACTCATAATAATCGACTTAATAAGGTAGGTAGGCTAAAGTGGTGAGGCTCTCCTCGAGCCTCCAATTAGAGCTGAGCTCCGTTTCGATCCACACCCTCTGTTTTCTGATTGTAGCGGGTCATGCTCATGTTGTTCAAAGCTGGACAGTGACAGAGCAGGTGCTCTGGTGTGTCCTGTTCTGCTTGTTCCTTGCAGCTTCTGCAGCTTGTGTTATAGGGCAGCCCCATCTTCATTGCATGCGATCCTATCGCCCAATGACCGGTGGAGACAGCTGTGATCCTACTGATATCCTTTTTACTATGTAATAACAGTTCTTCAGTGCGTTTGCTGTCGAAGTTCGGCCAGCATAGCCTCGATCTTCTGTTTTGACTCGTCCCTGACCATTCTTTGATGGCCTGAACTTTGAAATAGTCATGGATCTTAGACTGTACCGCTTTCAGCGATATTAGTGTATTTTTAATGTTGCTACGCTCGGCTGAGCCCTTGCGGGCTAGCTCATCTGCCATTTCATTTCCTGGTATGTCGTTGTGTCCTGGCACCCAGGTTATTCTAACGTCGTTGTGTTCAGCAAGCTCGTTTAAAGCTGCCTTACACTCCGACACTAACTGCGAGTTTGTCTTGACCGCTGCTAGGGCTTTGATAGCCGCTTGGCTATCCGAGTAAATCCTCACTTTGGTATTGCTAAGGCCTCGCTGATTGTATAGTCTGGCTGCCTCCAATACAGCGAGTACCTCAGCCTGAAAGACTGTCGCAGATGCTGGGAGACTGAAAGTTGATTCAATCCCCCAGCTCTCAGCGAAGATCCCAGCCCCCACACCACAGCTCATCTTGGAGCCATCGGTGTAGAGCGATACCTCATCTTGTTCGGTTACTCTACCTCTAGTCCATTCCTCCCTTGTCGGGTAGGAGGTCGTATAGCAGTTGCCGAATCTAATTTCGGTTGTCATGTAGTCCGTGTTTTTGTCTATTAACGACGTGACCCCTTCAAGAATAGTGCGGTGTCCTATGCCGCGATCCCTCCAGCAATTGCTTGCTTTTAGTCTCACCGCACTCTTCACCGCCGCATCCCTGATAAATAGGTCAATCGGCATAATGTCTAAGAATACGTTCAGGGTGGCCGCCGGGCACGAGCGCATAGCCCCCGTAGCTCCTGCGCATGCCGAACGTTGTATCCTCGTTAGTTTGGTGATGATATAGGCTCTAGTGAGTGCCGGCTACCATACTAGAGCCCCGTATGTTAATATAGGTCTAACTACTGCTGTGGCTCTACACAGCATATTATGGTCTTTGGGTGTAGTCCCCAGTTTTTCCAAAACATCTTTCTACAGGAGTAGAAGGCAATGCTTGCCTTCCTGACTCTCTCTTTGATGTTTTGTTTCCATGATAGCTTAGGGTCCAGTATAATTCCCAAATACTTCGCCTGCTGAGAAAGTTTTAGTTTTTGCCATCTATTTTGGGCATGTTATAACTTGGTATCCTTGTTCTCCTTGTAAATAACATTGTAAATAAGAATTAGGGTTAATCCCAAGTCCGCAGCATTTCGCCCATTTACTTAGTCTGTCCAGAGCACCCGACATAATGTCGCTTATGACGTCGGGGAATGGACCTGATACTAGTAGCACTACGTCATCGGCGTATGCTACTCCCCGTACTCCACCACAATTGAGTTCTTTCAATATGTGGTTCATGTTGGTTAGCCAGAGAAGCGGCGATAATACTCCGCCCTGGGGTGTGCCTCTCTTCACTACTCGCGTGAGGTGAGTGCCACCCAGTTCGGCCATTATCGTCCTACTCGTGAGCATAGCACCTATCCATACTCTGGTGTATCTCTCAACACCTATCGAGCTGAGGGAGCCCAGGATGGGTTCGGCGTTCACGTTATTGAACGCACCTTCTATATCTAAGAAGGCGGCCATCGTGTATTTTTTGTAGTTCAGAGATTTCTCGACGTGGCTCACCACTTCATGCAGTGCTGTCTCGGTATATCGACCTTTTCTGTAGTTGCGCATCCGATAGGTGATCTAAATCCGCCTTGTCTCTTATGTGCATGTCAATTAGCCTTTCCATCGTCTTCAGGATGAAGGATGTTAGGCTGATTGGTCTATAATCCTTAGCTAGGATGTCCCCTCCTGCCCGGCTTTGGTATGAATATCACTTTAGCTTTCCTCCATAGGAGCGGTATGTGACTCAGGTTCATGCTTGCTTCATAGATGGCTTTAAGCCACCTACTGATGCTGATAATACCGTCGGGGCCCGGGCTTTTATATTTGTCGAAGGAGTTTATCACAATGGGCGATCTTTTCAATGGTGATAATGTCTCCAGTTGTCGTAACATTCTGTTCTGTTCTAGGTCTCCCCGGGTCCGAGTTTACTCACACATTCCCTGGAAAGTGCGTGTCTACCAGTACCTCTAGGGATTCTTCGACTGATGATGTTGACGTACCGTCAGGTTTGTTAATTAGGGATGGGCTTGTGTGCCCTTTAACAAGGATTTTACTTAGCCTTGCCGTATCCTTTATATCTTCTAAAGCTTCACAGTAACTTTTCCAAGATTCTTTCTTGGCTTCATATACTGCTTTTTTGTAATGTTTTTGTACTTCTTTGTAAGGTGCCCATTCCTTGGACACAAAACATGTATTAAAAGACTTTCGTGCTCTCTTTCTGAGGTCACTCAGTTCCTTGGTCCACCATGGTGGATACTGTTTCTTTGAAAATGACACCTTGCATGTCTCATTGTAGGCGTTGTTTAATATGTTCGTAAGGTCCTCTACTTCTTTATCGAGGACCTTTGCTGAGGATTGTACTTTAATCCTCCTGTTGCTAACCTTTGCGTGGACAATATCTCTGAACTTGCCCCAGTTTGTCTTTCGTGGATTGCGTCTAGGTGTCGCTTTGCTGGTCGGCACCGATAACTCAAAGAATATGTACCTGTGATCGGAAAAGGAATGTTGCAGCGACACATTCCAGTTCTCTACTGTATAGTGGCTATGTTCTACGAGTAAAGTGAGGTCTAGCACCTCCTCCCACCCTTGAAAAACCTCCGTGCTCGGAAATATAAAGGTTAGTGTATTCCCCTTGTTACATATTGTAACGTTACGACATATAATATGATCAAAAAGTGACTCACCTCCTATCATTTGTTTCGGAACTTCCCCAGAGTGTGTGTCTCGCGTTCGCGTCGCACCCGATCACCAGGGTTGTCTTCGTGTCTTCCGCCCGCTGCAACAGCTTGAACACCGGTTCTGGCGGAGCCTGCTCGTCGTGGGCCATGTACGCAGAGGTAATCAGCATTCCTGTTCCATCTACTGTGACGAATCTGGCAACTGCTAGATCCGATGTGCTGAGATTAGAAACAAGAAAAGCGTTAAAGTGATTCTTTATTACTATACAAGCTCTCGGTCTACCTGTCGAGTTGGTGTATAGTAGGTTGTATCCAGGTAGTGTCAGACCAGAAACTTGCTCGTTCCTGGTCCATGGTTCTTGAAGTAGCGCAATGTCGATATCCTTCTCCCTTAGAAGGATTAACAAATTAGCTGAAGCGTGCGAGCTGCGCTTCAAGTTAATTTGCACTACTTTCGGCATTGTTGTTCGTCGGTGTGGAGTTGGGCGACTTGTCGTCGATGATCATGTCATCCAACAACTTGTTCGTGTCGTCCACCTCCTCCAATAGCTCGTCCGGTTCTGCAAGAAAGACCTTGATCTTGGCCTTCCTGATGCCGTACCGGATTTTGTAATTGTTCTTTTCCAGCTGCGGCAGGCAACGCTGTTTTATTAGCATAAGAAATGGCTGGCTGGTCTTCATTTCTTTTTCGGCCTTCAGGATGGCCCAGTCCTCTGTATGGACGTCTGGGTTTTGCGCTCTCAAACATTGGAGCACCCTGGCATGGTCAGATTGCCCCAGTGGTAACCAGATGCGAGCTCTGGGTCTCCTAGGAATCTCCCTGGCGTGGACCAACCTAATCCTTAGGCCGTTCCACGTGTTGCCGATCCTGGCCACACATTCCTCCAGGAAGCTCCTCGAGAACCCGTCGTCGCACCTGATTACCCGGTGCCCTCTCACCACGTCCGAAGAGTCGAAGGAGGGGATAGGGCCGTCCGGCATGGCAACCTACCTGTCGGTCACCATGTCGGACATCTTGGCCTCTATCTCCCCCCACTTCTCTGCCAGCAGGCGCCCGTCGTCGTTGAGCTCATCAACCCGCGCCATAGCCAGACTGTCTCTGGCCACCTCGCTGAACTTCTTCGTCTGCTTGACGAAGGATGTAGGTCTGGCTTTCCCCTGACCGTCCTTGGCCTTCTTAGGGGCGCTAACGCTCACATCCAGTGATCGCTCACGCTTCGCCTTCGGGAGTTGGAACGCCTTTTGGTAGGTAGCCTTTGGTAGCCTTTTGGTAGGCTTCGAATTCCGCAATCTCTGCAAGGAACTTCGCTTTGTCTGCCGCGTCTGCCGCGTCTCTCGAGTCCACCTTGCCCTCAGCCTCATTCTTAGCGATCTTGCTTAGAATAAAGTGGGCCCTGTGTGCCCTAGCACGCCTTTTTTGATGTGTGAGTGGGTTGGCTTCGGTGGTGCTCAACTGAGCCACACCTATGTGTGAAGTGGTTTGGGTAGTACTAGTACTAGCGCCCCCCTCGGATATCAACGGAGCGTTGGCGACCGGGCTTGGCCTCAACAGCTCGCCTTCGTCAATATCCGACGTTTCTTGAGATGCTAAGCCCTGCCTAGGCATTAGCAACTCCTCCTCGTCCATCTCTGACCACCCCCACGAGGTCCGAAGCATGGCTTTGGGAATTCATGGTCATCTGCATTATCGCCCGCTTTGCTCGACCAGGCAAGCGCGGCGGGCCAGAGGGGGTTTTGGGGCATTGAAGGAGGTCGACCGCGGCTTCGCCCAAAAGCCGCGGCAAGACATATTACGACCCAGGGTTGCTCGGCCTTGAGAAGGCTCCGTTCAGACACAGCTGGATTAACCCCTCAGCTGCGAACCTGTAAGCCAGCGGGCACGGGTCGTGTAACACGCCTGGCTGGAGGGGAGGCCGTTTTAAGACTTACCCAGGTCTCGATAAGGAAGTGGAGTCAAAGGAATTATTGGATGGAGGATTCACAGGATTCGCATTAGCCGTACCGTAGTAAGTGTCCAGGAGGTACCACGCGGAGGACCCTCTCCGAGGAGAGGGTGGTGTCTATCATATTGATATTCACCTGCGAGTCGACTTGGTGCACCAGTAGAGCCAAGGAATATCCATCAACAAATACTCTGCTGATCTTGCCTTGGTGTGATGCACCCTTACCACCTTACTTAATAATAATTCATAATAATTCTCAATAGTAATAGTTACTAAATGTGGCTCGGGGCGTCGCAACTTCTTAGCCAATGGGCAGACAGGGGGAACAACGGGTGAGAAATCACCTGCCGTAACTGTCTGCACCACTGGAAGTGCGACTATACTCTCCCCGTGAGGGCGGCTGGGAGCAGGTCCCAGTACGGTCATGTCTCTGCTGAGGATGCTGACGAATGGTAGTAGGGCGCGGAGAAGAAAACTCCTGCCCAAAAAATTACCCCAATCCAAGGTGGAACAGCATATGCCGAGGGATGCGTGTCCGGGGGGTGCTTGGACATTAGTATGCGGACTCTGGTGGACCGGCCGACCCATCAGTTTTAACTAGGCTTACCACGGTATGCGGGCTCTACCGTGGCGGACCATCCCCATCCCAGCATACTCGTGGGAACAAAAATGAATTCATCCAAACAAAATATAAAAACCGTAGGTGACCGTCAAACCTCAAAGGCGGCAGGGGAAACCCCCCTCGATAAGAACTCGAAGACGCTAAGCGGTCGAGTGCTGAAGAAGGAAGAGGAGAGCTCCTCGGAGCGCCTTAATCCGGGGACCGGTGTCACTGGGAAGGGGGAGCCAATGGGCCCACCAAGCGGCGTGATCGGGGGCAAGCCCCTCGACGTGACCGCAGGGGGCTCCAGAGGCAAACCTAACCCAGGAGGCTCGGCCCAGCAGCAGCAGCAAAGGAAGAAGAAGACGCTGTACAATGAGCGGAGGTGAGCGGCCTTCATCCTTTCGCGGGCTAACTCAGCCATGGAGGCGGACCCGGACCAAGCGGGTCCTATAAAATGGGCGAAAGGCGTACTGCCAGATTTCCAGCCTGTCAAGGCGGGAAAGGCGGTTACCCCCAGTGCCCAGCAAGCCAACGCAGACGCGGGAGCAGGACGCAGGAGCACCACTAAACGTCAGCGGTCTACGGAGGTTCAACCTCCGCAGCCAAAGCGTTCCAGAGTGCAGCCTCAGCGGTCCTTCGCCGAGGTGACCAAGGGCAAGATCCTGATTGGAGTGGTGGACGAGGGCTCCAGTGACGGACAGATCCCGAGGGACCGATGGCGCTGGATCGTTGGTGAGCTGCACAACAGGTTCGTGGAGGAACTGTTGGCGTCAGGTGGGGCACTGCCCCGCTGTGAGGATGCCGGTTGGCACCAAGGAGGAGTGAAGGTGATCGCGTGCGAAGACGCAGCGTCGGTCACCTTCTACAAGAGAGCGATCGCGGGATTGGGGGAAATATTCCCAGGCGCGAAGCTCGTGGCGCTAGACTGGGACAAGATCCCCAGCAAGCTTCCGCTGCCCTACTTGTCCACCTGGCGGAAGGTGGTATCGACGCTGTCCTCATCCAGGAGCCCTGGGTCTGTGGCGACAGAATCCTAGGGCTGAGGGCAGCCGACTATAGGCTGTACGCAGCCCCAACAGCAGGTAAAACGCGAGCCTGCATACTCGCCAGGAAAGATTTAACTCTTTTCATGCTTCCAAATTTCAGCAATGAAGACACAGTAACAGCATGTCTAGAGGGACCAAATGGATCCCTCCGGATATGCTCCGCATACCTGGGGCATGACCAGGACTCCATCCCCCCAACCCTGAGGCAAGTCACCGAGGACAGCAAAAGGCTGGGCCTGGACTTCATCATCGGGTGCGACGCAAATGCCCATCACCATCAGTGGGGCAGCACTGACACCAACGATAGGGGTGAGTCTCTTTTTGATTTTATCCTTTCATCTAATCTACTGGTGGGTAATTTGGGTAACGAACCCACCTTTATTATCAAAAATCGAAGGGAGGTACTTGATATCACCCTTCTCTTAAGTCTTAAGTCTTGGAGAGTGCTGGAGAAGCACTCATTCTCTGACCATAGATATATCCAATTCACGCTAGGTTTCAATAGGTTCAACCCAGTCACTTTCCGGAACCCCCGGAGGACTGACTGGGGGAAATACAGATCCCAGCTGAGTAAGATCCTAAAGCCCCCTCCAGCCCCAACCCGCTCGGACTTCTGTCCAGAGGGGCTGGAGCGTCTCGTTGAAACTTTCACCGATGCTTGTAGCACGGCTCTAGATAGGTCCTGCCCCCGTAGCAAGAATGGGGGGAAGACCGGGAAGAAGCCACCATGGTGGTGTAAGGAATTAAGCTGCCTCAAGAAGACCACGAGGCAGTCCTTTAATATAGCCAAGAGCGCCAACACGGACGCATCTTGGTGTCTCTATAAAGCGAACTTGTCCCTGTACAACAGGGAATTAAGAAAGGCCAAAAGAAGGGCCTGGTCCGACTTTTGCTCAGGAATCCAGGACTACTCTGAGGCGTCTAGGCTGAGGAAGGTCCTCTCGTCGACGCCCTCCAACCCGGGCTTCGACAAGTGTCCTGACGACAGCTGGACGACATCCAGTGTAGAAACCCTTGGGGTTCTCCTGGATGCTCACTTCCCCGCTAGCTCTTCCCAGAGCAGCCTACCTAACCCCCCGACACGGCGGGGTCCGTCCGAAATGGCATACCTCCTTACTGATAGGAACATTAAATGGGCAATTAACAGCTTCAGCCCATATAAATCCCCTGGGGTGGACGGCATCATACCTGCACAGCTCAGCTACGCAGCCGAGCTATCCACACCCTGGCTTCGTCTGATCTTCTCGATCATCCTCGATACAGGGGTCATTCCGAACGGATGGCTCCGCTCAAAAGTTGTTTTCATCCCCAAGGCAGGCAAGCCATCGCATTGCACGCCTAAGGATTATAGGCCGATAAGCCTCTCCTCGTTTCTACTCAAGACGCTGGAGAGACTCATCAGTCTGCATCTTAGGACTAATATTCCCCAATCATCCTTATCAGGATCTCAACACGCGTACAGGAGGGGCAGGTCGACAGAGACAGCACTCCATTCGCTTACCACCATTCGCTTACCACCATCATAGAAAAATCGCTCCACGAAAAGGAGTTCACCCTCGTCGCCTTCTTGGATATAGAGGGCGCTTTCAACAACATCCTTCCAGGTTCAATCACATCAGCACTGACCAAGCTGGGGATTGATCAACACTCGGTGGGTCTCATTGACCGGATCTTGCGCAGCAGAACGGTGGAGGCAACACTGGGGGGGCGTCAACCATCTCCAGACAAGTCAACAGAGGCACACCTCAGGGCGGAGTCCTCTCCCGTCTCCTATGGAATGTGGCGGTCAATGAACTGCCCCAGGGCATAGAAGAGGGCGGCTGTCGTGTCGTGGCCTACGCGGATGATGTCGCTTTGGCGTTCACGGGAAAATTCCCGCAGACACTCTGTGACAGGATGAGCGAAAGCCTTCGGTTTCTGACGGACTGGACTGCAAAGACTGGTCTGGGAGTAAACCCAGCGAAGACTGAACTAGTCCTTTTTACCAGGAAATACAAAATCCCCAAAATGATAACCCCTAGACTCTGCGGGGTACCCCTCACCCTCAAAAATGAGGCCAAGTATCTAGGTCTTATCCTGGATAGGAAGCTCAATTGGTCCCTTAACACGGATGAAAGGGCCAAAAAGGCTACAATCGCGCTATACACCTGCCGCAAGGCTATCGGGTTAAAATGGGGTATGACCCCAAAAATTATTCATTGGCTGTACACGGCTATTATTCGCCCAATACTCCTCTACGGGGTGGCTATTTGGTGGCCAGCTCTAAAGCGGTCCACCTGCCTGGGCACTTTTAGAAAAATCCAACGCACGGCCGAGATCTGCATGACAGGCGGCCTGCGCACGACCCCGGGAGACGCTCTGGACGTTCTCCTGGATATCCTCCCAATAGAAATATTGGGAGAGATGACCGCGTCACTCTCGGCACTGAGGCTGAAGGGCGCGGGTCTGTGGAGGCGTTCGAGTTTCGGGCACAAGAATCTCGACACTGCCCCACACCTTACTGAGGGAAACACAGACTACTGTGTCCCCGCTGAACACCCTACCACACCCTTCCAGGTTTACATCCCCGACAGAGAGGAATGGAACCTTGGACCTCCTGGACCTCTACGGTCCCTTCATATCTACACGGATGGCTCAAAATTGGACGGCCGGGTGGGAGGAGGTATATACTCCGAGCACCTGGGAGTTAGCGTCTCTTTTAGGCTACCCGACCACTGCAGCGTCTTTCAGGCGGAGGTTTACGCCATCAAAGAAGCTATTGATCGGCTCCCCCCCACCAGGGTCAGAGCTCCCATATGTATATTCTCTGACAGTCAGGCCGCCCTGAAGTCACTTGAAGCCATCTCTTCAAACTCGAAGACCATTAACGCCTGCCGCAGATCTCTTCACGAGATGGCGGAGCAGTACGACCTCCACCTCATATGGGTCCCAGGACATAGGGACATCGAGGGCAACTGCGCTGCCGATGAGCTGGCCCGGCAGGGTACAACCTCCCCTCTTCTCCCGGAGAGGGAGTCAGTTGACATGCCCTTGGCCACTCGCAGACTTCTCTGTAAGGAGTACTTCCACCTCCTCGCGGACAGGAAATGGGAAAACCTAATCACCTGCCGCCACGCTAGAATGATCTGGCCACGCCGATCAGCGAAACGCTCATTGGAGCTATTTTCATTAAGCAGGGAAAGCTGCGCCCTTGCCGTCAGGGCTCTTACTGGTCACTGGCTACTTGGAACACATGCGTCCAGGCTGTCAGTGCACCATAACGACTTCTGTAGAAGCTGTAGGGATGAGGAGGAGGAGACCGCTCTTCACCTCCTCTGCCACTGTCCGGCCCTAAGCAGACGTAGACTGCAGTATCTGGGCTTCCCCACCCTTGTGGATCTCGCGGAGCTAAGCGAGACATCACCGAGGCAGTTAACCCGATTCATCCAAGGATCGGGCTGGGCCTCTCTCACGTAAGGATTCGTTATTGGCCCATGAGAACCTGCACTGGACGGGGGATCTAAGCCTAAGCGGCAACACAAAGAGCCACCTCAGGCTCAAGTGGATGGACCGGCTCTCTTGAGTCGGTCATCACCGCCTTAACCTAACCTAACCTAACTTCTTAGAAGAATAATAAAAAATTTTCATCGGAATCATCTTTCATGTGCGACTACGTTTTGCTGCCGGTGGTTTGATCGCTTCTTTTGCGTTATTATATTATATAGTATTAGAATCCAGCCCAATAAACACAACACTTTTATTATAGTTTTGTAGTTTTAATATTGTTTTGTTTCCTAGCTCGACTTATCTGCTTGAAGATCTTTTAACGAAAGGAAAGAAACTCAAAAAGGTTAAGCTCAAGTGAGCAGATATGAGAGCGCAAGTAGTAGTATGCACAACCATGAGTTATTCAACACACATCTGTGTTTATTTTGCATACTTCATTTAGTAGTGATATTCTTTCACACCTCCTCAAATTAAACATAGATTATACTTTAATACAAACTAAATACAATGTTTATATTTCTGTTTATGATAAGCCGAGCATTCTGGGGAATATTACAAAAAAATTAGTCAAACATTTGTTGCAGGGGTTGGGGAAACCCAGATAAAACCCAACCAGACCAATATTACTTAAATGTATTACAATATTAATGCAGTAGATATTAAAATTAAATTATATAAAAGAGAAAGAACAAAGGATATTCATTATTAATTTCATATATATGAATATTATATAAAGTAAAATACGCTGTATATAAAAGAAAAGAACACAAAAGATATTCATTATTAATTTCGTATAAATGAACATTATCGGGTCTGTTCCAGTTTCCACTCGGAAGTGAATTTGATAACATTTTCAGATTTCCCTTTAACATTTTCTGATTTCCCTTTAACATTTTCGAGTTTCCCGTTAACATAAGCGATTTTCCCTTGTGTATTGAAATATTTTTTATTAAATATCCATTTGTCCGCTGCGTTTGTTTTGACAGAATTTTGTGAATTAGGGGCTGATCAAATTTTGGCCCGCTCTAGTTACCAACCTAAAGACGTCAATTCACTGCATAAAATCAATGGTAGACGCGTTCTTGGTCGTAAAAATTGAATTTTTAATTTGCGAAATATCTCACAGATTTTTTATTTTTCTGATTTATTTGATTATTCCGATCGGAAACTAAAACAGGCAGATTAGGAATTTGTGAATGCTTACAAACCGAATTATGGAAAAATCAAGAATGGTATCTTTAGCTAATTCAGTTATGCAGTAATGTCCCTAAACCAATAAAGAATGAAATTATTAATTTCTGTTCATTCGGATCTGAGTTCCCCGGCCCAATGGCAGTTGGAAAGTTCCCGAGTGGTTTCGCTGGGAAGTTAACAGAGACTTAACAGAGGAAAATCCGAAGTGGAACAGGTCTGGGAAATCGGAATCCCAGTAAATTTTGCGGAAGTGGAAACTGGAAAAGACCCGTATATATATTCAAGTCAAAGTAATATGGATATTTTGTAATATATATCCAGCTCGACATCAGTTAATTAGTCCCATTTGATCTCTTAGTGCGATAAATCGGGGTCCGGGCAGGGGTTTCGTCAAAATATCAGCCAGTTGGTTTTCTGTAGGAATATACTAAATAGTTATAAGTTTTCGTTCAACTTATTCCCTAGAGAAATGGTATTTAATATCAATATGTTTCGTTCTTTTGTGGCATGTGGGATTATAAGCAATGCTTATAGAACCTTGCTAAAGACTTTACCACATAGCTTCTCTAGTAACCTCAAACAGTAAACAAACAATACTCGGCTTCAGTTAATGAAGCTGCAACAGAATTTTGCCTTTTCGTATTCCAGCAAATAAGACATGAATCAAACATTTTAAATGCGTAACCAGTAGTACTCTTCCTATCGTTCTCACTTCCAGCCCAATCTGAATCCACATACCCGGTAAATACATTTGTATTAACATTTAAATTTTTTTGTAAAACACAAGCTCAAATTGACAGTACCTTTCAGATATCTCATAACCCTTTTAAGACATTTCCATAGTTCCTTATTATTCTTTACTGTATACCAATAGCTGTACTTAAGTCAGGTCGAGTACAGAGCATTATGTACATCAAACATTCAATGACCTCTCTACATGGTGCTTTATAAGTTTCATCAAGATTCAAGGCCTCATAATTTAGTTTGTTCGGAAGTGGAGTACAAACTGGATTACAATCATTTATACCAAATTTATTTAAGACATTATTAATGTAAGCAGTTTGACTTAGTTCAAATTTACCTTCACATCTATTTATTTTTATGCCAATAAAATATTTGATAAATTTGAGGTGGCTATGACCAGATCATCCACATATAATAACAAATATATATTTTTATTTATGTCTCCTTTATCAAGTAAATAAATACAATGATCTGCAGCACAACTAACAAACCCAGCTCCTGTTATTATTTTCTCAAACGTTTCATACCAACATCTGGCAGCTTGTTTAAGACCATAAATTGATTTATTTAGTTTACAGACCTTGTTGTTTTTACAATATAAACCTTTGGGAAGGGACATATAAATTTCATCTTTTAATTGTCCATTCAAAAACGCTGTCTTTACATCCATTTGGTGTATATTGAGCTTATATTGATTTAATAAGGCTAAAATAAGCAGAAAACTAGTTTTTTTCGCTACTTCATCGACTTTCATCGTAGTCAATCAAATATTGTTGTGAGAAACCACGAGCAACCAGTCTAGCTTTAGGGTTGCCCGACTCATCTTTTTTTATTGTAACAACCCACCTACAATTTAAGATGTTTTTATTATTAGGTTTCTCAACAAGAGTCCATGTTTTATTTATAAAGTGAGCATCTAGTTCTTCTTTAATGGCTTGTTCCCATTTTAGCCTGTCGTCTCTATCTTTTAAGTCATTATATGTATTAGGTATGTCATTGAAAATAGTTTGAGAATAGAGCAAACAATTATTCAAAAGTTTATAAGGTACTGGTGGCGTATCTTTAATTCTTTCGTTTCTACGAGTTTCAGAAAGGTCAGTTCAAATGTTACTTTTGTTTTTCTTTATTCTTATTCTGGTCCGCAATATCCGTAATATCATTTGGAATATATTGGTAAACATTTCCCATACTTTCATTCTGGGCAACCAAATCCGTACTGTCTTTCGGGATATACTGGTTAACACTTTCCATACTTTCATTTTGGAAAGAATTTTCGTTGACAATTTCTGAAAAACACTTTCATTGTCCATACTATCATTCTGGAAATCACTTTCATTATCCATACTATCATTCTGGAAATCACTTTCATTATCCATACTAACATTCTGGACCACAAAACCATCAGACTCTATCATATTCACTTCATCCACAACCACATCTCTAGCAACAACAAATTTCCTATCTCTTAGAGACCACAACTTGAACCCATTCGGTTCATAGCCCACCAGAATACTTTTAATAGATTTGTCAACAAATTTTATTTTCCTGGTTTTGTTATGGATGTATACTGTAGAGCCGAATACTCTTAAATATTTTAAAATTGCCTTTCTATTATGCCACATTTCGTAAGGGGTTTTCGTTTTATCAGCTAACGCATTAGTTGGGCTTCTATTTATTAAATAAGTAGCTGTTAGTACAGCTTCACCCCAAAAATATTTTTCCAATTTTGAATCACTTATCATGGATCGAGCCTTTTCTTTTATTGTCCTAATCATACGTTCGGCCACACCATTTAACTGTGGAATATGGGGAACTGTTAAGTGATAACTAATTCCCTTTTCAACACAATAACTTCGCATTTCATTTGAAAGGTATCGATATACAAATTTACGTCTTTTAGGTTGAAATGATTTTCACTTTTGGCAACAAAATCCTTAAAAAAATAAAACACATCAGATTTATGTGACATTAAATATGTAACTGAATAATGAGTAAACTGATCAATAAATACAACATAGTAGTGTTTACCATCTATTGTTGTTGGTGTAATTGGACCACAAACGTCAGAGTGTATTATAAACAAAGGTCTCTTGATATATTCTTTATTTTTAAATTTTGAGAATTGTAATCTAGCCTGTTTTCCATTGACACAAGCTTCACACACATTATTATCAAAAGTTAAATTATTTAATAAATTAATGTCCTCAAACATGCTATGTCTCTTTAGCTCTTCCAGTTTTCCTTTGCTAATATGTCCCAATCTATCATGCCACAATTTAAACATATTAACATTATTTTTATTTGTTATGTAAGCCCGTTGGCTTAATTTGAAATGCATCAAAGGAACATTGTAAGAGTACATACCTTTAAAAACAGTTTGACCATTTCTAGAAACTTTAACACCTCCTGCCGAAAATACAATTTCCACGCCAACATCTTGCATTTTCTTAACAGAAAGTAAATTTTGAAGTATATGTTCGCAGAACAATACGTTCTCAAGAGTGATCTTTGATTGATAGTCACTCTGGACCTCCATGATACCCTTAGCTGTTGCATGTATATATTCATCACAATTGGCAAATTTTACTAAGCCTTGCCGTGTCCTTTATGTCTTCTAAAGCTTCACAGTAACTTTTCCAAGATTCTTTCTTAGCTTCGTATACTGCTTTTTTGTATTGTTTTTGTATTTCTTTATATGGTGCCCATTCTTTGGACACATAACATGTATTAAAGGATTTTCGTGTTCTTTTTCTGAGATCACTCAGCTCCTTGGTCCACCACGGTGGGTACTGCTTCTTTGAGAATGACACTTTGCAAGTCTCCTCAAAGGCGTTGTTTAGTATGTTCGTGAGGTCCTCTACTTCTTTATCGAGGGCCTTTGCTGAGGATTGTACCTTAATCCTCCTGTTGCTAACCTTAGAGTGGACAATATCTCTGAATTTGCCCCAGTTTGTCTTTCGTGGATTGCGTCTCGGTGTCGCTTTACTAATCGGCACCGATAACTCAAATAATGTGTACCTATGATCAGAAAAAGAATGTTACAGCGACACATTCCAGTTCTCTACTGTATAGTGGCTATGTTCTACGAGTAAAGTGAGGTCTAGCACCTCCTCCCACCCTTGAAAAACCTCCGTGCTCGGAAATATAAAGGTTAGTGTATTCCCCTTGTTACATATTGTAACGTTACGACATATAATATGATCAAAAAGTGACTCACCTCCTATCATTTGTTTCGGAACTTCCCCAGAGTGTGTGTCTCGCGTTCGCGTCGCACCCGATCACCAGGGTTGTCTTCGTGTCTTCCGCCCGCTGCAACAGCTTGAACACCGGTTCTGGCGGAGCCTGCTCGTCGTGGGCCATGTACGCAGAGGTAATCAGCATTCCTGTTCCATCTACTGTGACGAATCTGGCAACTGCTAGATCCGATGTGCTGAGATTAGAAACAAGAAAAGCGTTAAAGTGATTCTTTATTACTATACAAGCTCTCGGTCTACCTGTCGAGTTGGTGTATAGTAGGTTGTATCCAGGTAGTGTCAGACCAGAAACTTGCTCGTTCCTGGTCCATGGTTCTTGAAGTAGCGCAATGTCGATATCCTTCTCCCTTAGAAGGATTAACAAATTAGCTGAAGCGTGCGAGCTGCGCTTCAAGTTAATTTGCACTACTTTCGGCATTGTTGTTCGTCGGTGTGGAGTTGGGCGACTTGTCGTCGATGATCATGTCATCCAACAACTTGTTCGTGTCGTCCACCTCCTCCAATAGCTCGTCCGGTTCTGCAAGAAAGACCTTTATCTTGGCCTTCCTGATGCCGTACCGGATTTTGTAATTGTTCTTTTCCAGCTGCGGCAAGCAACGCTGTTTTATTAGCATAAGAAATGGCTGGCTGGTCTTCATTTCTTTTTCGGCCTTCAGGATGGCCCAGTCCTCTGTATGGACGTCTGGGTTTTGCGCTCTCAAACATTGGAGCACCCTGGCATGGTCAGATTGCCCCAGTGGTAACCAGATGCGAGCTCTGGGTCTCCTAGGAATCTCCCTGGCGTGGACCAACCTAATCCTTAGGCCGTTCCACGTGTTGCCGATCCTGGCCACACATTCCTCCAGGAAGCTCCTCGAGAACCCGTCGTCGCACCTGATTACCCGGTGCCCTCTCACCACGTCCGAAGAGTCGAAGGAGGGGATAGGGCCGTCCGGCATGGCAACCTACCTGTCGGTCACCATGTCGGACATCTTGGCCTCTATCTCCCCCCACTTCTCTGCCAGCAGGCGCCCGTCGTCGTTGAGCTCATCAACCCGCGCCATAGCCAGACTGTCTCTGGCCACCTCACTAAACTTCTTCGCCTGCTTGACGAAGGATGTCGCTCTTGCTTTCCCCTGAGCGTCCCTGGCCCTCTTAGGTGCGCTAACGCTCACATCCTGTGATCGTTCGCGCTTCGCCTTCGGGGGTTGGAACGCCTCGGGGTTTGCTTTTTGATAGGCCTCGAATTCCGCAATCTCTTCGAGGAATTTCGCTTTGTCTGCGGCGTCTCTCGGGTCCACCTTGCCCTCAGCCTCATTCTTCGCAATTTTGCTCAGAATGAAACGGGCCCTGTGTGCCCTTGCACGCCTCTTTTGGTGTGACAGCGGCTCATCTTTGCCGCCATTATCTTCTACGGTGGTGCCCAACTGAGCCACACCTGTGTGTGTAGTGGCTTGAGGGGTGCTAGCACTAGCGCCCCCCTCGGATGTCGACAGAGCGTTGATGGCCGGACTTGGCATCAGCAGCTCGTCCTCGTCGATATCCGATGATGGTTGAGAAGCTAAGCCCTGCCTAGGCATTAGCAACTCCTCCTCGTCCATCTCTGACAGTTTTCGGGGTTTAGCCTCACCCACGAGGTCCGAAGCACGGTTTTGGTTGTTCATTTTCATTCATGATCGCCCGCTTTGCTCGACCAGGCAAGCGCAGCGGGCCAGAGGGGGTTTGGGGCATTGAAGGAGGTCGACCGCGGCTTCGCCCCAAAGCCGCGGCAAGGCCACTTACGACCCAGGGTTGCCTGGCCCTGGGAAGGCTCCGTTCAGACACAGCTGGATTAACCCCTCAGCTGTGAACCTGTAAGCCAGCGGGCACGGGTCGCGTAACACGCCGCGACAAGGAGACGCTAGAAGCATCATTTACGGAGACCTCAGTCAGCGGTCAGAAGGCGCAAGGAGCGCCAAGCATCCGCGGCCGCAGCCAGCGGCCACGAGGCGTCAGATACGCCATTTTGGACGCGCTGAGGCGCCGCCATTTTGGAGCAGGAGAGGATGCAGCATTCCTCCAGGAAGAGTGCCCGGGTGAACGGAGGGGAAGCCACCCCTATAACAACAGCGGGTCAGCAGGCAGCCAGTAGTGGAGCAGGAAATCGGACGCGGGTGAACATCACGGCGGCGTCGATTCCTTGCCCGGCCACTACGGTGACTACAGTAGCTTCCCAACCTAGAAGTACTGCTGTCACAGCTGCGAGTTCAGTGCCGGAGATGAACCAGCCCCTCACGTTGGAACTCATGGAGAGGATCGCAGCTTTGTAAGCACAGCCAATTGCGCGCCAATCGCAGTTGGCCCAAGCGCAGTTGGCGCCAACAGTGGAGCGTCGGGTCGGAGCAGCTTATACGCAGCCAGCTCAACAACGTGCGAGAGGTGCAGCCGATTTCGGAGCACAATTTGGCGAAGATCATTCCCTTCGCGACCCGAGTGAGTAACCTCGCGGCCTTCTTGCAGTCAGCGAAAGCGGAGCAGCACCTGGGAAACCCAACCCTCATGGAGGAGCTTGTGGCCAAGCTTCCGACGAGCAAGCGAGTGGACTGGGCCAGGCATGCTGCAACGAATGTGCCCTTTCCCACTGTAATCCACTTCAGCGGGTAGCTACAGGGGTACGCAAACGTGGTGTGCACGGTTTTGGACGTAGAGGGAAAGGAGCCGAGGCGTCGACTTCAGCATGCGAGCGTCGACCATAATGAATGCCATCAACAGGATGATCAGCATGGAGGTTGTCCCATCTGTGGAAGGCAACATGGAATATTGAATTGCAGAGAATTTATTGGAGGTTCGCCACTGGGAAGGTGGAGCAATGTGAAGAGGAATCGGCTCTGCTTCAATTGCCTGCGAAGCGGGCACATGGCTAGATCCTTCTATACGCAAGGTGAGTGCCAGATTAATGGATGCCGAAGGGAGCATCACCGTCTGCTACATGGTGCGGACGAGGAGGGAAGGCCGCTGCAGCGCGGTGGCTTCAAACGTCACGTAGGGAACCAGCAGTCAGCAGTTTCCAGACGCAACCCGGCCAGGAGGCCTTCGCTACGAGATGGTCAAAGGGACCAGGAGAGGAACCAGCAGACAGCCGTTCCCAGCAACAGCCTGAAGAGAGGAGCTCCGCGTGAAGCGGGAGCGCCCATGCAGAGGAATTTGAGCTGCATTGACGCCGAAGGAGGCCGCCCACTGTTCCGTATACTGCCGGTTACGCTGTACGGAGCGGGCCGAAAAGTGGATACGTATGCGCTCCTAGATGAAGGATCCTCCGTCACGATGATCGATGACGAGCTACGAAGGGATCCTGGAGTGCAAGGAGAGCGTCGGCAGCTAAATATCCAATGGTTTGGAGGTAAGGCAACCAGAGAGCCTACTAACTTGGTGAGTCTGCAGATAAGTGGAGTTGGAAAGCCCACTCGCCATGTATTGAAAAACGTTTATGTCGTTTCGAGTTTGAGTCTGCCGATGCAGACATTGAGTCGACGAGATGTCCAGGGCGTGCACAGGCATGCGCGTCTGCCGATGAAGCCTTACAGCAACGTGGTGCCGAAGCTACTCATCGGCCTGGATCACGGACATCTGGGATTGCCACTTAGGACTAGGCGGTTCGCTAGAGAGGGACCGTATGCGGCCGCAACCGAGCTGGGCTGGGTTGTGTTTGGGCCTGTAAGTGGGCAATCGACTACGCCGTCACCGAGGTCCTGCCTACTTGCCGTGTCAGTGGATGACGCGATGGAAAAGATGGTGGAGGACTACTTCGACATGGAGAACTTTGGAGTGAAGCCCGCGCCACCGGTCGCAGCCAGCGACGATGTTCGGGCCCAAAGGATGCTCGAAGACACCGTGGTGAGAGTGGGGCGTCGCTACCAGACGGGATTACTCTGGAAGGACCACCACGTTGTGCTGCCACAGAGTTATGAAATGGCGTACAAGAGGCTGGTCAACGTCGAGAAGAAGATGAAGCGCAGGAATATGATCGGATTATAAAGGATTACGTGTCTAAAGGATACGCGAGGAGGCTGCAGCCGGATGAGGTCGCGGTAAGTAGCGATCGGCTATGGTATTTGCCACATTTTGGTGTCGAAAACCCAAACAAGCCCGGCAAGGTACGGCTTGTGTTTGATGCTGCAGCCAAAGTTGGAGGAATTTCTCTAAATTCGGAGCTGGACAAAGGGCATCAGCACTATAAGCCTTTGCCAGCTGTGCTCTTTCATTTCAGAGAGGGAGCCGTCGGAGTCTGCGGTGACATCAAGGAGATGTTCCACCAAGTGCTGATCCGACACGAGGATAGATGTTCCCAACGATTCCTCTGGAGAGATGGCGACGACGAGAGAGATCCGGATGTCTATGAGATGAACGTAATGACGTTTGGAGCAGCATTCTCGCCGAGCCCTGCGCATTACGTGAAGACTATGAATTCCCTGAAGTATCGGGATTCGGATCCGAGAGCAGTCAAGGCCATCACCGACTAACATTATGTCGATGACTATGTGGACAGTTTCGCTACAGAGAGCGAGGCTATCAGCTTATATACCGAGTGAAGGAGATACACAAGGATGCTGGATTCGAGTTACGCCAGTTTTCATTCAGCTCACCCACCGTGGAGACGGCTTTAGGACCTGGTCGAGTCAAGAGGCTTGGATGGGGTGAGGCTGAAGAGAAGATCATCGGAATGCGTTGGCAAGTAGCAACATATGACTTCAGGTTCAATGTGGAGTATCATCGAGTGGCAAGCAGCGTCCTGAGTGGAGATCGAGTCCCTACGAAGAGGGAATATTTGAGCCTAGTGATGTCGACGTTTGATCCCCTGGGATTCCTGTGCTGCCTAATGATTACAGCGAAGCAGTTGCTGAGGAAGATTTGGAGGTAGAAGATCCAGTGGGACGAACCACTACCGGAGGAGTTAGGCAAAGCCTTTGCGACTTGGCGCAAAGAGATGGACGCCGTGGGACAGTTCTGATGTCCGCGCCATTATTTTGGGCGTGGAGCAGTCCGGACCGTAGAGTTGCACATCTTCGTGGATGCTAGTCAGGCAGCATTCGCGGCGGTGGCCTATTGGAGGGTCACGTATGAGGACGACGACGTGCAGGTGAGCTTCGTGAGTGCGAAGACGAAGTGTGCCCCAATGAGAACGATGACGATCCCACGGCTGGAGCTGCAGGCAGCAGTTCTTGGAACCAGGCTGATGTACACTGTCAAAGAGGAGCACAGTGTGGTCATCACGGACCTGGTGTTATGGACGGACTCTAAGACGGTGCTGAAATGGATCGGCAGCACCCACCGCTGGTATAAACAGTTTGTTGGCAACCGAGTGGCGGAGATTCTGGAGTCGTCGAAGGTTTCCCAATGGAGATGAGTGCCTACAGCCGACAATGCGGCGGATGATGCGACGCGGTCGCAGAGAGGAGTCGACCTTAGCCAGGAATCAAGGTGGCTAAGAGGACCAGCATTTTTGAGGCAGCCAGCAGCCAGCTGGCCGGGGCCTGAGGAAGGAACTGAGCGTGTTCCAGATGCCCCTGATGAAGAAGAGATGCCCAGTGAGTTTGCGTTGGTTGCGGCAAACGATTTTATTCTCCCATTTCAAAAGTTCTCCAGCTTCAATCGCCTGGTGAGGACCACAGCCTGGGTCCTACGGTTTGCGCGCCGGTGTCGCAAACAGAGAACACGGCCTTACTGCTGCAGAATGCCAGGCCGCGAAGAACCTGTTGGTCAGACAGGCACAGCTAGAGTCGTTTCCCGACGAAATGACGTCGGCGGAAACCGGACAGGATGTCGCTAGCTCGAGCGGCATTCGAGGTCTGGTGCCCTACGTGGATGACGACGGGATTCTGCGAGCTTACGGCAGAATTGATGCCGCACTGTGATGCCGTACAGTGCGAGGAGGCCCGTAATACTGTCACACAGGCACAGTCTGACGGAGCTGATTGTGCGACACTTCCACGCCAGGATGAAGCATCAAAATGTGGATGCTACGATTGCGGAGATCCGGTTCTGGGTCACAAGGATGAGGCGTGTGATGCGAAGAGTCATCTCATCGTGCAACGAGTGCAAGTTGCAGCGAGCGCGGCCGATGCCGCCGATAATGGGACCCCATCCGGAAGACTGACTGAATGCGGGCCATTCAAATACACAGGATTGGACTACTTTGGGCTTACTGTTGGTGACTGTGTCCCGTCACAAGGAGAAGCGTTGGGTCGCCTTGTTCACGTGCTTGACGACAAGAGCGATTCATTTCGAGCTGGCGCATGGCCTGTAGACGGATTCCTGAATAATTGCGATCAGGAACTTCGTCTGCCGTAGAAGGCCAGTACATAGACTACGGAGCGATAACGGCAAGAACTTCGTGGGAGCTGACAGGGAAGCCAGACGCTTTGGTGACGTATTCGAGATGGAGAAGCTTCAGAGTGAGTTGTCAAGCAGAAGTATTAAATGGGTTTTTAATTGTCCAGCGAACCCATCTGAGGGCGGAGTTTGGGAGCGCATGGTGCAGTGCGTCAAGGGAGTACTGCGTCATACCCTGAAGGAAGTTGCGCCGAGGGACCATGTATTGGAGAGTTTCCTGATTGAGGCGGAGAATATTGTCAATTCGAGTCCGCTTACCCACTTGCATGTGGATGTGGACCAGGAGGCGCCGTTGACGCCAAATGATCTACACAAGGGATTAGCCAATCTGCCGGATACGCCTGGATTGGATGCAGAGCTGCCCAAGGAGGGTTCTACGAAGAAGCAGTGGAGGATTGCTCGTCTGCTACGAGACCGTTTCTGGAGGAGGTGGGTCATGGAGTACCTGCCTACGCTTGTGCGCCGCGAGAAGTGGTGCCGCCGAACGGAGCGCATCCACCAGGGTGATATGGTCTTCGTCTGCGATCCTGCCTTGGCCCGACTAGAGTGGCGCAAGGGCATCGTGGAGGAGATCTACAGCGGAGCTGATGGAGTCGTCAGACGCGCTAAGGTGCGCGTGAACGACAACGGCCTATCTAGGACAATAATGCGACCCGTCTCTAAACTTGCAGTTTTGGATTTGAGTGAAGCGGTTCTTCACGGGGTCGGGGATGTCGCGGCACGAATATTGTAATCTATAGGCTAGTTAGTATTTTTGAGGAGAACTAGTCTTTTATAGCTAGTCCGAATATGGAAGGATTTGTATGCCCAAATGTATCTGGGCACATTGTTTTTCGCCATTGTAAATTGCCGGGAAAATTTAGCTTTTCATTGTCGTACAAAGAGTTGGAGGACACAGTGCGGTGAGCTAATAAGTTAAGTTAGTTGCAATTGTGAAACATTGAATTCTTCCAGAATAAAACATGTTCTACTACCACGGATTAGTCTGCCCTTTCTTTCGGGATCCAATGCGTGGGGTAGCCGTTTAAGGCAACTCCATGTGACGCGCGACGACAAGTGATATCGGTACAAGTGCTCGATCAAATTAAGCATTGCGGTTAAAAAATGTTGACAAAAAAAAAATATGGAAAAAGCCACTAAGCGAAATCTATGGCCATGTTTTACGACTCCCCATGTTTCATAATTCCCCACTCTCCCCTACAAAAAAATTCGGTTTTAACGTCTTCCTATAAAACTACATTCACAGTTTTACAGTTACAGTTTAGGATTCACAGTTTTGTATTTTCATATACATTTAACGGTCGTATGACAGCTATATGTATGATATAGTACTCCGATTTTAATAAATTAAAATTGTAATTCTAGAATATTACAAAATGCGCATGTATTAATTTATATGAAAATATGCAAAAAATTTGATACTTTATAATATTTTCTTTAAAATTTTCCGATCGTTCCAAGTCATATAGTCATCCGATTTTGATAATCTTTGTAACATACAACGAATGTTTGTTGGGAGCGAGCAGATGCACAGTGGTCGGTCTTGTATGGAGCGGGCGGCCAAAAATACTTCTAGTGGAGATATCACTATGAAATTTTTACAGTAAATCTAGAAAAATATATTGAATATATTGTGTAAAAAGTAGACAAATCGGACGACTATATAATATAGCTGCCATAGGAACGATCGAAATTTTTTGAAGAAAAAATTATAACTTAACCAGTTTTTAACATTTTTTCATATAATTTTAGATATGGCCATTTTGTTTTATTATAGAATTTCGGGCTTAATTTGATCAAGATCGGACAACTATATCATATAGCTGCCATAGAAACGATCGGCAAATAATGAAGAAAAAATTTTAACTTAGCTAATTTTCCACATATTTTCATAAAATTTGAGATATGGCCTTTTTGTATTATTCTAGAATTTCGGTTTAAATTTTATCAAGATTTGACTACTATATTATATCATCTTGTATGGAGCAGGCGACCAAAAAATGCTCGAAAAACCGCGAGACGCCGTTGTTCTTTTTATTGTTGCGCAGAGAGTTGCAAAAACTAGCAGCTGAATTTTACACCAAATAATCTGTAAATATCGTTTATCATTTTGATGTAAGTTTGATCACGGACTTCGATGGACTAAACAACTAAAAGTCTAAGTGAACTTTTTGTTTACATATACATTTTTATCTAAATTGGACACACTTTGCATTAATTCTTAAAAATAAACAAAACATGCTGAGTAAATGAATATAATTAAAAATAGTAGCTAATACCTTTCTTTAAAATATTAGAGACTTCCATTGTTCGGTTAATCTTGTAAAACTTTGTTTTTCAATTTTTCGTTTGAATGCCGCCCACACTGCAACGCACTGCAAAACCAATAACAGTTTGATGCTCTATGTTTAAGAGTTATTCTTGAAGAGGATAGCTGGAGCAAAACAAAAAGAAAGGCAGGGTACAAAAGTTTGAGGTATTACGAGACAGTGCTGGCACATTTTAAGCTAAAATAAAAAAATTTTTTTTTTATTTTTGGCCTATGGGATCGACCACAGTGAGATGGTATTGTGAGAGCAGAGGAATGCACGCGCTTGTTCCGGCTCCAAATTAGTTCGGTAGATGGGTGTGGGCGTAAGAGAAAAAGCTGCTTTCGCAAAGGCTCGAGTAATTCATTATATTTGCTAATTATATGCATTCGCGTGCAGGAGTGGGGGAAGAGAAAGAAAGAGAGAGGGGGCAGACCAAAGAGAGAAAACAAAGAGAGTGTGGCAGAAGGTAGCTAGTTGTGAATGCTGAGTTGTTGTTTAGCACCCATTAACCCCACCCTACCTTGATCGCTTGCTACAGCCAAGGCTGGCGATCCCTTGTAAAAGCTACCCTAGGTTTGGGACATCCTTCAGGATTAGCATGGCTTCCAATAACAAAATCAGTTTAGCTCGACTTCATCATTATAATTTTATTTCCTATACTATTCATAATTTTCTTCTATTATTATTTTTAATTAAAAATTAATATTATTCTATTCATTTTTCGTTTAATTGGTTAATTTATTGGCGAGGAGAAATATTTAAAAAACACTGCTGTGAAAATTAGAAAGTTAGGTAAATGTAGGTATAATATAAATAATTATAAGTGTAAATAAAAAATAAGAGGGCATAACTGAATTACTTTCTACGAATTCAAATTTATCTAGAAATATTCAAAAATAATTTTTATAATATTAACTGTAATTCTTCCCTATTTAAAAATGTTTGAAATATTAGAAAAGTTAGTTTTAATTTAAAGGAAAACAATTAATTAATATGACCGAAATAAATTTCTTTCAGTGTATGCCATCATACTAAAAGTTTTTCCTAAAGAGAGGAAATATTTAATTTAATCATAAGCATACACTGCCAGAAAACGCTGGACACAAAATGTATTCCGAGATATTACATTTATTTTTAAACTCGAATACCGATTACTCATCGAGTACAAATTATTCTTAATTAAATTATTTAAATATAAAAAAAATAATTTAATTGTATTAATAATTAATTTCACTAATTTCAAAAATTTCGTCGCTCAGTGTAGCGAAAGCTATGTAGAAGAGGAAGAGAAGATGCACCTGCATTTGAATTCTCTTTAAAGCTCAGTGTGCTGAATCGCTGAATAAGCTCGCGATCAAAGAGAGGCTAAACGCAGATAAAGGCTTATCAGGCCACGAAAGTCGGGAGCAAAACAAAAAACGATAAATTGCATGCATGGGTTTATCACTTACATTTTGGCTGCAGCTCCAACGTCGAAAGATCTTTGGACGGCGGGTCAGCTGGAATAAACTCTTATCGGGATTTATGTTTTGCTACCGATGTTGTTATTGTTTTATTTTTGGCTGATATTCAGTGCACCTTTTTGTTTTTATTTAATTCATGTTAAAGGGGTGCATTGATGATTTTAGTTTGAGGGAGGGTTTCACTTATTTATGCTTTAGGTTTCACTTCACTTTTAATTTTTCCCGCAGGATTTTTTTGATATTTAATTTTTCACTCTGCCAATATATTTTCAAATAAATTTTCGAAAGGGAAACCAACTATTTTATAGTTGAAATTATTAAAGGAGAAAACAAGAACTAACCTAGATTTTTACTACTAAATTAACTACGGCATATTGCCGCTATCCTCAGCTACATTTGCGACTGAGCCTGATTTAGGTTGGGATTACATGACTCGGTTGTTAATTAATTTGATTTCTTATGATTGCTGTTGTTGTTGCACCAACACACGTGGGGTTAGGGTCGGCAGAGGCCTCAAAAAATATAAAAAAAATAGGTTTTGATCGGCCGGCTTTAAATAGATCGCTCTAGCCACTTAATTAGGCACTTATATTTCTTTAAACGTGGATTAACGTGTCTCTATCGATGGATGGGCGTAACTTTGTTCTGCGAGGGGTTAGGGACGACTCTGCTGCCGCAAAGAAAAACCACAAGAATAGATTATGCACTGCACTGCTGCTGTCGCTGCGCTTCTCTCGTGCGTCGAATTAAGGGCTTGTGAAGCTTGATAGTTGGACATATGCACTGCCTTGAGGAGCCCCGATGTCTTGGGTTTGGTGGCGTCTCAAGCACGTGTCTCTGCCGATGCGGACCCACAAAATAGGGTAGAGGCCGCCGAATTTTTGGGAGGAAAAATTATAGTACTTGGTGCCAATCCTATAAAAAGGTTTATTAAATTAATTTTTACGGCCAACCGTGTGCCGAAAATAAATTATTTACCCTGGCACTTAATTAAGTTTATTTTAGAATAGGCTCTCCTGAGCATGTCCGTTCTGATCGCTGGTCTGATTGAAAAGAATGGACTAAGCTTCGGACGAATATAGCTCAGGTCGGGCGGAAATTTGGGGCTCGTGAAAGCTCTTTCCATTATCGGGAGCGACTCTATATCTTCCCGATTATCTCCCGAGCATCGCTACTGGAAGCTTAGGTTTTGCCATTCACCGATCGCCGCATAATTTGGGTTACAGTGTCGACTTTTGGGCTAAGAGTAATTTATTTATTTCTTACCCAAGCGCCACTACAAATCCCCCCCACCAAACTCACACTTGGGGTGTTTTCATTTAAACCACAAGGGTGAGCAACGCTTGGGAGAGCTCATTGCTTGATATCCTTTGCATGATACGTTACTATGTAACGACTTTGCAAATGACGGATAATGTTCGGTCGCTTCAGCCAGTTCTGTGACTTGGACTTCAGATAATTTCAAGCAAGAAGGATCATTTTTTTTTTTTTTTTTTTTCGGACGTTGATGCACTACGATCAGTACATTCAAGTGGCCCATCTGACACCAAGCACGTGCCTGTTCGTGTTAGGTGTTAGTAGGCGCGACATATGAAAGTTTAGAAAAGGAATACGAGGAAGTGACTACTGGCGTGCTGCCAGACTGTTTGCCTAGTATTAAGGTTTTTAGTTGGGGAAGGCTTTCTACGTTTGATGTTATCATGTACAAATCGTTATAATTTGCACATAAGACTCTAAAGGGTTCATGCAATTCAAAAGACGTTCTACATTGGCTCAAAACTAAAGGAATATAGGATCTAGTATTTCTACTCGGTACGTGAAAGTTGAGCTGACCCAGCAAATCAGCACTTTCCACGTCACCGTGGATAAGGTTAAAAATGAACGTAATGCCAAGCATGGTTCTACGGTTAGCTAAAGAAGGTAAGTTAATTAGGAGAAGTCTACTAGAGTACGAGGGTAACCTCTGGTTTGGATCGCAGTTCAAACCGCGTAAAGCGAAAAGCAGAAAGTTCTTCTGAACTGACTCAATGCATGTACTGTGAACCCCATACTGAGGGCTCCAGACGCAAGATCCATATTCTAAGATAGGACGAACTAAAGAAATATATAGGGATTTTGTAACATAAGGGTCATTGAATTCTTTCGACCACCGTTTAATGAAACCAAGCACACCTCTGGCTTTATTCACCATGCACGAAATATGATCGATAAAGTCAAGTTTAGGGTCCAGTCAGACACCCAAATCATCGACTATATTAATTCTTTCCAAGAGCAGCAGTTAAGCGTGTAAGTCGCGAGCTTGGGAGCGACACGAGAGAAAATCATTAGCTTGCATTTAGAGCCGTTTAGGTTCAATAAGTTTATACGGCACCATGTTTGGAAGTTATTGAGATCTGTTTGTAAATCAGACTGGCAGGAAGCGTCCTTATATTGCACGCAAAGTTTGACGTCGTCCGCGTACATAAGTACTCTGGAGTTAGTCATAACTTTGGGCAGGTCGTTGATAAATAATGTAAACAACAGGGGACCCAAATGGCTCCCTTGCGCCAGAAGTAACCCTGTGAACATTAGATAAAGAATTTTTAAAGAGGACCTTTTGCGTTCTGCCATTCAGATAACTTGAGATCCAACTAAGAAGATCAACCGGAAATCCCATTAGATCGAGTTTCCGAAGAAGAGAATGGTTGACAGAATCAAATGCTTTACTGAAATCAGTATAGATTACGTCTGTCTGAAAGCCCTTATGGAAGCCCCTAACTAAGAAGGAAGTGAACGCTAAAAGATAGGTTGTCGTTGATCTACGCTTTAAAAATCCATGCTGACATGGAGAAATAATTGATCTACACAGGTGCTGCAAATGTGGAGTAATGATTTTCTCGAAAAGTTTTGGAATGGCCGACAACTTAGAGATTCCTCTATAGTTGCTGGCAACCGATTTGCTACCTTTTTTGTAAAGAGGAATAACAAATGATTCCTTCCAAATAAGGGGAAAGTGGGAGGTTTCTAGGGACAAGGTAAACAATTTTAGAAATGGATTGCACAGGGCGTCGGCACAATACCTAAGCACACAGCCAGGTATACCCTCGGGACCTGGCGAATAAATGGGCTTAACGCGATGAAGATCTGAAAGAATAGAGCTTTCGTCTAAAGTAGGGCTGAAAATAAAGTTCGATTTGGGCATGATATAAGAATAAGTCTGATTACAAGCAGTTGAAGTTGAGTAAGTGGTTTGAAAAAACTGCGCAAACAGATCGGCAATAGCCCGATCATTTTTTACGGTTGTATTTTCAAAAGAAAGCGAGGAAGGATGCGTAATTGGCTTACGTTTAGTGTTAACAGAATTATAAGACTGTTTTGGGTCCTGAGAGATCTGGATAATAATTCTTGTAACACTGCGCGTTCAACACGGTAAATCTTGACCGAGCAGATAAATAAAGGGATAGGGCAGAGTTAGAACCGGTATATTTATATTTAGTATACAGCCTAGATTTTTTGTTTTTAAGATGACTCAACTCTTTAGTAAACCAAGGAGGCTTATTCGATGTTGATGGATAGTATAACGGAACACATTCAGTAAAAAAGGAATTTATGACACTGCAAAAAATATCCACGGCTACTGACATGTCAGTACACATGTATAAATCGGACCAATTAAAATCTGATATAAAGTTATTCAGCCGTTCGAAGTCCGTTTTGCGAAAACAAAGGACTTTCTTGGCTGGACAGTCAGATATGTTCTGTAAGTCAGTCCCAATGTCGAGAGTCAAGTCGAAAGTCGGATGATAGGGATCTTCGGGAAGCGTCAACGGCGCCACCCTGGCTAAACTGACGCCTGCCGGATCTGAGACAAAACAGAGATCAAGCAAGCGCTCTAGGGAATTTCGTACATGGTTGACTTGAGACAGCGAAATGTCGAGCAAGCCAGCAATAAAATCATGCTGTGTGGAGGTGAAAAGTACATTAGAGGAAGTATTTGAAGACCAAATAGCCCCTGGGATATTAAAATCACCAAGAACTACTAAATGATCCTTATTAGAAAGTCGGTTGAAAACCGTTTGGATAGCGGAAAGATGGTTCCAATAAATAGGAAGTTCGAACAAAGGAGGAATGTAAGAACAGGTAATGAAAATAGAGCTACCATTGATGGTTAGCTTCACACAGAGGAATTCAACATCAAACTCCTCGAAAGTTATTAATTCCTACGCGAGAGTGGAGTCAACCGCTATGAGGACACCACCCCCACGTCTGATAGGTCGATCCAGCCGATATATTGTGAACACAGCTGGGAAAACTTCGGAGCTCAGAATCTCCGGCTTTAACCAGGTTTCTGTGAACACAATAACCTGGGATGCAAACGAGAGACTATCAGAATACAATTTGGGAAGCTTACTACGTAGGCCTCTTGCATTCTGATAGGAGATAGAGAGGGAATTGATTAGTTTTTTGGAGCGGATGTCGTAGAGGGCGCAGTGGTCTGGTCGGGCCTGGGAAGACTTATTCCTACGGGCCGCCGTTTCTTTTTCTTAGCTTCAAACTCTTTGACGACAATATACTCTGGCCAGAATTTGGTAGAGCATATTGTTTCAAAGAGTTCATTCGGGACATTTATTTTAAAAGATGAAATATTCCTAGCATAAGAAAATTTGAATTTTTCCACCTTTATTTGTATTTTTTCAGCTCTAGTTTTGCCTTGGATAAAGGCAATAACTTCTTCCGATGTCTGAGCAGGGGAGAGCCGCGAAACAAATATCTGTTTCGTAGGTGGTATTACTACAAGGGCTTTCGGCGCTGCAGACTGATTGTCTGCATTGCCGATATCGGCCGGTAGTCCGGGCCTGATACCCTGAACAGGTAAATTAACGGGGCTTTGAGGGGTCAATATTTGAGACCCCCCAGGGGACAAAACGGAAATTATCGGGGGAGCGGTCCCTCCCGCAACACATTCGGATGCCGAATCTTTTTTGCCACTCGATCTCAGAACCCTTTGACTGAATTCTGAGGTCGAGGGCTGTGTTGATAGAAGCTGCTGTTGGGAGTCCGCCGCTGGTTGTTGAGATCTGCCTATATGCTGCAGACCAGTTGCGGTTTTTTTGCGCCTAGGAGACTCATTTAATAGCATAAGGCTATTAAATTGAGTGTCCAGCGCCAAGAGCATATCATGAGTTTTACGAAAACTCGATAATATGTCTTTAAAACCGCCCTTGGTCTGCCGCATAAAAGACATCATTTCTCTTTCAATCTCGCGACAGGCCTCGCAGCAGTAACGCAAACCGATGTTTCTTCTTACATCGTCCACCGTCCGAGCAACAACACCAATGCACTTGGCATGCACAATGTTGTCACACAGCCGGCAGCCGACTGTAAGGTCGTTTGAATTAATTGCCTTTTTACAGGTCTTAGCGAAACAGACAATAGCGGACATTATAAAGACTTACCACTGTACCTTTACGTAGGAAGAGATAAGAAAAGTGCAGCTGCACCGAGAGAGCGGAAGAACGAGATAGCGGGTAAACGGGTGAGCGTGCGAGCGAGCTTAACGTTTAGCTGTCGCGACGGCGCAAACTAAACGGAGAAGGCACAAAGAGGAATGCAAAAAATGCAAAGCAAACACCGGCAGCACAAACTAAATTGTGAAAATAATAACAATTAAATACACAAAACAGAATAGCTGCATGCACACGAAGTGAACGGGAACTTTATTAATCACAAAGTAGAAGATTTAAATAAAACCCCGGATGTTTTAATGCAAAAATTAACACAAAACGAGAGCGCAAGAAAAAAACACGTCCGTTCACTTGGAAGAGAGAAACGTAGTTCATCTCTAGACAATGAAGATACACTCGGCTTAAGAGTTTGGTTTGCTAGGAACATTGGCAACAGATTATACCTTCTCCAAAATTCTATGCCTAAATAAAGGTCTTGCTGAAAGGAAGGTACAACATAGAACTTTAATTCCCTTATTTCTCCTTGGAAACAGACATCGGTAGTAATTTTTCCTATAATTGGCTGTCTAGCTCCGTCTGCTGTACGAACATTGGCATAAACTGGACTTATTCCTACTTGCATGGATGGTAGGTCCTTCGCAAACTGTCCTCCTATACAGTTAATACTTGCGCCTGCCACTTAGCGTCCTGCCTAATAGTGTAACCTGCGCGAAAGGCCTATAATCCTATGACGTATCGATTACTGAAGATAATATAGCGCATTGATTAAATTTGTACCTTTGCCTATAGGCAATTCTACGAACCCTAGTTCGGTTTGGTTCGATATGGATGTGACAAGTTTTTTCTTGCTTGCGCACCTTTTGGTGCAAAGGTAAAGTTAGTTGATTTTGGACGTCAGGTAGTAAATGAATTGAGCAAGCGTCCGTTACTCGGTGTTGGTTGCTTTTGAAACCATCCGTTTGCGTGCTTTGTCCAACAGTGCACGCCCTCCTAAGTTTTTTGAACTATTGCAACTGCTACAGCTGGGTTTGTAAGTGTCTGGCTTTCCACATCCGTAGCAAAACACTAGTCCCCAATGCATTCCTGATATCTATGTCCAGGAGTTCCACAGTTCCAACAAGTCAAGTTTATGGCTGCCAATTCTTCATCCTCTACATTAATTTTCTCCATTTCATTAACGGTTTCATTCGATGTTACCCGTTCGTGGACTTGTCGACGAGGAGAAAGTCGAGCAATATTAGTATTAGTCTTCGGCAAGGCTTGCAAAAATCGTTCCCGAGTTTGAACTACCTTATCGGAACATACAGGATATCATGCTGAATTTCTGGCAATAAGTTTGCCCTCAGTACTTCTAATATTGAAGATTCGGACAACGGTTGTACTAGTTTGTCGGCTAGAATAGTTATAGCCTCCTGTAGACTATCAAAAGGTTCGTTCGGCCTTTGCTTTCTTTGCGTCATCGCTGCGCGGATCTCTAAGTCGCTCCTGCTATCTTTAAATTGTGTACGGAGAGCTAGTTTTAAGCCTGGCCAAGTAACCTGTTCTACAGTTTTGTGGTAGCGTCAAAACCACTCATTAGCACTCCCATCAAATAAGTTACTTGCGTAACGAGCTACTAATGCGAGATTTCCATCAAGAGATTGTAATGTAAGTGCTTCTACTCGATAGATAAACTCGTCGACTGGAACACTCGCATGTCCTGAGAAGCGGATTTTCCAGTTAGAGATAATTTGTCCTATGCGGTCGGGTCTTAACTCTTATGATGGTACAGATGCTGACTGTGAAAATATATCCCGTTGACAGTTTCTACCTCTTACATCTCTTCTTCATGAAGCTGGCGTTTGTTCAAAACTTTGTTGAACTTCTTGCTCGTCATCAGCTCGAGTGGTCAACCTCTGAAAGCTGTCTTCAATTGTACGCGCTAAGTGCTGAGTCTGGTCGCTTAGTGCTCCTGCTATTGCAGCACCGATAACTTGCTGCAAATTTGTAGCTAATGTTTCCGGGTTATTTGTATTAGAACCACTTCCGGCTCGAACCCGTTCTTCTATACTGACATTTCCCGCACCTAAATCTGTCGCTTGTCCACTAAATCCAGCTGTATCCCCTTCTTCTAAAAGACTAGCATATGACGCTTGTAGGGTTACCTGGCATATGGGATATATCTTTTTGTTCCCTAATCGTGAGGCAAAGCATACACGATGAAATGCGTGATTACACGAAGTTATATACAACTGTGCATGAAACTCTATCATTTGAGCACATATATTGCAACGCTGCTTTTCAGCTGCCGCTGCAGTGCTAACATTTTCACAACTATGGCTCACTGGCATTGTGATAATGTACCACTCCACTTTAATATATAATATATCAAATAATAATCTACTAATATCTCAATATAGCGATAATATAAATTCGAGAAAACTCAAAAAAACGATAAATCAAAATCAAAAATTTGTGTATTTATTATACTGGAAACCATTACTTTTCCCTAGTCAGTCCTATAACATGCCACAGGAAAATAAAGAAAAAATAGAAAGAAGAAGAAGAGCGTACTGTGCTATTCCAGCCTTATTATTAAGCTACCTAGGCCGTAGACTTTCTCCACGTAAAAAACCCAGTCCCCACCTAATAACTGAAGTTTGCACAGCATTACTAGTTCCTTACAATGGCAAGGCAGTAGATTTTATCCACATGTAACCTTTCTCCAATTGTAACTGTTCCATTGACTTTCTGAAGGGGTGATGTCTGTAACAGCATAAAAGCGTAGAATCTATCCACTATGCCCTATTATCTCACGTTCATTCATCATCAGGAAATCAACGTCTAAAAGAATACAACTTCCCAAAAATCTGGACTCAAACCATTTTTCGAGCCTAACCTACTATATATGGCGAGTCTAGCAGATCAAAGAAAGCCGCAAGGAAAGAAATAGACACCTACTTAACTTAGTTAGCAGTTTGTTTTTGCGGGTTCTGGCACAGTCATGGGAGAGTGCATACGGAGGGGTGGGGGTAATGGGGGTAATTAGTCACGCATGCGTGCACACGGGGGAGTGCAGGTGTCCTAATTAGCATAATAAATCAATTATTTATGGGTGGGAATGGTTTTGGGGTGCCTAAATTTTTATGCATGTGTGATCATGATTAGTCACGTGTGTTGTGGGGCGTGTGAATTTGGTGGTAAGTGGGTTAAACGGTTAAGGTGTGTGTGCTAGTGCGTATCCGGCTTGTGCCTGTCCGGCTTGTGGGTCAGCAGCTTGTGCATATCTCGTGCTAGTGTGTTTAGGAGGGTGGATCTTGTGAAATTATGTTTAAGAAGGGGATCTTCTCGGTGACCTGCATGTGCGTGTTACAGTGTGTTTGCGTCTTGTGTTACTGTTTTTAATCAGGGGTTTTTTTTTTCATTTAAGATAGCAGGTGTTAAGTATCTTGTCTAAGCATGTAAGGTTTTGTAAATGAACGTAGCTAACCTACCCGTGGCTAACCTACCCGTGGCTACCCAACCCGTGCCTATCCTCCCCAAATATTTCTGCTGACCTACCCATGGCTATCCTACCTGTGTCGATACCATACCGTGCCTATCTACCAGCAGCAGTCCTGACCTGTGTTAACATAACTTGGGGGGATGTTAGCCTTTCTAAGCATGTGAACAAAAAGACGAAAGAATTTGGAGGAAATCTAAAACTTGCCACCTGCTACCTGGAATTATCATTTCCAAGACTCAATTAAAGGGAAACTGAAGAATTTGGAGGAAATCTAAAACTTTTGACCTGCTACCTGGAATTAACATTTCCAAGACTCAATTTAAGGGAAACTAAAGAATTTGGAGGAAATCTAAAACTTGTCACCTGCTACCAGAAATTAACATTTCCAAGACTCAATTTGAACAAAAAGACGAAAGAATTTGGAGTAAATCACCTGCTTACATAAATTATCCTTTCTAAGAGCAGTGGGAGAAGAGATGTTCTCCTTGGCTGGGTATAAATTCTGGTAGTTCCTAAAGGAAAATATCATTCAGTGACCAGCAGTCAGCACCGGATCCAGCCTCAGTCTTAGCACCAGCATCACCACCAGCCTCAGCCTCACCACCAGATCCAGTACCAGATCCAGGCTCAGTATCAACACCAGCCTCAGCCTCAGCAGTCAGCACCAGCTTCATTAGCCACTACCACCACCACCACCACCACCATCATGAACTTAATTAGCTCCACCGCCTCCACCTCTAGCTCGATTTCTCCTAATAACCTCCTCGCTTGGGGGGTGACAAAAGAGGATTTAGAAATCCTACTTGAGGATATCGAGATGGACCCTCTTATGCTCGCCTTCAGCTCAAGCAGAGCTAAGGGTGAGTTGGATTTTAATCAACTCCCTATAAACACAGCCTTTGAAATAGTTTCAGCTTCCCGTGGTATGGGAAAATATGGTGAAATCGTAAGGCTGGAATTGTTAGAATATTACGTTTACCTACCAGAGAGTTATAACTATCTGGATGATTGTATTTTAGATTTTTTTTAGTGTAAAAAGATATAAACTAGTTAAAATGGAAGATGGAGACGTAGATTTCCGATTAATAATGTAAAAATAAAAAAAGAGTGAATAAAAGTATTAAAAATTAAATTTTAAACTTTTTTATTTGGGAGTTGGAACTTGGGGAAATTTCTTTTCAGCAATTTTCTTACAGGGTAATTATAAACAGACAAACAGAAAAATAAATAATAATTAAAAATATTAAAAATTAAATTTTAAACTTTTTTTTTTATTTGGGAATGGGAACTTGGGAAAATTTATTTTCAGTAATTTTCTTTCAGATTATTTAAATTATGTGTAGCGAGGGTGAGTGCTGTGAGACATGCTGACCTATTTATCTGTTGACCTAATTTCTTGATCGTTTCAAATCCACCCCTAATATTGATGTTGACCTGCTGACCTACTTACCTGCTGACCTATTTATCTGTTGACCTAATTTCTTGTTCGTTTCAATTCCACCCCTAATATTGATGTTGACCTGCTGACCTACTAACCTAATGATATCATTTCAAGTATGTTGATCGTTTCAAAACCACCCCTGACCTATTTGTGTGTGTGTTTATCATAGAATGGAGTTACACCCATTCTACTAAATAAATATATAGGTGTGTGAAATAAATGATAGTTTTGTATTTTTTCAAATTTAGTTTTTATTTAGTCTTTTAAATAAATTAATATATCGCTCCATCAATTTTAAGGCATCTTGTTCTCTCTTCTCAACATGCATGCATCTACAGGTGTCAGGTCCAAATTTGCAATCATCGTAAGCCCAGGCGCAGTATGATAGGTGTTGTCCATACTTGGATTTTATTACCGGAGTAGCTTCCACGTCTTTGAAAAATGTTTGAAATGTTTTCAATTTCGTTACGTGCTCCTTAAAAATCTCATTGCCATACTCCTTTAAAAATTCCTCAATTTTCTTAGAGATCATTTAAGTATTGTTTAGTTTTTCCAATTAAATTATTTTGAACGTTTATTTTAAACTAAAATCGTTCCCAAATGCACCAATATATTTATACACATTTTTTCAATGAAATCGAAAATGTGAAACCTGTTGATATACCCATTCTGAAAATAGAGTTGTAACAAAAGAAAGAGAGAGAGATATATATTTTGTTTTTGTTTTCTTCTTTTATTTCAGAATTTCAATATATGATAAAATTAGTTTTCTAACTTTATGTTGTTGATTTATAAAATAAAAGCATGCACATGTTGCTATATTGTCATAGGAAAATGTGCATACATTAATGTGTTCTCCATAAGTTGCTTTTATACTCTCTTTTACACCGGCTTTCATGAACATGTTCCGTGTCTCCACAAGCATTTGTAAATCTTCTTTCGAAATCACTTTCCCAAATTCAATAATAAATAAATTTATATTATTTATTAATGAATTACTCATCTCGTAAACTTGTACTCTCAACTCTCAAAAGGTAAGTGAATGTTAAAAACTAGATATAAGAACTTTCGGCCACATAAAAATTCAAAATTTTGTGTGCATTGTTGAGCGCGCAGACACCATCCTGCACATGTAGTGAACAATATGGAAACTTATTTCCATCTATTATTTTAAGAGTAGGACATCCGATTTCTTCAATGTTTAATAAATCTTCCGTTCTTAAAAATTTTTTGAGGAAAAGTCTTTTTTCATGGCCTTTACAAATTATTTCCTTATTTCTTAATATTTCTCGTACATACATTTGCGCTTCTTTGAAATAGTTAATGCCATCGTTCCAATAAATTTTATGATGTTTTTTTGTTAACCAAGCAGCCGTTTTTCTCGATTTTGTATCCAATTCAGTAAAATCATAGGGGGAGTGTATAATAAAATGCGAATTCAGTTTTGGATCTTTTTTGAATACCACACCCATTTCTTTTAGAATAAATTTATTGTTATTCCCGATAAATCCTTGAATATCAATTGCCGCTATATCATCCCTCATTGTTAAGTATTAGACAATCCGTTGAACTATACCATTTAACGGGTTATATTCAACTAAACGATCATGAATCAGTACACAATATACTTGAACAGTTTCACTAAGGGCTTGTGCAAGCTCAATAGAAATCCTGACATCAATCGGTCCCGACTTAACAGTTTCATTCTGATATGATAAATCTATTACGATAATAGGAGCTTTAACTTTAAAGTCAACAGGAGTTAGCAATGGGGCATCATTTCGATTATAGTAGCTATATTGAAATTTAGAATACAATTCATATAGGTGAGCGAATCGATCTTTCTCATAGTCTAAATTTAAATCATCATACGGGTATGTTTCAGAATTTAAATAAACTTTTAAATTTCTCAAACTATTTGTGATAAATTGATGATTTTCTTTAAATACGATTAATGCGAAACGAGGGCGTTCACGGTTAGCAGCCAGTTTTACATTCCAAATATGATTGGTTCCATTACTTAGTTTTGGGTTGATATATGTATCCCAACTGCGGAATGCAATTGGTAGATTGCCTCCGCTTTTTATAATATAGTACATTTTGATTTTTGCTGAATCGCTTGGTGTTACATGAGGAATTTTCCATGTAATATTAGTTATATCAAGTTGAAGCTTAACATTTGCTGTATTATTTTCAAATACATCACCCAAGTTTTTAGTTATTAAAAGCACTAATTCGTGTTTACAATTTAATACGACTTTTTGAAATATTCAGCAAATCCCAATAGATTTCTAAGGGGTACTGAAAAGTTGAAGTGAGCTGAGACGTTAAAATTAGGTCCTCCAGTCCATCCAGAATTGTAAAGCCTCTTATGTTCATGTTGATTTATAGATACAAAGTTTTTTATTGCAGAAGTAATGCCAGTAAATCTTGTTCTATCGATCTCAACACCATTTATTTCATATCGTATCTTATCTAAAAAGTAGGCCATACAGTTATTTCGCATTATCCCAATGACATTTTGAGTGTCCAGCTTGCCATACTGCCCAATGCTACTAATAACTCCTTGAAAATTAAGAAGGCTCTCACTAGGAAGTACATATAAATCTTGATTCTGAGTTGATATTCTAATCTCATCATTCGGCTTAAATGATTGTTGCTATGGTGAATAACTATGATAATCTTTTTTCGAAATACTCTCGCCAGAGAAAGGTTTTTTTCGTACTGACAATACCTCATTCAACCCCATAATTTTTTTAATTAAACTCGTACTTTAAAACCCAATGATTTTAAAATTAATTTATTTTTTAATGTAAGCGTATTCCTATTTGGCATTGAACCTCTTCCTATAACTTTACGATTGAAAGTGGGTTGAATATGAAGAGTATCTGGTCTTTTATTATATATAATCATTGTATCAATCTCAAATGTAGACGTAACGTATAGTTTTCACCGCGTAAATTTATCAAATCACCGCTCTGATCAGTTATGTGTATAGAGAGAGTACTTAATTCTCTCGTGTTCACTGGTAAATAAATAAGGTTGTGAGGTGTGATACTCATTTTATCTCCAGGTGATACATTAATCCCGAATTCATATAATGCATGATCCTGCCTACTATTTATATATGATCCACCCACAATATTACACATTAAACGTATTGTGTTTATTTTTAAAATGTTGACTGGTTGATCAGATATATACGTTTTTATCGGGTCAGGGTTGAGTACCTTTTCATCGAAACCAAATAATCTACCAATCGAATTTTTCCTATTAAAATATATAGATTCCTTGGTGGTTGAAATATGAACTTGAAGAGTGTTATTATTACTCTCCAATTTAAATGTTTTCTCGAGCTCATATTCTTTAAGTTTAGTTTTTAGAAAATCATAAATATCATCGAGTTCATACGATCCTATGGGGATTTCAATAATCTTATCACCGATATGGAATAAGTTATTATTTTCATCAACGTTTGGTATAGAATTGTACATATGAAAATCTATTAGGGCACACTCATAATCACCATTAATCAATTCAATAGGTGGTAAATAAGTTATGTTCGTGATGGGCTTATTACCATTTAATGTAAGGGTGAATGATCTACTCATTTTGGAATCTGATATTAAACTGTGAAAATAGAGTGAGGGTGAGGGTGAGAGTAAGGGTGAATGATCTACTCATTTTGGAATCTGATAATAAACTGTGAAAATAGAGCTTACACATGCAAACTTATATTCTTAAATAATTATGAAATCATGAAAACCTTTCCTGTAACGCCCATTCTCCAACTCATGATCTTTACTTATTATTAGGAAGCCGTATTTTGTTTCCCAACAATTTTCACAAACTTTCTTAAATAAATCATAACTCATATCTGTATTTATATGATCGCGATATATGTTTCGCATATTGAGGGAGTCTTGTTTGAATATGAAAAGCATATTTGCATTGTCACGTACAAGGTGTTTGGAAATATGTGAATATGTTTGCGATAAGTAAAACGAATCAACATTATGATGACGACCCATACTGAAGTATCCACGAATCGAGCTTTGTGAGCTTTTTTCAAAGCCTATATCGTCAAAAATCATAATAGATTTTGTTTTACCCTTCTCTGGTGGTAAAACTGCTTCATTCTGTGAGAAGGTGTAGTACCCCATGCCCTTTATAGGTTTAATTAATTTCTCTAAATATTCATACTTGGGTTGATGTAAGCTCTTTGAGAAAATATAAATATTTTCAAATTTTAAACCGTTCGGACTTTCAATAAGACTAAGCATAATATTTGTTTTCCCACAGTTTGATGGACCGACAATAAGTGCTCTTATTGTATTGGGTAATAGGGTGCTATGTCGCGAAATCGAATTTTTTAATGCACCACCCTCAAAGTTTCTAACACAAATCTGATGTTTTTGTCGTATTAAACGCATATTCAAATCTATAATGTAGTTCATTCAACGAGAAATGCTCATTGATTAAACAATATATAAAATGGGTACAAGTTTTTATAATTATCGCAGTCAGATTTCACACTTGAAACGAGGTAGTGGCATTATCAACAAATTAATTAACACGCTTCCATTTGAAGAGCATATTCCTTGTTATAATTTTTGTGGACCTGGTACAAAGTTAAAACAAAGATTAGACCGCGGAGATCGTGGTGTAAATCAGTTGGATGAGGCTTGTAGAAACCACGACATTGCCTATTCACAACACAAGGAGTTAAGTGACAGACACAAGGCTGACGCAGTTTTAATAAATAAAGCGTGGGATCGAGTTACTTCAAAAGATAGTAGTCTTGGTGAGAAAGCAGCAGCATACTTAGTCACAAATATCATGAAAACAAAAAAGAAATTCGGAATGGGTATAAAGAAGAAGAAGGGGGGCAAGAGAAAGTGTAGGAAAAGGCGAACTAAAGTTAAGACCTTTTCAAATGTCATTCAAACAGGAATACGAGCATTGAAAAAGCAAAAACCATTAGATCTTAACAATGCGATTAAGGTTGCACGCAAAGCAGTTAGTAAATCAATTGGTCGTAATAAGAAAAAAATTTAAATTCCTCGCATCATTAATGTACCAAAAGTTTACCGCTTGTACCTATTTTGACCGCACTTAGTGCATTGGGTAGTCTTGCTTCTGGTAGTGCAGCTATTACAAAAACCATTAACAACGCAAATGCTAGTAAGAAACAACTAGAAGAGAGTAAACGACATAATAAAAAAATGGAGAGTATTAGTGTGGGTGAAGGTATGTTTCTTAAACCTTATCGTAAGGGGTATGGTTTATATCTAAATCCATTTAGAGGAAACCAAAAAAACTTATCAGTAAGCTACCCAAAAAGGCACTTTCAAATTATGAAATTTTAGATTTTGCTCGGAAATATATTCCGCATTTTCGGGGTGTTTTTATGAGGAATTCATTACCTACCTTACCTTGGAATCGTGAGTCAGGAATTATAAACCTAGATGATAGCAAATCAACTGGTACACATTGGGTAGCTTATAATAAAAATAAAAAAGTATACATTACTTTGATAGTTTCGGAAATTTACAACCACCAAAAGAAGTTGTGAAATTCTTGGGGAAGAATATCAACTATAACTATGAGAGAAAGCAAGCCTTTAACACAAACAATTGTGGACACCTATCTTTACAATTCTTACTCTCCAACCCACCCTAACTCTCTCTCTCTCTCTCTTCATGATTGGTTTATTATCAAAATTATCAGGTTACTTTTTCTTCATTTTCTCTGAGATCGTTTCAAATCCACCCTTTTTTACGTGTACTCTTCGTGGTTGGTTGATTCTCAGTTTAAATTAAAACAGGTTACTTTTTCTCGATTTTCTCCATTTTCTCTGAGATCGTTTCAAATCCACCCTATTTTTACCTATGCACTCCTATGATTGGTCTATTCTACATTTTAAAATTAAAGAACGCGTTTACAACTTGCGATGGTTCAGCTAGTTGAGAGTATAAATTCGGAGTTTAAATGATTCTAATTCACATTCAAAGTTAAAGTTCAAACCACAAACAACCTCAAAAACAGCTATCAAACAGCCTACAAACAGCCTACAAACAGCTATCAAACAGCCTACAAACAGCCTACAAACAGCCTGCAAACAGTTAAAAACAGGTAAAAAACAAACATAAATCAGTTACAAAACAGTTGACACTCTGCTCTCATTTGATTTTCAAACAATTAGATAACAACAACATCAACTATAACAACAGAAGCAATATGTCCAACATTGAAATGGATGCAATGAAAGTGATTAAAGATTTTAATGGAAAATTACCCGAACCTCTCCTCACAAAAATGAAAATGCGGACCAATGTTCTTTACCCGATTAAAAGTGCTCAACGTAAGAAGATCAGATATGGAACTTCCCTTGCCCTGGAACTTCAGGATTATATTCTATACCTACCAGAACGATACTCAACTATTGATGTTATAAAAGATTGTAATTTTTCTGTTTTAAAAAAAGATGATAATAATTTATACTTGGAATTAAATAAAGTTTTGAAATCATGAAAATTTATATATTTTTATTACTTTTAAGCTAAATTTTTCAATAATAAAAAAAAAAAAAAAACTTCTTCAAAACTCAAACACTTGTGTATAAATATTAAAATTACAACCCCATTTCTCACAGTATCAACTGAGTGCCTGAGAAAACTAGAGCAATGAAACGTCAACTATTAAAACAGTTGACATAAAGTAGAAATAGAAGAAAATTCAATGAATTAAAACAAATTAAAAATGAAAATGCTTTAAATTTGGAAGAAACTTTTAAACCGATAACAGCTCCTTTAAACGAAATTCTTGCTGATAATAAAAAACTTAAAAATTTGTTTAATGAAAAAGTAGATGAGAAAACCAAGCCGGTAACAAAAAAGAAAGACCTTGTCTCACCTAAAAAAGCTGATAGCATTAGTGATAATGAAAGCGATGATCAATTTTATTCGCAAGAATCTGATATAGATGAAGATGATTATGAAAATGAAACTAGAAATTCTATTTTTTATAAGTCTGAAGAAGAAGATTAAGAAAATGTTAGCGGAGAAAGAGGGGTGGGTTACGATCTTAACATTAGCAAGTTAAAGCGGGAAAAAATTGTAGATAATAGTTACGGACCCAGAAAAGAAAATAACATATTAATGTTGGGGAATAGTACACTTAAAATTGGAAAAAATAAAATGGAATTGTCAAGTGGAAATTCATGGGCTTTAACAAATGGCCTATACTCTCTTATTTTTCATAATACACCCAGTGGCTATACTACAAATGATTTAGAAACATATAAAAAAATTTTAATTGAGACAAGTGCTCACAAAAGATACTATAATCCAGATGAACAAATAAAAGGAAATCGCTCAAATAAATATTCTTCAATTATTAGGCCTCTAGTGTTAACAGCTTCCCAACCCCCATCTTCATCTAATCAAGTACACACTGGTTCTGCGTATATGAAGCTTCAGCAATTAAAGCCCACCTATGTTTATTGGAATAGTGTCAATGAACTCGTCGATAGATTACATCTTCTGAAAGCTTCTGAAGCGGCTGGAAACAATAATCATAGAAATGAAATTATTTCTATAATAGAAGAGTTGCGAGAAGCAAAAATAATATATTAATAAAATAGAAAGCGTTTTTACATTTCTAATTAATATTAAAATGTCTATTGACAAGTTTGGTAATTTTTCAAATGACTGAGATTTTTCATCAGCTTTCAAAAGAGAACTTGAAAGTTTAACTGGTGTTTATCTTGATACAGATGGACATTTAAATTTACAAAAGAAAAGAATAAAAAATTCATCAAATCCGATAAATGATCGTGATTGTGCCACTAAAATATATATAGACATGGAAATTAATAATGTTAAATTAGTTCAAATGGATTCCATTAACAAATCATTTGAACATCGAAATAAAAGGGTTTCAGATCTGGAAACTAAAGTAATAAAAATGATTACACAATTGGAAAATGTAGATATTTTTATTAAAGGCTTAATTAATAAAATTGAAAATATTAATGGTTTCATAAACTCAAATTTGAAAAACCCACCACCTAATCTTCACACTCGACAAATGGAAATTGAGGGAACATTGCTTCGAAAAAGTCCATTCGCACACCGTGAAAAAAATCCGATGACTGATTTATTTGAAACTTAAATATAGTACTCACTCACCATTTATATTTATAATTAAAATGTCACTCGACAAGTTTGGTCATTTTTTAAATAATGAAGGGTATTCTAGATAAATTGCAAAGGATTGGATAAATTTCAAAGCTTACTCACTGATTCCGATTCTAATTTAAATCTCCAGAGAAAAAGATTTAAAAATTGTTTATCACCCATTAATGAACATGATGTAGCAACGAAGACTTATGTTGATGTTGAAATAAGTAAAGTATTGAAAAATATATCTACAGAAATTTCAATACAGCCACAGAAACAAGCAGTTTTTAAAGTGAAACCCCGAATAAATAATATTGAGAACAAAGTCAATGAAATTACTTTAAAAATTGAGAATCATACGAAAACTGTTCAAAAGATAATGGGAAATCTGAATGAAATAGAAAATAACATTTTCAGTTATTTAATATTCCCAAAATCGAAATTAAAAAGTGAAACAATATATAAAGAGCAGACCCCTTTCATACCAAATAAATTAAAACTATGAGTAAGCGAGATATTGTGAATGAATTACATCGACGTGCATTAAAAAATTTTCCACGGCGTCGAGTTATCGTGAAGGGGATCAATGATTTATGGCAAGCTGATTTAGTTGAAATGGGTGCATATGCCTCAACTAATAAAGGCTATAGATATTTGCTAACAGTAATAGACACATTTTCTAAATATGGGTGGGGGGAAGCAGTGAAATCTAAAAATGCTGTAGACGTCACAAAAGCAATGGAAAAAATATTAAAGTCTGGTCGAGGGGTACCCAGAAATTTACAAACAGATCATGGCAATGAATTCTATAATAAACAATTTAGATAATTAATGATGCGATTTAAAATTAATCATTACTCAACTTTTAGCGTTCTAAAAGCATCAATCGTAGAACGTTTTAATAGAACATTAAAAGAACTCATATGGCGTGAGTTCAGTTTCAATGGAAAATATATTTGGATTCAGATGTATAAAAATCGAATTGAAATTTATAACAATAGGAAGCATAGAACAATAAAAATGAAACCGATTGACGTCAACGCAGCCAACGAAAAGGAACTTTTAGCGACGGTCTACAACCACCGAAAAGTATTTATAAATACAAAGTTAAAAGAAGGGGATTTTGTACGTATTAGCCGGTACAAGCACTTATTCGAAAAGGGGTATAAGATATGTTTTGATGATATGCGCGGCAAAGTAGTTGCCCGCAAGCTCCTCCAGCTGCACCGTTGCTGCAGGGGGATGTCGTTGGTGTTGGGATGGTGTTGCGGCAAGTTGCTGCCCACAACTGGGTCTAGACTTAGGATGAATACGGCAAGGGGTTGCGCGCTAGATCCTCCGCCTGCGCCGTTTGCTGCAGGAGGTGTCACCGTGGCACGTTGCTGCTCACGGATTGGATTGGGTGCTGTGGCAAGTTGCTGCCCACAGCACAATCACCTCGTGTTCGCCTCTGGAGCTGTGGTGTGCTGCAGAGTGTGGATCGGGACCAGGTGGTGGTCGCGATCGGTGACTATTGTTGATGTGACCTACTGGAATAAGCCGGTAGCAGGGTCGTAGCTCCGTCTTGATATTCAGTGGTTGAATAAATGAAAGACTCGATATTGATGATCAGCCTTTATTCTTTGACTGCTAATTCAGAAGTGTTTTTCATAAGAAGAGAGAACTTAAGACTACCCTAACTCGGGACAGATCACGGCCGCCGACCAGCATCCGAAGAACACCTTCGTGTGTCGTTCGTCGTCGCACAAAGCTTTTACTTATTACTTGTTACTTGTTAACTACTCCCCTTCATTATAAATATGGGCGTCCTCGTCCATGTCTATGTTACCAAGGATGTGCGTTAACGATATCGAGACTCGCTTCGCCGCCCGATAAATCTTCATATTTATCATTACGCAGAATGCAAAGCAGATTGATGTTTGCCGAGGTGATATCTGAATGTAATCATTTGTATTATATGCTGCAGCCTTTCTTCGTGTGACTAGTGAAGGAAGGGCAGGCTTAAAAAGCGGCTGGTGCCTGGTTTGACGAAAGGTAGTTGGCCGATCCTCGATATGGGTGCTAGGTCGCAGAGATGGGCCGACCAACAGGCTGTAAACGGCTGATGGAAGCTCATTCCATGAGGTGACAGCGACTCTTCAACTTTGATCTGGCATTGATTTGTCTTCAGCAAGGTGTGATATCCGGCCGGTGTGCGCTTTTCAATTTATCTACCTTACAAAATAAAACTAAGTTTACAATATTCAGTGATTAACATAGTATTAAGGTAACCCTTGTGAAACCTTTTTTCAGAATCGCCTTTGGGTAATCTGTGTCGACTTCAAATAATGCAAAATATTTATTTTGGCAAGTGTTCGGGCAATTAAGTTACTTTCAATCTTATACAAAAATTTACCAAACTTGCTTAATTTACAAAGAAAATGAGACTCAGAGTTCTACTGACTATGGTTGTGTGAGCATTTATACGAGCCTGAATTTTTGGGTCAACACGCCAGAGTATCTACCACAACTTATTGCCTATAAAACAATTTGTAGATGGACCTATCGAATATTGTCCTTGTGGACCACCCTCCCTTGAATTAGGACCGTTGTCCCTATATCAGCATCGACCCTATTCTCGACATACAGAGGCGTAAGTTTATCCCCCAGTCTCTTGTTGGTTTTAACTAAAACCTTCTCATCCCTCTCAAAAACTCTATTCTGCCGAGTAGGATTATTCCGATCTAACTGTTCCTGCTGCGCCTTCTTTAGGTTCATGATTATATCCAGGGCAAAGTCGGCACCAGCATGGATGATCTCAACAGGTTTCCTATTCGTGACAGAGTGAAATGACCTGTTATACTCTATAGTCGCCTGAAGGAATAATTGGGTAATATCATCTATTTTCCTTTCCAACTTAAGACACCTGGCAATCTCTATAAGAGTACTGTGCAACCTTTCCACCTGACCATTGGACGTACTGTGTAAAGGTGGGGCATTTGCTATTTCAATATCGTATTGATTTTTTAGCAAGGATCGTATTGTTTCGGAGTTAAACGATGCCTCGTTATCGCAATATATCGATTTAACATTAGGGAAAAGGTTAACCAGCTGAAGGATTGGGACCTTTACATCCAATATCGATCGCGATGCAATTGGCTGAACCACCGCAAACTTGCTAAATTTATCAACAGCCGTGAGAAAGTAACTACCGCCTGTTGAGAAGATGTCTATATGTAACATCTCTCCAACCTGCGTTGGTATCGGGGTTATACCTAACTCCTGTTTTAATGGGTGCCTGATGTATTTTGCCTTTTGGCAAACCCTGCAGTTTAAAACGATTTCGGCAGCAATTTTACCCATTTTTGGAAAATAATAGTCAAGTAGCACTTGCTTAACGTTCTCTTGAGCAGCCCTATGAGCTCTGTTATGCTCAATAACTAAAATTTCTTTTTGTTCATCTGGCTTGATAACGTCCGCCACCCAAGACTTACAAAACCAAAACTTAGTGGCAGGAAAGAGCCGAACGAGACTGTCTTGAATACGGGCCAGGACTGGAAGCTCACAGTGTATGGCATTCACTACTTTGGGTGTTACTACGTCTTTTACTAATTCCAGTAATGTTCCCCAATCAGTAAAGTTAATTTGATGACGTGTCTTAGTACCAAGCACTATAAATAGTCGCTTATTCGGCGTGGATGCCTCCTCCAATACGATTTGATTTTGGAAACAGTTCAATGGCTTTTCCGTGGCCTCAATGACAAATGTTGAGGAATTTTCACTGTGAACAGTAGCTCGATCTGACTCTGCTGAGCTCTGCAAAGCGTGAATACCTTGTCGCGACAGAGCGTCCGCAACGCAGTTTTCTTTCCCCGGTTTATACATAACCTTTGCACCGCTCTCTTCGATTCGGGCTTTCCAACGCTTTATTTTCGAATTTGGATTCTTGTCAGAGACAGCAAATATAAGGGGCTGATGGTCCGTAAATATGTTTATATCATTTTTGCCATAGAGGTAGTGTCGCAGACAGTCCAAGGCCCATACGATTGCCAATAATTCCCTTTCATTCGTAGCATAATTTAATTCCCTTTCCTTTAGCGTTCGGGAAATCATTGTTATAGGCCTGTTTCCCTGAGACAAAACTGCACCTATGCCAAAGGATGATGCATCGGTCGTCAAATCAAATGGTCGCGTGAAATCAGGATAATGAAGAATAACGTCCTCTGATGCAAGGATACTTCTAATCTTGTCAAATGCGCTAAACTGAGACTTATCAAAACTCACCGGAATGCCTTTTGAACGGTATTTGCTGACCCTGCCACATTCACCCTTCAGAATATTCGTCAAAGGTCTTGCTATTGATGCGAAATCCTTTATGAAGCATCTATAATAGCTTGCCAAACCCAAGAACGATCTCAGCTCGAACAAATTGCTCGGCTGTTTAAACTCCTTAATGGCCTTGACCTTGTCCTGGCTTGTCTTAATACCCTCCTTTGTGACGACAAACCCAAGGAAGTCAACACTTTCTTTGAAAAATGTTGACTTTTGCCTAGACACTCGCATGTTGGCCTTAAGCAGGCTCTTTAAAACCTGTCCGATATGAACAATATGGGATTCTTCAGTTTCGGAAAAAACAATAACATCATCCACATAAACGTAACAGATTCTTCCTATCTTATCCCGTAGTACATCATCTATGGCCCTCTGAAAGATGCTTGAGGCATTCTTCAGCCCGAACGGTAGGCGGCAGAACTCATATTTGCCTCCGTTGACGGAAAAAGATGTCTTTTCTCGGTCCAATTCTGCAAGTTCAATCTGGTGGTATCCGGACTTAAGGTCGAGCGTAGTGAAAAATTTTGCCCTGCCGAGATTCGACAGTATCATATTTATACTCGGCATTGGGTATCTATCGGCAATAGTTTTCAAATTTAACTTCCTAAAATCGACTACTAAGCGTTTATTGGGCGATCCCGCAGCGTCGGTTCCTTTTTTACCTACAACCCATATAGGGTTATTGTAAGGAGACCTGGATGGTCGAATAATGCCATTTCTGAGTAGATCTTCGATCTCCCGATTCACGAAATCGGAAGCACCCATAGGAAACGGGTATAATTTTGAATAAACTGGCTCATTATCGTCTGTCCGAATAGTCGCAACAACATTTGTGTTGAATGGTAACTTCTCATTGGGGTCATCAAATGCCTTCGAGTTCTTAAACAACATCTGCTGAAAATCTTCTTGCACTTTTGGGGGCACGACAATATCCTCAATCTTCGTGAAGTTAACTTGAGCGCATTTTTGAAAGTGTAAATCCTCACGTCCTCCATTAAACCTAATAGAATTGCCCTTGAGATCAATTGTAGCACCTACTTGCGCTAAGAGGTCAAGGCCGATTATTCCGTCAAATGTTTTAAGTCCGGGTAATAAGAAGAAATGGCTTTCTACGCCAAAAAGATCAAGCTTGCACTTGCGTTCTATTTTTTCAAAGCCATGAAGCGACTTAACAATAAAGGGTGAGTCGACGGGAACTGAAGTCGGCCATCCTATCGCTCTCTTAATGTAGCTTTTAGAGGCTCCCGTATCCACTAAAAATTTACATTGCTCCCCCGCTACTGTTCTTTGGACGAACGGAAGCAGGGATGAACCCCTAAAAAATGCACGGAATCGCTTTCATAGTCCGTCTCCTCTTCACCGTCTATGTCATCCACCGCATCGTTAGCAATCTGATTATAATGATCCTCATTTTGATCATTCCGATCATCTTCGAACAGATGGTTAACTCTTTGACGCTTAAAGTCAGACATTCTTTGAGAGTTAGTCGGTCTAATTTGAGTACTCTGCTGCTGTGCATCAAGTGCCTGGGGCATGGAGGAACCCTGAGGTCGCTGGAAGTTTGTCTGCTGACGGAACCTCGACGATGTTGGGTCTACGTCCATTTTCTCGAACTGTCTATTGTCAACAACGGGTCGTTCACCTTGATCCCTGGTAAAATACGGATTTTTTAACCTCTTTTGGTTGGAATCGAATGTTCTTTGTAGTGGACGATTCTGGGCCTGTCTGAGATATTTTTCTTCTATGGACCTGGCATATTGTGTCGCAAAGGCATGCCTCTCGTGGTTTGCCTCTATTTCCTGAGCCATTGCTAGAGCTGAAGGTAAGTCTGTAGGTTGAGCAGCAAAAAGCACATCAGTTAAGTTTCTCTTTAGCCCAGAAATAAAGACACGAAGTGCATCAGCCCTATGCTTATCGTTCATATATCGGGCATGTTCAGTCTCATATGTCATGGTTGTCTTGTTTGTAAGAAGTGTGAGTTTCTTCTCAACCTCCTCATAAAACTGCGAAATAGACATCTGTCCCTGCCTGAGTGTTGTAAGCTCTTGTTCCAGCAAGTGTAATGGACGCTTATCGGAATAGGTAAAGTCAAGGCGGCTTATAATGGCGTCAAAATTAAGAACTGTATTAAATGACGATAGAACAGAATCAGCAGATCCCCTAACTTTGTTGCGGATTATGAGAACAGCTTGATAATGTCTAGAACTACCGCTATACCCTCTGAATAATTCATATGCAGCTGCTGCTGCCTGTCGCCAAGAAACATATTTTGCCTGAGACCCATCAAACTCTGGCAATGATTTCACCGCATCAAGGCCCTCATCACACTTTACATTGCCGGTTACAGCAATAGGCAAGTACACTGCAATCTCAGGAGCAGATATTGCCGAAACAGTCAATTTCTTTATGACTTCGTCCAACTTCTTCTCAAAATCTTCTCTCTGCACCTTTAATGCAGCCACTAACGCTGCATTTATGACAGCCTGTAGTTGTTGTGGATCCATACTCTGTGTTTTCTGTTTTATATGTTCAGCCTCGTCTGTTAAAGCGAGCTTACTCAGTTGATCAATCAAGTCTTCAGAATCTGTCTCGCTCATACAACCGCCGTCAAGGTATTGGGCAGTCCCGCACTGATAACAAAGTCCGGATGCAATCAATACGAGAAAGAATTAAGAAAAATCGAACGGTCGCCAAACTATGCGCTAAGCTTATCTATTTACCGTATTCTTGCACGTGTATCAGATTTTACTATTTAGAAAAAAAAAACACCGGGACCGAGAGATAACAATGCGAGTCATCCGCTGAGAACTGTACTTTTTATGCAAAGTAAAAAATTTTTGAATTGCGATTAGTTTAAATTAATGCCAACACGTTTTCCAGAATAAATCCCTCAACTATGATTTCATCAACATTTAATTGTATTATTTTATTACTTTTGGCAATTCATAAAAAAGGGTTTCACTCACATGAATCTATGATAGTTTTCCTTTTCCGGGTTTCGTTGTCGCGTTTTGTCGCCTTCTTTTTGCCCAGGACAGTCCGTCCAAGCAAGTTAATTTCAGATTAGTTTTATTTTGCTAGTGTCTTCCAGATTATATGATTTTGTCGGGGTCGTCGACTTTGTTGGGCGCCAGATATGTTTTGATGATATGCGCGGCAAAGTAGTTGCCCGCAAGCTCCTCCAGCTGCACCGTTGCTGCAGGGGGATGTCGTTGGTGTTGGGATGGTGTTGCGGCAAGTTGCTGCCCACAACTGGGTCTAGACTTAGGATGAATACGGCAAGGGGTTGCGCGCTAGATCCTCCGCCTGCGCCGTTTGCTGCAGGAGGTGTCACCGTGGCACGTTGCTGCTCACGGATTGGATTGGGTGCTGTGGCAAGTTGCTGCCCACAGCACAATCACCTCGTGTTCGCCTCTGGAGCTGTGGTGTGCTGCAGAGTGTGGATCGGGACCAGGTGGTGGTCGCGATCGGTGACTATTGTTGATGTGACCTACTGGAATAAGCCGGTAGCAGGGTCGTAGCTCCGTCTTGATATTCAGTGGTTGAATAAATGAAAGACTCGATATTGATGATCAGCCTTTATTCTTTGACTGCTAATTCAGAAGTGTTTTTCATAAGAAGAGAGAACTTAAGACTACCCTAACTCGGGACAGATCACGGCCGCCGACCAGCATCCGAAGAACACCTTCGTGTGTCGTTCGTCGTCGCACAAAGCTTTTACTTATTACTTGTTACTTGTTAACTTATACACCTTCTTGGACAACAGAAATCTTTAGAATACGTAAAGTTCAAAATACTTAGCCATCCGCGTATCTTCTTCAGGATTTAAAAGGCAACCCCATAGAAGGTGGATTCTATACAGCAGAGATATAGAAAACATTGTACCCGCACACATATCTTGTTGAAAAAATATTGAAGTGGAAGGGGGATCGTGTGCTTGTGCGTTGGCTCGGTTTTCCAGAGTCAGAAGATAGCTGGGTCCTTAAAAACGAAATTCTCTAAATAAATTGATTTTGTATGCATAGAGGGCAGCGCGTGTGGGTCAATGTGTGTGGACGGGGAGGTGCGTGTGCTTGTGCGTTGGCTTGGTTTCTTAAATTCTGAAAATAGCTCAGTACACGAAAACGAAATTCTCTAAATAAATTTTTTATTTTTTCTGTTTTTTATTCTTATTTTTTTCTATAGATAAAACTATGGGAGAATCATATGAAGAAGAAGAAGGGGATGACGATGATGAAGAAGCAGATTATCCACCTATTTTAATTGAAAATAATAAGAATAAAGATATAATTCATGCTATTGGTGGAATAAATAATTATAAACAGCTCTTACCTTTAAATTTAGAAGAAGATGAAAATCCACTCCCCCCTCCACTTGATAATGAAAATCTTTTTGATAACGAATTAATTTTTGCTCAAGGTGGAATAAATAATTAAACACAAATTATGAATATTTAGAGAAATTAATTAAACCTATAAAGGGCATGGGGTACTACACCTTCTCACAGAATGAAGCAGTTTTACCACCAGAGAAGGGTAAAACAAACTCTATTATGATTTTTGACGATATAGGCTTTGAAAAAAGCTCACAAAGCTCGATTCGTGGATACTTCAGTATGGGTCGTCATCATAATGTTGATTCGTTTTACTTATCGCAAACATATTCACATATTTCCAAACACCTTGTACGTGACAATGCAAATATGCTTTTCATATTCAAACAAGACTCCCTCAATATGCGAAACATATATCGCGATCATATAAATACAGATATGAGTTATGATTTATTTAAGAAAGTTTGTGAAAATTGTTGGGAAACAAAATACGGCTTCCTAATAATAAGTAAAGATCATGAGTTGGAGAATGGGCGTTACAGGAAAGGTTTTCATGATTTCATAATTATTTAAGAATATAAGTTTGCATGTGTAAGCTCTATTTTCACAGTTTATTATCAGATTCCAAAATGAGTAGATCATTCACCCTTACTCTCACCCTCACCCTCACTCTATTTTCACAGTTTAATATCAGATTCCAAAATGAGTAGATCATTCACCCTTACATTAAATGGTAATAAGCCCATCACGAACATAACTTATTTACCACCTATTGAATTGATTAATGGTGATTATGAGTGTGCCCTAATAGATTTTCATATGTACAATTCTATACCAAACGTTGATGAAAATAATAACTTATTCCATATCGGTGATAAGATTATTGAAATCCCCATAGGATCGTATGAACTCGATGATATTTATGATTTTCTAAAAACTAAACTTAAAGAATATGAGCTCGAGAAAACATTTAAATTGGAGAGTAATAATAACACTCTTCAAGTTCATATTTCAACCACCAAGGAATCTATATATTTTAATAGGAAAAATTCGATTGGTAGATTATTTGGTTTCGATGAAAAGGTACTCAACCCTGACCCGATAAAAACGTATATATCTGATCAACCAGTCAACATTTTAAAAATAAACACAATACGTTTAATGTGTAATATTGTGGGTGGATCATATATAAATAGTAGGCAGGATCATGCATTATATGAATTCGGGATTAATGTATCACCTGGAGATAAAATGAGTATCACACCTCACAACCTTATTTATTTACCAGTGAACACGAGAGAATTAAGTACTCTCTCTATACACATAACTGATCAGAGCGGTGATTTGATAAATTTACGCGGTGAAAACTATACGTTACGTCTACATTTGAGATTGATACAATGATTATATATAATAAAAGACCAGATACTCTTCATATTCAACCCACTTTCAATCGTAAAGTTATAGGAAGAGGTTCAATGCCAAATAGGAATACGCTTACATTAAAAAATAAATTAATTTTAAAATCATTGGGTTTTAAAGTACGAGTTTAATTAAAAAAATTATGGGGTTGAATGAGGTATTGTCAGTACGAAAAAAACCTTTCTATGGCGAGAGTATTTCGAAAAAAGATTATCATAGTTATTCACCATATCAACAATCATTTAAGCCGAATGATGAGATTAGAATATCAACTCAGAATCAAGATTTATATGTACTTCCTAGTGAGAGCCTTCTTAATTTTCAAGGAGTTATTAGTAGCAAGCTGCCCAAGCTGGACACTCAAAATGTCATTGGGATAATGCGAAATAACTGTATGGCCTACTTTTTAGATAAGATACGATATGAAATAAATGGTGTTGAGATCGATAGAACAAGATTTACTGGCATTACTTCTGCAATAAAAAACTTTGTATCTATAAATCAACATGAACATAAGAGGCTTTACAATTCTGGATGGACTGGAGGACCTAATTTTAACGTCTCAGCTCACTTCAACTTTTCAGTACCCCTTAGAAATCTATTGGGATTTGCTGAAGATTTCAAAAAAGTCGTATTAAATTGTAAACACGAATTAGTGCTTTTAATAACTAAAAACTTGGGTGATGTATTTGAAAATAATACAGCAAATGTTAAGCTTCAACTTGATATAACTAATATTACATGGAAAATTCCTCATGTAACACCAAGCAATTCAGCAAAAATCAAAATGTACGATATTATAAAAAGCGGAGGCAATCTACCAATTGCATTCCGCATTGGGATACATATATCAACCCAAAACTAAGTAATGGAACCAATCATATTTGGAATGTAAAACTGGCTGCTAACCGTGAACGCCCTCGTTTCGCATTAATCGTATTTAAAGAAAATCATCAATTTATCACAAATAGTTTGAGAAATTTAAAAGTTTATTTAAATTCTGAAACATACCCGTATGATGATTTAAATTTAGACTATGAGAAAGATCGATTCGCTCACCTATATGAATTGTATTCTAAATTTCAATATAGCTACTATAATCGAAATGATGCCCCATTGCTAACTCCTGTTGACTTTAAAGTTAAAGCTCCTATTATCGTAATAGATTTATCATATCAGAATGAAACTGTTAAGTCGGGACCGATTGATGTCAGGATTTCTATTGAGCTTGCACAAGCCCTTAGTGAAACTGTTCAAGTATATTGTGTACTGATTCATGATCGTTTAGTTGAATATAACCCGTTAAATGGTATAGTTCAACGGATTGTCTAATACTTAACAATGAGGGATGATATAGCGGCAATTGATATTCAAGGATTTATCGGGAATAACAATAAATTTATTCTAAAAGAAATGGGTGTGGTATTCAAAAAAAGATCCAAAACTGAATTCGCATTTTATTATACACTCCCCCTATGATTTTACTGAATTGGATACAAAATCGAGAAAAACGGCTGCTTGGTTAACAAAAAAACATCATAAAATTTATTGGAACGATGGCATTAACTATTTCAAAGAAGCGCAAATGTATGTACGAGAAATATTAAGAAATAAGGAAATAATTTGTAAAGGCCATGAAAAAAGACTTTTCCTCAAAAAATTTTTAAGAACGGAAGATTTATTAAACATTGAAGAAATCGGATGTCCTACTCTTAAAATAATAGATGGAAATAAGTTTCCATATTGTTCACTACATGTGCAGGATGGTGTCTGCGCGCTCAACAATGCACACAAAATTTTGAATTTTTATGTGGCCGAAAGTTCTTATATCTAGTTTTTAACATTCACTTACCTTTTGAGAGTTGAGAGTACAAGTTTACGAGATGAGTAATTCATTAATAAATAATATAAATTTATTTATTATTGAATTTGGGAAAGTGATTTCGAAAGAAGATTTACAAATGCTTGAGGAGACACGGAACATGTTCATGAAAGCCGGTGTAAAATAGAGTATAAAAACAACTTATGGAGAACACATTAATGTATGCACATTTTCCTATGACAATATAGCAACATGTGCATGCTTTCATTTTATAAATCAACAACATAAAGTTAGAAAACTAATTTCATCATATATTGAAATTCTGAAATAAAAGAAGAAAACAAAAACAAAATATATATCTCTCTCTCTTTCTTTTGTTACAACTCTATTTTCAGGGATGGGTATAGCAACAGGTTTCACATTTTCGATTTCATTAAAAAAATGTGTATAAATATAGTGGTGCATTTGGGAACGATTTTAGTTTAAAATAAACGTTCAAACTAATTTAATTGGAAAAACTAAACAATACTTAAATGATCTCTAAGAAAATTGAGGAATTTTTAAAGGAGTATGGCAATGAGATTTTTAAGGAGCACGTAACGAAATTGAAAACATTTCAAACATTTTTCAAAGACGTGGAAGCTACTCCGGTAATAAAATCCAAGTATGGACAACACCTATCATACTGCGCCTGGGCTTACGATGATTGCAAAGTTGGACCTGACACCTGTAGATGCATGCATGTTGAGAAGAGAGAACAAGATGCCTTAAAATTGATGGAGCGATATATTAATTTATTTAAAAGACTAAATAAAAACTAAATTTGAAAAAATACAAAACTATCATTTATTTCACACACCTATATATTTATTTAGTAGAATGGAGTTACACCCTCCCCATTCTATGATAAACACACACACAAGTAGGTCAGGGGTGGTTTTGAAACGATCAACATACTTGAAATGATGTCATTAGGTTAGTAGGTCAGCAGGTCAACATCAATATTAGGGGTGGAATTGAAACGAACAAGAAATTAGGTCAACAGATAAATAGGTCAGCAGGTAAGTAGGTCAGCAGGTCAACATCAATATTAGGGGTGGATTTGAAACGATCAAGAAATTAGGTCAACAGATAAATAGGTATATAGGTCAGCATGTCTCACAGCACTCACCCTCGCTACACATAATTTAAATAATCTGAAAGAAAATTACTGAAAATAAATTTTCCCAAGTTCCCATTCCCAAATAAAAAAAAAAGTTTAAAATTTAATTTTTAATATTTTTAATTATTATTTATTTTTCTGTTTGTCTGTTTATAATTACCTTGTAAGAAAATTTCTGAAAAGAAATTTCCCCAAGTTCCAACTCCCAAATAAAAAAGTTTAAAATTTAATTTTTAATACTTTTATTCACGCTTTTTTTATATTTACATTATTAATCGGAAATCTACGTCTCCATCTTCCATTTTAACTAGTTTATATCTTTTTACACTAAAAAAAATCTAAAATACAATCATCCAGATAGTTATAACTCTCTGGTAGGTAAACGTAATATTCTAACAATTCCAGCCTTACGATTTCACCATATTTTCCCATACCACGGGAAGCTGAAACTATTTCAAAGGCTGTGTTTATAGGGAGTTGATTAAAATCCAACTCACCCTTAGCTCTGCTTGAGCTGAAGGCGAGCATAAGAGGGTCCATCTCGATATCCTCAAGTAGGATTTCTAAATCCTCTTTTGTCACCCCCCAAGCGAGGAGGTTATTAGGAGAAATCGAGCTAGAGGTGGAGGCTGGTGCTGACTGCTGAGGCTGAGGCTGGTGTTGATACTGAGCCTGGATCTGGTACTGGAATGATATTTTCCTTTAGGAACTACCAGAATTTATACCCAGCCAAGGAGAACATCTCTTCTCCCACTGCTCTTAGAAAGGATAATTTATGTAAGCAGGTGATTTACTCCAAATTCTTTCGTCTTTTTGTTCAAATTGAGTCTTGGAAATGTTAATTTCTGGTAGCAGGTGACAAGTTTTAGATTTCCTCCAAATTCTTTAGTTTCCCTTAAATTGAGTCTTGGAAATGATAATTCCAGGTAGCAGGTGGCAAGTTATAGATTTCCTCCAAATTCTTTCGTCTTTTTGTTCAAATTGAGTCTTGGAAATGTTAATTTCTGGTAGCAGGTGACAAGTTTTAGATTTCTTCCAAATTCTTTAGTTTCCCTTAAATTGAGTCTTGGAAATGATAATTCCAGGTAGCAGGTGACAAGTTTTAGATTTCCTCCAAATTCTTTAGTTTCCCTTTAATTGAGTCTTGGAAATGATAATTCCAGGTAGCAGGTGGCAAGTTTTAGATTTCCTCCAAATTCTTTCGTCTTTTTGTTCAAATTGAGTCATAGAAATGTTAATTTCTGGTAGCAGGTGACAAGTTTTAGATTTCCTCCAAATTCTTTCGTCTTTTTGTTCAAATTGAGTCTTAGAAATGTTAATTTCTGGTAGCAGGTGACAAGTTTTAGATTTCCTCCAAATTCTTTAGTTTCCCTTTAATTGAGTCTTGAAAATGATAATTCCAGGTAGCAGGTGGCAAGTTATAGATTTCCTCTAAATTCTTTCGTCTGTTTGTTCAAATTGAGTCTTGGAAATGTTAATTTCTGGTAGCAGGGACAAGTTTTAGATTTCCTCAAAATTCTTTAGTTTCCCTTAAATTGAGTCTTGGAAATGTTAATTCCAGGTAGCAGGTCAAAAGTTTTAGATTTCCTCCAAATTCTTCAGTTTCCCTTTAATTGAGTCTTGGAAATGATAATTCCAGGTAGCAGGTGGCAAGTTTTAGATTTCCTCCAAATTCTTTCGTCTTTTTGTTCACATGCTTAGAAAGGCTAACATCCCCCCAAGTTATGTTAACACAGGTCAGGACTGCTGCTGGTAGATAGGCACGGTATGGTATCGACACAGGTAGGATAGCCATGGGTAGGTCAGCAGAAATATTTGGGGAGGATAGGCACGGGTTGGATAGCCACGGGTAGGTTAGCCAAGGGTAGGTTAGCTACTTTCATTTACAAAACCTTACATGCTTAGACAAGATAGTTAACACCTGATAGCTTAAATGAAAAAAACTCCCCCTGATTAAAAACAGTAACACAAGACGCAAACACACTGCAACACGCACATGCAGGTCACCGAGAAGATCCCCTTCTTAAACATAATTTCACAAGATCCACCCTCCTAAACACACTAGCACAAGATATGCACACGCTGCTGACCCACAAGCCGGACAGGCACAAGCCGGATACGCACTAGCACACACACCTTATCCCTTTAACCCACTTACCACCAAATTCACACGCCCCACAACACACGTGACTAATCATGATCACACATGCATAAAAATTTAGGCACCCCAAAACCTTTCCCACCAATAATTAATTGATTATTAGGACACCTGCACTCCCCCGTGTGCACGCATGCGTGATTAATTACCCCCATTACCCCCACCCCTCCGTGTGCACTCTCCCATGACTGTGCCAGAACCCGCAAAAACAAACTACTTTAGTTTTCCGGACTTAAACCATTTTTGAGCCTAACCTACTATATATGGTAAGTCTATCAGAATCCAGGCAGCAGAGTGTGAGAGGAAAGAAAGAGGATGATCGTCTGGTGTAGTTGACGACGTTTTGGTATTAACCGGTTGGTTTGGGCCAGACGTAAAAAGGCCCCACTACGTTGGGCGCCAGATATAATTATTAAATAAAATAAATAAGTATGTAACATACAACGAATGTTTGTTGGGAGCGAGCAGATGGTATTGTGAGAGCAGAGGAATGCACGCGCTTGTTCCGGCTCCAAATTAGTTCGGTAGATGGGTGTGGGCGTAAGAGAAAAAGCTGCTTTCGCAAAGGCTCGAGTAATTCATTATATTTGCTAATTATATGCATTCGCGTGCAGGAGTGGGGGAAGAGAAAGAAAGAGAGAGGGGGCAGACCAAAGAGAGAAAACAAAGAGAGTGTGGCAGAAGGTAGCTAGTTGTGGATGCTGAGTTGTTGTTTAGCACCCATTAACCCCACCCTACCTTGATCGCTTGCTACAGCCAAGGCTGGCGATCCCTTGTAAAAGCTACCCTAGGTTTGGGACATCCTTCAGGATTAGCATGGCTTCCAATAACAAAAACAGTTTAGCTCGACTTCATCATTATAATTTTATTTCCTTTACTATTCATAATTTTCTTCTATTATTATTTTTAATTAAAAATTAATATTATTCTATTCATTTTTCGTTTAATTGGTTAATTTATTGGCGAGGAGAAATATTTAAAAAACACTGCTGTGAAAATTAGAAAGTTAGGTAAATGTAGGTATAATATAAATAATTATAAGTGTAAATAAAAAACAAGAAAGGAAGCTAACTTCGGCATGCCGAAGTTTAAATACCCTGGCAGTAAGTAGAAGAAGAAGAAGAAAAATGTTCTGACTTTCCGCTTTCTCAGAATGTTGCTAGCAAAAAATGTTGCTAACGAAATATGTTGCTAACGAAATACATATGTTGCGAACAAATTAAATTAATTAATATATATACTCCTATGGCAGCTATATGATATAGTGATTTGAATTAAATTAAAACCGAAATTCTGGAATAATACAAAATGGCCATGTATCAAATTATATGAAAATATATTGAAAATTGGAAAAGTAAAAATTTTTTTTCTCAAAAATTTCCGTACGTTCCTATGGCAGCTATATGATATAGTCGTCCGATCCGGCCCGTTCCGACATATATAGTAGTGAGAGCATATAAAAGCATATGTGCAAAGTTTCATTCAGATAGCTTCAAAACTGAGGGACTAGTTTGCGTAGAAACGGACGGACAGACAGACGGACAGACAGACGGACATGGCTAGATCGACTCGGCTGTTGATGCTGATCAAGAATATATATACTTATAGGGTCGGAAATGTCTCCTTCACTGCGTTGCAAACTTCTGACTAAAATTATAATACCCTGCCAGGGTATAATAAGAGGGCATAACTGAATTACTTTCTACGAATTCAAATTTATCTAGAAATATTCAAAAATAATTTTTATAATATTAACTGTAATTCTTCCCTATTTAAAAATGTTTGAAATATCAGAAAAGTTAGTTTTAATTTAAAGGAAAACAATTAATTAATATGACCGAAATAAATTTCTTTCAGTGTATGCCATCATACTAAAAGTTTTTCCTAAAAAGAGGAAATATTTAATTTAATCATAAGCATACACTGCCAGAAAACGCTGGACGCAAAATGTATTCCGAGATATTACATTTATTTTTAAACTCGAATACCGATTACTCATCGAGTACAAATTATTCTTAATTAAATTATTTAAATATAAAAAAATCATTTAATTGTATTAATAATTAATTTCACTAATTTCAAAAATTTCGTCGCTCAGTGTAGCGAAAGCTATGTAGAAGAGGAAGAGAAGATGCACCTGCATTTGAATTCTCTTTAAAGCTCAGTGTGCTGAATCGCTGAATAAGCTCGCGATCAAAGAGAGGCTAAACGCAGATAAAGGCTTATCAGGCCACGAAAGTCGGGAGCAAAACAAAAAACGATAAATTGCATGCATGGGTTTATCACTTACATTTTGGCTGCAGCTCCAACGTCGAAAGATCTTTGGACGGCGGGTCAGCTGGAACAAACTCTTATCGGGATTTATGTTTTGCTACCGATGTTGTTATTGTTTTATTTTTAGCTGATATTCAGTGCACCTTTTTATTTTTATTTAATTCATGTTAAAGGGGTGCACAGATGATTTTAGTTTGAGGGAGGGTTTCACATATTTATGCTTTAGGTTTCACTTCACTTTTAATTTTTCCCGCAGGATTTTTTTGATATTTAATTTTTCACTCTGCCAATATATTTTCAAATAAATAAAGGGAAACCAACTATTTTATAAGTGAAATTATTAAAGGAGAAAACAAGAACTAACCTAGATTTTCACTACTAAATTAACTACGGCATATTGCCGCGATCCTCAGCTACATTTGCGGCTGAGCCTGATTTAGGTTGGGATTACATGACTCGGTTGTTAATTAATTTGATTTCTTATGATTGCTGTTGTTGTTGCACCAACACACGTGGGGTTAGGGTCGGCAGAGGCCTCAAAAAATATAAAAAAAATAGGTTTTGATCGGCCGGCTTTAAATAGATCGCTCTAGCCACTTAATTAGGCACTTATATTTCTTTAAACGTGGATTAACGTGTCTCTATCGATGGATGGGCGTAACTTTGTTCCGCGAGGGGTTAGGGACGGCTCTGCTGCCGCAAAGAAAAACCACAAGAATAGATTATGCACTGCACTGCTGCTGTCGCTGCGCTTCTCTCGTGCGTCGAGTTAAGGGCTTGTGAAGCTTGATAGTTGAACATATGCACTGCCTTGAGGAGCCCCGATGCCTTGGGTTTGGTGGCGCCTCAAGCACGTGTCTCTGCCGATGCGGACCCACAAAATAGGGTAGAGGCCGCCGAATTTTTGGGAGGAAAAATTATAGTACTTGGTGCCAATCCTATAAAAAGGTTTATTAAATTAATTTTTACGGCCAACCGTGTGCCGAAAATAAATTATTTACCCTGGCACTTAATTAAGTTTATTTTAGAATAGGCTCTCCTGAGCACGTCCGTTCTGATCGCTGGTCTGATTGAAAAGAATGGACCAAGCTTCGGACGGATATATCTCAGGTCGGGCGGAAATTTGGGGCTCGTGAAAGCTCTTTCCATTATCGGGAGCGACTCTATATCTTCCCGATTATCTCCCGAGCATCGCTACTGGAAGCTTAGGTTTTGCCATTCACCGATCGCCGCATAATTTGGGTTACAGTGTCGACTTTTGGGCTAAGAGTAATTTATTTATTTCTTACCCAAGCGCCGCTACATCTTAAAACCGGAATTCAAGAATAATATAAAATGGTCAAATCTCAAATTATATGAAAATATGTAAAAGACTAGCTAAGCTATAATTTTTTTTCATTCACAAAGTTTCAGAGCTGAGGGACTAGTTTGCGTAGAAACGGACGGACAGATTGAGAGACGTACATGGCTAGATCGACTCGGCTGTTGATGCCGATCAAGGTTATATACTTTATAGGGAAGGATATGTCTCCTTCACTGCGATGAAAACTTCTGACTAAAATTATAATACCCAGCAAGGGTATATTTATTCAGCCGTTTAAAGTCCGTCTTGCGAAAACACACTACTTTTTTTGCTGAACGGTCAGATATATTGTGTAATTCAGTCGAGAGTCACATCGAATAGGATCCTTCGGGTAGCGTCAATGGCGCCACCCTGCCTACACTAACTCTTGCCGGATCTGAGGAAAGATAGAGATCAAGCAATCGCTCTAAGTAATTTCGTACATGGTAGATTTGAGACAGCGAAATTTCAATAAAATCATGATGTGTGGTGGTTTAAAGTCTATTAGTGGAATTAGTTGAGAACCAAATAGTCCCTGAAATATTAAAATCAAAAGCTTCTAAATGGTCCCTATCCGAAAGTCGATTGGAAACCATCACGATAGCGGAAAGATGTTTCCTATAAATAGGAAGTTCCGAACAAGTAATAAATATGGGGCTACCATTGACTGATAGCTTCACACAAAGGAATTCAACATCCTCCTTGAAAGCCCAGCTCGCTGAGGTCTGGCGTCATCCTTTTTGGGATTTACACGGCCCATTTTATTCAAATGTCTTACAATAATAATAATAGAGTATCTTAATCTCTATCATAATCTTAGTAGTAACACAATTAATTAAGTTTTCATGTAAATCCATATTACTATTAGTTATATGATTACAAACATTCTCTTCCCATTCGTTTCGTTGTTTCTGTTTCTTCGGCTGTCCAGATCAAGGTTTCTGTCGTCTATGTAAGACTGTGCGCTAGTGTGAGCGAGATAGTAGGATGCAGATGGTCACATCGAAAAGAATCAGCGCAAAGCTCTTAGCAGAGTGTGTAACTAAGTTTGATGAAAAGAAGGTAAAACACGACAGAAGCTATGAGGGACGCTAGTAGCGGGCCATTAACAGTCGTTGTTAACAAGCCAAACCAAAACAAGCACGGGATCAATCAAGTGACTCTGCGACATATACGATTTTAAAATAATGCTTTGAATTTGATCAAAGCGAATTATTATATCATATAAATAGATATTATCTATATATATAAAATGCTTTGTCCTGACTGACTGACTGATATATCACAGCCATGGTTAAACCACATGTCTTAGAGACTTGAAGTTTTTTTAAAAAATCAGAATAAAAATTTCCAGATTCGTATGGGTATTTTAATTTTCTAATTCCACCTGCAATCTATTTTAAAAAATAAAAAACATAAATTAAAAAAAAATAATATTAATGGGATAATATTGATATTTGTCTAAGGCTTAGAGTAGGCCTTGCCTCATTTTAAATTTGTCATTCGACTTCAAAGAATCTTTATTTCTCATTCAGTGCGCTGACTTCAAAGCGAAATTTAATACAACATTTTAAGTGTGGATCTGCATCCGATCAAAGCGAGGATGCAATAGCGCGCCCTCTAGTATGTATATATTTCCTTTTAGCTTTTCTTTTAATTTGACCAAAATTAATAGATTTTTAAATAACAAATGGCAATCTGTAAGAGTACCTATATAGACTTTGGAGTACCCGAGTTAGCATACATATTTTTCAGTTCTTATCGAATATATATAAATAAGTATTACATATATAGAAATATATAAATTAATTAACCTTAATAAGTAAAATTTTATAATTTCCAAGGATAGTATTTTAAAAAGTTTACAATATGCTTTAAATGCTTTCAGGGCTAAGACGGTCTATGTGGGAGGACTGTGTTTCTATTCTGTTGGAATGGCCCTAATGGCTTTATCACGATCACAAATAAGTGTCTTAATTTTCAGTTGGACAGCAGGTGTTATGTACTCTACGCTTTTTACAATGCCTTTCTTACTTGTCGCCCACTATCACAACATGTCTACGGTAAGTATTTTATAGACCATTTTGCATTAATTTTGAAATTAATTTCGTCCCGTTATAACAAAAATCAAGTAAGATCCCAAGATCGACTGACATATTTACAAAAATGGTTTGTATTTAAGAACCAATTCAAAATATTCTCCTCGCTCTACGCAGCCGCCTAGAGAATAGCGGGAGGAGAGAAGGAAACAAGCGAATTTTTCAAAGCTTGCGGCGATCGGAACTTTAATTGCAGCCGAGCTAATGAGCCGGCTGGGTCTGGATGTTTTTGCTCACCCTCTTAAAATTCTAGAACTTGGCATTTTGTGGTGGTACAACTGTAAGAAAACGGTTTGTAAGGCACCGAATTTATTCCATTTAAAAAAGCTAGTTAACAAAAGATTATGAAGGTCTGGAAACTGCTGTAACAGTGTACAGCTCAAGTTAATTTCTGGGCCTATATGAAGGCTTACACAAATGCACTACTAATAACAGAAGGATCAGCTGGGATCTTGCTCATCTGGGTGTTATCGAATAGGGCTGGAAAATATGTTTGACCGAAAACGTAATTTTTAAAACTTTAATTTGGTTGTCCTAAGGCAACCATTACTTAAAGTTACTGATTTGCCGACGAGTTTGTGTCGCTTCTGTAGACCATCATGGTGATGACAATTAAGGGTTTGCCTGAATTTGAAAGATATTAGTCTGCGCATTGCTAGTTTAAAAACGAAAAGTTACATTGACTTACCAATATTAAGAAAATCGCGTTCAAAGTACCAAAAACGGTTTATAAAACGCAAACGATTTGACCCGAATTTCTTGAAATTGGTACGGTATGGAAGCTTTTCGTCATCGTCATCGACCGGAAAAACAAAGGAGCCAGAGTAGACTTCCGAAATACAATCCGGATATTTAGTGATAGTGAACTTATTTTGGTGTTCAGGGGTTACACCACTGCAGAATTTTCAAAAAATGGGAAACAAATTTTTCATTGCTAAAGGTCATTTAGGGTCTTAGAAATAATATACTAAAAGATGAAGTCCCGGAAAAATTTTCACATGCCTGAATTTCGAGTTCTGCCGCAGGACCTGTCACTGAAAACTTTAAACGCGTTTATCTCAAACCCACTTTTTTTGAAACATAACTCAAACAAATTTTAACCGATCGACTCCAAATTTCTACAGTACTTTGTCTCCAGAAAAGTACGAAGGGTTTTTTTTAAAAAGTGAATAGTTATTTTTAAACAAATTTCTGATTGATTTCGTGATCAAATTGTGAATTTTCAATGTCGCCATTTTAAGAAAAATTAATTTAAAACAAAACCGCTACGTACTTCTCTTGCTACTATAATATGGAATCAGAAAATGTTTGGTTTTTTCTTCTAGATCAAAAATTTTAGATACGTTTCCGGCCGTGGACCCATTTGAGAATTTTCCGAATGGACCCGCTTAGGACAACCGCGCCTCGCTACGAAATGAGCAAAGTTCGCTAGGAATTTTTCAGTTGTAAGGTCGGAGGTGGGTTCCAAATGGATAGCCTTCGTGGAAAAACACATAAACATATCCCTTCGTTATGAGACACGTTCTCCCTGTATAATTTTTAATCTCAAAAGGGCCGACACAATCGATGCCCGTGTTGGTAAAAGCCCTCGAGAAGGAGTACCTTGTAGTATGCATATATTGAATATCTACTGTACCAAGTTTGTTGTACTGTTTACATAACCAGATCCCCGGTCCAAGTGGCCGAAATATGAGTCGATCGGCGCGCACCAAGAAAGAGCATATGTAAGCATTCTGCTATATGCGCTGATCGCTGGATCGAACTCAAGTGCATGCATATACCACAGCTCCCTAGCTTAAAGAGAACACTTACATATATACAATATATAAGATATATACATAACCGTCTCTCTGCTGTCCAACTGTGGGCAGCGCAGCCAGGAGACTTAGGCTTAATTAGAACCTAAGAAAGAATGTTTAAGACATATCCATTTTGGCATGGGAAGCGGCACCATTGCTGCTCCCAAAATAAAGCAAATATTAAATCAAAAGTCCATGGTTTTTATCAATTATTTCATGGCGACCGTGACAAAGTGACAAAGGAGCCACAACAAACAAAAAAAAAAACAAAATTAGAATGTGTAAAAATTCGGAGTTCTTCTGACTGTGTGGACGGACGATAAAAAATCCAGCAACCAGCGACCTATGGATGTCTACTTTGTGAAATGTCCAGCTACAGTCCAGCAAAATCCAGCAATCAGCGACTTTCCTAGCGAAGCTACTAAAGAAAAGGCGGCATTCAGCACAAATTTGCAAACGCCAGACCGCATAATTAAAAGTGTTTTCGCGCTTCATTATTCGGAAGTAAAACCAAATGACTGATGTGGCTGAGCAAAAGAACGAGACCCCCGTTGTGGAGAAAATCGCCGCCTGACCATCGGACTTCGGATCCAAAGATTCCAGGCTCTACCTGGACCATCCAACTGAAACCCATTTAGGACATCCTAATCCCGGCATCACTGGCCGAGAACATCTGCGAGGCAGATGATAAATAGCCTGTGCGAGGACCAGCACCGGCCCCGCCTGAGCTCAGAGGCCCCGGACAACAGCAGCAGGGAGGACAACAGCGAGAGGGACACTCCGCCACTTTCGCCAACGAGGGAGCGTCAGCAAAGCCAAACCGGCGACGACCAGCTGACGCGGATAGCATCTTCTCAGTACATGGACTTTTAAAGGAAGGAGACTACATGGAGAAGAAGAAAAATCGAGATATTAATTATTATTATTAATATAAGAAAGTTCGTAAAATCGTGCGGAACCATTTCCGCTCGATTAGAAGTATAGCCCGTAAAGCTATACAAAACGATAGGCAGGAGAATTTGTTAAAGTAAATGCAGAGTAATGCAATAGATAAATTTTCGGAATATACAACTAATAATTATACATACAATTTAAAAATACATATACCCGAAATGGGGCTAGTAGAAGTCAAGTCTGTGGACTCCACAGCCAATGTTTTTAACGAAGTAGAGTCAAATAAGTATGACCTTTACTTAATACACATATTGTTAATGATAATTGTTGTCATAATGTGCACAAATTGTATTTACAAACTATATAAACTGCATAATAAATGTTTGAAAAAGAAGTATATGAGCCAGGCAAATGACCTGGACAAAATTAAAAAAAAATATATATTGAGCACAAACAACATTAAATAAATAATACCATGTTTAAATAATACTATGTTTAACTTTGTAATGGAATGAATTGAATAAAATAAATTACAAAATATATTAAATACATTAATATAATATATATGAAATATATTAAAGATATGGCTACACTAAGGGCATTTATAAAAACATACGAGAAAGTTCAGCTAACCCTTATATTGAGGAACCAGTTCATATCCATAAAATAATGGAATGGACTGATATATATGAAGAATTAAATAAAATTAAAGTTGACTTTGACAAATCATACAAATCACTTTCACGAAACAGGCCAATTCATATAAATACTGTAAAGAAACATTCAGAGACACTAGTAAATTGCTTTAATCAAGCACGCATACTTAAACATGAACAAAAAGAACAATTAAATCAAGATCATTGGTCACGAGTATCGAAATTTTTGATCAGACTACGATCTAATCTAATATCAGTTAAACTAAAGTTTAATCTAGATATATATGTGCCAACTATACTTAACACTTCCCTTACATTTGAAACTAGTGAAACTGACATTGACCAAATAGAGCCAGAAGACCAGGAAACAAACGTTAAATTAGAAGAGCACGATTTGAATAATCTCACTATAAAAGCTGTTTTGATGTCAGATCTGGATAATCCCACAGATTCCGATACCTTTTCAAGCATAATAGAGAATAAAACAGGCAACAATAGAACCATAGCGCAAACTAATATCGAGTTTATTAATACAGCCACTAAGCTCATACCAGTTTTTGATGGTAAAGCTGAAAATTTTAACAGTTTTATTGATGCACTAGAAATTTTGCGATTAATAACAGGCGAACATGAAGAATTGGCGGTTTCTATAGTAAAATCAAGGCTAAAAGGTGTTGCCAGAAATTTAGTCGGAAATGAAACAACAATAACAGAAGTGATTTCCAAATTGAAAATCAATGTCAAAGGCGAAACTGTAGAGGTACTATCAGAAAAATTTATGAACCTACAGCAACGCAATAAAACTGCCAACCAATACACACTAGAGGTTGAGCAGCTGACAAAAATGTTGGAATGTGCGTACATAATAGACGGTTTACCACTAGAGTTAGCCAGAAGTTATTCAACCCAGAATGCAGTTAAAGCGATGACTAAAAATTGCACAATTGATAAGGTAAAGCTTATTATGCAAGCTGGTACTTTCAACACAATGAATGAGGCCGTATCCAAATTTGTAAATAGTTGCACAGAGGCAACCGGACAGCAAAACACTGTCCTATATTACAGAAATAATTCACAGCGCGGCTGAAACCGCGGACGTGGAAATTATAGAGGTAACTTTCGCAGTCGCTTCAATAATCATAATAACAATAATTACAACAACCAATACTATAATGGACGAGGCCAATATAGAGGAAACTCTAGAGGCCGTGGCAACTCAAATAGAAGCCAAGACTATAACAACCCAAGTAACGTCCGAGTAACCAATAATACATCGGGAAACTCCCAAAACCCTTTAAATACTCAACAGTAGAGAATGCAAGGGTTCATACTATTAATCTCAGTCAGAATATATTCGTATCATTCAACCATGTGGCTACAGGAAAAGAACTTGTCTTTTTGGTAGACACTGGTGCAGACATTTCAATAGTTAAAGAAAATTCGTATGTCTTTCATGACATACAATTCAATTATATTATAGATATAAAAGGAATAAGTCAAGAAGTAACCAAATCTAAGGGGTTAACTTCTATTGAAATACAGACCACTAAGTACATAATCCCACACGATTTTCATATCAAGCCATCTGAAGATTGGCTTATAATTAGACCTAATAACTTAAAATTTCCCATTTATGTTCCAATAACATACAGTTCTGGCAATAACTCAATACTTCTGCCAGCAAGATCCCAAGTTGTTCGAAAAATAGAACTAAATTCAAAAGAAGACAGTAAATTGATTCCAAATCAAGAAATTCAGCATGGTATTAACATAGCAAGTACCATAGCAACATCTAAAAACGCTTTTATAAGACTACTCAATACGACGAATAAAGATCAAGTAGTCAGTACAAATAATTTAGCGTATGAATCACTTTCGAACTACGATGTAGTCAAAACTAATCTGGACAATAGAAACCAATCTGTATTATCTAAACTAAAGAAAAACTTTCCTCCACAATTCGAATCACAACTTTCAAGCTTATGCACCCAATATGATATATTCGGATTGGAATCTGAACCAACTAATAATTTTTATAAACAAAACCTGAGATTCAAAGATGATGAACCGGTGTATGTAAAAAATTATAGAAGCCCACAAAGTCAGGTGAACGAAATACAAAAACAAGTTGGAGAATTGGTCACTGGCATCGTTGAACCATCTGTATCTGAATATAATAGCCCATTATTTCTTGTTCCTAAAAAACCAACTCCAGGTTCAGAACAAAGGAAATGGCGATTAGTAATTGACTATCGTCAAATTAATCAAAAATTACTGTCCGATAAATTTCCACTCCCAAGAATTGATGATATTTTAGATCAACTTGGGAGAGCAAAATATTTTTCATGTCTTGACTTAATGTCAGGATTTCATCAAATTGAACTCGAAAAAAGTTCAAGAGATATAACGTCATTTTCAACGAGCAATGGCTCGTATCGCTTCACGCGACTACCTTTTGGTATAAAAATAGCGCCTAATTCATTTCAGAGAATGATGACTATAGCATTCTCTGGATTAGAACCTTCACAAGCATTCCTTTATATGGATGACTTAATAGCCGCACAATGCGGACAGCGCAAGACGTTTCGTTGCGTTTTGCAATTATTATAGACGTTTCATTAAAAATTTCGCCGAATATTCACGGCACATAACAAGATGATGTAAAAAGAATGTTCCTTTCGAATGGACAGATGAATGCGAAAACGCATTCCAATATTTAAAAACAAAACTTATGGAACCTACTTTGCTACAATATCCAGATTTCAGCAAAGAATTCTGTATAATTACTGATGCAAGTAAGCAAGCAACAAAAGAGAATTGCCTAGGCAATCTATTGAAAAAGCTTCTAAGCCCAACGTATATAAAGTCATAAACAATGACGAAGTAAGTACGTAAAGTAGTCCCTTGCATATAAAAAATATGCTATGTTTCTTTAAACATGGTAAGAAAATTATTGCAAGATATGATGTTCGCGATTTATATACTAATGGAATCCTCGACTTAGGTCAATTTTTCCAAAGGCTTGAAATGCAGGCCGGTATAAATAAAATCTGCCAACTCAAAATGGCACCGTGGGAAAATATCTTTGAACATGTTTCAATAGATAATTTTAAACAAATGGGCAATAAGATATTGAATACATTAAGAGTAGCGCTACTCAACCCGGTGACCCTTATAGAAAAACAAAAAGAGAAAGAAGCTATACTGTCTAAATTCCATGACGATCCAATACAAGGAGGTCATATCGGCATTTCAAAAACCTTGGCCAAGGTCAGAAGACATTATTTTTGGAAAGGTATGACTCGAGATATTACTGAGTACATACGAAAATGTCAAAAATGCCAAAAAGCTAAAATAACAAAGCACAGCAAGAACCCAATGATTATTATTATTATTATTACAAAGGCCTTGTTGCACTGCGACCAGATTTTAGATCTTTTGTGCCGGCCTGTAGGATTAGGGAAGAGGCCCTATACCTAGGCTTCTAATGAAAGAGAGCACTTTGGTAAGGTCTATTTGTTCCCAAATCCTGTAGGGGGGAATAAGTTCACCTCCTAGATGTTGAAGTCGACGTCTGATTAGCGATGGGCACTCACATAGAATGTGTTCTGATGTTTCTTGCTCCATCTCGCAGAATCTGCAGGTGTCGATTTCTGAAAGTTTTAATTTCTTAAGGTGATACCTAAGGTTGCAGTGACCCGTTAGGTAGCCCGTTAGAGTGCGAATTTCGCTCTTTGGTAGGTTGATGATGCGTTTTGATCGCGTCATCTGGGGGACGAGAAATTGTTTGGCTTGTCTCAGCCCTGCACTGTCGGTCCAGTGACGATTTATCTCTGTTTCCTCCCATTTCCTGAGCAGTTCTCTATTGTGTCCTTTCGATAGTCCACAGAACGGCTCAGGGCCGATGAAAGGTGTCATCGCCACGCGTTTAGCTAGGGAGTCTGCCACCTCGTTTCCTATATGGCCTTCATGCCCTGGCACCCAGCCCACCGTTAGGGTGTTTTTGGAGGCAAGGGCGTTCAGCTGCTGGAAACAGTTCTCTACAAGTCCGGATGAGATCGTAAAGGAACTCAGCGCTATGAGCGCTGCCTGACTGTCAGAGAAGATGTAAATCCGTGCGCCTTGCATTTTCCTGCGAAGGCATTCACGAGCACAGATTTCTATGGCGTGTATCTCTGCTTGGAAAATGGTTGGGGACTTTCCCATGGCTATGGATTTTTTGAACCTTGGTCCGAAAATGCCAGCCCCGGTGTCACCGTTTTCCAGTTTCGACCCGTCAGTGTACCACGTTTGTGATCCACTGGGCAGAGATATTGATTTTGTTTTCCATTCATTCCTAGTGTACAAGACTACTGAGAAATTTCTGTGGAAAAAGAGTTTTGGTTTCTGCTCGTCAGTTACGCGCAGAATGGGCTCATTTATTAGGGGTTCAAGGACCCTAAGATGCCCGGTAAGATCACCACTTTTTATATTGGTGATGTTTTGAAGGCGAAGTGCCCCCAGGCAGGCCTCCTTTTTCAATGTAATTGGTAAAGGGGGTATGCCAGTTATGACTCCTAGTGCTGCAGTGGGACATGTCCGGATGGCTCCGGTGATGCCTATGCAGACCAGTCGTTGTAATTTGGTAAGTGCAGCCGCAGCTGTCCTCTGGGTAGATTTCGTCCACCAAGCAAGAGATGCATAGGTTAAGATCGGTTTTACCACAGTGTTAAAAGACCAGTAGATCATTTTGGGACTTAGGCCCCATGTTCTACCGTAAAGCCTGTTGCAAGCAAAGTGTGCTCGAGTGGCTTTGTTTATAGTCTTTTCCAGGTGTGCATTCCAGTTGAGTTTGGAGTCGAGTGTGACTCCTAGGTAGTTGGCCTCAACTGAAAAGTCGATGATGGACCCATTTAGGGATGGTCTTTGTAAGGAGAGAGACCTTTTCCTGGTGAATGGGACTAAAACTGTTTTTGATGGGTTTATGGACAGTCCTTTGTCCTGACACCATCCGTTGGCTATATTGAGGGCTTGCTGCATGCGGTCCGAAATGGTTTGCTCATGCCAGCCCACTATATAGATGACTAGATCATCAGCGTAGCCTTGAGTGGGGAACCCTAAGTTGTTGAGCTCATATAGTAGCTCGTCGATGACCAGAGTCCACAGGAGAGGAGAGAGTACTCCCCCTTGAGGGCATCCCCTTGTGGCTGTGATTGAGGTCATAGTTCCTCCAAGGTCTACAGTTATGATTCTGGATTTAAGCATTTCCAGAATCCACCTAGTGATAGGTGTAGAGACATTCTTTCGTACAAGAGAGGCACGTATAGCCTCATATGACGTGTTGTCGAAAGCTCCTGAGATGTCTAAGAAGGCACCTAGTGCTATCTGTTGAGCGCCAATGGCCTTTTCAATGGTTGTTGTAAGGCAGTGTATGGCGGTCTCAGTTGATTTACCAGCTTGATACGCATATTGGTATTTGTGTAGGGGTAGTTCCTTGAGATTCACCTCCCTTATATGCTGGTCAATTATCTTTTCCATCGTTTTAAGGAAGAAGGAGCTAAGGCTAATCGGTCTATATGATTTAGGCAATTGGGAATCTTTCTTCCCTGCCTTTGGGATAAACACGACTTTTACTTTAGCCCAGTTGCTTGGTATGTGTCCAAGCAGGAGACTGGCTCGAAATAGACGGACCAGGGGGAGTGCGATTAGGTGCAGACCCCGCTGCAACAGGCATGGATATATACCATCCGGTCCGGGTGATTTGTATGGGCTGAAACTTTGTAGTGCCCATTGTACGCTATTTTGATGAAACATCCTATAGGGCATGTTTCCAACACGTTCTGAGCGATGGGGGGTTCCCCTCTCTCAGCCCCATTGGAGTCTGCCACCATAGACACTTGCAGGTGTGGGCACTCTCCAGTCTCAGAGAGATAGGTTGGTGCCTCTCTCTGTGAGATGGGTTGCTCCACAGCCACACACCCAGGAAAGTGGGTAGCCAGGAGTAGGCTACTCGTCTCCTTTGGGTTGTTTGTGTATGTTCCATCCGGCTTTTTCAGCGTGCAGATGCCGTTTGAGTGGTCTTTGGAGAGGGCTTTTTGCAGCCTAACAGCTTCCGGGAGAGATGAGATCTGCCCGCAGTGTTGACGCCAGGTAGCCCGTTTTGACTTTCTCAGCTCTTTATTATAGAGCGTTAAAGCAGATGTGTAGGAGTCCCATGAGGCCCTCCCACTCCTCGCCTTATTGAAGAGCCTGCGCGCAGCTTTTTTGAGATCGTCAAGGCTTTTGTTCCACCAGGGAACAGCCCTTCCGGTCTTGCGTACCTTTTGGTCGCAGCTGGCGTGATATGCTGATTCAACATTTGTATGAAGCACAGTAGCTTCACGCTCTAACTCGTCTATGGATATTATCGGACGGGTTGAGCAGTCTCTGGATTGCTCAAGTTCAAAACAGAAGAGATCCCAGTTGGTTTTCCTGGGATTTCTGGTGACTAGGCTACATTGCAAGGCGCATCCTATGTCAAATCTAATGTGTTGGTGATCTGACATGGTGATCTCACTTGCAACGTGCCAGTTTGAGACAACGGACAACATATTTGTACTACAGAGAGTCAGGTCAAGAACCTCCTCTCTAATGGCATTAATAAATGTGGGTTCGCTGCCCTGGTTTAGTAATCCTATGTTATTACTAATAATATATTCAAGAAGGTACTCACCCCTCTTGTTGATGTCACTGCTCCCCCAGACCGTGTGATGTGCATTGGCATCACAGGCGATTATCCATCTGAGCCGGTTTCTCTGGCAGTGCTCTATCAGGGCACAAGTAGCCGCCGTAGGCACCTCCTCTGAGTCGCCGGGAAGATAGGCGGAGGCCAACACTGCCTCCTGCTCGCCGTGGGCGGTGGGTATTTTAGCCCAAACCGCCACCAGGTCCTCAGTTATAAACTGTGAAAGGGGAACAAATGTTAGATTTTTGTTAATTAACAACGCCGATCTAGGGCGAGGTTGGTCATTTGCATACAGCAACTTACCGGATGGGGTGCTAAGCCCCCGGACACGTCCTGCATTTATCCAGGGCTCCTGGATGAACGCTATGTCCATTGTAGCGAACCTCTCGCAAAGTACGTCGGATGCGGCCTTTGCGTGGTGGAGGTTCGCTTGGAGACATCGGAGGTGTCTCCTGGTGTTAGGGGGAGTGGGGAGAGGGGAGGGGACATTAGTCCGCCCTCTTGCGGCCCCTGGCCGCCATCTTCCGGCCGCGGTTTGTGCCTAGAAGGGCCTCCTCCTCTAGTGTGCGCCTCGCACCCTTGGGTACGCGCCCGGTGCCTCGAGTGGGGCGCCCGGTTCCGCGCGTGATGCGCCCATGGAGTGGAGGGCGCAGGACTTTCCGCAGTGCTGCGGGCTCTCGTGCGGCTGCAGTGCCCTGTGGTGTCGATGCAGCCATATCAGGAGCACTGGCACTCGAGCAGGTGGGCTTCTCCGTTGGGGGAACGGGAGCCTCTGCCTGCCTCTTCGCCTGCGTGTCGGCCTTTGGCTTTAGAATAGCCGTGCCAAACGCGAAATTGAGCTTATGCCCAAGCGCTTTTTAGCCGGTTGGCCGAGACCGGATCCAGCGCGATCGTCAGTACAGCTGTGCTTTGCCTCATTTCGCGATGGAAGACTCGCCAGTCTCCCACTCGCAGGCCGCTGTTCTGGCCTTCGATGAGGTTTAAGACCTCAGCTGTCTTGAGGTCCACACTTGGAAGTGGGAAGTAGCCGACGTAGACAGCGGCACGTGGAGCCTCTGCCTCAGGGACTACTTTTATATGGGCGTCCTTCCACAGCCGGAGCTTGGGCACCTCGGTGCTCAGCCACTCAGCTGTCTCTGAATTCCCACATGTCACAGCCATCCAGCCCGGTCTGAAGGTGCAGCCGGAGAACAGTGGCTTCACAGAGCCGTGCCTCAGTGCCATCACCCTCGACAGGATAGCAGCCTGGATGGTGTTCAGTTGCTCCGTGGTGAGCAGGCTGTTGGGATAGTCGGCAGGGAGTATCGCCATCTTCGACGAGTTGGCAACGTCCCTGTAGGAGGGCATGATACCGACTTGGGGTGATTGCTCCTGTATCTGCTGCCCAGCCGCAACTGCTGCTGCGGATGTGGAGGCTACTGGAGCCTCCGTGGCAGGCGGTGCAGTCGCAAGGCCACCCCTCGTCAAGGCACTAGGTGCCGCGGTTTTTATCATGGCCCTCTTGGTCGACACCTCTTCTGGGGTCGTGTTGGCCGATCTGATCCTCTTTTTGGTCGCGCCACTCTTGCTGGGCTCTACCCTTGGAGGGTCCATAGGCTTCTGGGCGAGCCTTTTGGCCTCCTCCATGGGAATGCCGTTTGCAAGGTGTCTGCGCAACCTTTTCCTAGCGGCGCCCGATAGGGCGATCCGCTTGGGCTTATTCACCTTGGGAGAGGCGAGAAGGGCTTCTTCCTCTTCTTTGGTGATTGTGTCGGTGCCAGAGCCTTGTGAACATACGTCCATGGCTACTTCGGGCTCCCGGATTTGTTCGATATCGATCGATTTGGGGCTGCTAGAGCACCCTGTTTCTGGGTTTTTACTTGAAATGGTTTCCATAGATTGGTCCCACGAGTAGTGAGGAAGGGAGTATCCCCCGGGGCAGAGCCTCATACCCCGGATCGGGCGCTTGTACGACCGGAGGTGCCAGGTATCCGGAAGCCACCGTTAAAAGACACACTGACGTAGTGCCATTCATCACAGGGGCACGGTACGGTAACACCGGTGATTACGGGTTTTTTCGAGTTGTCCTCTCTAGATCCGCCATATTTAGTCTAGAGCAGGGGCACCTCGAGCAGGATGTGGTTCTTCACCACGTATGGTCGGTCTTTAGTAGTCGGCATGTGACTGCCAACCACCACTAGCTGAGTAGGATCGACGAGGCGACAAGCGCACACGCTTCACCAACCCAGCCTTAGCCCCCCAAGAACCCAATGATAATAACCAATACGCCAATAAATGCTTTAGACAGGGTGATAGTAGACACTGTTGGTCCACTACCTAAATCAGAAAATGGCAATGAATATGCAGTCACCTTAATATGTGACCTAACTAAATATTTAGTTGCCATTCCAATTGCAAATAAAAGTGCAAACACTGTCGCTAAAGCAATTTTTGAAAATGTTATTCTGAAGTACGGGTCCAATGAAGACGTTCATTACGGACATGGGAACAGAATACAAAAATTCAATTATAAATGATTTGTGCAGTTATATGAAAATAGACAACATAACGTCTACTGCATATCATCACCAGACTTTGGGTACCGTTGAAAGAAGTCACAGAACCTTCAACGAGTACATTCGTACATACATATATATATCAGTTGACAAAACTGATTGGGACATATGGTTATAATATTTGGTGTATTGTTTTAACACTACACCATCAGTAACCCATAATTACTGTCCATATGAACTAGTATTTGGTAAGCCAAGCAACTTGCCAATACATTTTAATAAAATAGATAGAATAGAACCTCTATATAATATAGATGACTATGCTAAAGAGGTTAAATCTAGATTAGAAAACGCGTAAGAGGGCCCGTATAATGTTAGAAAATAATAAGATAAGACAAAAACTAGCATATGACAATAGGGTATCAGACTTTCAAATAGACGTAGGCGATAAAGTTTTATTGCAAAATGAAACAGCACATAAGTTAGAACCAGTTTATATAGGACCATTTGAGGTCATTAGAATACAAGAACGGAATAATATAGTAATAAAAAATAAGAAAAATAAGGAACAAACAGTACATAAGGATGGTAGGTAGGTTGTAGTGGTGAGGCTCCCTTCTGGAGCCTCCAAGTAGAGCTGGGCTCCTTTTTGGTCCACTCCCTCTGTTTTCATGTTGTGGTCGTAGTTGCCCTTTAATACCATCCTGAGTCGCTGAGAAAGCCTAGGATCGCTGAGACCTTCAGCTCTCCTATGCCTTCTAGTGCCTCCAGCTGGTAGGTACCGAAGTGGCGTAGTCTGATGTGATTTAGGGCCGGACAAAAGCAGAGAAGGTGCTCTGGTGTCTCTGGTTCCGTAATTTCTCTGCAGCTTCTACAGCTAGCGTTGTAAGGTAGCCCCATCTTCATTGCGTGCGTTCCGATCGCCCAATGACCTGTTGCGACTGCTGTGAATCTTCTGATATCCCGCTTGCTGTTGGATAGCAGCTCTCTAGTTCAATTCTTGTCGTATGTCGGCCAACATTTCTTTGATCTCTTATGTTCGCTCTTACTTGACCACTCCTTGTTGGCTGTCTGTTTGAAATGGTCATGGATCCTTGTCTGGACCGAGTTCAACGAGATCGGTGTCGGTACGTTGGTATCTTGCCCCTGCGAACCTGCTCGGGCTAGTTCGTCCGCTTTCTCGTTCCCTGGGATGTCGCAATAACCCGGTACCCAGGTGACTTGTACCTCGTTTCTCTCTGCAAGGTTATTAAGGGCCTTTTTGCATTCTGTCACCATCCGTGAGTTTGTTCTCACGGCCGTTAAGGATTTTATAGCCGCCTGGCTATCAGAGTAAAACCGTACTTTGGTGTCTCTAAGTTCTCGCCGTATCGAAAGCTTGGCTGCTTCCGTTATGGCGAGTACCTCAGCCTGAAAGACCGTCGCTGAGTCTGAGAGAGTGAAGGACTCCTCGATCCCCCATTGCTCAGCGAAGATCCCAGCCCCCACGCCGCAGCTCATTTTAGAGCCATCGGTGTAGAGGGATACCTCCTCTGCCCCGGTTACTCTCTCCCTTCTCCAGTCTTCCCTTGTTGGGAATGTGGTTGTGTAGGCATTTCCGAAGTTCATCTCCGTAGTCATGTAGTCCACTAGTGCTTCTGCTTCTAACTTGATTCCTTCCAATATCTTGCCGTGGCCTGCGCCGTTTTCCCTCCAGCAGTTACATGCTTTCAGTCTTACTGCGCTCTGCGCGGCCATGTTCTTTACGAACAGTTCTATCGGCATTATGTCTAGGATAGCATTTAGTGCTGCTGCGGGGCATGAGCGCATTGCCCCCGTCACGCCAGCACACGCTGCTCTCTGTATCCTCGTTAATTTTGTGATGTTGTAAGCCCTAGTTAGCGCTGGCCACCATACAAGGGCTCCGTATGTTATGTGTAAAGCCATATTATTATCTTTGGGTGTAGATCCCATTTATCTCCGAACATTTTTTTGCAAGAGTAGAAAGCAATACTTGCCTTCCTCACTCTTTCAGTGATGTTTCCTTTCCACGAGAGCTTCGGGTCTAGTATCACACCGAGATACTTAGCCTGCTCTGATAGTTTTAGCTCTATGCCATCTATTCTGGGCATATTATATGCTGGTATCTTAGTCCTTCTAGTGAAGAGCATAAGTTCTGTTTTATTTGGGTTGATACCTAATCCGCAGGTCTTTGCCCATATGTTTAAGCGACCCAGCGCCCCTGTCATTATCTCACTAATAACGTCAGGGTAGGGTCCGGATACTAGCAGCACCACGTCATCTGCGTATGCTACTGCTTTGACGCCGCCCATATTGAGCTCTTCCAATATGTTATTCATGTTTATGAGCCAAAGTAGAGGCGATAGGACGCCGCCCTGAGGTGTGCCTCTCTTCACTGACCGTGTGAGGTAAGTGCCACTCAGTTCGGCAGTGATCGTCCTACTCGTTAGCATAACTCCGATCCATTCTCTGATGCCTCTCTCAATGCCCATCGAGGTGAGGGAGCTCAGGATGGAGTCGGCGTTCACGTTATTGAACGCACCTTCGATGTCTAGGAAGGCGGCCATCGTGTATTGCTTATATTGTAGTGTCTTCTCGACGTGACCTACAACTTCGTGTAGTGCTGTTTCTGTTGACCGACCTTTACGGTACGCATGCTGCGCGTCCGATAGGTGGTGTCTCTCGATTCTTTCTCGGATGTGAACATCTAGTAGTCTTTCTAGGGTCTTCAGGACGAAGGATGTTAGGCTTATCGGCCTATAGTCCTTCGCTAGAATGTGCCCCCTTCTGCCTGGCTTTGGTATAAATATGACTTTGGCCTCCCTCCACCTTAGCGGGATGTGCCTTAGTCTTATACAAGACTTGTATATGGCTTTAAGCCATCTACAGAGGCTTCCTTTGGCAGTTTGTAGCTTTGACGGTATTATGCCGTCCGGGCCCGGGCTTTTGTATTTATCAAAAGACTCTGTTGCCCACTGGATTCGCTCCGTGGTGATGATATCTTTCGTTTGTGTGTCTGTCTGTGTATTTGTGCCTTCCTCGGGTGCCGAGTTCTCTCGAAGGTTCCCCGGGAAGTGACAAAACTGATTGGGACATATGGTTATAATATTTTGTGTATTGTTTTAACACTACACCATCAGTAACCCATAATTACTGTCCATATGAACTAGTATTTGGTAAGCCAAGCTTTCCAATACATTTTAATAGAATAGATAGAATAGAACCTCTATATAATATAGATGACTATGCTAAAGAGGTTAAATCTAGATTAGAAAACGCTTAAGAGGGCCCGTATAATGTTAGAAAATAATAAAATAAGACAAAAACTAGCATATGACAATAGGGTATCAGACTTTCAAATAGACGTAGGCGATAAATTTTTATTGCAAAATAAAACAGCACATACGTTTGAACCAGTTTATATAGGACCATTTGAGGTCATTAGAATACAAGAACGGAATAATATAGTAATAAAAAATAAGAAAAATAAGGAACAAACAGTACATAAGGATGGTAGGTAGGTTGTAGTGGTGAGGCTCCCTTCTGGAGCCTCCAAGTAGAGCTGGGCTCCTTTTTGGTCCACTCCCTCTGTTTTCATGTTGTGGTCGTAGTTGCCCTTTAATACCATCCTGAGTCGCTGAGAAAGCCTAGGATCGCTGAGACCTTCAGCTCTCCTATGCCTTCTAATGCCTCCAGCTGGTAGGTACCGAAGTGGCGTAGTCTGATGTGATTTAGGGCCGGACAAAAGCAGAGAAGGTGCTGTGGTGTCTCTGGTTCCGTAATTTCTCTGCAGCTTCTACAGCTAGCGTTGTAAGGTAGCCCCATCTTCATTGCGTGCGTTCCGATCGCCCAATGACCTGTTGCGACTGCTGTGAATCTTCTGATATCCCGCTTGCTGTTGGATAGCAGCTCTCTAGTTCAATTCTTGTCGTATGTCGGCCAACATTTCTTTGATCTCTTATGTTCGCTCTTACTTGACCACTCCTTGTTGGCTGTCTGTTTGAAATGGTCATGGATCCTTGTCTGGACCGAGTTCAACGAGATCGGTGTCGGTACGTTGGTATCTTGCCCCTGCGAACCTGCTCGGGCTAGTTCGTCCGCTTTCTCGTTCCCTGGGATGTCGCAATAACCCGGTACCCAGGTGACTTGTACCTCGTTTCTCTCTGCAAGGTTATTAAGGGCCTTTTTGCATTCTGTCACCATCCGTGAGTTTGTTCTCACGGCCGTTAAGGATTTTATAGCCGCCTGGCTATCAGAGTAAAACCGTACTTTGGTGTCTCTAAGTTCTCGCCGTATCGAAAGCTTGGCTGCTTCCGTTATGGCGAGTACCTCAGCCTGAAAGACCGTCGCTGAGTCTGAGAGAGTGAAGGACTCCTCGATCCCCCATTGCTCAGCGAAGATCCCAGCCCCCACGCCGCAGCTCATTTTAGAGCCATCGGTGTAGAGGGATACCTCCTCTGCCCCGGTTACTCTCTCCCTTCTCCAGTCTTCCCTTGTTGGGAATGTGGTTGTGTGGGCATTTCCGAAGTTCATCTCCGTAGTCATGTAGTCCACTAGTGCTTCTGCTTCTAACTTGATTCCTTCCAATATCTTGCCGTGGCCTGCGCCGTTTTCCCTCCAGCAGTTACATGCTTTCAGTCTTACTGCGCTCTGCGCGGCCATGTTCTTTACGAACAGTTCTATCGGCATTATGTCTAGGATAGCATTTAGTGCTGCTGCGGGGCATGAGCGCATTGCCCCCGTCACGCCAGCACACGCTGCTCTCTGTATCCTCGTTAATTTTGTGATGTTGTAAGCCCTAGTTAGCGCTGGCCACCATACAAGGGCTCCGTATGTTATGTGTAAAGCCATATTATTATCTTTGGGTGTAGATCCCATTTATCTCCGAACATTTTTTTGCAAGAGTAGAAAGCAATACTTGCCTTCCTCACTCTTTCAGTGATGTTTCCTTTCCACGAGAGCTTCGGGTCTAGTATCACACCGAGATACTTAGCCTGCTCTGATAGTTTTAGCTCTATGCCATCTATTCTGGGCATATTATATGCTGGTATCTTAGTCCTTCTAGTGAAGAGCATAAGTTCTGTTTTATTTGGGTTGATACCTAATCCGCAGGTCTTTGCCCATATGTTTAAGCGACCCAGCGCCCCTGTCATTATCTCACTAATAACGTCAGGGTAGGGTCCGGATACTAGCAGCACCACGTCATCTGCGTATGCTACTGCTTTGACGCCGCCCATATTGAGCTCTTCCAATATGTTATTCATGTTTATGAGCCAAAGTAGAGGCGATAGGACGCCGCCCTGAGGTGTGCCTCTCTTCACTGACCGTGTGAGGTAAGTGCCACTCAGTTCGGCAGTGATCGTCCTACTCGTTAGCATAACTCCGATCCATTCTCTGATGCCTCTCTCAATGCCCATCGAGGTGAGGGAGCTCAGGATGGAGTCGGCGTTCACGTTATTGAACGCACCTTCGATGTCTAGGAAGGCGGCCATCGTGTATTGCTTATATTGTAGTGTCTTCTCGACGTGACCTACAACTTCGTGTAGTGCTGTTTCTGTTGACCGACCTTTACGGTACGCATGCTGCGCGTCCGATAGGTGGTGTCTCTCGATTCTTTCTCGGATGTGAACATCTAGTAGTCTTTCTAGGGTCTTCAGGACGAAGGATGTTAGGCTTATCGGCCTATAGTCCTTCGCTAGAATGTGCCCCCTTCTGCCTGGCTTTGGTATAAATATGACTTTGGCCTCCCTCCACCTTAGCGGGATGTGCCTTAGTCTTATACAAGACTTGTATATGGCTTTAAGCCATCTACAGAGGCTTCCTTTGGCAGTTTGTAGCTTTGACGGTATTATGCCGTCCGGGCCCGGGCTTTTGTATTTATCAAAAGACTCTATTGCCCACTGGATTCGCTCCGTGGTGATGATATCTTTCGTTTGTGTGTCTGTCTGTGTATTTGTGCCTTCCTCGGGTGCCGAGTTCTCTCGAAGGTTCCCCGGGAAGTGAGTGTCGACTAGTAGCTCTAGCGACTCCTCTATTGTCATTGTGGCCGAGCCGTCTGGTCTGTTGATAAGAGTGGGGCTTATATGCCCCTTGGCAAGGATTTTGCTTAATCTTGCCGTATCTTTTATGCCATCTAATGATTCACAGTAGCTCTTCCAAGATTCATTCTTGGCTTCATATACTGCTTTTTTGTATGCTTTCTGTGCTTCCTTATATGGTTCCCATTTCTTGGTTCCATAGCATGTGTTAAAGGTTTTGCGCGCTCTCTTCCTGAGGTCGCTCAGTTCCTTGGTCCACCATGGTGGATACTGCTTCTTGGAGAATGAAACTTTACATGTCTCTTTGAATGCGTTGTTAAGGATGTTTGTAAGGTCCTCTACTTCCTTGTCGAGGGCCTTTGAGGAGGATTGTACCTTTACCCTCCTATTGCTGACTTTTGAGTGGACAATTTCGCCGAATTTGTCCCAGTCTGTCCTGCGGGGGTTACGACTCGGTATCGGCTTATTTACCGATGCCGATAAGTCAAAGAAGATGTATCTGTGGTCCGAAAAGGAGAGTTGGGTCGACACTCTCCAGTTCTCGACTTTATATTTGCCATATTCTATTTGCAGGGTGAGATCTAACACCTCTTCCCAACCCTAAAAACCCTCCGTACTGGGGAATATGAAGGTTGGTGTATTGCCCTTGTTACAAATCGTAACCTTACGACTAATAATATTGTCAAAAAGAGACTCACCTCTTTCATTCGTTTCCGAGCTTCCCCAGAGCGAGTGCCTCGCGTTCGTGTCGCATCCCAGCACCAGGGTCGTCTTAGTGTCTTCGGCCCATTGCAGCAGCTTGACGACCGGTTCAGGCGGGGCCGGATCGTCGTGGGCCATGTACGCAGAGGCGATGATAACTCCGCTCCCATCCGCTGCCACGAATCTAGCTACTGCTAGATCTGGTGTGCTGAGATTGGAACAGAGAATGGCGTTAAAATGATTCTTAATTACTATGCATGCTCTCGACCTACCCACCGAGTTGGTGCACAGTACTGTGTATCCTGGGATCCTTAGACCAGCAAATTGCTCGTCCCTGGTCCAAGGCTCCTGTATCAGTCCGATGTCGATATCCTTCTCACTGAGAAGGATCGTGAGATTTGCTGAAGCATGGGTGCTGCGCTTCAGGTTAATCTGCACGAGTTTCAACATCGGGATTGGTTGGGGTTGTGTCCGGGGATTTGTCGTCGATGACCATATGGTCCAACAACCTGTTGGTGTCATCGATCCGATCGAACTCGACCGAGGACCTGCTTCCGGCCGCCCTCACTTGGAGAGTATAGTCGCACTACCGATGGTGCACACAGTTACGGCAGATGACACAGTCATCCGTTGATCCCCCTGTGTACCCAATCGGCTGACGGCCGTACATAAGGATAGGTTAAAAATGTTTATTTCATAATTGTTATTAGTATGGCCATGCTAATTCAAAAATACTTATCTACAATTGAATATTATTTGTAATTTAATATATTCAAAATCAAAAAAAAATAAATAAATAAATAAAAAATAATAATAATAATAAATAAATAAAAATAAAAATAGTAAAATCTCCGTTGTTAATTAAAAACTAATCTTTTAAGTAAAATCTAAAAAAAAAAATAAAAATAAAATAACTTCATAAATTACGTTATTTTCCAAAAGGAGGGAGATGTAGTATGCATATATTGAATATCTACTGTACCAAGTTTGTTGCACTGTTTACATAACCAGAGCCCCGGTCCAAGTGGCCGAAATATGAGTCGATCGGCGCTCACCAAGAAAGAGCATATGTAAGCATTCTGCTACATGCGCTGACCGCTGGATCGAACTCAAGTGCATTCATAACCACAGCTCCCTATCTTAAAGAGATATACATGTAAGATGAGATTTACTCAACTTTGGTTTTTATTATTATAGGTATTTAAATATCAGTATTATTACAAGTTTAGTTTAAGTTTTCTGCTTTTGTTTTTTCTTCTTTTCTTAACTCGTTCTCTAGCGTCCGTATCTGCTGACTTCTACTCTCCGAATGCCCCTCTCTCGCTCTGCTGCTGCTCTCTGCTGTCGCTTCTCTCTTCTGTCGCTCTGCTGTTTCTACTGCTCTCTTCTGTCGCTCTGCTGCTGCTTTGCTGTCGCTTCTCCTGCTTCTCCGCTGTCGCTATTCTCTTCTGTCGCTCTGCTGTCGCTTCTCCTGTCTTAATACTTTTTCTGCATCTCTTCTTAAATCTACTCGAGTACTGCTTTTCTTGAGAAGTCCCTATACACCGTCTTACATACATATATACAATATATAAGATATATACATAACCGTCTCTCTGCTGTCCAACTGTGGGCAGCGCAGCCAGGAGACTTAGGCTTAATTAGAACCTAAGAAAGAATGTTTAAGACATATCCATTTTGGCATGGGAAACGGCACCATTGCTGCTCCCAAAATAAAGCAAATATTAAATCAAAAGTCCATGGTGTTAATTATTTTACCCTATATGTCCAAACATCGCCCATCAGCTGAAGTCTCCTCTTGTATATCATGAAAAAGCTTACACGGATTGACCACAGCCTTCATCAGATTCTTGATTTTAGGAACCCAATACTTCGATCGGATCATGCGTACTATCAATTGACTACAGCCATAAAGAGTAATCTTGTGAGTAAATTGGATGAGAAGGCGCGACAGTCTGTAGTCATAGGGTAAAATAATCGGATGACGTTCATCATATTGTAGGGCTTTTGGGCCCTTAAAAGGCCGTGTTGGTGAATGAATGGAAACATATTCAGCAACGGACTTGACACCGGAAGGGGCCCTTTATCTGACAGATGCTTCAGCTCTTGGCCTTTCCTTGCTCTGCGCTGCGCAAGGAAAATCTGAGTTCCTTTTTCCTCTCGGATTTCCTTACTAGTAGGTTGTGAATTGGGCGAAATCGAACCCTTGCAGCAACGTATAAGTAAGCGTATCTGAACTGGCGGTTGGAATATGCGGAAGGATTGCTGTCACCATTTCGGTTAACATAATGGCACCACAGATCTCTAGCCGGAAAAGTGTTCTTTAATTATATTATTTTATTTATTATATGTATTCCGTTGGTTATTATATTATTATTTACAATGTTTCTTAAAATGATGTTTCACTATCTTGTCTTTTCTAATTATCTTTACACTTCTTCACTCTTGTTCTTGTTTGTTCTAATTATTATTCCACTAAGTTCTTGTTCGTTCTTTCTTGTTTGCGTGCTCGTACCGAAGTGATCCGCTGCTCGCAGGCAGCTCTCTTTCAACCCCCGAATCATACATTGCCCCTGTTTGAGAGAGCAACCCGCTCTCTCAAACATAGCGTAACAAAATAGTGTGCCCAGAGATAGCCCTCTATCTCGGCATTACAATGTCTTAACTTATTCTTACTAGTAGTTAACAAAATATAAAACTTATATACTAATACAATTCTAATTTACAAATTTTTCTTATTTTTACTAATATTTTTATTACCCACTAATTATCTACATTTATTTTCATCATGCATCCAATGCCTAATATTATTTGCGCTCCAAACCCCTTGGTATGGATTTCGAGATAATTCAAACCCGTCGATGTCTTGTAACAAAAATCGGTCGTTTCTTAAGACTTTCCCAATAACGTATGGTCCTTTGCTTTTCGGTATTAATTTCTTGCTAACTCCCGCGGTGCTATCAAAATTCTTCACCATGACATAGTCACCTTCTCTTTATTCCGAATTATTTTTTCTTTTCGCATTGTAATAATTTTCATTTCTTATTTGAGCCTTTATTTGGCATCCTTCTACCTTTCGTCTAAGTTCTTCTACATTTTTCCTATTTTCTTCAATAATTTCATCTTCGTCTTCTGATTCTTCTCTAACTTCCTCTTTCTCTCCTAACTTCTCCTTTAATTCATCACTAACTTCTCCTCTCTAAGCTATTCCAAATAAAGTTTCACTTGGAAGATGTCTAATGCTGCTATGCCATGTATTATTTAACGAATACTCAACTTGTTCCACTACTATATCCCAATGTAATCCTCTCTCCGGTTCTGTTAGTTTCGCAATCATCGGTCCCAAACTGTGGCTTGTGGTGACCCTGTAGCAATTTTAATGTGTTTTATGTTTCTTTCTTCGACAAAATTTTCAAAATCCGCTGACGTAAAACAATTTCCTCGATCTGATATAATACACCTTGGTCTGCTGTACGCCCTAAAATAGTCTGCTAATGCGGTCAAAACTTCTTTTGTGTTTGTTGTTTTTGTAGTGTAAAGTCTAACAAATTTCGTAAATCCATCGATCACCACTAAAATATGTTTCTTTGATCTACTATTGTCTACTGGCCCATAGTACTCGATATGAATAACTTCAAATGGTTTATTCCCTTTGGGTATACTGTGAAGCAACCCATCTCCCTTTCCTACTTTAGGGGAGAACGCTATACACTTCAAACAGTTCTGGATGTGTTCACAAACCTTCTCCTTCATGTTCGGGAACCAATAACTTTTACTAATTGCCTCTAACATTTTATCCCTACCAATATGTCCTAATTCGTCATGATATTTATATAGCACATGTTGCTCCATTCGATTTGGTACATAAAACAATAAATTTGTGCTATTATCCTTCCTATATATGACACCGTTTCTCATTTCAAACCATTTATGCTCCCTATTTTCTAAAATTTTCCTAATTTCTTCTATCTTAATATCTCTCGACTGACAAATTATTATTTTTTTTTTAATTCGTTCTTTATTTATATGTGGTGGGGGGGGGGGTATATTACAAATGGGAGGGGTAGCGTATGGCTAGAAATAGGGACGTACCTTTCGCGGTACGGCCGCAAAGCAATGCTTCGCGAAGGCATGGCCCCCATTAGCCTGCGGCGCTTCTCCTACGGCGTTCCTCTGCCCGAAGCCTGGACATCACCGACGCTGCATAATTGCTTACCGCCTGCCAATTAGCATCGCTGGCAAGCATCAAGCCGATCAGATTGTCGGCCTCTATCTGGGCGCCTAGGTTCTCCTCCAGTTGGCTCCTCTCGTTCTCAAAACGTCCACAGGAGAACAGTACGTGCTCCGCGGTCTCCTCAGAGCCGTCGGTGCACCAAACGCAGGCAGCGCTGTCCTCATGTCCTCGCTTGTGGAGGTATCCTCTGAAGCAACCGTGTCCGCTCAAGACTTGGGTCAGGTGGAAATTTACCAGACCATGTTTCCTTCCGACCCACGTCTCTATCATGGGGATAAGTCGATGGGTCCACCGCCCTTTAGTCGATGACTCCCAGCGGGATTGCCACTCCTGGAGAGTGCTGGCCTTTGCTGCGGCGCGGGCTAGCTTCTTCTCAGCAGCGGGGAGAGCTCTTCCGTGGAGCCGCCCAAAAATGGTGGCCTGTTCCTTGGCCAGGAGATCCAGTGGGGGGCTCCCGGCTAAGACCAGCGCCGCCTGCTCAGACACCGTACGGAACGCGCTGCAAATTCGCAGAGCGGCAAGCCGGTGCGTAGAGTTCATGCCCCGGCAGTACGAGGGCGTCGCCATAGCGTGCGCCCAGACAGGGGCCGCGTATAGCAGGGTTGCTCTTGTCACACTAGTCAGGAGCAGTCTGCTACCTTCCTTGGGACCTCGGCGGTTCAGCATGATCCGGGAAAGGGCCTGGAGTGATGTGACCGCCTTAGACCAGGCATACGCTAGGTGCTCGCGAAACGAGAGTCGCGTGTCCAGCATTACACCCAGGTATTTTATGGCTCTCGTGGAAGTGATCGTAGCACCCCCGACCCTGATGAATGCGGTGTCGACCTCTTTCCGGCTACTGATTAGGACGGCTTCGGTTTTTTTGGGGCGTTAGTTGCAGGCCGACTCTGGACAGCCACGAGCTGATGGCCTCGACACACGAGTTGCAGGTAGCTTCGACACGTGGAAGTACCTTGCCAACCATGTCGTCTGCGAAGCCCACGAGCTCGGACCGGCCGGGCAAGGGGAGGCGCAGGACTCCGTCGTACATCGCATTCCACAAGAGCGGTGCTAGTACGGATCCTTGTGGAACCCCGCAGGAGAGCTCCACCGGTTCCGCGCCGTCGGGAGTGGTGAATTCCAAAGTGCGGTCCGTGAAGTAGCTGCCCATAACTTTCAGGAGGTATGGGGGGACTCCAAAACTGGATAGAGCCTCCATGATGCAGCTCCATCTCGCCGTGTTGAAGGCGTTGCGAACATCCAGCGTGACGACTAGGCAGTACTCTTTTGAGCCGCCTTTCCACCTCTTGCCGGCTATCGCGGAGCTGGCAATGTCTACCACCTTAGCGATGGCATCCACTGTCGATTTCGCCTTCCGGAAGCCGAACTGGGCCTCCGAGAGGTCGCCAGCCACTCTGATCGCCTCTTCAAGGCGGGTGCCGATTAGGTGCTCCAGTACCTTACCCGCGCCATCAATAAGGCAGATAGGCCTAAAAGATGACGGGTCGTCCGGCGGTTTTCCGGGTTTCGGCAGCAGTACTAGCCTCTGCGACTTCCATCTAGGCGGGAAGGTGCCCTCGGCCAGGCAGCTGCTGAACACCTCCGCGAACAGATCGGGCTGAAGGGACAGAGCGAGCTTCAAGGCCCTATTGGGGATGTTGTCGGGGCCAGCGGCCTTCGACGCTCTTACCCTGACCGCCGCCGTCCGTACCTCCAGCGCCGTTACCGGAGCGAATCCTGCCAGGGAGTCTCCGGCATTGGGGAACGGTGGCACGTCCATCCTAGGGAACAGGTGGTCCACTATGCGCTTGGTGAACTCCGTCGCGAGCGGGGCAAGCTGACCCGAGCAGTTAATGCGCTTCACTACCGTTTTCCAGAGTTCCAGGAAGCACTTTGATTTGCTCGTCCGGATAGCGGCCTTGAGCGCTCTACGGCAGGCCTGGTACTCCCGCCTTTTGTCCAGGTGGGAGGGGGTGCCATACGATCGCTGGTAGCGTCGTCTGGCACGGACGCAGTCACTCCGGGCATCGGCTATCGCCCGGTTCCACCAGAACACCGGCTCGTGGTGGCGACTGTGGGGTCTCCTGACCTGCATGCAGCTGTCGCACACTGCCTTGAGCTGCCTCATGGCTTCCTCTGCCATCTGCGAAGCGCCCCCAGATACCTCCAGGCTCTCCATTCCGGTTGCAAACAGCTGGACATCCAAAGAGTCCGCCCTGTAGCTCGCCTGTTGCGGGTGGGACCGTGTAGCCAACGGCAGGCGGGTGGCAAAGGTCGTAAAGATGGCGGCATGATCGCTGGCTGTGTAAACCTCGCTGAGATCCCATAGGCACTGCGAGGCTTTGGAGCCGCTCACGAATGTGAGGTCGACCACTGAGCCGGCACCGGCTCGGGAGAACGTTCGTTGCCCCCCCGTGTTTAGAAGCGCAATGTCGAGCGTCGCTATGGCTTCCAGCAGCGATCTACCTCTGGCGTTGGTGTATGCGCTGCCCCAGTCCACCGCCCAGGCATTAAAGTCGCCCGCTATCAGAACGGGAAACCTGCCCCGTGCATCGGATGCCAAGCGATCCACACTGTCGCAGAAAGCTTCCAGTGAGAGGCTCGGAGCAAGGTAGACACTGTATATCCACCAGCTGCCTACCTTCGCCCGGATAAACCCGTTTGAGGCGTACACCTCGGACAGTCGAGTGGCACCTACGCCGCACGTCCAAAGGGCGGCTTTCCCCGAGATGTCGGCTACCCAGTTGGGGTTGTTCCCGATCTTGTATAGCTCGCTGAGCACTGCCAGGTCCACACCACACTCCCTCGTTGTCTGCGACAGCAGGTCTTGTGCCGCCGCGCAGTGGTTCAAGTTTAATTGAACCACCTTCATGCCTGCGCTGTAGGGGCCGCTCCGTCCGACGCCATCAGTGGGCAACTGCGGCTGCTAGCCTGATGGTTAACCTCCTTCAGGTTCTTGCCGACGCACCTAAAGCACCTCGCAGGGTTAGTGCACGTTGCGATTTTGTGCCCGGCTTGTCCGCATTTAAAGCAGGACTTGCTCCTGTCCACTGAGCTCGTGCACCTGCTGGCGATATGGCCCACCTCCAAGCATTTAAAGCATTTCGGGCGCGAATCCAATTCCTTGATCGGGCACTTGCACCACCCGATCTTCACCTTGCCCAGCGATGTGAGCAGGATCGCCTTGCTGGTCGGCACCGAGACCGTCGCAGTCTGCGTCTTAAAGCGACCGACTCTGAAGCTCCTGACATTCACCAAGTTGCTCGGGAGTCCCGATTGCTCGGAGAGCGCTTCCGCGAGCTCCTCTCCGGAGGCTAGCTCGTCCAAATCGCGCACCACGAATAGCGACTGGGGTGTGGCTGCACGAATGGAGATTCTGTCCCCCAACACACTGCCGATATCTTCCATGAGCTTGTCGGCATCATGGTCTTCGCCTGATAGCTCCAACAGTAGGTCCCCTTTGGCAGTCCTCCTGGTCGAAGTGACCTTCTCTGCTATAGCCCTCATCCTGGCGTCCTGTGAGCGAGTCACCAGGCACAGAATCTCGCCGTAGGAAGATTCCGCCGAGGGGCTGAGAATCAATGCGTCTCTTCTCTTCCGCCTGCGTCGGTCTGGCTGATTTCTCCGGGTTTCTCCGGCTGGGCCCTTCCGAGACGATGGCGCGTTTAGGGCATCTCTGGGGTTTCTCCCAGTCACGGGGCGCTTCGTCCCGGCTGCCACCCGTTCCTTACGCACGCCTGCACCAGTCACCGCTGCGTAGCTCGGCTTCGCGGGTTTGGCCCGGGGCATGGGAGACGTTTGGCTACTCTTCTCCGACGAGGTGCCATTCGGGGGACTCCTCGGGGTCACTTGGCAGCTCCGTTCCGTAGTCTCCGAGACATGGGGAGCACCGTAACTAATCGCCTGCTGCTGAACTGCCAGTTGCAGCTCCTTGAGTCTGGCGAGAGAGTTCCTCATCGACATGTTGACACTCCTCGCCTTCTGGTCTTTTACCTTCATGAGAAGGTCGTCCAGAATAGCGCCCATCTCGTCGATTTGGGACGCTATTGATTTTGCCCTTTTTGTTGGGTGCGCACGGCCCGTAGGGCTTGGAGTGTCCCTAGCCCTTTTCGGGGTAGCGGAGTCTGCCTCAGTCCCGCTTCCTAAGGGATTTGGGATTGGAATCGGTGCTGGCGCGGGCGTCGGGGGGACGCCACCGGGGGGCGTTCGCTTGAGCCTTGAGCCTTTTTGGAAGGCCTTCAGCTCATAGTCGCTGCTGATGATTGCACTTGTCGCGTTTAATGGGGCGTCGGCCAAGTGGGCCGCCGGCGCTGCCATGGTGGGTGGAATGGTAGTTAGGGCCTCCAGAATCCTTGCCCTAGCCGCGGAATTTACCGCGGGTGGATTTCCACCTGAGTGGTTGCCACCTGGAGTACTAGTATTGTTACCAGACATTCCTTTTGTTAGTGCAGCAATTCACCCTGCTGCCGGGTTACGTTTTATACCTCCCGCCAGGTTATATAGGCTGCCGACCGATACGGTACAGACGCAGACCAAACCGCCGGCCATTATGGCGCAGACGCGGTGTGGATTTTTAAGGGAGGGACGTCGCTATATGGATCTGCCGGCCACTGTGGCGCAGACGCAGACCGCTCGGCCGCCCAATGGGGGGGACGGAGCGTAGCGATCGTGGCTTGAGTTGCACAGTGCGGGGCTTCCAACGGAGGCCGAGGGTTTCTCCCCGACTTAACCGATGGGGGTTATACCGCCCCGTCTCGGTCGCCAGAGCCCCGTTTCTAGGTGTGCCGCTTCGCGGAGGGGATGGCAGTTGGTCTGCTCCGTGACCTTTACCACCTCTTAGGCCACCGGCGTGCTGGGAGGGAGTTTCACGTCCGAAACCTACCTCCTTGCCACAGGATCGGGGCAGCAGCCCAGAACAGTATGCTACCGTCGATGCTGCCTTTCCGAATGTACGTGACGTAGCGAGTAGCTTTGGTCAGCCTACACATTTACGTTCACCAGCGCCCCCTGTCGGTCAAGCGCCTACCGGAGCTTACCGGTGAGAGCTTCAGTGATACGGAAGATGTAACCTTACGTGGTTACTCCACTTCCGAGCACTGGCCCGACAGCTGACCTGGCGATCAGCTGGCATGATATGCCACTTCGAGCGGGTCGCCACCTTGGTAAGAGTAAATTACCAACGCGAAGGAAGAGAAAGTAGGAGCAAGCCCCTGGAGAGAGGTGTCCCCCCACTCACCCATGTCGCCGCCAAGGTGGCCAGCGTCTGGAAGCTCAGGATTCTCCTGAGGGCGGTACCGAAGACCGAGGTTTGCGAAACGCACAGGTATGTACGGCCTGGCGTTCGGTGGACCTTCACACACACTCACGAATCACTACCGTCCTAGGTTTGGCAGTTTAAACGCCTTCCCGGAGGAGCACCCGGGAAACGCAACCTCACCGTTCAGCGCGCGCAACAGGACCGTATCTGCTGACTTCTACTCTCCGAATGCCCCTCTCTCGCTCTGCTGCTGCTCTCTGCTGTCGCTTCTCTCTTCTGTCGCTCTGCTGTTTCTACTGCTCTCTTCTGTCGCTCTGCTGCTGCTTTGCTGTCGCTTCTCCTGCTTCTCCGCTGTCGCTATTCTCTTCTGTCGCTCTGCTGTCGCTTCTCCTGTCTTAATACTTTTTCTGCATCTCTTCTTAAATCTACTCGAGTACTGCTTTTCTTGAGAAGTCCCTATACACCGTCTTACATACATATATACAATATATAAGATATATACATAACCGTCTCTCTGCTGTCCAACTGTGGGCAGCGCAGCCAGGAGACTTAGGCTTAATTAGAACCTAAGAAAGAATGTTTAAGACATATCCATTTTGGCATGGGAAACGGCACCATTGCTGCTCCCAAAATAAAGCAAATATTAAATCAAAAGTCCATGGTGTTAATTATTTTACCCTATATGTCCAAACATCGCCCATCAGCTGAAGTCTCCTCTTATATATCATGAAAAAGCTTACACGGATTGACCACAGCCTTCATCAGATTCTTGATTTTAGGAACCCAATACTTCGATCGGATCATGCGTACTATCAATTGACTACAGCCATAAAGAGTAATCTTGTGAGTAAATTGGATGAGAAGGCGCGACAGTCTGTAGTCATAGGGTAAAATAATCGGATGACGTTCATCATATTGTAGGGCTTTTGGGCCCTTAAAAGGCCGTGTTGGTGAATGAATGGAAACATATTCAGCAACGGACTTGACACCGGAAGGGGCCCTTTATCTGACAGATGCTTCAGCTCTTGGCCTTTCCTTGCTCTGCGCTGCGCAAGGAAAATCTGAGTTCCTTTTTCCTCTCGGATTTCCTTACTAGTAGGTTGTGAATTGGGCGAAATCGAACCCTTGCAGCAACGTATAAGTAAGCGTATCTGAACTGGCGGTTGGAATATGCGGAAGGATTGCTGTCACCATTTCGGTTAACATAATGGCACCACAGATCTCTAGCCGGAAAAGTGTTCTTTAATTATATTATTTTATTTATTATATGTATTCCGTTGGTTATTATATTATTATTTACAATGTTTCTTAAAATGATGTTTCACTATCTTGTCTTTTCTAATTATCTTTACACTTTTTCACTCTTGTTCTTGTTTGTTCTAATTATTATTCCACTAAGTTCTTGTTCGTTCTTTCTTGTTTGCGTGCTCGTACCGAAGTGATCCGCTGCTCGCAGGCAGCTCTCTTTCAACCCCCGAATCATACATTGCCCCTGTTTGAGAGAGCAACCCGCTCTCTCAAACATAGCGTAACAAAATAGTGTGCCCAGAGCATACTAATACCCATTGGCCTGCTACAACACGGCCGTCCTGACCTTGAGATAGCCCTCTATCTCGGCATTACAATGTCTTAACTTATTCTTACTAGTAGTTAACAAAATATAAAACTTATATACTAATACAATTCTAATTTACAAATTTTTCTTATTTTTACTAATATTTTTATTACCCACTAATTATCTACATTTATTTTCATCATGCATCCAATGCCTAATATTATTTGCGCTCCAAACCCCTTGGTATGGATTTCGAGATAATTCAAACCCGTCGATGTCTTGTAACAAAAATCGGTCGTTTCTTAAGACTTTCCCAATAACGTATGGTCCTTTGCTTTTCGGTATTAATTTCTTGCTAACTCCCGCGGTGCTATCAAAATTCTTCACCATGACATAGTCACCTTCTCTGTATTCCGAATTATTTTTTCTTTTCGCATTGTAATAATTTTCATTTCTTATTTGAGCCTTTATTTGGCATCCTTCTACCTTTCGTCTAAGTTCTTCTACATTTTTCCTATTTTCTTCAATAATTTCATCTTCGTCTTCTGATTCTTCTCTAACTTCCTCTTTCTCTCCTAACTTCTCCTTTAATTCATCACTAACTTCTCCTCTCTAAGCTATTCCAAATAAAGTTTCACTTGGAAGATGTCTAATGCTGCTATGCACAGTGGGCGATTTGGCCGATCTAGCGACAGGAAATTCAAAAATTTTTTGTCGAAATGTTCCAAAATTTGAATTTCCGCCGATAACTAAATATTTAATTAGCACAAAAATACTATTTTTGGTGTTTTAATCGATATATTTGATCAGCTGTAAGCTTTCAAAGTGAGCATATGTTTTCGCTGCAATCATAATAAGTATTTCCAGCGTTTTTTCGAGGTACTTCAATTCTTTGTAAAAATTGAAATTTTAACCTTTTCGAAGATTTTTTTTGGTTTTACAAGAATTCAGGTACGTAGTAATAGAAAAAAAGACGTTTTGTGACCTGTGATAAGTGTTGAATTATTAAATGGTGATTGAATGTGGTAAGCTTTAAATAACCCTTTTTGTGAGTAATTGTTAACTTCTGTGGAATAGAACTATTGATGACCGTACTTGTCCGCGCTAATTGTGTATACATTTGAAAATATGAATCGTCCTCTATTCAAAATGACCAAACTTAGCTGCGTCAATGTGCGTCATCTAATATTTTTCATATTGCAGAAATCATGTAATTGGTCCAGAAACGACCTTTTTTCAGTATGGCATGCTGCTTTTGGGCTTTGTAAAGGAGGGCGAAATATCAGGATCTGATTGGAGCAGCGACTCCGAATAATTTTTTTTATACTTAAAAATAAATAAGAAACAAAAAAAAGAAAACAAAAATTTTGTTAAATTAAGAAATAAAATTTTTTTTTGTATTTTTCAAAACAAAATTTAATTTAATTTAAAAAAAAATAATTTTTTGTATGGCTTTTTAACTTATTATTACGATACACAAATTTTTTTGTTGAAAAATCTTTTATTTTGTGAGTTTTTCATTTTCTTTCGCTAGATTGGCCAAATCGCCCACTGTGCTATGCCATGTATTATTTAACGAATACTCAACTTGTTCCACTACTATATCCCAATGTAATCCTCTCTCCGGTTCTGTTAGTTTCGCAATCATCGGTCCCAAACTTCTATTCACTCGCTCAACTTGACCATTGGCTTGTGGTGACCCTGTAGCAATTTTAATGTGTTTTATGTTTCTTTCTTCGACAAAATTTTCAAAATCCGCTGACGTAAAACAACTTCCTCGATCTGATATAATACACCTTGGTCTGCTGTACGCCCTAAAATAGTCTGCTAATGCGGTCAAAACTTCTTTTGTGTTTGTTGTTTTTGTAGTGTAAAGTCTAACAAATTTCGTAAATCCATCGATCACCACTAAAATATGTTTCTTTGATCTACTATTGTCTACTGGCCCATAGTACTCGATATGAATAACTTCAAATGGTTTATTCCCTTTGGGTATACTGTGAAGCAACCCATCTCCCTTTCCTACTTTAGGGGAGAACGCTATACACTTCAAACAGTTCTGGATGTGTTCACAAACCTTCTCCTTCATGTTCGGGAACCAATAACTTTTACTAATTGCCTCTAACATTTTATCCCTACCAATATGTCCTAATTCGTCATGATATTTATATAGCACATGTTGCTCCATTCGATTTGGTACATAAAACAATAAATTTGTGCTATTATCCTTCCTATATATGACACCGTTTCTCATTTCAAACCATTTATGCTCCCTATTTTCTAAAATTTTCCTAATTTCTTCTATCTTAATATCTCTCGACTGACAAATTATCAAATTATCCTCAAATGTATTTGCATCAATTATCATAATCTTGTTACACCTGCTAAGCGCATCCACGTGCTGCATTTGTTTCCCCGCTCTGTGCTTCAATTCATAATCAAACTCTTGCAGTTCTAAAGCCCACCTTGCTATTCTTGGGTTCAACTCTATCTTATTCAACGTCAAAGTTAAAGAGTTACAATCTGTGACAATTCTAAATGGTTTACCCTGTAAATATATCCTAAATCGCCTAAGTGCATAAATTATAGCTAATGTCTCTAATTCGATGTCTCTGTGATATTTAGCTTCTGTCGCCGTGGACCTTTTTGAAAAGTAAAATATCGGATGCAGTTTCCTATCTTCTTTTCTCTGAAGCAATACAGCAATGAAGCTCTACTTCATCCCTATGATCATATAAAGCCAACACTGGGGCTGCGACTAATTTATCCTTCAAAAGTGTGAAACAATCTAATCTTCTTTTCCAAATTCAAAAGCTCTATCCTTTCTCAGTAAATCATATAACGGTTTTGCTAATATCGAAAAATCTTTTATAAACCGGCGGAAGTAAGAACATAGACCTAAGAAGCTTTGTACAGCTTGTACTTTGTTTGACACCGGAAAATTTTGTATATAATCCCTTTTCATCAGCTTTAATTCCCTCATTTGAAATCAAGAAACCTAAATATTTTACCTTATCCTGCAGAAATTTACATTTATCCATTCTAAGCTCTAATTTATTCTCTACTAATCTTCTAAACACTTCTACTAATATTTCAAAATGTTCTTTGATGCCTTGACTTGCAATTAAAATATCATCCATATATATTATAACCTTATTTTCTCGTATCATACCATAAAAAATATCATTCACAAATCTTTGAAATACTTGCGGTGCCGTTTTCAATCCCATCGGCATTCGTAAAAACTCAAACTGCCCTAATGGCGTTGTAAACGACGTATACTTCACCGAATCTTTGTTTACAAACACATGAAAGTACCCATTTTTCAAATCTAATTTTGCAAAACCCGATTTACCAACTAATGTATCCAAAAGATCATCAATTAAGGGGATAGGATAATTATCTTTGAACATAACCTTGTTTAACCTTCTAAAATCTATACATAATCTAAATTCCCCAGACTTTTTCTTTACTAATACAATTGGCGAAGCATATTCAGATCTACTATTCTGAATAATACCCTTTTTTAAGTATTCGTCTAACATTTTCTGCAACGCTTCCTTTTCACTATACGAAAGCCTCCTAGGCGCACAACTAAACGGTTTTGTACTCTCTAATATTATATTAATTTCACATTTATTTTTCGGTAACTCCGGTCTCGGTACATAAATATATTTCGACTCTAACATTTCTATAAGCTTCATGTTATCCGCATAACTAACCTGGTCCCCAATATACTCATCTAAATTTGTACCCAAAATATTATCATCTAAACTTGTACCTAAAATATTCTCATCAATTGTTGTACCTAAAATATCCTTATCTAATCTTTTATCTAAAATATTCTCATCTAATATTGTACCTAAAATATCCTTATCTAAACTTTTGCCTAAAATATTCTCATCTAAACTTTTACCTAAAATATGCGCATCTAAACTTTTACCTAAAATATTCTCATCTAATGTTGTACCTAAAATATCCCTATCTAAACTTTTACCTAAAATATTTTCACCTAAAATATTCCCACCTAAACTTGTACCTAAAATATTCTCACCTAAACTTGTACCTAAAATATTCTCACCTAAACTTGTACCTAAAATATTCGCATCTAAACTTTTACCTAACCTTTTTTCATCTAACCTTCTACCTTAACTGTCCGTTCCTAAGTTTTTACCTAAATTTTCACAACTTAAATTTCATCCAAAATGTTCTACTTGATTCTCCGCATTAATCTCCGAGTCGCTAATTTCCATACAATTATTGGAAAGTTCTTTCAAAGTTGTTTTTTCCTTGTCATCAGTTTCAATACTCTCTATCGTAACCATTAAATTAAATCTAAATTAATCTTTAAATCGCACGCATCCATAAAGTTTCGACCCAGTACAATATTGCAGCACATAGATTCATCAGCCACTACAATTAATCTAAATAAAATCTTAATCTCTTTTCTCCAAATATAACATAATATTTTACCAAAGCTTTTTAATAAACTTCTATTAGTTCCCCAATAACTTTCTTTTTGTGGTTCTAATTTTACATTTTCTGGTACATAAGATCGTTTTATCAATGAAACTGGGCTTCCTGAATCTATTAAGCATTCCGTAATTATTGGCTGCCTCGAATTTTCAACACAAAAAATTTTAAACAATCTTACATAATTATTTTCCGCCTTCTTCTTGTTCTGGAGACATTCAGCAATCCGGTGGTCCTCTGCGCCACATCCATAACACGAACCTGGTGACCTTTTTGGTTTGGTGCACTCTCTCTTCCAGTGTCCCTTTGCGTTGCAATTAAAACAACGTGTCTCGCTACTCGCTGACGCCGACTTTGCCGCTGGTAATTTCTCCGCTGTTGCAACCCTTGTTGGAAGTCTAATATCGGCAAAAGCTATTCGAATTTTTTCCGGCTCCTCAAAACATCGGATCTTTGCCTGTGTACGCAAATCTAATGTTGGAATGCCCTCCACGAGTTCATCCAGCAGTTCATCCTCGCTCATACCGACTTCTCGAGTCAGCCTGCATTTTTCCTCAAAGTAGACCGCAAACATTTCATTTTCTAACCAAATTCGTTCCTTAAATTTGCGTCTTAATGTCCACTTTGATTCCATTCCGCCGAAAGCCAACTTCAATTGCTCAAGTAACCCGTTTATTGGTTCTGAAAACCGTCCTGCATCTGCATGCATCCATTGCGAGGCACTTCCCTTTAATTTGCTGATCAGCAAAACACGTCGTTGCACGTTCAAGTTAAAAAACGCCGAAATGTTTTCCCATTGAGCGATCCAGAATCGCACACACATTTCACCTCCAAAGTTCATCAGCATTTCCTTGGCCATATTAAATCCGGGCGACAACAATCCATAATTTTCGAATTTATTGTCTTGCCGCTCTAGCATTTCATCATAATTTTCTCTGCTGACGTCTCTGCTAACGCTGGCGTCATCGCCTGTGCCGTCGCCTCTACGCAGTCTGATCTCGAAACTTCTCCCGCGTCGCTGTTCTAAACTCTCGAAATTTCTGTCGCCTTGTTGCTCTGCATTCTCGAAGTTTTTATTGTTTTGTTGTGCCGAATTCTCCGAACCGTTGTCTCTGCCGCTGCTGTTTCTAAGTTGCGCATTTTTGTCTCCTCTGCCTCTGCTGCTTCGCTCGCCATCTCTTTCGCTCCGCTGTATATCATACGGCGAACCGTTGCTAAGCTCTCCTTCTTGATCGAACACGTCGATTGTGGCGCCACTAAGTCGCGCGCTTCTAGTTTTCGAACCAGCACTGTCGATCTGCTGTTGAAAATTTTTGAGAACTTTCGCTGCCATCCCGATTTCCGGATGCACTTTCACTTTATTGTAGTCTAAATTCATTTTTGTTTTGTTATGTATGTAGGTCGCGAAAAATTTTGCACTTGATCCCACTTCTGAGATTGTGTCAGGATGTTCTTTAATTATATTATTTTATTTACAATGTTTCTTAAAATTATGTTTCACTATCTTGTCTTTTCTAATTATCTTTACACTTTTCCTCTCTTGTTCTTGTTTGTTCTAATTATTATTCCACTAAGTTCTTGTTCGTTCTTTCTTGTTTGCGTGCTCGTACCGAAGTGATCCGCTGCTCGCAGGCAGCTCTCTTTCAACCCCCGAATCATACATTGTGTACCCAGAGCATACTAATACCCATTGGCCTGCTACAGAAGGGACACGGTTTTCACTGTGAGCAGACGAGTCAAGACTTCTTGCCCTATCTCGACGAGGACGTTGATAGCCACTCCATAGGCTTCTTGAGACCCATCACAGAATCCGCGATGTTCTTGGGTTACCTAAGGCTGATACTAACCCATCTCAGAACGCGGATTTGGTTGAGGTCGGAATACTCATCTAAAAACGATTTCCTGCATGAATATGATGAACGGAGCTAGCCATCCGGCAGGATCGAACAACCTAGTGATGTGGGACAAAACTTCTCGCTTTGTATTGGAGGGTTTCAAAGCTATTTCGGGAGGGACGAAATAGAATTCGTCGGACTTTGCCCTCCACCGAATACTATGTTTCTTAAAATTATGTTTCACTATCTTGTCTTTTCTAATTATCTTTACACTTTTCCTCTCTTGTTCTTGTTTGTTCTAATTATTATTCCACTAAGTTCTTGTTCGTTCTTTCTTGTTTGCGTGCTCGTACCGAAGTGATCCGCTGCTCGCAGGCAGCTCTCTTTCAACCCCCGAATCATACATTGCCCCCGTTTGAGAGAGCAACCCGCTCTCTCAAACATAGCGTAACAAAATAGTGTGCCCAGAGCATACTAATACCCATTGGCCTGCTACAACACGGCCGTCCTGACCTTGAGATAGCCCTCTATCTCGGCATTACAATGTCTTAACTTATTCTTACTAGTAGTTAACAAAATATAAAACTTATATACTAATACAATTCTAATTTACAAATTTTTCTTATTTTTACTAATATTTTTATTACCCACTAATTATCTACATTTATTTTCATCATGCATCCAATGCCTAATATTATTTGCGCTCCAAACCCCTTGGTATGGATTTCGAGATAATTCAAACCCGTCGATGTCTTGTAACAAAAATCGGTCGTTTCTTAAGACTTTCCCAATAACGTATGGTCCTTTGCTTTTCGGTATTAATTTCTTGCTAACTCCCGCGGTGCTATCAAAATTCTTCACCATGACATAGTCACCTTCTCTGTATTCCGAATTATTTTTTCTTTTCGCATTGTAATAATTTTCATTTCTTATTTGAGCCTTTATTTGGCATCCTTCTACCTTTCGTCTAAGTTCTTCTACATTTTTCCTATTTTCTTCAATAATTTCATCTTCGTCTTCTGATTCTTCTCTAACTTCCTCTTTCTCTCCTAACTTCTCCTTTAATTCATCACTAACTTCTCCTCTCTAAGCTATTCCAAATAAAGTTTCACTTGGAAGATGTCTAATGCTGCTATGCCATGTATTATTTAACGAATACTCAACTTATTCCACTACTATATCCCAATGTAATCCTCTCTCCGGTTCTGTTAGTTTCGCAATCATCGGTCCCAAACTTCTATTCACTCGCTCAACTTGACCATTGGCTTGTGGTGACCCTGTAGCAATTTTAATGTGTTTTATGTTTCTTTCTTCGACAAAATTTTCAAAATCCGCTGACGTAAAACAACTTCCTCGATCTGATATAATACACCTTGGTCTGCTGTACGCCCTAAAATAGTCTGCTAATGCGGTCAAAACTTCTTTTGTGTTTGTTGTTTTTGTAGTGTAAAGTCTAACAAATTTCGTAAATCCATCGATCACCACTAAAATATGTTTCTTTGATCTACTATTGTCTACTGGCCCATAGTACTCGATATGAATAACTTCAAATGGTTTATTCCCTTTGGGTATACTGTGAAGCAACCCATCTCCCTTTCCTACTTTAGGGGAGAACGCTATACACTTCAAACAGTTCTGGATGTGTTCACAAACCTTCTCCTTCATGTTCGGGAACCAATAACTTTTACTAATTGCCTCTAACATTTTATCCCTACCAATATGTCCTAATTCGTCATGATATTTATATAGCACATGTTGCTCCATTCGATTTGGTACATAAAACAATAAATTTGTGCTATTATCCTTCCTATATATGACACCGTTTCTCATTTCAAACCATTTATGCTCCCTATTTTCTAAAATTTTCCTAATTTCTTCTATCTTAATATCTCTAGACTGACAAATTATCCTCAAATGTATTTGCATCAATTATCATAATCTTGTTACACCTGCTAAGCGCATCCACGTGCTGCATTTGTTTCCCCGCTCTGTGCTTCAAATCATAATCAAACTCTTGCAGTTCTAAAGCCCACCTTGCTATTCTTGGGTTCAACTCTATCTTATTCAACGTCAAAGTTAAAGAGTTACAATCTGTGACAATTCTAAATGGTTTACCCTGTAAATATATCCTAAATCGCCTAAGTGCATAAATTATAGGTAATGTCTCTAATTCGATGTCTCTGTGATATTTAGCTTCTGTCGCCGTGGACCTTTTTGAAAAGTAAAATATCGGATGCAGTTTCCTATCTTCTTTTCTCTGAAGCAATACAGCAATGAAGCTCTACTTCATCCCTATGATCATATAAAGCCAACACTGGGGCTGCGACTAATTTATCCTTCAAAAGTGTGAAACAATCTAATCTTCTTTTCCAAATTCAAAAGCTCTATCCTTTCTCAGTAAATCATATAACGGTTTTGCTAATATCGAAAAATCTTTTATAAACCGGCGGAAGTAAGAACATAGACCTAAGAAGCTTTGTACAGCTTGTACTTTGTTTGACACCGGAAAATTTTGTATATAATCCCTTTTCATCAGCTTTAATTCCCTCATTTGAAATCAAGAAACCTAAATATTTTACCTTATCCTGCAGAAATTTACATTTATCCATTCTAAGCTCTAATTTATTCTCTACTAATCTTCTAAACACTTCTACTAATATTTCAAAATGTTCTTTGATGCCTTGACTTGCAATTAAAATATCATCCATATATATTATAACCTTATTTTCTCGTATCATACCATAAAAAATATCATTCACAAATCTTTGAAATACTTGCGGTGCCGTTTTCAATCCCATCGGCATTCGTAATAACTCAAACTGCCCTAATGGCGTTGTAAACGACGTATACTTCACCGAATCTTTGTTTACAAACACATGAAAGTACCCATTTTTCAAATCTAATTTTGTAAAACCCGATTTACCAACTAATTTATCCAAAAGATCATCAATTAAGGGGATAGGATAATTATCTTTGAACATAACCTTGTTTAACCTTCTAAAATCTATACATAATCTAAATTCCCCAGACTTTTTCTTTACTAATACAATTGGCGAAGCATATTCAGATCTACTATTCTGAATAATACCCTTTTTTAAGTATTCGTCTAACATTTTCTGCAACGCTTCCTTTTCACTATACGAAAGCCTCCTAGGCGCACAACTAAACGGTTTTGTACTCTCTAATATTATATTAATTTCACATTTATTTTTCGGTAACTCCGGTCTCGGTACATAAATATATTTCGACTCTAACATTTCTATAAGCTTCATTTTATCCGCATAACTAACCTGGTCCCCAATATACTCATCTAAATTTGTACCCAAAATATTATCATCTAAACTTGTACCTAAAATATTCTCATCAATTGTTGTACCTAAAATATCCTTATCTAATCTTTTATCTAAAATATTCTCATCTAATATTGTACCTAAAATATCCTTATCTAAACTTTTACCTAAAATATTCTCATCTAAACTTTTACCTAAAATATGCGCATCTAAACTTTTACCTAAAATATTCTCATCTAATGTTGTACCTAAAATATCCCTATCTAAACTTTTACCTAAAATATTTTCACCTAAAATATTCCCACCTAAACTTGTACCTAAAATATTCTCACCTAAACTTGTACCTAAAATATTCTCACCTAAACTTGTACCTAAAATATTCGCATCTAAACTTTTACCTAACCTTTTTTCATCTAACCTTCTACCTTAACTGTCCGTTCCTAAGTTTTTACCTAAGCAATTTACACCTAAACATGTGCCTAAACATTTTTTTTCCTGAATATGTACCTAAATTTCTTTTATCAAAACTTCCTAAATTTTCACAACTTAAATTTCTTCCAAAATGTTCTACTTGATTCTCCGCATTAATCTCCGAGTCGCTAATTTCCATACAATTATTGGAAAGTTCTTTCAAAGTTGTTTTTTCCTTGTCATCAGTTTCAATACTCTCTATCGTAACCATTAAATTAAATCTAAATTAATCTTTAAATCGCACGCATCCATAAAGTCTCGACCCAGTACAATATTGCAGCACATAGATTCATCAGCCACTACAATTAATCTAAATAAAATCTTAATCTCTTTTCTCCAAATATAACATAATATTTTACCAAAGCTTTTTAATAAACTTCTATTAATTCCCCAATAACTTTCTTTTTGTGGTTCTAATTTTACATTTTCTGGTACATAAGATCGTTTTATCAATGAAACTGGGCTTCCTGAATCTATTAAGCATTCCGTAATTATTGGCTGCCTCGAATTTTCAACACAAAAAATTTTAAACAATCTTACATAATTATTTTCCGCCTTCTTCTTGTTCTGGAGACATTCAGCAATCCGGTGGTCCTCTGCGCCACATCCATAACACGAACCTGGTGACCTTTTTGGTTTGGTGCACTCTCTCTTCCAGTGTCCCTTTGCGTTGCAATTAAAACAACGTGTCTCGCTACTCGCTGACGCCGACTTTGCCGCTGGTAATTTCTCCGCTGTTGCAACCCTTGTTGGAAGTCTAATATCGGCAAAAGCTATTCGAATTTTTTCCGGCTCCTCAAAACATCGGATCTTTGCCTGTGTACGCAAATCTAATGTTGGAATGCCCTCCACGAGTTCATCCAGCAGTTCATCCTCGCTCATACCGACTTCTCGAGTCAGCCTGCATTTTTCCTCAAAGTAGACCGCAAACATTTCATTTTCTAACCAAATTCGTTCCTTAAATTTGCGTCTTAATGTCCACTTTGATTCCATTCCGCCGAAAGCCAACTTCAATTGCTCAAGTAACCCGTTTATTGGTTCTGAAAACCGTCCTGCATCTGCATGCATCCATTGCGAGGCACTTCCCTTTAATTTGCTGATCAGCAAAACACGTCGTTGCACGTTCAAGTTAAAAAACGCCGAAATGTTTTCCCATTGAGCGATCCAGAATCGCACACACATTTCACCTCCAAAGTTCATCAGCATTTCCTTGGCCATATTAAATCCGGGCGACAACAATCCATAATTTTCGAATTTATTGTCTTGCCGCTCTAGCATTTCATCATAATTTTCTCTGCTGACGTCTCTGCTAACGCTGGCGTCATCGCCTGTGCCGTCGCCTCTACGCTGTCTGATCTCGAAACTTCTCCCGCGTCGCTGTTCTAAACTCTCGAAATTTCTGTCGCCTTGTTGCTCTGCATTCTCGAAGTTTTTATTGTTTTGTTGTGCCGAATTCTCCGAACCGTTGTCTCTGCCGCTGCTGTTTCTAAGTTGCGCATTTTTGTCTCCTCTGCCTCTGCTGCTTCGCTCGCCATCTCTTTCGCTCCGCTGTATATCATACGGCGAACCGTTGCTAAGCTCTCCTTCTTGATCGAACACGTCGATTGTGGCGCCACTAAGTCGCGCGCTTCTAGTTTTCGAACCAGCACTGTCGATCTGCTGTTGAAGATTTTTGAGAACTTTCGCTGCCATCCCGATTTCCGGATGCACTTTCACTTTATTGTAGTCTAAATTCATTTTTGTTTTGTTATGTATGTAGGTCGCGAAAAATTTTGCACTTGATCCCACTTCTGAGATTGTGTCAGGATGTTCTTTAATTATATTATTTTATTTACAATGTTTCTTAAAATTATGTTTCACTATCTTGTCTTTTCTAATTATCTTTACACTTTTCCTCTCTTGTTCTTGTTTGTTCTAATTATTATTCCACTAAGTTCTTGTTCGTTCTTTCTTGTTTGCGTGCTCGTACCGAAGTGATCCGCTGCTCGCAGGCAGCTCTCTTTCAACCCCCGAATCATACATTGTGTACCCAGAGCATACTAATACCCATTGGCCTGCTACAGAAGGGACACGGTTTTCACTGTGAGCAGACGAGTCAAGACTTCTTGCCCTATCTCGACGAGGACGTTGATAGCCACTCCATAGGCTTCTTGAGACCCATCACAGAATCCGCGATGTTCTTGGGTTACCTAAGGCTGATACTAACCCATCTCAGAACGCGGATTTGGTTGAGGTCGGAATACTCATCTAAAAACGATTTCCTGCATGAATATGATGAACGGAGCTAGCCATCCGGCAGGATCGAACAACCTAGTGATGTGGGACAAAACTTCTCGCTTTGTATTGGAGGGTTTCAAAGCTATTTCAGGAGGGACGAAATAGAATTCGTCGGACTTTGCCCTCCACCGAATACCGTTCGTCTTGGCTGTGTTTTCGGCATTGATGTCGAGGAACTCGCTATGGAGGAGGTGTTCGACTGGGACGTCTTTTAGTACGCCCTTGTGGTTTGAGGTCCACTTTTTCAACGGAAATCCGGAGAATCTTAGAGCTGCTTGCAACTCTCGAATGGAACTGTGGGCTTCGTTCACAGAATTTGCCCCTGCCAGAACGTCGTCGGCGTACATGTGGTGCTTAATGATGCAGCTAGCTTTTGGAAATGGCACTTGGACATCTTCTGCCAGCTGGTGCAGTACACGAATGGCGAGGAAAGGGGCGCAGTTGACACCGAAGGTAACTGTTTGCAACTCGAAGTCACGGATATCTCCTTCCTTATTTCGGAACAGAATTCATTGAAAGGGGGTGTGCTTTGAATCGACCCAGATCTGACGGTACATTTTTGTAATGTCCCCACTGAAGACGTATAGGAAATACCGCCACTTCAGGATCTGGATCGTAAGATGGGATGGTAGCACTAAACCAGGATGAAGGATATCAATGAAGCTGGTTCCATTTCCGACGGTCTTGAAGCGTTAAATACAACGCACTATGGTTCAGACGACAACTTTTGTTGGCCAAAATTAATAACTCCGTTAATATTAAAGGTATCAACTTGAAACTTTACCAATCGTATTTTTGTAATTATAGGATAATACTGAATAAAAATTATCCGGATCAGAAAACTATATCCTATAGCTTTCATAGGAAGGACTGAATAAACTTTGAGATAAATTCACAAAACTTCGGTTACTTGAAGATTATGTCATTTGAACTCAACTTCAAAAATTTCATCGAAATCGGATGAAGAATTATATAGTTTTCATAAGAAAAATCGGAAAATAGTGTTATTTTGCCTTTAATTGTACAAAAAAATTGCTTATAAAAACTGTACACAGTTCTAAATATTATTTTGAGATTCTATCTTATCCAAATGACTATACATATTTAATTAATTTTATTTGATATTTATCAGTTAGTGTTCAGACGAACATGAATATGTATAAGAATTTACATAAGAAATGTATGTACAGCTAGTGAAGCGCTGCAGCAATGCCTTATCTAAATATAAACAACACTTGAGCGTTAGGCATAGATATCTGGGATAAACAACGAACTCCTGCGTGGGTTTTCATCCCTTAAATAAAGATGCAAGCGATCACGTAGCATTTCCTTGAAGATAAGGAATAAGACCCTTTCCCACATCTGCGGAACAGATGGCCACTGCGTTGGTCTAGATAAGATTAGAATATGTAAATTTCATGTTAGCTACCTAAGCTAGGACTTAGAAAATAAAGATTCAGTTTGAAATATCAACTCAACGAATGAAGGTCTCTTTATTGGATCCCTTACATTTTGGTCAATCGAGCCTTAAATCAACTCTGCAGTTTCCCCCTGATTGGTAAGGGACTCAGAGAAAGGCCAGCTCCTTTAAGTATTGCTAAGGTTATCTTCCAGCTAAAGGTAGCGAAAATAATTAACTCTTGTTTCCCCCTGCGTGGTAAGGGACAGAGTATAAAAAAAAAGCAAAAAGATACAAAAGAATCTTTTATGTTTTAAATTAAAACAAACACCTTATAGTATTTAAATAACTAAAGGTCGTTTTGTTTGCCATAATAATTTGTGGTAAGGCGTGCTTGAGGCCATACATCAGCAATTGTAAAAAAAAAAGTGCCAAATAAATGCCATAGAGCATTACATAATCAGCTCAGAAATTGAGTGCAGTAATAAATGCCGTTAGAGCATTTAATAAAAAAAAGTGCCAAATAAATGCCATAGAGCATTAGATAAACAGCTCAGAAATTGAGTGCAGTGTAAATGCCGTTAGAGCATTTAATAAAAAAAAAGTGCCAAATAAATGCCATAGAGCATTAGATAAACAGCTCAGAAATTAAGTGCAGTGTAAATGCCGTTAGAGCATTTAATAAAAAAAAAAGTGCCAAATAAATGCCATAGAGCATTGTATAAACAGCTCATAAATTGAGTGCAGTGTAAATGCCGTTAGAGCATTAGAAAAAAAAGAGTGCTAAATAAATGCCTCTTCTGACTGGACTACAAAAATAATAAAAATGTGCCAAAAACAAATATCAACTTTAAATCATCTTTAAACATCGACGTCAAGTAAAACATAAAGAAAGAAGGAAGGAAGACCCTGTAAAAATATCATCGCCAACAACAGCAGGAACTACAGCAGCAACAACAACAGCAGCAGCAGCAACAACAACAGCAGCAGCAACAACAACAGCAGCAGCAACAACAGCGCATCGCCACCATCGGACACCAACATCAAAAAGGACGCAAGATAAGCTGAACATTACTTATTTTAATTTTATTGCTCTAAGATTTTTTGTTTTTGGTTAAAAAAAAAAACAAAAAACGGATTATTATTACAATTAAAAACTTGTGAGATCAAGGTCATCAACAAACAACAAAAAACATAATTTCTTATACCTACCATAAAAAAAAAAAATAAAAATAGATCTTTAAATACTAAATAAAAATTCATAATGATGTCCGAAAAAAGCATTCAATTTTTAAAAAAGCAGTCCGAAATTATTTTGGAAATTAGGAAGTTGTAAGCAAAACCAACTTTGTCAGATTCCGATTTAGTAAGCTTAGAGGAGCTTCAAAAATGCTTCATTGCTAATCATAGCAATTTAATAAAGATCGGCGTTGTCGAAAGCAGAGAAAAGTAAAAGTAGTTCCGTTGAGCACACAGCCCCTGTTTCAAACCCGGAGAAGAAGGGTAGTCCAAGAACAGAGGGTATGGCACAAAAGCCAAGTGACAATACTATAAGAATAGAGCAGGCGTTCCGAAATAACGTTAGTCAATTTAAAGAATATTTAGATGAGACGTCAAAAATGATAGATAGTAGTCCAGATTTCCTTAAAATAAGGAAAAACAAAATAGAGTTCCTTTGGAACAAAATATATAACCTGATAGAACAGGTTAATACTTATTTCGAAAGTTCGCTATTTAATGAAGAAATTAGCGAACTTGAATTTGACAGGCAGAATATTTTAGCAGCTATAAATAGTCGACTCAGTGGCGAAAACAACAAAGCTGAAATGTCGACGGTTGTTAAGGCAGAGGAGCTACCAACCCTGCCTAAAATCCAGATACCCACAATTTTTTTTTTGTGATTCCAAAGAATGGGATCTTTTTAACGAGCTCTTTACAGAGCTCATTCATACGAGGGAGGATCTTAGTCCTTCACTCAAATTTAATTATCTCAAGTCAGCTTTAAAAGGAGAAACCAGGAATATGGTGGCTCATTTACTGCTTGGCTCTTGGAGAAAATTACGAAGCCTATTGGGAGTTTTTGACCAAGCGGTTTGAAAATAAAAGGAAAATTTTCTCAGAGCACATGAATAGGCTTATTGATATGCCAAGTTTAAATTTGGAATCAAATAAGCAAATTAAGACATTTATTGACACGATTAACGAGTCAATTTATATTACAAAATTAAAGGCACAATTGCCAGAAGATGTGGATGCAATTTTCGCTCACATAATTCTTCGAAAATTCAACAAAGAGTCGCTCAATTTATTTGAAAGCCATATCAAAAAGACAAAAGAAATCCAGGCACTTTCTGATGTCATGGACTTTTTAGAGCAAAGACTCAATTCAATGTCGTCATTTTCACAGGAAGATGAACCTGTAAAGAAGATAATTAATAATAACATTAATAAAAATTATATTGACAATTGTGCATATTGCAAATTACCGGGGCATTATTTAATTCAATGTCACGAATTTAAAGTAAAAAACCCAGGAGAAAGGTTTGACTGGGCAAGAAAAAATCGGATTTGCCTGAGAAGTCTTAGGCATCCATTTAATAACAAATGTACAAGCGAGCAGCTTTGTTCGACGCGTCGAAAACCGCACCACACGTTAGTTTACTTGTCAGGTCATAATCAAGGACAAGTGAATACGTGTAGGACAACAGGGCAAGCGTTGTTAGCCACTGCCCTGATCCAAGTTAAATCCAGAAATGGAGATTTTAAAAAGTTAAGAGCTTTGATTGACAATGGGTCTCAAAGTACAATTAGTACAAGGCGTGCTTGAGGCCATACATCAGCAATTGTAAAAAAAAAAGTGCCAAATAAATGCCATAGAGCATTACATAATCAGCTCAGAAATTGAGTGCAGTAATAAATGCCGTTAGAGCATTTAATAAAAAAAAGTGCCAAATAAATGCCATAGAGCATTAGATAAACAGCTCAGAAATTGAGTGCAGTGTAAATGCCGTTAGAGCATTTAATAAAAAAAAAGTGCCAAATAAATGCCATAGAGCATTAGATAAACAGCTCAGAAATTAAGTGCAGTGTAAATGCCGTTAGAGCATTTAATAAAAAAAAAAGTGCCAAATAAATGCCATAGAGCATTGTATAAACAGCTCATAAATTGAGTGCAGTGTAAATGCCGTTAGAGCATTAGAAAAAAAGAGTGCTAAATAAATGCCTCTTCTGACTGGACTACAAAAATAATAAAAATGTGCCAAAAACAAATATCAACTTTAAATCATCTTTAAACATCGACGTCAAGTAAAACATAAAGAAAGAAGGAAGGAAGACCCTGTAAAAATATCATCGCCAACAACAGCAGGAACTACAGCAGCAACAACAACAGCAGCAGCAGCAACAACAACAGCAGCAGCAACAACAACAGCAGCAGCAACAACAGCGCATCGCCACCATCGGACACCAACATCAAAAAGGACGCAAGATAAGCTGAACATTACTTATTTTAATTTTATTGCTCTAAGATTTTTTGTTTTTGGTTAAAAAAAAAAAACAAAAAACGGATTATTATTACAATTAAAAACTTGTGAGATCAAGGTCATCAACAAACAACAAAAACATAATTTCTTATACCTACCATAAAAAAAAAAATAAAAATAGATCTTTAAATACTAAATAAAAATTCATAATGATGTCCGAAAAAAGCATTCAATTTTTAAAAAAGCAGTCCGAAATTATTTTGGAAATTAGGAAGTTGTAAGCAAAACCAACTTTGTCAGATTCCGATTTAGTAAGCTTAGAGGAGCTTCAAAAATGCTTCATTGCTAATCATAGCAATTTAATAAAGATCGGCGTTGTCGAAAGCAGAGAAAAGTAAAAGTAGTTCCGTTGAGCACACAGCCCCTGTTTCAAACCCGGAGAAGAAGGGTAGTCCAAGAACAGAGGGTATGGCACAAAAGCCAAGTGACAATACTATAAGAATAGAGCAGGCGTTCCGAAATAACGTTAGTCAATTTAAAGAATATTTAGATGAGACGTCAAAAATGATAGATAGTAGTCCAGATTTCCTTAAAATAAGGAAAAACAAAATAGAGTTCCTTTGGAACAAAATATATAACCTGATAGAACAGGTTAATACTTATTTCGAAAGTTCGCTATTTAATGAAGAAATTAGCGAACTTGAATTTGACAGGCAGAATATTTTAGCAGCTATAAATAGTCGACTCAGTGGCGAAAACAACAAAGCTGAAATGTCGACGGTTGTTAAGGCAGAGGAGCTACCAACCCTGCCTAAAATCCAGATACCCACAATTTTTTTTTTGTGATTCCAAAGAATGGGATCTTTTTAACGAGCTCTTTACAGAGCTCATTCATACGAGGGAGGATCTTAGTCCTTCACTCAAATTTAATTATCTCAAGTCAGCTTTAAAAGGAGAAACCAGGAATATGGTGGCTCATTTACTGCTTGGCTCTTGGAGAAAATTACGAAGCCTATTGGGAGTTTTTGACCAAGCGGTTTGAAAATAAAAGGAAAATTTTCTCAGAGCACATGAATAGGCTTATTGATATGCCAAGTTTAAATTTGGAATCAAATAAGCAAATTAAGACATTTATTGACACGATTAACGAGTCAATTTATATTACAAAATTAAAGGCACAATTGCCAGAAGATGTGGATGCAATTTTCGCTCACATAATTCTTCGAAAATTCAACAAAGAGTCGCTCAATTTATTTGAAAGCCATATCAAAAAAGACAAAAGAAATCCAGGCACTTTCTGATGTCATGGACTTTTTAGAGCAAAGACTCAATTCAATGTCGTCATTTTCACAGGAAGATGAACCTGTAAAGAAGATAATTAATAATAACATTAATAAAAATTATATTGACAATTGTGCATATTGCAAATTACCGGGGCATTATTTAATTCAATGTCACGAATTTAAAGTAAAAAACCCAGGAGAAAGGTTTGACTGGGCAAGAAAAAATCGGATTTGCCTGAGAAGTCTTAGGCATCCATTTAATAACAAATGTACAAGCGAGCAGCTTTGTTCGACGCGTCGAAAACCGCACCACACGTTAGTTTACTTGTCAGGTCATAATCAAGGACAAGTGAATACGTGTAGGACAACAGGGCAAGCGTTGTTAGCCACTGCCCTGATCCAAGTTAAATCCAGAAATGGAGATTTTAAAAAGTTAAGAGCTTTGATTGACAATGGGTCTCAAAGTACAATTATTTCAGAGGAAGCTTCACAAATTCTGCAATTACCCAGAAGAAAAGTGTACACAGAGATTAGTGGAGTATCTTCTATTAAAAAGTGCATTTCAAAACATAAAGTTAATCTGCACATTAGAACCAAAAATAATTGAAAGGTAGAAGCTATTGTTCTACCAAAGCTAATGAAAGCACTTCCAGTCAACACAATTAATGTTGATCAGGAAAAATGGAAGGGCTTTAAATTAGCCGATCCCAATTTTAACAAACCAGGTCGTATTGATCTAATTATTGGAGCAGACGTATACACTCACATTTTGCAAAATGGAGTTACAAAAATAGACGGGCTCCTAGGGCAAAAAATGGTATTCGGTTGGATTGTGTCGGGCTGCACAAAAACTTATAGAAAATCATCAATCGTCTCAAGTACGATTGTGGTTAATAACTGCGCTCAACCCAAAATTAAACCAAATGGTTTTAAAAATAAATTAAATATCTTGAAAAGCCCTGTTCAAGAAAAAGTATTTTCAAAAAGTAAAAGTAGTCGGCATTTAGTTCCCCCGGCAGGACCTCACGTCGGAGGTATTTTTAAAAGAAAAGAAATTTCCAATTTTAACCAAAGGCAAAAAATCATCAAGAATGAAAATTGTCATCCAGAAATATCGCCTTTAGGAAAGGTGGAAAAACTCCATAAAGAAAAAAATTATAAGGTCAGAGTGGCTAAAGTAAAGTCTGTTGACAAAGATGAGGCTGACCCTAAGCCAAAAAGACGAACTAGAGCGACATCGTGATGTCTAAGATCGGAATTATCATGGTCTAGTTGCCCACGATAATATTCAATCGTCCGAAAGCGAAGAATCGCTATCAACGCCTTATATAGGGGAGGTTAGTGAAGTTCTGAAGATTATTTGGGATCCGCTAAAACTATCATTATTAAATCATACTGCAGAATTTGAACGATTAAATAATGAAATTAAATATATGAAGGAGAATCATCAGAAATTAACGGACTTAGATTTCCATCATATTTCCGGACATGCTGGATTAATAATTGCATTAATAATAATGAATTCATTTCATCTCCCGCATAGAGCGGACGTGGTCTCGCGCGAGCTCCGGGAAAACAATTTAAAATAGTGGATGAAATAGTGGAAACTTAAAGAATATTATACTGGAGCAGTCCAAACAGTGCGAAAAGACGCTAACAATTAAAAAACATAGAAAAAAATAATCATAACTAGTGTTATGATTAATACAAGTGCTTATTTAATTTAAACAAATAAGTGCCACGCATAACAAGCTCGAAAAATGAGCAGCGATCAAAAGAATGAGCGTAGAAGCTCCGTCAACCCAAGAAATGCTTGCTACTCTTATTTCTCAACCCGCGATATAGATCAAAATCAGAATTCGACAAAGAGCAACTCGACTCTACTGACCGTCGACAGCAAGAGAGCCAGCTCTTGCTCACCCTCTCTGCTCACCCCAACTCCCGCATTGTGGAGTTACCAATGCCAAACCCCACCACCGCCGGCTTCGCTGAATGACGCTCCAACAACAAGCAGTGCGACAATTACTGCAGTCGCAGCAAAATCACCACCAATAATTAAACCAACTACCAATATTGCGAGTCCGGTCCCAACGGCTGCAGAACAAAATAAAATGCCAACAAAAACAGTTAGCTCCGATAAGCAACAACCGGTCCCGGCTATACAGACCGGTATGGACCGCTACATCCAGATTAAGCGCAAGCTTAGTCCACTCAACACGGTTGGTAACAAACCAAAGATCAACCGAACCAACAAAACGAGGAGCTCCAATGAAAACCGTTTCTCCATCTTAGGAGAGGCGGACAACAACCAACCAGAGTTGGGGCAGGAGACCCAAAGGAAACCAAAGCCCCCACCTATTTATAAAAGGGAAAAAAGTTCAAGCGCCCTGGTCAACAAAATTGTTGCGCTGGTCGGGGACGAGAATTTCCATGTTGTTCCGCTTATTAAAGGGAACATACACGAAACAAAGGTTCAAACGAAGTCCGAAGAACACTTCCGAGCTGTGTCTAAGTACCTGGAAGACACGAAAAAGAACTTTTACACCTATCAACTAAAAAGCAGCAAGGGACTGCAAGTTGTGCTAAAAGGTATAGAACCTGACGTCACCCCCTCTGAAATTCAAGAAGCCCTTAAGGCCAGGGGCTTCTGTGCCAAAAATGTTAGCAATATTGTTAACAGAAACAAAAAACCACAACCACTTTTCAAGGTCGAGCTTGAACCAGATAGCAAAGCCTTAAAGAAAAACGAAGTGCACCCGATCTACAAGCTGCAGCTCTTACTGCATCGAAGAATCACCGTGGAAGAACCCCACAAACGCAACGGCCCTGTTCAATGCACAAACTGCCAAGAGTATGGCCACACCAAGACATACTGCACACTTCGGACGGTCTGCGTAGTCTGCGGAGACTTCCACAACTCCGTAAACTGCCCCGCAAACAAAGAAGACCCCCAAATGAAAAAATGTGGCAACTGTGGAGGAAACCATACGGCAAACTACAGAGGCTGTGCGGTCTACAAGGAGCTGAAGAGTCGCATGCGACGAGCGACAGCTACGCACCAACAACATACACAAAATGTGTATTACAACTCAAAAAGTACGCCAGACGTATTTTTCGCCAAGGCAGCCAGATCATCATTTGGGCAGCTAAATACAACCAAGGGAATCTCCTACGCCGAAGCACTAAGAACAGGCATGGAAAATCCACCCCAGCCTCACTCAGAAAATGCTCAGCAGGTTCCAGGGCAGCCGCAAAGCAAATTGGAATCTATGATGTTCACCATGCAACAAAGTATGATGGAACTTATGTCATTCATGAAAACAACCATGCAAACCCTTGTTCAGAACCAGAACATGGTAATTCAGTTGCTTGTAGCACAACAGTCCAAAAAATAAATGACTAACCTACGTATATCCACGTGGAATGCCAACGGCATTTCACGGCATAAACTAGAAATAACTCAATTCTTAAACGTAAATCACATCGACGCCATGCTGCTGGTTGAAACGCACCTCACAGGGAGATATAACTTCCATATAAGAGGTTATACCTTTTACCGCACAGATCATCCGGATGGCAAGGCCCACGGCGGAACGGGCATCTTAATCAGAGAACGCACCAAACACCACTTTCATCAAAGGTTTGCAACAAATTACCTGCAAGCCACGTCCATAAAAGTGAACTCAGGAAACGGAAACCTTTGCATTGCCGCTGTCTACTGCCCACCTCGATTTAATATCTCTGAAGGTCAATTCATGGACTTCTACAACACTCTCGGGGATCGCTTCATAGCCGCAGGAGACTACAACGCCAAACACACGCACTGGGGATCGCGCCTCGTGACTCCCAAAGGAAGGCAACTGTACAATGCACTTATAAAAATGAGCAATAAACTGGACTACGTTTCTCCTGGTAGCCCCACATATTGGCCTGCAGACCCAAAAAAGATCTCAAATCTAATTGATTTCGCGGTGACAAAAAACATCCCACGCAATCTAATAAGCGCCATAGCACTACCGGATCTCTCATCTGACCACTCGCCTTTGTTGATAAGCCTTCTTCAAAGCCCAGAAATTGCGGACCACCCCTACAGGCTGACGTCGCACAACACTAACTGGATGAAATACAGAAAGTATGTGAGTTCCCACATTGAGCTAACTCCCCAACTAAATATCGAAGCGGACATCGACTGCTCCTCCTCCGCCCTGGAAGAGGTACTCGTCACAGCAGCCAGGATCTCAACCCCTATACGGAAAGATGGGGAATTTAAGAAGTTCAAAACCAACCGGCAAATCGAACAGCTGGTTCAGGAAAAGAGGCGTCTGCGACGAGCGTGGCAAACCAGCAGATCGCCATGCTCAAAGCAACGTCTTACTGAAGCCACCCGCAATCTAAACCGGGCCCTGAAGCAAGAAGCTGAAAATGAACAACTTAAATATATTGGAAAACTCTCGCCAACTAGTACAAAGCATCCCTTTGTGGAGGTCTCACCCAAATCTAAGCTCTCCAATTCAAACCGTCACCCCTATAAGGAATTCCTCAGGGTGCTGGGCCCGCAGCGACAAAGATAGAGCAGAAGCATTTGCCTTACATCTCAGAGGCGTCTTCCAGCCGAACCCCGCAGCTAATGATTATGTTCCTCCGCAAATCCACCTCGAAACTGAATCCACGCCAACTACATTTCAGCCGAACGAGATCACAAAAGTCATCAGGGAGCTAAAACCAAAAAAGGCTCCAGGCGGTGACCTAATAACTACAAAAATGATAATGGAACTTCCGTACTGTGCTATTGAGGTCATCTGTAAACTCTTCAATGGAATCATAAGTCTCGGCTACTATCCAAGGAAATGGAAAAAATCAATTATTATAATGATACCGAAGCCCGGAAAAGATCACACGATTCCGTCATCTTACAGACCAATAAGTTTATTATCATGCCTGTCAAAATTATTCGAAAAATGCCTTCTAACGCGCATAATACCATATATGGGAGCCCACAACATTATCCCAGCCCATCAATTTGGCTTCAGAGAAAAACACGGAACTATAGAGCAAGTAAACAGAATAACATCAGAAATTCGCACAGCCTTCGAACATAGGGAATATTGCAGCGCGATATTCCTCGACGTATCTCAAGCATTCGACCGCGTCTGGCTCAAAGGTCTCATGCATAAAATTAAACCACACTTGCCCGGGTACACTCATAAACTCCTTGAATCCTACCTCTACAATAGAGCCTTCGCAGTAAGATGTAACACAACAATTTCCGACAGCTACACTATTGAAGCTGGGGTCCCACAAGGTAGCGCACTTGGGCCAACTTTATTCGTCCTTTACACAGCAGATATTCCCACGAGTGACCGACTAACAACATCCACCTTCGCCGACGACACTGCGATCCTTAGCCGCTCCAGATGCCCAGTCCGTGCAACAACCCAACTCGCGTATGACTGGCGTATTAAAATAAACGAACAAAAGTGTAAACACATAACGTTTACCCTTAACAGACAAACTTGCCCTCCGCTCTGTATGAATAGCACGCAGATCCCCCAAGTTAATGAAGTAACGTATCTCGGCATCCACCTCGACAGACGTCTAACATGGCGTAGACATATCGAATGCAAGAAACTGCACCTAAAACTAAAACTGTCTGGACTACAAGGTCCTGCTCTACAACTCCACTCTTAAGCCAATCTGGACGTATGGCTCCCAGCTGTGGGGGAACGCGAGCAGAACCAACATAGACATCATACAGCGAGCCCAATCAAAGATCCTGCGAACTATCACTGGGGCACCATGGTATATTCGTAACCAAAACATCCACAAGGACCTCGGCATTCTCGCAGTAAAAGATGAAATAGACAAGCAAAAAGCGTCCTACAATGAAAAACTCTCTGTCCACCCAAATCCTCTAGCAAGGGTCTTGACTCGGGTCTCCAGCCGAACCCGCCTGCAACGTAAAGACCTTCCAACCCAGCCATAACTTGTCAGGGCCACTGTCTCAGTCTACATGACTCCTAGTTAGGTTATAGTATAAGATTTGATACACTTATTGTTAGTCTCATAAATGAGAAGATTCAATAAATAAAAGCAAAGCAAAAAAAAAAAAAATAATAATAATGGTAGTATTAATAATATATTTTATACGAAAATGTGCTATTCAACATAGATTGCTAGCCATAACCTTCGCAGATCCATTGTCAGTAGTGTAAATGCTAACTGTTTATATAGGTAACAAAATTATTAGGAAAATATATATAGGTAAACAAAAATACAGTCCACTATATCGTTGTTTGTAACACAAAAAATATGTACTTCAAGAATTGTAAACAAATAAAATAAACATATTAAAAGCCACGGCCGTTGCAAATGTTAGTTGCAAAATAAATTATATCGAATAAAATAAATACAGTTCACTATTTATATAATGCAACTAATTTAAATATACATCTACTTTTGCTGGCCCTTGGCAGAATGTTCAGACGAACATGAATATGTATAAGAATTTACATAAGAAATGTATGTACAGCTAGTGAAGCGCTGCAGCAATGCCTTATCTAAATATAAACAACACTTGAGCGTTAGGCATAGATATCTGGGATAAACAACGAACTCCTGCGTGGGTTTTCATCCCTTAAATAAAGATGCAAGCGATCACGTAGCATTTCATTGAAGATAAGGAATAAGACCCTTTCCCACATCTGGGGAACAGATGGCCACTGCGTGGGTCTAGTTAGAGATAAGATTAGAATATGTAAATTTCATGTTAGCTACCTAAGCTAGGACGTAGAAAATAAAGATTCAGTTTGAAATATCAACTCAACGAATGAAGGTCTCTTTATTGGATCCCTTACATTTTGGTCAATCGAGATTTAAATCAACTCTGCAGTTTCCCCCTGATTGGTAAGGGACTCAGTTAGCATGAATATACAGACATTATTAAAGCTGTTCAGTAGGTATTTTCATACAAAATGTGGTGATTCTTTAATTCAAATATTGCGAAATGTGGTCAATTGTGGCATTACTCACTATATGCAATCGAACAAGAATTAATTGCTCTACAACACACAATAGGTATCAAGGTGGGACTATGTGGGACTCACTACTTATACCTTTTTAAAAATTGCATTTCAGAAAAAAAAAATTTTTTTTTTACGACTCACTTTAAAGTGTAACTACAAAGACATCACAAGGATTACGGACATTTCACAAACAAAATACAGAGTACAAATCCCTCTGATTCGAACTCATTGCAAATTTTGACCAGTTCTTTTGTATTTATTGCTTTTTTTTAATTTTAGAATTGTGATAATTTCCGAATATTTTCTATGTCCGATTGCTCGAGTAGAAACATCAGACTTTGAAAGCTTCTAGCGCGAGAGTGGCGCCACCTATGAAGATTTTGAGTATGGTACGTTAATGGTTCGATTGCGGCTATAAATAAAAAAAAAAAATTTTTTTTAAGCCGACAATTACATACTTCTATATCATTTTGAAAATTATGTGTGGTATGATAAAAAAAGTTTTTATTGTTCTTACAGCAGAGATGGACTTATGCATTTAATGCATTTGGATATTGCTGTTCCTGTTTTACACAATCCGCAACGTCCTTTTTCACCTGAGATGTTTGATAATGATGAGAGAGTTTGATGGATTCGTCTGGAACCTGTACCTAGTACTTTTTTTGGGGAAGACTGACTACTTGGCGACATAGTATCTAGAGATACTATAGAGCTAGCCCATTCAGCAGTCCATGACCGTCCTCTCTTCCTTTCGAATGCAGCCAGATATTTGTAACCGGTGTACCCAGGCACCAATAAAAGATCCTTACTTCTTTGAACGGTGGTTAGTCTTATAGAGTTCCATGGGCATGTCGGCCAAATCAACTCCTCGCATACCATTGTTGTAAGAAGTAACAATAGCAGGTCTTAAAAGTTTCAAGTTGAAACACCAATATATTATTTTCCTGTTGGATTCCAACGTTTGCATATCCCAACGGGTTCATGGCTTTCACATGAGGATATAAGTGAACTGGCTTATTGTAAACCAGTACAACAAAATACCGATGTAACGTTTGATATCCTGTCTAGTACATTTTACCTCAATTCCGTGTTCTTGGAGCCCATACAATTTAGTTTGCATAGTCAATAAATCAATTACTCGGCTATCAAAAAAGGTTCAAAAATGTTCTATCGGCGTCATCAATTTGTCCCTTCTCCAGGCTTTGTCTTTTTCACAAACACTTTCTGGAGATAGAAATGGCCTTTATCTCCACTTAAGGAGATACTGTAAAACACAAAAAAAATGCATATTTTGGAATTGCTGTAAACACAATGGGCTTATTGAAATTCTGTAAAAAGTATTTTGATTGATTTTACTCAATTTGGTTCACGCCCGAAAACCTAGCTTCTATAATTTTTTATCTGTAATAAAAAACCAAATAATTTCCGATTCTATATTATAGTAGCAAGAGAAGTACGTAACAAATTTTTTTAAAATTGATTTTTCGTAAAATGGCGACATTTAAAAAAAAAGTCACAATTTAATTAACAAATTCATCAGAAATTCTTAAAAAAAAACAAAAACTATTCACTTTTTCAAAAAACCCCTCCGTACTTCTCTGGAGACAAGAATTTAAACGTACAGTAACAATTTGGAATCGATCGGTAAAGATTTGTTTGAGTTATGTTTCCGGCCAGCTCATAAAAAGACATGTAAACATTTTTTTTCGGACTTCATCATTTAGTATATTATTTTTAAGACCCAAAATGACCTTTTTTTCGATATTTTGAAAATTCTACAGTAGGCCTTAAAGTCCCCTTAAGTCCTTGGGTTCAACTTTTTCAAAGCACAAATCTGAATCCTCGAAAAATGCCATCTCTCGTTGATCCATGATTATATTTTCAAAATGGCCAATCTCTATGCATTCTTTTTTTTCTAATTTCCCATCCAAATTGTTCTCTAATACTGTGGATATGTCTTCCATCTCATTTTGACTTTCTTCAACAGTTAAACCATCCCATTCAAAGTTAACGATCCTTTCAATGTCTTCATTTGTCAATCCCTCTTTTCGGGTCTCAAATCTAAGTACAAATATATTTATTATCGTAGAGGAATATTTTAACTTTAAAAATTACTCACCTGATTAGTTAAGACAAATGAAATCAACTCTAGCACAGTTAAGAATAAATTTAGCTTAATTACATTTAGTTAACACTTATTTATTTTACTTATTTTTATCAAAGTATATTACAAATTTTAATGCCTCTTCCGAATTACACAACAAAATTTTTGGAGAGGCACATCCATTCCGTTTGAAATAACTTTGCTAAATGATCGTCAAAAGTGCATTTGCTTGATTAACATCCAATAATACACACAAAAGCACTGTAATAACTAAATATGAGCCGACCAAAACGACGACAACGCTCACAGTTAATCGCTAAAGCTTTGAAGTGTGTCGAGCGAATCAGTGTCGCCTATTTGGTGCACCTGAGTCGTGAAGAATGCGACCTGTCTCGGATTACCATTGGAAATCGACCCCGTTAGCAGCCAGCCGAATATAGTTTCTTGCCCCAGGAGCGAGCCGCAAATATTTTGTCGGGTACCATCCATCATTATGGACGGTATGGATGTCAGCCGCGATCAATACATAAATTTGAGAAATCTCAAAAAAGGTAGGATTTGTCCAGCGGAGAGCGGGCAGGTCCCTCAAAGAATTCCGGGGAATTGGATAGGAGGGCATTTTGCCTGGTAGTTCCCGAAGGACGTACGCCGCGAGAAATGCTCATTGATTAAATGGGTGGCTGCGATAACGCCCGCGGTAATAACGCGTACAGTAAAAACTTTGAAACGCCGTAAAAGCAGTGGCTCACGCCACTGCTAAGGCACTGTTTGATATGTTCCGGAGCAGATCACACTATATGCATGAAAGACAAATTTCTACAAAAATGTAAAAGGTAAATTAGTTAATGAATGAAGAATTTTTCAAGATGAAATTTAACTATTCCAGTTTCCACTCGGAAGCAGAGCTTGCAAATAACTGTTAACCGTTATGTTAATTATCAAAATAACACACTTCACTCGAACATTGAGTGAAAAGTCCGAGTGGGAGGGATTGGATTGTTCGTATAAAAATTTTGCTCGCACTCAACAAACGAACAGTTTTTTCATTTTCCTTTGGTCGGCTTACTTTGGGAAGGTTTGCCTTTGAATGACGATTCAAAAAGTCTTTTGTAGGTGTATGTGCTGTCAAGTGTGCTCTACTTGTCATTTGATTTCGAGAATTTTCCTTGTGCGCAGCTGCAGCTATCAAATATCCAAAATGGCACGCGAATGTAACAAAAAAGTTCAACAATTTTTTAATTTTAGTTCCATAGAAAAGAAATCAGTGTGCAAAGTGTGTCGAGTTAAATTATCAGGCTTTCATTCAACAAATTTAAAACGCCACTTAACAACAAAACATGAAGAAATATTTAGAGAGTGCGACAGCGACGAAGAAAAGGAAAACAAATTTGCGAAGAAAAGAAAAATTGCATGTCAAACGAGTGAAGAGACTATTGCAAATTCGCTTATAAAAATTGTGACAACAGAGGGAAAACCATTTTTATTCTTGGACAGTGAGGGTTTTAAAGAAATTGTTGATCCAATTTATAATGCCCTTGGAATGAACCCAATCACATCGAGTCGGAAGTGAATTTGATAACATTTTCATATTTCTCTTTAACATTTTCGAATTTCCCTTTAACATTTTCGAGTTTCCCGTTAACATAAGCGAATTTTCCTTGTGTATTGAATTATTAAATTTCCCTTTTGGCCGCTGCGTTTGTTTTGACTGAGTTTTGTGAATTAGGGGCTGATCAAATTTTGGCCCGCTCTAGTTTCCAACCTAAAGACGTTAGTGGGGTACTGATTCACTGCATAAAATCAATGGTACACGCGTTCTTGGCCGAAAAAATTTCATTTATAATATGCGAAATATCTCACTGATTATTTATTTCTCTAATTATTTGCCCTTCAAGGCACTCTACGATCCAATGTTTGTTTCCGCTCGGAAACTAAAACAGGCGGATTTGGAATTTGTGAAAGCTTAGAAACGAACCGAATTATTTAAAAATCGTGTATGGTGTGGCTAATTTAGTTATGCGGTAATGTCTCTAAACCATTAGAGAATGAAATAATTAATTGCTGTTCATTCGGATCTGAATCCCCCGCACCAATGGCAGTCGGAAATTTTCCGAGTGGCTTCGCTCGGAAGTTAACACAGACCTAACAGAGGAAAATCCGAATCCGAGTAAATTTGACAGAAGTGGAAACTATAACAGGTGTGGGAAATTCGAAACCCGAGTAAATTTTGGGGAAGTAGAAACTGGAACAGACCCGATCATGATGTACATCATGGACCCGATAGTGTCAAAAAGTTCGTTTGGAACATTTATTTTGAAAGATGAAATGTCCCTGGCATAGGAAAATTTGAATTTTTCCACCTTAATTTTTATTTTATAGGCTCTTGTTTTGCCTTGGATAAAGGCGATGACATCTTCCGATGTCTGAGTAGGGGAGAGCCGAGAAACAAATATGTGTGTTCGTAGGTGAAATTACTACAAGGGTTTTCGGCGATGCAGACTGTTCATCTGCATTGCCGATATCGGCCGGTAGTGCGGGCCTGATACCCTGAGCAGGTAAATTAACGGGGCTTTGAGGGGTCAATATATGAGACCCCTTAGGGGACAAAACGGAAATCATCGGGGGAACGGTCCCTCCCGCAACACATTCGGATGCCGAATCTTTTTTGCCACTCGATCTCAGAACTCTTTGACTGAATTCTGAGGTCGAGGGCTGTGTTGAGAGAGGCTGCTGTTGGGAGTCCGCCGCTGGTTGTTGAGATCCGCCTATATGCTGCAGCCCAGTTGCGGTTTTTTGCGCCTAGGAGACTCATTTAATAGCTTAAGGCTATTCAATTGAGTATCCAGCTCCAAAAACATATCGTGAGTTTTACGAAAACTCGATAATATGTCTTTAAAGCCGCCCTTGGTCTGCCGCATAAAAGACATCATCTATCTTTCAACCTCGCGACAGGCCTAGCAGCAGTAACGCAGACCGATGTTTCTTGTTACATCGTCCACCGTCCGAGCGACAACATCAATGCATTTGGCATGCACAATGTTCTCGCACAGCAAGCAGCCGTAATTGCAGTAATTGCCTTTTTACAGGTCTTAGCGAAACAGACAGTTGCGGACAATATAGGGACTTACCACTGTACCTTCACGTAGTAAGAGATAAGAGTGCAGCTGCACCGAGAGAGCGGGAGAACGAGAGAGCGGGTAAACGGGTGAGCGTGGGAGCGAGCTTAACGTTTAGCTGACGCGACGGCGCAAACTAAACGGTGAAGACACAAAGTGGAATGAAAAAGCAAACACCGGCAGCACAACTAAATTGTGAAAATAATGACAATTAAATACACAAAACAGAATAGCTGCATGCACACGAAGTGAACGGGAACTTTATTTATCACAAAGTAGAAGATTTAAATAAAACCCCGGTTGTTTTAATGCAAAAATTAACACAAAACGAGAGCGCAAGAAAAAAGCACGTCCGTTCTGTGAGGACCCATAAATGGGCCTCACAGACAAGCAACAGGCCAAGGAGGCCGAGATTAAAACCAGCCACGAAGGCGATGAAAGCCGGCCATGAAGGCCAGGAAACCCAGCCATGAAGGCGAGGGAGGCGAAGGAGTAGCGTAGGTTTAGGGATGTCAAATAGATGTAGGTAAATAGAGATAAGGTAGAGTAAGGTAAAAAAAAACCGGGAGCCCGCTAGCGCCGCCAGCTAAGAAAGAGATCACCCGCCGGCGTGGGCGTGTAAGAGAGCCGCTGTAGCGGAGCCCAAAGAGATTCGGCTATTGCACCCGGAGAGAAAGCCAGGCCCAGCTGGTGCCGAAGTCGGGGGAAGCCGCTCCGAGCGTCTCTAAAGCGAAGCTTGGGGAAGCCACTGCAGCCGAGCACGTGAGAGCGGCACGGATTGCGAGCGAGTGAGTCACTGCAGCCGAGCACGTGAGAGCAGTGATGAGCGCCAGCGAGTGCGTCACCACTGCAGCCGAGCCCCCGCCGCGCTCCAGCAACTGCGATGCCGACGTCGGAACGAAACTCCCGAAGAGAGAAACGTAGGAGAAGGGGGAGCGGAAGCTCGAGCGCAGCAGCAGCGACGGCGGCGCCGGCGATGATGGGCAGATGTGGGTCAGGAAAGGAGCGATGGAATTAATTAACTCCGCGACCTAAACCCGGCAAGTGCGAAAACTCTCGAGTGGAAGTGCCAAGAACAAACCATGGAACCGGAACTCTTCGCGCCGACATCGCCTCGAGCAGATTCCACGTAAGCACGCTTGGGCGGGAACTACAGCCTAAAAGTAGGAAACACAATAAGCTACCTAGTAAATAAAGCAAATCATGAAATTTAGCGAATCTAGTGTTTTGTATGTCCACCTTGGCTTCCCACAGCTCTAGCACCTCTCCTGCCTGGGTTTTCGGGCCCCCCTCTCCCCAACCAGGGCACTCAGCCGGTTCAGGTTCTCTTCCACGGGTTACCGAGAAGTTTCCTCTGCTCGTGGAAGAGAGTTCCAAACCGGCGGAGCGAGCCACCACTCTGCAATCGACCTGTTGGTGGGCATTCCGCAACGGTTCGTGGCAGAGGGGAAGCCGCGCCTCTGGAGGGCAACGGGCACCGGCGGTTTCTTCCCCGTTCCCCTTCGTTCCTCCACCACCCCTTGCTCACTCACCCTGGCCGTAGGGCGGGCTTGGTTCCGGCCGCTTTCTGGGAGTCGGGAGTGCCGCCACCGACGACGGCGAGGGTTTTGCTTGTCTCGGCCTCTTCCCCTCTCTCCCTCCTCTTTCCCTGGCCGCTGGTCTAGCCTACTTTCGGGCTGGTTGTGTGGGATATTTCCGCAACCGGCGGCGACAAGTGCAGGGGACCGCGCCAACGCCGCGCTGCAGGTCGGGTTTTTCCCCCCAAGCTTTTCCCCGATCTCGCCCCTCGCCCTCTGGACCGTGGGTCCTTGCTCCTGGCCAACGGCGGCAAGCGACGCGGCCCCAGAGAGAAGCGAAATTCACCTGGTTTGACACCTCGCTAAACCCCTTGTATTTCCTTGAAACTTACAAAATTTTCTGTGAGTGACCCTGGCAGGACTGAGACACATCCTTGCCCAGGACTTCCTTACAGTTTCTTCTATCATAATTTGGAGTTCGGACAAGTTACTAGAATGACTAAGCCAACTTCTCTGCTCCCACACCAGTGCAACACCGTCTGTTACGGGGATGTAATTAGTTAGAATGGGAGTAATCTGTAACCCTAGCGTTAACTATGGTTAACGTAATTAGCTCTTTAATACCCAAGAGTGCCTCAAGGCACTCATTAGTTTTTTTGCAGTAACAAAAAAAGTAATAAGTTGTTTATTATTTAAGTTATATTTTAAAGTAACTAAATAATGTATTTATAAATACCAAAAAGCTTCGATGGATTTCTAAAGCTCTTCGTGGAGTTTTTTGTCTATTAACCAAAAACATATGTTTTTCCGCGCCTGAAATTTAGTTCTGTGCAACTATTTGCTTTAAAGTGTACAAATATATAAATTTTGCTAGCCGATTAACTTTAAACTTTTTTTGGTCTAAGGTATGTATATCAACTATTGAAATAAGCATTTGATTTTATCAATATAAAGTACATGTGCATTTTAATAATGAAATACCAATGAGTGCCTCAAGGCACTCTTGGGGCTTAGAGTGTACTTTTTCAGTGTTGTAAATAGAAGGTTTTTTACCTGTGCTTGGAATGTTTGCGACTTAAAACGATCTTTACTTACTAAATTTTAAACATTGCAATTAAAAGACATCAAGAAATGGCAGAACTAATGCGTAACCGACATAAACTGACAGATTTGACCGATGAGCAATCGCTCAATTTGTTTGATTCTGTTCAGGAATTATCTGACGAATCAAGTGATGATGGAGACGACGAGCTTGATCGCTGCATTAAATGCAGCCTTGGAAGATGCTGATATGGTGCTGCTGCCGCCGAGACTGAGGAACAAGCATGCGAGTTCACCAAGACAACACCAAAAAGACCCCGATCACCTCTACCATCATTAGACCACTCAAAAATCATAAATTTCCCTTCTTCCGGTGGATTTATCGGTTTCAGTAAGTCTCTATTCTCAAATGGTTACAAAATACATAGTATAAAAAATATTATTTATATAAGGTATTGAATCAATTAAAAAGGAACAAAATAATTTGGATGTAACAGTCTCTGAAGTTGCATATTAATGACGTAGCCTTTCGAGGTAACTCATCATTGCCACCAGAAATAATTAACTTGGAAACACCACTGCCCTTAAGCGATACTTGAGTCTGCGAGATGAGAGCAAACGAATTAAAAAGGGCTGAAGCCGGTTACGACTAACGTTGTTGTTCGCTTAACAAACACTGTAAATAAATTCCAGCATCATATAATGTATTATATTTCGACAACTTTTATACGTCCGTGTCTTTGTTGGTGTACCTTCTTGCTAAAGTTATATATAGCCTTGGTACAGTACGCTTTAATCGTATACCCAATTCAAAGCTGTAATAATATTATCAAGGAAAAGCCTAGAGGATTTTTGACGTAATTTTTTGGCTCTTCCCATGGAGTCACTATTAGTAAAGTATTGTGGAAAGACCGCAGATCCGTTCGATTGCTATCTACATACGTTGGTGTTCAGCCATTTGAAAGAGCAATCGAAAGTGGAATCGCAAAATCAGCTCGATATGATCGAAAATCTAAAAAACACGTAGAAATTGATTGCCCACAAGTTATTAGAGAATACGACTCACACATGGGCGGTGTAGACTTGATGGATGGATTAATCGGCCGCTACCACTTTAAAGCCAAGACTAGAGATTCTGCGACACGTATTTTTTACCATTTGGTGGATATGGCTGCAACAAAGACTAGAGATTCTGCGACATGTATTTTTTACCATTTGGTGGATATGGCTGCAACAAATGAATATATTTTGTACAGGCGTATATCAAATAATGAAAAAGAAAACCATAAAAACGTTTTCAATCTTCCGGATTTCCGAGAAGCAATTGCTGCGGGCCTCGTAGGATTTTAGCAAAAGCCATTAGTGGGTCGTCCCAGGAGTGAAGCATCGCGATCTCCATCTCTTCATAGACTTAGGCAACAAAGTCCGTCCGTGTCGTCTTCTCCACCAGCTAGACTTAAAATTGGTGCAAAGTCAAATCATCCTATAGCAGACTTGCGTTTGGATCTCCAGGATCATTTTCCTATTTGGCTAAGTCGAGATGGCGGGAAAAGATGGTTCAAGAATTGCAATTGCAGAATTGAATTTTATAAGTGTAAGCACTTATAAAATATGAGTTTGATTTTTTCATTCTACATCCCAAGAGTACCTTGAGGCACTCATTCATATTTTCGCACCTTGCAGGTAAACGGTCGGCGGAAAACTTTTTCTGATGCCATTTTTGAGCTCAGTGGGCAAAATTCATTTAAGAAAAAAATATTTGGATATTTTTTATTTAGAATTGAAAAAAATAGCCTTAGAGTGTTAATAAGAAAGCGGAAGAATAAATTGAATGTGCGTCAAATAAAGATAAGTATGTTTAATTATAAGGTGCATGAACAAAGGTATACAAATTGTGGAAGATGTAAATTCGGGAGGGATTTTCATCTAAGGTTGTCCTTATGGACCACCCTCCCTCTAATGAGCACAGACGTTCCCATGTCTGCCTCTACACGCTCTTCTGTGTAGAGTGGGGTTAGTTTATTTCCTAACCTTTTGTTGTTTTTGAGGTAGACCTTTTCACCTACCTCAAAAATTCGGTTTTGCTAGAAGGGTTACACCTATCTAGGTTAGCCTGTTGCGCTTTTGTGATACTGGTTTTTATTGCCAACCTCTGAACGTCGCTGGCAGATTGTAAGGCATATTTAGGTTGTAAATTTGTTACTGAGTGTAACGTTTTGTTATATTCTACCGTGGCTCTCATGATGAGCTCGACGGTGTCGTCAACCTTTTTGTCAATTTTAATGCATCTATCTATTTCCATTAGGGTGCTGTGGAATCGCTCCACTTGCCCATTGGAGCTGCTGTGCAAAGGGGGTGCGTTGACGATGTCAATGTCATATTGGTTTTTCAATAGCGAAGTTATGGTCTCCGAATTGAAAGATGCCTCATTATCGCAGTATATAGTATTGGTATTTGGAAAAAAATGTACCAATTGTAGAATGGGGCTCGTACGTCGATTATGGCCCTGGAGTTTAACGGCTGTACTACGGCAAACTTTAAGAACTTATCTACACAGGTTAAAAATAACTTTTTATCCGCGGAGTAGATGTCTATATGCAGCATTTCACCCGCATATGAGGGAATCGGGGTGATACCCAATTCTTGCTTCTTGGGGTGCCTGTTGTACTTAGCCTTGGTGCATGTTTTGCAATTTATAACCACCTCGTTGGCGAGTCTAGCCATATTTGGAAAATAGTAATCCTGAAGGACCTGCCTAACATTTTCCTGGGCAGCCCTGTGGGCGCGGTTGTGCTCACATGTAATAATTTCCCTCTGCTCATTAGCATCAGAGATATCATTAACGAAGTTTTTGCAATGCCAAAATTTGGTCGCTGGGAATTCCGTAACCAAGGCATGCTGGATGGATGCTAGTGTGGGGAGGTTGCAGTAAATAGCATTAAAAACGTTTACGTTTACAACCTCTTTAATCAATCCCAGTAGTGAATCTTTATTATCAAAGTTGATAAGGTGTCGGTTTTTGTTTCCAAAAACAATAAAATGTCGCCGTGAGGGCTGGACTGCTTCTTCCAGGATTATTTGATTCATGTAGCAGTTCAAAGGTTTATCGGTGGTTTCGACAGTTCACTATGTACAGTGGCAGCTTCGGAATGGGGTTCACTTTCCAAGGCATTAATTTTCTGACGGGACAAGGCGTCGGCCACAAAATTTTCCTTTCCAGGTTTATAGAACCCCTTGGCGTTGTGTTCTTCGATGAATGCTTTCCATCGTTTTATTTTAGCGTTTGTATTGCGCTCGGACACAGCGAATGTGAGAGGCTGGTGGTCCGTAAAAATCCGGATTTCTCTGGTGCCATATAGGTAATTTTGCAACTTCCCTATAGCCCATACAATAGCTAGTAATTCCCTTTCGTTTGTTGCGTAATTAATCTCGCAGTCTTTTAATGTGCGAGATATCATCGTGATCGGTCTGCCCTTTTGGGATAGTACCGCACCAATGCCGCTTGCTGAGGCATCGGTAGTCAAATCGAAAGGAAGTTTAAAGTCTGGATATGTCAGTATTACATCTTCACATGACAGAATATCTCGCAGGCGCTCAAACGCTCTGCGTTGGGTATCGTCAAATTCAATAGCGACCTTTTTCGACATGTGTTTACTGACAGTGCCGTTCTCTCCCTTAAGTATGGAGGTGAGTGGTCTAGCTATAGAAGCGAAGTCTTTGACGAAACTTCTGTAGTAGCTGGCCAATCCAAGAAAAGACCTGAGGCTGAACAAATTTTTTGGTTCAGTGTACTCTTGTATGGTTTTTACCTTTTCCGGATCTGTTTTGGCTCCGTTAGATGTGACAATAAAACCTAAAAATTCAACGCTTTCTTTGAAGAATTTGGTTTTTTCTGGGGCCACTCTCATGTTGGCTTGACACAGGCATTTAAGAACTGTGTCAATGTGTATGACGTGGTCTGCAGCATTTTCGGAGAAAATTATCACGTCGTCTACATAGACGTAACAAATTTTCCCGATTTGTTCCGGAAGCACGTCGTCGATCGCCCTTTGAAAGATGCTTCCTGCATTCTTTAGTCCAAAGGGTAAACGGCAAAATTCATACTTTCCTCCGTTTATGGAGAAAGATGTTTTTTCGCGGTCTTTTTCAGCCAGATAAATCTGGTGGTACGCCGATTTTAAGTCTAGGGTAGTAAAAAATTTAGCCTTTCTTAAGTTCGCTAGAATCATAGGAATACTTGGCATAGGGTACCGATCGGCAATGGTTCGTTCATTAAGTTTCCTGAAATCGATCACCAGCCGTTTTTTTTTTGTTGCCGTCGGTATCGGTCCCTTTTTTGTCAACAACCCATGTTAGGCTGTTGAATGACGACCTAGAAGGCCGAATAATGCCATCCTTTAACAGCTGTTTGATTTCTGCGTTAACTAAATCCGTTGCTCCCATGGGATAAGGATATAGCTTGGAGTATACGGGTTCGTTAGTCTCCGTACGAATTGTGGCAATGATCGAGGTGTTAAATGGAAGCGCCTCGTTAGAGTGCGAAAACACTTGTTTCCTCTTAAGGATCATTTTTGTAAATTCAGCTTTCACTGAACTTGGTACTTCCACGTCATCGATATTTGTGAAGTTCACATTATCGCATTCGTGGTATTTTAGTTTTTCAGATACGTTTCCATACCTGATTTCGCTGTTGCGTAGTTCTAATGCAGCTCCGGCCTGCGTTAGCAAGTCGAAACCTATTATGGCATCAAATGTACTAATGGTATCGAGTAAAAAAAATGGGGCCGTTAGGCCAAATATGTGCATTAGGCACTTTTTTGTTACTTTACTGGAGCCATGAATGGAACTCACAGTGAATGGGGAGTCGACAAGAGTTATGTTTTTCAGCTCCTTTAGGGGCTTTACATAATTTTTTGCCGCTCCAGTGTCTATGAGGATTCTTAAAACTTTCCCCTCCAGCCTTCGTTCAATGAAGGGCAAGCGGGACCTTCCTCTAAAAAATTAATGAGGTCGTTGGACTCCAATGAGTCACTGTCGTCCTCAATTGCATTAAGAGCGGATGCAGCCGCGTTTTCATAATCATCTTCTTCCTCCGCGTTAGCGGCCTGTTCAACCTTGCAAACTCTCTGGCGCCTTTGGCCAGAATTTCTCTCTGAAGAGTTTGATCTTTCAAGAGCATGTTTATTACTTCCCTGTCAAAGTTCGTGGGTTGTCGAAGTTTTGAAGACGATGGATCTATGTCCATTGGTTCTGGGCATTGGTTTTGTTTGGGTAGATCAGGGACCCAGTCGTCATTTTTACGCCATGAACCGGTATTTTGATTCTTGTTTGGCTTTTTGAAATAATGGGGGTTTCTTTCTGGGCCACGGTCGGCACCAAAATTTTTGCCTTGTTTTTCAGGCGCGCGGTGTTGGCTTTTGTGGAAATCAGTATTCTGATTTCTTTGTTCCACCGCCTTGGCGTATGTGGCCGCGAACATACTTTGTAGGATACTGGCCTCTGCCTCTCTTGCTAATGCCAGTGCTGCTGGCAGGTCTTTGGGCTGTGCTGGAAACACAACGGCCCTTAGGGATTTTTTTAGACCCCAAAAAAATACATGTAGGGCATCAGCCCTAACCTCTGTATTAAGCAATGTGGCTCTTTCATCATCATATGTCATGACGATTTTGTTAGTAACGAGGGTCAATTTTCGTTCGACCACATCGTAGTACTGCATTAGGGTTTGGTCGCCCTGACGGACCGTCTCGAGACCCTGTCGTAATAGGCGCAAGGATGTTTTATCTGCATAGGAGCATTCTAGTCTAGCCACAATGGCGTTAAAATTAGGCACTGTGTTATGTAAAACTAGCAGCGCGCGCTCTGGTCCTTTAATTTTTTTTTTTTAATGGTAACAGCTTGGAAATGGTTGCTACTGTCTGGATAATCTTTGAACAATTCAAAAGCATCGGTGGCCGATTGCCACTTATTCATCCTGCTACACTTATTCATCCTGTATACCAGTAAAATCTGGAATTGACTTCACAATGTGCACTTTTGCGCTTTTGCTCCCGGTTTTACAGATATCCTCTGACAGGTTTCTACCTCTGGCGCTTCTACACTCAAATTTTTTAACTGTTGATTAACAGCATTGATTTGCTCTGCAAATTCGGCTTTAAGCCTCAGTTCTTGATTAGCCAATGCGGCCTGAATTAAGATTTCAATTTGGCTTGCGTTCATGGTGTATGTGTTTTTTTCTGCCTGTGCTATTGGGTATTTGAGGGTCTCTCGGACGAACTCTTCTTCACTATCACTTTCCAATTCGCGTTTAGTTTCCCTATATGGGCCTGGTAAACTCATAAGGCCCTTAACTGGTTAACACTAAACACAAGTATAGAGAGGCCGAATATTTTAATTCGACAAAAGGTAATTTCACTGTGGTATATTTATACTAATAACCGTATGAAAATATATTTTTAGAGATGGCTAATATTAATTTGCCTTTATTTGTGAGTCACCTTTACAGTCACACTTTATTTGAATTTTATATGTAAAACATTTGAATAAATAATTTTAATTGAACATATTTATTTTGCCATTTATTTATTCAGCACTTTATTGAAATAGTTTGTAGGGTTTTTGTTTTCCCTCTGTATTTGAAGCTGTATTTAGTTTGATCAGCCCACTTACATTTTTGGGGGTCGGGAATTCCTATCTGGTTGGGTGCCAATTATAATTAATGTCTTGCCCTGGGTCGTCCCGCGCCGCAGTCCGACGGGAAAGGGGTGATGACGTCAGCTCCGCCGTGGCCGGCTTCTCGGTCGGAGAGGGGAGCGGAGATCTTCTCCGTAAGAGGTGCGCAGACGTTTCGCTGCGCAGCTCGGTTCTGGATAAGTTTAGTATATGTTGGGAGAACTTTCTCCCTTATTGTCTGCCCTTAAGGCTAGACAACCAATATAAAAAATACAGCCTTCGCTGGAGTGAGTTTCTAGAGCGAGTGCTATTTATTATAATTGAAATCAAAACTGAAAACTAATTCTATTTTACACAAGCTATTCGCGGCCGGCAAGCCGACCGCTCGTCCAGCAAAGTGCTGACACTAGCAGAAACTGCATATCTCCCCATACTGGGAAACCAATGGAAACCAGACACGGCCCCTAAAGGCTTTTATGCATTTAAAATACTAGGGTAATAACCCCAGACTTATATCGGACTTAAATCTACTCATTAACGGTGTTAACTCATCTTCGTTTAAAATTGGACTTTGTGATTCACTATTTCCTAAGGTTTTTGATACTTCCGCATGCCCTGAACACTCAATTGTTCACGAATTCGTCAACCTCGGGCTCGTGTGCCTCTTTCTCCTTTGGCTAGAACTTCAAAAAACTAAATGATTCGTTTATCCTATATTATCAGAATGTTAGCAGCTTACTAGGTAAACTTAGTAAACTGCACGTCAATAGTGTCTGCTTTGATGCCACTGTCATTGCCCTTGCTATCCTTTATCTCTGATAGCGAATTATTTGCAAGAAACTATGTCGTTTACAGATGTGATCGTCTAATGCGTATCGGCGGCAGTGTCCTTATCGCAGTTAAGTCCGATTTTGTTTCCAACTTGTCTCCTACAACTGCCACTGATTGTAATTTAGAGTTTGTTGCAGTTCGCATTCATGTTCATGATTATTTTGTTTATGTCTCATGCTCGTACAACCCTCCCTGGTCTTACACAAGTATATATTTACAGCATTTAATGTTAATTCTATATCCAGGGTGCCCTCACTTGACTCCAATTTTCTTGTTCCTACTGCACCTCACGATCTTATTCACGTCCTTATTGGCCTTTCATTGGGACAATTAAATTTTGTTAGGAACTGTGGAGATAAAGTCTTGGACTTAATTTTTGCGTCGAAATTTGCCAATGCTTACGTCTCTAGAATTGACCCTCTCTGCAGCCCTAAAGCCGCTTATCATCCCACATTGGAGATAAATCTAGAAGCTTCGACAACGTTACTTCCTTGTCCTTTAGCTGAGCCAGCAACTTTTCGCTGCTTTCGCAAAGCTAATTTCACTGACATTTTTTTTTTTTTTTTACTGTGCGGTTATTTATTTTATATATTATATTATATTCATAATGTGAGAACTATTTGTAAGTTTTAAAATCTTAATACTATTAGTTTGTCAACAGTTTATTTTAAACTATCCTTCGATGATACGTCTCTAAAAGTTTGTTCGCTGGGCAGGTAGGTCAGGTAGGGATTGACTGCTGAATTGCGTCAGACTTCTCGCTAGGTGGTTAGGGTGCGTTGTAAGCTTGGCGTAGTATTTCCTCTTGATTTCGGCTATTGCATTTTTGACTGGAGGGATGTTCAAGTCTCGTTGAATGTTTTCGTTTTGAACATACCACGGTGCCCCGGTAATAGTTCTGAGGATCTTTGGTTGAGTTCGTTGAACGATGTCCATATTGCTATTGCAGGTATTTCCCCACAGCTGAGAGCCATAGGTCCTAATTGGTTTCAGTAGAAAGTTGTACAGTAGTACCTTGTGGTCCAGACACAGCGGGGAGTGTGCATTGATCATCCAGTGCAGGGTGTTGGCTTTGAGCTTTAAATGGCTTTTTTTGGCTTCAATGTGATTGCACCAAGTGAGACGTTTGTCGAGGTGTACTCCCAGGTATGTTACCTCTTGTGCTTTCGGTATCACTGCGTTGTTTAGCGAAAGTGATGGGCAATCCTGTTTTTTTAAAGTAAAGGTGACGTGCTTGCTTTTTTGTTCATTTACTTTTATTCTCCAGTTTGAGAGCCACTTCTCAACGTCCACCAGGTGAAGAGCTAGTTGCGCTGATGCTTGGATCGGGCATCTAGAACGGCTAAGAATGGCGGTGTCGTCGGCAAAGGTGGATGTTGTCAGACTTCTGCTTGTTGGTAGGTCGGCTGTGTATAAGAGGTATAGAGTTGGCCCAAGAACGCCGTCTTGGAGGACCCCTGCTTCAATTTTATGGTCATTGGATGTTGCAGTATTGCTTCTCATTACAATCTTCCTTTCGTAGATGAATGTCTTGAGTAGTTTGTGTGTGTATTTGGGTAGTTTTAGCTTGATCTTATGCATAAGTCCGTCTAGCCAAACTCTGTCGAATGTTTGGGATACATCCACGAAAACTGTTGTGCATTATTGTAGGTTTTCGAATGCGGTTCTAATTTCTGTTGTTATTCGGTTAACCTGTTCTATAGTTCCATTTCTTTCGCGAAAACCAAATTGATGTGCTGGTAATATGTTCTGAGCTCTAAGGTAAGGGTTGAGACGGGCCAGCAGGCATTTTTCGTAAAGCTTTGAGAGGGTCGAGAGTAAGCTTATGGGTCTGTACGAGGAAGCAGAAGTCGGATCCTGTCCGGGTTTAGGAATCATTATAATGATTGATTTTTTTCCATCTGTCTCTGAAGTGACCAATTCTATGGCGTTGAATAGCTGATAATTTTTGGAGTTATGCGTTCGCAGCCAGGGGATTTCTGTGGATTAATGTAATTAAGAGTTTTAAAATTTCTCTTGGGTGAAACACATTTGGCTCATCATGGGGATTGGGGTCATTTGTTTATGTTGGTAATGTAAATGCGTTAGTAGCCTGGTTTGGTTGGAAAACTTTTTGTAGGTAAGCGGCAAATGTACTGGCCCTGTCTGAATCACTGCGAGCCCAGTCGCCTCTGGAATTTCTTATTGGCGACACGGTGACGGTGACGGTGATTGTGATGCCTCATGCTACTCCTTACAAGAATCTCTGTCCCTCCATGGGCTTTACCATCGGGTTGATTAGTACCGTAAAAAAGGTAGCCATTTTATTTGTTTGTAAGGTGTGTTTCCGTGATAAGCTGTGACGCAGAATTCGCACATATATATATATTATTAATCATAAGTAAATAGATAAACTATGAAGTAAAAGGAAGAACACAAAACATTTAAATTTGAACAAAAAGCGCACGCGCTGTACGACGAAGGGAAGGGGCACACTGAGCAAAAAGTGGGTCGGGCACACTTATATGCCCCAAATGGGTCGCGATAGGCGGGCACATTAATATCCGCCAAACCGATATATATGGCGCACCACAGCCGTCCGGAGCTCATTCAGTTCAGCCGGCGATCGGCAGAGGTTCACCTAACCAGGATTAGCAGCAGCAGCACCTAACCAGCAAATAAGGACCAGCGGTAAGGACTTAGGAAGGGTCTCAGGAGACGGGTAAACCAGCGTATTAATTAACCACAGTAGCCTTTACGTTTATCGTTTATTCTCCGGTTAGGTTTACCGACTCGAGTATCACGATGGTAGAACTGTAACGTCTTCTACAACTCTTTCCACCGTGGTAGACCTGTAACGGCCTCTACAACTCTTCTCACTTTGGTAGACCTGTAACGGCCTCTCCAACTCTTCTCACTTCGTAGACCTGTAACGGCCTCTACAACTCTTCTCCCTGCGGTTGAATTTTAACAGCCTCTACAATTCTTCTCATTAATTGGTAGACCTGTACCGGCCTCCGCATTCGCACCCTTAGTAGACCTGTAACGGCCTCGCAATAACCCTTCCCACTTACTGGTAGACCTGAAAGGGCCTCTACAACCCCGTCCCGTTCACAGACAGTGGGACGCTCAACACCCCGGCACAGAAGGCTCTGGGGCTATCACCTCGGGGCTTCGGCGAATCCCGCGTGCCTCCCGGCGAACCGCACATCAACCGACAGGGCAGGACGATCACGGGCCGAACAGCAGCCGGATCCACCACGAGGACCGCCGGCCACTTCAAGATCCTTGTACACCGATTAATTACCCATGAATAAAGACCCATAACCAATTACTGTGTAATTTCCTCGTCTTCTCCTCTGGGACCGGGTCGGATTTTCTTACAGCAACCCCACCTGAACCAAATTTAAATTCCTGAGACGAATCCTGGCCATCCCTGAACCATCCGAACACTGACACTAGTCACAAAGCATTACGTCGATATTTTTTTTCGTATAGGAATTGAGTTAGTTAAAGTTTCCGCTGTGAAACACCATTAGCGTTCCATACGTAGGGAAGCCATTATTTATTTAAGCTGTTGTGATACTAGCATTTGTATCAAGAGGTTTTGGTTTCGCATCATGTCTTGCATGATAGTTCTCATGAACGAAATAAACTCCATCATGTTTCTTTTTCAGGGTCTACATCATGCCTTCTGTTTTCGTTTCGTATTGTTCTGAGGACTAATAGTTTTGTTCCTTGCCAGACTCGGAGAAAGTTGTTGGAGGTGTTCAGTTGCTTGTTTTTGTAGTTAGGGCTGAGGACAGCTTTACAGTTTTTAAGGCATTTGCAAACGTTAATTTATTGTTAGAGGAGACGAACTCGGAGGCATTTCCTCAAGCTCTGGGTAAGAATATTTCTCTTCAGCTCCTTGTAAATTGGGCAGCCATTATGTGTGATTGCTGTGTGATTGCCACCACAGTTTCCGCACCTTTTCTCGCTGGGTATGTTTTTGTTTGCTGGGCAGTGTGTCCACAAATTACGCATACAGTGGGCAGTGTACAGTATGGACGTATCTTTTTAAGTAGTTGGTTTTAGGTTCCAGCTCAACCTTAAAAAGTGGTTGCGGCTTCTTGTCTTTGTTTAGAATATTAAAAACTGATTTAACGGAAAATCCCTTTTCGTGTAGCGCATCCGTAATTTCTCCGGCGTCACCTCAGGCTCAATGCCCTGCAAAACCACTTGTAGACCATTGCTGCTTTTAAGCTGATAGGTGTAATAATTTTTGATTTTTATCGTTCAGATACTTCGTGAGCTCTCTGTAGTTGTCTTCCGTATTTGTTTGTACTTTAATTTCGTGGATTGTGCCCTTTCCTTTTTTGCAATTTCTGATGGCTCTGATGACGGGTCGTCAGTGTTCTCTGCCAGAAGCTATTGGTGTTTGTTGGCGCTTTGCTAGATTATATACGCTAGTTACTATTGGCACGCGTGATTTTTGGTTTATTCCCCGATTTTGCCTTTTGAGGGCTTAATTTCCCTTTGATTTTAATCTAGCGGTCCATACCCGTTTGCAAGGCCGACCCTACGTTTTTGTTTGCGTTTAGCTGAGGTGGCTCCGCTGTAGTTTCGTTTTGTTTGTTTGGATAAGTTTAGATAATTGCTACTGCTGCTGTTGACGAAAATTGGTGAGCTGTCGCTACCGTTCCCGTTGTTGTTGTAATTGCCATTGCTGTAGTTGTGGTAGTCTCTGTACTTGTCACTGTCGGTAAGGGAAGTGCAATTTTGGGAATGTTTAGCGATGTTGTTGTAGTAGCTTTGAGTTGCTGTGATTGGTTACTCAGTGGTAAATGAGGTAATGAGGGAGAGCAAGAGCGCGAGTTACCGCCTCAGCATTCACCCTCAGCGGCCCCCGCCAAAGCCGCCTCGACAACCAGAGATCTACAGGGCCCAAGAAATACTTTTGTATACTTTTGTATATATAGGGTAAGGTGGCGCAAACCCGACAGTGTGGGTAAACCCGACCTCCCTCTGTTATCGACAATCGGAAGCACTACGCAAACTAATATTAGTGGTATCGTGTAGAGCATCGAAAATAACCAATATGGTGGTATGTAACTTTTTCATCAGTCAGCAATGAGTTGCTAAAACGACGGCAAGTTTGTTTTTACAATTTCGAGTTTCATTTTTGTGCCCAGTTGACTACAGGATATTTCATATTGCTAAAGTGATCACATAAGAAAGGTTAGTGGATTTAGATTCTATGATTAAGGTCCTACAAAGTGCATATTAGTTTGGTTCAATTTTTTACATATTTTTTTTTTTAATTGCATTGTTATGAAAAAAGACGTGGTGGGGCAAACCCGACCGCTTTTTTTAATGTTGTTTTTGCTATGAAATTGTTTATTTATCAAATAAAAAGAATTATTATTATTATTTTCTAGAATAGGCGTGAAAATAGACCATTCGCGGTCGATTTTTAGCTTCCGAAGTCCACGATTCTGAGTCAATGACTTACAGCAAGCTATTTGAGCAGTGAATCGAGTGACTTAGATTAATAATTTTGCCATTTCCATTTTTTTCCATTATCATTCATTACCGTTACATAACATAATATTCATTGATAAATCATTGTAAAACCATTATATTTAGGTTATATCTGTACTGCAACAAGCAAAAATATAGGCGGTCGGGTTTACCCCACCATTTTTGACAAATGTAAAAATTAACTTTTTCGTAAAATGCTTGTATCTCCGAAGGTATGAATAAAAGCTATACATAGAAAGTTGCGCAGGAGTCTAACCTTTAATTTGGTATATATAACAACTTAATCCAATGTAAAATACACATTTTATAGCCAAAACCATTTACTAGGTCGGGTTTGCCCCACCTTACCCTAATATATGTTATCCCTTTTGAGTAAAACACAAACGCCAGATTAATTAGTTTTGTCTTGTATTCTTTTAGTCTCTTTATTTAACTCGACGTTTTCAGCGTTCGCATTCGACTGACTCCCTCTCCGTTTTCGATAAGCTCTCTGCGCATGTTGCGAGAGAGCCGATGTTGCTTAACGATGTTGACTTAAGCATAATGTGTATATACAATGTTGATATGCCCTACGTATGTACAATGTATATGCATACTATATACATCCCCTCTAGCCTACTACACTTTGTTGCGAACAAAAGCTGAGACGTAATATCAAATAAACATCCGAAACGCTGCATCGGCAACAAATGGAACGCTGAGTCTTCGTATCTATTAGCACTTGAGATGCTGAATCGATACAACCATCGGGGCGATCAGCACGTTAGATCAAGCAATATGTACCAAACCAAGTTGTAAAGTACAAGAAAAGAAATATAAGAATCATAATACAATTAGAAAGGTAGTCCAGTCAGTTTTTTACAGGCACTGGAATGAACTGAGAGGCACTGAACTGAACTGATAAATATTAACCCTTAACTGGCCCTTGTAGTTTAAACTAGCCTACTAGATATCAAGGAGGTGAATTTTGTTTTTTTATAGTTCTATTTTTAACAATTTGCTTGCGGCAATTAGAACAATATGCCATGTTGACACAAGGGTTAACAAAATTTAATTTAACAAAATCGTCCAAGGACAACCTTTCCTGTTAACAAACAAATATGTACTGATTTCAGTGCCTGACGAGAGAGAGACGAGTGCTGACTGGACTACCTTTTGTAACGACCCTCTTTCGGGCTGCGTGGCATAGCTCGCCGGGGTCGTGAGTTACACAAAATTTGTGCGTGCCGTTTCCTTGAGTCCCACAAATACCTAGTAAAAAGAGAGTTGGAAGTTTGGTTTTATTTAGTTATTTATTAAGATCGTGATTTTTCTTGGGAAGAAGTTGCGACTCCGCGATACTGGCGCGGTGTAATTGGCTTGTGGACACCCTGTACGGTAGGGTCGTTGCGACTTCGCGATGTTGGCGCGATGTAGTCGGCGTGTAGACACCCTGTACGGTAGGGTCGTGCGACTTCGCGATGCTGGCGCGATGTAGTCGGCTTGTGAATACCCGGTACTGTAGGGCGTGCGACTTCGCGATACTGGCGCGGTGTAGTCAGCTTATGGACACCCTGAACGGTAGGGTCGTTGCGACTTCGCGATGCTGGCGCGATGTAGTCGGCGTGTAGACACCCTGTACGATAGGGTCGTGCGACTTCGCGATGCTGGCGCGATGTAGTTGGCTTGTGAATACCCGGTACTGTAGGGCGTGCGACTTCGCGATGTAGTCGGCTTGAGAATACCCTGGAATGTAGGGTGTGAGACTTCGCGATACTGGCGCGATGTAGTCGGCTTGAGAATACCCTGGAATGTAGGGTGTGCGACTTCGCGATACTGGCGCGATGTAGTCGGCTTGAGAATACCCTGGAATGTAGGGTGTGTTGGGGCGAGGCGCGTGATCCCAAGCGGGCTGGCCGCAGTTCGGGTCGCGACGGTCGAGTCAATTCATAATAATAACCATTCATAATAATAACAATTCATAATAGTAACAATTCATAATAATCCCGGTAAATAATACTAACAATTCCTAATGATAATAATAATGGTAAATAATAACAATTCATAATCAGTGTAATTCGTATTAATAATAAGAAATGCGGCGCGGGGCGTCGCACTTTCTAATTGTATCATGATAAGAATTATTCAGATTTTGAAGCTCAACTCAATCGGACGTCTTAGTTGTCTTATTTGGGAATCAAATCCAGCTCTTCTCTTCAACCACCAACTCCCCGAACCTACAAGGGAGTTAACTCGCGCTCTTTCTTGCTTTGTTGGTAGAAGTGCATTTGCCGGGTTTAGGTTCGATGACCGCTTGCTTACTGCATTTGGAATTGTTGCGGGATGTGTTGATGTAAATGAGAAGTAAGCTTTATTTTTTTGAAGAGATTTCCGACGGTCGTCTTGTTCTCGAGACCAAGGGGCTTCTTGAAGCAGATTTGAAGTCATCAAGTAGGAGGCCAAGACAAATAACTTGATTTGCGCAAGTAACTGCCTAAAAAAGTCTCCAAACTGTGATATTGATCTGTGATATAACCTTAAGATAGTCTTAGTGAATAGGTATAAATTATAACTAGATAAACAACCGGACAGAAAAGAAAGTCACCGGCGACTATGCCTAGCAAAAAAACAAGGGCATATAGCGACCGGGGGCGGAAGAAGACGGCCAGGTTCGACACTGTCCAAAATGAAAGGAACAGTTTGCGAAACCTTGGTACCGACATCGGACAGAAATAACAAACTAAGACCAAATCAGTTAAAAGGAAAGGAATTTAAAAAAAAGGGGTAAAATTAAACTAAAAATTATGGCTAAAAAGTCTTAATTTTTCCCAAGTGAAAGACAGGTCAGCGACGGGCGACCCAGGGCTCGAAGTATGGTGACCTTGCGCAGCGACTCGTCGAAGAGATGATGACCTTTGCTCCAAGTGCGAGAGAGAGTCACACTCATGTCATTGATCTAGTCTAACACACCTAGAGGAAAAAAAAAAAGGGGAACAAATTAGTTCGTTTTTTTTAAGTATTAAAAAAACATAAATACCGCAACAATAATATAGTTTACATTGCACCTTGTTATAGGATATATTATATAGATATACGTCATATGCCAATTATTTATATAATTTATAAATTCATATAAATTAGTACATAACTAATTTTGTAATTTTTTTGGGGCAATACAGGATAACCTCTCTCGACCCAAGTCCCAAATGTATGGAGATTTCACAGCGAACAGAGGAAAAACCTTGACTTCACCTTCAAGACAGAAGACTGAAAAGCATAGGATACAATTATCCTTGTAAAGCCACCTAAAGAAAAAAACAAATAATTAGTTTTCGAATTTGTGTATTGGCGACTTGACTATCAAACATCATGGTAAATGATGTTTAGTATAGTCGACTGTGCCAAAAGACAATGTTGTTTTCTTTGTCAGAAGTCTTTGTACCTACAAGTATATATAACACGTCAGAAAAATAAATAACACACACACACCTAACGCCGGGTGAACTTATACCTTCCATATGCATGTACATATAAACAAAGATAAAGATTTGGGTGGACTTCCGCCAAATTAGTGTTTCGCATATATAAATTTTGTGATTATTTTTGTTATTTATATCAGTGTCTCCTATTTATATATATTTTAACCCTCTCAGCCCACATTTAAAAATAGCCAAGATAAACATTTTTTTTTAACAGATATGTATTTGGCTTTATTCAAATATGAACTGACGAAAATTTCAAGGTCCTTGGTGTCCTGGTTCGATAGTTACAGGATGTTGCCACAAAATGTTTACAAAATTCTTGTAGACAAACTATGAACTTTTTTTAAATTTTTTTATTTTTAAATAATTTACTTACCCCTATATATGTATAATTCCCACCTAGTTTTCCATTACAACAAATATTTATTGAATAAAATAAAAAAAATGAATTTTTATTTTACCAACACTTTTCCCGCCAACCATTTTTTTTCATACAACTGCACCTAAAACGTCTGCTAAATAAACACGTTTGCAGCTTACAAGTAACTTATTAGTTATTTTGGTTGCAGAAAACATTAAAGAGAATGTTGAAAAAAACCGCGAAGCAAAAAAATGTATATTCCAGGTAACTGAGGCGTATTTCTACAATGTTGCCTATAGGCAACAAATGGGCTGAGAGGGTTAAATATTTATCATCAAGTAATTATAGGGATTATTTTTGAAGGTACATGGGTGGTCCTGGAATATCCACAATGCAGGGAGAAGAAGGTCAAGCAAGGGGCCATGAAGAAGAAGAGTAGCAGAGACTTGGAGTAGCAGGGGGCAGGGATCTTACAGGGACACAGCGAAGAGGTGCCAACCCAAGAACTCTGAATCTAGATCAGGCCTCCACTCCGTACAGCGCATTTTCCCATATTGTTCTTGACCCAATACAAGAGCAAAATAGCCAAGAAAACGCAGAGGCATACGGCTCGTTTAACCGGAGGCAATTCCAGGCCTTGATCCAAACATCCCAGGAACAATTGAGGGTGGATATGCAGCAACTGATAGACACTAGGTTAGACCAATGCATTCAAATGGGATTTTCTAATCTAATGAGACGACTAGACCTTAGAGATGAAAGTTCCGAAACATCCAAGTCATCCGGTTCATCAACGGCAACCCAACGAGCAATTAGGCCATCAGGAAGTAAAGACCTTAACACCAAAGTTCCGGATACGAGAGAGGGTCAAGGCGGAGAAGCAGGAACAGAACAAATCCTGGTTCCGAATGAAGGCGGCGAAAGAGGAAATATTCCCGGCCCAGCAATGAATACACTGCCACATCAAGTGACAAATGGAAGGAATTTCAGTCAACCAGGAAACAGTCAAGGAACGGGCAATTGGAGGAACCAACAAGCGACAGGAAGCAACCCTTATTTGGCCCAAGGTAGGTCTTCAAGGGATCATTCGTACCAACGGCCAGTTGATAGTAGAGTGCTAGGTAATTCCAAAAATCCTATGGTCGAATTTGAAGGCCAACAGCACCATGATTATCGAGCACCAGGGAATTCGAACGGCAGCTTGTATGGGAGAGGAGCAGGAGCCGGGAGGTCAGGAGATCAAAGGCAGTTGAGTCGGCCGAGGCATTTTGTTCCCCTGGACAAGTGGGGATTCCAGTTTGCGGGCAGTGGCGGCACCATGAGCGCGGCGGATTTCCTATTTAGGGTGGAGCATCTGCAGGAACACTATGGGATGCCGTGGCCAGACCTGCTACGGGACTTCCACCGATTGCTCACCGAGGAGGCATCCGAATGTTACTGGCTGCAGATCAGAACCAAACAACCGAGGAATTGGGAAGAGCAGAAGGAAGCCCTACAACGGCGCTATTGTGACAGTCGCAGCAATTATGACCGGATCCAGGATATCGCCGAGAGGAAGCAGCGCCCTGGAGAGTCCTTAGAGGAATATTTTACGGCACTCCGACGACTAGTGGCATCGGTGGACGGTAGAGTAGACCAGGAATGGGTCATAAAAACAGCAAAGCGCAACTTGGCGGAGCCTCCATGACGAGTGTAAGGAGGCGGAACGCATGTTGGAACCAGGGCGTGAAAAACAGAGGACGCAATTGCCCATGGCCTATAAGCCCCGGCAGGAACACCGACCCAGTAGAGTTGAGGAACTCCGATGTTATGCAGTGGAAGGCCAGGATTCCACAGACGAGGCAGAAAATGCTGTGGAAGCGTTGGCAGGCGGAGCTACGAAGAAGGCGCTGATCTGCTGGAACTGCCAGCAGAGTGGGCACACGTTTTTCGAGTTCGTCCGAAGATATAAGGAAGCACGTCAACGTATATTTGGGGAAAATCAGCTGGCAGGAATGACAATAATAACAAAAAGGAATTCAGAAGGCAAGAGACCGATTCAAGAAAAGGAAACAAGAGAGAGGCAGAGTGAAGCAGTCGGTGAATGCCGTACGAAGCCAGAAAATGGAAATGGATCCCAGACCATATGCGGAGGTCAAGATCCTTGGGAAGATGGTGCGAGGCTTATTGGACTCCGGAGCATCTGTCAGCCTCCTCGGGAAAGGGTGTCGGGAGCTCTTGGAAACTTTGGATATACCATGGAAACCTTATTTTGCACAAATAAGAACTGCAAATGGGGCAAAACTGCAGATTTTGGGAAAGGTTTCTATTCCAGTGGAATTTAAAGAGAAAACAACCACAATAAACCTTTTTCTGTGTCCATCCATAATATTTGTTAATTTGTTCACTCGATGTTGCTCCAACTTTTTACTCTCGATCAATTCTGGCTGTGTCTCGGATAAACTTGTTCACTCGATGTGGCTCCATTTTTTAGCTTTCGCTCAGTTATGGCTGTGTCTCAGATAAACTATGCGTTTTCCTTGATCATCTCTGCTCAATATTTTGTTTTTCACATTTTCAAATTTTTCATTACAACTTTTTGTTTGCTGGTTTCGATGTCACGGTCGCCATATAATAAGACACATAAGACACTTTAGGTTTTCATTGATTTATTTGGTTTTATTTATTCTGAAGTGATTTTAATAAGTTGGAAGTGGAGCAGGGAAGGTCCCGCTCCACTCCGATCATGGATCGTCAATGCTCTTGGCTTTTATATACGATCGGTTCTTAGCTTAATTCGGGGGAGCAGCGCTGCCGGCGTAGGCTGGAGCGCTGCGACGCTTATATGCATAACTTATATGTAGATATATAAAGATTGTCGTCGAGAGACGGCAAGGGGGGAGTTGAAATGCGTGAGAACGCTGACTATGCATTTATACTTGGGAGCCTTCAAGTGGACGATCATGTTACGTCCGACTTGGGCCTTATTGGTTGCATAAACAAAGTAACAAAGTGTTGCTATGTATTTGTATGTATGTTCTGAATATTACATAGGCGCATACTACAATACTGCTCATGTTGAACTGTGCCCCAATCCATGCAAGAACATATTCCCTGATGCAACTAGGCGTTGTGCCGCCTTTCCTGCAATCAGTTCCGCGTGGATGTCTAGGGGATCAACTCCTATTATAGTTTCGAGCGCTTTTGTGGGGGTTGACCTTAGCGCCCCTGTTATGCAGAGCAGTGCCTGCCGCTCAGTTCTCTCCATGAGCTTGTTATAAGTCTTCTTTTCCATGGCCTGTCACCACACTAAGACCCCATACATCAGAGTTAGACGCACCACCGAGATGTAAATCCAGTGCATTAGAGCGGGTGAGAGGCCCCATGTGCTGCTAAGCATCTTCTTGGATGCATAAAGCGCTATGGTGGCCTTCTTTACCCTCTCCAATACATTGGGTTTCCATGCCAGCTTGCTGTCTAATACAATTCCGAGGTACTTGACCTGTGTCTTCGGGGTTAGCCTGGTTGAGTTAATTTTCGGGGGGACCCATAGCGGCACCTTGTATCTCTTGGTGAAGAGAATGAGGTCCGTCTTGTCCGCGTTGATACGGAGTCCTACCTTCTTCGCCCACTCACATATCTCCCTGAGTGTTGATTCCATAATCGAGCTGAGGGTCGATGGGCAGACTCCCGTGATAATTATGCTTATGTCGTCAGCATAGGCTGTTATCTTTGGGGCCTTCCTCTCGAATCTCTTGATCAGGTCGTCTACCACCAGATTCCACAGGAGAGGCGACAGGACCCCGCCTTGCGGCGTGCCCCTGTGTGCGCCTTTCACCGTGGAGGCGGTGCCCTAATCGGATTGTACTCGCCTACAGCTTAGTAGATTTCTTATCCACAAGCTGATGGCGGGGGGCGTGTTGGCCGCTTCTAGGCGGTCCATTATAGCGTCTGTGGTCACGTTGTTAAATGCTTCGGATATATCAACAAACACTCCTAGAGCAAATTCTTTGTTATGCAGGGCTCTCTCAATGGTGGCTACTAACGAGTGTAGTGCCGTCTCCACTGATTTCCCTTTCGTGTAAGCGTGCTGGTTGGATGACAGCAGTCGTTCCACATCGTTTCTGATGTAACAGCTTTTCTAGCGTCTTAAGTAGGAATGAGGTGAGGCTAATTGGCCTGTAATCCTTGGGGCTCACATGGCTGCACTTGCCTGCTTTTGGCAGGAAGACAATCCTTGAGGTCCTCCATTGGATAGGGATATAGCCCGTGCTTAGGCAGGCTGTGAATATAGCGTGTAGCCATGGGGTGATCACTTCTTTGGTCACATGGCTGGGAATATTACATCTAGTCCTGGTGTTTTTATTCCCGCGAAGGACTCTCTTCTCCAAGTGCGAAATTCTGGTGCTTGTTGGCATCGGATATCTCAGTGCATCTTGGGAAGTGAGCATGCATTAGTGCTGTTAGGGCCTCCTCGCTGCCCGCAGTCCACTGTCCGTCGTCGCGTTTGAGCTGACTTTGTATGGTGGGTTGCTTCGATAGCAACTTCCGGAGTCTAGCCGTTTCTGGGGTCGTCTCGATATTGGAGCATACGTTTCTCCACGAGCTTCGTTGTGCCCTGCGTATTTCCTTCTTGTAATCCCTAAGTAGGGGTTTGTATTCCTCATCAATCACATCCTCTTTCGCCTCTTTGGCGATTTTGAAGAATTCTCTGAGGTTATTGCTTAGGAGCGAAAGATTATTGTTCTACCAGGGTGTCCTGGTCCTCTTTCTAGCTCTAGAAGTTGGGCATGCTGCGCTTTGCGCATCTAGTAATTCCTTGGAGAGGGTCTCTAGGGACTTTTCTATGTCTTCAGCGGATTTTACTAGGCCCGAGCCAGTCGCGAGTCGTGTTGAGATTGTCTTCCTAAACTTTCCCCAGTTAGTGTTCCGGGGGTTCCTAAAGACGGTTGGTTTGGGAGAGTGGTCGAAATCGTATTGGAATTGTATGTACTTATGATTTCAAGGACTCTCCATTCTGATACCATTGTACATTGTCCCTTTGTGAGTGTTAAGTCTAGCACGTTCGAAGACGTGGGACATACGAAGGTATGCTCCTCCCCCACGTTCGCTATACATATGTTAGTGGATAGTAAAAAGTCTAGGAGTGACTCACCTCTGTTGTTGATGTCGGGGCTCCCCCACACACAGTGATGTGCATTGGCGTCTGCACCCACGATCAGTTGCTGGTCGTTCGGGCTGGCTTCCATTATACTCCTGAGTTCCTCCGGTGGGCCGTTCTGTCGTGTGCCATGTAGCAGGAAGCTACCATAAGGCGCTTCTTCTCGCTCTCCAGCATCAACACATCCGTGCTGTAATGAGACATAAGCTTATCGTTGGTGCGTAGAACACATTGTGTGCTGAGGACTTTAGTCCGGCAATGGAATTGCTCGAGGCAACCCACGGCTCCTGGACCAAAGCGATGTCGACGGACCCTTGCTCCATGGCAATCAGGAGTTCCGCCGACGCGATTATGCTCATATGGAGGTTGAGCTGCAGCACCCTTAGAGTCATGGGTACCTGGATCAGCTCGGGACGGGTTGACTATTACTATCAGGTCACCGTCCTCCTCCTCCTCCTCCGAGACGTCGAGTGTCAATTCCTGGACGGCGTCGACAATGGAATCCAGACCTAGGTCCTTCTCCACCTGCAGGGTATGCGCGTCCTTGTCGCCCGGGTGGCGCTTTTTGAGGCGCAGGTAGACACTACCCATGCCCCAAGCCATCTTCCCGTATTTGGGGTACAGGATGTCCTCCGCCGCTTTGTTGATTTGAAGGACTGCGCACTGGCCCCCCTCTTTGGGTGTCGGGGTCGCAATGTGCAGCACCTTCCAATCTGCGGTTGGAATGTTGGGGTTTTAATTCTGTAGCAGCTTCAGCGCCCGGTCACCTTGGATGACGATGGGGAAGAGTACCTTCTCCTTCGGTATGGATGGGATTAGCTCCCTGTCCACCACCTCCAGTTTGGCCCCCTCCCACAACGCCTCCATCTGGCTAACCGTTTGCGTCAGCCACTTCCGAGTCGGATCGTCCATGCACTTCAGGATTTTGACCACATTTAGCCAACCTGCACCATCAAAAGTGGGCATGGGAACAAGGGAGTCATGCTCCATCCGTACAAACAGCGCTTCGACGAGCCTCGTGTGCACCGTCTTCCACCGTTCTTCGGACATCTTCGTCCGTTTCGATGTGGAAATAAAGAAGTTCAAAACCAACCTGCAAATTCGTGGCAAACCAGCAGATCGCCATGCTCAAAGCAACGTCTTACTGAAGCCACCTGTAAATTAAATCGGGCTCTGAAGAACGCTGCCGGAAATGCAGAACTAAAATTTATTGAAAAACTTTCGCCCAGTAGTACAAAATAGCCCTTGTGTAGGGCTCACCCAAATCTAAGCTCTCCGATTGAAACCGTCACCCCTATAAGAAATTCTTCAGGTTGTATGGCCCTCAGCGACAAAGACAGAGCCGAAACATTTGCCTGAGTTCTCAGGGGCATCTTCCAGCCAAAACATTCTGCAAATGTTTATGTTCTTCCACCAATCCACTCTGAAACTGAATCACAAAAGTCGTGAGAGAGCTAAAACCAAAAAGGGCTCCATCAGATACATAATAACTACAAAAATGATAGTGGAACTTCCGTACTGTGTTGTGTGTACTATTGCGGTCATCTGTAAACTCTTCAATGGAATCATAGATCTCGGCTACTACCCAAGTAAATGGAAAAAATCTGTAGCATAATGATTCCATAGCCCGGGAAAGATCAAAGTTTTCCGTCATCTTACAAACCAATAAGTTTATTATCATGCCTGTCAAAATTATTTGAAAAGTGCGTGTTATATAATGTATCTCAAGCATTCGGCCGCGTCTCGCTCAAAGGTCTCATGCTTAAAATTAAAACGCTTCTGCCTGGGTACAAGAGCTGGAAAAACATCGATGGTAAGCACCATCGTGGACCGAAGTTTATATACCCTCGCAGAATATGTAACAAAACTATTACAATAGCAATTTAGAAAAATTCACTGCAAAAGAATTAAAATACTTTTTTTTAACGAAAACAGAAAAACGTTTTATTTACTTCAATAAACAATAAAAACAAAATTATATGTTGGTTTTTGCCTCAATACAAAATAATATTAAAAATAAGAGACAAGAGTTCATTTGGTTTGGTTTTAGAGACTATCTTCGATCAGATATAATCTGACCAGGCTTACTAAAGGTCCTTTCAAAATCAGTCGAAGTGGCTGGAATGCACAATGGAGTGTTGGTGTTAGTGCGGAGAAACCATCGATTGCTTTCGAAAACTATCGATGTTCTAAAAAAATACTTAAAAACATCTATATTATCGATAGTGCCATCGATGTTTTTCGAGCTCTACTGGGTATACTCATTAAGTCCTTGAGTCGTACCTCTACAACAGAGCCTTCACCGTGATGTGCAACACAACCATATAAAACAACTACACTATTAAAGATGGAGTCTCACAAAGCAGCGCCCTTGGTCCAACCCTTTTCGTCCTTTAATGACCGACTAACAACATCCACCTTCGCTAACGACACTGCGATCCTCAGCCGCTCCAGATGCCCAGTCCGCGCAACAACCCAACTCGCCAACCACCTCATGGTAGTCGAGAAGTGGCTATCTGACAGGCTGAATAGCACGCAGATCCCCAAGTTAATGAAATCCAGTATCCACCTCGACAGAGGTCTAAAGTGGCGTAGACATATCAAACGCAAAAAACTACACCTAAAACTTAAAGCCAGCAACCTCCATTGGATTATAAACCACCGATCGCCCTTGTGTCTGGACTACAAGGTCCAGGTCCCTCTTGCAACGTACCGACTATCCAACCCAGGCTTAATTTCTTAGGGCTATTTTTCACTGATCCAGTCTACAAGACTGTTAATAGTATAAGGTTATAGTATAAGATTTTATATACTTATTCTTAGTCTCTAAAATGAGAAGATTCAATAAGTAAAGGATTCAATAAATAAATAAATAAATTTAGAAAAATTAGAACAGTTGAGAGGTAGTTGAAGCCTACCACGATGATAAGACAGGCCGTTGAGGTCTATCAAAAAATAAGTCCAGTTTGAGAGGCCGCTCAGGTCACGTCTGCGCGTCACAGCTTTTTGGGAAATTAATTGGTGTTCCAATTTGAGAATGTGCTAAAATTGTGTCATGGCACAAATGCTCACACTTCGTAATTTTTGACACCGAATACCTATTTATTTGGCATGATTTCCCAGAACTTCCCTTCTTTTATCAAATGGTGGAACCAACTGCTTCGCCGAATTCCAAAAGCTAGGGTTGTTCGCCGAAAAAGGAAAACGAAAATGCACTATTATTAATCTTTTTTCCGAGGCTAAAATGAAGGAAAAGCACTTCGTAGTCCCCAATTCCCGGAAAATGTACTATTAAATGGCGACTAGCGACTAGCGCCCTAACTGTGAAATTTCCATTGAATGAAAAGAAGAAGATCGAAGAGCGAAGCACTGCTACAATCAACACTGCTACTACATCAACAACTAGCTTACAGGAACCGTACCCGAATTTAGCATAACAACGATATTTAAAGCTTATTTTTTAAACCAAAATCTTTCGGCTATGTGTCAGCTTAAAATGCACACTGATAAACATTTTACCTTATTTAGATTATTTTTGTTTACATTTCAATCCATATACTTTCAAATTTTCATACATTACTTACCTAAAACTACTGCTCCAACAAGCCTAGTATGAAGTATGTTATATGAAATATTAATTTAAATCTTTATTTGTTTTCAGTTTGAATTAGATGAAAACGGATGTGCAAAACTTGGATCTGGACTACGAGGATTAGGAACCGATGTCGCTATTATAAGTAGCATGGTTTTTTTAGCCCAATTTATTTTATCTCTATGTATGGGAACAATTATAAAACTAGCAGGAACAACGACAGCTGTAATTAGCACAGCAAGTTTTTTAAGTTTTTGTGGTGCCATATCTGCTACAAATATTATGTATTTGGACTTATAATTTTTAAGTTGGAACTGAACTTATAAACTATATTTATAAAACTAACCTGCATGAATATATGATACTATTCGATCTAAATTGAATTTAAATTTATTTTATTTTATGTTTGTTAACTACAACAAATGTACTATGGTACATTTCTGTGGATTGGTGATAAATTCTCTTTCTTTGGGAAGTTAATTCAAAATCGAATTAAGTTTGTAAAGGAGTTCTAGAACTTCTAGTTAGAGTTTGTCAGAGTATCTTTAAATAGAGATTTTTTGCTGAATTGGGAAGTTATTATATAAATCAAGTCACAAAAATAATCCAGTTGTTTCGGAATAACTACTTAGTAGAGGAGTATTAAATCAATTTTTATATAATTCATATTGATAATATAATTTTAAATATTGTATTTAACTTACACGAAACACGATATTAAAGCGGATTTCCGTAAATTGGCCCGCGACTTTCCCGAGATTTCCGCTGAACCGTTGATCGAAAAATGCGTGGATTTGGGCGTGAGGTGCAATGAGATCTGCGAGACCGGCGGACGCTGGAGCCTGGAGAGATTGGCCAATTTCATAGCCAAGAAGGCCATGGGCAAGAGCAAGAAAGTTAGGATGAGCAAGTGGCATGTTATTCCTCTGGACGAGAACCAGCTGATGTACGCCGCCATCGACGTTTATATTGGGCAGGTTATCCAACGGGATCTGGAGAAGCGCGAAAAAGTGACGCTCCAGAATGAGGAGGAGTTCAAAGAGCAGAATGGTGATGCTGCCTTCAAAGCAGTCTAGGCCTTGGGTGAAACCTTTTTAACCAAGATCAACGAGGTGACTTTGTGGACATGAGACTTGTTTTTAAATTTCTTTATACATTTTATCGAATTCTATTGTTTGCTTATCTTTGATGGATTATTCGAAACCCTTTATGCTTATAAATAATGTCGCATATTTACAATCTCACCTTTAAGAAGACACATGTTGCCATTTTTTTAAACAAATCACCAATATTTCTCAATGATGCGCACCTAATGTTGTTGCCAAGTCAATTACGAATAAAACAAGACCAAAGTATCAAAGTCGAAAAAACACAGAAAAAAAATGCGAGTTGCATATTTCGAAGCAAAAATGTTGTCTTTCTCATTCGAAACACACAATAAGTTATTTTTTTCCTGTAAGCTCCTCCATTAAGCTATAAAAAACTCCAAGAGTTTTTCAAATTGGTCAGAAACTTTTCGAGCAGGAATTTTCAAAAGTGAAAAAGTGCCGAAAAACGGGTTTTTGACCATAAATTGAGATTTTGAGGGTGTTGGAAGAATTTCAAACATGGTTTTGTGTTATATTCGACCTGCTTAACGATCTTTACTAGGTTCCTTCAAAAGTTCTTTTACTTTTTTAAAATTTTTTACACTGTGTTATTATACAGTTTCTTTTACATTTCTCAGCTTGCAAGTAATTTTAATTTTGTAAATTCGCATTAAACACTTCTAAAACATATAATGAAATTATACATATCTGTAAAGATTGGACACGCAACAGGCAATTCTGTTCAATACTTTATTTATCCCTATATGTAGTAAGCTTGTTCAAACTACTTGAATTATATTTTTTTTATATAAACATACATGATAGTTTTAAAGTAACTGATCTTGTTATTACAAGAGAGATCAAAGATAATTAAATTATATATTAAATTAAAAAGAATACGATAAACTTTTACCACTAACATTTATTTTTTAATTGCTTTTAAAAACTCAAAAAAAATTGTGGTAAAAAAAATTAAGAATAATTGTTAATTTTTAATTAAAGTTGCTTAATAACTTTTATTTTCACTTTTTATAAAAACAAGCTTTTCGGTTGCGGCCGGAGAGATGCGACCCGGTAAACTGGAATCGGGTCTCTTGCCAGGGGAGGGGTAACTGCCCACGGCCGTGCAGCCGGCCCCGTTGTCCGGGCCAGTCGCCAGACTTGCACAGGACCAATCCGGGAAGGATGAGTCGGCCCCATCAACCGGGTGCCGGCTTTTCAGGACGGATCGCTTTGCCTAGACCTGGGTATCGCGGCTGTCAAACAGAAGCCGTTTTCACAAGCCATTGAAGTAGGTCTTCCTGGTCGGAGAAATCCACCCACTTTGGCCATGCGGCCGATCTGCCGGTGCCAGAAGAGTTCCCCGAATCGGAGGGCCGGTGCAGTCATCCGGGAACCGGCGGTCCGAATCGGGTGGTGCTGCAGGGAGGGAGAACCCCCGGTCCTGTCAGCCAGGAAATGGACAGGGGGTTACTTCTCGCGCTACTTCTCGGCACCAGACTCCATGTCCTCCGCCAACAACGCTGCCCATCCGTCTGCCACGTGTGATTCTGGTTGTCCTGTTAGTCGTTATCCGCACGCATTATTCTCCATTAGAAGTTTGCCAAAGACTCGATCGAAGAGCGGAGGGGATTGCTCAAAGCCCTTCACTATTGCCGGTAGCGGCCGCTTTGCTGCTGTCTTTCCTCCTTTGGGCTTCACACACACAAGAGTGGCAGCTGTGAGTTACTTTCGGAGGCCCGCATTTGTGCGCACTATGGCCGTCCTCTTTTGGCGGCGGTGGCCCCGAGTGATACTTTCCCGGCCGGCGTGCCCGCAAAGTAGGCGGTGATTAGCTCCTCATCGTCTCTGCAGCTGGCAGAAGCGGCTCGTCATCTCCCGAACTTACTTCAACGAATACCGAATCCGACACGTTATCGTAAACCGCCCAGCCGTACTACGACGACTGGTGGGGGTGGCACGGGATTCTCCCTGCGTGATCGTGGAGGCGGCACCTCCAAATGGATGTCCCTGAAACGCGTGTGGGTAATCTTAGCACGTCTTGGAAGAGCGTCCCGATCAACTCTTCAAGGGTTAGCCCTTCGCACCGAAATGGGCTGATTCTTGAGGATGGCCGGGAAGGAATATATCTGAGAATTCCCGTCGGACTTCTGTCCAGGTTCGTCCCTGTTGATGTTCATGTTAATGTTCAGAGCCAGCTCTCAGCGCGAAAGGCTAGAAAACTTATGATAGCGTGGGACAGATACTTCCGGTCGACCCGGTAAGTCGAATACTTCCTTCTTGTGCTTCACAAAGCTGAGCGGATTTGAGGTGCCGTTAAAAGTGTATCTCCACTTGGTCACCAAGTCGACTAGGATGGGGCAAATTCTTAAGCCAAAGTGGATGGCGTTCGCGCGTGCAGTGTCTTGAAATTTCCTCGAGTCCCTGTGCACGGGAAAGTGCTGCGTAGTATGGTTAACGTGTGATTGATTGTTCGTTGGCGTTTGTCGCTTAGTGTTTCCGGAAGGTGTGTTTCAGTACTTGTGTTCAATTATCCCGAGTAGGGACAGGTCTTTGGAGTGGTCTGGTTGTCATTAACTGTACTGGGAACAACCCAGCCACGGTTGAGAAGGATGGCCTCCAGTTCGTGCTTCTTTATGTAGGATATTCACGTGACTCCCATCTTGTAGTCGACAGTGATCAAACTGCATGTGTGCATAGGGATCTTTATTGGTATTCTTGTGTTTGCTAAGGCGGGATGAGTGTCCTTGAGTGGATGTGTATCCTTGCGATGATCCTTGCGATTGTGGTGGGTCCTGGCTAGGTTGCAGGAGCGGCGATGCTTTGATCCTGGGAGCACCTTGTATTAAGGTTTGAGGACCTTTGGGTGTCCTTGAAGTCAGGTTGGGTCCTGTGTATCCTTTATGATCCTTGTTGTATGCCCTTGTTGATTGATAGTGTTGTCATTGGTGACTGATGGCGTACACCTTGTCACTATGATGTGGTGTCGTATGGCGCTGATAATCAACGGCCTTTTGAAGTCCAGGAATGTTATCTCTTGTAGCTCTGCTAATCGACTGTCGTGATTGTGTGTCAGGGTCGACTGCATCGGATCCCCTCTGCTAGCCTCGAGATTCGTACTTGGTAAAAAGGACCTGTTGAGCGACAGAATTAGGGAAACTAGAAAACTGATGGCATGGAGGCCGGCTGCTGCGTCGACGTGTCTTGCGGCTCTCCCTCTCTCTCTTTCTATTTTTTCTTACTTATATATCAATTGCATAAACTCCCCTAACGGGGTACAGCCAGATGGACGATTTGCCTCCACGCTCCTCTGTCCTGTGCGCGACTCAGCCAGTTGATGATCCCAAGCGTCACCAGAATTGCGTCCATATGGTCTCTCCAACGTGCGCGTGGTCTTTCTCTCCTACGTTGTCCGCCAACTACCGCATCGAAAACGGATCGAGCTGGAGTTGTTCCCTCCATGCGAGCTATGTGGCCAAGCCAGCGAAGTCGCTGAATATTAATACGCTTGACTATGTCAACATTGCCATATAGCTCATACAGCTCATCGTTCCACCTGATACGGTAGGTTCCGCCAACGCAAACAGGTCCGAAGATCTTACGAAGGATTTTTTTCTCGAAGACACCAGGAGCAGCTGCATCTGACTGCATCACCGACCGCACCATATAGAAGCAGTGGAATGATGAGGGCCTTGTAAATGGTTAGCTTCGCCTTTCGAGAGAGGGCTCTGCTGTTCATTTGCCTACTGAGCCCAAAGTAACTTCTGTTGGCAAGTGTGATCCTCCGCTTGATCTCCAGGCTGACATCGTTGTTGCTGGTCACTGCAGTTCCTAGATAGACAAAGTCCTTGACCGACTTAAAGCCATAGTCTCCAGCAGTAAGATGAGAGTCAAGACGCCTCGTCTCTCGGTTACTGCACACCATAAACTTTGTTTTGCCCATATTCACTGAAAGACCAACTCTAGCCGATTCTCTTTCAATAGCTTCAAAAGCCGCAGTCATATCACGCTTGGTACGACCAATGATGTTGTGACGAGCTGTCAGTGTCCGGACGGCTCAGGGATGGCCAGGGGTCGTCGAAGATATTTTATTTGGTTCAGGTGGGGTTGCTGTAAGAGAATCCGACCCGGGTCCCAGAGGAGAAGACGAGAGAATTACACAGTAATTGTACGAAACGCAATTGGTTACAAATGAGTCAGGGGTCGCGGTCCTTGTCGCGCGCACGGGTGGCCGTCCGGCTCGGAGTCGTCCTATCCCGCTCTACGGGTCACGGGGCAGCGTCGAGGTTCCGACAGGGCGGCTCGTAGGTCTTCGGGTACCCGCCCACGAACTTCTCCCACGCCTGTGGGTGGTCGGTCAGGTTCACTATGGATGAGAGTGGGTAGAGACCGGTCGGGTCTACTAATTAGTGTGGGGAGTTGAGAGGCCGATCAGGTCTACTAATGGGTGGGAAGAGTTTAGAGGCCGTTCTAGTCTACCAAGTGGTGAGAAGAGTTTAGAGGCCGATCAGGTTTACTAGTTGATGAGAAGGGTTTAGAGGCCGTTCTGGTCTACTAAGTGGTGAGAATGGTTTAGAGGCCGGTCTGGTCTACTAATTGATGAGAAGGGTTTAGAGGCCGATCAGGTCTACTAGTTAATGAGAAGGGTTTAGAGGCCGTTCTGGTCTACTATATATCGAGAAGAGTTTAGAGGCCGTTCTGGTCTACTAGATATCGAGAAGAGTTTAGAGGCCGATCAGGTCTACTAATTAATGAGAAGAGTTTAGAGGCCGTTCTGGTCTACTATATATCGAGAAGAGTTTAGAGGCCGTTCTGGTCTACTAGATATCGAGAAGAGTTTAGAGGCCGATCAGGTCTACTAATTAATGAGAAGAGTTTAGAGGCCGTTCTGCCGTACTATATATCGAGGAGCGCGGGTCGGTAAACCGAGCCGTAGAATGAGACGTACTATGTAAAGGCTACTAGGATTAGTTAATTACCACGCCGTTTACCCGTCTCCTGGGGTTTCCGATGTCGTCCTTACCGATGATCCTTGCTCGTCCTTGTCCGCTGGTACTTGGCTGCTGATCGTTGGTTCTAGTCAGGAGACCTTTGCCGTTTGCCGGCCGAAACTGAATGAGCTCCGTACTGCTGGGGTGCGTTTTATATAGCGGTTCGGCGGGCCTAGTGTGCCCGCATCGCCGCCCGCATTTGGCCGCATTAGTGTGCCCTGCCTATCGCGGTCGGTGTGCCCAGTCGCGTGCGATCAGTGGCGCGGGAGCGCATCGGGTTTGAATTTGAATGCGGTTGTGTGTGGCTTTTCTTCATTTATTTATTTTTCATTTCTTTCAGTTCTGTGTTTCTCCTTTATTTGTTCTCCATGTTTTACTTCATGTTTTACTTCTTCTTATTTTCTATGTGAGTGTTTCTCTCCTTATACTATTTGCTTAACCTTTATTTGTTTCTCTTCATGTGTTTGCTTTATTTACTTATCTTATTCTCTATGTGCGCGTACGGCGCGTCACATCCCCCCCTCCTTTAGGAAAAGATGTGCTCCTTCACTTTCACCACATTCGCGCGCGAGATGGTCACGCTCCACGTCTTCTCGCCGTCCTCCACAATACACGACAGCTGTTTCCCGAATTTTTCTGCGTCATCCTCTGCCGGATCTCGTTCACGGCTCCCGCAGACAACCGCGCACCCTCCGGGACATGCCACCCCCAGCTCTTGTGGTCCTCCGCGTGTTTCACCAGGATGTCGCAATCGGGCGAGGTCCCTTGTCTGTCTGACGAGCTGCTCCCTGGGTTCACACTGCGCTGTTGCATCCCCAAGTGTTGGCGTTGGGACGCATATGCGCGTGGTGTTGCTCCAGTTGCTGGCGCTTCCGGGTGCTCTTCCATCCGTTGCGTGTGCCGGTGGGGTGGTGGCTGCCGCTGCTCGACTTCCACGAGTTGCTCGGCCCAAGATACTTGCATGCGCATGGGCGGCTTTGCTCTGGGTGCTTCATCCGGGCGTTGACGTGGTGTCTGTTGCGTTGGCTATGGTGTGGGCTGCGTTTTTATCGGCGCTTCCACTTGGCGCGTGCGTGGTGTCGGTGGATTTGGTGCTGGAGCCCGTGCCTCTGGAGCTGGCGCTGGAGCCCGTGCCTCTGCTTGCTGTGGAGCTGGTGCCGGCGCCTGTGCCTCTGCTTGCTGTGGAGCTGGTGCTGGAGCCTGTGCCTCTGCTCGCTGCGCTGCCTGGAGCCTTGCCAATCGGATGCCCGCTGGCTGTAGAGGCCTTGAGCTCGTCTCGTCTCCTTTTTCATGCGTGGTATGTGCGACTCTCTTCTTGCCGCCCGCCGTCTTCGCTATGGTGACCTTGGCTGGTGGTGCCCGCGTACCTCCTTCTGCTGCCGCTTTTCCCATTTTGGCAGGCGCCGTTCTCTTCCTGGCCGTGCCGGGCATCGCCGCCGCCTCCACCAGTCTGGCCCTGCTGCTGTTGGCCGCTAGCTTCTGGTGGCTCTCCCGGAATTTCCTTACGCTGTCCTGCAGCCGCTGCATCTTGTTGCCTGTGTGACTCCAGGAACGCCTGCACTGTTTCCTCCGATGGTTCTCCTTCTTCCTCGCCGATCGGTCCCATTCCCGGGTTTTCATTGTTCTCCTCGCCGTCTGCCGCCGTGATCTCCAGCTCCAATTCGCCACATCTTAATGTGCTGTTGGCCCCGGCTAGGAAATCCATCCCTAACAGTATCCCTCCTGATACGTGTGTTAGTATCACAAATGATATGTGGAAACAACTTCCCCCGATTCGAATTTCCGCTGCAAACGTTCCTACGGTCTTTTGTTTTGCACCATTGGCCAGCGTTATCTCCGATCGGGCTCCATTCCATTTGCCCTGGTTCCGGAGGTCTCTGTACTTGGCCAGGCTTATGGCACTCCGAGATGCTCCAGTGTCTATCACACCCTTCGCCGTCTTTCTTCCCACTTCTATCCTGGCTACTATCTGGAACCCGTCGCAACTCAACTGGTCCCCCACCGCTGGCTCTTGGGTCGCCGCCTGAGTTGCCAGCTTTATCTGCTCGGTCTGCAGCATTCTGTTGTTCTTATGCCGTTCCTTCCGCAGACCCAGCAGAATAGCCTTGGCGGGTTGCTACAGGCCGGTGCCGCGTGACCTGTTCCACCACACCGCATGCAGACGTCTGGTCGTAGCTGCTGTTGACTTGGCTGCTCGACCCTTGTCCGGTTTTCGGAGGCTTCTATCTCCTCTACTTCTTCTGCCAATTTGAGGAACTGTGTTAGCGTCTCGAATCCTGTTCTCCGCGTGTACAATTTTATCTTGCTCCTGCAATTCCGGTAGACACGGTCAAGCTTTTCTTCCTCTGACAGCTTGGTGAACCGCATCAGCTTCCGCAAGCTCATTGCATACTCTCGCACCGGTTCCGTCTCTCGCTGCCGTAGTTGCGCGATCTGCATTTCCACCTGTTCCTCGTATCTCGGAGGCAAAAAGTATTCCAGGAGTTCCGTCGTCAGCTCTGTCCAGCTGTTGATCCGGGTTGGTGTGGTATTCCACCAATCGCTTGCGGCTCCTTCCAGTACAAAGGGCATCGTCTGGACGAGCTGGTCTTTTTGAATCCCGTACGCAGCTGCCCACTGCTCCATCTTGCTGAGGAACTCTAACGGGTTCGTTGATCCTTGAAATCGGATGCCCCAGTTTCGTACTCTGTCCACGATTTCCGTCTCGACTCTCCGTTCCACCTTTAGGTCGTTTCTCGTATCCATTTCCTCCTTTTGCTCTTTCTCCTCCGTTATCAATATCCCTGGTACTGAACCGCGCGTCGGACTCCTGTCTTTCTTGTATTTCCGCGTTACTTCTGCGAGTCTCTCTTTGACCGTTCCGCTATGATCCGTTCTTTTCCCGAATGCGGCTAATAACCGCCTCAATTCCTCGTTCCTTCCTGTACTTTCCAACCCGAACTCGGCTGCGTATTCCGTTAGTTCGTCTTTCGTCGCCAGATACACCCAGCTCGACATTCCTCTATCGGTATCAGATCTCTTGCAACCCCTACACCTGTCTCGGGCGCCACTGTGACGAGCTGTCAGTGTCCGGATGGCTCAGGGATGGCCAGGGGTCGTCGCAGATATTTTATTTGGTTCAGGTGGGGTTGCTGTAAGAGAATACGACCCGGGTCCCAGAGAAGACGAGAGAATTACACAGTAATTGTACGAAACGCAATTGGTTACAAATGAGTCAGGGGTCGCGGTCCTTGTCGGGCGCACGGGTGGCCGTCCGGCTCGGAGTCGTCCTATCCCCTCTACGGGTCACGGGGCAGCGTCGAGGTTCCGACAGGGCGGCTCGTAGGTCTTCGGGTACCCGCCCACGAACTTCTCCCACGCCTGTGGGTGGTCGGTCAGGTTCACTATGGATGAGAGTGGGTAGAGACCGGTCGGGTCTACTAATTAGTGTGGGGAGTTGAGAGGCCGATCAGGTCTACTAATGGGTGGGAAGAGTTTAGAGGCCGTTCTGGTCTACTATATATCGAGAAGAGTTTAGAGGCCGTTCTGGTCTACTATATATCGAGGAGCGCGGGTCGGTAAACCGAGCCGTAGAATGAGACGTACTATGTAAAGGCTACTAGGATTAGTTAATTACCACGCCGTTTACCCGTCTCCTGTGGTTTCCGATGTCGTCCTTACCGATGATCCTTGCTCGTCCTTGTCCGCTGGTCCTTGGCTGCTGATCGTTGGTTCTAGTCAGGAGACCTTTGCCGTTTGCCGGCCAAAACTGAATGAGCTCCGTAGTGCTGGGGTGCGCTTTATATAGCGGTTCGGCGAGGCTAGTGTGCCCGCATCGCCGCCCGCATTTGGCCGCATTAGTGTGCCCTGCCTATCGCGGTCGGTGTTTTTTTTTTTTTTTTTTAAATTCGTTCTTTATTTATATGTGGGGGGGGGGTGGGTATATTACAAGTGGGAGGGGTAGCGTATGGCTAGAAATTCTTCATTTCTTTCAGTTCTGTGTTTCTCCTTTATTTGTTCTCCATGTTTTACTTCATGTTTTACTTCTTCTTATTTTCTATGTGAGTGTTTCTCTCCTATTTGCTTAACCTTTATTTGTTTCTCTTCATGTGTTTGCTTTATTTACTTATCTTATTCTCTATGTGCGCGTACGGCGCGTCACAATGTCAATATCATCAGCGTAACCAAGGATCTGGACACATTTCTGTCCACGTATTGTGCCCCCTCGATGCACTCCAGCTTTCCTTATGACACTCTCCATTAGCAGATTGAAGAGCACACAAGATAGCGAGTCGTCTTGTCTGAGACCTCGCCTGGGACTGAAGGTTTCGGACTGGTCATTTCCTACCTTGACAGAGCTGATGGTGTTGCTCAATGTCATAATACAAAGCCGTACTAGCTTTGCAGGAATACCAGACTCAGACATGGTGGCATACAAGCGTCCTCGCCGTGGACTATTAAAATCAGCTTTGAAATCGACAAACAGGTGGTAGTTGTCGATTTGGTTCTCATCCGCTTTCTCCAGGATCTGGCGTAGTGTGAAGATCTGGTCTACTGTGGACAGACCAGGGCGAAAGACACATTGCTACGGTCCGATCAATGCTTGAGCATATGGCTTAAGTCTCTCACACATTATGCTCGTGAGAACTTTGTATGCGACGAGAAGAAGACTGAAGCCACGTGTGACGATCTGTCATTGCTCGGGTGGCTCAGGGATGACCAGAATTCGTCACAGGAATTTATATTTGGTTCAGGTGTGGTTGCTGTAAAAGATTCCGATACGGTACAAATTATCTTTATGTTTATTAACTTAATAGGTACAGATTAATGGTAGTTTCATTTCTCGTCGGTCGCCGGTCAGGTCTACTAATTAATGAAAAGGGTTTGAGAGGCCAATCAGGTCTACTACAAATGAGAAGAGTTTTAGAGGCCAATCAGGGCTACTATAATACGTAATAAGCAAAGTCTACTGTGATTAGTTAGTTACCACGCCATTTGCCCGTCTCCTATGGCTCTGCTGAACTCCTTTCCGCTGGTCCTTATTTGCGGGTCCTGGTTAGGTGAACCTTTGCCGATCGCCGGCCGAACTAAATGAGCTCCGGAGGTTGTGGTGCTCCGTATATAGCGGTTTGGCGGAGGCTAGTGTACCCGCATATCCCAACCGAATTTGGCCGCATTAATGTGGCCAGATCGGCCAGATCATTTCGGGCCAGTATGACCCGTCGCGCACTATCATTAATGCGCGAGTTACCGCCTCAGTATTTACCCTCGGCGGTTCCCCGCCAAAACCCCCTCGACAACCAGAGACCTAGAGGGCCAAAAAAATACTTCGTTACTACCCATTTGGAACGCCGAGTCATATCGAGTAGCACTGGAATTGCTGAATCAACACAAACATCGGGCTAAACAAAACCTGTTGCAACGCCGAATCGAATTTAAAACAAACACAATGTATGAAACCAAACTGTAAAGAACTAGAAAGAAATTTAAGAATTCATTCTGATTTATAAACTCGACTCAAACGGGTGTTATTTGGGGACAACCAACCGCTCAACTACGAAACTCAAAACTCCGGGACCTACTAAAAGGAAATAACTGGCGCAGTCGGAGGTTCCAGGCCGAAGGACGAATCAACAGGATTTCGTGAAGACCAGGAGATGCAGTTAATTTTAATAATTTTAATGTAAGGAAAACAGTGAGTATAGTGAAATGGAGGTGAAAATAGTAAAAACCTCGAGTGACCAATTAAAAATGGTCAAGCAGTGGGAATATGAAACGCAAGTGAAAACCAATATAATAAAAAAAAAAAATAAAATAATAATAATAAAAGGGGCTGAACTAAGCCAAACTGAAATGATATAAATAAATACTATATAATTAAGACCATAAGCAATGTAAGCCAAAAGCTAACCTTCGTGTGTAATAACAGAAGAAGTAGATGCAAGGCCGAGTTGTTGTTTCAATAAAAGAATTAAAAGAATTCGAGTTGTGTCTAAATGAAGTGCAAAAAAATGGGTTCGAACAAGCAAACGGTCGGTGGTGGATGTCGTGGCTCGACGTCGCAGAGAACGGCTCGATCAAACGAAAGTCCGTCAGAGTACGGTGGCGGTTGTCGGATGTTCGATGTGACTAAGAGGCTCGGTCGGGGGGAATGCCAACAAGTTCGACTGCTTGTTAAAAGAGGGAGATGGTCGAGCAGAACGGCTCGATGGTTGTATAGAAGTTTGATAGTCGGCTCGTTCGCATGTATTAGCCAGGGCCCTGTAACGCACAAGGCGGCTGGAACGGTCTCCTGGATGAGCTGGGTCGTCCGTCGAGGGTGTTGGTTGACGGCGGTGGCGTCGCTCCGGGGTGAGGTCCGTCGTCGGGTGGGCCGTTGCTCAGCGGGTGGCGTCGGGACGCGACGGTGATCGTCGTCCGTCGGCCGGACGTGTCCTGGGCGCTGGAAAGAGAAAGAAGAACGGGGACCCTGGGGACCGCTAGGTCGGCCGCGAGAGAGGGGAGGGAATACCTGGGGACCGCTAGGTCGGCCGCAAGAGCGAGAGAACCCTAACTTGGGACCGCTAGGTCTGCCGAGCGAGAGAGAGAACACTTGGGGACCGCTAGGTCGACCGCAAGAGCGAGAGAACCCTAACTTGGGACCGCTAGTTCTGCCAGAGAGAGAGAGAACACTTGGGGACCGCTAGGTCGACCGCATGAGCGAGAGAACCCTAACTTGGGACCGCTAGGTCTGCCGAGCGAGAGAGAGAACACTTGGGGACCGCTAGGTCGACCGCAAGAGCGAGAGAACCCTAACTTGGGACCGCTAGGTCTGCCAGAGAGAAAGAGAGAACACTTGGGGACCGCTAGGTCGACCTCAAGAGCGAGAGAACCCTAACTTGGGACCGCTAGGTCTGCCAGAGAGAGCGAGAGGGCGGATCGGGGGTCCGAGCCGTTGAGGGGAGAGGGGAACGGGGAAATAGGCAACTACTACGGTTAGCTAACTACAAATATATTGCCAAACCTACTGGTCCGGCTTACCAAAGTGACTTTGCTGCTCTGCCTACAATCGCTGGCGGCTGCTGAGTAAATTTATGAGGCCAGCCGCCCGCTTTATATAGCCCCTGGCTAAGCCTAGTGTGCCCGTTGCCTCCTCACAGATCTGCCTGAACTGTTGTGACCAGCTCCCCTGGTCTAGTGTGCCCATTCGCCCGTGGTTGGCGCGCGCGCGCAACTTATTTGAATTCGGATTCTTTAGGGTTCTGTTCTTTTCTTTTTATTTTCATTCGTCTTCATTCTGTTTAAGCTCAGTATCCAGCAAATATAGTTGTCACGCAGCGCAAAAATGTTTATTCTTTTGAAGTGTGACCGCTCTTTCTACTCGTTGCTCGGCATTTTTTGAGGGCCAATGATGCAGTCATACTTTGTTGACAACCGGCAAAATTTGAAACATCACACACATTCATCTTTTTATGATTTGTTTTAGATTAATAATTGTCGCAAAGCTATTGACATGCGTTCCGGCGGCTGCGCCTGCCTTGGACTGCTCATAGTACATGTCTAAGGAACTCGGATGATTGTATATGGGCTCTTTTAAGCAAGTGCGGGGATCCGTGTTCTGTTCAGAAACATGATTGCACCAGCGGCCATACCCATGTCCTATGCCAGTTGCATAACGAGATGCAAAAGTGGCCAATTTTCCCTTCGACAGTCCTGCATCTTTATTTTTAATTTTACCTTTTCGTCCCAGGTCTTTTAATGCAAATTCATATAATTTCCCGATTCCCAATATATTGTATTTGTCTTTATCAAGTCAATTAGGACTGTATTCGCTCTTTTTATACGACTTTTCCACGTATTTTTGTTCATGCCGGGATCCATAGTTTGCAATATGTGAAGGGCAGAGCGAGAGGCAAACGTTGGCGACAGACAGATTATTAAAAATTTTATTCTTTTTCGCTACGCGTTATGGAAATACTAAAACTAAAAATCTCCTAAATCTTGCACCGTTCTAGTATTTTCGAAACTGTACTGGATACCACCCTTTGGAACTGACCTACGTGACAAGCTGTTTCAAACTATTTGCCTCTCGCTCTCTCTCACTGCTTTGCAACAGTTTTCTTCTCTCTGGATACTGTGCTTTACTGTTCTCTTTATTTCTCTTTTCTCTTTTTATACCCTGGCAGGGTATTATAATTTTAGTCAGAAGTTTGCAACGCAGTGAAGGAGACATTTCCGACCCTATAAAGTATATATATTCTTGATCAGTATCACCAGCCGAGTCGATCTAGCCATGTCCGTCTGTCCGTCTGTCTGTCTGTCCGTCTGTCCGTTTCTACGCAAACTAGTCCCTCAGTTTTAAAGCTATCTGAATGAAACTTTGCACATATGCTTCTATATGCTCTCACTACTATATATGTCGGAACGGGCCGGATCGGACGACTATATCATATAGCTGCCATAGGAACGATAGGAAATTTTTGAGAAAAAAAATGTTTACTATGCCAATTTTCAATATAGTTTCCTATAATTTGATACATGGCCTTTTTGTATTATTCCAGAATTTCGGTTTTAATTTTATTCAAATCGGACCACTATATCATATAGCTGCCATATCAATTCATTTAATTTGTTCGCAACATATTTCGTTTGCAAACATTTTTTTCGCTAGCAACATTTTTTTCTAGCAACATTCTGAGAAAGCGGAAAGTCAGAACATTTTTCTTCTTCTTCTTCTACTTACTGCCAGGGTATTTAAACTTCGGCATGCCGAAGTTAGCTTCCTTTCTTGTTTACATTTATTCTTATTCATTCGTCTTCATTCTGTTTACTGCTCTGTCTTTCTGAATTTATTCTTATTGTGCGCGGTACGCGTCACAACCGTTCACATGTATTAGGCGGTGCACTGTAATGTTCAGGGCGGCCGCTTAGCGTAGGAATGGTTAGGAGTAAGCTATGCTCAGTACTACAAGTCAAGGGGAACACCGGGGTGCAGGACTGTCCGCATTTGGTTCCGAGACTGTATCGCACAGCCAAGGAGCTAGCTTCAGCATGCAGGGTGTTAATTTGGAGTAGATGATACCGTAGCAATAACTGTCCGCAATTGGTTGTGAGGCTGTATCGCACAGCCAAACAGCTAGCTTCAGCATGCAAGGTAAATTAAATAAATTAAATAAATTGAATAAATTAAATAAATTCAATAAATTCAATAAATTCAATAAATTCAATAAATTAAATAATTTAAATAAATTAAATAAATTAAATAAATTAAATAAATTAAATAAATTAAATAAATTAAATAAATTAAATAAATTAAATAAATTAAATAAATTAAATAAATTAAATAATTTAAATAAATTAAATAAATTAAATAAATTAAATAAATTAAATAAATTAAATAAATTAAATAAATTAAATAAATTAAATAAATTAAATAAATTTAATAAATTTAATAAATTTAATAAATTTAATAAATTCAATAAATTCAATAAATTCAATAAATTCAATAAATTCAATAAATTCAATAAATTAAATAAATTAAATAAATTAAATAAATTAAATAAATTAAATAAATTAAATAAATTAAATAAATTAAATAAATTAAATAAATTAAATAAATTAAATAAATTAAATAAATTAAATAAATTAAATAAATTAAATAAATTAAATAAATTAAATAAATTAAATAAATTAAATAAATTAAATAAATTAAATAAATTAAATAAATTAAATAAATTAAATAAATTAAATAAATTAAATAAATTAAATAAATTAAATAAATTAAATAAATTAAATAAATTAAATAAATTAAATAAATTAAATAAATTAAATAAATTAAATAAATTAAATAAATTAAATAAATTAAATAAATTAAATAAATTAAATAAATTAAATAAATTAAATAAATTAAATAAATTAAATAAATTAAATAAATTAAATGAATTAAATAAATTAAATAAATTAAAAAAATTAAATAGATTAAATAAATTAAATAAATTAAATAAATTAAATAAATTAAATAAATTAAATAAATTAAATAAATTAAATAAATTAAATAAATTAAATAAATTAAATAAATTAAATAAATTAAATAAATTAAATAAATTAAATAAATTAAATAAATTAAATAAATTAAATAAATTAAATAAATTAAATAAATTAAATAAATTAAATAAATTAAATAAATTAAATAAATTAAATAAATTAAATAAATTAAATAAATTAAATAAATTAAATAAATTAAATAAATTAAATAAATTCAATAAATTCAATAAATTCAATAAATTCAATAAATTAAATAAATTAAATAAATAAAATTAAATAAATAAATAGCAAAAATGAATAAAATAAATGAAAAAGATTATTAAGAAATAAAGAAATAAAAGGAAAACAAGCGACAATTACACAGGCCGACAAAATTTTGACCCAGAAACCAGTATATACTTTTCCGAAGGTTTTCGGTGCGCTGAATCCGAATCCGAGGTCGAAATTTCCGAATTGGCTCTAATTTCCAAGATATCCTAACCTAAAAGTGCAAAAACAGCGTTTTTTGCCTACATTTGAGGTTATGTAGCATCGAATTTGTTCTTTTACTGAAAATACTAAAAAAGCCATCTTAAAGTATATCCCTTGCCCTTTCAAATGCTGTTGAGTTTGATTAAATATCTATTTTTTTTGCTGAGATATCGTACTTTGAAATTTTCATGTTAATGAATTTCCTCAAAAAAAACATTATGGATAGGCCCTATGAAGCAAACATTTTTCTTACACATAAAACAGCTTAAATCTGTTAATCGGGGGTTTTTGGGGTCGATTATCCCGAATCCGGACTCAAATTTTCAAAATTCAAGATGGCGGATCCAATATGGCGGACCAAATTCGTAAAAACTTACTGGATCAAGCTGAAACTGGGCATATGGGGGTCGTCGGGGTCGCTGTTTACCAAACTGAGATAAAATTCTGAAATTTGATGATGAAATTTGATGTTAGATGTTAGATGTAAGTAAAAAATTCAATATGGCGACCATAAAACGACCATAAACGAAATCGCGGGGAATGTTAGACAGCTCACTCGACAAAGAATACTCTATATCAATTTCAAAGTACGATATCTCAGCGAAAAAAAAAGATATTTAATCAAACTCAACAGCATTTGAAAGAGCAAGGGATATACTTTAAGATGGCTTTTTTAGTATTTTCAGTAAAAGAACAAATTCGATGCTACATAACCTCAAATATAGGCAAAAAACGCCGTTTTTGCACTTTTAGGTTAGGATATCTCGGAAACCAGAGATTTCGACCTCAGATTCGGATTCAGCGCACCAAAACCCTTCGGAAAAGTATATACTGGTTTCTGGGTCAGAGGGTGGAGCTGATTTTGTCGGCCTGTGTTATTATTAAACCCTGTTTATGTGAGGGGCCACTGTGCCGCCTCTGCGCACAGAGCTTTCGCTCTCGTCCGCGCTCGCCTCTCTTTTGCGCTCGCTTCCGAGCTCGAGCTCTGGTTGCGGACTTCGCGATCGGCCGCCGTCGATCTCGCGCGCTCACATCAGCGGCTTTAGTTTTTAAGTCAGTTCCATGTATGAATGCAAGAAATAAACATTGAAGTCCCACGACGCCCCCGCCTCTTGATATTCTTTCTGGTGCCTTTGCTACCCTTTCTTTTTTAATTATTTCGCTTTGCGCCGTGGGAATTCCTGCAGTTTCTTACATCTACTTGATCGCTTATTTTGGAGGATCGGCCCCCCCACAAACATTGGTCCATCAGAGCCGGATTTTTCGTTCATCTTCGCCACTTCTGCCAGCAGTTCCCGGCTTGTTCCGCCCAAAGATAAGTACAATCTTGCCTCTGCTTCTACTGCCTGCCGGTTAATAGTGCTCCTAGTCCGCATATGTAAATACAAAGTGCTCCTAATCCGCATAAATAAATAGTGCTCCCAGTCCGCCGAAATTTTCAATTCGTCTCCACTTCGCTTCTTTTTCGCGCCGCCATATTCCTCGCCGTTCTCTTTGCGTACATCAAAGTGCAAACGGTCGTGGCATATGTACATATATGAATGTGCAGTCATCCAATACATACTGGCATATATATATGTACATGTATTTTTATAATTATATGTCGGCGCAATTCTAACTCCGCGAATTCGCCCAAGTGAAAAAGTGAAATTGTGTGGTGAGAAAAGAAAAGCATAAACAATATCGGCCACCGAGTGTGCACTGTGCGGGAGTTCCCTGTTCGCCGGACAGTCTGCCGTTGGTTTCGATATTCTTTCTGTTCTTATTCCGGTGTGTGCCATTTTTCGCCACATAATTTTACTGTCCTTTTCCAGACATTTAAATATACAGTCCACTCCGCGACGATCCACTGTGCCTCCATAAATGCGTGCCCATATTTAACCCATATATACATACATACATATATGCACATATTATCTGCACATTTTAATATACAGTCCACTCCGCGACGCTCCACTGTGCCTCCATAAATGCATGCCCATATTTAACCCATACATACTGTGAGGAGCAAAGCCCCCACAAATAATAAATATGTAAATAGATAATAATATAACAAACACCTATAAATAATAATATAATAAACACCTAAAAATAATAATAAATATGTAAATAAAATAATAATATAATAAACACCTAAAAATAAAATAATAAAATATTAACTATGTAAATAAATAATAATATAATCAATACCTAAAATTAATAATATAATAACTACATGTAAATAAATAATAATAAATAAATAGTATAAGCGGTATACGAACGGACGTGCGTGGAGTTGAGTGACGAAGAAAAACCGCGTGTGCGAACAAACTTTAGGAAAACTTAAAGGAAAACGTAAAGGAACTACTGGCCGGCGATTGCCACCGTAAGTGAAGAGTCGAGAGTGATTTTTGGAAGCAGCAAGGAGATCAGGAGGACCCGGCGATGTCTGGCCCTGGACCAGCGGCGGGACAGAGCCAGTCAACGTGTGTGTGCCGGAGCGAGACGGGTGAGTGTTAGTGAGACCGCAACGAGGTGGCTAGCAGGTGTGTGTAGAATAATCTTTGCGAGCCCTCGATGCGGTGGTCACCAGAGAGTGCGGTCAGACCGACTCTAGCAATATGTATGTTTTGAAATATCCTTTGTAGCACTGAGAGAAATAACCTGAAACAAGAAAAACTCCAAAATATATATGAAATTATGAGAAGTATGAAATTACGAAATTTCGAAACCACGAGGTGGGGAAAAAAATGTAAAATACACTGAGAGAAAAATATGAAAATTGTAATAATTATACAAAGTAGGAAATTATAAAAGAAAATGAAAGGAAAGCGAGTGCACCGCGAGAAAATATTATGAGAACAAAAATAATAATAATAATGATATAAAACTTAATAAATTGCGTTTACTAAATAAAAGGGGCGGGAAGACGGGAAATCATGGAAATAAAATAACTAAAATTATACGGGAAATAAAAGAGCAAGAAAAATATGAAATTGTAAAATAACGAAAATATACTGGAAATGAAAAGAATATCGACATGTGCAAATTTGGAAATTTATGAAATTTTAAAACCACGAGGGGAGGGAAACAGCTACACTGGGAGAAAAATATTTTGAGAAATCGAACAAAATATAATGAAATTAAATTAAACAAATGGTTTTTTGTATAAAAATAAAACTAGCGGAAAAATATTTGAAATAAATAGCGAAATAAACATATTTGAAATGAGTTACGGAAAATAATAAGGAAAATAATGAAACATAGGCAAACTCATAATTTAAATTATTATTCTTTGGGAAATTTTCAAGTAAATATGAATACAACTTGGCCGGGCCAGGCACAGCCGGCCGCAGGAAATTATTAGGGCGAAGCGGAGGTCGTTTGACCCCAACTGGAGAGCAAATTCTCAAATATTTCTTCTTTTCCCTCCCGACTCTCATCGGCCACAAACATGTGTGAAGGCTAACTCTCTGTCTTTCCTCTGTCACACCCTACCAACATATTTTTTTTTAGTGTAACCCGGTGGCTGACAAACTCCACCACACGTCAGCCCACCGTCTCATATCTCATGTCCCATATCTTTACAAATTTTCTGTTGAGAGACCCTGGCGGGACTGAGTCTCTATCCCAGCCTAGAAAACTACTTCACAGATGACGCCCGAACAGGGACATGGGGCTTACGAATTTTAGATGAGATTTATGGCCCAAAAACCCATTGAGTTACACTAAAAAAAAAACAAGAAAAAAAACAATTTTTTTTTTTGTCTGTTGTGGGTACGACAGAGGGAAAGTTTGCGAGTGCACTTAGGAAGAGCACAAAATATAACAAAATATATAGTTGGATAAAAAACATTCCCAAGAAACTCCCGAGAACAAATGATATAAAATGTTATATATATTTATTTATTTCCTTGTATATCAATCATCGTCTTTTCTCTTCATAGTGAACGGTCGTGTTTTTGTTTTGCGCTCCGAATATTGTGTTGTTTTGCTTTTTAAACCACCGGGGTTTTTATTAAAATCATCACAAAACTTCTCACTTAACTTCAGCCGTTTCCTACCGCGTGTGCATGACCTTTTTTCGTGTTTAATTTGTATTTAATTACACTTCTAGTTTTTGTGCTAAGACGGTTTTCTGCATTCTCTTTTGTGCCTATCCCTCTTCTCCCCGCTTACGTTCCGTTGGTGTTTAGCTGCAGCTAAACGGTTCTAAGCTCTGGCCCTCGCTATTTCCTTATCGCTCTCACTCTCCCGCTCACCCGCGTTGACAGTGCACAGTGGTCTAAGGTTTGTGGAAATGTCTTTTAATATTGTCTGTGGAATTAAAAACTGCCAAAAAACCGTTTTGGCAGACCAACCAAGAATATATTGCTGGCTTTGTGATACGGTCGTACACGCTAAGTGTGTCGAGTTGTCGGGCCGTATTGCGGATGCAATTTCCAGTAAAATGGGAATACATTATTGTTGCCAGTCCTGTCGAGAGGTTGAGAAGGAAATGAAATCCTTCATGCGGCAGACCAGAAACGGATTTAGTGAGCTCACGGTCAATTTTCGCAAAGCGAATGATCTGTTCACAGCGTTAGACGCTCAGTTTAATAGTCTGAAGCTATTAAACAAGTCGCCAAAGCGCAAAAAATCTGTTGCTGGTCGTCAGCAACTGTGTGAATCCCAGCAACCTACCATCGGGATCACCCCTTCGGCACAGCCACCTACCCCGATACCAAGCCCTATGGTCTTGAGATCGGGAGCGGTACTAGATTCGGTAACCGAATGTACAGGGGTGGAAATGGCAACAGGTCCGCCAGTAATTTCCGTTGTGTCCGCTGCGGTGTCCCAAACTCGGACTCCGCAGACTGCCCAGGGCGAAAAAACATCCGGACTACCGGCTGTCGGTAACTTAGGGTTACCAAAGACCCTAACTGCTGTTCCACCATCGAAAACAATATTTGTTTCGCGGCTTGCCCCTGACCTCGCATCGGAAGATGTCCTTGCCTATATTCAAGGCAAAAAAGTTTAATTTTTCGTATGTCAGACACATCTCGTCGTTCAAGATTAGCGTCAATCCGAATATCTTTGACACAATTTGCTCTGGTGACTTCTGGCCCGAGCACGTTGTAGTCAAAGAATTCGAGGCTAAAACAAAGAAAAAGCGGCCAGTCGGAGTTCGCCTCCCTATACCGCCACAAACCGCAAGGACCACCGCTAAGACCACCTCAACACCTTCAGTCCCAAAAAACTAACCACTTCCTTCCAACTTTCCTATCAGAATACTAGAGGCTTACGCAGCAAGCTCTCGAAATTGTATTCTGACAGTTTTTCTTTTGCATCCCAGGTAATCGTATTTACGGAGACCTGGTTAAAGCCAGATATCCTTAGCTCTGAGATTCTCCCGGGTAAATATACAACTTACAGACTAGTCCAGCGTGGAGGTGGAGTTTTAATTGCCGTAGACTCCTCCCTCATCTCAGAACTTGTTGCCCTTGACGATATCACCGATATCGAATTTATTTGTGTTAAACTTTCATTTCCAGGTAGTCTTATTTACATAACTTGCTCCTATGTTTCACCATCGGCTGAGGAGCCCATTTATTGGAAACACCTTGCGGCAATTCAGGCCGTTTCCAACAGGCTTTCAGATCGAGACCAACTACGAGTTGGGGGACTTCAATATACCTGGAGCTCGTTGGTCATCTGATGGTGTGTCAAATGTCCTTCAGACTATGGCACAGCATGACCTTATTGATGGCCTGCTCGACATATCCTTGTCTCAAGTTAACCATGTCCTGAATTCCTTAAACCGCTTATTGGATCTTTGTTTCGTCTCTGATCCTCTAGGTGTTGACTTAGTTAGAGTTCCTCCATTGACGCTACCTGAAGATCCTTACCATCCAACTTTCGAAGTGACTATCGATACGGGGACGGTTGCAAAGAACGAATCTGATTGTTTAGCCAAAGGGGTTCGCTGTTTTCGTAAAGCTAACTTTCATGCGCTAAATAATCTTATATCTGAATTCGATTGGTCAAATCTGTACATGTGCACTGACATGGCAGCCGCCGTGGACATTTTTTACAGTGCCATGAACTCGTTCTTCTTATCCTGTGTTCCGTTAACCTATCCGTCTGTCTCTAGCAAACCACCTTGGTTTAATAAGGAGCTGACACGCCAAAAAAATGTTAAGTCTAGGCTTTATAATAAATATAAACTTACTCGTTCTAAAACTGTCTTTTCTAACTATCTTAGTGCTCGGTCGAAATTTACCGTGCATAACGCTCGGTCTTATACAAATTATCTGAATCGTTGTAGGGTTCAGTTCACACAGGACCTGAAACAGTTTTATAATTTTGTTAATACCAAGCGTAAACCAAACCTATACCCTTCCTCGCTTTCATTTAAAAATTCTTCAGCAAAATCGGATCAGGCGATCGCCGATCTCTTTGCTGAGTTTTTTAAAACTACTTATTCTTCCTCAAACCAGATAAACCAGACGTATTCTTTCCCTATGCCCAAATCGAACTTAATTTTCAGTCCTATCTTAGACGAAAGCTCTCTTCGGCTGGATCTTCAACGTGTAAAGCCAGTTTATGCACCGGGTCCCGATGGCATACCGGGCTATGTTCTCAGGTATTGTGCCGAGGCTCTGTGTAACCCCCTTCTCAAACTATTTACCATATCTTTGGAAACATCAGAATTTCCCCTTATTTGGAAGGAATCTTTTATTATTCCTCTCCATAAAAAAGGTAGCAAGTCGGATGCTGGTAACTACAGAGGAATCTCTAAGTTGTCGGCAATTCCAAAACTCTTTGAAAATATAATTACTCCTCACCTGCAGCACTTGTGCAGATCCGTAATTTCTCCATGTCAGCATGGATTTATGAAACGAAGATCGACCACTACAAATCTTTTGGAACTTACTTCATTTGTGATTAGGGGCTTCCAACGTAAATCTCAGACCGACGTGATCTATACGGACTTTAGTAAAGCCTTTGACCCGGTTAATCATTTTCTTCTTATAAGGAAGCTCGATTTAATAGGGTTTCCTACCGATCTTCTTAATTGGCTTCAGAGTTATTTGAGTCACCGGACTCAAAAGGTTCTGTTCAAGAATTCTCTTTCCAACTCCCTCAATGTCACTTCTGGCGTCCCACAAGGCAGCCATCTTGGCCCGCTGCTATTTACCTTATTCATCAATGACCTTCCTCTAGTGCTACCCAACTCTAGGGTACTTATGTACGCAGACGATGTCAAACTGTGCGTGCAGTATAACGACAGCTCATGCCAGTCAGACTTACAATCCGATCTTGACAACTTCCAGGCATGGTGTAGTGTTAACTTATTAAATCTCAACAGCTCAAAATGCAAACTTATGACATTTTCACGTGTCACTCCCCAGTATGCAACATATAAGTTAACACCGTTAATGAGTAGACTTAAGTCGATATAAGTCTGCAGATTCAGCATAAAAGCCTTTAGGGACCGTGTCTGGTTCCCATTGGTTTCCCAGTATGGGGAGATATGCAGTTTTTTGCTAGTGTCAGCACTTTGCTGGACGAGCGGTCGGCTTGCCGGCCGCGAATAGCTTGTGTAAAGTAGAATTAGTTTTCAGTTTGATTTCATACACAATAAAGAGCGCACGCTCAGAAGCATACTCCGGCCTTCGCCGTATTTTTTATATATTGGTTGTCTAGCCTTAAGGGCAGGCAATAACGGAGAAAGTTCTCCCATCATATATTTACCTTCCAGAACTGAGCTGCGCAGCGGATCGCCTGCGCACCTCTAGCAGAGAATATCTCCGCTCCTCTTCCCCGACCGAGAAGCCGGTCACAGCCGAGACAGAAGTCACCACCCCTCTCCCGTCGGACTGCGGCGCGGGACGACCCAGGGCGAGACCTTTTAAATATAATTGGCACCCAACCAGATAGGAATTCACGACCCCCAAGAATGTAAGTGGGCTGACCAAAACTAAATACAGCTTCAAATACACAAAGAAAAAATAAAAAAATCCCTACAAACTATTTCAATAAAGTGCTGAATAAATAAATGGCAAAATAAATATGTTCAATTTAAATTATTGATCCAAAAGTTTAACATATAAAATTCAAATAAAATGTGACTGTAAAAGTGACTCACAAATAAAGGCAAATTAATATTAGCCATCCCTAAAAATATATTTTCATACGGTTATTAATATAAATATACCACGGTGAAATTACTTTCTGTCGAATAAAAATATTCGGCCTCCCTATACTTGTGTTTAGTGTTAACCAGTTAGGGGCCTTATGAGTTTTCCAGGCCCATATAGGGAAACTAAACGCGAATTAGAAAGTGATAGTGAAGAAGAGTTCGTCCGAGAGACCCTCAGATACCCTATAGCACAGGCTATAAATACATACACCATGAATGCAAGCCAAATTGAAATATTAATTCAGGCCGCATTGGTCAATCAAAAACAGAGGCTTAAAGCCGAATTTGCGGAGCAAATCAATGCTGTTAATCAACAGTTAAAAAATTTGAGTGTAGAAGCGCCAGAGGTAGAAACCTACCAGAGGATATCTGTAAAACCGGGAGCAAAAGCGTGTGATATACCTTTGCACATTGTGAAATCAATTCCAGATTTTACTGGTATACAGGATGAATACGTGGCATGGAGGCAATCGGCCACCGATGCGTTTGAATTATTCAAAGATTATCCAGACAGTAGCGGACATTTCCAAGCCGTTACTATTATAAGAAATAAAAGAATCAAAATACCGGTTCATGGCGTAAAAATGACGACTGGGTCCCTGATCTACCCAAACAAAATCAATCCCCAGAACCAATGGACATAGATCCATCATCTTCAAAACTTCGACAACCCACGAACTTTAGGCAGGGAAGTAATAAACATGCTCTTAAAAGATCAAACTCTTCAGAGAGAAATTCTGGCCAAAGGCGCCAGAGGGTTTTCAAGGTTGAACAGGCCGCTAACGCAGAGGAAGAAGATGATTATGAAAACGCAGCTGCAGCCGCTCTTAATGCAATTGAGGACGACAGTGACTCATTCGAGTCCAACGACCTCATTAATTTTTTAGAGGAAGGTCCCGCTTGCCCTTCATTAAACGAAGGCTGGCGGGGAGAGTTTTAAGAATCCTCATAGACACTGGAGCGGCAAAAAATTATGTAAAGCCCCTAAAGGAGCTGAAAAACATAACTCTTGTCGACTCCCCATTCACTGTGAGTTCCATTCATGGCTCCAGTAAAGTAACAAAAAAGTGCCTAATGCACATATTTGGCCTAACGGCCCCATTTTTTTTACTCGATACCAGTACATTTGATGCCATAATAGGTTTCGACTTGCTAACGCAGGCCGGAGCTGCATTAGATCTACGCAACAGCGAAATCAGGTATGGAAACGTATCTGAAAAACTAAAATACCACGAATGCGATAATGTGAACTTCACGAATATCGATGACGTGGAAGTACCAAGTTCAGTAAAGGCTGAATTTACAAAAATGATCCTTAAGAGGAAACAAGTGTTTTCGCACTCTAACGAGGCGCTTCCATTTAACACCTCGATCATTGCCACAATTCGTACGGAGACTAACGAACCCGTATACTCCAAGCTATATCCTTATCCCATGGGAGCAGCGGATTTTGTTAACGCAGAAATCAAACAGCTGTTAAAGCATGGCATTATTCGGCCTTCTAGGTCGCCATTCAACAGCCCAACATGGGTTGTTGACAAAAAAGGGACCGATACCGACGGCAACAAAAAAAAAACGGCTGGTGATCGATTTCAGGAAACTTAATGAACGAACCATTGCCGATCGGTACCCTATGCCAAGTATTCCTATGATTCTAGCGAACTTAAGAAAGGCTAAATTTTGTACTACCCTAGACTTAAAATCGGGGTACCACCAGATTTATCTGGCTGAAAAAGACCGCGAAAAAACAGCTTTCTCCATAAACGGAGGAAAGTATGAATTTTGCCGTTTACCCTTCGGACTAAAGAATGCAGGAAGCATCTTTCAAAGGGCGATCGACGACGTGCTTCGGGAACAAATCGGGAAAATTTGTTACGTCTATGTAGACGACGTGATAATTTTCTCTGAAAATGCTGCGGACCACGTCATACACATTGACACAGTTCTTAAATGCCTGTGTCAAGCCAACATGAGAGTGGCCCCGGAAAAAACCAAATTCTTATTCTTTTATTGTCACATCTAACGGAGCCAAAACAGATCCGGAAAAGGTAAAAACCATACAAGAGTACACTGAACCAAAAAATTTGTTCAGCCTCAGGTCTTTTCTTGGATTGGCCAGCTACTACAGAAGTTTCGTCAAAGACTTCGCTTCTATAGCTAGACCACTCACCTCCATACTTAAGGGAGAGAACGGCACTGTCAGTAAACACATGTCGAAAAAGGTCGCTATTGAATTTGACGATACCCAACGCAGAGCGTTTGAGCGCCTGCGAGATATTCTGTCATCTGAAGATGTAATACTGACATATCCAGACTTTAAACTTCCTTTCGATTTGACTACCGATGCCTCAGCAAGCGGCATTGGTGCGGTACTATCCCAAAAGGGCAGACCGATCACGATGATATCTCGCACATTAAAAGACTGCGAGATTAATTACGCAACAAACGAAAGGGAATTACTAGCTATTGTATGGGCTATAGGGAAGTTGCAAAATTACCTATATGGCACCAGAGAAATCCGGATTTTTACGGACGACCACCCTCTCACATTCGCTGTGTCCGAGCGCAATACAAACGCTAAAATAAAACGATGGAAAGCATTCATCGAAGAACACAACGCCAAGGTGTTCTATAAACCCGGAAAGGAAAATTTTGTGGCCGACGCCTTGTCCCGTCAGAAAATTAACGCCTTGGAAAGTGAACCCCATTCCGACGCAGCCACTGTACATAGTGAACTGTCGCTGACCTATACGGTCGAAACCACCGATAAACCTTTGAACTGCTACTGGAATCAAATAGTCCTGGAAGAAGCAGTCCAGCCCTCACGGCGACATTTTATTGTTTTTGGAAACAAAAACCGACACCTTATCAACTTTGATAATAAAGATTCGCTGCTGGGATTGATTAAAGAGGTTGTAAACGTAAATGTTGTCAACGCTATTTACTGCAACCTCCCCACACTAGCATGCATCCAGCATGCCTTGGTTACGGAATTCGCAGCGACCAAATTTTGGCATTGCAAAAACTTCGTTAATAATATCTCTGATGCTAATGAGCAGAAGGAAATTATTACATGTGAGCACAACCGCGCCCACAGGGCTGCCCAGGAAAATGTTAAGCAGGTCCTTCAGGATTACTATTTTCCAAATATGGCCAGACTCGCCAACGAGGTGGTTATAAATTGCAAAACATGCACCAAGGCTAAGTACAACAGGCACCCCAAGAATCAAGAATTGGGTATCACCCCGACTCCCTCATATGCGGGCGAAATGCTGCATATAGACATCTACTCCACGGATAAAAAGTTATTTTTAACCTGTGTAGATAAGTTCTCAAAGTTTTCCGTAGTACAGCCGTTAAACTCCAGGGCCATAATAGACGTACGCAGCCCCATTCTTCAATTGGTAAATTTTTTTCCAAATACCAATACTATATACTGCGATAACGAGGCATCTTTCAATTCGGAGACCATAACTTCGCTCTTGAAAAACCAATATGACATTGACATCGTCAATGCACCCCCTTTGCACAGCAGCTCCAACGGGCAAGTGGAGCGATTCCAAAGCACCCTAACGGAAATAGCTAGATGCATTAAAATTGCCAAAAAGGTTGTCGACACCGTCGAGCTCATCATGAGAGCCACGGTAGAATATAACAAAACGTTACACTCAGTAACAAATTTACAACCTAAATATGCCTTACATTCTGCCAGCGACGCTCAGAGGCTGGCAATAAAAACCAGTATCACAAAAGCGCAACAGGCTAACCTAGATAGGTGTAACCCTACTAGGCAAAACCGAATTTTTGAGGTAGGTGAAAAGGTCTACCTCAAAAACAACAAAAGGTTAGGAAATAAACTAACCCCCCTATACACAGAAGAGCGTGTAGAAGCAGACATGGGAACGTCTGTGCTCATTAGAGGGAGGGTGGTCCATAAGGACAACCTTAGATGAAAATCCCTCCCGAATTTACATCTTCCACAATTTTTATACCTTTATTCATGCACCTTATAATTAAACATACTTATCTTTATTAGACGCACATTCAATTTATTCTTCCGCTTTCTTACAGGATTGCCGGAATCATATTATTTACGTTAACCATAGTTAACGCTAGGATTACAGATTACTCCCATGCTAGTTATATCCCCGTAACAGACGGTGTTGCACTGCTGTGGGAGCATAGAAGTTGGCTTAGGCATTCTAGTAACTTGTCCGAATTCCAAATTATGATAGAAGAGACTAGTAGGTTGTCCGAACTATTCCCAGAGTCGCATATGCGAAAATTATTAGATGTTGATACCGAACATCTGAAAAGTTTATTGTCCGTATTAAAGGTACATCATAGGATTGCCAGAAGCCTAAGTTTTTTAGGCGCCGCACTCAAGATAATAGCGGGCACCCCCGATGTCGCCGATCTTGAAATGCTAAAAATGTCCGAATCTCGATTGATAGAGTCGAATAATAGGCAGGTGGTCATTAATACACAAACTCAAAACAAAATTAATCAGTTAACAGAAGCAGTTAATAAAATCATTCGAGCGAAACAAAATAAAATGGTTGACACTCCTCACTTGTACGAGGTACTCTTGGCTAGAAACAGAATATTAACAACCGAAATTCAAAATTTAATGCTTACCGCCACACTGGCTAAAGCCAATATCATAAATCCGGCCATTCTTAACCATGATGATTTGAAGTCTGTATTAATTGATCACCCCACAGAAATCCCCGTTATAAGCCTAATAGAGGCATCTAATATTAAAGTCTTCCAGTCCGATAGTATTATCCATGTGATAATTGCATATCCCAATATAAAAGCAACTTGTAGAAAGGTCACAATTTTTCCTGTATCACACCAACACATCATTCTGCAACTAACGGAGAACATAGTCGCGGAATGCAACAACGACGTCCTGGCAGTCACCGATTGCGTACCAACAACTTACTATACGCTTCGTATTGCAAGCTGGCTACCCACGATACCTGCGCTCGAGGCCTGCACGCGGGGAGCACTGCACTATGCAAAACGCAGGCCAGCCATTTAAGCCCCATCACACTGGTAGACGACGGCGTAATAATAATCAACGAGTGCCCAGCTAAAGTCAGCACTGACGACGGCCCCGAATTAGATATCAACGGCTCACATCTAATTATGTTCGAGCGAGTGGCTTTCATCAATGGCACAAAATACGCTAACCAACGTGAAACCATTATAAAAACACCGGACATGGCTGCATCCCCGTTGCTGAACATCATCGGCCACGATCCCAGGCTCAGCATACCACTTTTCCAAAGGATCAACAACGAAAACTTGGAGGTGATCCAAGGACTTAAGGAAGAGGTGAAAGCGGCTGGAACCACGGACATCTGGTTTGCGGTCGGCGTGGGAATCAGCGTCTTCATTAGCTGCTCCATCCTGCTCATCTTGGTGTTGAGGAGGAGGCGAGATGCGAGGGAAATACAACAAGTCGTTGACAAGTTCCAGATGACCGAGGACGGTCACACTTCTAAGGGAGAGTAGTTAACACCGTTAATGAGTAGACTTAAGTCGATATAAGTCTGGGGTTATTACCCTAATATTTTAAATGCAGATTCAGCATAAAAGCCTTTAGGGACCGTGTCTGGTTCCCATTGGTTTCCCAGTATGGGGAGATATGCAGTTTTTTGCTAGTGTCAGCACTTTGCTGGACGAGCGGTCGGCTTGCCGGCCGCGAATAGCTTGTGTAAAGTAGAATTAGTTTTCAGTTTGATTTCATACACAATAAAGAGCGCACGCTCAGAAGCATACTCCGGCCTTCGCCGTATTTTTTATATATTGGTTGTCTAGCCTTAAGGGCAGGCAATAACGGAGAAAGTTCTCCCATCATATATTTACCTTCCAGAACTGAGCTGCGCAGCGGATCGCCTGCGCACCTCTAGCAGAGAATATCTCCGCTCCTCTTCCCCGACCGAGAAGCCGGTCACAGCCGAGACAGAAGTCACCACCCCTCTCCCGTCGGACTGCGGCGCGGGACGACCCAGGGCGAGACCTTTTAAATATAATTTATACGCCTAATGAATGTGCTTTGGAAAGAATAACTCTCGTTGATGACCTAGGTGTCCGTCTAGATCCTAAGCTTTCGTTTTCAGAACATATTTCTTGCATGGTTAACAAGGCCAAAGGCATGCTTGGATTTATTAAAAGGTGGTCGAAAGAATTCGATTCCCCTTACGTAACTAAGACTCTTTTCACTTCATTAGTTCGTCCTATTTTGGAATATGGTTCTTGCGTTTGGAGTCCTCAATTTGGAATTCATATTGCCCGTATTGAATCTGTTCAAAAAAATTTTCTGCTTTTCGCCCTACGTGGCTTACCCTGGGATGCCGACCTAAGATTACCGTCTTATTCTAGTAGACTTCTATTAATTAACCTACCATCCCTATCTAACCGTAGAACTATGCTTGGTGTCGTCTTTCTACACAAGCTAATTCATGGTGACGTAGAGAGCCCCTACCTGCTAGGACAGCTTAACTTTCACGTTCCTCGACTAACATCTTGTTGCACTAGGAATAAATAAATAAATAAATAACATTTAATTAGAATACATTTAATTAGAACATCTAGAACCTTTATCCCCTTAGCAATAAATCACTGTAGGAGGGAGTTTGAGGCACATGAACCTTTTAGGGTCTTATGTGCCGATTACAACCGACTTTTTAAATTTATAGAGGGACCTGAGAGCCTCCCTCGCCTTAAAACTGTATTGCTAGTAGAATTAGCTCGTAATGTTGCAAGAGCCCCAAGAAAAGAAAGATATCAGGAAATATATCTGATTTTTAAGCAAGGTACGAAACATAACCTGGAACGAGAGGTTGTGCAGGCACGTGGACAGCAGAACACGTGAGCCCCAGAAAGATAAGGAACAGTTCAAAAGAGAAACGAAAGATCGGGCCCTCTCTCGGTCAGCCCATCAGGTCGCAAGATTTTTTTAAACACGAGGTAGGGAGAAGCTAACCTATTCCCCACAGCACAGCCATCTTGTTTCACTCTCATCGTCGTCTCTCTCACACTCACGGTGGTGTCGATCTACTTCCACTATATTCAACGGAATCTTTGGAGAGTTCACATACAACCGTCGCCGAGTTCAGTCGCTACTAAAGCTGAGTTTAGAAAATCGTCGTCGCAGAATTTCACAATCGTTGTGCCTCATCGTTGTTTCCATCGGTTCTCTGGAGCATTTTATACGCCGTTGTGTTTCGAAATAAATACGAGAATTTCTTGAGTGTCGTGTGACCCCGAAAGAATTTTCAGTCAGGCCCGAATAATATTTATTTTCCGCAAATATGGGTGCACGGTGGATTTCATATCTCCGCAAGCGGGAACTGGAGGCGATTTTAAAGGAGTTCGGGTTAGACGCAACGGGAAGCGTCGAGGAAATGAGGAGAAATATTAAGGATGACAACGTCTTGGAAGTCGTCGAGCGGCTCCAAGAATGCGAGGTCGAGATTTTAGCCGCGATCAACGAACGGAAACAGCGATCTCCGAGTCCCCACATCCTGGGCCATAATCAGCTGCAGCTTCCAGTACCTGGAATTACCGTGGACGTTGCCGGAGGCACAGAGTCCAGGCGGGACGTTTCACCTAGGAAACCCGAGATGACAGCAGCCACCCTGGCGGAGAAGCTTCGTAATTGGGGGACAACGTTCGACGGGAACTCGGATCCGATCGCGTTCATCCAGCATCTTGAGGAGCGATCCACCGCATACGAGGTCAACGTAGAGAAGATGCCGCGACTTGAGGACGACATTCGCAACAGGTATCAGCGACAGGGGGAATCATTTAAGCAATTTTTGGTAAATATCCGACTGTTGATGCACAGAGCGGGATACAGCCCGGAGCAGAAGTTGGACAGGATTTATGAGAATCTTCAGCAGGATTACCAACTTTTTACTAGGCGACACGAGTTCACGACGCTGGAGCAGTTGACTGTCTTCGCGGTCAACTATGAGGTCACTCGGGATCGGGATACAGGAAACCATGCCAGGAGGCTGGCCGAACTGCAGCCACCGAGGAGAACTGACCACGGATCGTATCCTGGAATGCCACCAAGGAACCGCCCAAATGTCGCGCCACCACTCGCACGAGGATCTATACCCGCTGCTGGTATTTCAGGACAAGTTCCCCGGGTGGGAAACTTGTCAGTGGTGCCAAATTTCAGGGAAGCTTGCAGGAACTGTGCAGAACTAGGACATTATGCGAGCGGATGCCGTAGTCGCCGAGTTGTTTTCTGCTAGGAGTGTGGTCGAAGAGGAGTCTGGACCCGAGAATGCTGCCAACGAAATAATCCGGGAAACGAGAGGAGTCTTCGCCAACACGGGGAACGACCGGAGACTGCCAGGAGGAATCCCCGGAATTAGAAGGACGATTACAGGTTCAAGACAGCCGGATCATCGCGCGAGTGCGGATTGAGGGGCAACTATTTAATGCAACACTATATACCGGAGCTAGTAGGAGTTTTGTGAGCGAGAGAGTCGTTCAACGCGTAGGTACATTTGATAACGTACGGACGGTACGCACCCAAGTTAGCCTGGCCGAGGGCTCACGAAAGGAGGTCACCAAGTCGCTAGTAGCGAAAATCCAGAATCCCTTCGAATTCGGATTCAGCGCACCGAAAACCTTCGGAAAAGTATATACTGGTTTCTGGGTCAAAATTTTGTCGGCCTGTGTTATGGAAGACGTGCTGTTAGGCATGGACTTTCTCTGCGGCGTATCCGCCACCCTGCAATGTGGTCGCACTTCTATCCAACTTAGTCCCCCTCTCCTAGCCAATACTGGGAATAATTCAGTCCTCTCTCCTCTTTCTGTAAATGAGTCCTCTCCGAAGCCGATTTCTAATATCGAACCCGCAGCACCAGAGCTCCCAGTCATCGAAGCAGAGCAGAATAGAGAAGCAGCCCCGACCGACAGATCACTAGGACCCCGAGATGAGATGGCAGTGCGGAACAACCCGTTTCGACGAACTCAGGAAACAAGGAAAGAACCAGCTCGAGAGACACCACCGTCCAACAACGTGAGTCGAGGTGACTCGAGTGTTACTCACTCCCCAGCCAAAACGGAATATACACCCGACGCTGGAGGAGCACTGGCAGTAATCCAGGAGACGGAAACACAGGAAGGCCTTGAACCCTGGGTGGAGAAATTTCTAGAGGAGGAACTGGCACAATTTGAGGGACTGACAGGAGTGTCGCCTATCGCCGAACACACGATTACAATGAAGGATGACAAGCCAATTAAACAGAGATATTTTCCGAAGAATCCAGCGATGCAGCGGATTATTGATGAGCAGATTGACGAGTTGATGCAGAATGATTGCATAGAGGCTTCGTACAGCCCGCACAGTGCCCCAATCGTACTTGTTGGCAAGAAATCAGGAGAAATGAGATTATGCGTGTATTTTTGGCAATTGAATGCTGCCTTCATTCCAGATGCATACCCACTGCCAAGGATTACACACATATTGGAGCGACTGTGACATGCGAAGTACATCTCTACACTAGATTTGAAGAGCGGATATTGGCAGATCCCCATGGCCAAAACCAGTCGCGAGTGCACTGCGTTTACAGTGCCAGGGAGAGGACTGTACCATTGGAAGGTCATGGCCTGCACTCAGCTCCAGCCACATTCCAGCGGGCGCTGGATAGTGTTATCGGTCCTGACATGGAGCCCAACGCCTTTGCATACTTGGATGATATTATTATCATCGGACGCACTTTGGAGGAGCACATGGAGAACTTGAAGGAAGTATTCCGACGGCTACGAAAGGCGAACCTTCGCATCAATGCAAAGAAATGTAATTTCTTTAAGCGCAGCCTGGTATACTTGGGACATGTTATTAGCGAGCAAGGAATTCAAACAGATCAAACAGATGCATTCGAGGAACTGAAGAGGAAGCTCACGGAGGCGCCCGTCCACGCGTGTCCCGACTTTAATGAGAAGTTTGTCCTCCAAACAGATGCTAGCGACATAGGACTAGGAGCCGTTTTAACCCAGACAATCCAGGGGGAAGAGAGAGTCATCGCGTTTGCGAGTCGACGTCTCATAGCCGCCAAGGAAAATTACTCGACCACGGAGAAGGAGTGTCTGGCCATTATATGGGTCATCAGGAAACTCAGGTGTTACTTGGAAGGATATCGGTTTGAGGTGATAATGGACCATCTTGCTTTGAAGTGGGACAGATGATTCAGGAGGTCAAACCCACATGCACTTGGTACCAGCGGATGCTGACACTCGTCCAGGACAAGCCTGGAGAATTTCCAGACTATGTATACGAGAACCAGCAGCTATATCGCCATATTGGAGCACGACCCGATGATGAAGACTCGGTGCCATGGAAACTGTGCGTGGCCAAGGAACACCGCCAGCGAGTGCTGGTCGGAATGCCACGACCAGCCCACGGCAGGACATCTCGGAAGCAGGAAGACTACCACCCGGATCGCCCAGAGGTATTACTGGCCGGGACTTTTCCGTGATGTAGCCAGGTATGTACGCAGGTGTGACACTTGCCAGCGGTTTAAGGTCAGTCAGAGTAAACCAGCAGGTAAAATGTTTACCAGGCAGATCAGTGAGCTTTTCGACACTGTCTGCGCTGATTTCATCGGGCCACTTCCGCGTTCCAAGAGCGGAAACAGTATGCTCCTGGTATTTTTTGACGCTTTTTCTAAATGGGTTGAGTTGGTCCCCTTAAGAAAAGCTACTTCGGCATATCTCGAAAAATCATTTAGGGAAAGGATTCTGAATCATTTCGGGGTTCCACGCAGGTTCGTTTGTGATAACGGAACTCAATTCACTAGTCGTTCTTTTAAAGCTTTCTGTAAACAAGCGGGAATGGAGACCCAGTATACGGCACCCTATACACCGCAGCAGAACCCGACGGAGAGGGCCAATCACACCATTAAGACTATGGTCGCCCAGTACATCGAGGATAAGCAGACGACTTGGGACGAATTGTTACCGGAGCTGAACATGGCGATAAACAGCAGCGTTTCGGATTCGACCGGATTTAGTCCGGCCTTCATCATTCAAGGCAGAGAGCCACGACTCCCAGGGCCCTTGTATGACGAAGTTACTCCGGGACCAAGCGAAGTTCCCCGAGCACCCGTCGCGAAAGCGGAAATGCTTCGCGACGTGTTTAAGATCGTCCAGGAGAACACTCAGAGAGCTTCACTCGAACAACGCAAGCACTATGATCTTCGAAGACGAGCATGGAGACCACAGTTAGGATCTTTAGTATTCGTCAAGCAGCACTACTTATCCAAAGCGGCGGATAATTTTGCGGCAAAGCTGGCCCCGAAATATGAAGGGCCATACAAGGTTATCAAGTTTCTGGCGCCCACGATCGTGCGTCTGCAGCATGTCCAGAGTAAGCAGCGTAGGACGGCATCACTAGGAGACTTAAAAGAGACAGTCAACGATCTGGAACCGGCGAAGAAGAAGAACGAGGAGGAAGTTAGCGGCGTGGTACCCTAAGCTTCACAGAGGAAGTTAGCGGCGTGTGACTTTAAGCTTCACAGAGGAAGACCGCAGCGGCGGTACAGCGGCATGAACCAGAGGTTCTGCAACCAGAAAGGGTTGAGGCCCGGCCACACCAAACATTTGGCTATGAAAATGACAGGCAAGAGCCACTAAAAATTTGAGTCCTGTGACAGGAGCCAAACCGTAGTCAGTGGGGGCCACTTGCTGGTCGGTGCGCCTTCCCAACGTCCCCACTCACATGATGGGGAAACTCCATGCTCCCAGGACCCACGAACAACACCCCAACTAACAACTAACGACTAATAAAAAGTTGCTAGGTTGCTCTTTCTAAGACTGAAAGACTTATAAATGTTGTTTTTCTCTTTCCACAGGAACGGTACGAGCGGGGGGCACGAAGAATCCACTGGGGCCCGACCACGCGCTGGGAGGAGGCGATCGCCACTCCGGACGAGGCCACCACGACAGCCGCCAGCGAGGATCTGCCCCGGCGACTGCGGATCTGCCCACGGACGAACAGTCCCCTCTGTCCCTCGCAGCAAGTCTACGACCGCGGCCAACGGAAGAGGGACACGATCGTTTGAATGAACGCCCTCCGCTACGTCGAGGAATTCGACCCGCTCCCATTCCAGATGCTGACCGTTGGGCCAACGCCACCCGAACCGGCTACGAGCCCCCATCACTCGTCCAGCTTGTCCAGAGCGACCACCACGGACACGGAGGAATGATGGTGCCACCCGTGTCGAACCGGCGGAAGGAGGGGGAGTGGATGGCGCGTCCCACCCTCCGACAGGGGCAGCCGCGGGTCTACAATCCACTCCGCCCAGAGGAGACGATGGTGCCTCGCAGCCCCGCTTGGACGGCGATAGACAAGTGGCAGATGAATCCCCGGCGCTGGCAACCACCTCAAGATTTCGATCCGGCCGCTGAGATCACCCGGGACGAAGTGTGCGGCCTCGACAAGATTCACCCAGAGCACGTATTCGGCGTGCGCGGGTGGGAGCCGGAGCAGGAGAAGCCGGAGCAGGAGAAGCCGGAGCAGGAGAAGCCGGAGCAGGAGAAGCCGGAGCAGGAGAAACCGGAGCCGGATGGGATGGGAGCCCAGTATCGCATACATGTCAGCCGCTCCAATAAGATGATAATCTCCCTTCGCCCCCGAAGAAAGAGGGGGATGTGAGGAGAAAGCCCCCCACAAATAATAAATATGTAAATAGATAATAATATAACAAACACCTATAAATAATAATATAATAAACACCTAAAAATAATAATAAATATGTAAATAAAATAATAATATAATAAACACCTAAAAATAAATTAATAAAATATTAACTATGTAAATAAATAATAATATAATCATTACCTAAGAATAATAATAAAATAACTACATGTAAATAAATAATAATAAATAAATAGTATAAGCGGTAATAATAAGTTAGATCTATATTCCTAATAATTAAGTAGGGTAAGGGTAAGTGAAGAGTCGAGAGTGATTTTTGGAAGCAGCAAGGAGATCAGGAGGACCCGGCGATGTCTGGCCCTGGACCAGCGGCGGGACAGAGCCAGTCCACGTGTGTGTGCCGGAGCGAGACGGGTGAGTGTTAGTGAGACCGCAACGAGGTGGCTAGCAGGTGTGTGTAGAATAATCTTTGCGAGCCCTCGATGCGGTGGTCACCAGAGAGTGCGGTCAGACCGACTCTAGTAATATGTATGTTTTGAAATATCCTTTGTAGCACTGAGAGAAATAACCTGAAACAAGAAAAACTCCAAAATATATATGAAATTATGAGAAGTATGAAAATTGTAATAATTATACAAAGTAGGAAATTATAAAAGAAAATGAAAGGAAAGCGAGTGCACCGCGAGAAAATATTATGAGAACAAAGATAATAATAATAATGATATAAAACTTAATAAATTGCGTTTACTAAATAAAAGGGGCGGGAAGACGGGAAATCATGGAAATAAAATAGCTAAAATTATACGGGAAATAAAAGAGCAAGAAAAATATGAAATTGTAAAATAACTAGAATATACTGGAAATGAAAAGAATATCGACATGTGCAAATTTGGAAATTTATGAAATTTTAAAACCACGAGGGGAGGGAAACAGCTACACTGGGAGAAAAATATTTTGAGAAATCGAACAAAATATAATGAAATTAAATTAAACAAATGGTTTTTTGTCTCAAAATAAAACTAGCGGACAAATATTTGAAATAAATAGCGAAATAAACATATTTGAAATGAGTTACGGAAAATAATAAGGAAAATAATGAAACATAGGCAAACTCATAATTTAAATTATATTGTACGAAGTTATATCTTTGGGAAATTTTCAAGTAAATATGAATACAACTTGGCCGGGCCAGGCACAGCCGGCCGCAGGAAATTATTAGGGCGAAGCGGAGGTCGTTTGACCCCAACTGGAGAGCAAATTCTCAAATATTTCTTCTTTTCCCTCCCGACTCTCATCGGCCACAAACATGTGTGAAGGCTAACTCTCTGTCTTTCCTCTGTCACACCCTACCAACATATTTTTTTTTAGTGTAACCCGGTGGCTGACAAACTCCACCACACGTCAGCCCACCGTCTCATATCTCATGTCCCATATCTTTACAAATTTTCTGTTGAGAGATCCTGGCGGGACTGAGTCTCTATCCCAGCCTAGAAAACTACCTCACAATACATACATATATGCACATATTATCTGCACCCGATTCCAGCAACTAAACCTCCGCTACGAAATTAATATACATATATACGTACATAAATACAATTAAAAGCGAGACAAAAACAACAAACATTCAACACGAAAATTATTACAAATCCACACGGGACTGCGATTGTTTTTTGTTCGATTTGCTCTGAATTTGTTTGATTTTCTGTAGCGGCCGCGGTGTTGTTATTGCTGTTTTTTTTTCGCTCTCCTGCGTACCGTACACAAACACTGCTTTACCGACGGCAACAGTGAGTTTTCGGCCGAACCAAAGCCGCAGTGTTGTTATTGCTGTGTTTTTTTCGCTCTTCTGCTTACCGTACACGAACACTGCTTTGCCGACGGCAACAGTGAGTTTTTCGGCCGAACCAAAGCCAAGGTTTTTTAATTCCACCCTTCCGGCTGCGCAATTGTTTCATGGGCAAACAATAAATAATTTTTTGTAATAATTATTTTTTTATTGATGGTTTCGGGGATTCCGGTACAGTTTATACATTTTCTGGGCCTCATTTTTTTCAACTAAAATATAAAGCAAGCTCCACGTCCGAGCCACGCAATATATATATACCGAGGAAATCTTAATATTTTACATATCCGTCCGACGACATAAAGATCTCGTTTTTTTCCTGGCTACCTACTGGTTACCGATTCTGCGGTCCACCTCGCATAAGGCACCATCCGCCTTTATTACCGAATTTCTGCTGCCTATTAGCTTCAACCGGCTTCATTGGGCCGAGTCGCCGCTTCTGATCGCGCCAAGAGCATTAGTGTACCGCCCTGCTCCGTACGAGACGCTTGTGGCTCACGCGCGTCGACACACGCTAATCGGCAGAATTCGATTCGGAGAATGCCCACGGGAGACGACAAGAAGCCGCGTACGATCCCATCAATCCGTTTGGACAGGTCCCAATCCGCATCTCCGCGGCCCTTTCATCCGAAATCTAGGTCCCCCGTTATCAATCCACGGGCTAGTAGCGACATTTTTTCAAATATCAGCCCAGGTTTATCGACAAAACAAACTCGGTCGACCACAAAAATGGCTCAATCCGCTATCGATACTGCCGTTAGGAAATTCACTGCCACTACGGACCGTGTGAGCCAATTTGAGGCCAATATCCACACTCCGGGCACCTCAGATCCGGGCACTTTGGGAAAAAGTGGAGAAAGATTACGACAGCTGTTCTGAGCTTCTTGCGGCATCCACTCAAAGTTCAACGGTAGGACTAACACTCCAGTCCAAATACGAATATTGTTTTTCGGTCTACGAAAGGTGTGTAGCCAATCTCCAAGAGCTCATAGAGTCCGCTCAGCCTTCCGCACCAAGCCAACTGCCCACTTCTACTGGCTGCCGGCTACCGCCAGTGGACACCGAAGTTTTCACTGGTGATTACCTTCGGTGGCCCACATTCAGAGATTTGTTCACCGCCATATATATCCGCAACTCGGGCCTCACACCGGTGGAAAAGTTGTTCCACCTGTTGTCAAAGACAAGTGGCGACGCGCACGCCATTGTCTGTAAGGCCCAGCTAACCAATGAAGGTTTCGTATCAGCGTGGCAAGGGCTGACCGAGCGCTTCGAGAATCGGCGGTCCTTGGTCAACAGTCAGTTGAAAATTTTTTTCAACATCCAGACTGTTCCCCAAGAGTCCGGAGCCGCTGTGAAAGAGCTACAAGGCACCGTTCAGAGTTGCCTCACTGCCTTACGTATGTCCTCCATTAATGTCGAAGCTTGGGATTGTCTCCTTTTATACATGGTTTCCTTAAAGCTTCCCAAAATCACGCTTTCTATGTGGGAGCAATCAGTTCACAACAAGGCCGAAATTCCAACCTGGAGTGAGTTGGACGCCTTCTTGATAGAGCGCTATCGGACTCTGGAGGCAATCGACGACATCAGACCGAGCGTTTTGGGGCAAATTCCGCCAAGACCGTCAACTGCGAGCGCCCCACCGCGCAGGCTCAACTCGTATGAGGCCAGGGTTGCTCCAGCGCCTAGGGGATGTGATCTTTGTTCCAGGGAGAACCATCCTATTCGCGTATGTCCACGGTTCCTCGAAATGGACGTGAATGGTCGCTCCGACTATATCAAGAGAAGGCAACTTTGCCTTAACTGTTTTGCCCGAGGGCACCAGCAACGGGATTGCACCAGTGCCCACAGCTGTTTTGCATGCCACAGCCGGCATCACACCCTCCTGCACCGCGGTAATCCTTTTGCAACCGCTTCAAGTCCGTCTACGACAGCCACGCCTCGGCCCGCGCCTGCTCCAAGGGGCACGGGTGCCTTAGACGATACCGCAGATGTGCAAGTATGCTTCGCTTCCGGTTCAAGAGCTGTCCTAAAGGGCACTGCCCTCATTAACGTGTGCCATCTGGGGTGCAACTTTCAAGCACGAGCCTTGATTGACTTTGGGTCCGAAGCTACTTTTATTACAGAACGGCTATTCAACTTAGTCAAACTTCCGTTCAAGACTGTCCAAGCCCAAGTGTCCGGCCTGAACCAAACCGTGGCCGCTCAGTCCACCAAGTTGTGTACTTTTTCGATTCGATCGCCCTGCAGGCCTGGGATACAGTTAGAGACTGCGGCCTATGTTCTTCCGCAGCTGGCCGGGAATTTACCCTCGTATCCAATTCCACGAGATATTCTTAAGGACCTTCCTAACATCCCCCTGGCGGACCCCAAGTCCTTTGAGAGCTCCCAGATCGATGTTTTGATAGGAGCAGACATTCTTCGGTCTATTCTCCTCGGCAATTCTAAAACTGCCATTTGCGGTTCACTTCTCGGCCAGGAAACCATTTTTGGTTTCAGGGTGTCCGCCTTCTCCACGCGAGCTACCTGCGCCCTCGAGGACTCCCTGGACCAGCTCCTCACCAAATTCTGGGAGGTGGAGGAAGTGCCCACACAGATCGTCCCTGAGTCTGATGCGTTTTGCGAACAAAATTTCGTACAAACCACCAGAAGGGACCATCGGGGCAAGTATGTTGTGACGCTCCCCTTGCGCGACCCCGAGCACATGGGTTCCGAGCTAGCATCTTCACGATCCTTCCTCCGCAACGAGCAGCGCCTAAAAAGGGATCCCCTCCTCAAAGCCTGGTATGACGCGGTGATCCAGGAATACCTCGACTTAGGACACATGGCCGAGGTTTCTACGACGAGCAGTTCCGCCACGTACTACCTTCCACATCACGCTGTTCTCAAGCCCGAAAGCACAACTACTAAAGTGCGCGTAGTTTTCAATGCTTCTAGCCCATCCGCAAACGGGACTAGTTTGAATGCTATTCTTTACGCGGGCCCGGTCTTACAATCCGACCTGACTATACAAATCCTGAAGTGGCGATACTTCAGGTTTGTTTTCAATGCCGACATCGAGAAGATGTACCGGCAGATTTGGGTAGCATACTCCAATCCAGCGCATTCTGTTTCGAAACTCCGATGGAGAAATCCGCGACTACGAATTGAAAACGGTAACCTTGGGGGTCAATTGCGCTCCATTCCTAGCGATTCGCGTCCTGCAACAGCTCGCCGAAGACGAAGAGTCGAGGTATCCGCAGGCGAGTCAGATTATCCGACAGTTCATGTACGTCGAGACGTTCTCGCTGGTGCAGACTCAAAGACTGAGGCGCAGGCAGCTATTCGAGAGCTCGAGGGGGCCCTGGGTTCCGCAGGGTTCCCACTTAGGAAGTGGACAGCCAACAGCAAGGCGATTTTGTCAAACATCCAGACTGACCATCTCCTTCGGGCTGACTTCCTCGAAATCGACGCAGAGAGCACGGCCAAAACTCTCGGCGTGCGGTGGAAGGCGACGTCGGATGATTTTTTCTTCATTCCGCCAGAATTGACCTCGGGATCTTCGTTCTCAAAGCGTCAGGTCCTGCCTCAAATTGCCAAATTGTTCGATCCAGCCGGCTGGCTAGCCCCCTAATTGTCCGGGCAAAGATGTTTATGCAGGACATTTGGCTCCAGGAGCTGGGCTGGGACGATGTCCTCCCTCAGGAATTCTGCAAAAGATGGGTTGACTTCCAGGAAGATTACTCGGCGCTTGATCAGATCCAAATCCCCCGCTGGGTCGCCTTCCGTCCTCAGTTGAAGGTAGAACATCATGGGTTCTGTGACGCCTCGCAAAATGCATACGGAGCTGCCATCTACGTCCGAGTGGAGACCGGGTCCACGGTGGTGGTGAACTTGCTAACGGCAAAGACACGGGTGGCCCCAGTCAAGACGGTGTCGCTCCCGCGACTGGAGTTGTGCGGAGCCGTCCTATTGTCTGAGATGACCAACGCAATTCTTCCCAAGATGCCCGGCCCTGCGTCCGCCCTCCACTGTTGGACGGACTCTACGATTGTTCTCGCCTGGTTGCGCAGGCCGGCGTGCCATTGGACAAAGTTCGTGGCAAATCGGGTGACCTCGATCACTCAGTTCACCGAGGTGGAGAAATGGGCACATGTCAGCTCCGAACATAATCCGGCAGATCTGGCTAGCCGAGGGGTAGCTCTTCAAGACCTCGCGGACAGTCAACTGTGCCACCACACCTTCCTGGCTGCAAGGGCCGCGCTCCGAGTGGCCCGTTCCAGCCAATGACTCCCCCGAGACTGAACTTGAGAAGCGAACAGTCAAGGTCCACGTTGCGAAGGCCCCCCCGGAAGATATTCTTGAGCGTTTTTCTACTTTCGATAAGGCGCTGCGAGTCCTCTCTTATGTTCGTCGCTTCATCCAGCGCTCGCGAAAGACCACGTCTTCGTTCGAGAACCACCTAACGTCGACTGAAGTTGCTTCGGCCAAAATTCTCATAATTTCCGTCACTCAACGCAGGCACTTCAGCCTTGAGATTGGCTGTTTAAGCCACAAGCGGCCGGTGCCAGCATCCAGTCCAATTCAAAACCTGAACCCGTTTCTGGATTCTCAAGGACTCATGAGAGCGCGTGGCCGGGTTACAGCCTCCGAACTTCTCCAGTATGACGAACGGCATCCGGTTATTCTTCCATATAACTGCCATCTGTCTCGACTCCTCGTTCATTTTACTCATCGCATAACGCTGCACGGCGGTATTCAGCTGATGATCCGTCTGATCCGTTCTAAATTCTGGATCCCGAAATTGAGTAATTTGATCAAGTTCGTTATCCATTCCTGCAAGGTATGCGTTATCCACAAAAAGAAGTTGCAAACGCAACTCATGGGAGAACTACCTAAAGAGCGGACGTCCTTCTCGCGCCCCTTCACACATACCGGTATGGACTATGCCGGCCCCTTCAACATCAAGAACTACACGGGACGAGCCTGCCTCATTACCAAAGGGTATGTGTTGGTATTCGTGTGCTTCTCCACCAAGGCCATCCATTTAGAGGCGACCTCTGACCTCACGACTGACCGCTTTCGCCCGTTTCGTGTCCCGAAGAGGATGCCCCCGTCAAGTTCAGTCGGACAATGGGAAGACCTTTGTAGGTGCGGCCAGCCTACTCTCCCGCGATTTCCTCCAGGCTCTCAAAGGGGCTGTAACGAGTGCCTATAGCCACCAGCAGCTTCTTTGGGATTTCATCCCGCCGGGAGCCCCCCACATGGGAGGCTTGTGGAAGGCAGGCGTTAAGAGCTTCAAAACCTTGTTTTACAAGTCTACGGCCACGCGGAAATACACGTTCGAAGAGCTGTCCACGCTTCTGGCTAGGATTGAGGCGTGCTTGAATTCTCGTCCGCTCGCGCCAATGTCCGAAGACCCCGGTGACCTATTAGCCCTTACTCCTGGGCACTTTCTAGTTGAAGGGCCACTGCTAGCAATAGTTGAACCTGAGATAAAGGGGGACCATCATAAACCGCTGGCAACATCTAAAGGCTCTACATCAGCAATTTCGTCTGCGATGGAAGGAAGAGTACCTCAAGGAACTCCATAAGCGGAACAAGTGGCGAGCTCCCACTAGAGATCTCCGTGTCGGGGACATAGTGGACGCAGTGTTTCCAGGATCCGATGGCCATGTCCGTGTGGTCGACATCCGCACTGCGCGGGGACTTATAAAACGTCCCATAGCAAAGGTCGTCCTCCTTCCGATGGACGCACCCGTCTGCCCTCAGTAACCAGTCTCCCGTCCACTCCAATGTTTCACGTCACTGTGCTGTTTTGTAGCTAATCCGTAGTTCCAATTCGTAGTGTCACCAGTACTGATTGCTATTTTTTTCCTCTTCGTCCTAGTCCGTCAGTCACGATACGATGTCTCCACGTCCATGCAGCTCCAACACACTGGAGAGCAGATGTACTCGAGGTATCAATTCCTACCGTTGCCGAGTCTGCAGTGATGTCCCTTCGTTACGGAAGTGCCGCCATTTTCTTCGATTCAAGGCCAACCGGTACTGCCCCCGCTGTTTAGCCCACGAGCATTCCGACGGAGCGTGTCGGCGAGGGGACCGCTGCAAAACGTGCGGCCAGGATCACCACACACTACTGCACCTTCCCGAGCAGCCGATGGCTTAGCGTCGGCCGCGTCAGGAGGCGCGCCGGTCGCCGGGCGCCCACTCGCGGAATTCTTCAGGCGCTCCTCGGGCCTCGGGTGCCGCTCCGCGGCGTGCTTCTGCCGCTCCAAGGCCCGCGTCCGCCGCTCCAAGGCGTGCTTCAGCCGCTCCAGGGCCCTCGTCCGCTGCTCCAAGGCATGCTTCAGCCGCCCCTCGGCCTTCGTCCGCCTCTCCACGGCGTGCTGCGGCCGCTCCTCGGCCTCGTCCGCCGCGTCACGGCGTGCTTCAGCCTTTCCAAGGCTCTCGTCCGCCGCTCCAAGGCGAGCTTTAGCCGCTCCAAGGCCCTCGTCCGCCGCTCTAAGGCGTGCTTCAGCCGCTCCAAGGCCCTCGTCCGCCGCTCTAAGGCGTGCTTCAGTCAACCTTCTGCCAACGGCTCTGGTGCGGATCCATACTGGGACTCAGGTCTTCGACACGGCGGCGCTTATCGACCCTTTCACGGCTACGAGCTGCATCGACGCGTCTCTAGCGGCTGCTTTCCCATTTTGCTAAATTAATGTTAAGCATTAGAAAAAGAAATTTACTCATGATAATTAATTACAGAACTCCATTTCACACGGACACTTGAGGACTCGCTACTCACATTATTCACAACAATTCGGAAATTAAACACGTAGCTGATTAAGAGATAAAATATATAATTAAAATAAGTACACAGCGGCTCACGGCTTATCACATATCTTATTAACTAATGTGAGGTAGTTTTCTAGGCTGGGATAGAGACTCAGTCCCGCCAGGGTCTCTCGACAGAAAATTTGTAAAGATATGGGACAATGTAGCCACGATGAGACGGTGGGCTGACGTGGGGTGCAGTTTGTCAGCCACCGGGTTACACTCAAAAAATAAGTTGATAGGGTGCGACAGAGGAAATACACAGAGTTTAGCCTTCACACATGTTTGTGGCCGGAGGGGCGGGAGGGAAAAGAAGAAATATCTGGCCGTTCGCCCTCTCGTCGGAGTCACACGACCTCCGACCTAATAATTTCCCGCGGCCGTCTGTGCCTGGCCCGGCCAAGGTAAATTTGGGTTCATCTGGAAATTTCCCAATCATATAATTCCTCAAACATATAATTTAAATTATTATATGTTTCGATATTTTTCCCAGTTTGCATATGATTCACTATTTTTCTTATTATTTTCCGTCTTTATTCCCATCATATATTTTCCGCTATTTATTGCCATGCTTTTCTGTTTTCCCAGAATGTTTTAGTACCTAAACAATTTATTTAATTAATTTCATTATTATTATATTTTGGTTTTATTTGTCAAAGTATTTTTCTCTTCTCCCGGTGCATTCGCTTTCCTTCGGTTTTTTCTCGTATAATTTTATTTCCTAGATTTTCATAACTTCAAACTTTTTATAATTTCCAAATTTTACAAATAAATTTCTCTCAGTGTGTTCGCCTTTATTTCGCTGTTTTATTTTACTTTTGTTTTCCCAACTCGTGGTTTTATAATTTCACAACTTTCGATTTGCACATTTCGATATTTTTTTACTTCCAGCATAATATATTCCTGTTATTTTACAATTTCATATTTTCTTTACTATTTTATTTCCCGTATAATTTTTAGCTAGTTTATTTCCATATTTTCCATTATTTTATAATTTTTGCTATTTTACAATTTTCATATATATTTTCAAGTTTTCTAGTTTCATATTATTTCTCTCAGTGTTAATTAGTTTATATCAAGACATTATGCTTATTTTGGAGTCGGTCTGACCGCACTCTTCGGTGACCACAGCATCGAGGCTCGCAAAGATTTAAGAACACACACACTTTCTAGCCACCTCGTTGCGGTTTCACTACCACTCACCCGTCTCGCTCCGGCGCACACACGTGGACTGGCTCTGTCCCGCCGCTGGTCCTGGGCCAGACATCGCCAAATCTCCTTGCAGCTCCAAATCCTATTGTCCAAATCCAATGTACGGTGGCACTCGCCGGCCCGTATCTCCTGCTTTCCGAATATCGAAAGTTTTGCAGGTTTTACCCGCACACGCGGTTTTTCACTCGATCGATCTACGTTTTCACGTCCGTCTTAGTTCACTGCTTATCTCCAACTCTCCTCCGCTTCGCTTTGCGAAACTTCTTGCGGAGTTCTTTTCAACTTCTTCCAGAAGTTTACCGTACGATCCATCGTTCCCTCTCCCTCGCTGTCATTAGCGCTTGCCAATTTTCGGGTGGCGTGATATACTTTTCCGTGGTGAGTTTCGCTGCGTGTGCTGGTGCGTGTGTGTCGGTGTGTGCTAGCCGTCCAGGCTAACGGGTCGAGCTTGGGTTAGTGGTGACAGTTTTCGCGTGTGGCTGCCGTCGCCTTAATCTAACTAATATAATTATATATCTAATACGGGGGAATATTTATCTGCTACTATTTCTTATATTATTATTTAATTCTATTATTTACATTATTTAGGTTTCCCTTATATTATTATTTAATTATATGTTTATATTATATTTATATTACATTATTATTTATTTACATTCTTATTTATTATTTATTTGTATTACTATTTATATATTTATTTGTATTATTATTTGTGAGGGCCAATCGGCTCCTCACACTAATAAGTCCAAATACTAAGGTTAGGCCCACAGCGGATTAGCGCTTTACACACATCTCTTATTAACTAATAAGTCAAAAGACTAGGCACACAGCGATTTTAGTACAACACAACAGTACACATATACGTGAGACAAGTATGTCGAATCCAACGGACGGACATGAGGCTAGGGGTCAACAACTCCAAGCATAGGTCAACAACTCCAATATAGGAGTTATAGCACTCAGGGCCGTTCGAAGCAAGATAGTAGGGGCGGCGGATAAGGTCCTGGATTTGGACGAGTCAGAGTTAAATTGGGATCAGATCAAAAGAATATTGATCTCCCACTTTAGGGACAAAAGATCTGAGCAGGATTTGATAATGGAGCTAACCCATATCAAGGAAAAGAAACTGGACGTAGAAGCCCTCTGCACTAGGGTTATAACTCTGAAGAAAGCTTTGGAGAGTTTAACAAAAACAGGCGAGATCAGCATACTGATGAGGGGCGAGAATATTAAATGGTATGAGGAAATGGTGCTCCACGCCTGTATTTCGGCCTTAAAAGGGCCGATAGGAGTAACCATAAGGAACATGGGGGTCCCGAATATAGCCAAGGCTTATGATATAGCTTGTATGGAGGAAAAGTTAGTTGCCTTGGAAGAGGACGGCTCAGAACCCAAAACTCAAGGGTCGGTAGAGTCGCGAGATAAGGCCATTAAAAAAACTCAGAAACAGGATCAAGAGAAGGAGGAACCACAAGTGTTGGAGGCTCACAGCGAGACAGGCATTTCGTTGCAGTACCAGTGGGGAGGAAACAATCCTCCTCCGTTTCCAATGCCATTTGTCATGCCAAATATGAATGGATGACCAGGTTTCGGAATTCCATACCCGATGATGGGCAATCCATTCAGGGCAGGTAATTTCAATCAGAGGGATTCTACAGGCTACCAAGGTCCATATCGCAGTCATCAGAGCAGAAACTCCAGATGGAATCAGAACCAAGCGAGCCGAGGTTGACAGTGAAACGGTTATAATAGTAACAATTATAACAACAACAATTATAGTAACGGGAATAACAACAACGGTTATAATAGTAACAATTATAACAACTCCAATTATAACAACGGGTATAATAGCAATGGTTATGGCACCAACAATGGCAGGGGACAGTTAGCAATTGAACCACAATCAAACACAGAAGGCAGTGGCCAGTCCAGGATGTCCAGGAATTCGAACAATTCGGGACAGTCCAGACAGTCTTATAATTCAAACAATTCTAAGAGATCGTTTAATTCAAGCGGCACTGCGGATAAGAATGGCAGTAGGACCTCGACCAGTGCCCAGCTGCATAACATTCAAGAGGACGACGCAAATTTTCCACAGGCAGCCTCGAGCAATGCACAGGATATTTAGGAACTAGGAAAAGCCATTCAACGTTGCCCTATTCAACGTTCTACTCCCGCATAGAGCGGACGTGGTCTCGCGCGAGCTTCGGGAAAACAATTTAAAATAGTGGATGAAATAGTGAAAACTTAAAGAATATTATACTGGAACAGTCCAAACAGTGCGAAAAGACGCTAACAATTAAAAAACAAAGAAAAATATAATCATAACTAGTGTTATGATTATGATAGAAGTGCTTATTTAATTTAAACAAATAAGTGCCACGCATAACAAGCTCGAAAAATGAGCAGCGATCAAAAGAATGAGCGTAGAAGCTCCGTCAACCCAAGAAATGCTTGCTACTCTTATTTCTCAACTCGCGATATAGATCAAAATCAGAAGTCGACAAAGAGCAACTCGACTCTACTGACCGTCGACAGCAAGAGAGCCAGCTCTTGCTCACCCTCTCTGCTCACCCCAACTCCCGCATCTTGGAGTTACCAATGCCAAACCCCACCACCGCCGGCTTCGCTGAATGAAGCTCCAACAACAAGCAGTGCTACAACTACTGCAGTTGCAGCAAAATTACCACCAATACCAATACCAATAACTACCAATATTGCGAGTTCGGTCCCAACGTTTGCACAACAAAATAAAATGGCAACAAAAACAGTTAGCTTCGATAAGCAACAAGCGGTCCCGGCTATACAGACCGGTATGGACCGCTACATCCAGATTAAGCGCAAGCTTAGTCCACTCAACACGGTTGGTAATAAACCAAAGATCAACCGAACCAACAAAAGCACCGACCAAACGAGGAGCTCCAATGAAAACCGTTTCTCCATCTTAGCAGAGGCGGACAACAACCAACCAGAGTTGGAGCAGGAGACGCAAAGGAAACCTAAGCCCCCACCTATTTACATAAGGGAAAAAAGTTCAAGCGCCCTGGTCAACAAAATTGTAGCGCTGGTCGGGGACGAGAATTTCCATGTTGTTCCGCTTATTAAAGGGAACATACACGAAACAAAGGTTCAAACGAAGTCCGAAGAACACTTTCGAGCTATGTCTAAGTACCTGGAAGACACAAAAAAGAACTTCTACACCTATCAACTAAAAAGCAGCAAGGGACTGCAAGTTGTGCTAAAAGGTATAGAACCTGAAGTCACCCCCTCTGAAATTCAAGAAGCCCTTAAGGCCGGGGGCTTCTGTGCCAAAAATGTTAGCAATATTGTTAACAGAAACAAAAAACCGCAACCACTTTTCAAGGTCGAGCTCGAACCAGACAGCAAAGCCTTAAAGAAAAACGAAGTGCACCCGATCTACAAGCTGCAGCTCTTACTGCATCGAAGAATCACCGTGGAAGAACCCCACAAACGCAACGACCCTGTTCAATGCACAAACTGCCAAGAGTATGGACACACCAAGACGTACTGCACACTTCGGACTGTCAGCGTAGTCTGCGGAGACTTCCACAACTCCGTAAACTGTCCCGAAAACAAAGAAGACCCCCAAATGAAAAAATGTGGCAACTGTGGAGGAAACCATACGGCAAACTACAGAGGCTGTGCGGTCTACAAGGAGCTGAAGAGTCGCATGCGACGAGCGACAGCTACGCACCAACAACATACGCAAAATGTGTATTACAACTCAAAAAGTACGCCAGACGTATTTTTCGCCAAGGCAGCCAGATCATCATTTGGGCAGCTAAATACAACCAAGGGAATCTCCTACGCCGAAGCACTAAGAACAGGCATGGAAAATACACCCCAGCCTCACTCAGAAAATGCTCAGCAGGTTCCAGGGCAGCCGCAAAGCAAATTGGAATCTATGATGTTCACCATGCAACAAAGTATGATGGAACTTATGCCATTCATGAAAACAACCATGCAAACCCTTGTTCAGAACCAGAACATGGTAATGGCAACTGTATAATGCACTTATAAAGGTGAGCAATAAACTGGACTACGTTTCTCCTGGTAGCCCCACATATTGGCCTGCAGACCCAAAAAAGATCCCAGATCTAATTGATTTCGCGGTGACAAAAAACATCCCACGCAATCTAATAAGCGCCATAGCACTACCGGATCTCTCATCTGACCACTCGCCTTTGTTGATAAGCCTTTTTCAAAGCCCAGAAATTACGGACCACACCTACAGGCTGACGTCGCTAACACTAACTGGATGAAATACAGAAAGTATGTGAGTTCCCACATTGAGCTAACTCCCCAACTAAATATCGAAGCGGACATCGACTGCTCCTCCTCCGCCCTGGAAAAGGTACTCGTCACAGCAGCCGGGATCTCAACCCCTATACGGAAAGATGGGGAATTTAAGAAGTTCAAAACCAACCGGCAAATCGAACAGCTGGTTCAGGAAAAGAGGCGTCTGAAAAGAAGCTGAAAATGAACAACTTAAATATATTGGAAAACTCTCGCCAACTAGTACAAAGCATCCCTTGTGGAGGGCTCACCCAAATCTAAGCTCTCCAATTCAAACCGTCACCCCTATAAGGAATTCCTCAGGGTGCTGGGCCCGCAGCGACAAAGATAGAGCAGAAGCATTTGCCTTACATCTCAGAGGCGTCTTCCAGCCGAACCCCGCAGCTAATGATTATGTTCCTCCGCAAATCCACCTCGAAACTGAATCCACGCCAACTACATTTCAGCCGAACGAGATCACAAAAGTCATCAGGGAGCTAAAACCAAAAAAGGCTCCAGGCGGTGACCTAATAACTAAAAAAATGATAATGGAACTTCCGTACTGTGCTATTGAGGTCATCTGTAAACTCTTCAATGGAATCATAAGTCTAGGCTACTATCCAAGGAAATGGAAAAAATCAATTATTATAATGATACCGAAGCCCGGAAAAGACCAATAAGTTTATTATCATGCCTGTCCAAATTATGCGAAAAATGCCTTCTAACGCGCATAATACCATATATGGGAGCCCACAACATTACCCCAGCCCATCAATTTGGCTTCAGAGAAAAACACGAAACTATAGAGCAAGTAAACAGAATAACATCAGAAATTCGCACAGCCTTCGAACATAGGGAATATTGCAGCGCGATACTCCTCGACGTATCTCAAGCATTCGACCGCGTCTGGCTCAAAGGTCTCATGCATAAAATTAAAACACACTTGCCCGGGTACACTCATAAACTCCTTGAATCCTACCTCTACAATAGAGCCTTCGCAGTAAGATGTAACACAACAATTTCCGACAGCTACACTATCGAAGCTGGGGTCCCACAAGGTAGCGCACTTGGGCCAACTTTATTCGTCCTTTACACAGCAGATATTCCCACGAGTGACCGACTAACAACATCCACCTTCGCCGACGACACTGCGATCCTTAGCCGCTCCAGATGCCCAGTCCGTGCAACAACCCAACTCGCCAACCACCTCGTGGTAGTCGAGAAGTGGCTATCTGACTGGCGTATTAAAATAAACGAACAAAAGTGTAAACACATAACGTTTACCCTTAACAGACAAACTTGCCCTCCGCTCTGTATGAATAGCACGCAGATCCCCCAAGTTAATGAAGTAACGTATCTCGGCATCCACCTCGACAGACGTCTAACATGGCGTAGACATATCGAATGCAAGAAACTGCACCTAAAACTGAAAGCCACAGCCTCCACTGGATTATAAACTCACGATCGCCCTTGTGTCTGGACTACAAGGTCCTGCTCTACAACTCCACTCTTAAGGCAATCTGGACGTATGGCTCCCAGCTGTGGGGGAACGTGAGCAGAACCAACATAGACATCATACAGGGAGCCCAATCAAAGATCCTGCGAACTATCACTGGGGCACCATGGTATATTCGTAACCAAAACATCCACAGGTACCTCGGCATTCTCGCAGTAAAAGATGAAATAGACAAGCAAAAAGCGTCCTTTTGAACAATGAAAAACTCTCTCTGTCCCCCCAAATCCTCTAGCAAGGGTCTTGACTCGGGTCTCCAGCCGAACACGCCTGCAACGTACAGACCTTCCAACCCAGCCATAACTTGTCAGGGCCACTGTCTCAGTCTACATGACTCCTAGTTAGGTTATAGTATAAGATTTGATACACTTATTGTTAGTCTCGTAAATGAGAAGATTCAATAAATAAAAGCAAAGCATAAAAAAAAAAAAAATACGTTGCCCTATTTGTTAGTAAAGATTACGCCCGAAAGATCAATAAAACTTTTAATCGATACAGGATCAAACTTTTCATTTATTCGACCAGAATTGGTGCATCCCCAATACATAGGGAAATTGAAAGACCCAATAGCCATTAAAACCATTGCACAGTCTCATGAGGTTAAGGGGGAAGCATTCTTACCAATGTTCACAGAGTTAGGAGGAATTGGTAAAATAATAATGTTGTTGGCTGAATCTAGGTCGTCGTTTATTGTTCATTGTTTAATGTTGATAATTTTTGAAGAAGATATGTTTTGAAGTCTAGTGTAAGTTAGTTAGGGCGAAGGCGGGAGCATAATAAAGCTCTCTCTCGCTCTTTGCGAATTCGCCCCGCCTTCGCCAACCTCTGTTAAGCTAGGCCTAAGAACATATGTGTAAAATAGAAGTTGTGTCGAAAATTTAATTTAACCCGAGCACACGTATTTTTCTCGCTTTTGTCGTTCGCCGATTAAACTTTAATTATTCTTGCCACCAAAGTTCGGTCTTATTATTTTTAATAAACTAATTAAAAACTTCATGTGGCGCCCAACGTGGGGCTTATACGGGGGCCTTCCTCGAATTTTTAATGTCGTATAGACAGGGCCACAAAAACCAACGCCACATATCGCAAATGGGCGGAGAGCACGGAGTCTATCTGCGGGTAGATTTCCCATAATTTGTGTCATCAGTCGAGGCTTGCATTTAAAGCAGCGCACCCATGATCGAACTGTCTGACTGCAGAGTTCCTGAGCGTTTACGGCCCAAATACGCTGTCGTAGGATGCTCACAAGTGCTCGAGGGCCGACATGAAAATTTGAATGGTGCAAATGTCGAAAATTGAATTTAACCCGAGCACACGTATTTTTCTCGCTTTCGTCGTTCGCCGATTAAACTTTAATTATTCTTGCCACCAAAGTTCGGTCTTATTATTTTTAATAAACTAATTAAAAACTTCAAATGTTTCCCTTTAAATTTCACCAGTTTTTTGAGGGGTTGATCGGAATAGCAAGTAAAGGCGGTTAATGACATACAGAAAGGGTGGGTTGAGGTAGCAAAGGTGAAACAGAAGATTCACTTAGAGACCAACAGACCATCATATCTGTTCCGGTGCGACTGGAAGATGGAGATTTCGTAATAAACAGAACCATAGTAAAGGAGGACATGGAGATCTCGGAAGGGATCTATAGGGCAGTGTCAGGGAAAAGCTGGATGGAGGTGACGAATTATGCAGATTCGGACCAGGAGTTATTTTTGGAAGAACCATTAAATGTTGTCGAATTCAAGACTAAGCAACATTTCGAATTAAACACTATATAGGGGAAGAGGAACGATAAGAGTAACATTCCGTTTGATAAGATCAGGAGAGACCATTTTAACAAGGAGGAGCTTGGAGAGCTTTCCAGAATTTTTTCATGTTGGACGTTGATGCACTACGATCAGTATATTCAAGTGACCCATCTGACACCAAGCACGTGCCTGTTCGTGTTAGGTGTTAGTAGGCGCGACAAATGAAAGTATAGAAAAGGAATACGAGGAAGTACTAAGTGGGTTAATATTAAGGTTTTTTGGGGAAGGCTTTAAACGTTTGATGTTATCATGTACAAATCGTTATAATTTGCACATAAGACTCTAAAGGGTTTATGCAATTCAAAAAACGTTCTACAGTGGCGCAAAACTAAAGTAATATATCTAGAATTTCTACTCGGTACGTGAAAGTTAAGCTGACCCAGCAAGTCAGCACTTTCCACGTCACCGTGGATAAGGTTAAAAATGAACGTAATGCCAAGCATGGTTCTACGGTTAGCTAAAGATGGTAGGTAATTAGGGGAAGTCTACTAGAGTACGAGGGTAACCTCTGGTTTGGATCCCAGTTCAAACCGCGTAAAGCGAAAAGCCAAAAATTCTTCTGAACTGACTTAATGCGTTTACTGTGAACCCTATACTGAGGGCTCCAGACGCAAGATCCATATTCTAAGATAGGACGAACTAAAGAAATATATAGGGATTTTGTAACATAAGGGTCATTGAATTCTTTCGACCACCGTTTAATGAAACCAAGCACACCTCTGGCTTTATTCACCATGCACGAAATATGATCGATAAAGTCAAGTTTAGGGTCCAGTCAGACACCCAAATCATCGACTATATTAATTCTTTCCAAAGATTAGCAGTTTAGCGTGTAAGTCGCGAGCTTGGGAGCGACACGAGGGAAAATCATTAGCTTGCATTTAGAGCCGTTTAGGTTCAATAAGTTTATGCGGCACCATGTTTGGAAGTTATTGAGATCTGTTTGTAAATCAGACTGGCAGGAAGCGTCCTTATATTGCACGCAAAGTTTGACGTCGTCCGCGTACTTAAGTACTCTGGATAAATAATGTAAACAACAAGGGACCCAAAGGGTTCCCTTGCGGGACGCCAGATGTAACCCTGAGAACATTAGATAAAGAATTTTTAAAGAGGATCTTTTGCGTTCTGCCATTCAGATAACTTGAGATCCAACTAAGAAGATCAACCAGAAATCCCATTAGATCGAGTTTCCGAACAAGAGGAGAATGGTTAACAGAATCAAATGCTTTACTGAAATCAGTATAAGCCCCTAACTAAGAAGAAAGTGAACTCTAAAAGATTGGTTGTCGTTGATCTACGCTTTAAAAATCCATGGTGGCATAGAGAAATAATTGATCTGCACAGTTGCTGCAAATGTGGAGAAATGATTTTCTCGAAAAGTTTTGGAATGGCCGACAACTTAGATTGCTTACGTTAATTGGCTTACGTTTAGTGTTAACAAAATTATAAAACTGTTTTGGGTCCTGAGAGATCTGGACCCTACAACGAGTCAAATAATTCTTGTAACACTGTAAATCTTGACCGAGCCGATAAATAAAGGGGTAGGGCAGAGTTAGATGACTCAACTCTTTAGTAAACCAACGAGGCTTATTCGATTTTGATGGATAGTATAACGGAACACATTCAGTAAAAAAGGAATTTATGGCACTGTAAAACATATCCACGGCTACTGATATGTAGTGCATATGTATAAATCGGACCAATTAAAAACTGATATTAAGATATTCAGCCGTTCGAAGTCCGTCTTGCGAAAACAAAGGACTTTCTTGGCTGGACAGTCAGATATGTTCTGTAAGTCAGTCCCAATGTCGAGAGTCACACCGAAAGTCGGATGATAGGGATCTTCGGGAAGCGTCAACGGCGCCACCCTGGCTAAACTGACTCTTGCCGGATCTGAGACATAACAGAGATCAAGCAAGCGCTCTAGGGAATTTCGTACATGGTTGACTTGAGACAGCGAAATGTCGAGCAAGCCAGCAATAAAATCATGCTGTGTGGAGGTGAAAAGTACATTAGAGGAAGTATTTGAGGACCAAATAGCCCCTGGGATATTCAAATCACCACGACCTACTAAATGATCCTTATTAGAAAGTCGGTTGAAAACCGTTTGGATAGCGGAAATATGGTTCCAATAAATAGGAAGTTTGGACAAAGGAGGAATGTAAGAACAGGTAATGAAAATAGAGCTACTATTGATGGTTAGCTTCACACAGAGGAATTCAACATCAAACTCCTCGAAAGTTATTAATTCCGACGCGAGAGTGGAGTCAACCGCTATGAGGACACCACCCCCACGTCTGATAGGCCGATCCAGCCGATATATTGTGAACACAGCTGGGAAAACTTCGGAGCTCAGAATCTCCGGCTTTAACCAGGTTTCTGTGAACACAATAACCTGGGATGCAAACGAGAAACTATCAGAATACAATTTGGGAAGCTTACTACGTAGGCCTCTTGCATTCTGATAGGAGATAGAGAGGGAATTGATTAGTTTTTTGGAGCGGATGTCGTAGAGGGCGCAGTGGTCTGGTCGGGCCTGGGAAGACTTATTCCTACGGGCCGCCGTTTCTTTTTCTTAGCTTCAAACTCTTTGACGACAATATACTCTGGCCAGAATTTGGTAGAGCATATTGTTTCAAAGAGTTCATTCGGGACATTTATTTTAAAAGATGAAATATTCCTAGCATAAGAAAATTTGAATTTTTCCACCTTTATTTGTATTTTTTCAGCTCTAGTTTTGCCTTGGATAAAGGCAATAACATCTTTCGATGTGGTATTACTACAAGGGCTTTCGGCGCTGCAGACTGATTGTCTGCATTGCCGATATCGGCCGGTAGTCCGGGCCTGATACCCTGAGCAGGTGAATTAATGGGGCTTTGAGGGGTCAATATTTGAGACCCCCCAGGGGACAAAACGGAAATTATCGGAGCGGTCACTCCCGCAACACATTCGGATATCGAATCTTTTTTACCATTCGATCTCAGAACTCTTTGACTTAATTCTGAGGTCGAGGGCTGGTTGTTGAGATCCGCCTAGATGCTGCAGACCAGTTGCGGTCTTTTTTGCGCCTAGGAGACTCATTTAATAGCTTAAGGCTATTAAATTGAGTATCCAGCGCCAAGAGCATATCGTGAGTTTTACGAAAACTCGATAATATGTCTTTAAAACTGCCCTTGGTCTGCGGCATAAAAGACATCATTTCTTTTTTAACCTCGCAGACCAATGTTTCTTCTTACATCGTCCACCGTCCGAGCAACAACACCAATGCACTTGGCATGCACAATGTTATCGCACAGCCGCAAGCCGACTGTAAGATCATTGCAGTAATTGCCTTTTTACAGGTCTTAGCGAAAAAGACAATTGCGGACATTATAAAGACTTGCCACGTACCTATACGTAGGAAGAGATAAGAGTACAGTTGCACCGAGAGAGCGGGAGAACGAGAGAGCGGGTAAACGGGTGAGCGTGGGAACGAGCTTAACGTTTAGCTGTCGCGACGGCGCAAACTAAACGGAGAAGGCACAAAGTGGAATGCAAAAAATGCAAAGCAAATACCGGCAGCACAACTAAATTGTGAAAATAATAACAATTAAATACACAAAACAGAATAGCTGCATGCCCACGAACTTTTTGAATCACAAAGTAGAAGATTGAAATAAAACCCCGGTTGTTTTAATGCAAAAATTAACACAAAACGCAAGAGCGCAAGAAAAAAACATGTCCGTGCACTTGGAAGAGAAAAACGAAAAAACGATTTGTAAGAAGTACCCAGGAATATTCCACAAAGAGGGGGACAACTTGTCTTTAACGAACGCGGTCTAGCATAAAATAAGAACGAAGAACGATATCCCAATTTATGCCAGACCTTATAGATATGCGTTTAAGGAAAGGCAAGAGGTAAGAAGGCAGTTGGAAAAACTATTAGATCAGAAGATAATTAGACATAGCCATTCGCCGTGGAGTGCTCCAGTCTGGCTGGTGCCTAAAAAGAAGGATGCCTCGGGGGAAAAAAATGGCGAAAGGTGGTGGATTATAGGAAGTTTAATGAGAAGGTGATAAAAGAAAGATACACACTACCTTTAATAAATGATGTATTGGAGAGCTAAGTACTTCTCGACGTATGATTTAGCAAGTGGTTATCATCAGATCGAGGTTCACGAAACGGACATTCCGAAAACGGCTTTCTCCGCAGAGGGAGGTCATTTCGGGTATGTCCGAATGCCGTTCGGGCTTGACAATGCTCCCGCAACTTTTCAGAGGCTGCTCAAAAACATCTTTGGAGAGCTGTTGGGCAAATGTTGTCTCATTTATATGGACGACATCATGGTGTTCTCATCGTCTTTGCAGGAACATATTACGGACTTAGAAACAGTTTTTAGAAAGCTTACGGAAGCAAATTTTAAATTACAGCTAGATAAGACGGTATTTCTGAGGACAGAGGTGGAATACTTAGGGCACGTAGTGACCCCACAAGGTATCAAACCGAATCCGGTTTGAGCATTTGAGCAGTGCAAAACCCTCTTATGTCATGACCCAATTTTACAATTTCCCGATTTCGAAAAACCATTCATCCTGACGCAAGCAATTATAACATTGGGGCAGTCCTATCACAGGGAAACTTAGGAACGGACAGACCATTAGCATACGAAAGTAGAACCCTGTCAACATCCGAAATAAACTATGCTACGATAGAGAAGGAATTGCTTGCCATCATTCGGTCGATAAGGCATTTCAGGCACTACCTGTTTGGCACTATGTTCAAAATAGTGACGGATCATAGGTCATTAACCTGGCTAATGAGCATTAGGGAACCTGACTTTAAACTCGTAAGATGGAGACTCCAGATGTTAGAGTATGACTACGAAATAGTATACAAGAAGGGTTTCTTAAACGTAGTGGCAGATGCGCTGAGCAGAATCCAACCAGAGCTTAACGTATTGGAAAACGCCTCGGAAGTAGCAACCAACGGGGAGACGATACACTCCGCGGGGGAAGATTTGCAGTTGGGATTTCCAATTTCTGAGAAACCACTGAACGAATATAACATTCAGGTGGTTATAGACAAAGGGGGAACGTCTAAAGTAGCGAAGCAAGTTTCATTTAGGAACAAAATTCGGATAACGTGGACAGAAAATAACTTTGACGATGAGACGACGGCCGTAAACTCAAGAAAATTCTAAAACCTAAGAGAACGGTAGCATTGTTGATACCGGAGGAGTTGGTCTTTACCATCCAGGAGGTATATTGCAAATATTTTGCGTTCAGTAGATGGTATAGGGCAATAAGATTCACAGTCTTGTTGACAGATATAGTTAAGAGAGACCAGTAAGAGGAAGTTGTGAAGGATTATCACCTGAAGAGTAACCACAGGGGGATAGAAGAAACACTAGCTCATTTAAAAAGGAAGGTGTTTTTTCCTCATATGAGACAGCTGATAGCGCAAACAATTAACAATTGCGATAGCTGTCAAACACAAAAATACGACAGAAGGCCTCACAAGATCAAATACAGTGTGACGGAAACTCCGGACAGACCCTTGGAGATAGTGCATATCGACATATCGATAATAAGAAAAACGTTTTCACGATTATTGACAAATTTTCGAGATATGCATGGGGAGTAACTATTCCAGCCAAGGAAAGTATTAACATTGTCAAAGCAATGAAAAACTTTATGGCCCTGTTTGGAATACCCAAGAAGGTAGTCTGTGACCAGGGAGTCGAGTTCTCGTCGAACCTCTTTAAGGATTTTTGTAGGCAGTACGAACTTGAACTGCATACAACATCCTTCCAGCAGTCGTCGAGTAACTCCACGGTCGAAAGACTACACTCAACAATAACGGAGATATACCGGTTGATTATGGAGAGCAAGACGGCAGGGAAGTTAGAACTCCGACACGAAGAGATACTGAGTGAAGCCTTTATAACGAACAATAACGCCATTCATTCAGCAACGAAACTGACACCTCAGGAACTCTTTACAGGCAGAACGTAGGATTTTCTGAATAACGTGACTTTCAATAATGACCACGATTATTTGCAAAAAATCAATGCGTTTCAAGCCGAAGTTTAAACAAAGGTGAAAGAAAGGGTGAAAAGCCAAAAGGTGAGAAGAATTGAGACAGCTAATATGGATAGACAGGAACCAGACCCGGTGCAGGTGGGAAACATGGTGTGATAAACTCACTCCTGGGTTCTCTAAATACAAGGTGTTAGAAGATAACAACCTTACACTAACAACAACCAAGCCGCATAAAATTCACAAGGAAAAAATACGAAGAATGAATAAACCAAACGAATAACATTTTTTTTTACAGGTGGTCCATTGCCGTGGCCGAGGAGAGCAGGTTCGAAATAATACCCTTCGAAGGAAACGACCCGTTGGCTCAGATAGAAATGGGAACGGCAAGAGTAATACAAACTTACCAAACCTATATCCACATCGTAATAGATGGGATAGAGAAAACACTTGGAGAAATAGAAGATGATTCAGGAACAAGGGACTTAGTTGGATCACTGGGGAATAAATTACAGATGTTGAGAACTAGATTAGAAGGAATATGGCCCAAGCATAAAAACAAAAGAGGTGATCAATGGATTGGGGTCGGTAGTTAAAGCAATAAATGGGAATTTAGACGCGAATGATGCCGAAAGAGAGGAAATAAGAGGAAATAAGGAAGATGAGAGAGGAAGAGGAAAGATTGAGAGAGAGCATAAGTTCACAGGAGAAAACAGGCAGCAAGATCAATTTCATGTTTAAGAATTTGACGAAATACATAAACGAAGAACAGAGTAGGGTAAATACATTTATTAACAAATATAACAATGGCGTAAGTAAGTCATTTGTAGAAGAGGACAGGAGGATTTATAGGTAAGAATATATCAATAGAATTTCGCTTACTATAGATATGTTAGGATTGAACTTGAATGACGTGGCCGAGAGCCAGTTGTTAGCTAAATTAGGGGTGATTTCCAGATTCCTATTCGACAAGAAAAAAACGGACAGGTGCGTCCACGAATTAGAGGATGGAAGACCTGGAAACAAAAATACAGATCAGCAGGATACAGTGGGGAAGCACGATCCATACAACAACAACCTACACGATGCTCGGTGTACTGGTGATAGTAATATTCGTCGTGACCTGCTTATCGAAAAAGACAACAATCTTCAAACCAGACGTTACACCACATGCCACCTTCACACCCACCATCGCTTCACCTACTACGATAACAGCAGCTATACCCCCGCTATGGTCGGTAGTTCAGTCTGAGGGGGGAGGAGTTACCGCCTCAGCATTTGCCCTCGGGGGTTCACCGCCAAAACCCCCTCGACAACCAGAGACCTAGAGGCCCAAGAAATACTTCGTTACTACCCATTTGGAACGCCGAGTCGTCATATCGAGTAGCACTGGAATTGCTGAATCAACGCAAACATCGGGCTAAACAAAACCTCTTGCAACACCGAATCGCATCCGCTCCACTTCTACTTTTGGCCGATCAGCTGTTTAAGACAAACACAATGTATGAAACCAAAATGTAAAGAACTAGAAAGTAATATAAGAATTCATTGTGATTTTTAAACTCAACTCAAACGGGTGTTATTTGGGGACAACCAACCGCTCAACTACGAAACTCAAAACTCCTGGACCTACTAAAAGGAGATAACTCGCACGCGCATTTAATTTAAATCCAATTCTATTATGTCTTCAATCGTTCCTATTCCTTATTTTATGCTTAATATATTATATATGTGCGCGTCTGCTCGTCACACTCCCCCCTCTCTTAGGAGACGGTGTGCGTGCATCGGCCGCCTTTAAGCAGCGTTCTTTGCAGCAGTCGCTTCCATATACTACTGATCATACCATGGATTCCGTTTTGGGGGCCGTTAGAAACAAAGGATTTCAACAGCAGAAGCATTAATGGCAGTAGATATGCACGTCCACATATCTGACTTATTTATAGGCGTTGGAGGGAGCTGGCCAAGTCGGCCTGAGAGTCGAGCGGAGAAGGCATCCCTGTGCTGTTGTGATTGCAGTTTTTCGATGTCAAGCTTTCTTGGCATACCTTGACGTGAGATTTTCGCGACACACAACCGTGCGCGAACCTTGGATGCGATAAGGTAATGGTCAGAGTCGTTGTTAGGACCCCGGCACGAACTCACATCAAGAATGCTAATTCATGTCTTGCATCGATCACAACATTGTGACGATCTGTCAGTGCTCGGGTGGCTCAAGGATGGCCAGGATTCGTCTCAGACATTTATTTTACGGATAAGTTTAGCTTTATTGGTCTGAGAATGGACAATGAGTCAAATGAGAGAGACGGTGACACTAAGAGCTCGACTACCCATGGCGCGGATGACTGTGGGCCCGAACTCGAGCGTGGGGTCCTGCGGAGAGGGAGGCCGGTGTGGATCACAACGTCGGGTGGGTCGGGACTACTCCTAGTGGCGGCAAGGGCCTCGTGTCGCTGGCTTCGGGTGTTTCGGGCGGGATGTAGGCCTCCCTCGGTCAACCTATGGGGCAGAATAATCCAGAGGTCCTAAGGTCTCCCAGTTATGAGGAATGGTTTGAAAGGCCTTGAGGTCTTCCAACTATGAAGAATGGTTTGAGAGGCCCTGAGGTCTTCCAGATACGTATACGTTTGAGAGGCCGTAAGGTGTTCCAAATACTTAAGAGGTTTGAGAGGCCCTAAGGTCTTCCAAATACGTAAGAGTTCTGAGAGGCCCTGAGGTCTTCCTTATACGCATAGAAGGTTGAGAGGCCCTAAGGTCTTCCAAATACGTATAGAACGGGAAGAGAGAGATAATATTGTTAAATCCTTCCTTGTATAACCAATTTTACCTCCTTCCTGCTGTTCCTTAAAGATTCCTTCGGCTTGATCCGCGCTGCTGCTGCTGGGCTTGTTTCGCCGATCGCCGGCAGAGACTGATGCTCATCAAGGCGGTGGCCCGCTTTATATAGGACTCCGGCGTGGCGTAGTGTGTCCGCTTATCTTTCTTTAATTTCGCCGCATTAATGTGCCCACCCCTCGGTGGGCCAGTGTGCCCCTACGCGCGCGCGTATTGTTTAAATTTGAAGTCTATGGGCTGTTTCTGAACTTTTATTTCATTATTATTGACTTCATTGTATTCTTATCTATTATTATCGACTTCATTGTATTTCTCTTATTCTATGTTCTTATATGTTATTGTACGCATTAGGCGTCACACTCCCCCATCCTCTAGATCTCCTTCTACTTTTTTATGGTGACCTAATTACCGCGTGAAAAGAGTACTCGCCAGGTTGTCTCGCCGTCGTGGATCAAGCATCCTTGCTGCCGTCCGTACCTCTTGGCCGCGAGGCGTCGCTGGATCTGCTGGATCGCTCGCTCCGAGAGCTGTACACCTGCTGGTACGTGCCATCCCCAGGTGTTCGTCTCGTCCGAGTGGATATTCAATATATAACGATTCGGTGATGGCTCTGGTCGACGCGAGGATCCTGGATGTGCTTCCTGCTCGTGTTCCAGCAGATCGTGCGGCTGTGCGAAAGTCGTTCGCGAGGTCTGGTGTTGGTCGCCCGCTTGCTGGGGTGTACCGGCGTTGTCGCTTGCTGGGCGTGGCCCTGGCTGCTGTGCGGTTGCGTAGCACGGCGATTTTTGCTCCTGTGCGTCTGCCCGAGACGTTGTAGATGCGCGTGGAGGTCCTCCTGCCAGTGCCGGTCTGCCGGTTCCGCCTGTTCCTGGCCTGGCGTCGTACGTCAGCCTGCGTGCCTGTGCGCGCGTCCGAGGAGTTGGCGTGATCGAACCTGATGCTTTGGGCCGCCGCACAGTGGGCGATTTGGCCAATCTAGCGAAAGAAAATAAATAACGCTTACCACCTTCAATCACCATTTTAATAATTCAACACTTATCACAGGTCACAAAACGTTTTTTTTTTTTTTTTTTCTATTACTACATACTTGACTTCTTGTAAAAACAAAAAAAAAAATCTTCGAAAAGGTTAAAATTTCAATTTTTACAAAGAATTGAATTACCACGAAAAAAACGCTGTAAATACTTATTATGATTGCGGCTGGCGAAAATCCTCCATCTGAACCCTCCAAGAGGGCGCCGGCTGGGCAATGGGCACTGTATTATCCCGGACAACGGGTAATGCACTGCTGCTTGCTCCGTCCGCGGTAATACAGTGTCTAGCTAAGGCAACGGTTCAATTCCTTCCGCTGAAAAAGCTGGAGGAAATGAATCACTTTGCCATGGGTGGAGGTGCCTGGCGGTTAGGCATAAAACGCAGCCTGGCGGTTAGGCATAAAACGCAAGTGGGTGGTTCCCCGGAAAATCAACCAGTGTATTCTTATATGGACACGAAAACGGAGTCAACTCGGGCTGGGATATCAGCCCAAACGTCGGTGGAAGGCGTGACTGCTACCATCGGCGGGCACGGGGGGGAGCAATCCCCTCTGCGTGTCGCCAGCGGTCACACCTCTGATTTGACGGGAGCAGGTCATGTCAGTTGTAATGCTACTGCCACAACGTCGCAAGGGAAGCTTTGCCGCTCAGGTGCCATAGTCGACACAGACTCGGACCTGGAGAGCGTGCAGCTCTCTAAAGAAGAGGAGGAAAGCCTTCTCCGCTCGCCGAAACCAGGCACCAGCTCCCCGCGCAGGGACGGGCCGAAGCGTTCAAGCGAGGGGATGAAGGCTAAGGCGCAATATAAAGCCGCCCTTCGCATCCTGAGCCGGCTCCAGGAAAAAGCCGCCCTATCCCCACAGGAGAAGGCAAAGCTTACCTGGGCCGAGCAAAGGGTCGCAGAGGGCAGGCTGCACTTCGCCAACCTCCCGAATATGGGCTCAACGGGCGGTTTCGCCAACAAGGTGGAGGAGTCGCTTGCCAACAAGAGGCAACGCTCAACCGAGAGCGCCAACAAGGACGCACCGGGGAGCAAGCGGCGACGCGGGCCGAAGGAGGCAGGCGCTCCCCCCCTTAAAGCGACGAAGCCCGAGACGAAGAAGCTTAAAGTCAGTGAGGTGACCAAACGACACTTGATCGTGGCACTCATTGACAAAAGCGATGAAGCCGGCAAGATGACCGAGCCGCAGTGGAAGTTGGTGCATGCGCGACTCGTTGAGTCATTATTTGCACGGATGGAGGAAGACTCCGAGGCCCCCATGCCCACATTTGATGGTGCCGGGTGGCTGAACGGGGTCAAAATCCTGAAGTGTAAGGATGACCCGACGAGGAAGTGGCTGACACAAACGGTCTGCCAACTGGAGGCGTTGTGGGAGGGGGCCCAGCTGGAGGTGGTGGACAGGGAGCTAATCCCGTCCATTCCTAAGGCGAAGGTTCTTTTCCCCATCGCAATCCAAGGGGACCGGGCGCTGAAGCTGCTGCAGCGTCAGAATCCGGACATCCCAACCGCGGACTGGAAGGTTCTGCACCTTGCGACCCCATTACCCAAGGAGGGGGGCCAGAGTGCAGTCCTCCAGATCAACAAGGAGGCAGAGGACATCCTTTATCCGAGATACGGGAAGATGGCGTGGGGCATGGGGAGCGTGTACCTGCGCCTCAAAAAACGCCATCCCGGGGATAAGGATGCTCACACCCTGAAGGCAGGCGAGGTGGAGAAGGACTTAGGTCTGGAAACCATCGTGGACGCCGTCCAGGGACTCTCACTGGACGAGGACGCGGAGGACGGTGACCTGACGTTGACAGTCAACCCGTCGAATGGAGTTGAGCCCAGTACCCATGCCACTCAGGGTGCTGCAGCTCAATCTCCATAAGAGTAAAATCGCGTCGGCGGAACTCCTCATAGCCCTGGAGCAAGGGTCCGCCGACATAGCTTTAGTCCAGGAGCCATGGATTGCCTCGGGCAATGCCGTCGCCGGACTAAAGTCCTCTAATTACAACTTGTTCTACACACCATCGGTAAGCAGAAATAGAACCGCCATGCTAACCTTATGTCTCATTATAGCACGGATGACCTAACTGTTGTGATGCTGGAGAGCGAGAAGAAGCGCCTTATGGTAGCTTCCTGCTACATGGCACACGACAGAACGGCCCCTCCGGAGGAACTCAGGAGCATGGTGGAAGCCATCCCGAACGACCAGCAACTGATCGTGGGTGCGGACGCCAACGCACATCACTGTGTGTGGGGGAGCCCCGACATCAACGACAGAGGTGAGTCACTCTTAGACTTTCTATTACCCACTAACCTATGCATAGCTAACGTAGGAGAAGAACATACCTTCGTAGGTCCCACCTCCTCAAACGTGCTAGACATAACACTCGTAAGGGGACAATGTACAATGGTATCAGAATGGAGAGTCCTTGAGAGACCATCCTTCTCAGATCATAAGTACATTCAATTCCAATACGATTTCGACCACTCTCCCAAACCAACTGTCTTTAGGAACCCCCGGAACACCAACTGGGCAAAGTTTAGGAAGACAATCTTTACACGACTCGCGACTGGCCCGGGCCTAGTAAAATCCGCTGAAGACATAGAAAAGTCCCTAGAGACCCTCTCCAGGGAATTACTAGATGCGCAACGCGGAGCATGCCCGACATCTAGAGCTAGGAAGAGGACCAAGCCACCCTGGTGGAATAGTAATCTTTCGCTCCTACGCAATAACCTCAGAGAATTCTTCAAAATCGCCAAAGAGGCGAAAGAGGATGTGATCGACGAGGAATACAAGATCCTACTCAGGGATTACAAGAAGGAAATACGCAGGGCACAACGAAGCTCGTGGAGAAACTTCTGCTCCAATATCGAGACGGCCCCAGAAACGGCTAGACTCCGGAAGTTGCTATCAAAGCAACCCACCATACAGAGTCAGCTCCAACGCGATGACGGACAGTGGACTGAGGGCAGCGAGGAGGCCCTAACAGCACTAATGCATGCTCACTTCCCAGGATGCACTGAGATATCCGATGCTAGCAAGCATCAGGAGCTCGCACTTGGAGAAGAGAGTCTCCCAACAAACCTAATATCCTCTAGAAGAATCCAATGGGCTATAGATTCCTTTGCGGGAATTAAAGCACCAGGACTAAATGGAATATTCCCAGCCATGCTACAGGTGACCAAAGAAGTGATCACCCCATGGCTACACGCTATATTCACAGCTTGCCTAAGCACGGGCTATATCCCTATCCAATGGAGGACCTCTAGGATTGTCTTCCTGCCAAAAGCAGGCAAGTGCAGCCATGTGAGCCCCAAGGATTACAGGCCGATTAGCCTCACCTCATTCTTACTTAAGACGCTAGAAAAGCTGCTGGACATATACATCAGAAACGATGTAGGACGACTGCTGTCATCCAACCAGCACGCTTACACGAAAGGGAAATCAGTGGAGACGGCACTACACTCGTTAGTAGCCACCATTGAGAGAGCCCTGTATAACAAAGAATATGCTCTAGGAGTGTTTGTGGATATATCCGGAGCATTCAACAACGTGACCACAGACGCTATAATGGACCGCCTAGAAGCGGCCAACACGCTCCCCGCCATCAGTATGTGGATAAGAAATCTACTAAGCTGTAGGCGGGTACAATCCGATTGGGGCACCGCCTCCACGGTGAAAGGAGCACACAGGGGCACGCCGCAAGGCGGGGTCCTGTCGCCTCTTCTGTGGAATCTGGTGGTGGACGACCTGATCAAGAGATTCGAGAGGAAGGCCCCAAAGATAACAGCTTATGCTGATGACATAAGCATAATTATCACGGGAGTCTGCCCATCGACCCTCAGCTCGATTATGGAATCAACACTCAGGGAGATATGTGAGTGGGCGAAGAAGGTAGGACTCAGTATCAACGCGGACAAGACGGACCTCATTCTCTTCACCAAGAGATACAAGGTTCCGCTATGGGTCCCCCGAAAATGAACTCAACCAGACTAACCCCGAAAACACAAGTCAAGTACCTCGGAATTGTATTAGACAGCAAGCTGGCATGGAAGCCCAATGTATTAGAGAGGGTAAAAAAGGCCACCATAGCGCTATATGCATCCAAGAAGATGCTTAGCAGCACATGGGGCCTCTCACCCGCTCTAATGCACTGGATTTACATCTCGGTGGTGCGTCCAACTCTGATGTATGGAGTCTTAGTGTGGTGGCAGGCCATGGAACAGAAGACGTATAACAAGCTCATGGAGAGGACTCAGCGGCAGGCACTGCTCTGCATAACAGGGTCGCTGAGATCAACCCCCACAAAAGCACTCGAAACTATAATAGGAGTTGATCCCCTAGACATCCACGCGCAACTGATTGCAGGAAAGGCGGCACAACGCCTAGTCGCATCAGGAAATATGTCCCTACAGGGATTCGGGCATAGTTCAATTGGTCGAGACATGAGCAGTATATCTGACTACATGGTCACCAGAACGTGCCCGGATGTAAAAACAACTACATTCATGGGACCAGACGACTGGAAAACAAGTCAGGACCATGCTCAACACCTCAACATATACACCGACGGCTCCAAGATGGAAGGAGGAGTTGGAGCGGGCATATACTGTACAGACCCTGAAATGAGGCTGTCGTATAAGCTACCAAGCCAATGCATCATCTTCCAGGCGGAAGTATTCGCCATAGGGAAAGCGGCAGAGCTTGCGCAGAGCATAGACCGCCCATATGGAGCGGTCAATTTGTTCGTAAACAGTCAAGCGGCGATAAGATCCATGCAATCGTCGGCGGTCAGTTCCAAAAATGTACTGGCAAGCAGGGAGGCACTAGATATCCTCAGCATGACTACGTCAGTGCGGATCTACTGGGTTCCCAGCCACCAGGGCATCGATGGCAACGAGACGGCCGACGAACTTGCAAAGGAAGGCGTAGGACTGCCGATTGAAAGAATAGTAAACGTTCCTGTCTCCCTTAGAACGCTCCAAAGAGAGCTAGAGAGCCGGGCCGACACACGAGCTAACAGCAGGTGGAGGAGAAATTCCACAACCTGCAAAACATCAAAGATTATGTGCAAAGAGCGCAACGCAAAACTCAGTCACTACGTGCTGCATCTTCCGAGGAAAGACTGCAGGCTGTTAGTGGGAATTCTCACAGGTCACTGCCTAGCTGCTGCTCATGCAGTCAAGCTGGGCATTACCGAAAACACCAAATGCCGGAAATGTGATGAATCCGAGGCAACTGAAACCTTGGAGCATCTCATTTGCAAATGTCCGGCCTTAGCAAGGGCAAGAATAGAATACCTAGGCGCTCCGGTTCTGGCATCGCTAGAAGATGCCTCCAGGAGGAAGCCAGGCGAACTACTTGCCTTCGCGAAAAGCACTTCGATCCTTAAAGATTTCGAAAACCGCGTAAATACTCTCTAGGTCCACTCAGAAACTTTCGGACAGCTAAGGGCCATATTGGCCTATGCGTGGCCCACCTCGAGGGCCTTCCGACATAACCTAACCTAACCTAACCTAACCTATTATGATTGCAGCGAATACATATGCTCACTTTGAAAGCTCACAGCTGATCAAATATTAAGATTAAAACACCAAAAATAGTATTTTTGTGATAACTAAATATTTAGTTATCGGCGGGAATTCAAATTTTTGAACATTTAAACAAAAAATTTTTTTGATTCCTGTCGCTAGATCGGCCCTGTGCGCCGCGTGCGGAGGTCGGTTGTGGCTGTTGCTGCAGCCCTGGTGGCGCTCAATGGCCTTGGCTCCCGTGGAGTGTGCGCTATTCTGGTTCTTCCACCTGCTGTCTGGGCCATCGTCACTTTGGCCGGTGGAGTCTCGTCGGCCTCCTTGGCGGCTGCGAGCTGCCCCATCTTCGCTCTCTTCCGCGCTCCACTCGCCATTGAGGTCGGCTCCACCACTCTCGCCCTTGAGGTCGACGCCGCAATCCTCGCGTGGCGTTCCCGGAACTTGCGCATTGCCGTTGAAGAGCGGTTAATTTTCCTTCCTGTAACGAAATTTGGGCACTTATTAGCCTTATTGTCGAGACAGCTGTTTAGTGTTTTTCAGGTATGTGTGGTTATGTGTTGTAAAGTGTGTGTTGTTTAGTTGTGTGAATCGTGTATTGTTTAGTTGTGTGAAGGGTGTATTGTTTAGTGTTGTGAAACGTGTGTTGTTAAGTTTTGGACAGTGTAAATATTGTACTGTAGAGTTCTATGTAATAGCTAGTATTGAGCCGTGTGCATTGTTTAGTTCTGGACTTGTCCTTACATATGGTTTCGTGTTCCCGATGTAAACTCGTTTTGTTTTCCTCGTTTTCGGATTTTACTGGAGATTCAAATTTTAACACTCTCCAGGGACCGTCATATTTCGGGGCTAGCTTGGCATTGAACTGATCTGCTGCTTTAGACAGGTGATGCTTTTTGCACCAGATCAATTCTCCGAGTGCTGGCTTCCACTCCCTTTTACGAAGGTTATAGTGGTGCTTTTGTATTTCCGTCGCCTCCTCCATGTGTGTTGTGGCTTCTTTCCTGATCTCGTTCAGCCTTTTCCACCTTGTCCCCACATCCTCTGCCTTTAGCCCTCAGCCGGATGTTACGGTATCGAACAATGTATTTGGTAACCTCAATTCTTTTCCAAATATTAGCTGTGCTGGGCTGAATTTGGTTTCTTCCGACGTAAGATTTCACATTGCGCATACGAGCTTTGAGTCGGACGAGTTTTTCACCGCTCTTCGTTTTTCAAAGTTTTCATTGTGAAAATTTATTCAACTCAGCCCAAATTTTTGGCAAGTGGTCAGTGTTTCTGTGATATTTAATATCCTTAAGCAGCTGGTTCATTTTAAACAAAGATAGTGACTTTATTTATGTAAAACTAATTCGGTTTTCAATTTTATCAGATTGCTCTGCCTTTCTGTTCTTTCGCTGTGTTTACCGCTTATCGCTGCATCGCCTAGTGCTTGTTGTTGGTGCAAGTGTTTTGCATACGCTAAATCAACCACACAAACTTATTCTCGCGCATTTCGTTATTTTGTTTTGATCGGCCTTCGCCGCGATATTTGATCAATTTTATTGCTCGATTTCACTGCTGCGGTGTATATTATTTTAAAATAATGGCAACCTGTTGCATCAATCCGTAGTCGAGCGGCGGAGCAATTACCGCGCGGCAGGCCACTGTTTATTGTTAGCTCTCCGACAATATCGCCCACCCTGCATGCGCCGATCTTGGACAAATTGGCCCGCGTATTGCTGATCGCATACGGAGCAATTCTGGATTGGACTGGATGTGCCCGAGCTGCCTTCATAGCAAATCGGACATGAGGGCTTTCTATTTGTTCCAAACCCTGTGAGCCCCCTTATGCGGTTTAGTCCTCGTACTAAGCCCTCGGATAACACCGCGGCCGTGGTCAACGGCCCTGGTGTAGATGCTCTTCTTGCCCCTATATCTGGCGGGACTAGTGTCGACATGGTTTGGGGTCTGCAACCAGCCAATTTCGACGTGCCTTTAGATCTGCATCCCGTCAACGTCGACCAACCATCCACGTCGGCTGCCGCTGACTGCGTGTCGTTGGACTTGGATGCCCACCCTGGGGTACCTCCTGCGGTTTCAACTTTAGCGCTGCCAATCACCAGCCGAGGACACCAAACTTCTACAATTTCTGGAGTTGCCAACGAAGACCTGCGCCTCTAGCTGGCGTTGCTCCCAAGAAGCTAATCTTTGTTTCCCGCCTCAATCCAGGGGCCTCTGAGGTCGATGTAAGGTCCCATTTGAGCAACAAATTGAATGTTTCTGATACCGAATTCACTAAATTCAATTTTAAGCAAAGACGTGATATATCTTCGTTTAAAATTAGAATTTCTGATGTACTATTTCCTAGGGTTATTGATACTTCCGTATGGCCTGAACACGCAATTGTTCACGAATTCGTCAACAAGAGTGACCCTCGGGCTCGCGTGCCTCGCTCTCCCCCGGCTAGAACTCCAAAAAACTAAAAGATTCCTTTATCCTTCAATACCAGAATGTTCGCAGCTTACTAGGTAAACTTAGTAAATAATATAGAGTCTCCTTTGATGCCAATCTCATTGCCTTTACTGAAACGTGGCTCAACTCCTCTGTCTCTGATAGCGAACTATTTGCAGGAAACTATGTTGTTTATAGACGTGATCGTCTTATGCGTATCGGCAGTGGGGTTCTTATCGCTGTTAAGTCTGATCTTGTTTCTAACTTGCTGCCGATAAATGACACGGATTGTAATTTAGAGTTTGTTGCAGTTCGCATCCATGTTCACGATTATTTTGTTTATGTCTCATGCTCCTACATCCCACCCCGGTCTGACACTGATATATATTTGCAGCATTTAAGGCTAATTCAAAATATTCACTCGTCCCTTGGCATTAATGATCACCTCATTGTTATGGGTGATTTCAACCTGCCTTCCATATCCTGGGTGCCCTCTCCTGACTCGAATTTTCTAGTTCCCACTGCTCCTCACGATTTTATTCATGGCCTTATTGACTTTTCATTGGGACAATTAAATTTTATTAAGAACTGTGGAGACAAAGTCTTAGACTTAATATTTTCGTCAGAGTTTGCCAATGCTTACGTCTCCAGAATCTACCCTCTCTCCAGCCCTGAAGATGCTTATCATCCCACATTGGAGATAATTCTAGAAGCCTCGACTCCATTACTGCCGTGTCCTTTAGCTGAGCCAGCAACTTTTCGCTGCTTCCGCAAAGCTAATTTCACTGACATGATCTCTTATTTATCTTTAATCGATTGGACTTTTCTTGACTCCGATCCCTTGCACATGGTTGAACGGTTTTATGACATACTGTACTCTGGTTTTGATATGTTTGTTCCATCGTTTCCCTCTCCTGACGTTTCGCATAAGCCTCCCTGGTTTTCTCGTCGACTCTCCTATTTAAAAAACGTGAAGTCCAGACTTTTTAAAAAATTCAAAAAACCGGGCTGCAAGTAGATCATGCTAGATATTTAATAGCCCGCTCTGACTTTCTGACTCACAACTCTGAATGTTACAAGAACCACCTTAATCGTTGTAGAGCTGAGTTTCAGGCTAATCCCAAGCAGTTTTACGCATTTGTTAACTCGAAACGAAAGTCGCACATTTATCCGTCCTGTCTTCACCTCCATAACGAGTCCGCCTCGAACGAGCACGATATCGCGAACTTATTCGGGAAATTCTTCCGGACTACTTATACATCTATCAGTTTTGACTCAACCTCACAATATCCATACTCTCTTCCGCACTCTGACAGTATTTTTTTGCCCACAATCTGCGAAAACGATGTTTTTCAGCATCTCAAAACACTTAAGCTATCCTTCTCTTCTGGTCCTGATCTTGTTCCTAGCTGTGTCTTGAGATATTGTGCCAGTGCATTATGTAGTCCTTTGTCTAAACTATTTAAGATATCCCTTCAGCTTTCATTTTTTCCCGAAAGTTGGAAGGAATCTTTTATAATTCCCCTTCACAAAGAGGGTAGCCAATCCAACATTGAAAACTATAGAGGGATTGCAAAACTTAGTGCGATTCCTAAGCTTTTCGAATCGCTAATTACTGCTCAACTTCAGCACCAATGCCGCTCTATAATGTCCCCCTACCAGCATGGCTTTATGAAACACAGGTCAACTTCCACAAACCTTCTGGAGTTTAGTACTGTCATTAGAAACGCATTTAAAAATAACACTCAAACTGACGTTGTCTTTACGGACTTCAGTAATGCCTTTGATTGCGTGAATCACAAGCTGCTGCTGAAAAAACGTATACTCTTGGGTTTCCCTGTCTTGTTGACTAATTGGGTCGCCACCTACTTATCCAACCGATTTCAAAGAGTAGCCATCAAGGGTTCTTTTTCAGACTGCGTCCGCGTAACTTCGGGTTTTCCGCAAGGGAGTCACCTTGGGCCACTTCTGTTTGGCATTTTTATTAACGACTTGCCTAATGTCGTTCTTAATTACCAAGTTATGATGTATGCTGATGACGTCAAACTATGCATGCCACTGACAAACTCGGACTCTTATATGCTTTTACAATCTGACCTAAACAACGTGCAGTCCTGGTGCATTAACAATTTGCTGTTTGTTCTCGTCGGCCTTGGCGGCTGCGTGCTGCCCCATCTTAACTCTCTTCCGCGCTCCACTCGCCATTGAGGTCGACCCCGCAATCCTCGCGTGGCGTTCCCGGAATTTGCGCATTGTCATTGATATGCGGTCCACCTTCCTTCCTGTAACGAAATTTGCGCACTTATTAGCCATATTGTCAAGACAGCTGTTTAGTGTTGGCAGGTGTGTGTTGTTATTTTTTTTTTTTTTTTATGCAAACAGAGTGTAAAAGTATAATACATAGTACAGAAAAGTTGAAGTTTAGGTGAAGAAGAAGAGTCCGCTCCCGTGGGACGGTTAGGTTGCCGCTCGTCGGTCGTCTTCCTTGCGACGGGTCTGCTCCCGGCGCGTCAGCTCTCTCAACACGGATGCTGCCATTTCAGCAACCGCTTCCCATTTGGAGGGGACCTCCAACATACAACCGATGAGGATTTCGGGTGCTAGACAGCAGCTAATGGCTAATTCCAGCGCAGCTCGTTCTGCCGAAAAAAAGGGGCACACGAAAAAGGAGTGCTCGGCGTCTTCGATAAAAGCCCTGCCGCAGAGGTCGCAATAAGGGTCGGCCTCATGCTTAAACCTGTGCAGGTACGCCTTGGAGCAACCGTGTCCAGTGATGATCTGAGTGGTTTGGAAATCCAACTGCCCGTGGCGTCTCTGCAGCCAGGGCATCAGATTGGGGATGAGTTTGTGAGTCCATCGCCCTGTGCTCGCATTGTCCCATTTCTCTTGCCACCGAGCAATGGAGCTGCTTCGCTGGGTTCTGCTGCCCGATGTCCCTGTCCTGCGCTCGTCTGCCAGAAGGTCTATTGGGATTGCTCCCGATATCACCAATGCCGCTTCTTCTGACACCGTGCAGAAGCAGCTGGAGAGACAGCCTTGCACTGCCGGTTGTAGCTGGCAGTCTTCATGGCATCAGCCCATATCGGCGCGGCATAGAGGATGGTCGAGGTCACCACCGTTGCTATAAGTTTCCCACTGTACTGCTTGGGACCTCGCATATTGGCCATCATCCTCGATATAGCTGCAGTGGCCTTGGATGCCTTGGCAGCCGCGTACTCCAGGTGGGTCTTAAAGTTCATCCAATGGTCGATCATAACACCAAGATATTTGATCGCCGGACTGGACTCAATGGATGTCGAGCCGACCCGGAGGTTGACCTTTTCTACCGCCTTCAGTCTTGTGTTCTGCGAGGGAGAGCCCGTTGTCTGCCAGCCAAGACATCATCATGGCAACGGCGAGGCTGCATTTAGCAGAGACATCAGCCAGATGCTTCTCCACCGTGACCAGCGCAATGTCGTCGGCGAACCCCTCTACAGCGCAGCCATCAGGTAGTGGTAATCTCAAGATCCCGTCATACATGACGTTCCACAGGATTGGCCCAAGAACAGAGCCCTGGGGCACTCCTCCTGTCACGTGGTGGACTTGGTTCCCGTCATCAGATGAGTACTGCAGGACGCGGTCTTTAAAATAGTATGCTATCAGGAGAGTGAGGTTCCCCGATATGCCGCAGCGCTGGAGTGCCTGCAGGACCAGGCTCCAATTCGCTGAGTTGAGGGCGTTTTTGACGTCTAGGGTGCAAATCAGGCAGTATTGCTTGGTGCCTCCCTGCCATCTTTCGCCCTTAATCGTACTCCTCTTCTTCCTGAAGCCATGCTATTCGTTCGAAATTGCTCCACGCTCCTCGATTTCTCTATCCAGCATGTTACAGATGATACGCTCAAATATCTTCCCCAATGTTTTGAGCGTGCAAAGGGGGCGATATGAGGACGGGTTGTCATCAATCTTGCCTGGTTTCGAGATGAGCACCAGTCATTGTTGCTTCCAGACTCGTGGGAAGGTATGCTCAGCGATGCATCTGTTGTATAGCTGTGCAAATACGCTCGGATAGACCTTCATTATGGCATGCAGTGCGGCGTTTGGAATGCCATCGGGTCCCGGGGCCTTGGCTGCCTTGCTGCCGGACAGCGCGCAAAGGATTTCATCCTCGCTGATGGGGATCGCTTCGCTTGCAGCTATGCTGGGAAGCAGTAGGGGCGGCTGTGCAGGGAACAGCGTGGAGATTATTGGTCCAAGTTGTTCCTGCGATGTTGGGGTCGGCGGCCTGTTTGGCTTGCCCATGACCAGCTTCAGTTGTGATTCTCGCAGCTATGTCGTTGGCGTCCATACTGGCTAGGAGAACCGCTACGTTAAGGGTGTGTACCCTATACGCAGGCTGTCGTCTAGGTGGGCTCTGCTGGCTGCGCATCGTCTGGAGGATTATTGCTGCTTGGTCGCCGTACGTGAGCAGGTCCGCGACTTCCCAATGGCTGTTCCGAGCAAGCTCCGGGCTGGCGAAAGTCAGGTCAATGAGAGACTCCCTGCCTGCCTTGCTGTAGGTGCATCTATTACCATCGTTGAGGAGGCAAATATCCAGGCTGGCCATTGCATCCAGTAGGATGGTTCCCCGCTGAGTCGTCCTCGAGCTTCCCCAGGCGGTGGCCGTCAGCCAGCGGGCGGACAGGGGGAAAAACGGGTGAGAAATCACCTGCCGTAACTGTTCGCACCGTTGGAAGTGCGACTATACTCTCCCCGTGAGGGCGGCTGGAAGCTTGTCCCAGTACGGTCATGTCTCTGCTGAGGATGCTGACGAATGGTAGTCGGGCGGGGAGAAGAAAACTCCTGCCCAAAAAATTACCCCAATCCAAGGTGGAACAGCATATGCCGAGTGATGCGTGTCCGGGGGGTGCTTGGACATTAGTATGCGGACTCTGGTGGACCGGCCGACCCATCAGTTTTAATTAGGCTTACCACGGTATGCGGGCTCTACCGTGGCGGACCATCCCCTACCCAGCATACTCGTGGGACCAAGTATGAACTCAAATAATACAAATAAACAAAGCATAAGTGATCGCCAAACCTTAAGGGCGAAAGGGGGTATCCCCCCCGCAAAAAACCACCTCGAAGACGCCTTGCGGTCGAGAGTGCATCAAAAAGGAGGAGGAGAGCTCTTCAGAGCGCCTTCATCCGGGGGCCGGAGCCAACGGAAAGGGCGAACCGATGGGCCCGCCGAGCGGCGTGATCGGGGGCAAGTCCCTCGACGTCACCGCAGGCGGCTCCAGAGGCAACCCCAATCCGGGAAGCACGGCCCAGCAGCAGCAGAGGAAGAAGCCGCTCTATCACGAGCGGAGAAGGGCGGCTTTTATCCTCGCGCGAGCCAATCCAGCCATGGAGGCGGACGAGAGGTGTTCTGCCGGGCTTCAAGCCTGAGAAGGAGGGAAGGGCAGTAGCTCCCAGTGCCCACCCAGAAGCACTGCCAAACGCCAGCGCTCATCGGAGGTGCAACCACCGCAGCCGAAGCGTACCAAGGTGCAGCCCCAGCGGTCTTTTGCCGAGGTGACCAAGGGCAAGATCCTGATTGGAGTGGTGGACGAGGGCTCCAGTGACGGACAGATTCCGAGGGACCAATGGCGTTGGATCGTTGGCGAGCTGCACAACAGGTTCGTGGAGGAACTGTTGGAGTCGGGAGGTGTACTGCCTCGTTGCGAAGATGCCGGATGGCACCAGGGTGCCGTGAAGGTGATCGCGTGCGAGGACACGGCCTCCGTCACCTTCTATAAGCCGGCGATCGCAGGACTGGGTGAGGCATACATCCTTACTGATAGAAACATTAAATCCCCTGGGGTGGACGGCATCATACCTGCACAGCTCAGCTACGCAGCCGAGCTATCCACTCCCTGGCTTCGACTGATCTTCTCGATCATCCTCGATACAGGGGTCATTCCGAATGGATGGCTCCGCTCAAAAGTTATTTTCATCCCCAAGGCAGGCAAGCCATCGCATTGCACGCCTAAGGATTACAGGCCGATAAGCCTCTCCTCGTTTCTACTCAAGACGCTGGAGAGACTCATCAGTCTGCATCTTAGGACTAATATTCCCCAATCATCCTTATCAGGATCTCAACACGCGTATAGGAGGGGCAGATCGACAGAGACCGCACTCCATTCGCCTACCACTATCATTGAAAAATCGCTCCACGAAAAGGAGTTCACACTCGGCGCCTTCCTGGATATAGAGGGTGCCTTTAACAACATTCTCCCAGACTCAATTTCGACGGCACTGACTAAGCTGGGGATTGATCAACACTCGGTGGGTCTCATTGACCGGATCTTGCGCAGCAGAACGGTGGAGGCAACACTGGGGGCGTCAACCATCTCCAGACAAGTCAACAGAGGCACACCTCAGGGCGGATTCCGCTCCCCTCTCCTATGGAATGTGGCGGTCAACGAACTGCTCCAGGGCATAGAAGAGGGCGGCTGTTGTGTCGTGGCCTACGCGGATGATGTCGCCTTGGCGTTCACGGGAAAATTCCCGCAGACACTCTGTGACAGGATGAGCGAAAGCCTTCGGTTTCTGACGGACTGGACCGCAAGGTCTGGTGTGGGAGTAAACCCATCGAAGACTGAACTAGTCCTTTTTACCAGGAAATACAAAATCCCCAAAATGATACCCCCTAAACTCTGCGGGGTTTTTTTTTTTTTTTTAATATTGTAGGTTTATTAAAGCGGCTTTTAACGCTAATTCACTACAACTATTATTAAAAAACAATTTGTCTGCAGTGGTGCTGGTGTTAAACATGAATAAGTTTTAAGTATTTTCAGGCTAACAGCTGCCCAGAGAATGAAATAAAGGTGAGGTTATGGGATGAAAGGTGTTAGAGTGAAAAGAGTACAGGTACAGAAATTGGTAAGTGCTTAATGTATCCTCCGACGAGCCAGCTAAGCTAGAGTGGTCCTCTTGAGTCTTCTTCTTGGAAGTGGTATAGTAGTGTCCCTTGCAAGAGGATTCGGGTGAGTCAGAAGCCTTTCCCAGGCCTTCTTGCCGCCTCGTTTATGTAATCCCCAATTAAAGGAACTTTAAGATCGCGATGAATGTCTCGGTTCCGGATGTACCAGACTGCTCCAGAAATGCATCTTAGGAATTTAGATTGGAAGACCGAAATTTTTTTAAGGTTTGATTTTGACGCCGCACCATAAATGGGAAGACCATATTTCCAAATAGGAGCAAAAATACTAAGATAAATTCGCCTCTTGTTGGACAAACTTAACTTGCTGGCAGCGCGAGTAATCTAATGCAGCCGCTGAGCAGCAGTCTCCAGTTTGCCCTTTGTCTTCTTAATATGAGACAAAAAGTTTAGCCTTCTGTCAAGGACCAGACCCAGATAGGGGTACTCCTTAAGCTGAGGTAGAAGATGACCGTGGATGAAAACGCCTGGGCTGGAGTCCCTGCGCAAGGTGTAGGTCACTACTGCACACTTATCAGGGCTTATGGAAATATTCCACCTACAACACCAATTTTCAAATCTTTTAAGCATAAGTTTCAGTCGATCAGTCGCCTCATAGACGCAGTCCGCTCTGGCTAGCACTGCTGTGTCATCAGCATAGGTAGCAATGCACATGCCATTGCTTCGCCTTCGAGCTCGCAGAGGAGCATCATGTGTAAACAGGCTATAGAGCGTAGGCGCCAAAACACTCCCTTGAGGAACTCCTGCTAAAATAGTTATAGCCGAAGACGAAACACCACCTGGACTACCTGAAAGCTTCTGTCAAATAGGAAGCTTTTAAGCAGGTCGTAAAGTTGATGATGTAGCAGTCCTTTTAGCTTACTCTGCGGGGTACCTCCCACCCTTAAAAATCAGGCCAAGTATCTAGGTCTTATCCTGGACAAGAAGCTCGATTGGTCCCTTAACACGGACGAGAGGGCCAAAAAGGCCACAATCGCGCTCTACACCTGCCGCAAGGCTATCGGGCTAAAATGGGGAATGACCCCAAAAATAGTCCGTTGGCTGTACACGGCTATCATTCGCCCGATACTCCTCTACGGAGTGACAATCTGGTGGCCAGCTATAAAGCGGTCTACCTGCCTGGGCAATTTAAGAAAAATTCCACGCATGGCTGACATCTGTATGACAGGCGGCCTGCACACGACTCCGGGAGACGCCTTGGACGTTCTCCTGGACATCCTCCCAATTGAAATAATGGGAGAGATGACAGCGGCACTAAGGCTGAAGAGCGTGGGCCTGTGGGGAAGATCCCCGACAGAACGGAATGGAACCTAGGACCTCCTGGACCTCTAGGGTCCCTTCACATTTACACGGATGGCTCAAAATTGGACGGCCGGGTGGGAGGAGGTATATACTCTGAGCACCTGGGATTAAAAGTCACTTAGGCTACCCGACCACTGCAGCGTCTTTCAGGCGGAAGTTAACGCCATCAAAGAAGCCCTTTATCAGCTCCGCCCAACCAGGGTTAGAGCTCCCATATGCATATTCTCGGACAGTCAGGCTGCCCTGAAGTCACTTTTGAAGCTATCTCTTCAAACTCGAAGACCATCAACGACTGCCGCAATTCTCTTCACGAGATGACGGAGCAGTACGACCTCCACCTCATCTGGGTCCCAGGACATCGAGGGCAACTGCGCTGCCGATGAGCTGGCATGCCAATGGCTACTCGCAGACTACTTTGTAGGGAGCACTTCCATCTCCTCGCAGACAGGAAATGGGAAAACCTAATCTCCTGCCGTCACGCTAGAATGATATGGCCACGTTGATCAGCGAAGCGCTCCAAGGAGCTATTGTCTCTAAGCAGAGAAAGCTGCGCCCTTGCCGTCAGGGCTCTCACTGGTCACTGGCTACTTGGAACACATGCGTCCAGGCTGTCAGTGCACCATAATTACTTCTGTAGAAGCTGTAGGGATGAGGAGGAAGAGGAGACCGTCCTCCACCTCCTCTGCCACTGTCCGGCCCTAAGCAGACGAAGACTGCAGTACCTGGGCTTCCCCGCCCTTGTGGATCTCGCAGAGCTATGCGAGACATCCCCGAGGCAGATAATCCGATTCATCCAAGGATCGGGTTGGTCCTCTCTTACGTAGCACTGGTCATCGGCCCATGAGTACCTTCATCGGACGGGAACCTAAGCCTATGCGGCATCACAAAGAGCCTCCTCAGGCTCAAGTGGATAGTCCGGCTCTCTGAGCCGGCCATCACCGCCCAAACCTAACCTAACCTAACCTTCCCTAGGCGGTGGACCACGCATTGAAGTCCCCAGCAACGATAACAGGGGATCTTCCCTGTATGCATCTATGTGCAGGCTCGGAGCTAGGTAGCAACTATAAATAGTTGTTCCTCGGACTTTGGCCCTAGCGTAGCCAGGTCTCGCTGCCCTCTGTGATAGGTGTCCGTGGGACTGCCTGCAGCTCCAGATGGCTGCGCCTCCGTCCGCGCTCTGTTGCCATATTCCCTCTGCTCTCGTCTTGTAGGGTTCGCTCAGTACCGCAACGTCAATCTTCTCCTCTAGGACCGTTTTTGTCAGCAGGTCTTGTGCAGCTCTGCAGTGATTTAGGTTATGCTGGAGGCCCTTAACCATTCTGCATGTTTTTGACGGCCTTCAGGTAGTCAGGGCAGGTCCTGCTCAAGGTCGCGTGCGCTGCTTCCTCCGCGGGCTTGCCTCCTCGGGTGCATAGGATGCACTTGGGCTTGGCTTGGCACGTATAGTGCTTGTGGCCGGTGCCCCCGCATCTGAAGCAGGAGTCCTGCGTGGCCTTGGCTGTCGCTTTAGAGGCTCTGCATCTCGTCGACGTGTGCCCAAAGCCCATGCATTTGAAGCACCTCCTCAGCTCCGTCTTCTGCTTGATTCGGCAGACGACCCATCCGATCCGGACTTTGCCCTTCTCAAGCAGTCTCTGCGCATGGTCGGATGTGAGGCTGACTCTTGCTGTTTGCGTCCCGCCGTACGCCTTACGCAGCCTGGGTGCAGCATAGCATGGGATGATGCAGTCCTCTCCTGCGAATAGGGCCAAAGTGACTTCTTCTCCGCTAGTCGTCTCGTCCAGGTCGCGAATCTCCACTTGGACCATTTCCTCAATAACCGCCACCTCTGCTTTGCCGGAGATAGCCGTCTTTAGGGCTGCCTGCAGCTGCTGCGTGGAAGGGTCCTGCGGCTTCTGCAGCCTTACGAGAAGCCCGCCATTAGCGGTCTTCCTTGAGTCCCTGTAGGGAGGGCTCAGTTTTTACTAGCTTCAGCATATCCGCGTATGAGATGTAAATCTTATTAAAATGGCGTCGGCGTGTTGCTTCCTGGGCATCGCTGCGTGGGATGCGAGGTTTCCTTTCAGCACCCTGTTTTCCGTTCTGCGTTGGCGCTGCATGGCGCCATTTCCCGTCCCGGCAGTACCTGCGGTATTGGCGATCGAGCCTGCCAGCGTGGGGGTGGTCTGCTGGCTTGAGCACAAAGTGGAAACCTTGGTGTTGCCCTCGGCCAATGCGGCTTTGATGTCGACCTGCAGCTTCTTCATAGCCACCATAGTGTCAATCGTCCCATGTGTGACGTGACGTCTTGGTGTCGATGAACTTGGCGATCATCTCGTCGAGCATCTTTCCAAGCTTATCGACTAGGTCTGATGCGGTTGCGTTGACCTACTGCTTTTTGTTAGCTCCTGGCTGGTTCCTGTCAGAGCTCACAGCATCCCAACTTCTCTTCAAAGTGGCAGCTTCCTCTTCAGCGTCTCCAAACACAAGACCTACCTGTGCACCTTTGGTGGTGCTGACACCGGGTGCGTCTCCTTCGTGCTCGCAGGAGACGACCGTTGCACCTTCTGTTTGATGCGCTGGAAGTTTCTGAGCAGTTCCTCCTCTGCTCTAGCTACTGCTAGCGCCTGGGTGTCATCGTCCCGGCCTGCAGGCATTGCCTCCTGACTCATCGAACCTACTCCTTAGTGGGGTCCCTCGGTGCACGGGGATTTCCCCCAGCGGATGCCTGATGGAAGTTATACCGCTCCTTCTCGGTCCCCAGAGCCCCGATTTAACTGGCGCCGCCTCAGCGGAGGGGTTGGGAGGTGACCAGATCCTCGGCCTTGTGCTCTTTGCCCCAGCGGAGCCAGCTGCGAAAGTTGCCGAGATTGAGGCCGTGTAGATTGGCTAGTCAGTCGCTGTCGGCTTTACTTTGCTTTAATTGTTAATATGGAAATAGTAACGACAACCTCAGTTTTCAAATTTGGTTTGAATTTTAACTTGAGGTCGGCCTTGGGTGGGGAACTTGGCTACACGTGTTGTCCAACACTGTGCGGTTATGTTTTAAATTCGTTTATTTATTTAACCTAAGAAAAAAACAATCAACATCAATATACAGGAGCGAGCCATTTAGTAGCGTGACGGGGCAAGGGCAAGGGCCCTCTTCGTGCGGTACGGCCGCAAAGCAATGCTTCGCACGAAGGAAGGCCGCTCATCCCGTCTCCTCGTTCCTCGTCCTCTCCAGGAACCTCAGCGTCTTCATCAGCTTTGCTGAGAATTCTGCCGCCGCGTCCCACGTCCTTGGGTCCGCCAGCATCAACGGCACCAGCGTGTCCTCGGTGATCGCCGACCCTGCCACCGCCTCCAGCGCGTTCCTCTCCTCGTCGAATCGGCGACACTCGAAGATGACGTGCTTTGCGTCCTCGGTTATCCCGGATCCGCACTCCGGGCAGCCGTCCTCCTCCTCGTGGCCGAATCGCTTCAGGTAGCTCCTGAAGCATCCGTGCCCACTCAACACTTGGGTCAGGTAGAAATCCACCTGCCCGTGCTTCCTCTCCATCCAGACGTCAATGCTGGGGATCAGTCTGCGTGTCCAACGGCCTTTGGACGAGGCGTCCCACCTGGCCTGCCAGCTGGCGTAACTCCTCCATCTGGCGTCGCTCTTGAGCTCCGCCTTGGAGACACCCTCGGGTCCGGGGTGCCCTCGCAGCGCGTTGCGAAGGTTCGCCTTCTCCCGTACCAGCTCCTTTAGTGGCACAAGGCCAGCTATCACCAGCACGGCGTCGTCCGAGATAGTGCGGAATGCGCACGCCACCCGTATGGCGCAGAGCCTGTAGGCTGACTCTGCCCCTCGCATATAGGACTTTGTCCCAATCGCCTCAGCCCACACAGGCGCCGCATACAGCAGCTGCGAGGTGACGACGCTCGCCAGTAGCTTCCTGGTTGCGTGCTTAGGCCCTCTGGTGTTCGGAAGCATGCGAGAGAGGGCTCCGACCGTCCCGCTGGCCTTCCTCTGGGCGTATTGCAGGTGCTCCTTAAAGGAGAGCCCAGAGTCTAGGAGGACACCAAGGTATTTGATTGCCCTCTGTGACTTTATCACGGCTCCGCCGACGCACACCTCGGCCGTTTCCACCGCTTTCCGACTCGATATCAGGACCGCCTCGGTCTTCTGAGCCGCTAGCTCCAGGCCAGCGTTTAAGAGCCACGTCTCGATGGCCTTGATCGCTACGTTCGCCTTCTCCTCCGCTGCAGTGCGTTCCTTCGCAACTATGACCACGGCAATGTCGTCTGCGAAGCCCACGACCGTGGTGTCGCTGGGCATTGGGAGCCGCAGAACACCGTCATACATGGTGTTCCAGAGTAGGGGCCCCAGCACGGAGCCCTGCGGGACTCCGGCGGAGACTTCGTATACCCTGGAACCCATGTCCGTGTCCACCGTGAGCACCCTCTCGCTAAAGAAGCTTCTCACGGTCTGCAGCAGGTACCCCGGGATGTTCAGGGCAGCAAGACTCTCCAGCGTCCGGTTCCAGTCGGCGGTGTTAAAGGCGTTCCTTATGTCCAGTGTAACTACTAGACAGTAGCTCTTGGAACCGCCTTTCCACCTCTTGCCGGCTATCGCCTCTTCTGCTATCGACTTCACCATCTCGATGGCGTCCAGCGTCGACCTTCCCTTCCTGAAGCCGTACTGGCTCGGGGAGAGGCCCCCGGCCTCCTCGATGGCGGCATTTAGCCTAGCCACTATCAGCTTCTCAAACACCTTGCCAGTGGTGTCTGTGAGGCAGATAGGCCTATAGGAGGATGGCTCCCCTGGCGGCTTGCCTGGCTTGGCGAGAAGCAAGAGCTTTTGCCTCTTCCACCTTTCCGGGAAGGTTCCCTCCGCAAAGCACTTCGAGTACATGGAAGCGTACTCCTTGGGGTGCAGCGCTATGGACAGCTTTAGTGCCCTGTTGGGCACTGCGTCCGGTCCTGGTGCCTTCTTGGGGCGTACGCTCCTTCCCGTCAGAAGCACTTCCGGCTCCGAGATCTCGCCGGCATCGTGTTGGCGCTCCACATCCGGCTGCATGGACACTGGTTCTCCTGTCGGGAACAGTGCCTGAACTATGGCGTCAAGGGCTTCAGGGTCCGTCAGAGCTGAGCTGCCCGCTTTCAGGCCCTTCACCATCAGCCTGTAGGCACCTCCCCAAGGGTCGTTTTCCGTCTCGTCGCAGAGTCGAAGGAAGCATTCCCTCTTTGCGGCCCTTATAGCCGTTTTGAGGGCCTTTCTTGCAACATCCGCCGTTGGCTGTCGCCGCAAAGCCATAGGGCCGCCTTGCCAGTGCGGTCCTTTGCCCACTCCGCTTCTTCCCTCGTCCTGTAGGGCTCGCTAAGGATAGCGACATCTGCCGCTACCTCCCGCACCGTCTGCAGCAGCAAATCCTGCGCCGCTCTGCAGTGATTCAGGTTGAGCTGAATCAACTGCATATCCTACGGGGGCCAGCACCGCCGTTCCTGACCGGGCGGCTATTGCTGCCGGGTCCTTGGTGGGCTCCTCTGCGTGGTTGGCCTATTGGCTCCTTACTGCATGCGGCTGCCTTATGCCCTGCATCGCCGCACTTGATGCAGCAGCTGCTCTTGTCAACCAGACTCTTGCACCTGATGGCAATGTGCCCGAGCTCCAGGCATCTGTAGCAGCGAGGGGGGCCCTCACGCTCCCGCACTCTGCAACTCGTCCATCCTATGCGGATCTCTCCCCGCTTCCGAACCTCCTTAGCCATCGAGCACGGCAGGCTAATTACAGCCGTTTTCGACTACCCGTAGCCGGGGCGGAGACTCCGGACCTTGACTGCTCCCTCACCGAGCTGATATTGCTTCGTGAAGGCAGTGCGGATCTCGCTCTCCGTCGTGATGGCGTCCAAGTTCCGGATCTCGAAAACGCTGACCTTGGAGTCCTTCGTCAGGGCTCGCACTTCCGCCGCATCGCCCAGGACCCGAGAGATACTCTCCTTTATAGAGTCGGCACTCTCTGTGCTGCCCCTGTCTACCTCCAGAAGCAGGTTTCCCCTGGCCGTTCGACGCACGTTCTTAACCGCCCCTCCGAGGTCGGTTAATTGGTGGTCCTCCCTTCGCGTGACCAGCGCTAGGATCTCGCTGTAGGATTTACCCGATGCCTCCACTATCACCGCATCGGGGCGAGTTCTGCGGGGCGGCCTTCTCTTCTTGACCACCGTGCTCCAAGAGCTTCCGGCAGTCCTGGGCTCGGACTCGTCTTGTACGGCAGAGCTCACTTGCCGTTTCTCTCCTGCCCGAGGCTTAGGGGGGGCTGTCCTCGTTGGGGGAGCTGGCCGCCTTGGAGGAGCTGGCCGCTCAGTCCTGGCCCCGTTCCTCGATCCGGCCTGCGCGGGCGGTAGTCGCAGCTGCCCGGGGGCTTCGCCACCTGTGGCTGAGCCGTCTGGCTGGCTGAGTCTTCGCCACGGGTCCGTCTGCGCTGACCGGACCTTCCTTGGCACTGCCGCCGTCTGCTGTGCCTTGTCCACGCGGGGCTCTCCACCTGGGATGCTCTGGGAGCACTTGCAACACACGATGTCCTGCTTCTTGGACTCGTCGACGAACGTTGCCGATTTTCCGATGGCGACCTGGAGTTTGAGCATCTCCGAAATCATCGCCTTCATCGACACGTTGATGTGGCGCACCTGTTTGTCGTGCACCAGGCTGTGGAGTTCTTCCATAAGCTTACAGAGCTTCGAGACGCTCTCGGCTCGAGTGGGCTCTTGCTCCTTCTCCTCTTCAGAGTCGGGGGTGCGTTCCGCCTGCACAGCCTTGCTTCTTTTTGGAAGCGTGCCCCTAGTACCGCTTGCCGGGCTGGTCGGGTCTCTCCCCCTCTTGGCCGAGTCGGCGTGGTCGCGGCATCCGCTCCTCTCCGGTGCCGGTGATGGCACGGGGGGTGGCGGGGAACGGGCTATCAGGCTGCTCTTTCTAAAAGCAGCTGCGCCTCCCTTGCTATGTTGCTCCTCCTGGCTTGGTGCATTACCTAGCGTGGCGGCCAAGTCAGCCACCGCCACGTCAGGGTTTGTTGGAGTGTTTGTTAGGGCCTCCAGAATCCTTGCCCTAACCGTGGGATTTCCCACGGGTGGATTTCCACTTTTGTGGCTGCCACCTGGAGTAATTGTGTTATTCACAGACATTCCAGTTAATTGCATTGTCGCCCAATGCTTGGCTGCATTTTATACCTGCTGCCAGGTTCTGTAACTGCCGGCCAATATGGCTCAGACGCAGACCACGCAGCCGCCCAGTATGGGCAGACGCTGCGTGGATTTGATCTTGTTTCCCGCAATGAGAAGCAGGATGACCTCGCCCGGAATGCTCCGGGTTTGAGTCGAAGCGTTACGACCGACTCGAGTCGACGCAGAGCCTCCCTCGATGGCCGAATATTTCCCTCCGACTTGGATTTGATGGGGGTTATACCGCCCCGCCTCGGTCGCCAGAGCCCCATTTTTTGGTGATCCGCCATGGCGGTGGGGATGGCAGTCGGTCAGATCCATGACTTTTTTCACCCTTAGGCTCCGCGTGCGCACCTCGGTCGAGGCGAAGCGCAGCAGGATTCGGACTCCTTGCCAAGGATCCCGAGCAGCAGCCCGGAAAGGTGTGCTACTCCTTTTGCCGCAATCGTTTTGCTGAAGCGCATAGCAGGCAGCTTCCGTCACGGCACCAGGTGTATATCCCCACAGGGTGGCGCTAGTGAGCGCCGCCGCAGCGCTGCCAGATTAGAGCAGTACGGTCGCTGCACAACACTGCTCAGCAGCTGATCGTGCGAGCAGCTGGCGAACAGCTGGCGTGACCGGCACAATATGTGGGGGCGTCCACATTTGACCCGAAGAGAAAGAGTGCGAAGGCGGAAGAGATGGCGAAGAGAAAGTTTTTGGGATGAACTATCCCCGCTTACCCCTGGCCGACATCCGTCTCGCCGGATCGGTGGGCACCGATATGGCTTCCACAGGCCACAGGAGCCGTGCCTCGACTGGTGAGTCTAGAGTCCACGCTCTCGCTGCATCCTGACCACCGCTTCCACTTTTCTACCCTAGGGGCACTGCCACAACGCGAGTTTTAGCCGGAGCGCCTGCGCGGGCGACCGCTCGCCGTGAGTTCACGCACCAACCTCTGCGGTTATGTGTTGTAAAGTGTGTGTTGTTTAGTAGTGTGAATCGTGTATTGTTTAGTTGTGTGAAGTGTGTATTGTTTAGTGTTGTGAAACGTGTGTTGTTAAGAGTTGGACAGTGTAAATATTGTACTGTAGAGTTCTATGTAATAGCTAGTATTGAGCCGTGTGCATTGTTTAGTTCTGGACTTGTCCTTACATATGGTTTCGTGTTCCCGATGTAAACTCGTTTTGTTTTCCTCGTTTTCGGATTTTACTGGAGATTCAAATTTTAACACTATCTAGGGACCGTCATATTTCGGGGCTAGCTTGGCATTGAACTGATCTGCTGCTTTAGACAGGTGATGCTTTTTGTACCAGATCAATTCTCCGAGTGCTGGCTTCCACTCCCTTTTACGATGGTTATAGTGGTGCTTTTGTTGTTCCGTCGCCTCCTCCATGTGTGTTGTGGCTTCTTTCCTGATCTCGTTCAGCCTTTTCCACCTTGTCCCCACATCCTCTGCCCTTAGCCCTCAGCCGGATGTTAAGGTATCGAACAATGTATTTGGTAACCTCAATTCTTTTCCAAATATTAGCTGTGCTGGGCTGAATTTGGTTTCTTTCGACGTACTACTGTTGTACGCCAGCATAAGCTCAGGCGTATGTTCGTCCCATCTGGTTTGCTTGTCTCCTGCTAACTGCGCGATCATCGTCTTCACTGTCCTGTTGGTCCGTTCCGTTGGGTTTTCCTGAGATGTGTACGGTGCCGTGGACTGTTGGCGTATGCCCCATTTTCCCATGGCCGTCCTTGTTTTGCGTCCTGCAAACTGAACGCCATTGTCCGAGATCAGAGTTTTCGGCGCACCGACTCTGGATATCACCCGTTCTCTGAAGACTCTCAAAAATGCATCTGCCGTTGCCTGTCGGATTGCTGCGAGCTCTACCCATTTGGAAAACGTGTCCACTATAACCAGCAACGTTGTATTCCCGTGCTTTTTTCGTGGTAAAGGTCCCACAAAGTCAACGCACATCGTTTCTCAGGGTGCTTCAGCGACTTTTGTCAGCATTTCCCTGCCGCTTTTTGTTGTGTTTTTTTTTTTTTGTTTTCACGTCTTTCCCGAGTCGTGCCCAGAAATATTGGTTCTTGACCCTTTTCAGCGTTTTAAAAATCCACAAATGGCCAGCGTCTGCTGTGTTGTGATTCTCTGTTAGCACCTGTTGAATCTCGTCCTTCGATATGCACAGTTTCCATGGCAGTAGGTCTCTCTTGTCCCCGCCTAGTTTGTAGAGTCGGCCTTCTATTATCCGGAACTCCTCGTTTCCTGGATGTTTCTTTACTCCCTCATATTTTTCCTTCAGCCACTCCTCCGTCCTTCCCTTTAGCTCGAGCCTCGGCGCTCTTGATAACGCGTCCGCCACTGCGTTTAACTTCCCCTTCCTGTATTGGACTTCAAATTGGAATGGTTGGCGTATGAGATCATTGGCGTCCGTCTGAAGTTTGAACTGCCGAGTGAAGTTGGGACATGACAGTACTGGTGCTTTTGTTAGACTCTCTTTCAGGCTATCGAATGACTTTTGGTGTCTTTCCTCCCATTTCTTTCCTTTCTTAATTAGATCCTTAAGGGCGGCCGCCTGTTCCGTAAACTTGGGTATGAATCGCCGGTACCACGATACCATTCCTAGAAAACTGTGCACTTCCTTTGTTGTCTTTGGGGCGGACAGTTCTTGGATTGCTGCGACCTTCTCCGGGTCTGTTCTGATCCCACGGTCGCTCACCACGTGTCCTAAATACTTAAGCTCTATCTGCAAAAAGTGACACTTCTCCGGCTTGATCCTGAAGTTTGCTTTCTGTAACCTTCTGAAAACCTCTTGTAGTTTCTCCAGGTGTTCTCTTTTGCTGCGGCCAATGACCACAATATCATCTAGGTACGCGAATGCGAACGGCTCCATCTCCGGACCTATTATTGTGTCCAGTGCCCTTTGCAAAGTTGCTGGTGCGGTTGTCAGACCGAATGACATTACTTTCCATTGGAACAGCCCCCGTCCTGGTACTGTACATGAGGTGTATTGCTGACTTTCCCTTTCCATGGGAATCTGCCAGTACCTTGACTTCAAGTCGATCGTACTTATGAAACGTGCCTCCCTTAATTGGTCCAAAATGAAATCCATCCTTGGTACCGGATAAGCGTCCGTTTCGGTCTTCTCGTTTCATAGTCGATAACAGAGTGTTGCAGTGATTCTGAACTTTTGAAGTGACCTAGTAGAGATTGTTAAGCAGGTCGAAAATAACAGAAAACCATATTTGAAATGCAACTCTCACTTTTTAGTTTCGCGTTTTTTCGATTTTGATGCCATTTTTTTTTAACAAATCACCAATATTTCTCAATGATGCACACATATTGCTGTTGCCCAGTGAATTACATATTAAAAGCCTTCCAGTCTGCTGTTTTCCGCAAAAGATTTCAAAGGTGATAGCAATACGCTTATACCATTGTATGGGAAAGCGTTCCTAAAATTGGTATCCTTTTTCTTAAACCCCTGTAGTTCACCCACAAACGTATCAAATGTACATCTCCTTGCATCGTAATTTCGTGGCACGTCTTGTTCCCAGAAACAACCATAACGCTTCTGTAATGCGGTATAGATGCAGTATTCGTCATGGTTTATTATTTTTTGCGTAGCATTGCGTAGATCCCGCTGATAGTTTCTATTTCTTCAGTCCACAAATTGTGTTTAATATTTTCGTTATTTATATTTGACATGTCAGACTTTAAATAAACAAGAAATGTAGCTAGAAGGCTACCGCAGACCAAGTTGCGGTTTCTGTGGTGATTTTGTATGTTTAACTTGAGTTTTGCTGAGATCCGTAGGTGTAAAGAAATGTGTTGCTTTTATAATAGGTTCTCGTTTCTCGTCACCAGCGTGGCACAGGTCAACCTGCATCACGGGAAGGCAGCCTCGTCTGTCATTGGCAGGTTGGTCTCTAGGTCTAACCTGGGGCTGGTGCTCATCCAGGAGCCTTGTGTCGTCAGAGGCAGGATCTACGGCCTAAGTAAAGTGAGTATGCAAACTATTGCAGACGTAAGGGAGGCATCACCGAGAGCTGGTACCTTGGTGCGAAAGGACATTAACTTGCTGTGTCTATCTCAATTTCTCAACAAAGATCTAGTAACAGTAATGATCACTGGCGATCACGGGAGTATTGTGGTGGCGTCGGCATACTTCCCAGGAGACGTGTCTGATGTCCCCCCACCAGAAGTTCAGGATCTGGTGCAACATTGCAGCAGCAATAGGCTACCCCTACTGCTAGGGTGTGATGCCAATGCGCACAGTGTTGCATGGGGCAGCACGGACAACAACAGTAGAGGTTGATTCGCAACTGGAAGGTCTCCTCAGAACCGTCAATTTCGGATCACAAGATCATCCTGTTCGACATTCATAGCAACCTTAGCTTCAGCAGGGTTATCAGGAATCCACGACGGACTGACTGGCCAGCCTATCAGTCCTGTCTGGGATTAAACCTGAGCAGGCTGAACCATGTTAGGAGAGTATCCTCTCCTAAAGATCTTGAGCAACTCTCAAAAGAAGTAGATGGGACAATCCCTGCTGGACTAGGAAACTAGGGCATATTTTCGAAATTTGTGTAGGTAAACACAATGGAGTTATTGAAATTCTGTAAAAAGTACTTTATAATATCAATATTAAACTACAAAAAAACATACATTTCAAGTAATTTAAAAAAAAAAATGGTGACTCCGCAGCAGTTCTGCGGTGGCATGTTTTTTCTCAGATGGGTCCACGGCCGGAAACGTATCTTCTACAATTTTTGATCTAGAACAAAAAATCAAACATTTTCTGAATCCATATTGATGTCTCCAGGGAACTACGTAGGGGTTTTTTTTTAAATTAATTTTTCGTAAAATGGCGACAGTTAAAAAAAAAAAATTACAATTTGACCTTAAAATTCATCACATTTTTATTTATTAAAAAAAAACTATTCACTTTTTCAAAAAACCCCTGCGTAGTTCCCTGCGGACAACAATTTTAAACGTACTGTAAAAATTTGGAATCGATCGGTAAAGATTTGTTCGAGTTATGTTTCCGGCCAGATCAAAAAAAGTGGTTTTGAGATAAACGCGTTTTAAATTTTCAATGGCTGTAAAATCGTATGTAAAATCGTGATAGGTCCTGCGGCAGAACTTGAAATTCAGGCATAAAAAAATTTTTCCCGGACTTCATCTTTTAGTATATCATTCTTAAGACCCTAAATGACCTTTATGAATAAAAAAAATTTTTTTAATTTTTAAAAAATTCTACAGTGGTGTAACCCCTTAACACAGCTAAAAAAAACAGCGCCACTTGGGAATTATACACCGAAAAGCTGACAGAATATAATAAAGAAATCCGGTACAGTAAGCGTGCTCACTTTCGGAAATGTTGTTCCACCATAGAGCAAGCCGCACCTGCGGCCAGAGTGTTTAACGCAATCTCAAAAGGCTGTAGCGCTCGTAACTGAACAAAAGATTAGGTGGGCGTTGAATACACTCAGCCCCTACAAGGCTCCGGGGGTGAATGGAATCATACCCATCCATCTTCAGAAGGGTGTCGAACAGCTAATGCTGTTCCTTATAAATATTTTCCGGGGGAGCCTAGCAATGGGTTACATTCCTAGGGCATGGAGAACGGCTAGGGTAATCTTTATCCCGAAGGTTGGGAAGAAAGACCCCTTTCATCCCAAATCCTTCAGGCCGATCAGCCTAACCTCCTTCCTGCTAGAAGAGAAGATTGTGGACAACCACATCAGAAACTCGCACTTGGTACGAAGTCCTCTGCATGCGCATAAGCATGCCTATAGAAAAGGAAAGTCTACTGAATCGGCTCTCTTGAGCCTAGTTGACAGCCTACAGCGCTCTGTAAAGGCAAAAGGCGTAGCTCTTTGTGGTGGTGGGTGAACTGCTAGATAAACTTACAGCAAATGGGTTTGAATGTCAAGGCTATGCCGATGATATCACTCTAGTATGTAAAGGAAATTTTGAGACAGGATCACACTGGGCCTAAGACTTAGCTTAGACTGGTGCAGAGACGTGGGGCTGAATATCAATCCAGCAAAAACCACAGTGGTCGCCTTCACCAATCGCTACAAGCTGAAATCCATTCGGCCCATAGCCATTGGGGGCGCAGAGATTCCTATCTCCACTGAAGTCAAATATCTGGGAGTCATCCTAGACAAGAGACTAATGTGGAGACAACATGTGGAACATGCCGTTCGCAAGGCCACTATGGCCCTAATGAGCTGTAGATCTCTTGCAGGGAAAAATTGGGGAGTGTCTCCAAAGATCCTACTGTGGATGTATGTTGCTATGGTGAGGCCCATAGTCAGCAACGGGGCTGCGGTTTGGGCGAATCGCGCTGACCTTGATGTCACAAAAAGGGATCTGGGCAAACTCCAGAGACTTGCCTGCACGTGCATCTCGGGCGCTATGCGCACTTGCCCGTCCACTGCTCTGGATGTGCTACTCGGGCTTCCACCACTGCACTTGCATATCAAGCACAGTGCGCGCAGATCTACCATGAGGATAACAGGGGCAAGACCAGCTGACTCGGCCGCGACTGCAACTGACCTGTTATTAGAATATCCGCAGGATGGTCAATTGGTCAAGTTTAGCTTTGATAAGCTCTTCAAAACAGAGCTTAGCAACATGTCGGAGTGGACTAGTATGTCTACCACCTATGATGTGAAACCACATGCTATTAGGTGGTACACTGACGGCTCACTAACAGAGGATGGTGCGGGTGCGGGTGTCTGTGAACCCCGACTCAAATATCACGAACCTCTAGGGAAATTCGCCAGTTTCTTCCAAGCGGAGGTACACGCGATAGAGAGATGTGCCTCGTTCAATATTGAGCGGGGTTACAATCGGAGAGACATAGCCATTTTCTCAGATAGTCAGGCAGCAATCAGAGCACTCAGTGCCCATAAGGTTGTTTCCAGACTAGTATGGCAATGTATAGAAACACTCAATGAGTTGGGTGTGAACAATAAAGTAACCATATACTGGGTACCAGGGCATGCGGGGATCCCCGGCAATGAAGTGGCCGACATAATGGCTAGAAAGGGGGCGAGTACGCCCTTCTATGGTCCGGAGCCCTTATGTGGACTAGGGCCAGGAGTCATTAGCAAGAGCAGTCGTGTGGATCTCATGACTGCCTACGATGACTTCTGGCAGTCGTCGAAAGGGGCAAGGCAGAGTAAACGTCTGCTAGGTAGCTACAGTAGCAAGAGGACCAAGGACTGTTTGAAGCTGAGCATAGGATCTCTCCGAATAGTCACGGGTTTCCTGAGCGGGCACTGCAGACTACGCTAGCATCTGCATAATCTCAAGATAGGGGAGGACAGACTTTGAAGACTTTGTCTGGAAGGAGACGAGACTCCGGAATACCTACTTGAGGAGTGCCCAGCTATCAGTCGGTTGAGGTTGGCCCACTTGGGGGGCCTTACACTCACCACGCAGGAAATGAGGGCTCTTCGACAAGGCGACATCATCGCATTCTTGCGTTTGATTGAACTGTTCAAGGAGCTCTAACTCAGATAATAGGACGAAGGCACAATAGACCCCGGTGGTCTCAGTGCGCAATCCTCCAAGCTTTATTATTAGGGTCGGAAATGTCTCCTTCACTGCGTTGCAAACTTCTGACTAAAATTAAAGGCATTTTCATGTTTTTTTAAGTTTTTTAATTAACTAAAATTTGCTGTTAATGCATAAAGAAAACATCAGACTGTAATTGCCGAAGCTCAAAATCTTAAATTTGATACCACCATGTGGGAATAACTGTTAATAATAGCTGTTAAGTCGGCTGTAGCAATCGAAAGCACATGCGGTTATGTTCCGAACCCGAACTTCCGCCTGCATAACATAAGGAGATCGGGAGAACGAAAACGGTCGGAGGCGAGCAGTCCCGAAGTTCGCTTATCGACGGAGACTGATCATTGCCGCGGCAGAGCAGAGAGGAAAGCTCTGAGAGCAGCGGGGGTAAAGTGGCCCTTGGCCTGAACATTCCGCCCCCCTTGCAATCACTCCGGTTGCAAAATTTCCCTGCCTTCCTACAGTTGATGACAGGCCCCGGAGAGGACCCATCCGAATACGGTCTTCTGGGCCACCGGTCGTCCGACCTGGAACTTCCTGAATCCCGACTGCATCACTTGAGGGTATACATCCGCCCCCAGGACTACGGAGATCGTAGCGGGGAGATAGAACCGCTCATCCGCTAAAGTGATGTCCTGGAAGCAGGTCCGCACGGCTTCATCGAGCTCTCGGATCGGCGTGCGGATGCGCACGTACGGCTCAATCTTGAAAAGGACATCGAGGCGGATGCTGGGATCAATCATGGAAAGCACGGCGGCTGAGCAGATCTGCTCGCCCCCTACGTCGGTCGTCGGTAGCCGGAATCTCGCAGCCAGCGAAGCGTCGACGCAGCTCGTGGGTGCACAAGGGTCAATGAGCGCAGCGGTGTTGAAGATTCGCGTCCCCGTATCAATCCGCACCAGCGCGGTCGGAAGGACGTTGACGCTGTGCCGCTGAAGCAGGCCAGGCAGCGATGGTGCCGTCGGCGTTCCTGCAGCGCTGTGCGAAGTGGCCGTAGCTTCTCGAAGAGCGCTGGGAAAGTGCGACGGAGCGGCAGCCGAGCGCGTCGGGGCGACGGACGGGTGCCTAGGAGCGGCGGACGAGTGCCTAGGAGCGGCGGTCGAGTGCCTGGGAGCGGCGGAAGAACGTCTAGGAGCGGCAGCTGATTGCCTAGGAGCGGCGACTGAACTAGGAGAGCGAGACTCTGGCCGCTCGTGCATATGCAGCAGCGTGTGGTGGTCCTGTCTGCACACCTTGCAGCGATCCCCCCGGCGGCATGCCCCGTCCGAGTGCTCGTGCGACAAACAATTAGCGCAATAGCGGTTTGCGAGTACCGCGCGAAGCCTCTTCTCCACACTCAGCCGGAGGAAACGATGGCACTTCCGTAGCGGATGGACTCCGTGGCAGACTCGGCATCGGTAGGAATTCATACCTCGAGTCCGTCTGGTCTCCAACACGATAGCGCTGCGCGGACGTGGGGACATCGTGTCTGATCTGACAGAAGAAAGAATATATTAGAAGGAGATAGACTTGCGACTTAGAACTAGGTGCCGATAAGAACTACGGATCAGGGGGAAGAGAAGCTATTCGCGACGGGACGCTTGACTAAACCCCGGGCAGTACGGATGTTCACTACTCGAACATGACCATCGGGTCCGGGACACACGGAATCGATCCTGCCGAGCCGCCACTCATTGGATGGCAGATTTTCGTCCTTGATGACTACCATATCCCCCACGCCGAGGTTGGCTATGGGGGTTTGCCACTTATTCCGTTTGTGGAGTTCTTTGAGGTATTCTTCCTTCCATCGTAGCTGAAATTGTTGGTGAAGAGCCTTAAGGTGCTGCCAGCGATTAATGATGGATGTGGTGGCCCCCTTTATCTCAGGTTTAACGGTGGCCAGGAGTGGCCCACCAACAAGGAAATGACCCGGCGTGAGTGCCAGCAGATCTGTGGGGTCTTCGGACATCGGAGCGATTGGTCTCGAATTCAGACAGGCCTCGATCTTGGCCAGAAGCGTAGCAAGTTCTTCGAATGTGTATTTACGCGTGGCTGTGGATTTGTAAAACAGAGTTTTGAAGCTTTTGACTCCGGCTTCCCACAATCCTCCCATATGGGGAGCTCCCGGAGGAATGAACTGCCACAGGAGCTGCTGACGACTATACGCACTCGTCTCTGACTCCTTTAGTGCTTGAAGAAACTCGCGGGACAGTACAGCGACTGCGCCTACAAAGGTTTTTCCGTTATCCGACTGGACTTGTCGAGGGCACCCCCTTCGGGACACGAAGCGTGCGAAAGCAGCGAGAAATTTCTCTGTTGTAAGGTCCGAAGTTGGCTCCAAATGGATCGCATTCGTGGAGAAACAGACAAACACCAACACATACCCCTTGGTCAAGAGGCAGGCTCGTCCGGTGTAGTTTTTAATGTCGAAGGGGCCAGCATAGTCCATGCCCGTATACGTAAATGGACGCGAAAAGGATGTTCGCTCTTTAGGTAGCTCTCCCATGAGCTGGGTTTGTATCTTCTTTTTATGGATTACGCAGACCTTGCATGAGAAAATAACGGACTTAACCAAGTTCTTAATCTTTGGTATCCAGAACTTTGAGCGGATCAGACGGACCATCAGTTGGTTACCTCCGTGCAGAGTTATGCGGTGTGTAAAACGAACGAGGAGACGAGAGAAATGACAGTTGTATGGAAGAATGATCGGATGCCGTTCATCATATTGAAGAGCCTCGGAGGCCGTCACCCGACCACACGCTCTTATGAGGCCGTGTGGATCCAGAAAGGGGTTCATATTTCGAAGGGAACTGGATGGAGGAACTGGCTGCTTTTGGATCAAACAGGCGGACTCGAGCGCGAAGCATCTGCGTTGTGTCATGGAAATGAGGAGCCGTTCAGCTGCGGCGATCTCTGTATTAGATAGCTGCCCCTCACACGGCGCTGCTCTTTTCCGCGAGCGTTGAATGAAGCGATACGCGTACGCCAGGACTCGTAATGCCTTGTCAAGTTCGGAGAACCGCTCGAGGATGTCTTCTGAGGATGCTCTGGCGACATTGACCTTGACCGCTCGCACTTCGAGTTCTGTTATGGGCGGCTCACAACCCTGAGTGGGCCACTCACAACGAGGAATTCCCAACCAGGCCGGACCGTGCCACCACAGTTGGCTGTCTGCGAGGTCTTGGAGCGTTACCCCTCTGCTAGCGAGGTCAGCAGGGTTATGTTCCGATCGGACATGTGCCCATCTCTCAGCTTCGGTGGCTTGAGTGATCTTGGTCACCCGGTTCGCCACGAACGTAGTCCAGTGACACGCTGGCTTGCTCAGCCATGCTAGGACTATTGTCGAATCTGTCCAACAGTGTAAGCCTGAAGTGGGCGCTGGCATCTTAGGAAGAATCGCCGTGGCCATCTCGGACAGCAGCAAGGCTCCGCATAGTTCAAGCCTCGGTAGCGACACCGTTTTGACTGGTGCCACTCTCGTTTTTGCTGTGAGCAGGTTTACCATGATTGTGGAACCCACCTCCACTCGGACATAAATGGCGGCACCATACGCTTTCTGCGAAGCGTCACAAAACCCATGGTGCTCGACCTTCAGTTCTTGTCGGAAAGCGACCCAACGAGGGATTCGAATTTGATCGAGCGCGGAATAGCTTTGTAGGAACTCAGTCCATTTGTGAGACAATTCTTGGAGAAGAGCGTCGTCCCACCCTAGGTCCTGGAGCCAAATGTCTTGCATAAACATTTTTGATCGGACAATAAACGGGGCGAGCCAGCCTGCTGGATCGAATAGTTTCGCAATTTGGGATAGGACCAGGCGCTTTGTGAGTACTGATTCGGAAGTAAGATCAGGCGGAACAAAGAAGAATTCGTCCGAAGTCGCCTTCCACCGCCCACCTAGGGTCTTTGCAGTGCTCTCTGCGTCGATCTCGAGGAAGTCAGTGCTAAGGAGATGGTCACTACGGATATTGGACAAAATAGCCTTGCTGTTGGATGTCCATTTCCTTAGAGGGAACCCCGCTGAGCTTAAGGCCCTGTCCAATTCTTGAATTGCTAGCTGAGCCTCTCCCTTGGAGTCTGCTCCGGCTAAGACGTACATATTGTCCCGAATAATGCTACTAGCCCGCGGATACCTAATCTCTTCGTCGTCTGCGAGTTGTTTCAGGACTCGGATTGCCAGGAAAGGAGCGCAATTGACTCCGAAGGTGACTGTCTTGAGCTCGTAATCTCGGATTTCTCCCTCGGAATTTCGAAACAGGATATGTTGGAAAGGAGTGTGGCTAGGATCAACCCAAATCTGCCGATACATCTTTTCAATGTCGGCGTTAAAAACGTACCGGAAATAGCGCCACTTAAGAATCTGAATTGTCAGATCGGACTGTAGACGGGGCCCGCATGAAGAATGTCATTCAGGCTGGTTCCGTTGGCGGACGGGCTGGACGCATTGAAAACGACTCGAACTTTGGTAGTCGTGCTCTCGGGCTTGAGCACCGCGTGGTGTGGAAGGTAGTAATTGGAGGAGTGATTCGTGACCGGGACCTCGGTCATGTGACCTAGATCCAGGTACTCTGGGATGACGGCCTCATACCGTGCCTTGAGTGAAGGATCCTTCTTCAAGCGTAGTTCGTTTCGCAGGAACTGAGACAACGCGAAAGATCTGGAATGGGCCAATCCGGCCCCAACGTGATCAGGGTTGCGGAAGGGTAGCGTCATCACGTATTTCCCACTGTTGTCTCTTTTTGTAGATCGGATAAAATTTTGTTCACAAACCGACTCAGCCTCGGTCATTAGGTTTGCCGGAACTTCCTCCACCTCCCAGAATTTGGTAAGGAGTTTGTCCAATGAGGCATCAACCGAACAGGATACTTGCGTTGAGAACGCGGAGATGCTGCGAGGAGCTGCTGCCGACACGGGCCCAGTAAGAACCCAGCCAAAGATAGTCTCCTGTCCGAGAAGCGAGCCGCAAATGTTAGGCTTAGACCTACCTAGAAGGACCGAAGGAAGGATGTCGGCTCCAATTAAAACATCAATTTGAGAGCTTTCGAAGAACTTAGGATCCGCTAAGGGAAGGTCAGGAAGATCCTTAAGCAGATCTCGCGAAACCGGATACGAGGGCAGATTTCCGGCCAACTGGGGAAGGAGTCTCAAGCTGCAGCCCGGGTCTCGAAGGGGCTAGAATCGAAAAGTAACAGAGCTTCTTGGATTAAGCGGCAACTGTCTGATTAAGGCCAGAAACCTGGGCTTGGATATTCCTGAATGGAAATTTAACGAGGTTGAAAAGACGCTCAGTTATGAAGGTCGCCTCGGAACCCGAATCGATCAGCGCCGGCGCTTGAAAGTTGCAGCCTAAATGACATATATTGATGATGGCCGTGCCGAGTAGGACGGCTCTTGAGCCGGAAGCGAAGCACACTTGCACATCTGACGGATCGTCGGAGGCTGCAGCACCGGCCGGAGCAGGAGCAGAACGTGGCCTTGACGGCGCCGCGTGGCTGGGATCTCTCGCAAAGGGATTACCGCGATGTAAAAGCGAATGATGCCGGCTATGACACGTAAAACAGCTATGAAGGCTCGTGCAATCCCGATGCTGATGGCCTCAGGCAAAACAATTGAGGCAAAGCTGCTTTCTTTTTATGTAGTCTGACCTTGCCGTCACGTCCATCTCTAGAAACCGTGGACATAGACGCACAGGATGATTTTCCCTGGAGCACAGGTCACACCCTTTTGGTGCTGGAACCACCCTGGCTTCGTACGCGTTCAGCCTGCGTGCAGGCCCGTTGGCGTTTGACGGCTTTGGCGGAACATCATCAATGGCTTCCAATGCACGATGGCGCTCCGTCAGAAAGGCATCCAGCTCTTTCCAGGTCGGAATCTCGGCCTTGTTATGAAGCGAATGCTCCCACATGGAACGTGTGAGCTTGGGCAGCTTGGCAGAGATCATAAATACGAGGATGGAATCCCACGCCTCTATCTTTATATCGGACATCTCTAAAGCTGTTAGGCAACTTTGGAGAGTGCTTTGCATTTCTTTAAGGGCGCTTCCTGACTCTTGAGTGATAGCCTGAATATTCAGAAGAATTTTCAACTGGCTATTCACCAACAGCCTCCTATTCTCAAAGCGCTCCGTTAGGCTTCGCCACGCTGGTTAAACCCTTCATTGGTTAAAGGCGCCTTGGACACAATGGAGTGCGCATCGCCGCTAGTCTTGGAGAGTAGATGAAACAATCTCTCCACAGGCGTCAGGCGCGAATTTTGGATATAAATCGCCGTAAACAAATCCCTAAACGTGGTCCAGCGAAGGTAGTTGCCTGTGAAGACCTCAGTATCGACGGGTGGTAGCCGACAATCAGTAGACGGCGGTGCGGACTCACTGACGGAAACCTGAGTGGATTGGGACTCAGCCTGCTTTATTATGTTCTGAAGTTGGACAACACTCCTTGAATACACGGAGTATCAGTACCTGTACTTGGATTCTAGTTCAGTTGCGGCGGTCGTACTGTCAGCGGACTCAGAAATAAGGTCGGAGCAGCTTTCGTAGCTTTTCTCCACCTTTTCCCAAAAAACACGGATTTGGTCCAAATGGAGTTTGCACATGGACGGGGACAGATTTGTAGCTTCTGAGGTGCCTGGAGTGTGGATGTGCTCCTCAAAGTGGCTCACACGATCCGTGGTGGCAATAAATTTCCTCAAGGCTATATCGACGGCGGATTGAGCCATTTTTGTAGTCGACCGAGTGACCCTTGACGAAGGACCTGCGCTGATATCTAAGGACTTTTCGCTACTCGCCCTGTGTTGGCCAACTGTGGACGTTGATTTCGGCTGAGAGGACCGGGGAAATGCGGACTTGGATCTGTCTAGACGAATTAATGGAATCGGATGAGGTTTCTTATCCTCTCCTATTGGCATTGGAAAAAATGAATATTAAAAGAGGCGGTGCCACTGGACCTCGTGAAACCACGATTCAAAAACCAATTGACCGTTACAGAATATGTATGAAGAAATTATTGTTCCAAATTTAACGTTGACTTGGATACGCGACACCGAGTGGAAGAAATTAGCGAACTCCTGGGAAATACTGACCAACCCCGTGAGAGTATGGTGACTATGCGGTATCCGTTGCGTAGCGTTAGTATGAAGAAGAAAATACAAAAACGAACTGGAAGCAAGCGACAAGGCGAAGATTTGTAGCAGGTGAAAGACAGACCGGAATGTGTTTTGGTACGTATTAAATAAGATAATAAATTGTGTGCAGATATGTGTATATAATGTGTATATAATAATAAATTGTGTGCAGATGTGTGTATATAATGTATATATAATAATAAATTGTGTGCAGATTTGTGTATATAATGTGTATAGAATAATAAATTGTGTGCAGATTTGTGTATATAATGCGCAGCTCGGAGTTTCTGGCTCGATATTTCTTTAGTTAATAATTTTAAAAATTAATTAAACTCTGTTAAATTTTAAGGTAAGATTAATTCGATAATAAACTAATGATTAAAAAACAATTATTGTTTTGGACTGGATTTAATTTTATCAAATTATTGTTTTGGACTGGATTTGATTTTATCAAATTATTGTTTTGGACTGGATTTAATTTTATCAAATTATTGTTTTGGACTGGATTTAATTTTATCAAATTATTATTCAATTTATTTACTTCGATTACTAATATTATTACGTTGATTAATTTCAATGTAGACGGAATATTGTAAAAGATTGAATTAATAATAAATTTTATTTTATTGTTCTCGACCTTTTAATTTTTTGTTCAAAAAGAATGACTATTGGGACACTGTGCTAGCAAATGCTCTCATATGAGTGTGCCGATACATATGCATGTACGGCAGCCGCTGGACCAAACGGAAAAATAAGACACAGGCGAACAGGTGGAATTAGTTTACTGGATTTTATTTATTTAATTCAAATCGGAATATTATTAATTTGTTGATTAATTTTTATGTCGACGGAATATTGTAAATGATTGAATTAGTAATACGGAATTTTATTTTGTTGTTGTTGACCTTTTAATTTTGGTCTCCAAAAAATTACTACTGGGACACGGTGCAGGTAAATGCAACGGTCTTATGTATGTGAATGTATGTGTGTGTAACGGCAGCAGCTGGACAAGACGGAAAAGTATAACACACAGGCGGACACAGGTGGAATGGACTGTAATGGACTGTCGGCAATTTGTTCTCTTGTTTTTTCTTTATTGATATTGCCCGTCCGGCAATGCCCACGGCCCACTGTATGCTTCGGATGGTATGTGTGTGTATGTATGGCTGGGCGAAAAACCCAAGCCGGCGAACCCAAGAGCACAGCAACAACAACAATTGCACTGCCGCTGCTGATGCCGATGCTAAGCGAGATAATGGATATATGTACATATATGTACATGTATAAATGCACAGACAATTATGAACAGCGTTGTTGGTTTGGTTTCAGAATTTTAATATGTATTTTATTTTGCAGTTGCGGAATAAATATTGTACAATGGCGAAAGAGAAAAATTTGCAGTGGACTGTATTTATGTATGTAATATAGATCGATGTAGATAAATGTGGAAAAAATGTATAATTTCCCGCGGAGACGAACAAATACATATGTACGGAGGAATGCACTTTTTATTTTATTTTGCAGTTGCGGAATATGTACATAAATATTTGTATGGCGAAAAGGTAGCAGACGGGATGTGCGAATTTATATGGAAGTTAGGAAAATTTGCAGTGGGCTGGATTTAATGCAAATAAATGTAGGAAAAAAATGTATAAATTCCCGCGGTGTCGGAAAAAATATGTAAGTATTGTAGGAATGGACTTATGTATGTATGTACATAGGCCGTTTATGATGTTGATGTACATACGCCAAAAAGACTGAGGAAGATGGCGGCGAGAAAGAGGAGACGGCGTTGGAAAATGGACAAAAGTAAAACTCCCAAGTTGCCGTGATGTCGGAGACTCGGACTCGGAGTTGACAGGGAAATCTTGCAGCAGTCTGAGCGAAATTGGATATTCGAACAGCTGCTGAAGACCGGCACTTTGGGCTGAAGGGATGGAGTCTCGTACCTATCTTATTTTCCTGACGAAGAAATCACCGGAGCTGCTGGTGTGTGGCTGATCCGGCTCGAAGGACCAATGTTTTGGAGGGGGGTGGCTTCCTTCAGCGGGAAAAATAAGTCCGGGAAAAGAAGTTCGGTGGTGGTGGCGTCTCGAAGCAATCGAAATTAAGATGTGAAAATAAGTAGGCACGGGGGCGTCGATTCACACTTCACTTTATTATTTGACTTCAGTTTGATGACTAAATGCTAGCTTACATACTAAAACCCGAACTCCCGCCTGCATAACATAAGGAGAGCGGGAGAACCAACGGTCGGAAAAGGTTAAAATTTCAATTTTTACAAAGAATTGAATTACCACGAAAAAAACGCTGTAAATACTTATTATGATTGCGGCTGGCGAGAATCCTCCATCTGAACCCTCCAAGAGGGCGCCGGCTGGGCAATGGGCACTGTATTATCCCGGACAACGGGTAATGCACTGCTGCTTGCTCCGTCCGCGGTAATACAGTGTCTTGCTAAGGCAACGGTTCAATTCCTTCCGCTGGAAAAGCCGTAGGAAATGAATCACTTTGCCATGGGTGGAGGTGCCTGGCGGTTATGCATAAAACGCGGCCTGCCAGTTAGGCATAAAACGCAAGTGGGTGGTTCCCCGGAAAATCAACCAGTGTACTCTGAGTAATGGACACAACAAAAGACACAACTCGGGCTGCGATATCAGCCCAAACGTCGGTGGAAGGCGTGACTGCTACCACCGGCGGGCACGGGGGGGAGCAATCCCCTCTGCGTGTCGCCAGCGGTCACACCTCTGATTTGACGGGAGCAGGTCATGTCAGTTGTAATGCTACTGCCACAACGTCGCAAGGGAAGCTTTGCCGCTCAGGTGCCATAGTCGACACAGACTCGGACCTGGAGAGCGTGCAGCTCTCTAAAGAAGAGGAGGAAAGCCTTCTCCGCTCGCCGAAACCAGGCACCAGCTCCCCGCGCAGGGACGGGCCGAAGCGTTCAAGCGAGGGGATGAAGGCTAAGGCGCAATACAAAGCCGCCCTTCGCATCCTGAGCCGCCTCCAGAATAAAGCCGCCCTATCCCCACAGGAGAAGGCAAAGCTTACCTGGGCCGAGCAAAGGGTCGCAGAGGGCAGGCTGCACTTCGCCAACCTCCCGAATATGGTCTCAACGGGCGGATTCGCCAACAAGGTGGAGGAGTCGCTTGCCAACAAGAGGCAACGCTCAACCGAGAGCGCCAACAAGGACGCACCGGGGAGCAAGCGGCGACGCGGGCCGAAGGAGGCAGGCGCTCCCCCTCAGAAAGCGACGAAGCCCGAGACGAGAACGAAGCTTAAAGTCAGTGAGGTGACCAAACGACACTTGATCGTGGCACTCATTGACAAAAGCGATGAAGCCGGCAAGATGACCGAGCCGCGGTGGAAGTTGGTGCATGCGCGATTCGTTGAGTCATTGTTTGCACGGATGGAGGAAGACCCCGAGGCCCCCATTCCCACATTTGATGGTGCCGGGTGGCTGAACGGGGTAAAAATCCTGAAATGCAACGATGACCCGACGAGAAAGTGGCTGACGTAAACGGTCTGCCAATTGGAGGCGTTGTGGGAGGGGGCCCAGCTGGAGGTGGTAGACAGGGAGCTACTCCCGTCCATTCGTAAGGCGAAGGTTCTCTTCCCCATCGCAATCCAAGGGGAACGGGCGCTGAAGCTGCTGCAGCGACAGAATCCGGACATCCCAACCGCGGACTGGAAGGTTCTGCACCTTGCGACCCCATTACCCAAGGAGGGGGGCCAGAGTGCAGTCCTCCAGATTAACAAAGAGGCAGAGGACATCCTTTATCCGAGATACGGGAAAATGGCGTGGGGCATGGGGAGCGTGTACCTGCGCCTCAAAAAACACCATCCCGGGGATAAGGATGCTCACACCCTGAAGGCAGGCGAGGTGGAGAAGGACTTATGTCTGGAAACCATCGTGGACGCCGCCCAGGGACTCTCGCTAGACGAGGACGCGGAGGACGGTGACCTGACGTTAACAGTCAACCCGTCGAGTGGAGTTGAGCCCAGTACCCATGCCACTCAGGGTGCTGCAGCTCAATCTCCATAAGAGTAAAATCGCGTCGGCGGAACTCCTCATCGCCCTGGAGCAAGGGTCCGCCGACATAGCTTTAGTCTAGGAGCCATGGATTGCCTCGGGCAATGCCGTCGCCGGACTAAAGTCCTCTAATTACAACTTGTTCTACACACCATCGGTAAGCAGAAATAGAACCGCCGTACTTGTACGGAAGGGTCTGCATGCTAACCTTATGTCTCATTATAGCACGGATGACCTAACTGTTGTGATGCTGGAGAGCGAGAAGAAGCGCCTTATGGTAGCTTCCTGCTACATGGCAGATGACAGAACGGCCCCTCCGGAGGAACTCAGGAGCACGATGGAAGCCAGCCCGAACGACCAGCAACTGATCGTGGGTGCAGACGCCAACGCACATCACTGCGTGTGGGGGAGCCCCGACATCAACGACAGAGGTGAGTCACTCTTAGACTTTTTATTACCCACTAACTTATGCATAGCTAACGTAGGAGAAGAACATACCTTCGTAGGTCCCACCTCCTCAAACGTGCTGGACATAACACTCGTAAGGGGACAATGTACAATGGTATCAGAATGGAGAGTCCTTGAGAGACCATCCTTCTCAGATCATAAGTACATTCAATTCCAATACGATTTCGACCACTCTCCCAAACCAACTGTCTTTAGGAACCCCCGGAACACCAACTGGGCAAAGTTTAGGAAGACAATCTTTACACGACTCGCGACTGGCCCGGGCCTAGTAAAATCCGCTGAAGACATAGAAAAGTCCCTAGAGACCCTCTCCAGGGAATTACTAGATGCGCAACGCGCAGCATGCCCGACATCAAGAGCTAGAAAGAGGACCAAGCCACCCTGGTGGAACAGTAATCTTTCGCTCCTACGCAATAACCTCAGAGAATTCTTCAAAATCGCCAAAGAGGCGAAAGAGGATGTGATCGACGAGGAATACAAGACCCTACTCAGGGACTACAAGAAGGAAATACGCAGGGCACAACGAAGCTCGTGGAGAAACTTCTGCTCCAATATCGAGACGGCCCCAGAAACGGCTAGACTCCGGAAGTTGCTATGGAAGCAACCCACCATACAGAGTCAGCTCAAACGCGACGACGGACAGTGGACTGAGGGCAGCGAGGAGGCCCTAACAGCACTAATGCATGCTCACTTTCCAGGATGCACTGAGATATCCGATGCTAACAAGCACAAGGACCTCGCACTTGGAGAAGAGAGTCTCCCAACAAACCTAATATCCTCTAGAAGAATCCAATGGGCTATAGATTCCTTCGCGGTTATAAAAGCACCAGGACTAGATGGAATATTCCTAGCCATGCTACAGGTGACCAAAGAAGTGATCACCCCATGGCTACACGGTATAATCACAGCTTGCCTAAGCACGGGCTATATCCCTATCCAATGGAGGACCTCTAGGATTGTTTTCCTGCCAAAAGCAGGCAAGTGCAGCCATGTGAGCCCCAAGGATTACAGGCCGATTAGCCTCACCTCATTCTTACTTAAGACGCTAGAAAAGCTGCTGGACATATACATCAGAAACGATGTGGGACGACTGCTGTCATCCAACCAGCACGCTTACACGAAAGGGAAATCAGTGGATTAGTTGAGAGAGCCCTGTATTTCAAAGAATATGCTCTAGGAGTGTTTGTGGATATATCCGGAGCATTCAACAACGTGACCACAGACGCTATAATGGACCGCCTAGAAGCGGCCAACACGCCCCCCGCCATCATCTTGTGGATCAGAAATCTACTAAGCTGTAGGCGGGTACAATCCGATTGGGGCACCGCCTCCACGGCGAAAGGAGCTCACAGGGGCACGCCGCAAGGCGGGGTCCTGTCGCCTCTTCTGTGGAATCTGGTGGTAGACGACCTGATCAAGAGATTCGAGAGGAAGGCCCCAAAGATAACAGCCTATGCTGACGACATAAGCATAATTATCACGGGAGTCTGCCCATCGATCCTCAGCTCGATTATGGAATCAACACTCAGGGAGATATGTGAGTGGGCGAAGAAGGTAGGACTCAGTATCAACGCGGACAAGACGGACCTCATTCTCTTCACCAAGAGATACAAGGTGCCGCTGTGGGTCCCCACGAAAAAATTAACTCAACCAGGCTAACCCCGAAGACACAAGTCAAGTACCTCGGAATTGTATTAGACAGCAAGCTGGCATGGAAGCCCAATGTACTAGAGAGGATAAAGAAGGCCACCATAGCGCTTTATGCATCCAAGAAGATGCTTAGCAGCACATGGGGCCCCTCACCCGCTCTAATGCACTGGATTTACATTCCGGTGGTGCGTCCAACTCTGATGTATGGAGTCTTAGTGTGGTGGCAGGCCATGGAAAAGAAGACTAATAGCAAGCTCATGGAGAGAACTCAGCGGCAGGCACTGTTCTGCATAACAGGGGCGCTGAGGTCAACTTCCAAAAAAGCACTCGAAACTATAATAGGAGTTGATCCCCTAGACATCCACGCGCAACTGATTACAGGAAAGGCGGCACAACGCCTAGTTGCATCAGGGAATATGTCTCAAAAGGGATTCGGGAATAGTTCAATTGGTCGAGACATGAGCAGTATATCTGACTACATGGTTACCAGAACGTGCCCGGATGTAAAAACAATTACATTCATGGGACTAGACGACTGGAAAACAGATCAGGACCATGCTCAACACCTCAATATATACACCGACGGCTCCAAGATGGAAGGAGGAGTTGGAGCGGGCATATACTGTACAGACCCTGAAATAAGGCTGTCGTATAAGCTACCAAGCCAATGCAGCATCTTTCAGGCGGAAGTATTCGCCATAGGGAAAGCGGCAGAGCTTGCGCATAGCATAGACCGCCCATATGGAGCGGTCAATTTGTTCGTAGACAGTCAAGCGGCGATAAGATCCATGCAATCGTCGGCGGTCAGTTCCAAAATTGTACTGGCAAGCAGGGAGGCACTAGATATCCTCAGCACGACTACGTCAGTGCTGATCTACTGGGTTCCCAGCCACCAGGGCATCGATGGCAACGAGACGGCCAACGAACTTGCAAAGGAAGGCGTAGGACTGCCGATTGAAAGAATAGGAAACGTTCCTGTCTCCCTTAGAACGCTCCAAAGAGAGCTAGAGAGCCGGGCCGACACACGAGCTAACAGCAGGTGGAGGAGAAATTCCACAACCTGCAAAACATCAAAGATCAGATCAGATTACAGATTCGGAATCCTTGGGAAATTTTATTTTTTTTCTGTTAAGAAGTATAGATACTGCAATTCATGGGGGCTAAGGCTTTGTTAAAGAAGCGTGAGTGCCTGTCGCCATGGACAACTGTTCACAAGGCTCTGGCACCGACACCATCACCAAGGAAGAGGAAGAAAACCTTCTCGCCTCTCCCAAGGGTGACAAACCAAAGCGGATCGCTCTATCGGGCGCCGCAAGGAAGAGGTTGCGCAGACACCTTGCGAACGGCATACCCTTGGAGGAGGCCAAAAGGCTCGCTCAGAAGCCTATGGACCCTCCCAGAGCAGTACTCAGTGGCGCGACCGGAGAATGTGGAAGATCGGCCACCTAGTGCCCAGACGAAGGGTGATGAAGCGTATTGCCTGCCACGGAGGCTCCAGTAGCCTCCACAGCCGCAACTGCAACTGGGCAAGCAACACAGAAGCAGCCACCCCAAGTCGGTGTCATGGCCTCCTACAGGGACGTTGCCAGCTCGGCGAAGATGGCAATACTCCCTGCCGATTATCCAAACCGTCTGCTGACAACGGCATCGTCCAGTCCGTTATCCTGTCGAGGGTGGTGGCCCTGAGACATGGCTCCGTGAAGCCGTTGTTCTCCGGCTGCACCTTCCGACCAGGCAGGATGGCTGTGACGTGCGGGAACGCGGAGACAGCCGAGTGGCTAAGCACAGAAATACCGCAGCTCCGGCTGTGAAAGGACGCCCACATAAAAATGGTCCCTGATCGGCTACTTTTCGCCCCGTAGTTGGGAAATGCAGACGGCAGAGGTTCTTAACCTCATTGAAGGGCAGAACAGCGGCCTGCGTGTACCCATGCCACTCAGGGTGCTGCAGCTCAATCTCCATAAGAGTAAAATCGCGTCGGCGGAACTCCTCATCGCCCTGGAGCAAGGGTCCGCCGACATAGCTTTAGTCTAGGAGCCATGGATTGCCTCGGGCAATGCCGTCGCCGGACTAAAGTCCTCTAATTACAACTTGTTCTACACACCATCGGTAAGCAGAAATAGAACCGCCGTACTTGTACGGAAGGGTCTGCATGCTAACCTTATGTCTCATTATAGCACGGATGACCTAACTGTTGTGATGCTGGAGAGCGAGAAGAAGCGCCTTATGGTAGCTTCCTGCTACATGGCACACGACAGAACGGCCCCTCCGGAGGAACTCAGGAGCACGATGGAAGCCAGCCCGAACGACCAGCAACTGATCGTGGGTGCAGACGCCAACGCACATCACTGCGTGTGGGGGAGCCCCGACATCAACGACAGAGGTGAGTCACTCTTAGACTTTTTATTACCCACTAACTTATGCATAGCTAACGTAGGAGAAGAACATACCTTCGTAGGTCCCACCTCCTCAAACGTGCTAGACATAACACTCGTAAGGGGACAATGTACAATGGTATCAGAATGGAGAGTCCTTGAGAGACCATCCTTCTCAGATCATAAGTACATTCAATTCCAATACGATTTCGACCACTCTCCCAAACCAACTGTCTTTAGGAACCCCCGGAACACCAACTGGGCAAAGTTTAGGAAGACAATCTTTACACGACTCGCGACTGGCCCGGGCCTAGTAAAATCCGCTGAAGACATAGAAAAGTCCCTAGAGACCCTCTCCAGGGAATTACTAGATGCGCAACGCGCAGCATGCCCGACATCAAGAGCTAGAAAGAGGACCAAGCCACCCTGGTGGAACAGTAATCTTTCGCTCCTACGCAATAACCTCAGAGAATTCTTCAAAATCGCCAAAGAGGCGAAAGAGGATGTGATCGACGAGGAATACAAGACCCTACTCAGGGACTACAAGAAGGAAATACGCAGGGTACAACGAAGCTCGTGGAGAAACTTCTGCTCCAATATCGAGACGGCCCCAGAAACGGCTAGACTCCGGAAGTTGCTATGGAAGCAACCCACCATACAGAGTCAGCTCAAACGCGACGACGGACAGTGGACTGAGGGCAGCGAGGAGGCCCTAACAGCACTAATGCATGCTCACTTTCCAGGATGCACTGAGATATCCGATGCTAACAAGCACAAGGACCTCGCACTTGGAGAAGAGAGTCTCCCAACAAACCTAATATCCTCTAGAAGAATCCAATGGGCTATAGATTCCTTCGCGGTTATAAAAGCACCAGGACTAGATGGAATATTCCTAGCCATGCTACAGGTGACCAAAGAAGTGATCACCCCATGGCTACACGGTATAATCACAGCTTGCCTAAGCACGGGCTATATCCCTGTCCAATGGAGGACCTCTAGGATTGTTTTCCTGCCAAAAGCAGGCAAGTGCAGCCATGTGAGCCCCAAGGATTACAGGCCGATTAGCCTCACCTCATTCTTACTTAAGACGCTAGAAAAGCTGCTGGACATATACATCAGAAACGATGTGGGACGACTGCTGTCATCCAACCAGCACGCTTACACGAAAGGGAAATCAGTGGATTAGTTGAGAGAGCCCTGTATTTCAAAGAATATGCTCTAGGAGTGTTTGTGGATATATCCGGAGCATTCAACAACGTGACCACAGACGCTATAATGGACCGCCTAGAAGCGGCCAACACGCCCCCCGCCATCAGCTTGTGGATCAGAAATCTACTAAGCTGTAGGCGGGTACAATCCGATTGGGGCACCGCCTCCACGGCGAAAGGAGCTCACAGGGGCACGCCGCAAGGCGGGGTCCTGTCGCCTCTTCTGTGGAATCTGGTGGTAGACGACCTGATCAAGAGATTCGAGAGGAAGGCCCCAAAGATAACAGCCTATGCTGACGACATAAGCATAATTATCACGGGAGTCTGCCCATCGATCCTCAGCTCGATTATGGAATCAACACTCAGGGAGATATGTGAGTGGGCGAAGAAGGTAGGACTCAGTATCAACGCGGACAAGACGGACCTCATTCTCTTCACCAAGAGATACAAGGTGCCGCTGTGGGTCCCCACGAAAAAATTAACTCAACCAGGCTAACCCCGAAGACACAAGTCAAGTACCTCGGAATTGTATTAGACAGCAAGCTGGCATGGAAGCCCAATGTACTAGAGAGGATAAAGAAGGCTACCATAGCGCTTTATGCATCCAAGAAGATGCTTAGCAGCACATGGGGCCCCTCACCCGCTCTAATGCACTGGATTTACATTCCGGTGGTGCGTCCAACTCTGATGTATGGAGTCTTAGTGTGGTGGCAGGCCATGGAAAAGAAGACTTATAGCAAGCTCATGGAGAGAACTCAGCGGCAGGCACTGTTCTGCATAACAGGGGCGCTGAGGTCAACTTCAAAAAAAGCACTCGAAACTATAATAGAAGTTGATCCCCTAGACATCCACGCGCAACTGATTGCAGGAAAGGCGGCACAACGCCTAGTTGCATCAGGGAATATGTCTCAAAAGGGATTCGGGAATAGTTCAATTGGTCGAGACATGAGCAGTATATCTGACTACATGGTTACCAGAACGTGCCCGGATGTAAAAACAATTACATTCATGGGACTAGACGACTGGAAAACAGATCAGGACCATGCTCAACACCTCAATATATACACCGACGGCTCCAAGATGGAAGGAGGAGTTGGAGCGGGCATATACTGTACAGACCCTGAAATAAGGCTGTCGTATAAGCTACCAAGCCAATGCAGCATCTTTCAGGCGGAAGTATTCGCCATAGGGAAAGCGGCAGAGCTTGCGCATAGCATAGACCGCCCATATGGAGCGGTCAATTTGTTCGTAGACAGTCAAGCGGCGATAAGATCCATGCAATCGTCGGCGGTCAGTTCCAAAATTGTACTGGCAAGCAGGGAGGCACTAGATATCCTCAGCACGACTACGTCAGTGCTGATCTACTGGGTTCCCAGCCACCAGGGCATCGATGGCAACGAGACGGCCAACGAACTTGCAAAGGAAGGCGTAGGACTGCCGATTGAAAGAATAGGAAACGTTCCTGTCTCCCTTAGAACGCTCCAAAGAGAGCTAGAGAGCCGGGCCGACACACGAGCTAACAGCAGGTGGAGGAGAAATTCCACAACCTGCAAAACATCAAAGATCAGATCAGATTACAGATTCGGAATCCTTGGGAAATTTTATATTTTTTCTGTTAAGAAGTATAGATACTGCAATTCATGGGGGCTAAGGCTTTGTTAAAGAAGCGTGAGTGCCTGTCGCCATGGACAACTGTTCACAAGGCTCTGGCACCGACACCATCACCAAGGAAGAGGAAGAAAACCTTCTCGCCTCTCCCAAGGGTGACAAACCAAAGCGGATCGCTCTATCGGGCGCCGCAAGGAAGAGGTTGCGCAGACACCTTGCGAACGGCATACCCTTGGAGGAGGCCAAAAGGCTCGCTCAGAAGCCTATGGACCCTCCCAGAGCAGTACTCAGTGGCGCGACCGGAGAATGTGGAAGATCGGCCACCTAGTGCCCAGACGAAGGGTGATGAAGCGTATTGCCTGCCACGGAGGCTCCAGTAGCCTCCACAGCCGCACAGGCAGGATGGCTGTGACGTGCGGGAACGCGGAGACAGCCGAGTGGCTAAGCACAGAAATACCGCAGCTCCGGCTGTGAAAGGACGCCCACATAAAAATGGTCCCTGATCGGCTACTTTTCGCCCCGTAGTTGGGAAATGCAGACGGCAGAGGTTCTTAACCTCATTGAAGGGCAGAACAGCGGCCTGCGTGTAGGAGAACACAGCCGTTCTGACAGTTGCGCTGGACCCGGTCTCGGCCAACCGGCTGAAGTCGCTAGCACCAGGCCGGCAGGCAGCCTAAACAACAGGTGGAGGCTCCCGTTCCCGCAGCGGAGAAGGCCACCTGCTCCAAGGCCAGTGCTCCTGTTATGGCTGCCTTGAAACCACAGGGCACCGCAGTGGCCCAGGAGCCCGCAGCACCGCAGAAGATCCTGTAACATATCACCTAGTGCTATGTACAGGTATTGTACGACGGATGGAAGGGGGTAACTCCTCTGGGAGGCACGCGAAGCGGTCCGGCTATGAGCTTGGTCGGTATTTGGGAGTGGGGGACAATCAAAGTCCAACTGCGTTATCTATGTCGTCTATTAAATATATCCTTATTTTGATTTCGCGTGCGGCGAAGGGGGAAAACGAACACAGATCAGACGAGAGACGCAAGAAACATTCGGACGAAAGGGGAAACCTGCCTGTCTACCAAAACAACCATATCCAGAGCGTAGCAGCAAGGTTGAACTGCCGCGGTCATGCCCACCCTACCTTGATTCCGCAGCCTCCTAGCCGTTTTTATTCGGAATCCCTATATGACCTACTCCTGAGTCCTATCCTTTATCCTCCCAGACATTTTTGCCCTGCATGGTCCCCAATAGAAATTTACTTAGCACTTAATAATTAATGGCCGTCAGCCGATTGGGTACACAGGGGGATCAACGGATGACTGTGTCATCTGCCATAACTGTGTGCACCATCGGTAGTGCGACTATACTCTCCAAGTGAGGGCGGCCGGAAGCAGGTCCTCGGTCGAGTTCGATCGGGGATTATTATTATTATTATTATTACAAAGGCCTTGTTGCACTGCGACCAGATTTTAGATCTTTTGTGCCGGCCTGTAGGATTAGGGGAGAGGCCCTATACCTAGACTTTTAATGAAAGAGAGCACTTTGGTAAGGTCTATTTGTTCCCAAATCCTGTAGGGGGGAATAAGTTCACCTCCTAGATGTTGAAGTCGACGTCTGATTAGCGATGGGCACTCACATAGAATATGTTCTGATGTTTCTTGCTCCATCTCGCAGAATCTGCAGGTGTCGTCTTCTGAAAGTTTTAATTTCTTAAGGTGATACCTAAGGTTGCAGTGACCCGTTAGGTAGCCTGTTAGAGTGTGAATTTCGCTCTTTGGTAGGTTGATGATGCGTTTTGAGCGCGTCATCTGGGGGACGAGAAATTGTTTGGCTTGTCTCAGCCCTGCACTGTCGGTCCAGTGACGATTTATCTCCGATTCCTCCCATTTCCTGAGCAGTTCTCTATTGTGTCCTTTCGATAGTCCACAGAACGGCTCAGGGCCGATAAAAGGTGTCATCGCCCCACGTTTAGCTAGGGAGTCTGCTACCTCGTTTCCTATATGGCCTTCATGCCCTGGCACCCAGCCCACCGTTAGAGTGTTTTTGGAGGCAAGGGCGTTCAGCTGCTGGAAACAGTTCTCTACAAGTCCGGATGAGATCGTAAAGGAACTCAGTGCTATGAGCGCTGCCTGACTGTCAGAGAAGATGTAAATCCGTGCGCCTTGCATTTTCCTGCGAAGGCATTCACGAGCACAGATTTCTATGGCGTGTATCTCTGCTTGGAAGATGGTTGGAGACTTTCCCATGGCTATGGATTTTTTGAACCTTGGTCCGAAAATGCCAGCCACCGTTTTCCAGTTTCGAACCGTCAGTGTACCATGTTTGTGATCCACTGGGCAGAGATATTGATTTTGTTTTCCATTCGTTCCTAGTGTACAAGACTACTGAGAAGTTTCTGTGGAAAACGAGTTTTGGTTTCTGCTCGTCAGTTACGCGCAGAATGGGCTCATTTATTAGGGGTTCAAGGACCCTAAGATGCCCGGTAAGATCACCGCTTTTGATATTGGTGATGTTTTGAAGGCGAAGTGCCCCCAGGCAGGCCTCCTTTTTTAATGTAATTGGTAGAGGGAGTATGCCAGTTATGACTCCTAGTGCTGCAGTGGGGCATGTCCGGATGGCTCCAGTGATGCCTATGCAGACCAGTCGTTGTAATTTGGTAAGTGCAGCCGCAGCTGTCCTCTGGGTAGATTTCGTCCACCAAGCAAGAGATGCATAGGTTAAGATCGGTTTTACCACAGTGTTAAAAGACCAGTAGATCATTTTGGGACTTAAGCCCCATGTTCTACCGTAAAGCCTGTTGCAAGCAAAGTGTGCTCGAGTGGCTTTGTTTATAGTCTTTTCCAGGTGTGCGTTCCAGTTGAGTTTGGAGTCGAGTGTGACTCCTAGCTAGTTGGCCTCAACCGAAAAGTCGATGATGGACCCATTTAGGGATGGTCTTTTTAAGGAGAGAGACCTTTTCCTGGTAAATGGGACTAAAACAGTTTTTGATGGGTTTATGGACAGTCCTTTGTCCTGACACCATCCGTTGGGTATATTGAGGGCTTGCTGCATGCGGTCCGAAATGGTTTGCTCATGCCAGCCCACTATATAGATGACTAGATCATCAGCGTAGCCTTGAGTAGGGAACCCTAAGTTGTTGAGCTCATATAGTAGCTCGTCGATGACCAGAGTCCACAGGAGAGGAGAGAGTACTCCCCCTTGAGGGCATCCCCTTGTGGCTGTGATTGAGGTCATAGTTCCTCCAAGGTCTACAGTTATGATTCTGGATTTAAGCATTTCCAGAATCCACCTAGTGATAGGTGTAGAGACATTCTTTCGTACAAGAGAGGCACGTATAGCCTCATATGACGTGTTGTCGAAAGCTCCTGAGATGTCTAAAAAGGCACCTAGTGCTATCTGTTGAGCGCCAATGGCCTTTTCAATGGTTGTTGTAAGGCAGTGTATGGCGGTCTCAGTTGATTTACCAGCTTGATACGCATATTGGTATTTGTGTAGGGGTAGTTCCTTGAGATTCACCTCCCTTATATGCTGGTCAATTATCTTCTCCATCGTTTTAAGGAAGAAGGAGCTAATGCTAATCGGTCTATATGATTTAGGCAATTGGGAATCTTTCTTCCCTGCCTTTGGGATAAACACGACTTTTACTTTAGCCCAGTTGCTTGGTATGTGTCCAAGCAGGAGACTGGCTCGAAATAGACGGACCAGTGCGATCAGGTGCAGTCCCCGCTGCAACAGGCATGGATATATACCATCCGGTCCGGGTGATTTGTATGGGCTGAAACTTTGTAATGCCCATTGTACGCTATTTTGATGAAACATCCTATAGGGCATGTTTCCAACACGTTCTGAGCGATGGGGGGGTTCCCCTCTCTCAGCCCCATTGGAGTCTGCCACCATAGTCATATGCAGGTGTGGGCACTCTCCAGTCTCAGAGAGGTAGGTTGGTGCCTCTCTCTGTGAGATGCGTTGCTCCACAGTCACACACCCAGGAAAGTGAGTGGCCAGGAGTAGGCTACTCGTCTCCTTTGGGTTGTTTGTGTATGTTCCATCCGGCTTTTTCAGCGTGCAGATGCCGTTTGAGTGGTCTTTGGAGAGGGCTTTTTGCAGCCTAACAGCTTCCGGGAGAGATGAGATCTGCGCGCAGTGTTGACGCCAAGTAGCCCGTTTTGACTTTCTCAGCCCTTTATTATAGAGCGTTAAAGCAGATGTGTAGGAGTCCCATGAGGCCCTCCCACTCCTCGCCTTATTGAAGAGCCTGCGCGCAGCTTTTTTGAGATCGTCAAGGCTTTTGTTCCACCAGGGAACAGCCCTTCCGGTCTTGCGTACCTTTTGGTCGCAGCTGGCGTGATATGCTGATTCAACATTTGTATGAAGCACAGTAGCTTCACGCTCTAACTCGTCTATGGATATTATCGGACGGGTTGAGCAGTCTCTGGATTGCTCAAGTTCAAAACAGAAGAGATCCCAGTTGGTTTTCCTGGGATTTCTGGTGACTAGGCTACATTGCAAGGCGCATCCTATGTCAAATCTAATGTGTTGGTGATCTGACATAGTGATCTCACTTGCAACGTGCCAGTTTGAGACAACGGACAACATATGTTCGCTGCCCTGGTTTAGTAATCCTATATTGTTACTAATAATGTATTCAAGAAGGTACTCACCCCTCTTGTTGATGTCACTGCTCCCCCAGACCGTGTGATGTGCATTGGCATCACAGGCGATTATCCATCTGAGCCGGTTTCTCTGGCAGTGCTCTATCAGGGCACAAGTAGCCGCCGTAGGCACCTCCTCTGAGTCGCCGGGAAGATAGGCGGAGGCCAACACTGCCTCCTGCTCGCCGTGGGCGGTGGGTATTTTAGCCCAAACCGCCACCAGGTCCTCAGTTATAAACTGTGAAAGGGGAACAAATGTTAGATTTTTGTTAATTAACAACGCCGATCTAGGGCGAGGTTGGTCATTTGCATACAGCAACTTACCGGATGGGGTGCTAAGCCCCCCGGACACGTCCTGCATTTATCCAGGGCTCCTGGATGAACCCTATGTCCATTGTAGCGAACCTCTCGCAAAGTACGTCGGATGCGGCCTTTGCGTGGTGGAGGTTCGCTTGGAGACATCGGAGGTGTCTCCTGGTGTTAGGGGGAGTGGGGAGAGGGGGAGGGGACATTAGTCCGCCCTCATGCGGCCCCTGGCCGCCATCTTCCGGCCGCGGTTTGTGCCTAGAAGGGCCTCCTCCTCTAGTGTGCACCTCGCACCCTTGGGTACGCGCCCGGTGCCTCGAGTGGGGCGCCCGGTTCCGCGCGTAATGCGCCCATGGAGTGGAGGGCGCAGGACTTTCCGCAGTGCTGCGGACTCTCGTGCGGCTGCAGTGCCCTGTGGTGTCGATGCAGTCATATCAGGAGCACTGGCACTCGAGCAGGTGGGTTTCTCCGTTGGGGGAACGGGAGCCTCTGCCTGCCTCTTCGCCTGCGTGTCGGCCTTTGGCTTTAGAATAGCCGTGCCAAACGCGAAGTTGAGCTTATGCCCAAGCGCTTTTAGCCGGTTGGCCGAGACCGGATCCAGCGCGATCGTCAGTACAGCTGTGCTTTGCCTCATTTCGGGATGGAAGACTCGCCAGTCTCCCACTCGCAGGCCGCTGTTCTGGCCTTCAATGAGGTTTAAGACCTCAGCTGTCTTGAGGTCCACACTTGGAAGTGGGAAGTAGCCGACGTAGACAGCGGCACGTGGAGCCTTTGCCTCAGGGACTACTTTTATATGGGCGTCCTTCCACAGCAGGAGCTTGGGCACCTCAGTGCTCAGCCACTCAGCTGTCTCTGAATTCCCACATGTAACAGCCATCCAGCCCGGTCTGAAGGTGCAGCCGGAGAACAGTGGCTTCACAGAGCCGTGCCTCAGTGCCATCACCCTCGACAGGATGGCAGCCTGGATGGTGTTCGATCGGGGATGCTGACCAATTGTAGTCGGGCGGACCTGGGCAAGTCTTTAACAGGCCCCCCCTCAAGTCAGGAGTGTGAAGCGACCCGTGCCCCCTGACTTTCGGTTCGCAGCTGAGGGGCTAATCCAGCTGTGTTTGAACGGAGCCTTCCCAGGGCCGGACAACCCTGGGTCGTAAGATGCCTTGCCGCGGCTTTGGGGCGAAGCCGCGGTCGACCAACTTCATAGCCCCAAACCCCTTTTGGCCGGCTGCGCTTGCCAGGACGAGCAAAGCGGGCGTTCATGAATTGATATGAAACCTTCACACCGAGCTTCGGAACTCCCGGGAGAGGATAAATCCCAAAAACTGTCGGAAGAGGACGAGGAGGAGCTGCTGAGGCCCAGTTTGGCCTTGGCGACTCACAAACTTACGAAGACCGACGAAGATGAGCTGCCGATGTCTAGTCGTGACATCCCGGCTCCGTCGAGACCCGAGGGGAGAGCTAGTAGCACTCCCCAATCCGACCACAAAGGTGGGGCTCAGCTGGGCACCACCGAAGACAAAACTCAAGAGCAGCTAACACACCAGCAACGACGAGCGAGGGTCAAGAGAGCCCGCTTCATTCTCGGCAAGATTGCCAAGAACGAGGCTGAGGGCAAAATAGACCCTCGTGATGCTGAGAGTAAGGCCCGATTCCTTGCGGAGATCGCGGAATTCGAGGCGCACCGCAAGGCAAACCCGGCGGCGCTCCAGCCCTCTAAGGCGAAGCGCCACCGCTCACAAGAGGTGAGCGTGAGCGCGCCTAAAAGGGCGAAGGACCCACAGGGCAAGCCGAGAGCCACAAACTACGTCAGTAAGGCGAAGAAGTTCAGCGAGGTGGCCAGAGACAGTCTGGCTATGGCTCTGGTGGACGAGCTCCACGACGACGGTCGTCTGCTGTCGGAGAAGTGGGAGGAGATAGAGGCCAAGTTGGCCGACATGGTAACTGACAGGTTGGTTGCCGTGCCGACCGGCCCTATCCCCTCCTTCGACTCCTCAGACGTGGTCAGGGGGCACCGGGTCATCAGGTGCGACGATGGGTTTTCGAGGACCTTCCTGGCGGAGTGTGTGGCTACGATTAGCGACACCTGGGCTGGCCTTAAGATTAGGCTAGTCCACGCCAGGGAGATTCCGAGGAGACCCAGAGCCCGCATCTGGTTGAAGAAGGGGCAAACTGATCATGCAAGGGTGATCGCCTGTCTGAAGGCCCAGAATCCGGATGTCCACACAGAAGACTGGACCATCCTCAAGGCGGAAAAGGAGATTAAGTCGAGCCAGCCGTTCCTTCTTCTCATTAATCAACGCTGCCTGTCGCAGCTTGAAGCCAACGACCACAAGGTCCGGTACGGTATACGGAAGGCCAAGATTAAGGTCTTCCTTGCCGAACCGGACGAGATATTAGAGGAGGTCGATGACACCAACAGGTTGTTGGACGATATGGTCATCGACGACAAATCCCCGGACACAACCCCAACCAATCCCGATGTCGAAACTCGTGCAGATTAACCTGAAGCGCAGCACCCATGCTTCAGCAAATCTCACGATCCTTCTCAGTGAGAAGGATATCGACATCGGACTGATACAGGAGCCTTGGACCAGGGACGAGCAAGTTGCTGGTCTAAGGATCCCAGGATACACAGTACTGTGCACCAACTCGGTGGGTAGGTCGAGAGCATGCATAGTAATTAAGAATCATTTTAACGCCTTTCTCTGTTCCAATCTCAGCACACCAGGTCTAGCAGTAGCTAGATTCGTGGCAGCGGATGGGAGCGGAGTTATCATCGCCTCTGCGTACAGGCCCACGACGATCCGGCCCCGCCTGAACCGGTCGTCAAGCTGCTGCAATGGGCCGAAGACACTAAGACGACCCTGGTGCTGGGATGCGACGCGAACGCGAGGCACTCGCTCTGGGGAAGCTCGGAAACGAATGAAAGAGGTGAGTCTCTTTTTGACAATATTATTAGTCGTAAGGTTACGATTTGTAACAAGGGCAATACACCAACCTTCATATTCCCCAGTACGGAGGGTTTTCATGGTTGGGAAGAGGTGTTAGATCTCACCCTTCAAATAGAATATGGCAAATATAAAGTCGAGAACTGGAGAGTGTCGACCCAACTCTCCTTTTCGGACCACAGATACATCTTCTTTGACTTATCGGCATCGGTAAATAAGCCGATACCGAGTCGTAACCCCCGCAGGACAGACTGGGACAAATTCGGCGAAATTGTCCACTCAAAAGTCAGCAACAGGAGGGTAAAGGTACAATCATCCTCAAAGGCCCTCGACAAGGAAGTAGAGGACCTTACAAACATCCTTAACAACGCATTCAAAGAGACATGTAAAGTTTCATTCTCCAAGAAGCAGTATCCACCATGGTGGACCAAGGAACTGACCGACCTCAGGAAGAGAGCGCGCAAAACCTTTAACACATGCTATGGAACCAAGAAATGGGAACCATATAAGGAACAAAAAAGCTGACGGTCTGTCGATGTTTGGGTAGCTCAGGGGCGGCCCAGGATCGTCGCAGATATTTATTTGGGTCGGAGGTGGTTGCTGAAACAGAAGGTCACCCGGTCCCAGAGTAGAAGTCGGTGGGAATTACTTAGTAATTGTGTATCGAACTTATTTATTGACGTAAAATGTACAGGATAGCAAATGGACAGCTGGCCAGGATCGTCGACTCGGCTCGGGAACGGTCTCCGGGATGAGCGGGTCCGTCCGGCGGGTTGGGGTGGCCGTTGCTCCGTCGGCTGGCGTTGGGCGTGTCGGCGGCCGTGGTCCGTCGGCGCGCGTGTCCTGGGTGCTGGAAAGAGAGAGAAGAACGGGGTCCCGGGACCGCTAGGTCGGCCGAGCGAGAGCGCACTTGGGGAACCGCTAGGTCGGCCAGAGAGAGAGGGAAGCTTCGGGGACCGCTAGGTCGACCAGAGAGAGAGATAGCGCACTTGGGGAACCGCTAGGTCGGCCGCAAGAGCGAGCGAGAGAACCCTAACTTGGCACCGCTAGATCGACCAGAGAGAGAGAGAGGGGGGAAGTAAGGGGGGAAGTAAGTAACTACTATGGTTAACTAACTAACTACAGATGTATTACCAAACCTACTGGTCCGGCTTACCAAAAAGTGACTTTGCTGCTGTGCCTACAATCGCTGGCCGCTGCTGAGTCCAAAAAAGCAGTATATGAAGCCAAGAATGAATCTTGGAAGAGCTACTGTGAATCATTAGAAGGCATAAAAGATACGGCAAGATTAAGCAAAATCCTTGCCAAGGGGCACACAAGCCCCACTCTTATCAACAGACCAGACGGCTCGGCCACAATGACAATAGAGGAGTCGCTAGAGCTACTAGTCGACACTCACTTCCCGGGGAACCTTCGAGAGAACTCGGCACCCGAGGAAGGCACAAATACACAGACAGACACACAAACGAAAAATATCATCACCACGGAGCGAATCCAGTGGGCAATAGAGTCTTTTGATAAATACAAAAGCCCGGGCCCGGACGGCATAATACCGGCAATGCTACAAACTGCCAAAGGAAGCCTCTGTAGATGGCTTAAAGCCATATACAAGTCTTGTATAAGACTAAGGCACATCCCGCTAAGGTGGAGGGAAGCCAAAGTCATATTTATACCAAAGCCAGGCAGAAGGGGGCACATTCTAGCGAAGGACTATAGGCCGATAAGCCTAACATCCTTCGTCCTGAAGACCCTAGAAAGACTACTAGATGTTCACATCCGAGAAAGAATCGAGAGACACCACCTATCGGACGAGCAGCATGCGTACCGAAAAGGACGGTCAACAGAAACAGCACTACACGAAGTTGTAGGTCACGTCGAGAAGACACTACATTATAAGCAATACACGATGGCCGCCTTCCTAGACATCGAAGGTGCGTTCAATAACGTGAACGCCGACTCCATCCTGAGCTCCCTCACCTCGATGGGCATTGAGAGAGGCATCAGAGAATGGATCGGAGTTATGCTAACGAGTAGGACGATCACTGCCGAACTGAGTGGCACTTACCTCACACGGTCAGTGAAGAGAGGCACACCTCAGGGCGGCGTCCTATCGCCTCTACTTTGGCTCATAAACATGAATAACATATTGGAAGAGCTCAATATGGGCGGCGTCAAAGCAGTAGCATACGCAGATGACGTGGTGCTGCTAGTATCCGGACCCTACCCTGACGTTATTAGTGAGATAATGACAGGGGCGCTGGGTCGCTTAAACATATGGGCAAAGACCTGCGGATTAGGTATCAACCCAAATAAAACAGAACTTATGCTCTTCACTAGAAGGACTAAGATACCAGCATATAATATGCCCAGAATAGATGGCATAGAGCTAAAACTATCAGAGCAGGCTAAGTATCTCGGTGTGATACTAGACCCGAAGCTCTCGTGGAAAGGAAACATCACTGAAAGAGTGAGGAAGGCAAGTATTGCTTTCTACTCTTGCAAAAAAATGTTCGGAGATAAATGGGATCTACACCCAAAGATAATAATATGGCTTTACACATAACATACGGAGCCCTTGTATGGTGGCCAGCGCTAACTAGGGCTTACAACATCACAAAATTAACGAGGATACAGAGAGCAGCGTGTGCTGGCGTGACGGGGGGCAATGCGCTCATGCCCCGCAGCAGCACTAAATGCTATCCTAGACATAATGCCGATAGAACTGTTCGTAAAGAACATGGCCGCGCAGAGCGCAGTAAGACTGAAAGCATGTAACTGCTGGAGGGAAAATGGCGCAGGCCACGGCAAGATATTGGAAGGAATCAAGTTAGAAGCAGAAGCACTAGTGGACTACATGACTACGGAGATGAACTTCGGAAATGCCTACACAACCACATTCCGAACAAGGGAAGACTGGAGAAGGGAGAGAGTAACCGGGGCAGAGGAGGTATCCCTCTACACCGATGGCTCTAAAATGAGCTGCGGCGTGGGGGCTGGGATCTTCGCTGAGCAATGGGGGATCGAGGAGTCCTTCACTCTCTCAGACTCAGCGACGGTCTTTCAGGCTGAGGTACTCGCCATAACGGAAGCAGCCAAGCTTTCGATACGGCGAGAACTTAGAGACACCAAAGTACGGTTTTACTCTGATAGCCAGGCGGCTATAAAATCCTTAACGGCCGTGAGAACAAACTCACGGATGGTGGCAGAATGCAAGAAGGCCCTTAATAGACTTGCAGAGAGAAACGAGGTACCAGTCACCTGGGTACCGGGTCATTGCGACATCCCATTGAACGAGAAAGCGGACGAACTAGCCCGAGCAGGTTCGCAGGGGCAAGATACCAACGTACCAACACCGATCTCGTTGAACTCGGTCCAGACAAGGATCCATGACCATTTCAAACAGACAGCCAACAAGGAGTGGTCAAGTAAGAGCGAACATAAGATATCAAAGAAATGTTGGCCGACATACGACAAGAATCGAACTAGAGAACTGCTATCCAACAGCAAGCGGGATATCAGAAGACTCACAGCAGTCGCAACAGGTTATTGGGCGATCGGAACGCACGCAATGAAGATGGGGCTACCTTACAACGCTAGCTGTAGAAGCTGCAGAGAAATTACGGAACCAGAGACACCAGAGCACCTGCTCTGCTTTTGTCCGGCCCTAAATCACATCAGACTACGCCACTTCGGTATCTACCAGCTGGAGGCATTAGAAGGCATAGGAGAGCTGAAGGTCTCAGCGATCCTAGGCTTTCTCAGCGACTCAGGATGGTATTAAAGGGCAACTACGACCACAACATGAAAACAGAGGGAGTGGACCAAAAAGGAGCCCAGCTCTACTTGGAGGCTCCAGAAGGGAGCCTCACCACTGCAACCTACCTACCTAATAATTAATTTGTATTTATTCTAAACAATTTTTCATTTAATATAATCTTTCGCTTTGCGCCTGCGTTCCCTAGTTGAGCTAGCTTAACATTCCGCAATGAGGGGTAAATTATTAAATATATAATATAATAATAATATATAATCATAGAATATAATAAAAAATATAGAGGAAATTGTATGGTTTAAATTAAAGTATAAAAATAATATAGGAACATAATTCAAGTAACAAAATAGTTCTCATTTAATTTCTTTCAAATTCAATCTATTTCAATCTCATTCAATCAACTCCATCTGTTCAACTTCAATCGCAATTCTAAGCCAAGCAGTTAAGAGAGCCACTGGTTGCCTTCTCTTCCACAACGTATGATCCACCGTTGTTGCTTATCTATTTTTCAATTCTAGGCCAAGACCAAACCGATCAGCTGCTATACGCTAAAGTGGGACACGCTCACACAAAAACAAAAGTGCCAGTAAAGTGCCAAAATCAAATGCAAAGAAAGAAAAGGAGAGAAAAAAAAAATAGCCGATCTTCGTTTGTCACTCACTATGTTTGCGGGAACTCCAATGACGAAAGCGCTTTCTAGTTCATTCCCTGAAAATACACTTGGCAAAAATATTTCTGGGCAACAAAAACCATATTTAACTAAGAACAAACCGCAAAATGTTAACAAAGAAATTAACTAATTAATCATTTAATTATTAAAAAAGAAATTAATTAATTATTTATTCATTTAATTAATTAATTACTTTTCCTTTTATTATTTATTTCCATAATCTTCTTAAATTCTGGTCTCAGCTCTCTACAAGGCAGCCATTAAATATTTTCTTTCCTTTTTATTCTTTGGCCTTTTTTCTTTTTCTCTAAGTGTAGCGAAACGGTCAGCGGGCGGACAGTTGGAATAACGGGTGAGAAATCACCTGCCGGAACTGTTCACACCGTTGGAAGTGCGACTATACTCTCCCCGTGAGGGCGGCTGGAAGCTTGTCCCAATACGGTCATGTCTCTGCTGAGGATGCTGACGAATGGTAGTCGGGCGGGGAGAAGAAAACTCCTGCCCAAAAAATTACCCCAATCCTCCTGATTGGAGTGGTGGATGAGGGCTCCAGTGACGGACAGATCCCTAGGGGCCAATGGCGTTGGATCGTTGGCGAGCTGCACAACAGGTTCGTGGAGGAGCTGTTGGAGTCGGAAGGTGCACTGCTTCGTTGCGAAGATGCCGGATTGCACCAGGGTGGCGTGAAGGTGATCGCGTGCGAGGACACGGCCTCCGTCACCTTCTATAAGCGGGCGATCGCAGGACTGGGTGAGGCATACATCCTTACTGATAGGAACATTAAATGGGCAATTAACACCTTCAGCCCATATAAATCCCCTGGGGTGGACGGCATCATACCTGCACAGCTCAGCTACGCAGCCGAGCTTTCCACTCCCTGGCTTCGACTGATCTTCTCGATCATCCTCGATACAGGGGTCATTCCGAATGGATGGCTCCGCTCAAAAGTTGTTTTTATCCCCAAGGCAGGCAAGCCATCGCATTGCACGCCTAAGGATTACAGGCCGATAAGCCTCTGCTCGTTTCTACTCAAGACGCTGGAGAGACTCATCAGTCTGCATCTTAGGACTAATATTCCCCAATCATCCTTATCAGGATCTCAACACGCGTATAGGAGGGGCAGGTCGACAGAGACAGCACTCCATTCGCTTACCACCATCATAGAAAAATCGCTCCACGAAAAGGAGTTCACACTCGTCTCCTTCTTAGATATAGAGGCCGCTTTCAACAACATCCTTCCAGGCTCAATCACATCAGCACTGACTAAGCTGGGGATTGATCAACACTCGGTGGGTCTCATTGACCGGATCTTGCGCAGCAGAACGGTGGAGGCAACACTGGGGGGGTCAACCATCTCCAGACAAGTCAACAGAGGCACACCTCAGGGCGGAGTCCTCTCCCCTCTCCTATGGAATGTGGGGGTCAATGAACTGCTCCAGGGCATAGAAGAGGGTGGCTGTCGTTTCGTGTCCTACGCGGATGATGTCGCCTTGGCGTTCACGGGAAAATTCCCGCAGACACTCTGTGACAGGATGAGCGAAAGCCTTCGGTTTCTGACGGACTGGACCGCAAGGTCTGGTCTGGGGGTAAACCCAGCGAAGACTGAACTAGTCCTTTTTACCAGGAAATACAAAATCCCCAAAATTATACCCCCTAAACTCTGCGGGGTACCTCTCACCCTTAAAAATCAGGCCAAGTATCTAGGTCTTATCCTGGACAGGAAGCTCGATTGGTCCCTTAACACGGACGAGAGGGCCAAAAAGGCCACAATCGCGCTCTACACCTGCCGCAAGGCTATCGGGCTAAAATGGGGAATGACCCCAAAAATAGTCCGTTGGCTGTACACGGCTATCATTCGCCCGATACTCCTCTACGGAGTGTCAATCTGGTGGCCAGCTATAAAGCGGTCTACCTGCCTGGGCAAGTTAAGAAAAATTCAGCGCATGGCTGAGATCTGTATGACAGGCAGCCTGCGCACAACCCCGGGAGACGCCTTGGACGTTCTCCTGGACATCCTCCCAATTGAACTAATGGGAGAGATGACCGCGTCACTCTCGGCATTAAGGCTGAAGGGCGCGGGTCTGTGGAGAAGACTGAGTTTCGGACACACGAACCTCGGCTCTGCTCCACACCTTACTGAGGGAAACACTGACTACTGTGTCCCCACAGAACACCCCATCACACCCTTCCAGGTTTACATCCCCGACAGAACGGAATGGAACCTAGGACCCCCTGGACCCCTAGGGTCCCTTCACATCTACACGGATGGCTCAAAACTGGACGGCCGGGTGGGTGGAGGTATATACTCTGAACACCTGGGATTTAACGTCTCGTTTAGGCTACCCGACCACTGCAGCGTCTTTCAGGCGGAAGTTTACGCCATCAAAGAAGCCCTTGATCAGCTCCCCCCAACTAGGGGCAGAGCTCCCTTATGCATTTTCTCTGACAGTTAGGCCGCCCTGAAGTCACTCGAATCTATTTCTTCCAACTCCAGATCTCTTCACGAGATGGTGGAGCAGTACGACCTCCACCTCATCTGGGTCCCAGGACATAGGGACATCGAGGGCAACTGCGCTGCCGATGAGCTGGCCCGGCAGGGTACAACCTCCCCTCTTCAGCCGGAGAGGGAGTCAGTCCACCTCCTCGCGGACAGGAAATGGGAAAACCTCATCACCTGCCGCCACTCTAGAATGATCTGGCCATGCCGCTCAGCGAAACGCTCAAAGGAGCTATTGTCACTAAGCAGGGAAAGCTGCGCCCTGGCCGTTAGGGCTCTTACTGGTCACTGGCTGCTTGGAACACATGCGTCCAGGCTGTCAGTGCACCATAAGTACTTCTGTAGAAGCTGTAGGGATGAGGAGGAAGAGGAGACCGTCCTCCACCTCCTCTGCCACTGTCCGGCCCTAAGCAGACGAAGACTGCAGTACCTGGGCTTCCCCGCCCTTGTGGATCTCGCAGAGCTATGCGAGACATCACCGAGGCAGATAATCCGATTCATCCGAGGATCGGGTTGGTCCTCTCTTACGTAGCACTGGTCATCGGCCCATGAGTACCTGCATCGGACGGTGTCCTAAGCCTATGCGGCATCACAAAGAGCCTCTTCAGGCTCAAGTGGATGGTCCGGCTCTCTGAGCAGGCCGTCACCGCCCATACCTAACCTAACCTAAGTGTAGCGAGCTTGGCGGTGACTCTTCTCTTCCCTTTGTCGGTCTCTTGATCTTATTTTTTTTCTTGATTACATTATCGGGCTTTTGCGGGATTCAGCAAAGGAAAGAGAAAAGCTTAGAGGGAGACGAAAGATAGCTGGTGTTAACTTAGCTCATTGGCTTTTGAATTTGATTTTTTTTTTTTCTACTGTGTTTGGTTTGCTTTTCTCTTACTGCAGATAGGGAAAACTTGAACTTCTTTTACTGCAGATAGGGAAAACTTGAACTACTAACCGAACAAATTAAATATGAAGAAAAACAAATTAAATATTGAAAATAAATTGAATATTCGGTTCCCTCCGGATTTAGACCGGGTTTCCGCTGGCCGATCCTAGCGGCCAATCTGGGGTAAACAGAAACCAAAAATGTATATGCGAGAGATTCTCGGCGTTCTTCCGAGTCCCCCTCAATCCGTCTCGCGCGTCTCCCGACCGATGCGAGGGCGCGCGGCTGAGCTGTGCAAATTTATTTAGCGCTGCCGGGAGAGGCGGATGAGCGGAGACAAACTGGCGGAACTGCCAGTGGCGGATTGCCGAATACGGAACTGAGGTAGGCGGCGAAATAGTTCCAGCAGTCGATGAACTTCTATTGCTGATAGCCGCTCGCCAAATCCGCTCGCCTTAAATTGTTTAGCCGCTCCAATAATTTTGGGGGCTCGCCTGCAACCACAATCACTTTTTTAACATTTCTCCACTAATTCGCACTAGCGCCTTTTAACACTCACCCAAATTTGATAGGGAACACAGAAGAATTATGAACAAATGTACGGATCACTCAATTAAAAAGATATATGGATCCAGGCCCTTGGCCCTTATTTAAAATTTAAAAATAACCTTTAAGCACACTTTAATAAAAAATGACGAAGTGCTTAGCTCACGTCCGCTCGCAATGGCTTTTTTCAACAGAATAAAATGAAGCGGCGGCAGCAGGTCAGCAGAGACCCCGCCTAGGACGGCGTTGTCAGCAAACTCAATTTTGTAGAGTATTTCTCTGAGGGTTTGCTAATTAGGAGCGATACTCCTACCCCGCCGTAACCTTGCCACGACCTTGGCCTAGCTTCTTTTAGATCTTGGATCTTAAATCCGCGAGATTCTTTCGTGGCCTACTTTTAGGCATCTGTTTCTGCCTATGCATCTGCCCGCAGCATCCTACAAACTCTCCCCCACCAAAATCACACTTCAGGGGCTCTTTAAGCCACTAAAGGGGGATGAATCCGTTCGTAGGTTCATGAATTATTGCCGGATATCTTTGGCATGGAATTTTCCAATAGCTCGGCCCTGCAAGTTTCGAGCTCGTAGTAAGCCTGGCCTAGCTTCCGTTTCACTCGAGCCTTCACAAAAGCTGAAGCTAGCTTGGCGTTATATCCCCGGGCGAAATTGCTTTGCCGAAAATTCCGTCGGAAAACTTCCTGACCTGGCTTAAATGAAACTTCTCGACTGCGCAAGTTATAGCTTAGCTCATTGCGAGCATGCTGATCCCGCATAGCTTCTATAGCAGTATTACGCAACAAATCGAAGGAATCTTCCCTAGCAAACTCTACCCAACGGTCCTCTAACAATTCGAGCTCTCGCAGCAGTTGATACGTATTGCCATGAGTAATCATATGCTGTCCAAAAGCTAACCTATATGGGCTAGTCTTGACCGCAATGTGTACTGACGAACGCAGGGAGCAGGCAATATGGCTTAAATTTTCATCCCAATTGGTCTGATCGGGACGCACATAAGCCTTAATCGCTGCCAAAATCGATCTATTGACGCGTTCAGACGCATTTTCCTGCGGCGCATAAGAAGCTGTGAAGCCATGTTGCACGCCATACTTTTGTAAAAAGGTATTAAAACTGCGACCCTTAAATTGCACCCCATTGTCTGACACTAATACTTCCGGCGTGCCGAAACAGTGGAACAATTCCGATTCAATATAGGGTATTATGGCGTCGGCAGTCAATTTTTTCACTGCCTTAACAAACAGAAATGTGGAAAAATGGTCAAATACCAATGTTTTTGGGGAAGACAACGAATATTCCACCCTTAGCAATATAATTAATAAAAACGCACGAATAGGTTCTATTAATATATATCTGCTCTGTTTATTTGATCGATCGATGCGGAGGTAGGAGAATAGAGTGAAGCTCGGCTTCCAAATATATATCATTAGAGCAGCGGTTGACAATATGTAGCTTGAGAAAACAAAGCGCGACAGATTTGACGAAAGAAGAGGAAGGCGAAAAGAGATAAGAGGAGAGCGCTGCAGGTGCAACGGAACACCCATGCGCACATGCCTAGGTGCTGGCGGTCTGCTCCGAACAACCACGAATATGCCAATATTACCCGAACGACTCCAAGGATAAGGCCCCAAAAAATCGACATAAATCTTTTGGAAAAATCGTTGCGTTTCCTAAGTCTTTCCCAGAGGAGGTCTTAATGGCTGAGTAGGATATTTCGTGCACTTGCATATCTCACACTTCCCTATATGGTCTGTTACACTTTTGAGTAGATTTGGCCAATAATAATACCTTCTAAGACGTTCCGTGGTTTAATTAATTCCATTATGAGCAGCTAATGGGTGCTCATGGGCCCAACGCAAGGCTTCTGCCACCATGCCAGCGGGGAGCCATAATTTCCAACATACATCGTCAGCCACCTAGTCAGGCGCGGCATGTTCGGATCGTTGATAAACACATAACCCAACTACTTTAAAGTCAGAGATTTTGTCCTGGTTTTCTTCAACTCTTTGCCTAAGCGCAGCATAGTCATTGGACTAAAAGTGGTCCGACGATAGGCTCAATCCTGTTTCCTTCGCCAATTCAGCGAGATAAAGGTTCTAGATAAAGCGTCGGGCACAACACTTTTACTACCCTTTCTATGTTGGATTTGAAATGTAAAGCCTTGCAACTTTAAAGCTCAGCGCGCCAACCTACTGCTAAGGTCGAATTGCGACATAAGCCACTTCAAAGACGCGTGATCGGTTATTACCGTAAACTCCTGACATTCGACATATGCCCTAAACTTCTTGATGCTTAAAATGGCTGCTAAGCATTCCTTTTCGGTCACCGAATACGCCTGCTGACATTTATTTAGTTTTCGGGACATATAGGCGATGGGCACCTCATTGCCTTCCAAATCGCGCTGCATGAGCACACCACCTACTCCGGTATCGCTAGCATCACAATGCAGAAAGAAGGGTGATTTAAAATCAGGGGTGTGCAGCACGGGAGCCTTGCACATTGCAGATTTAAGGGCGACAAATGATTGTTGTTCTGCCTCGGTCCAAAGGAATTGGCGCTTTTGCTTCAAACAATCTGTCAATGGGGAAGCTATGGCGGCATAATTTTTAATAAATTTGTGATACCAGCCCGTCATACCTAGGAAGCGCCTAAGCTGCTTTAATGACTGCGGCACTGGATATTCTTCAATGGCTTGGATCTTATCCGAGTCCATTGCAATGGTTCCATGACCCACAATATGTCCTAAATACTGAACCTCAGAGACGCAAAACTTGCTTTTCTGCACATTTATGGTCAAATTGGCTTCCCTCAGCTTATCAGCGAGTATGGCTAACACTTCTATATGCCTAGCAAATGTTGCTGAAATTATAAGTAAATCATCCAAATATATAAACACCTCATTTCGGAGAGGTGCAGGGATGATCCTATTCATTAATTTGGACATCGTAAAAAGCGCGTTGGTTAATCCAAATGGCATGACCTTAAATTGATATAGCGCTCTTCCCGGGATCGTGAATGCTGTTTTATCCCTGGAGCTTTCTTCAAGCGGGATCTGCCAATAAGCGTCCTTCAGATCCAAGCTTGTTATAAACTCGGCCTTTGGCAGCCTGCTAAGAATACCATCTATAAACGGCATAGGATACGCATCTTTTTTCGTAATTGCGTTCACTTTTCGACTATCAATGCATAGACGTATCTTCCCTGGCTTCCTAACCAACACAACTGGCGAGGACCAGGCGCTCGAGGACTCCACTATGACTCCTAAGGCAATCATACGATCTACCTCATCATACATCAGCTTTTCTATAGCTGGAGATACCGGGTAGTGACGTTGTTTAGTAGGCTTTGCCTCCCCAACATCAATGACATGGGTCAAAAGGGTTATACGTTCTAGCCCTTGTTCCGCAAATGAAGGAAACCGAAGGATGGCTTCCCTTAAACTTGTATGTTGGTTCTCAGTTAAACTGCGCTGAGCGATTGACTTTTCAGATTTCTCTGTCTGAAGGCTCTCTCCTGCTTCTTCACTAAGCTCGCACAGCCCGTCTGGCAAGAGATTAAACTCCAACCAAAAGTTTATTCCCAGAATTAAGGATTGCGTTAACGAGGGTATAGTATTTTACTTATTTAAATGTCGCCATGTTACTGATTTAATTAAAAGGCCCAAATATAGTTTCATTTGAGTTGTATTTATTGGTGGTGGAGCAGGGAAGGTCCCGCTCCACTCCAAAGTCAATTCGTCAATGCTCTTGACTTTTATATATAATCGTTTCTTAGCTTAATTCGGGGGAACAGCGCTGCCGGCGTATGCGTAACTTATATGTAGATATATATAGATTGTAGCCTAACGACGGCAAAGGAGGAGGTGGAGTGCAGTGGGCACACATAGCAGCGTTTGGCCAGCGTGAGAATGCTGGCTATGCATTTATGAATGTGGGTCTTCAACTGGACGCTCGTATTACACTTGCACTTGGACTGTTTATGATAACAGTGGTGCATCGCTATATGTGCATACTACATCTCCCTCCTTTTGAAAAATAACGTAACTTAGTGTAGTTATTCTATTTTATTAGGTATACATTTTTTTTTTTTAATACTAATATGTTGAGGCACTAATTGATTTGGGCCTAGGGAGAGCAATAATAAACAACCTTTTGTAGCAGTCACTTTAATTTTATTTAATTTTATAGAAAAGTGAGCAGCTTTAAAAAACTTTGTTTTTTTTCCTTCGCCAGTGTTTCCTCAAGTGTCGTACAAGTGTGGCCCTATCCAACAACCGCAGATCGTGGGTAACACTTTTTACCAAAGCTTGCAGGGTTACATCTTTTTCGCCTAGTTGGCGGTTGAATTTAAATTGCGGCGGTAACATTTTTGACCGTTTTTGACAGTTTTGACCGATCTGACGAGTCGCTCCCATGCGCCTCCCATATGAGGTGCTGCAGGCGAGTTGAAGTGCCACTTAAGGGGTTATATACCTTTTTCAGCGGAAAAATTGAGCAAACTTTGGATTTTTTTTTAAATATGTAGCAGTAATTTTATTACAAAAATGTTAATATATATTGATAGTGCATCTTTTGTAGAAAAAAGGAAGCTATTGTTCTTGAAAAAATATAAATAAATAACGGAGTTATGGCGATTCTACCAAAACCATTTTTTTTTTTAGAGGGTCGCGGTGACTACGATTGAAGGTCAGGAGGTCAACCGAAATCAAAAAACAGAAAAAATTTTATTAGTATAAAGTTGTATCTTGTTCGTGAACGATTCCTTTTTGGAGTATCTCGTTTTTTCTGTAAACAGTAACGAAAAAAGTTGCCTTTTTTTGCTCTAAAAATTTTATTCAAAAATTCTTATTTAAAAAATAAAATTTTTTCTTGAAAACTGAATCGTTCACGAACTCCGCACATTCATTACGACCAATTTAAAAAAAATTAAGCAGCTCGATCAAATGGTTCTTGCGGAATCGTAGTCACCGGCAAGGCACTTTTGTAAAAAAACGATTTCGAGATAATCGCATTTAAAGTTCGAGGTTGAGTGTGTTGAGTGTGACAAACCGCGGCACAAAAAGCTGTTTTCCTATGGAACTATTGGTCGGATCTCTATGAAAATTTGGGAAAATGTTCTTCAAGAGTTGTACTTTAAGATTCAGCAAAAAAAAAATTTTTCGATTTTTTGAAAAAAAAAAATGGTATATAACCCCTTAATTGCTTCGTATTTTATGGTGATTTCATCAAAGTCGATCTTTTGTAGTTCTTCTTTCACCATTTTCTCCATAGCTTTAAAGTTTGTACTATTGTCAGAAAAGATTTCTTTTGGAGTCCCGCGACGAGTCATAAAATTCCGCAGACACATAATGCATGAGCTTACATCTAGTTTATAGGCTACTTTTATGTGTACGGCTCTCAATGTCAGGCAGGTGAAGAGGACTCCCCAGCGTTTTTCCTTGTGTCTACCAACGTTGACCAGTATGGGACCGAAGTAGTCGACTCCCGTGTATGTAAAGGGCCTCTCGAAGCAAGCTAGTCGGGCGGCTGGTACTGGAGCCATTTGTGGTACTTCGGGGCTGGCGGTGGCAATTTTGCACAGTTGACAGGACTTTCGAAATGTTTTATACAGCACTCGTAGACGAGGTATGTAGAAGTCGCTTCGAATACGATTTATCGTTGACTCGTGGATCATGTGATGTGATTTTTCATGGTAATATTTTGTAATTAAAAATGCGATTTGGGACTTCTTTGACAGAACGATGGCGTTGTCAGGATTTATGTTATCCTTTCTTCCCTGAATGCGTAGTACGCCGTCTTCGTCCAGATAAACATTCAGGGCAATCAACGAGCTTGACTTGTCAATGGCTGAATTTTTGTTAGAGCGGTGATTTCAGCTGAATACGCCCTGGATTGCGCCTGTTTATACAGCCACGATTTTGCTCTATTTATGATTTCGGGGTCTAACGTTTTCGGCAGTTGATTTCCGAGACATTTGGCACGTACTCTTTGAATGTATAGCACGAATGTTGCCACAGCTCTGTATAGGCGTCTCCAATCAGAGAAGTATTCTACTGCAAAATCAAAACACTTTAGTTTGTTTACAACGAAGATATGCTTACGTAGTTCACACGGCTCGTTGTTATCGAGAATAATGTCTTGTAGTGGCCATTCGCTTTCTGGCTTGGCTAGGCACTGAGGGCCTTTTAACCAGCGATTAGCGTCAGGAGTTTTGATGAATTTGGTAGCTGAGTCCGCAACGTTTTGCTTTGTGGGAATGCATCGCCATTGGTTTCGACTCGTGTTATCGATTATCTCCCCAACTCTACGCAAAACGAAGGCTTGAAATTTCCGTGGGTCCATATCAAGTCACTGTAGAACGGTCTTAGAGTCTGTCCAGTATGTACTTGAATTGATGTTGAGCCTTCTAACATTCATGGCCTTTTTGGCGAGGCCCACTCCAATTACAGCTGCCAGTAGTTCCATGTGTGGTATTGAGACGGGTTTAAGTGGGGCGACCTAACATTTGGCTGCTGCCTATACGGCAAACTCTGAATGCCATAAGAACCTCGGTTAGCGGGTTTAAGTAATCGGGTCCGTTCACCATAAAGTCGTTGAGGGATTTGCCGTGACTCTTTGCAGCTGCATCCCAAACCAATCTTATTTTACTTGGCGTGAAGCTACTGTGCTTCATAGAAATGTTGAATCAGCATATCACACCAGCTGCGACCAAAAGGTACGCAAGACCGGAAGGGCTGTTCCCTGGTGGAACAAAAGCCTTGACGATCTCAAAAAAGCTGCGCGCAGGCTCTTCAATAAGGCGAGGAGTGGGAGGGCCTCATGGGACTCCTACACATCTGCTTTAACGCTCTATAATAAAGGGCTGAGAAAGTCAAAACGGGCTACTTGGCGTCAACACTGCGCGCAGATCTCATCTCTCCCGGAAGCTGTTAGGCTGCAAAAAGCCCTCTCCAAAGACCACTCAAACGGCATCTGCACGCTGAAAAAGCCGGATGGAACATACACAAACAACCCAAAGGAGACGAGTAGCCTACTCCTGGCTACTCACTTTCCTGGGTGTGTGGCAGTGGAGCAACCCATCTCACAGAGAGAGGCACCAACCTACCTCTCTGAGACTGGAGAGTGCCCACACCTGCATGTGACTATGGTGACAGACTCAAATGGGGCTGAGAGAGGGGAACCCCCCCATCGCTCAGAACGTGTTGGAAACATGCCCTATAGGATGTTTCATCAAAATAGCGTACAATGGGCATTACAAAGTTTCAGCCCATACAAATCACCCGGACCGGATGGTATATATCCATGCCTGTTGCAGCGGGGACTGCACCTAATCGCACTCCCCCTGGTCCGTCTATTTCGAGCCAGTCTCCTGCTTGGACACATATCAAGCAACTGGGCTAAAGTACAAGTCGTGTTTATCCCAAAGGCAGGGAAGAAAGATTCCCAATTGCCTAAATCATATAGACCGATTAGCCTTAGCTCCTTCTTCCTCAAAACCATGGAGAAGATAATCGACCAGCACATCAGGGAGGTAAATCTCAAGCAACATCCCCTAAACAAGTACCAATATGCGTATCAAGCTGGTAAATCAACTAAGACCGCCATACATAGCCTTACAACAACCATTGAAAAGGCCATTGGCGCTCAACAGATAGCACTAGGTGCCTTCTTAGACATCTCAGGAGCTTTCGACAACACGTCATATGAGGCTATACGTGCCTCTCTTGTACGCAAGAATGTCTCCACACCTCTTATTAGGTGGATTCTGGAAATGCATAAATCCAGAATCATAACTGTAGATCTTGGGGGAAAAATGACCTCAATCACAGCCACAAGGGGGTGCCCTCAAGGGGGAGTACTCTCTCCCCTCCTGTGGACTCTGGTCATCGACGAGCTACTTTATGAGCTCAACAATTTAGTCTTCCCTACTCAAGGCTACGCTGATGATCTAGTCATCTATATAGTGGGCTGGCATGAGCAAACCATCTCGGACCGCATGCAGCAAGCCCTAGATATAGCCAACAGATGGTGTCAGGACAAAGGATTGTCCATAAACCCATCAAAAACTGTTATAGTCCCATTTACCAGGAAAAGGTCTCTCTCCCTAAGAAGACCATCCCTAAATGGGTCCATTATCGACTTTTCGGTTGAGGCCAACTACCTAGGAGTCACACTTGACTCCAAACTCAACTGGAATGCACACCTAGAAAGGACTATAAAAAAAGCCACTCGAGCACACTTTGCTTGCAACAGGCTTTACGGTAGAACATGGGGCCTAAGTCCCAAAATGATCTACTGGTCTTTTAACACTGTGGTAAAACCGATTTTAACCTATGCATCTCTTGCTTGGTGGACGAAATCTACCCAGAGGACGGCTGCGGCTGCACTTACCAAATTACAACGACTGGTCTGCATAGGCATCACTGGAGCCATCCGGACATGCTCCACTGCAGCACTAGGAGTCATAACTGGCATACCCCCTTTACCAATTACATTGAAAAAGGAGGCCTGCCTGGGGGCACTTCGCCTTCAAAACATCACCAATATCAAATCTTACCGGGCATCTTAGGGTCCTTGAACCCCTAATAAATGATCCCATTCTGCGCGTAACTGACGATCAGAAGCCAAGACTTGTTCTCCACAGAAACTTCTATGTAGTCCTATATACTAGGAATGAATGGAAAACAAAATCAATATCTCTACCCAGTGGATCACATACATGGTACACTGATGGGTCAAAACTGGAAAACGGTGACACCGGGGCTGGTATTTTCGGACCAAGGTTCAACAAATCCAAAGCCATGGGTAAGTCGCCCACCATTTTCCAAGCTGAGATACACGCCATAGAAATCTGTGCACGTGAATGCCTTCGCAGGAAAATGCAAGGCACACGGATTTACATCTTCTCGGACAGTCAGGCAGCGCTCATTGCGCTGAGTTCCTTCACGATCTCGTCCGGACTTGTAGAGAACTGTTTCCAGCAGCTGAACGCCCTTGCCTCCAAAAATAATCTAACGGTGGGCTTGGTGCCAGGGCATGAAGGCCATACAGGAAACGAGGTGGCAGACACCCTAGCTAAACGCGGGGCGATGACACCTTTTATCGGCCCTGAGCCGTTCTGTGGACTATCGAAAGGACACAAAAGAGAACTGCTCAGGAAATGGGAGGAATCGGAGATAAACCGTCACTGGACCGACAGTGCAGGGCTGAGACAAGCCAAACAATTTCTTGTTCCCCAGATGACGTTCAGAAATCGACACATGCAGATTCTGCGAGATGGAGCAAGAAACTTCGGAACACATCCTATGTGAGTGCCCCTCGCTAATCAGACGTCGACTTCAACATCTAGGAGGTGAACTTATTCCCCCTACAGGATTTGGGAACAAATAGACCCTACCAAAGTGCTTTCTTTTATTAGAAGCCTAGGTATAGGGGCTTTACCCTAATCCTACAGGCCGGCACAAAAGACCTAACATCTGGTCGCAGTGCAACAAGGCCCTTGTAATAATAATAATTTTACTTGGCTGGTTTGGGTTTAGGGCGATGAATATAGGGAGGTACCACATACGGTTTAAGTCCTCAGCTATATCTTTTCCAGTTCGAAAGCGTAGTTTTTGTCGACTAGGTTGTCAATTTTGCCTTGTATTTTATCGAATAGCTCCGGATTCTTGTTAATTTTTTGTCGAAGGCATTCGACTCGTTTCAGTGCGTTTGAGTAGCTGTCTGGGAGAATTTCATTTTTCTCTCGCCAGAGCAGGCCAATTTGATAGCGTCCATTTACTTTCTTGCACGTTTCCTCCAGAATTCCTGTAGCCTTTTCGTCGTCTTTAGAGAAGAGCTCCCGCGGTGTGATAGGATCTGCGTTGAAGCTTTCTCTTACCGTCTTGTCGATGTCGTCCCAGTTGCAACGCAGTGTAAGGAATAATTTTGGGTGGCATTACTTGTACCCTGAATACTCCATCCTAGCATACATTTTGAGGCGATAGGCTCGATGCGTCTTCCTTCACGAATTTTGCGAGGAACTGCAAAGGTCCAGTTGTTTGCGCCGATTAGAAGCATCGGTGCAGCATTCCAATATGATTTTATGGGCAATCCATGTAGGTGCTTGTATTTGCTGCCAAGTTTATGTGCGTCAACGGTTTGCTTAGGTAGGGCGAGGTGTTTGATCGAGTGCGCGTTGTTGAGCCACAGTTTTCTTCCACTCCCGATCTCCGATATTTGTACCTGGGCTTTGAGAGACAGTTCCTCCTTACAAGTGGTGTCACCGGTCCACTGCAGGCAAAGTGGTTCAGAGGAAACAGGAACCTTGAGGATCTTCAGAATTCCTTCATCGATAAGTGTCACAAATGAGCCCTCGTCCAAAAACGCATATGGCAGTTATCAACGCCGCAATCGCGTTTGGAGAAACATTTCCGACGGTGCATCTTTAGGTATCTGTAGGAGGCCTTGGCTTTGTTGATTATACGGTGTCGCTCCGGAACTGGCAAACTTTTAAATTTCTCGCATTGGGCGGCGTAATGTTCGGTGGAGTTGCACATGACGCATGAAGGGTTCGGTTTGGCGTCTTCATCCTGATCGTCTTCGGACTCACACATTTCTCCGGTCGATAAGTGCGTGTTAGTATTCACGCTCCATGAATTTTGTGCAGGTATGACTGTGGAGGCTGCTTCTGCTAAATTGTATATCCAGTCGCTGAATGATTTTACAACAGGGATTGAAGCACTGCGTGGATGCATGGCCCAGCTTAATTTATGATGAGTGGGCAACTTGTCAACAAGTTCGCGCAGAAGCATTGGGTTGTCAAGATGTGCGTACAGGTTACAGGCCTCCATTGTGGCGCTCGCGTTGCGCACTGCCATCGCAAAGTCGATTAGGGACTCCAATCTATCTTTGTGTATACTTATTTTACAGATTTTGTGATGAGCCGGTCGAGGATCTGTTCCGGTCGCCCAAAGAAGGTTTTTAGCGTCTTAATAACCTCCGGGACGAGTGCCGGCAGTAGCAGCTTATCACGAACCAATTCGTAGGCTTTCCCTTTGAGACACTTCTGGAGACGAAGCATGTTCTCAGCGTCTGAAAATCCGGCTACCGAGCAGCTATTCTCGTACATGTTTATGAAGATTGGCCAGTCTGCTGGGTTGCCATTGAAAGTCGGCAGATCCGCTGGTAATATTTGCCTTGCTGCTAGTTGGGATGCAGTTGGTCCAAATGATAGGATGTGCCTTTCCTGATCCGCAAAGAGTTACATCTCTCTCCATTTCCGCTATGAGAATTCAGTCTATGTCTTCATCAGAGATAATTTCACAACTAATTGCGTCGGTCCCTGGCGTGATCTACTTCAACAGAGTTCTACACATACATGTACGTGTGTATCTTGGCTTATATGTATACGTGTGTTCTGTGTGAATTTCACAAAATGGTTGGCGTCACTTGTAATTGCGCTTGATATTGAGTACTTTCAAAGTTTTTTAAAGAAATGTTGAGGCACTAATTGATTTGGGCCTAGGGAGAGCAATAATAAACAACCTTTTGTAGCTGTCACTTTAATTTTATTTAATTTGATAGAAAAGCGAGCAGCTTTAAAAAACTTTGTTTTTTCTCCTTCGCCAGTGTTTCCTCAAGTGTCGTACAAGTGTGGCCCTATCCAACAACCGCAGATCGTGGGTAACACTTTTTACCAAAGTTTATTGAAATTTTTGTGTTCTATTTCCTTGTCCGAAATGAACATCTTCATTGAACCGTACTTTAGAATAAAAGATTCGAATATTGCTTTAGTGAAAATTTTTTTTTTTATTGCCACCAAATATTTGTTAAGTCACAAATCAGAGTGACTGGTTATTCATTGCCATTTACTGACTGGGGTAGAGGAGCTATCGTGTCCACTATCACTCTATCAAAGGCATTTTTGGTTGTTATGTCCGTTAGGGTCATATAAGCGTCGTTATTTTTGACGTAAGTCATTTGGGACATCTACAAATATACTTTTGTTAAAATAGTAGTGTCTCTTTACTTTGGCCAAAGTTTTGTTTATGCCATGATGACCTCTTTTAATGTTTTTTTTTTTTGTTGATGTGTCTACACTTCTTCTTCTTCTCTTTTGCTTCTTTTTTGGGTCACCGGGTTGAGTAGCTACTCTCAATATATTGAATATTTTATTGCCCATTATATTGGAATTATCTATTGCAACATGTACAAAGATATTTCCTCGCGGTGCCATTTGAGTTTTCAGATTGTATATACCGGCTTGCCTTTCAAGCCTTTGGAAAAATTGACCTAAGTCAAGGACTCGATTAGTCTATAAATCGCTAACCTCTTATCTTGCAATAATTTTTGTCATGTTTAAAGAAACTTAACATAGGTTTTTATATGCAAGGTCACTACTTTTCATAATCCGTCATTTTTTTTTTTATGACGTTGGGCTTGAAGCTTTTAGTAGTTATTGATTAGGCAATCCTACTTTTTTATTCTTAGTTTCCCTGCGCAGGATTTCTGTCCCTTTTTTTTAATATTTTTAATAATCTGCTGCATTTACTTTCCTTTCGCTGTGTGTGTTGGTTCTGAATTTGAGTTTAAATTTTAAACTTTAATCTTTGATTTTTGATTCTTATTTCGGTTTTTTGTTTGCTTTAGTTTCTCACTTTCTTTTCTCGTTTAGTCATTTAATCTCAATTTTTGCGTATAAAATGTATTAGCTGATATGGTTTCTATTTCGAAACCAAAAATATCGCTATATTCGGTGCATAGTTTTGTTAAATCGTTTTTAAATAACGATGGCAATTTAAGAAGTTTTAATACTTCTGAAGTTCTCTGTGCACTATATTCTATATTTGCATTGTAAACATCATAATCATCTAATGATTCGCTTTTTATTTTTGCGCTGTTAACAATAGCGTCTTTATCGGTCGTATTCATAAAGCGAATCAACACGTTCTGGGTGTTTACAAGTGCACTTGCTATTATAATGCCAGGTTGCAATTCCTGGTTGGGGATGAGAGCATATGGGTCAGTAGACATTAGTTGAATCTTTCGAATAACTTCTGATCTAGCTGGCAAAACTATTTCATTATCTAGTGAATGTATTATAGGAATGTTTATATTCCTGAAATTTTCGGGCCTCAAAGTGAACCAATCTTCTTGGTCGTAGAATTCTATAATACAATTGTATTTCTTAATGAAATCCAAACCAATTATACCATTCCCTCGTATAGGAAAGTTGTCAGGTACGATATGGAATTCATATGGTATTGCTGCATTTGCAACACACAATTCCAAATCTATAGTACCAAGAGACTGAATTGTCCCTTGCCCTATGCCTGATATACTAGTTGTATTCAGCGAATTTAAATACTTTAAATTATTATTTTTGCATTTAAGTAGAGAAATTTCTGCACCTGTATCTATTAAAAGAGTTACCATTGAATTGGTACTTATATTCTTTAATTGAACGAAAATGCTTAAATTGAGATTAATTTTGTACAGTTTTACTGTTGGTTGTCGCACAAGGGGGCTAGTTCGTTTTCCGTTTCAATATATCGGACGTTATTTCTATAGTTTCAAGCATTTTGTTAAGGCTTGTTAGGCTTTCCTTGATTTTATTTTTCCGAATCATCGAATCAGAAAAGATATCTTGAAGAGGGGATTTGACTCCACTCTGGGAAATAAAAACACCAGATGAACTGACGCTGAGAAGAAAAACAGAAAATTTTCCATTTTGCCCAAATCGAGCCAGCATATATGATTTTATTATTATGATTTTATTAAAAAGACCAAATATTTTCTGTATTTATTTATAAGATATTTAAATATTTAAATTAAATATTTAAAAAATATTAATTTATTTTTATTTATAATTGATAAGAAAATGAACAAATTAAGCTCTTAAGCTTCCCTTCATAAGCCCGCCATTGGCTTGTGCTCTTGCTAAATTCAGTGTTTTAAATATTAATTGATTTTTATTTATAATTTATGAAAGATGTTATGGTACAGCCGGGCACACATTTGCCCCATTGCGAATGGCAATGCCCCGATCAGGAGACTTGCAGAGAGGCCGTACAAGAAGAGCGTCAAGTCGCAGATAGAAGTCAGCAGAAGCAGTCGTATTTTCGGGAGTCGTCGCATAAAGTTGATAAAGTTGTCTAAAGTTGCTAAAGTTGTCTAAAGTTGCTGAAGTTGTCTAAAGTTGCTAAAGTTGTCTAAAGTTGCTAAAGATCCCACACTCTCATTGTCCGCCAATCTTAGCATCATCATCATTATTATTAATTATCGAAAATAAACTATTCAATATAATACAAACTCTACATTTGGGGGCTCGTGCCGGGTCTAAGATTGGTATTAAGTGTCGAAAAGTAGAATGAACAGAGTTGAAGAACCTACCTTCATATGTACATAAGTAAAAAGCTGTAAGCTGAATTACAGAAGTTGTGAAATTCGTTTAATAAAAGACAAGATCGAACAAGAACGCGGAGCTGAATTACCGAAGTTGTGAAATTCGTTTAAGAAAAAGAAACTGCGCATTTAAGTGATTCGTGAAGAGACAAGATCGGATCGGAAGATTCGGATATAGACACACATTTGGTAAAAATGACGCGTCGAACGCCGGCAAAAAAACAAAAAAACAATACAAGACCTTGAGGAAATCGAGAATGATCAGGACGAGACAGAAGTCCTAGAGATAGAAGAAAAGAAAGGATTGGATGTTTCCGACATGCAGAATAAAATCGACAATACTTTACAGTTGCTGTCATTAAAAATACAAGTTGAAGAGAACTTGAATAGCCGTGTTAAGCCGCAAATTGATAACTTTGAGAAGGTGGTTAACGATTTTGACGGCCAGTTGGTGCAACAGTGGTTCGAAACGTTTGAAAAAAATGCAGATGCATACGATCTAACACTTAAACATATGTATGTGCAGCCCAGAGGCAAAATGACAGGCGCAGCCAAATTGTTTTCACAGTCTGTATGTGTGAGCGAGTATCGGGAACTAAAAAGAGTACTGATTGAAGAGTTTGCGAGTAGCACCAACAGCGCAGATGTGCACCGCCAATTGCAAAGCAGAGCAAAGAAGAGCGAGACATTTCACGAGTACATTTGGCGTTGATCGATACAGGATCGGATATGTCGCTATTCACAAAGAATGTTGCTGAAAAAATAGAGAACGTTGAAATTTATAAAAGTGCATCTTTTTTAAGTGGTCTGGGCCAGAAGAAAGCAAAGCCGATTTTTCACTGCTAATGTTGTTGCTGACGAGTTAAGTTTTTCTACGACGATAATGGCTTTAAGTTGACGGGTTTGAGAGCTGAATATAGAGAAGCAAATGGGTTTGGATCCGATATATATAATATTGTTGATGCATCTAATTTGTGTACTGTTTCCCCCCAGTTTGAAGAAGCAGTGACCGAACTCGTTGAAGATGTCCAGCGGATGCCATCTAAACCTTCAAAGCAGTGTCCAGTTGAACTGAAGATAGCCCCGGATGACGTAATAAAACCTTTTCACCAGTCACCGTCTCGTCTATCTGCGAACGAAGCAGAAGCGCTTAAAAAACAAACCGATGAATGGTTGTTGCAGGGGATTATTCGGAAGTCCTCATCAAACGTAGCCAGCAGAGTTGTAGTGGTTAAGAAGAAAGACGGTACTCTTCGCGTTTGCATTGACTACAGAAAGCTGAATAGCATGGTGTTGGCGGATCGATTTCCTGTACCTCTGATGCAAGAAGTATTGGAAAAACTACAAGAGGCCGCATTTTTTTCAACACTAGATCTTGAAAATGGATTTTTCCACGTAGCTGTGGAGGAGGCAAGCAAGCAGCTAACTGCATTCGTTACAAAAGAAGAACTGTTTGAATTTAACAGAGCTCCATTTGGTTTTAAGAACGTACCGGCTGCATTTATCAGATTCGTCAACCATATATTCCAAGACCTGATCAACAACGATGTTATCCAGTTATACATGGATGATATTATTGTATATGCGTCTACAGCTGACAAATGCATGGAAAAAACAAGACGCGTGCAATGCAATGCAGTTCGGGCTGAAGATCAAATGGAAAAAATGTAGCTTTATGCAATCCCGTATACATTTTTTAGGACATACTGTGGAAAATGGGAGGATATGGCCAGACGAAGAAAAAACATCAGCAGTAAACAAATTTAAAACGCCGAAAAATATACGAGCGATTCAGTCGTTTCTGGGTTTAACTGGTTTCTTCAGAAAATTTATTCCAGGCTATGCAAATATTGCCCGACCGTTGACCAATCTCCTCAGAAAGGACGTCGAATTCTAAATAGGAAATGCAGAATTAAAATCCCTTCAGGAGCTTAAAAGGATTCTGACCTGCGAACCAGTGCTACACATATATTCAAGAACAGCAACCACTGAGCTGCACACTGATGCATGTAAGGATGGATTTGGGGCAGTTTTACTGCAGTTGATGGTCAACTGCACCCGGTCTACTTCTGGAGTAAGAAGACGTCATCCTCAGAGGCCGAAAGACACAGCTACATCTAAGAGGCGAAGGCAATTTATTTGGCACTCAGAAAGTTTCGTCATTACCTTATAGGAATTCATTTCAAGCTTATCACGGATTGCTCTGCTTTTAAAGGCACGACCAGGAAAGATGATATTCCGAGAGAAGTAGCAGCCTACGTGATGTATCTGCAGGATTTCAGCTGCGAGGTTTTCCACAAGCCAGGAGACAAAATGAAGCACGTAGATCACTTGAGCCGCCATCCAGAGTCGGTTTGGATTGTTATATCAGAAGTTTCTGCAAATGCAATTGAAGTCATTCTCCAAGATCATCCATACCAAAACTTTAAGATGAAAGGCGATGTCCTATACCAGACAGTTGAAGGCAACGATCTAATAGTTGTTCCGAAGTCGATGGATGTCGAAGAGATGTCATACGAGAGGCACTCGATGTCGGCCACTTTGCAGTTCAAAAAACTGTTCATTCCATAAAACAGCAGTTGTGGATCCCTCATCTGGAGCGAAAGGTAACAGATTTTGTAGCCAACTGTATTAAATGTATTATTTACAGTAAGAAGCTGGGAAAGCAAGAAGTGCTCTTGCACTGCATTGCCAAGGGAGATACCCCGTTGCTCACGTTACATATCGACCACTTGGGGCCGATGGATGACACATCGAAGCAGTATAAATACATATTTGCTATTGTGGATGGTTTCGCCAAGTTTGTGTGGCTCTATCCCACGAAAACTACAGGTCAGGAGGAGGTTATCCGAAGATTCACTAAATGGTCCAATGTATTTGGCTTTCCGAAGCGAGTTGTCAGCGATCGAGGTTCCGCATTTACATCGGAAGCATTTGGAGAGTGGCTAAATACCAACAAAGTAGAACACGTCTGCACAACTACCGGAGTGGCTCGTGGAAATGGCCAAGTAGAGCGTATAAACAGATCGATTCTTGCTGTTATCGCCAAAATATCCAATGAAGAACCTAGCAAGTGGTTTAAATATGTGCCTCAGGTGCAAAAGGCCATAAACTCGCAGATAAACTCCTCAACAAAAATGTCGCCATTTGAGTTATTGTTTGGCACAAAGATGTACAGTCAGGCAGATCAATGTGTGACGCGTGCCGCGCACAATTAAAGAATATTCAAATTCGAACAAGGCGCGCGCGCGCGCCTAAACAAGCGAAGGGCCACTCTAAACCCGAGCGCCGGCCACACTAAGTCGGGCAAATCCACGGCCCGGGCGGGCACACTAAAACCAGCCAAGCGCTATATAAAGCGGGCGGCTGGCCTCAGAATATTGATTCAGTGATCGGAGTCGACCAAGGTGGAAGTCACCAGCCAACAGCAACAAGGCGGCCAAACCAGGATTAGGATCCCAGTGGTAACTATTAATAGCCAGGAGTAAGGCTATAACCATCTTTACGTATTCTGCCGACTTCAGGGTCCTGCTTTAACAACAGTTACGTATTCTGCCGACTTTAGGGTCCTGCTTTAACAACATTTACGTATTCCGCCGACTTCAGGGTCCTGCTTTAACAACAGTTACGTATTCTGCCGACTTCAGGGTCCTGCTTTAACAACATTTACGTATTTCGCCGACTTCAGGGTCCTGCCTTAACAACATTTACGTATTCTGCCGACTTCAGGGTCCTGCTTTAACAACATCTACGTATCCCGCCGACTTCAGGGTCCTGCTTTAACAACATCTACGTATCCCGCCGACTTCAGGGTCCTGCTTTAACAACCTTTCCGTATTCTGCCGACTTCAGGGTCCCTTAACAACAACATTTACTTCTCTCCGCCGATTTCAGGGTCCTATAATATTTCTCTCCGCCGACTTCAGGGTCTCTCCGCCGACTTCAGGGTCCTATAATACTTCTCTCCGCCGACTTCAGGGTCCTATAATATTTCTCTCCGCCGACTTCAGGGTCCTATAATATCTCTCTCCGCCGACTTCAGGGTCCTATAATATTTCTCTCCGCCGACTTCAGGGTCCTGTAACACTTCTCTCCGCCGACTTCAGGGTCCTATAATACTTCTCTCCGCCGACTTCAGGGTCCTATAATACTTCACTCCGCCGACTTCAGGGTCCGCACCAGTATTCTCCTATACCTCCCAGGGATTCAACGGAGCCTGTTCCAGCCAGACGCGAGAGGCCACACCCACAGACGCGGACACCGGACACGAGAAGCTTCGCCCACGGACTCGGACGCTAGTCGAGGAACGCCCTCCGTGGACAATCGGTCACACCGCCCGTCTTCATATCCTATTGTATTACACTCTGGCGAGAAACCAATAAACCTTGTATATATAAGCCTAGTTAGGGTTAAACTCTGCGCGTTCTCACAGGGACTCGGGTCGGGGATTCCTTTTTCTAGCACCACTATCCTGAACCAAATAAATGTCCTGGATGACCCTGGCCAGCCCTGACTACCCGAGGCACGACCGAACGTCACAAACGTTTACTAGAAATTCTGAATGAAGAGTTTGTTTCTCAGTTTAATATTGAGCGGCAACAAATGCGAGAAGAAGCTAAAAAGAATATTGAAGAGGCCCAGCAAGTATATAAACAAAATTATGACAAAAAGCGAAAGCCTGTCCACGTCTATAAGTTGGGTGATCTCGTCGCAATCAAGACGACTCAATTTGTCGCAGGAAGGAAACTGGCGAGTCCGTATTTGGGGCCGTATGAAGTTGTAAAAATGAAACGAAATGGTCGGTAGTACCGACTCGGTACGACGTCCGCAAGGCATCCCAAATCGAAGGGCCGATCTTAACCAGTACTAGCTGCGATAACATGAAGCTGTGTAGGTTCATAGCCGATAACGACGACGAGTTGGCTTCATCTGGGTCAGATGAAGATGAGCAGGAGGGCCGAGTGTAAGGTGTTAGGTACAGCCGGGCAAAGAGTAAACATTTGCCCCATTGCGAATGGCAATGCCCCGATCAGGAGAGTTGCAGAGAGGCCGTACAAGAAGAGCGTCGAGTCGCAGATAGCAGTCAGCAGAAGCAGTCGTGTTTTCGGGAGTCGTCGCATAAAGTTGATAAAGTTGTCTATAGTTGCTAAAGTTGTCTAAAGTTGCTGAAGTTGTCTAAAGTTACTAAAGTTGTCTAAAGTTGCTAAAGATCCCACACTCTCATTGTACGCCAATCTTAGCATCATTATTATTAATTATTGAAAATAAACTATTAAATATAATACAAACTCTACATTTATAAGAAAATGAACAAATTAAGCTTTCATAAGACCGCCATTGGCTCGTGTTCTTGCTAAATTCAGTGTTTTAAATTAAATTAATAAAAAATAATTAAAATGGCTGAAAATCAGAGCCGAGGACGCAGACGTCCATGCAACGAGGATGAACCTCGTAGTTCGTAATTAGTCGTTTAAAATTTAAAACATTTGGACATTAAGATTTGTTGGTGTTTCCTCGATTGTTACGGAATAATTATTGACACAACAAAAACGAAATCATATATAAACCAATAAGAGAAATTTAGCATTACTTCAAATTAAAAGGATTGTAAAAATCCCTGTAACCGATACCAAGCTATGCGAAGAAATTCTAATTAAACCAATAAAAATTTTCCATTATGTCAATAAAATAGAAAAGGGAATCATATATAAACCAATAAGAGAAATCATATATAAACCAATAAGAAATTTAACATTAATTCACTCCTGGGTGAATGTACAAAAAAATCCTACCTAGTACTTCGTGAGGCTTTACGGGCCACACAGTTCATCGGGCAGAAAAAGTTCCGCTCAACGTTACAGTGTTTTGTTTAAAAGTAATATGCAGCGCAGTGCATCGATTTTTGGTGTGCCACGCAGGGCAACAAAAAAAAAATATTTATATTCGGCTGGTCCGGGCTCTTTGCCGGGCTGGCACGCTGACGTTCCCTCGAAGGTGCAGGCGGTGTGTTGCCTCCCGCACTCGGTTTCTGCTGCTGCTGACCTGGGCCTATGGGCTCAGGCGGCGACGGTGCTGGTCCTCGCACAGACTGTTGTTCTCCTGCTGCATATATGGATGTTCTCGGTCAGTGATGCCGGGATGAGGATGTCCTAAGTGTGTTTCAGTTGGATGGTCCAGGTAGAGCCTGGAATCTTTGGATTCGAAGTCCGAAGGTCTGGCGGCGACTTTCTCCATAACGGGTGTCTCGTTCTTTTGCTCAGCCACACCAGTCATTTTGATTTACTGTTCGTTTTCCTTCCAGAGAATGACGAAGACACGTTAAATTATGTGGTCTGGAGTTTGCAAATCACGATTCGCAGTAGATCATCACATAGTTATATGGAAGATTTTATAGTTTTGTGCTGACTGCCGCATATTCCTCAGTTTTTTTTTCACTGGTTGTTGGATTTTTGGATCGCCCGTCCACACTTAGAAAATTAAATTGAATTGTTTTTTTTTTCACACACTTATGATTCGACGTCACGGTCGCCATATTTACTTATTTATTTACTTATTTACTTATTTAAATGTCGCCATAATACTGATTTAATTAAAAGGCCCAAATATAGTTTTATTTGAGTTGTATTTATTGGTGGTGGAGCAGGGAAGGTCCCGCTCCACTCCAAAGTCAATTCGTCAATGCTCTTGACTTTTATATATAATCGTTTCTTAGCTTAATTCGGGGGAACAGCGCTGCCGGCGTATGCGTAACTTATATGTAGATATATATAGATTGTAGCCTAACGACGGCAAAGGAGGAGGTGGAGTGCAGTGGGCACACATAGCAGCGTTTGGCCAGCGTGAGAATGCTGGCTATGCATTTATGAATGTGGGCCTTCAACTGGACGCTCGTATTACACTTGTACTTGGACTGTTTATGATAACACCAACATAACATGGTGCATCGCTATATGTTCATACTACGGGGGGACAATATAAAATGTAATATTCTTTTTAATTCCTTTAAACTCTACTAAGGTTATAAATTTTCCGATAATTTCTCCAGCTGTATGCACTTTAGTGGACATTTTCCTGAACTCTACTCCATTTTCCACTAATTCATTTGCGAGTTCTTCACCTATGCAGCTGATAGAAGGTCCTGTATCTATTCGACCGGTCACTTTTCGATCTAATAATACAATTTCAGCATATGGGCGACAATCATGCCCGACAATTGACGAAATTATATCTCTGTGCTCCTCTCGCAATTCTCTATATTAATCTCTAAGTCTACTTCTAGATCGATTTTTTCTCGCTGACCTACTAACTACTACATTATGGTCTATGGATAAATCTGGTATTATTTCCAAGTCAGTGACATCGGACAAATTCCTCTCTGGTCTAGCCATTAATCGGTATTGGTTGTTTTGTGGGACATTTGTTTGCGTGCCCCTCTCATGGGTGCACGCGCCGGGCTGTTTTTTTAATGGTTACATTTCGGACAAGATGACTTATATGTCTCGGGTTGACCACAGCCATAACAAAATACCCTCCGATCTGCTAGACATTCCTAAAATCGATGCCCGCTCCCTTTGCAATTCCAGCATACTCCTACTTCCTACAGACTCCATAAACGCTTCCCTGGTCCTAACTAAATGGCGAAGTTGACAAATACTTCGTATGGACTCGTACAACAACTCATGTTGGATATCCGTGCCGTGGATATAGGTGCCCTTATATAGACGTCTGTGTGCTCATCTTTAAACTGCGTCAGCATGGCGCTCTTTAGATTTCCCCAAGTCATCACCCTGGTGCTTCTATGGTAACGCCAAAACCAATCACTGGCACTTCCCTCAAATAAATTGCTTATGTATCGCGTAAGCAACTCAAAATCACCACCCAAAGTTTGATTAGTCAGTGCTTCGACTCTGTACAAAAAGTCGTCGACGGACATCGCACTTTCGAATTTATTAAGATTTGGCTAACGCGCTCTGGTCTAAGATCTACCTCCCTCATCCTGTCACTAGGATGGTCTAGTGGAGCCGCCACTTGATGTGGTTCTCCATTTGTTAACAATTCTGACCGAACGCTAGCGAACATACCTTGCAAGCGATTCGTTATTTCTTGGGCTAGCTTATTAGTCTGCTCCTAAGAAGTTTGCGCTAAAATCTCAGCCTGCCTCATCGAAGCTGCTGCCATTTCCTTCGCAATCATTTGCTGGAACTCACTCGGCGTTGGGGATACGATCTTGCCTACCCCGGCAGAATTTTCCGGTACCTGCCTTGACCCAGACGGAACAGTTTGTAACAATTGGGACGCTGCTGCTGCTGCGGCAGCATTCGCATTTTTCTTCCTCGTTTCCATTCTCTGTGGACTTCGTACTGTCTCGTGAGTTGACTCATCCAGTAAACTCGATTTAGAGGAATGCAAAGATCTTGCTCAGACCGGAAAAATTTTTCTCTACCCCACTTTTGTGTTAAAACACTCTATGGAAACTCTATGGAAACTCACAACTCGTTACTAACAATTGGGCCGAAAATTCCACTCGCTTTAAACATAAAAAACAATAGATTTCTTCGTCTGGCGCTAATCTTTCGCAACTTCGAGCCAACCGCATATGCAAATTTTTCACGCTAATCCACTGATATTACTTCTTCCAACTTCAAATAACCAACAAAAAAACATTCAGACCACTTGTTTTCCAACAGAATTCCAAACCTAGTTTGGCAATAATATAAACAAAATAAAAAATATTAAAATTTCTAGGGACCTTGCAAATTGACTTATTTATGGAAATGACATACAGAGGAGAGAAGTAGACATATATTGACATAAACATAAAAACACATTGAGCTAATAAATAAAGTTCTTAATTAATTATCGCAAGCCGGTATATGCATATATATGTATATGTATATATATGTTTGTAGGGGGGCCGATCTCGGTCTCCAATATAAGCGGCTATCAAGTAGGTGATGAAACGGCAGGAATTTTACTCCCACGACGCAAAGCGAAATAAGTCCGACGAAGGGAATCGACGGCACCATAAATAAGAACAAGAGGCGGGGGCGTCGTAGGAATTCAGTGTTTATTCTGCGCATTCATACATGAAACTAAAATAGCTTACAAAGTAGAGTCGCGCTCCCGCCCGCTTAACTCCGCTTAAGCGAGCACGGGAGAGCGACGAAACCCGAGCCCGAACTCCGGAGCGCGCGAGCACAGCGGAGAGCGCGAGAGGGTAAGCCTACAAGAGGGGCGAGCGCGGACGGGAGCGAAAGCTCTGTCCGCAGAGGCGGCACAGTGGCCCCTCGCATAAACATTCCGCCCCCCCTTGCAAGCACCCGGGTTGCAACATAGGTCTTGTTACGGTTGGTGGCAGGCTTCGGACACGACCCATCCAAAAACGGTACTCTGGGCCACCGGCAGTCCTTCCTGGATCTTCATGAAGCCGGATTGCATCACTCGCGGATACATACCCGCGCCTAGGACCACGGAGATAGTCGCGGGTAGGTAAAACCGCTCATAAGCCAGGGTAACGTCCCGGAAGTGGGCCCGCACCGTCTCGCTCAGCTCCCGGACTGGAGTGCGAATGCGCACGTGGAGTTCGACTTTAAATACGACCTCGAACCGGACACTACTGTCTTGTCTGGAGCCCACGGTGCCGCACACACCTGCTCATTTAGTCGTTGGCAGCCAGAAAGCGATTGTCAGCGACGCGTCGATGCAGCTCGTGGGCGTGCACGGGTCGATGAGCACCGCCGTGTCGAAGACCTGCGTCCCTGTATGGATCCGTATCAGCGCAGTCGGTAGCAGGTTCACGCTGTGCCGCTGCAACAGCGACGACAGTGAGGGAGCGGTGGCCTCGCTCTGCGGGCTCCTCGGACGGGTGCCGGAAAAATGCACATGCGCGGCGGACGTCTGCTGATGAGTCCTCGAAGCACGCTGTGGTGTGACGGCCGAGGACCGAGAAGTGGCGGACGAATGCGGACGAGCGGCTAAAGAACGCCGCGGATGAGGCCCGACTAACAGCTGGGGAACGCCGTGGAGTGGCGGATGAAGGCCGCCGAACGGCTGGGGACCGCCGTGGAGTGGCGGACGACGGGCGAAGAGCAGCTGAAGAGTTCCGAGGGGGAGTGGTTCCGCGACCGGCGACCCTCCTGACGCGGCGGGCGTTCCTTAAGGTACTCTTTCTTCCATCGCAGACGAAATTGCTGATGGAGAGCTTTCAGATGTTGCCAGCGGTTTATTATGGTCGTGGTATCCCCCTTTATCTCAGGATCAACCATTGCAAGGAGGGGGCCTCCAACAAGAAAGTGCCCAGGCGTAAGAGCTAACAGGTCAGCGGGGTCTTCGGACATTGGCGCAAGCGGACGCGAATTCAAGCACGCTTCGATTCTAGCCAGAAGCGTAGACAGCTCTTTGAATGTTTATTTCTGCAGTAGACTTGTAGAACAAGGTCTGGTGTAGAAATGTAGAAATGTAGAACTTCTTCAATATTTGTTTTTAATTGGAGAGGAACGATCCGTTCACTCTCGGTTCCATTTATTCAATGCATCGTATGAGCTGATTTTGGGTTCAGCTAACACGCACATAAAAATGCTTATATCTATCTCTTTGCAATTACATTTATACATATACATGTGTATGCAGAAGGCATGCATATGTTATGTATAGCTTGACCACTTGAGCTGCAAAGTGCATGCTCAGCATTCTCACGCTCCACTATCGGTTTATGTATTAGCTGGAATGCTTATGTTGCTTATGCTTATGCTTATGATAAATTCTGTCACTGTCTGTGCGATTTCGGAAATTGTTATTGTTTCTGGCTTATATTCAATTTGATCGCTTCCTTCTAGTGTTTCAATGTCACTATCGGATTCAGTGTCGCTTGGTTGAATAGATTCGTCCAGTCCTTTGAAATGGTCGGGATCGAATTCCACCAATTGACTTAGACTTTCTGACACGTTAATCGGAATATGTATTCTTTTCCTAATATTATTTAATCTTGTGTTTAGGGATTTTATTACCTTTAAACATTTGTTGCAGTGCTCAGGTGTGAGCCTATTTTTATAGTTGTTAACTAAGTTAACTATATTATTATATTCCCTTACTACAATTTCTGTGTGGTTCTTCAAAGTTTCTGTTTTTATAAAGCCATCTTTATTTATGCATTTATAAGATTTATCAAATTTGAAGCGAAATTCGTCTATACGTTTCGCTATTTCGCTCCATTCCATTCTTATTATGGAATTTCATATTCATATTTATTTTTTTTTTAAATCTGATCTGCCCTATTTCTACTATATCTGTTTTTTATGATTTTGTTGTGCTTAACATAAATTGTAAGCAAAAATTGCATAACTAACACTACTGTTATGATCAATAATAAGATGCGCAGTGAATTTATGTCATCAGTGTGATCTATTATTTTTACATTATTAACTACATTGGCAGTATTATCTTTTGCCTCGCTTTTATCGCTAAACCATCCCATTATATGATTTTGTATATTCAACGAAACATTAAAAGAAAAGTGAGATATTCTATTTTCTTCCCGATAATCAAAAATAAAAGTAAAAAAATGTATTTTTTTTTTTTTTTGTTTAATGAAGAAAAATGTAGATAATAATAATTATTGTCATTTCACAAAAACCTATTTTTTTTTAATAAAATTTTTTTCCCATTTAACCATTGTGTGGCGGGGAGGAATTTAATATTACAATTGTCCTACCTATTATTTCGTATGTCTTTACGAGCCATACTGCTCATCGGGCAGAAAAATTCCGCTCAATGTTACAATGTGTCGTTTAAAATTAGTATGCAGCGCAATGCATCGATTCTTTGTTGTGCCACGCAGGGCAACGAAAAAAAATAGTTATATTCGGCTGGGCTGCTGTTTGGCTGCAACTCTTCCTTACGTCAGCTGGGCGTCGCCGGGCTGGCACGCTGACGTTCCATCGTTTTGCGAAAGTGGCGGAGTGCCCTCTCGCTGTTGTCCTCACTGCTGCTGTTGTCCGGAGCCTCTGAGCTCAGGCGGGGCCGGTGCTGGTCCTCGCACAGGTCTTCACTTTAGGCATGTTGATTTGCACGTTGCGTCGTACAATGGTCCAGGGCAGTCCTTGGGACAGACGTCCTTCTTCTTCGGTAGTGGCTTGGGAGATGGAGGTTTTTTATTCGATTTTTCGTTTATGACTGGTATACTTCCTGAGTGAGTTGCGGGTTTTCGCTGTCTCTGCAGGAGGCTTTCTCTCAGAAAATCAAGTTCTGTTGTCAATTTTTGCGCCGTTGCCCATGGGGGCGGCGTTTTACATGTATATAATAGCCATTTAATATGTGCTATTCTCTTATTTATCTTGATTTTCTGGCCTCCGCGTACCATCACCGCACTCTACTCACTCAGTAATTTCTGGTGTTCCAGTTGGATGGTCCAGGTATGCAGATTTGTACTGAATGCCGCTTTTCTTTGGGATTTTTGATCGTCCGCCCACACAGTCAGAAGAACTCCGAATTTTTCCACTCCACTTCCATTCTTATTTTGTTTTTTCTGGCTCCTTTGTCACGGTCGCCATGTAGAAATGTAGAACTTCTTCAATATTTGTTTTAAATTGGAAAGGAACGATGCGTTCACCCTCGGTTCCATTTATTCAATGCATCGTATGAGCTGATTTTGGGTTCAGCTAAACCGCACATAAAAATGCTTATATCTATCTCTTTGCAATTACATTTATACATATACATGTGTATGCGGAAGGCATGCATATGTTATGTATAGCTTGACCACTTGAGCTGCAAAGTGCATGCTCAGCATTCTCACGCTCCACTATCGGTTTATGTATAAGCGGTAGATCGTATTGCTATAGCGCTGGAATGCTTATGTTGTTGTTTGTGGTCTTTTGGGTATTTGTATTGGGTATTATTGTATATTTATTATGACAAAATGTCACAATGTATAAACGCTAATGAATAATGAATTGGTAGGGTAGATATGCTACACTTGAAGCTGTTGACGCCTGCCTCCCACAAGCCTCCCATGTGGGGGCTCCCGGAGGGATGAAATCCCAAAGCAGCTGCTGGTGGCTATACGCACTCGTCACATCCCCTTTGAGAGCCTGGAGGAAATCGCGGGAGAGTAGGCTGGCCGCACCTACAAAGGTCTTCCCATTGTCCGACTGAACTTGACGGGGGCATCCTCTTCGGGACACGAAACGGGCGAAAGCGGCAAGAAATTTTTCAGTCGTAAGGTCAGAGGTCGCCTCTAAATGGATGGCCTTGGTGGAGAAGCACACGAATACCAACACATACCCTTTGGTAATGAGGCAGGCTCGTCCCGTGTAGTTCTTGATGTTGAAGGGGCCGGCATAGTCCATACCGGTATGTGTGAAGGGGCGCGAGAAGGACGTCCGCTCTTTGAGTAGTTCTCCCATGAGTTGAGTTTGCAACTTCTTTTTGTGGATAACGCATACCTTGCAGGAATACATAACGGACTTTATCAAATTCCTCACTTTCGGGATCCAGAATTTGGAACGGATCAGACGGATCATCAGCTGATTACCGCCGTGCAGCGTTATGTGATGCGTAAAATGGACGAGAAGTCGAGACAGATGGCAGTTATATGGAAGACTAACCGTTCGTCATATTAGAGAAGTTCGGAGGCTGTAACCCGGCCACACGCTCTCATGAGCCCTTGAGAATCCTGAAAGGGGTTCAAGTTTTGAATCGGACTGCCTGCTGGCACTGGACGCTTTTGGCTTAATTTTACTCCCACGACGCAAAGCGAAATAAGTCAGACGAAGGGAATCGACGGCACCATAAATAAGAACAAGAGGCGGGGGCGTCGTAGGAATTCAGTGTTTATTCTGCGCATTCATACATGAAACTAAAATAGCTTACAAAGTAGAGTCGCGCTCCCGCCCGCTTAACTCCGCTTAAGCGAGCACGGGAGAGCGACGAAACCCGAGCCCGAACTCCGGAGCGCGCGAGCACAGCGGAGAGCGCGAGAGGGTAAGCCTACAAGAGGGGCGAGCGCGGACGGGAGCGAAAGCTCTGTCCGCAGAGGCGGCACAGTGGCCCCTCGCATAAACATTCCGCCCCCCCTTGCAAGCACCCGGGTTGCAACATAGGTCTTGTTACGGTTGGTGGCAGGCTTCGGACACGACCCATCCAAAAACGGTACTCTGGGCCACCGGCAGTCCTTCCTGGATCTTCATGAAGCCGGATTGCATCACTCGCGGATACATACCCGCGCCTAGGACCACGGAGATAGTCGCGGGTAGGTAAAACCGCTCATAAGCCAGGGTAACGTCCCGGAAGTGGGCCCGCACCGTCTCGCTCAGCTCCCGGACTGGAGTGCGAATGCGCACGTGGAGTTCAACTTTAAATACGACCTCGAACCGGACACTACTGTCTTGTCTGGAGCCCACGGTGCCGCACACACCTGCTCATTTAGTCGTTGGCAGCCAGAAAGCGATTGTCAGCGACGCGTCGATGCAGCTCGTGGGCGTGCACGGGTCGATGAGCACCGCCGTGTCGAAGACCTGCGTCCCTGTATGGATCCGTATCAGCGCAGTCGGTAGCAGGTTCACGCTGTGCCGCTGCAACAGCGACGACAGTGAGGGAGCGGTGGCCTCGCTCTGCGGGCTCCTCGGACGGGTGCCGGAAAAATGCACATGCGCGGCGGACGTCTGCTGATGAGTCCTCGAAGCACGCTGTGGTGTGACGGCCGAGGACCGAGAAGTGGCGGACGAATGCGGACGAGCGGCTAAAGAACGCCGCGGATGAGGCCCGACTAACAGCTGGGGAACGCCGTGGAGTGGCGGATGAAGGCCGCCGAACGGCTGGGGACCGCCGTGGAGTGGCGGACGACGGGCGAAGAGCAGCTGAAGAGTTCCGAGGGGAGTGGTTCCGCGACCGGCGACCCTCCTGACGCGGCGGGCGTTCCTTAAGGTACTCTTTCTTCCATCGCAGACGAAATTGCTGATGGAGAGCTTTCAGATGTTGCCAGCGGTTTATTATGGTCGTGGTATCCCCCTTTATCTCAGGATCAACCATTGCAAGGAGGGGGCCTCCAACAAGAAAGTGCCCAGGCGTAAGAGCTAACAGGTCAGCGGGGTCTTCGGACATTGGCGCAAGCGGACGCGAATTCAAGCACGCTTCGATTCTAGCCAGAAGCGTAGACAGCTCTTCGAATGTTTATTTCTGCAGTAGACTTGTAGAACAAGGTCTGGTGTAGAAATGTAGAAATGTAGAACTTCTTCAATATTTGTTTTTAATTGGAGAGGAACGATCCGTTCACTCTCGGTTCCATTTATTCAATGCATCGTATGAGCTGATTTTGGGTTCAGCTAACCCGCACATAAAAATGCTTATATCTATCTCTTTGCAATTACATTTATACATATACATGTGTATGCAGAAGGCATGCATATGTTATGTATAGCTTGACCACTTGAGCTGCAAAGTGCATGCTCAGCATTCTCACGCTCCACTATCGGTTTATGTATTAGCTGGAATGCTTATGTTGCTTATGCTTATGCTTATGATAAATTCTGTCACTGTCTGTGCGATTTCGGAAATTGTTATTGTTTCTGGCTTATATTCAATTTGATCGCTTCCTTCTAGTGTTTCAATGTCACTATCGGATTCAGTGTCGCTTGGTTGAATAGATTCGTCCAGTCCTTTGAAATGGTCGGGATCGAATTCCACCAATTGACTTAGACTTTCTGACACGTTAATCGGAATATGTATTCTTTTCCTAATATTATTTAATCTTGTGTTTAGGGATTTTATTACCTTTAAACATTTGTTGCAGTGCTCAGGTGTGAGCCTATTTTTATAGTTGTTAACTAAGTTAACTATATTATTATATTCCCTTACTACAATTTCTGTGTGGTTCTTCAAAGTTTCTGTTTTTATAAAGCCATCTTTATTTATGCATTTATAAGATTTATCAAATTTGAAGCGAAATTCGTCTATACGTTTCGCTATTTCGCTCCATTCCATTCTTATTATGGAATTTCATATTCATATTTATTTTTTTTTTAAATCTGATCTGCCCTATTTCTACTATATCTGTTTTTTATGATTTTGTTGTGCTTAACATAAATTGTAAGCAAAAATTGCATAACTAACACTACTGTTATGATCAATAATAAGATGCGCAGTGAATTTATGTCATCAGTGTGATCTATTATTTTTACATTATTAACTACATTGGCAGTATTATCTTTTGCCTCGCTTTTATCGCTAAACCATCCCATTATATGATTTTGTATATTCAACGAAACATTAAAAGAAAAGTGAGATATTCTATTTTCTTCCCGATAATCAAAAATAAAAGTAAAAAAATGTATTTTTTTTTTTTTTTTTGTTTAATGAAGAAAAATGTAGATAATAATAATTATTGTCATTTCACAAAAACCTATTTTTTTTTTAATAAAATTTTTTTTCCCATTTAACCATTGTGTGGCGGGGAGGAATTTAATATTACAATTGTCCTACCTATTATTTCGTATGTCTTTACGAGCCATACTGCTCATCGGGCAGAAAAATTCCGCTCAATGTTACAATGTGTCGTTTAAAATTAGTATGCAGCGCAATGCATCGATTCTTTGTTGTGCCACGCAGGGCAACGAAAAAAAAATAGTTATATTCGGCTGGGCTGCTGTTTGGCTGCAACTCTTCCTTACGTCAGCTGGGCGTCGCCGGGCTGGCACGCTGACGTTCCATCGTTTTGCGAAAGTGGCGGAGTGCCCTCTCGCTGTTGTCCTCACTGCTGCTGTTGTCCGGAGCCTCTGAGCTCAGGCGGGGCCGGTGCTGGTCCTCGCACAGGTCTTCACTTTAGGCATGTTGATTTGCACGTTGCGTCGTACAATGGTCCAGGGCAGTCCTTGGGACAGACGTCCTTCTTCTTCGGTAGTGGCTTGGGAGATGGAGGTTTTTTATTCGATTTTTCGTTTATGACTGGTATACTTCCTGAGTGAGTTGCGGGTTTTCGCTGTCTCTGCAGGAGGCTTTCTCTCAGAAAATCAAGTTCTGTTGTCAATTTTTGCGCCGTTGCCCATGGGGGCGGCGTTTTACATGTATATAATAGCCATTTAATATGTGCTATTCTCTTATTTATCTTGATTTTCTGGCCTCCGCGTACCATCACCGCACTCTACTCACTCAGTAATTTCTGGTGTTCCAGTTGGATGGTCCAGGTATGCAGATTTGTACTGAATGCCGCTTTTCTTTGGGATTTTTGATCGTCCGCCCACACAGTCAGAAGAACTCCGAATTTTTCCACTCCACTTCCATTCTTATTTTGTTTTTTCTGGCTCCTTTGTCACGGTCGCCATGTAGAAATGTAGAACTTCTTCAATATTTGTTTAAAATTGGAAAGGAACGATCCGTTCACCCTCGGTTCCATTTATTCAATGCATCGTATGAGCTGATTTTGGGTTCAGCTAAACCGCACATAAAAATGCTTATATCTATCTCTTTGCAATTACATTTATACATATACATGTGTATGCGGAAGGCATGCATATGTTATGTATAGCTTGACCACTTGAGCTGCAAAGTGCATGCTCAGCATTCTCACGCTCCACTATCGGTTTATGTATAAGCGGTAGATCGTATTGCTATAGCGCTGGAATGCTTATGTTGTTGTTTGTGGTCTTTTGGGTATTTGTATTGGGTATTATTGTATATTTATTATGACAAAATGTCACAATGTATAAACGCTAATGAATAATGAATTGGTAGGGTAGATATGCTACACTTGAAGCTGTTGACGCCTGCCTCCCATAAGCCTCCCATGTGGGGGGCTCCCGGAGGGATGAAATCCCAAAGCAGCTGCTGGTGGCTATACGCACTCGTCACATCCCCTTTGAGAGCCTGGAGGAAATCGCGGGAGAGTAGGCTGGCCGCACCTACAAAGGTCTTCCCATTGTCCGACTGAACTTGACGGGGGCATCCTCTTCGGGACACGAAACGGGCGAAAGCGGCAAGAAATTTTTCAGTCGTAAGGTCAGAGGTCGCCTCTAAATGGATGGCCTTGGTGGAGAAGCACACGAATACCAACACATACCCTTTGGTAATGAGGCAGGCTCGTCCCGTGTAGTTCTTGATGTTGAAGGGGCCGGCATAGTCCATACCGGTATGTGTGAAGGGGCGCGAGAAGGACGTCCGCTCTTTGAGTAGTTCTCCCATGAGTTGAGTTTGCAACTTCTTTTTGTGGATAACGCATACCTTGCAGGAATACATAACGGACTTTATCAAATTCCTCACTTTCGGGATCCAGAATTTGGAACGGATCAGACGGATCATCAGCTGATTACCGCCGTGCAGCGTTATGTGATGCGTAAAATGGACGAGAAGTCGAGACAGATGGCAGTTATATGGAAGACTAACCGTTCGTCATATTAGAGAAGTTCGGAGGCTGTAACCCGGCCACACGCTCTCATGAGCCCTTGAGAATCCTGAAAGGGGTTCAAGTTTTGAATCGGACTGCCTTCTGGCACTGGACGCTTTTGGCTTAAACAGCCAATCTCATGGATGAAATGCCTGCGTTGCGTGATGGAAATTAGGAGACGTTCGGCCGACGCAATCTCAGTAGAAGTCAAGTGGTTTTCAAACGAAGTTTTGGCCTCTCGCGACCGCTGGATGAAGCGCCGAACATAAGCGAGGACTCGCAACGCCTTGTCGAAGGTGGAAAAACGGTCAAGAATATCTTCCGACGGGGCCTTCGCACAATGGACCTTAACTGCTCGCTTCTCGAGTTCAGTCTCGGGGGAGTCATTGCCTTGAATGGGCCACTCGGAGCGCGGCCCTTGCAGCCAGGAAGGGCCATGCCACCACAGTTGACTGTCCGCGAGGTCTTGAAGAGCTACCCCTCGGCTAGCCAGATCTGCCGGATTATGTTCGGAGCAGACATGTGCCCATTTCTCCACCTCGGTGAACTGAGTGATCGAGGTCACCCGATTTGCCACGAACTTTGTCCAATGGCACGCCGGCCTGCGCAACAGTGGAGGGCGGACGCAGGGCCGGGCATCTTGGGAAGAATTGCGTTGGTCATCTCAGACAATAGGACGGCTCCGCACAACTCCAGTCGCGGGAGCGACACCGTCTTGACTGGGGCCACCCGTGTCTTTGTCGTTAGCAAGTTCACCACCACCGTGGACCCGGTCTCCACTCGGACGTAGATGGCAGCTCCGTATGCATTTTGCGAGGCGTCACAGAACCCATGATGTTCTACCTTCAACTGAGGACGGAAGGCGACCCAGCGGGGGATTTGGATCTGATCAAGCGCCGAGTAATCTTCCTGGAAGTCAACCCATCTTTTGCAGAATTCTGAGGGAGGACATCGTCCCAGCCCAGCTCCTGGAGCCAAATGTCCTGCATAAACATCTTTGCCCGGACAATTAGGGGGCTAGCCAGCCGGCTGGATCGAACAATTTGGCAATTTGAGGCAGGACCTGACGCTTTGAGAACGAAGATCCCGAGGTCAATTCTGGCGGAATGAAGAAAAAATCATCCGACGTCGCCTTCCACCGCACGCCGAGAGTTTTGGCCGTGCTCTCTGCGTCGATTTCGAGGAAGTCAGCCCGAAGGAGATGGTCAGTCTGGATGTTTGACAAAATCGCCTTGCTGTTGGCTGTCCACTTCCTAAGTGGGAACCCTGCGGAACCCAGGGCCCCCTCGAGCTCTCGAATAGCTGCCTGCGCCTCAGTCTTTGAGTCTGCACCAGCGAGAACGTCTCGACGTACATGAACTGTCGGATAATCTGACTCGCCTGCGGATACCTCGACTCTTCGTCTTCGGCGAGCTGTTGCAGGACGCGAATCGCTAGGAATGGAGCGCAATTGACCCCGAAGGTTACCGTTTTCAATTCGTAGTCGCGGATTTCCCCGTCGGGGTTGCGAAACAGAATGCGCTGGAGCGGAGTGTGCCGGGGGTCTACCTAAATTTGCTGATACATCTTCTCGATATCGGCGTTGAAAACGAGCCTGAACTTTCGCCACTTCAGGATCTGAATCGTCAGGTCGGACTGTAAGACTGGGCCCGCGAATAGAATGTCATTTAGACTGGTACCGTTTACGGAAAGGCTAGAGGCATTAAAGACTACCCGCACTTTAGGAGTTGTGCTTTCGGGCTTGAGAACGGCGTGATGCGGAAGGTAATACGTGGCGGAACTGGACGTCGTAGGAATCTAAGTCCTAAGTCGAGGTACTCTTGGATCACAGCGTCATACCGGGCTTTGAGGAGAGGATCCCATTTCAGGCGCTGCTTGTTGCGGAGGAACTGAGCTAGAGCGAAGGACCATGAAGCTGCTAGCTCGGAACCCTTGTGCTCGGGGTCGCACGAGGGAAGCGTCACAACATATTTGCCACGATGGTCCCTTTTGGTGGTTTTTACGAAATTTTGTTCACAAAACGAATCAGCCTCGGGGACGATCTGAGTGGGCACTTCCTCCACCTCCCAGAATTTAGTAAGGAGCTGATCCAGGGAGTCTTCGAGGCGACACGTAACTCGCGTGGAGAAGGCAGACACACTGCGGGGCCCACTCGAAGGGCCCTGTCAACACCCACCCGAAAATGGTTTCCTGGCCGAGAAGCGAACCGCAAATGTTCGTTTTGGAGTTGCCGAGGAGGATCGAAGGAAGAATATCTGCTCCTATTAAGACATCGATCTGGGAGCTCTCGAAGAACTTGAGGTCCGCAAGGGGGACGTCAGGGAGGTCCTTAAGAAGATCCCGTGGGATCGGATACGACGGCAGATTACCGGCCAGCTGCGGAAGAACATAAGCTGTAGTGTCTACTTGTATCCCAGGTCTGGAAGGCGACTGAATGGAGAAATTATACAGTTATGTCGACTGAGCGGCAACGGTCTGGTTCAGGCCGGACACTTGGGCCTGGATAGTCTTGAAAGGAAGTCTGACTAGGTTGAACAGCCGTTCCGTAATGAAGGTCGCTTCAGACCCAGAGTCAATCAACGCTCGCGCTTGGAAGTTGCATCCCAGATGGCACACGTTAATAAGGGCAGTGCCCAGTAGGACGGCTCTTGAACCGGAAGCGAAACATACTTTCACATCTGCGGGATCGTCTGAGGCACCCGTGCCTCTTGGAGTAGGCGCGGGCCGAGGCCTGGCTGTCGTCGACGGACTTGAAGCGGTTGCAAAAGGATTACCGCGGTGCAGGAGGGTGTGATGCCGGCTGTGGCATGTGGAACAGCTGTGGGCACTGGTGCAGTCCCGGTACTGGTGCCCTCGGGCAAAACAGTTAAGGCAAAGTTGCCTTCTCTTGATATAGTCGGAGCGACCATTCACGTCCATTTCGAGGAACCGTGGACATACGCGAATAGGATGGTTCTCCCTGGAACAAAGATCACATCCCCTGGGCGCTGGAGCAACCCTGGCCTCATACGAGTTGAGCCTGCGCGGTGGGGCGCTCGCAGTTGACGGTCTTGGCGGAATTTGCCCCAAAACGCTAGGTCTGATGTCGTCGATTGCCTTCAGAGTCCGATAGCGCTCTCAACTCACCCCAGGTTGGAATATCGGCCTTGTTGTGGACTGATTGCTTCCACATGGAAAGCGTGATCTTGGGAAGCTTTAAGGAAACCATGTATAAAAGGAGACAATCCCAAGCTTCGACATTAATGGAGGACATGCGTAAGGCAGTGAGGCAACTCTGAATGGTGGCTTGTAGCTCTTTTAGAGCGGCTCCGGACTCTTGGGGAACAGTCTGGATGTTGAAGAGAAACTTCAACTGACTGTTGACCAAAGACCGCCGATTTTCGAAACGATCGGTCAGGCCTTGCCACGCTGAGACGAACCCTTCATTGGTTAGCGGGGCCTTACAGACAATGGCGTGCGCGTCGCCACTTGTCTTCGACAACAGGTGGAACAACTTTTCCACCGGTGTGAGCCGCGGGTTGTGGATATATATGGCGGTGAACAAGGTGGGCCACCGAAGATAATCACCAGCGAAAACTTCGGTGTCCACTGGCGGCAACCGGCACCCAGTAGAAGCGGGCAGTTGGCTGGGTGCGGAAGCCTGAGCGGACTAGACGGCGGCCTTTTCTACGACTTCCTGAAGATGGGCGACACACTTCGAAAAAACGGTGTAACAGTAGCTGTATTTGGATCTCAGCACTGTTGAAGTGGCAGGATCCTCAGCGGACACGGATAGAAGGTCCAAGCAGCTCCTGTAGTCCTTTTTTACATCTTCCCATAAGGCCCGGACTTCGTCCAGATGGACTCGGCAGATGTAGGGGAGAAACTGTCAGTGCCAGGGGCGCCCGGAGTATGGATGTCAGCTTCAAACTGGCTGACTCCGTCCGTTGTGGCCGTGAACTTCTTCAGGGCGACTTCTAACGCACTCTGTGTCATCTTTGCGACTGACCGAGTAAACCTTGGCGCGGGATCGTGGACAGTGTCGACAGACTCGTCGCTTTTTGCCCTTGGAATGGCAGTGGCAGCCTTTGGCTTTAATTGGGACGACCGCGGGGATGCGGATTGTGACCTGTCTAAGCGTATGGATGGGATCTGACGCGGCTTTTTGTCGCCTCCCGTGGGCATTCTCAGAATTTATCTTAGCTGATCAGCGGGCGTCTCCGAAAAAAAGACAATATACGCCAAAAATCAAAATCAACACCAACGGAGTAACTGGCAAAAGTGGCGCGGGGCTCAAGGAGGCACAGACGAAAATTCGGTCAACAAAACAACTCTTGACGGCCGACTGCTGCTGCGGGCAGATATTGCCCTATGCGGATTGGCAGAAAAACAGCCTAAATTGGCAGGAAAATTGCCAAATCCGGAACGAAAAAAAAAATGTAAATATAAATATTTCGTTATAAATATGTACTGGCGCAGACGTGGATCTCTTTTTTTTTTGTCGTTGACACAGGAGAAAACATTAAGATCGCGACAGGGTAGATTGGGTGCCGTAATCCCAATTAATGAATAATTTTTCAAAAAATTATTAACTGTATAAATTAGTACTCTTCAACGTAATAATAATTCCGAAGCCGGAAAGGTGGACTTAAAAAACCTTGGCTTGGTTCGACAAAAGCCTCACTGCTTGCCATCGGCAACGCAGTGCGTGTGCAAAAGAAGGAACAACAAACAAACCAGCAACAGCATTAACTCGGCTGCTGCGGAAAATCCAAAAACTTGGAAAAAGCAATCGCGGTCCCGCCCGTGTGGATTTGCAATAATAATTGGTTTTAATAATTGATGGTTTGTCTCCCTTTTTTGATTTGGATTTTAATTTTTATTTGATTTAATTTAAAGTTTCCTGAAATCGGTGCAGAAAATATACATATATGGGCAAGCATGCATATGTAAGGGCACAGTAGAGCGTCGATAAAGTGGACTGAATGTCTTGAAAAGGACAAAAAAATTATGTGGGGAAAAAAAAATGACACACTCCGGAATGAGAACAGAAAGAATATCGAAACAACGGAAGACTGTTCGGCGAACAGGGAAACTACCGCACAGTGCACACTCGTTGGCCGATACTGTTTATGTCTTTCTTTTCTCACCACACAATTTCACTTTTTACTTGCGGAGTTAGAATTGCGCCGACATACAATAATATATGTACAATGTACATTGTACATATATATGTGCCAGCATGTATTGGATGAATGCACAAACATATATGTAACGATAGTTATCGATATGCGATGATCGTTAATCATCGCAAAGGGTAGCGTCGTGAGCGCAGGCAGAAGAGGAAGCATAGAGAGAGTCGAAGAAGAAAAAACCGAGTTGAAAGTTTTGCAGTAAAAAGATCGTCAAGCCGAAAGTTGTCGAGTCCGGAGTAAGGCAAAGTTGTGTAGTCGTCGTATGTCCGGAGATCAAGAATTGTTGGCACGAGTCATCTTTTTATTAAATACCAAATACAATAAGCAAACTATTATAATATCAAAATATTACTAAGATAAACAATTCTGCTAAACAATAAATATCCTACATTGGGGGGCACAACCAATAAAACAATAAAAAGTAGACCCATTTGTAAAGTGCAGAAAGTTGAACAGTTTTGGAATTACGTCAAAAGTGCCAAATATAAAGTTGTGAAATTTCGCAAGTTGGTTGGCGTCGGTCGGAAACTTCTAGAAGCGTGGTGAGTTTCGCAAGTTGGTTGGCGTCGGTTGGAAATTTCTAAAATTGAGCTGGCATCAAGCAGCGAATAAGAAAGCATGAGTGAGGAGGAGAGAAAGGGACAGCGATATGGTGCTGTCACACGGTCGTCGGCAAAGCGAGGAGTCGAAAATGAAAATGCAGAAGAGCAGCGTCCATCAGAAGTGTGTGCAGACCAAATAAAAGAGATTCAAGCAGAGAGTAATAGAAACCTACAACAAATAATTCAGCTGCTTACTCTTAAGATTCAAGCTGATGAAATTACCCAGAAAGAGCCGAAAGTAACTGCAGACATTTTTGCAAAAATTGTACCCGACTTCGATGGCGTCAGCATCCCAGTGGAGATTTGGCTTGAAAATTTTGAGCAGAATGCAGATGCATATGAGCTTACGGAAAAAACAACGATATGTGCAGGCACGAGGAAAAATGGTTAAAATGACCAAGTTGTTTCTGGAGTCAGAGTTGGTGAGCACATATGAGCAACTTAAAAATGCCCTAATTGGCGAATTTAAGTGCGCGTCGAAAAGTGCTAATGTACATGCAAAGTTGACGTAAAGGAAGAAGAAGAGCGACGAAAGCATGCACGAATACATGCTAACATTGAAAAAAATTGCAGCGCTTGGACAAGTCGATGTTGAGTCTATTATCGCTTATATAGTTGACGGGCTGGATATTAAAAGCGAGTTCAAATTTGCATTACACGGCAGCAAATCATACAGTGAACTGTCGAAAAAATATGAGTTGTACGAGAAAACGACCCTTTCCTAGGGTCATACAAATCCTAGCATTAAACACACAGATGTATATTCTTTTTCAATAACGTTAAGCGATATTTAATTTTAATATTACCCACACCGATATATATCTCTCAACATTGTCATTAGGGACACGAAGTCCACAAGTAACGATACTTTATCATTAGCAAGTAGTAGGGACACGAAGTCCAGAAGCATACCCTTAATAAGTTAGTGCCCAGGTGGCAACCCTAGGGCATCGATATAAAACATCGCACGGAAAGCTCGCGATACGATATATCGATAAGAGAACGATCGAAGAGATGCGTTCGCTACTTCTGAGATCGTGGCTTTTTCGTTTCCGGCCGTGAATCGCACAGACGTGCGCGAAAGTTTAGGGACCGTAGAAATTTATCAAGCATCGAAAGACACGTGTTTTTTTTTTTTTTTTTATATTTGTTTATTTATTTAACCTAAGAAAACAAACAACATACAAAAACAAGCCATTTATTGGCGTGACGGGGCAAGGGCCCGCTTCGTGCGGTACGGCCGCAAAGCAATGCTTCGCACGAAGGAAGGCCGCTCAGACCGTCCTCTCGTTCCTCGTCCTCTCCAGGGACCTCAGCGTCTTCATCAGCTTTGCTGAAAATTCTGCCGCCGCGTCCCACGTCCTTGGGTCCGCCAGCATCAGCGGCACCAGCGTGTCCTCGGTGATCGCCGACCCTGCCACCGCCTCCAGCGCGTTCCTCTCTTCGTCCGAGCAGCCGTATCTCTTCAGCCGAATCTCTTCAGGTAGCTCCTGAAGCATCCGTGCCCACTCAGCACTTGGGTCAGGTAGAAATCCACCTGCCCGTGCTTCCTCTTCATCCAGACGTCAATGCTGGGGATCAGTCTGCGCGTCCAACGGCCTTTGGACGAGGCGTCCCACCTGGCCTGCCAGCTGGCATAACTCCTCCATCTGGCGTCGCTCTTGAGCTCCGCCTTGGAGACACCCTCGGGTCCGGGGTGCCCTCGAAACGCGTTGCGAAGGTCCGCCTTCTCCCGTACCAGCTCCTTTAGTGGCACAAGGCCAGCTATCACCAGCACGGCGTCGTCTGAAATAGTGCGGAATGCGCACGCCACCCGTATGGCGCAGAGTCTGTAGGCTGACCTGCCCCTCGCATATAGGACTTTGTCCCGATCGCCTCAACCCACACAGGCGCCGCATACAGCAGCTGCGAGGTGACGACGCTCGCCAGCAGCTTCCTGGTTGCGTGCTTAGGTCCTCTGGTGTTCGGAAGCATGCGGGAGAGGGCTCCGACCGTCCCACTGGCCTTCTTCTGGGCGTATTGTAGGTGCTCCTTAAAGGAGAGCCGAGAGTCTAGGAGGACTCCGAGGTATTTGATTGCCCTCTGTGACTTGATCACGGCTCCGCCGACGCACACCTCGGCCGTTTCCACCGCTTTCCGACTCGAGATCAGGACCGCCTCGGTCATCTGGGCCGCTAGCTCCAGGCCAGCATTTAAGAGCCACGTCTCGATGGCCTTGATCGCTACGTTCGCCTTCTCCTCCGCTGCAGTGCGTTCCTTCGCAACTACGACCACGGCAATGTCGTCTGCGAAGCCCACGACCGTGGTGTCGCTGGGCATTGGGAGCCGCAGAACACCGTCATACATGGTGTTCCAGAGTAGGGGCCCCAGCACGGAGCCCTGCGGAACTCCGGCGGAGACTTCGTATACCCTGGAACCCATGTCCGTGTCCACCGTGAGCACCCTCTCGCTAAAGAAGCTTCTCACGGTCTGCAGCAGGTACCCCGGGATGTTCAGGGCAGAAAGACACTCCAGCGTCCGGTTCCAGTCGGCGGTGTTAAAGGCGTTCCTTATGTCCAGTGTAACTGCTTGCCGGCTATCGCCTCTTCTGCTATCGACTTCACCATCTCGATGGCGTCCAGCGTCGACCTTCCCTTCCTGAAGCGGTACTGGCTCGGGGAGAGGCCCCCGGCCTCCTCGATGGCGGCATTTAGCCTAGCCACTATCAGCTTTTCAAACACCTTGCCAGTGGTGTCTGTGAGACAGATCGGCCTATAGGAGGATGGCTCCCCTGGCGGCTTGCCTGGCTTGGCGAGAAGCAAGAGCTTTTGCCTCTTCCACCTTTCCGGGAAGGTTCCCTCCGCAAGGCACTTCGAGTACATGGAAGCGTACTCCCTGGGGGTGCAGCGCTATGGACAGCTTTAGTGCCCTGTTGGGCACTGCGTCTGGTCCTGGTGCCTTCTTGGGGCGAAAGACACGGCGAAAGAGACGTGTGCTCGCGAGTGTGCGCCAGCGCTGACAGCCTTCCCGCTTCACCAATTACAACGACAAGAGCAAGTAAGCCTGTCAGTGCTTTTTCCCCTCCGGCAGCAGCCAGGGGAAATCTAATAAAACGAACAATGTACAACCACAACTAAGACGTAGTGTTTCCTTCACCCCAGACATCTTTTCTTCCCCAATCCTTCCCCTTTCATACGAACCCAGTGTAGCTCGCCAGAACTTGAGCGTTTAGTGTCCCATACGCACAAGCACTCCCGAGTCTACGCCTCTGCTCCTCCACCCCGATCCCCTGCAGGCGAACGCCACGTGGCCCGATGGTTCTGATGCGTTTGGTTTCTCATCCGCACAAGAACTTCCGAGTCCACGCCGCTGCGCGCCTTTCCCTCCTTCCATGTCCATTGGTCCCAGTAGCCTCATCGACCAGCCGGAGTGTTTAGAGAATCCCGTAGCCTTCGTGACCAACCGCAGGAAGAGTCTCGAGAAGCACCCCTATTGCCTCGAGGATTCCCACGATTCCCCCGCCCCCTTGTCCTACAAGCTTTCTAGCCAGAGTTGCCAGACGGTGCTGAACCAGAGTTGCCTGATCGTGCTGAGTCAGAGTTGCCAGACGGCGCTGAGCCAGAATTGCCAGATCGTGCTGAGTTGCCAGATCGAGATGAGCCAGAGTTGCCAGATCGTGGTGAGCCAGAGTTACCAGATGGCTTTCTAGCCAGAATTGCCAGACGACGTTTTTAGCCTGTGTTGCCAGACGGCGAGTAACGGTGCGCTAGTTAAGAACTATGCAAAACCCAGCCCAACGGACGACGGCCAACGGTAGAGAGTTATGTATTAGTACCTTATGACGGTCAGTCGATGTTTGGGTAGCTCAGGGGCGGCCCAGGATCGTCGCAGATATTTATTTGGGTCGAAGGTGGTTGCTGAAACAGAAGGTCACCCGGTCCCAGAGTAGAAGTCGGTAGGAATTACTTAGCAATTGGATATCGGTCTTATTTATTGACGGAAAGATGTACAAGATAGCAAGTGGAAAGCGGGAAAGCGGGAACGGTCTCCGGGGTGAGCGGGCTCGTCCGGCGGGCGTCGGCCGGCGGGTGGTGGCCGTCGTCCGGATGGCCGCTGCTCCGTCGGATGGCGTCGGGCGTGTCGGCGGCTGTTGTCCGTCGGTGAACGAGGCCGGGGTGCTGGAACGAGAGAGAAGAACGGGGACCCGGGACCGCTAGGTCGGCCGAGAGAGAGCGCACCTGGGGAACCGCTAGGTCGGCCGCAAGAGCACGCTTGGGGAACACTTGGGGACCGCTAGGTCGACCGCAAGAGCGAGAGGGAACCCTAACTTGGGACCGCTAGGTCGACCAGAGAGAGAGAGAACCCTGGGGAACCGCTAGGTCGACCGCAAGAGCGAGTGAAAACCCTAACTTGGGACCGCTAGGTCGACCAGAGAGAGAGAGAACCCTGGGGGACCGCTAGGTCGACCGCAAGAGCGAGTGAGAACCCTAACTTGGGACCGCTAGGTCGACCAGAGAGAGAGAGAACCCTGGGGGACCGCTAGGTCGACCGCAAGAGCGAGTGAGAAGGCGGATCGGTGTTCCGAGCCGTTGAAGGGGGAGAGGGGAGCGTTAAATAAGTAACTACTATGGTTAGCTAACTACAGATATATTACCAAACCTACTGGTCCGGCTTATCAAAATGACTTTGCTGCTCTGCCTACAATCGCTGGCGGCTGCTGAGTGCCGATATGAGGCCAGCCGCCTGCTTTATATAGCCCGTGGCCAAGGCTAGTGTGCCCGTTGCCTCCTCTCAGATTCGCCGAATCCGAGTGTGACCAGCTCCCTTGGCCCAGTGTGCCCATTTGCCCGTGATTGGCGCGCGCGCGCAAATTATTTAAATTTGGATTTCTTTGGGTTCTGTTCTCTTTATTCATTTTTTTCCTCTTTTCTCAATTCTCTTTATTCATTTTTCTCCCTCTTTGCTCATTTCTCCTTATTCATTCCTTTTTATTTATTCCTTTTATTTATTCCATACATTAATGTACGCGATCGGCGTTACAACCTCTGCCGGTCTCTCCACTCCTACATACAAAATTCCTAACTACAGGTTCCACCCTTCTATACAAATTTCTTGTGTAGGTTCCTTGGCCGCGACTGAGATCTCACCCCGGCCAGAGAAACCACGTCACAATATCTTCAAATTGTCCACAAGCTGTAAAAAGTGTTCAAGTCGTAAAAGATACTAAGCGCTTGAAAGTAGTTTTGCTGAACGGTACAGAGGTCGCCTGCCTGGTGGACACAGGATCCGATGTGTCAATTGTATGTCAGTCTTTGTAAAATAAACTTCAAAGTACGGGGATGCAGAAGTGTTATTCCGTTCTACGAGGCCTTGGAAACGCTAAGACGCAGCCGCTAGGTTCATTTATGGGGAGAGTACACGTTGACGGAATGAAGCCATACAAAAGTTTGTTGTGATACCAAACAATCACATCGAGAACGACGTAATACTTGGCTTTGACTTTGCATCGCAGTTGCTCGTGACTTTGAATGACGGAGAATTCATCTTTACAAAGGCGTCAGCGCGGCCGGAATGCGCTGAATCAAAAGAGCTAAGTATGTACAATATTGTTGAGACTGGTAGTAACATAGATGCTTCTCTACAGTACAAGCCGATGATCGAGTCAATGATAGCAGAGTATAAACCAGCCGAAAACAACGCTGAATGCCCGGTGTCGATGAAGATCGTGCTAGAGGAGCGTACAAAACCATTTCGTCATCAACCAAGCCGTCACTCAGCTGTGGAATCCGAGTCGATCAGAAAACAAGTTGACGCCTGGTTCCAGGATGGCATTGTGCGCAAATCTTCATCGAACTTTGCCAGTCGAGTCGTCGTGGTCAAGAAGAAGGATGGCACGGACAGAATCTGCGTTGACTTTCGTCAATTAAATAGTATGGTACTTAAGGACTGCTTCCCAATGCCACGCATGGACGATGTGCTGGAACAGCTTCAGTCCGCAAATGTATTCGTAGTTATGGATCTGGAGAATAGCTTCCTCCACGTACCAATTGAGGAGTCCAGCCGCAAGTTTACAGCGTTCATAACCAAGGAAGGGCTTTTTGAATTCAATCGAGCGCCGTATGGTTTTTGCAATTCGCCGGCCGTTTTCAATCATTTTGTCAGTTGCGTATTTGAAGACTTGATTATGCAGGACGTACTTCAGTTGTACATTGACGACATTATAATATACGCAAACACAAACGAGGAATGCATGTCAAAGTTGAGAGCAGTTCTCAATCAAGCAGCCAAGTTTAGTCTAAAAATCAAATGGAGTAAGTGCCACTTTCTTAAGAACAGAATTGACTTTCTGGGCCACACCATTGAAATGGGCAAGATTCGACCAGGACAAGAGAAGACGCAAGCTGTGCAGAGGTTCAAATGTCCAAAGAACATAAAAAGCGTCCAATCCTTTTTGGGGTTGACCGGATTTTTCCGCAAATTCATTCGAGATTACGCTCAGATCGCTCGCCCGTTAACTAACTTGTTAAAAAAAGATGTGGTTTTCAAGATGGAGGCAGAAGAACTAAACGCTATAAGCTCTCTAAGAAATTCATTGTCATCAGAACCTGTACTAAGCATATACTGTCGAGAGGCGCCAACTGAGCTACATACGGATGCGTCCAAGGATGGATTTGGTGCAGTATTGACACAGGAGTTTGACAAGCGCAGCATCCAGTATTTTATTGGAGCAAAAAGACGTCGCAGAGCGATTCAAAGCGCCACAGCTGGAGGTCAAAGCAGAATATCTTGCCATGCAGAAATTACGCTACTACCTGCTAGGCATACATTTCAAGTTGGTGACAGATTGCGCTGCTTTTTCGCAAACAACAAGGAAAAGAAATGTGCCACGAGAAGTTGCACAGTGGATACTTGCTCTGCAGGACTTTAATTTCGAAGTCGAGCACCGATCCGGCAGCAGGATGAAGCACGTTGACAGTGTCAGCCAATATCCACAAGATGTTTTTGCGATAACTTCAGAAGTTGCAGCTAGATTAAAAATTGACCAGGAAAATGATAACTACATTAAAGCTATAGCAGAAATATTAAAATTGCAGCCGTATGAAAATTTTAAGCTGAATGGTGGAGTTGTATAAGTTAACAACACGCTTTATCAAAAGCTTATAAAGCTTATAAAGTAAAGCTTAGGTCAGCGTCTGCATTATTTCCTGCACGCGCCAACATAAAGTAAACAAATCATCAAATCACAGAGCATTGAACTGCAGTTCACACGGGCACCTGCAATTCCCAAGAAATATAAGCCACAACAGGAAATGGATTGCAGTCACACGGGCACATGCAATTCACGAGAAGTATTGACGACAACAGGGAAAAGACAAATCATCAGCAGAACTGTAATTAACCAATTACGATTTCTATTTTTATAAGCCTGAATTAATACGACATATTCTAAAATTTTTTATTTCATTGACCGTTAATGGCAAATCCTAATAACTTACTTAGACCCCCAATGCTTCCAACAAACCAGATAGAACAAAACAGAGTCGATATGAACCAACAAGAACTTAACGCACACATTGGCAGACTAATTTCAGAGGCCATCGCTTCTCAGGTTCCCCAATTAATCAGACAACAAAATAACCCGAATAGTAATTTCTTAGATGTACCAAACCAAATAATTCAGCCTCAACATCGGGGAAATCTTAACGAATTAGATAGAACACCAGATGTAGTTAAAGGCATCCGAGAGTTCTCAGGCGACCTCGGAGAATTTAGTTCATGGAAAAAGGGCGTAGATAGAATCATAGAGAACTACGCGGCACTACAAGGCACTCCTAAATATTTCGGTATAATACATACCATAAGAAACAAAATTGTTGGCAATGCCGACACAGCCTTAGAATCCTATAACGTGCCACTAGACTGGAATGCTATTTCAAAGTGCTTAACAATGCATTACGCAGATAAGCGCGATTTGAGTACATTAGAGTACCAATTGACAACCATTACTCAGGGTGTCAATCAAACAGTAGAGGAATTCCATCAAGTAGTTTATCGTCACCTGTCCTTACTACTGAATAAAGTTGGTTGTATGATATTATGTCGCGAGTCAGAACAAATGATGACTAAGGTTTACAGAGATAAAGCTCTAGACACTTTTATTCTTGGATTGAGAGGAGACCTACCTCGCCTTCTGGGAATGAAAGAGATTGAAGATCTATCCCAAGTTTTGCATCTATGTTTGAAAATCGAAAACCAAACATATCGATCAAACTATGCTACAGGCAAAATTCAATCGACGGTCTTCCGACCAAACCAAAAACCAATACCAATGCCTAGAACTCAATATTTAAATAATTCGACTCCCCGAGCATTTCAAAACATGCCTCAAAGAGCACCAATTGCTCAACAATATACCAGACCAATGCACAACATGACATTCTCTGGCAATCAGGCACCAATACAACAACCATACGCACAGCAACTATACGCAAGACAGCCGTACGCACCAAACCCAACTTTCTCACCGAATCGCCCCACGGCACCAAAACCGCTGCCCCGTCCTGAGCCTATGGACGTGGACCCCAGCATCCGCACAAAACAAGTGAACTATATGAACAAACCACGGAACTTCGAAATGGGTAAACGACCAGGAAACTCCATACCCCCTGTTCCACAGGAGGACAAACGACAACGTACTTTCAATATAGAAAGTAATGAACAAAATAATGACACTACCACACCTAGTAGCAATGACCAGAACACAGAAAACGAACAAACAGAATATAAACAGTTAGCGTACAGCCAAACAGACTCAAACGAATATGGACAAACGTTAGACGAATACCAAGAACAATACGAATACGGTTACGGGACCGATGTAGGACAAGAACAATACGCCGACCTGCATTTTTTAGAGTAAATTCCTCCTCCTTACCTTATTTTGAGGTGAACGTAGGAGGAGAAGTTTTGAGAATACTTATTGATACGGGATCTAATAGAAATTATATTAAACCTAGTTTAGTTAGTAATCCCGCTCTAATCGAGAAACCGTTTCAAGCCGTTACAGTTGGCGGTAACGTTAAAATTACACACTATAAAATGGCACATCTGTTTAATATCCGAGATGTGCGTATTAAATTTTTCCTTTTGCCGACATTAAAATCTTTCGATGCCATTCTCGGCAACGACACTTTAAAAGAACTTAAAGCAGTAATTCACACACATTCGAATTATATGACCATTAAGGACAACGTAAAAGTAATTATTAAAGAAAAAAAATATGACTCAATAAACAATATTTGCCCCCGTACAGCCCATTTGTCCGATCAACAAAAAAAATAATTTAGAAAATCTACTACAAAATTTTCCCAACTTATTCTCAAAACCAGACGAAAAATTAACGTACACTACTAACGTGACAGCAGAAATACGTACGAACAATGAAACACCTGTATATTCTAAATTCTACCAATATCCCATGTCTCTAAAAGACGAGGTTAATAAACAGAATTCAGAACTATTGGCAAACGGTATAATACAACCATCTCGTTCCCCGTACAATTCACCTGTGTGGATTGTTCCCAAGAAGATCGACGCTTCAAACGAAAAGAAATACCGAATGGTAATAGATTATAGGAAATTAAACAAAGTAACAATAGCTGATAAATACCCTATCCCCGAGATAAATGAAGTGCTTGCCCAATTGGGCAACAACAAACTTTTTTCCGTTCTCGACTTAAAAAGCGGATTTCATCAAATAAAACTAAAGTCCTCAGATATAGAGAAAACCGCTTTCTCTATAAATAATGCCAAATACGAGTTCACACGCCTTCCATTCGGTCTTAAAAATGCTCCATCCATTTTCCAACGAGCACTAGACGATATACTGCGTGAACATATAGGGTTATATCTATATTGATGATATAGTTGTTTTTAGCCAAGACGAAAAATCTCATCTTGAAAACTTAAATATCATATTCGATACCCTATATAGAGCCAATATTAAATGTCAACTTGATAAATGCGAATTCCTCAAGAGCAAAGTTGAATTTCTAGGTTTCGTAATATCCGATAAAGGTATTGAAACCAACCCTGACAAAGTATCGGCGATAGCTAATTTTCCTACCCCAAGGACAATAAGAGAACTCAGATCATTTCTAGGCTTATCAGGATACTATAGGAGATTTATAAGGGATTACGCAAAACTTGCTAAACCACTCACCATACTGTTAAGAGGTGAAGATGGACACGTAAGCAAGAAAGCAGCATCAACTAAAGCAATAAGCTTCAATCAAGAAGCCATAAAAGCATTTAAGAAACTAAAAAATGCATTAATATCACAAGATGTGATACTTAAATACCCCGATTTTAAAAAAGAATTCCACCTCACCACCGATGCATCAAACTATGCCATTGGTGCAGTTCTCTCACAGAACAGTCAACCTATCTCATTCATCTCACGAACCCTCTCCAAAGCTGAAGAAAATTATGCAGCTAACGAGAAAGAGATGTTGGCCATTATATGGGCCCTTAAAGCGTTACGCAACTATCTATACGGTAAAGCCAAAGTGAAAATATTCACTGACCACCAACCGCTTACACATTCATTGAGTAGTTGGAATGGCAACGCTAGAATTAAAAGATGGAAATCTCACTTAGAAGAATACGACTACGAGTTACTCTACAAACCAGGAAAAGACAATGTAGTAGCAGATGCATTGTCTCGCATTTCAAATTTAGGTCAGATAAACTCAGTATCCACTCAACATAGCGACGAGAGTTCAAGCAATAACCTCATCCCTAGTATAGAAGTACCCATTAACGCTTTTAAAAATCAAATCTTCATCCATAAAGCAAACAACAACGACTATAAATTTAGCATAAATTTCCCTACGTTTCATAGACATGACATATACTTACAAACTTACGAACTTGACGAACTTATACTAATACTTCGGAAATACATTAACCCATCCGTTATTAACGGAATACAAACTTCTGAAGATATCATGGGGAAAATACAATCAATATACCCAGATAACTTTAGTAAAGTTAAAATTCGTTTTACTCAAAGTAAAGTTATCGACCTCACTAATGAATCAGAGCAAGAAGAGGAGATACTTAAAGTCCACAATAGAGCCCATAGAAATGCTACAGAAAATAAAACTCAATTGTCCGAAAATTTTTACTTTCCCCAAATGAAGAAGAAAATAGAAAAATTGGTAAAACAATGCAAAGTTTGCAAAGAAGAAAAATACGATAGACATCCGACTAACCCCGTTTTAGAGCAAACTCCTATTCCGGAATACCCCGGACAAATTATCCACATCGATATCTATTCTACAGAAAAGAATTTAGTTCTAACAGCCATAGATAAGTTCTCTAAATTAGCGCAGGCCAAAATAATAAAGTCCAAAGCAATAGAAGACATAAGAAACCCTCTAAGAGAGATTATTTTCTACTACGGCGTCCCCAAATATATTGTCATGGATAACGAAAAGTCTTTAAATTCACAGTCCATAACTTTTATGCTCAAAGACCAACTCAATATAGATATTTTTCAAGCACCACCCCACAAAAGCACTGTAAACGGTCAGGTCGAAAGATTCCATTCGACACTTTCTGAAATAATGAGATGTATCAAGAAAGATGGAACCCACAGAAACTTTCCAGAATTACTAGAAAGAGCAGTGTACGAATATAACTACACTATTCATTCTGTAACAAAGAAAAGACCACTTGAAGTGTTCTTTGGTAGAACAGTATCAACTAATCCCGAAACCTACGAACAAACCAGACTAGACAACATAGACAGACTAATAGACGAACAGAAAAAGGACCTCGAATATCATAACCAGAACCGTAACGCATTAAAAAACTACAACGTAGGTGACGAAATTTATGTTAAGATAAACACACGACTTGGTTCTAAATTATCAGCAAGATATAGAAAAGAAATAGTTAAAGTTAACAAGAATACTACAGTTGAAACAGAATCAGGGAAGAGAATACACAAAAGTAACATACGAAATAACTAAAATTACCTTACCCTTTCAGGACATTAATGCTATGCACCATAACAATAGCGAATGGACTTCTAGACATTACCAACTATACTGACGTACAGACTGCAGTAATAAATAAAGGACTAGGGAAAATTCAAACATCCACCACAAGAATAATTCATGTTATAGATATAAACCACATTACAAACACTTTAAATACCTTAGCTTCATATGTAGATAACGAACTAAAAAATTCAAACAGTTACCACACCATAAAACACGAATTGGATCAAACATTCTCCATTCTCCAAACTTTATCCCCCACACCACATAATAGAAACACTAGAGCAATCAATTTAATAGGAACCGCATGAAAGTACATTGCCGGTACTCCAGACCACGACGACTTAATTTTCTACTCCAAGACAATATGAACGATCTAATTAACAATAGCAACAAACAACTTTTAATTAACAATCAATTTCAGGAAAGACTAAATCAGATAACTGAATTTACTAATTCTTTATCAAACTCTATCAGAAAAGACAGCTATGTTAACACAGAAATAACTTTTAACTTGCAAAATCAAATCAGGCTCGTCAAAGAAGAAATCATAAATGTTAAATACGCCATTCAATGGGCTAAGCTAAATGTAATAAATACATTCTTATTAAATGAAAAAGAAATAATTGAAATTGACAAAATATTCAAAGAAAGCAATATGCCATTACTATCAATAGAAGAAATGCTAGAATTTTCCGATGTAACTATATTAAATAACAAAACTACAATTTTATATATAATTAAAGTCCCAAATTTAGAAAAAAACTATATACGAAAACACACTTATCAAGCCCATTATCAAAAAGAACACAATTGTAAACATAAAATTTCAAGAAATATTTTTTAATAACGAAAATATGTTTGGCATAAGAAATAAATGTAAAACTTATCATAAAATTAAAATTTGTAACAAGAATAATATTGTAAACATAAGCAATAGTACTTGTCTACCTAAGCTTTTGATAGGAGAGAAAGGGTTATGTGAATTCAGCAACGCAGACCACATCGAAACAATAGAGGAAATAAGCAGCGGTCTTATAATGGTTAACAACTACAATGGCACACTAGAGTGGAACAACAAAATGCAGAAACTGGAGGGAACATACGTCATCAACTTCTTCAACGAGACACTCACCATCAACGGAAAAGAGTTCAACAACGTTGAGACGAAGCCCATACAATCATCAAGGCCCATGATCCAAATAACCCCTGCAGAGAAAGAACGAATCAAAATACTATCTCTCAACGCTCTGGAAAGTTTACATATTAACAACACCAAACGTTTGGCAGAATTGGAAACAGATAGCAACTATAACAAATACTACGTCACCCTTCTCTTCGCTACCTCCACAATCGTCGCAGGGTTTTTATACTGTTGCAAACGAAAGCAAGAGAAGATTATTCTACAAGTGGCATCTCCCGAACCCCTGAAAACCACCAACAGAGTTAATCTCAACACCATACCATTCTTCTAATGAACGTCGCTTGAGGACAAGCTCAAAATAGAGGGGGAGGAGTTAACAACACGCTTTATCAAAAGCTTATAAAGCTTATAAAGTAAAGCTTAGGTCAGCGTCTGCATTATTTCCTGCACGCGCCAACATAAAGTAAACAAATCATCAAATCACAGAGCATTGAACTGCAGTTCACACGGGCACCTGCAATTCCCAAGAAATATAAGCCACAACAGGAAATGGATTGCAGTCACACGGGCACATGCAATTCACGAGAAGTATTGACGACAACAGGGAAAAGACAAATCATCAGCAGAACTGTAATTAACCAATTACAGCCGACTGCACCAGCGCTGCCACCTTCGCCACACCAGCGCTGCCACCATCGCTGCCCTGACACACTGTTACCAATCTTTGATTCGTCGCTGCCACCGTCGCTGCCACCGATACACAAAAAACCTGATTCACAAAAGTCCAGATTAGGGAGCTAGAGTAGAACTTTAATTCAGTCTAAATTTTACATTCAATAAAGAAAGTCGAAAAAACCAAAATCGTAAAATTAGTTTTTTATTTAATTTATAAATAAATTAATTAACTTATACAAAACCATGAACGGCAGTAACTTGTTGGTCGTACCCAAAACAATGGAGCATGAAGTTATAGCGGATGCACACAGTGTTGGCCATTTTGCATTGCAAAAAACAATTCACACACTACAGCAGCAGTTCTGGATACCACATATGGAACGAAAAGTAGCCCAGCTGATTAAAAATTGCGTCAAGTGCATTATTGTCACCAAGAAGTTGGGAAAGCCAGAAGGATTTTTGAACTGCATTGAAAAGGGAGATAAGCCACTTCATACTCTCCACATCGATCACTTGGGGCCCATGGATTCAACGCCAAAGGGCTACAAATACATATTTGCAATCGTAGATGGATTCTCCAAGTTCGTATGGCTTTTCACCACTAAGAGCACCGGCACCGATGAAGTTGTAAAAAAGTTGGAGGAATGGTCTAATATTTTTGGTCAGCCGTTACGCATTATCAGTGACAGGGGCGTGGCATTTACCTCAAACAGCTTTGAAGAATATACCAAGTCAAATGGTATTGAACACGTTTGGACAACAACAGGAGTTGCTCGCGGCAACGGTCAGATAGAGCGAGTCAACAGATGCATTCTATCAATAATCAGCAAGTTATCAATTGATGACACTTCAAAGTGGTACAAGCATGTATCCCAGGTGCAGAAAGCGATCAATGCCCATATTCATTGCTCCACAAAGAAGACGCCATTTCAAGTAATGTTTGGAGTAAACATGAGGAATAAGGTTAGTGACAATATACTAACTACTCCAGAACAAGAGCTGGTGACAGACTTCGATGCCGAGAGAGCTGAATTACGCAGGAGGTAAAAACACATATTCAGCTGGCGCAGCAAAAGTATAAAGACGGCTATGATCGCAAACGCAAGGGCGAGCGTACATATAACGAAGGAGATCTGGTGGCTATTAAACGAACCCAGTTTGTGACTGGCAGAAAACTAGCTAGCAGTTTTCTCGGGCCATATGAAGTAACTAAAGTAAAAAGAAACGGCCGATACTAGGTACGGAAAGCAGCTCAGGTGGAAGGCCCTACAATAACTGCAACATGTGCAGAAAATATGAAGCTATGGAAGTACGCGTCTACAAATGAAGATCTATGGTCGTCTGGGTCAGACGACAGTGATCAGGATGGCCGAATGTAACGATAGTTATCGATATGCGATGATCGTTAATCATCGCAAAGGGTAGCGTCGTGAGCGCAGGCAGAAGAGGAAGCATAGAGAGAGTCGAAGAAGAAAAAACCGAGTTGAAAGTTGTGCAGTAAAAAGATCGTCAAGCCGAAAGTTGTCGAGTCCGGAGTAAGGCAAAGTTGTGTAGTCGTCGTATGTCCGGAGATCAAAAAGTGTTGGCACGATTAATCTTTTTATTAAATACCAAATACAATAAGCAAACTATTATAATATCAAAATATTACTAAGATAAACAATTCTGCTAAACAATAAATATCCTACATATATATGTACATATACCGCGACCGTTTGCACTTTGATGTTCGGAACGAAAACGGCGAGGAATATGGCGGCGCGAAAAAGAAGCGAAGTGGAGACAAAAGGAGCGAATATCGACGAAGAGGAATGAAATTCTCAACTGCCGTTGTGTCAGGAAAATTCGCGGAGGTGGAATTGACACGGAATAATAGTCTTACAGCAGTGCGACCGAAATGGAATGTTCGGAGCTCTGCTGAAGACCGGCAATGAGAAAAATGAAGAAAATTCGTACTTATCTTGGCGAACCAAAGGCCGGGAACTGCTGGCAGAAGAAGAAGAAGAATCCTTGTCCGGCTCTTTAGGACCAATGTTTGTAGGGGGTCCGACGAAGGGAATCGACGGCACCAGAAATAAGAAAAAGAGGCGGGGGCGTCGTGGGAATTCAGTGTTTATTCTGCGCATTCATACATGAAACTAAAATAGCTTACAAAGTAGAGTCGCGCTCCCGCCCGCTTAGCTCCGCTTAAGCGAGCACGGGAGAGCGACGAAACCCGAGCCCGAACTCCGGAGCGCGCGAGCACAGCGGAGAGCGCGAGAGGGTAAGCCTACAAGAGGGGCGAGCGCGGACGGGAGCGAAAGCTCTGTCCGCAGAGGCGGCACAGTGGCCCCTCGCATAAACAATATATATTTTCTTTTTGTCAGAAAAATCCAGGCTGCTGGATTAAGATATATTTGCTAATAAACAATGCGATAATCATTGAACATTTGCAGCCTTAACTCAATCGGCAGCCGGTAACAAACACTGTTAGCTCCATCTAGACCACGAGATGAACGCAGCTGTTTATACAAAATGTAACAATTTTCTCAATATTCTTTTTTTTTTTTCCTTTTCTATTTTAAGCTGGCAGAATTATCTTCGCTAAAAATTCATCCAATTTTGGGTTTAGCGGATTCAACCAATTAGCCTTTAATTAATATAGAAACACCTATTATTTTTTTGTATACATATCAGCTGGCAGTATTATCTTCGCTAAAAATTCCTTCTCTTTGGGGTTTGGCGGATACAACCAACTTCCTACTGCTTTGTGAACTCCGGTAATATTAACGGCTAACTGTTAACATTAATTCCATTAAGCCACTAGCAATATATTGAAAAATAATAAATTATAGGAATCTGCCGGTGGTTGTTTATTTAAACAACTCGGGCTCACACATTTGGGCGCCAAAAATAAGAATATATTATATTATAAATACTGTAACATATCACCTAGTACTATGTACAGGTATTGGACGACGGATGGAAGGGGGTAACTCCTCTGGGAGGCACGCGAAGAGGTCTGGCTATGAGCTTGGTCGGTATTTGGGAGTGGGCGACAATCAAAGTCCAAGAGCGTTACCAATGTCGTCGGAATCCCTATATGACCCACTCCTAAGTCCTATCTTTTATCCTCCCAGACATTTTTGCCCTGCATGGTTCCCAATAGAAATTCACTTAGCACTTAATAATTAATTTGTATTTATTCTAAACAATTTTTCATTTAATCTAATCTTTCGCTTTGCGCCTGCGTTCCCTAGTTGAGCTAGCTTAACATTCCGTAATGAGGGGTAAATTATTAAATATATAAATATATAATATAATAATAATATATAATCATAGAATATAATAAAAAATATAGAGGAAATTGTATGGTTTAAATTAAAGTATAAAAATAATATAGGAACATAATTCTAGTAACACAATAGTTCTCATTTAATTTCTTGCAAATTCAATCTATTTCAATCTCATTCAATCAACTCCAGCTGTTCAACTTCAATCGCAATTCTAAGCCAAGCAGTTGCCTTCTCTTCCACAACGGTGGATCATATGCTTATCTATTTTTCAATTCTAGGCCAAGGCCAAACCGATCAGCTGCTATACGTTAAAGTGGGACACGCTCACACAAAAACAAAAGTGCCAGTAAAGTGCCAAAAACAAAAGCAAGGAAAGAAAAGGAGAGAAAAAAAAAATAGACGATCTTCGTTTGTCACTCACTATGTTTGCGGGAACTCCAATGGCGAAAGCGCTTTCTCGTTCATTCCCTGAAAATACACTTGGCAAAAATATTTCTGGGCAACAAAAACCATATTTAACTCAGGATAAACCGCAAAATGTTAACAAAGAAATTAACTAATTAATCATTTAATTATTTAATTAATTAATTAATGAATATTAAAAAAAAAATAATTAATTTGTAATTAATTAATTACTTTTCCTTTTATTATTTATTTCTATAATCTTCATAAATTCTGGTCTCAGCTCGCTACAAGGCAGCCATTAAATATTTACTTTCCTTTTTATTCTTTGGCCTTTATTTCTTTTTCTCTAAGTGTAGCGAAGCTTAGCGGTGACTCTTCTCTTCCCTTTGTCGGTCTTTTGATCTTATTTTTTTTCTTGACTACATTATCGGACTTTGCCGGGAGTCAGCAAAGGAAAGAGAAAAGCTTAGAGGGAGACGGAAGATAGCTGGTGTTAACTTAGCTCATTGGCTTTTGAATTTGATTTTTTGTTCCTACTGTATTTGGTTTGCTTTTCTTTTACTGCAGATAGGGAAAACTTGAACTTCTTTTACTGCAGATAGGGAAAACTTGAACTACTAACCCAACAAATTAAATATGAAGAAAAACAAATTAAATATTGAAAATATATTGAATATTCGGTTCCCTTCAGATTTATACCGGGTTTTCGCTGGCCGATCCTCTAGCGGCCAATCTGGGGTGAACAGGAACCAAAAATTTATATGCGAGAGATTCTCGGCGTTCTTTAGAGTCCCCCTCAATCTGTCCCGCGCGTCTCCCGAGAGAGACGGAGAGACGGATGAGCGGAGACCAACTGGCGGTACTGCCAGTGGCGGATTGCCGAATACGGAACTGCCGAATACGGAACTTCAGCGGTCGATGAACTTCTATTGCTGATAGCCGCTCGCCAAATCCGCTCGCCTTAAATTGTTTAGCCGCTCCAATAATTTTGGGGGCTCGCCTGCAACCACAATCACTTTTTTAACATTTCTCCTTTAATTCGCACTAGCACCTTTTAACACTCACCCAAATTTGATAGGGAACACAGAAGAATTATGAACAAATGTACGGATCACTCAATTAAAAAGATATATGGATCCAGGCCCTTCGCCTTTATTTAAAATTTAAAAATAACCTTTGAGCACACTTTAATAAATGACGATGTGCTCGCTCACGTCCGCTGGCAATGGCTTTCTTCAACAGAATAAATTGAAGCGGCGGCAGCAGGTCAGCAGAGACCCCGCCTAGGACGGAGTTGTCAGCAAACTCCATTTTGTAGAGTATTTCTCTGAGAGTTTGCTAATTAGGTTAGGCGATACTCTTACCCCTCCGTAACCTTGCCACGACCTTGGCCTAGCTTCTCTTAGATCTTGGATCTTAAATCGTCGAGATTCTTTCGTGCCCTACTTTTAGGCATCTGTTTCTGCCTATGCATCTGCCCGCACCATCCTACAATCCTGCGGCCTCAACTCTATGGGCGCACCACTAGAGGCGTAGCCAAGAGTGCGAGGCCCTTCTTGGCACCACAGATCGGCACCGGTGTCTCATTTGAGAACTACAAGTATACTCGCTTAAAAAGCGATGTTGGTGTTACTCACCCCGCATAATATGCGGTTCCGGTGTTACTAACACCGCATAATATGCGCATAGTATGCGGTTGTGGTGTTACTAACACCGCATAATATGCGGTTGCGGTGTTTTACCAGCGCTGTGTCTGTGAGTAGGACACAGACAATACAGTGTGACGTGGTTTCTATATCCGCGGTGAGATCTCAGTCGCGGCCAAGGAACCTACACAAGAAATTTGTATAGAAGGGTGGAACCTGTAGTTAGGAATTTTGTATGCAGGAGCGGAGAGACCGGCAGAGACTGGCAGCCGATCTGGTAACTCTGGCTAAAAGCTCGTGGGTCGAGGGGGCGGGGGAGTCATGGGAATCCTCGGGACACTGGGGCTTCTCGGGCCTCCTCCTCCGGATAATCACGAAGGCTACGGGGTTTCTACCACTCCGGATGGTCGCGGAGGCTACCGGGGTTGGTGGGCAGGCCAAGGGCGTAGCGGCGTGTACTCGGGAGTTCCGGTGCGGATGTGAGACCAAACGCAGAGGAACCGTCGGGTCACGCAACGTACGCTGGCAGAGGATCGGGGTGAGGGGGAAGCGGAGGTGCAGACTCGGGAGTTTTGTGCGGATGGGAAGCCAAACGCGCAAGTTCCCGGCGAGCTACACTGGCGTCTGCAGTTAGGGCCGCGCGAAAAGGCTTTCGCCGCGGATATTTTCGCGATTGGAGTTCGGGAAAAGGCTGTTGCCGCTGGGTTTTGCTCGCGCACACACGTGTTTTCTTGGGGGCTTTCGATCACTGTGTCTGTTTTCACGTCTATCTCTGCTCGCGACCGGAACCAAAAAGCCACGATCTCCGGTTTAGTGGTCGCACCTCCTCGATCGCTTTTGTATCGATCTATCGTATCGAACTATCGGTGTTCTAGGTTGCCACCTGGGTACTTATGAAGGGTATTCCTTGGGACTTCGTGCCCCTAATAAAACTATCGATATTGGTGGACTCCGTGTCCTTAATTAACTATCGTTATAACATTGTAAGCTTAATTATTACTTATATTATTTACATATACGTTGGCGTGTAATATTAAGAGTTTGCATGACCCTTGAAAAAGGGTCTTTACATCCCCTCCGTACTTCGGGGGGGGGGGGATGAAATTGATGGTGACGGTGCCACTGGGCTTCATGGTCACCTGATACGACCCGGTTGACGTCTGTATCCGGAACCGCTGCCTCTTCCGGCTTTCTGCAGCGCGCCTTTCTTGAATGGCCGTCCACACCTCTTCGGGCACCTCGTCGTTGGGGACGTCTCTGTCCCATCCTGTTGGTAAGGGGTAGACTCTACCCCTCGGGCGGGTGTGTCGGGCGTTCTCTTCGTCGTCGGAGAGGAGCTGGACTGCGGGGGAAGTGAGGCGCGTTTGAGGGTCCCATCCATCGGGGAGGGCCTGGAGCAATTCCTCTAACTCCGCGGGGACTTCCTCCATTAGTAGGCTGCATGTTCCGGGCGACATGCTCAGGTCTAGATAGACCTCACTGGACGGGGCCGCGCTGGCAGGCGCATGTCCTGGCTCTGAGGGCTCTTGGTCGCTCACTGCGGGAACTAGAGGCGGCATGACGTGCTGTGCAATGCGCGTGGGTTCGCTCGGGGGCACTGCCTCCTGAGGCCTCTCGCGACGTCGGAACTTTTGGCCCGTGCTTACTTCGTCGTCGCTCGTCTCGCTCTCCCACTCCATGGCCTTGCTGGCCGGTAGTATGGACGTGGTTGGGGCACTGGGTGCAGGGAGCGGGACCGACTGTGCGGGCAGCGAGGCCGACAGTGTGGTCGCTGGCGTCCGTGACGGTGTGGGGTGTTCGCCACTCTCCGTGACACTCTCCGGGGCTCGGTGGCGGGTGTCGGAGGCCGCTTCTGGTTGTGTGCCGCCCAAGATCTCTACGGTGTCGGGTCCGTCCCACTCAGGGTCGTGGTCGGGTCCCATTATGCAGAGCCTCTCCGGGGATGGCGGGAATGTTACGACGGGGCTCGGTGTTGGGCGAAATGGTGCCTCTATTTGGATCATACGATAGGTCGTGTGGGTGAGGTACACCCAGGAGCCGCGGTGGAACGCAAAGCGGTCTTCACCCTCATATATGTAATGTGCGGCTCCTTCCCCTGGGTGTTCCTCCTCGTAGTGATCGTCGCCGTTGTATGACTCATTGGTTGAATCGTCTTCTATATGGGCGGACGGGGTTTCTCCTTCCGGATCTGGGCGAGGGGAGCTGAGGGATTCCCCCTCGTCGTCATTGTCCTCGTCCTCGCGGCCGCACGGGTCGTATACTCGTCCGCCGTCGGAGTCCTCCGAGACGGACATGTACTCGTGGTCGGCGGTTGGGCTAGGGGAACGCGTTGCTCCGAGGTTGTGGCGGAAGCTGCCGCCTGACGGTGTCGGTTGGCCCACATAACCGGGTGATGGCCCCTGGTAGGCTTGGGGCGATGGCGGTGGGCAGTCCGAGAAGACGCTCTCGTCACTGTCGTAGGTCGGGGAGGCAGTCGGCGCTGCCCGATGGGTATGCGTCCTAGCGCAGGAAGCCTCTGGCGAGGATTGGGACTCTCGGCCAGAGTCTCCTTGCTGGCTCCCATGCTGATCCTGCGGAAGAGATAAGAGAAAGAAAACCTATCTTAGTGATCGTATTCTTTAGACAGGGGCCGCGTGGCCAGAAGTAGGGTTCTTGTTAGTAAGGCGGTGGGTTCGGGCCGGTCGTTGACAAAACGGGCGAGGCTATAGGCACAGGCGGGCCTTCAGATGTCATGGCTCTGGTTTCAGTGGTCGACAGAGTCGTTTACGCCGCCGTCTTCGGCGTCAGGGGCTTCTGGAGGGGATGAGTGAAACTCTTTTAGGTCGCCGATGTTGACCAGTCGACCCTTGCGGTGACCTGGTAAGCGGACGCGGACTACGTTTGGGGATGGAAACGCAACCACTTTGTATGGCCCGTCGAACTTTGGTGCGAGCTTCGCAGCAAAACCTTCCACTGCTTTAGACAGGTGGTGCTGTCGTACTAAAACCAAGGATCCCATCGCGGGTTTCCAGAGTCTTCGGCGCAAATTATAATGTCGCCCTTGTTCTCGGCTAGCCTTCTGCAGGTTGTTCTGGACGATAGCGAAGATCTCCTTTATGTGTTCCGACTTCTCGAGTGGTGACTGGGGTAAAGCTGCCGTACCAGGCGTTACTCGTTCGTACCAGGATCCGGGTTATCTCGGTTCTCGGGCCTGAAGCAGGAATGCAGGACTATATCCCGTCGTCTCTGAGATGCTGGTGTTGATCGCGAGTGACAATTCCGGCAATAAACTATCCCACATGTTCTGGCCGTTCGTGAAACTGTCGAAAAAGACTAAGAGCATCGTGTTTCCTTCCTTAGACCTGGGCAACGGTCCCACGAAGTCTGCGCATAAGATGCCGAATGGTTCGCTGACTTGCCGGGTTAGCATCCTGCCGGCTTGTTGTCGTTGTACTGACTTGTACTTCTGGCATGGGAGACATTGGCGCACATGTCGTCGCACGTCGCGGAACATTCCAGGCCAGTAAAAACTGTCTTCCGGATGCCGAGGTGGCCGGCCGTGGGAGCGTCGTGGCATTCCTGTAGAATGCGCTCTCGATGTTCGTTCGCTACGCACAGTTTCTAGGGGATATAGTCCTGGTCGTCAGGGCGGTGTCCTAAGTGTCGATAGAGTTCTCCGTTTTCGATGGTGTAATCTGGGAACTTCTGTGGTTCTTCTCGGAGTTTGCGTTGAAGCCACTTGCACTGGTGATTGTCGTGGGTGAGCAACTGAAGGTGTTCCAGGGGTTGCCGGGATAAGGCGTCGGCGACATCATTGTACTTCCCACGTCGGTAATGTACGTCGTATTGGTACTGTTGGACCTCTAGGGCCCATCTCGCGATCCTTCTGGTTGGGTTTTCGATGTGATCAAGCCACTTAAGGGCCAGGTGGTCGGTAATCACGTCGAACCTCTAACCCTCGAGGTAACAACGGAGTTTCTGAATACTCCAAACGATGGCAAGGACTTCCTTCTCTGTGGAAGAGTAGTTTAGCTCTGCGGCATCGAGTTTCCGGCTTACGTAGGCAATGACCCGTTCTTGGCCGTCGATTTCTTTTCTTATCCATGTGTTCCTCTAAACTGGCCCCTATGAGGATGATGTCGTCAAGGTATGCGAAAGCGTGTGGATCAAGATCTGGCCCGATCACGCTATCTAGGGCTCGCTGAAAGGTCGCTGGGGCGGAGTGCAAACCGAAGGGCATGACTCGCCATTGGTACAGGCCGCGTCCGGGTACTGTAAAAGCGGTGCATGCTCGGCTGTCGGCTGCCATGGGTATTTGCCAGTATCCATTGCGTAGGTCTAGGTTAGGTTAGGTTAGAGCGGTGATGGCCGGCTCAGAGAGCCGGACCTTCCACTTGAGCCTGAGGAGGCTCTTTGTGATTCCGCATAGGCTTAGGTCCCCGTCCGATGCAGGTACTCATGGGCCGATGACCAGTACTACGTAAGAGAGGAACAACCCGATCCTTGGATGAATCGGATTATCTGCCTCGGTGATGTCTCGCATAGCTCTGCGAGATCCACAAGGGTGGGGAAGCCCAGGTACTGCAGTCTTCGTCTGCTTAGGGCCGGACAGTGGCAGAGGAGGTGGAGGACGGTCTCCTCTTCCTCCTCATCCCTACAGCTTCTACAGAAGTCATTGGGGTGCACCGACAGCCTGGACGCAAGTGTTCCAAGCAGCCAGTGACCAGTAAGAGCCCTAACGGCAAGGGCGCAGCTTTCCCTGCTCAGTGACAATAGCTCCTTTGAGCGTTTCGCTGAACGGCGTGGCCAGATCATTCTAGAGTGGCGGCAGGTGATGAGGTTTTCCCATTTCCTGTCGGCTAGGAGGTGGAAATACTCCCTACAGAGTAGTCTGCGAGTGGCCAAGGGCATGTCAACTGACTCCCTCTCCGGCTGAAGAGGGGAGGTTGTACCCTGCCGGGCCAGCTCATCGGCAGCGCAGTTGCCCTCGATGTCCCTATGTCCTGGGACATAGGAGGTCGTACTGCTCCGCCATCTCGTGAAGAGATCTGCGGCAGTCGTTGATGGTCTTCGAGTTGGAAGAAATAGATTCGAGTGACTTCAGGGCGGCCTGACTGTCAGAGAAAATGCATAAGGGAGCTCTGCCCCTAGTGGAGGTGAGCTGATCAAGGGCTTCTTTAATGGCGTAGACTTCCGCCTGAAAGACGCTGCAGTGGTCGGGTAGTCTAAACGAGACGTTTAATCCCAGGTGTTCAGAGTATATACCTCCTCCCACCCGGCCGTCCTATTTTGAGCCATCCGTGTAAATGTGAAGGGACCCTAGGGGTCCAGGGGGTCCTAGGTTCCATGCCGTTCTGTCGGGGATGTAAACCTGGAAGGGTGTGATGGGGTGTTCTGTGGGGACACAGTAGTCAGTGTTTCCCTCAGTAAGGTGTGGAGCAGAGCCGAGGTTCGTGTGTCCGAAACTCAGTCTTCTCCACAGACCCGCGCCCTTCAGCCTTAATGCCGAGAGTGACGCGGTCATCTCTCCCATTAGTTCAATTGGGAGGATGTCCAGGAGAACGTCCAAGGCGTCTCCCGGGGTTGTGCGCAGGCTGCCTGTCATACAGATCTCAGCCATGCGCTGAATTTTTCTTAACTTGCCCAGGCAGGTAGACCGCTTTATAGCTGGCCACCAGATTGACACTCCGTAGAGGAGTATCGGGGGAATGATAGCCGTGTACAGCCAACGGACTATTTTTGGGGTCATTCCCCATTTTAGCCCGATAGCCTTGCGGCAGGTGTAGAGCGCGATTGTGGCCTTTTTGGCCCTCTCGTCCGTGTTAAGGGACCAATCGAGCTTCCTGTCCAGGATAAGACCTAGATACTTGGCCTGATTTTTAAGGGTGAGAGGTACCCCGCAGAGTTTAGGGGGTATAATTTTGGGGATTTTGTATTTCCTGGTAAAAAGGACTAGTTCAGTCTTCGCTGGGTTTACCCCCAGACCAGACCTTGCGGTCCAGTCCGTCAGAAACCGAAGGCTTTCGCTCATCCTGTCACAGAGTGTCTGCGGGAATTTTCCCGTGAACGCCAAGGCGACATCATCCGCGTAGGACACGACACGACAGCCACCCTCTTCTATGCCCTGGAGCAGTTCATTGACCCCCACATTCCATAGGAGAGGGGAGAGGACTCCGCCCTGAGGTGTGCCTCTGTTGACTTGTCTGGAGATGGTTGACCCCCCCAGTGTTGCCTCCACCGTTCTGCTGCGCAAGATCCGGTCAATGAGACCCACCGAGTGTTGATCAATCCCCAGCTTAGTCAGTGCTGATGTGATTGAGCCTGGAAGGATGTTGTTGAAAGCGCCCTCTATATCTAAGAAGGAGACGAGTGTGAACTCCTTTTCGTGGAGCGATTTTTCTATGATGGTGGTAAGCGAATGGAGTGCTGTCTCTGTCGACCTGCCCCTCCTGTACGCGTGTTCAGATCCTGATAAGGATGATTGGGGAATATTAGTTCTAAGATGCAGGCTGATGAGTCTCTCCAGCGTCTTGAGTAGAAACGAGGAGAGGCTTATCGGCCTGTAATCCTTAGGCGTGCAATGCGATGGCTTGCCTGCCTTGGGGATGAAAACAACTTTTGAGCGGAGCCATCCGTTCGGAATGACCCCTGTATCGAGGATGATAGAGAAGATCAGACGAAACCAGGGAGTGGATAGCTCGGCTGCATAGCTGAGCTGTGCAGGTATGATGCCGTCCACCCCAGGGGATTTATATGGGCTGAAACTGTTAATTGCCCATTTAATGTTCCTTTCAGTAAGGAGGTATGCCATTTCGGACGGACCTCGCCGTGTCGGGGGGTTAGGTGGGCTGCTCTGGGAAGAGCTAGCGGGGAAGTGGGCATCCAGGAGAACCCCGAGGGTTTCTTCACTGGATGTCGTCCAGCTGTCGTCAGGGCACTTGACGAAGCCCGGGTTGGAGGGCGTCGACGAGAGGATCTTCCTCAGCCTAGACGCCTCAGAGTAGTCCTGGATTCCTGAACAAAAGTCGGACCAGGCCCTTCTTTTGGCCTTTCTTAGTTCCCTGTTATACAGGGACAAGTTCGATTTATAGAGACACCAAGATGCGTCCGTGTTGACGCTCTTGGCTGTATTGAAGGACTGCCTCGTGGTCTTCTTGAGGCAGCTTAATTCCTTACACCACCATGGTGGCTTCTTCCCAGTCTTCCCCCCATTCTTGCTACGGGGGCAGGACCTATCTAGAGCCGTGCTACAAGCATCGGTGAAAGTTTCAACGAGACGCTCCAGCTCCTCTGGACAGAAGTCCGAGAGGGTTGGGGCTGGAGGGGGCTTTAGGATCTTACTCAGCTGGGATCTGTATTTCCCCCAGTCAGTCCTCCGGGGGTTCCGGAAAGTGACTGGGTTGAACCTATCGAAACCTAGCGTGAATTGGATGTATCTATGGTCAGAGAATGAGTGCTTCTCCAGCACTCTGCAAGACTTAAGAAGGTCCTTCAGGGATTCAGAGAGAAGGGTGATATCAAGTACCTCCCTTCGGTTTTTGATGATAAAGGTGGGCTCATTACCTGAGTTTTCCACCAGTAAGTTGGATGCACGGATAAAATCAAAAAGAGACTCACCCCTGTCATTGGTGTTAGTGCTGCCATCAGTGGTGGTGGGCGTTCGCGTCGCACCCGATGATGAGACCCAGGCCCAGTCTTCTACTGTCCTCGGTTTCAGGGTTGGGGGGATGGGGTCCTGATCGTGCCCCAGGTATGCAGAGCATATCCAGAGGGAACCGTTTGGTCCCTCTAGACATGCGGTTATTATGTCTTCATTGCTGAAATTGGGAAGCAATAAAAGAGTTAAGTCTTTCTTTGCGAGAATGCAGGCTCGCGATTTACCTGTTGTGGAGGCTGCGTATAGCCTATAGCCGGCTGCCCTCAACCCTTGGATTCTGTCGCCACAGGGCTCCTGGATGAGGACAGCGTCTGTGCCACCTTCTGTCAGGTGGATGAGTAGAGCAGCGGAGGCTGCTTTACTGTGTGGAGGTTTATCTGCAGGAACGTCAAAGACATTCTGCACTTTCACCTCCACCACAGTAGTGTCGGCGTCCGAGAGTGGCTCATCCTCTTCCTCGGACATTCCGACCTCGCGAAGGCCCCTCGCCAGTTCGCTCTCTTCGGAGGCGTAGTCCTCCAGAATGTCCTCGTCGTCAGACAACCCTGGCGCCTCCTCCCATAGAGGGGATGTCGGGGTTACTCAGCTGCAAGAGCTTGAGTATTTTCTCCGGCTCCGCCGGCTTGTGGGACAGCCATGCCCTGGCTCTCGGTTTGCTGGGGATCTTGTCCCAGTCTACGACGACGAGCTTCGCACCGGGGTAAACCTCACCCAGTCCTGCGATCGCCCGCTTATAGAAGGTGACGGAGGCCGTGTCCTCGCACGCGATCACCTACACGCCACCCTGGTGCCATCCGGCATCTTCGCATCGGGGCAGGATCTTGCCCTTGGTCACCTCGGCGAAGGACCGCTGGGGCTGCACCTTGGTCCGCTTCGGCTGCGGTGGTTGCACCTCCGATGAGCGCTGGCGTTTGGCAGTGCTTCTGGGTGGGCACTGGGAGCTACTGCCCTTCCCTCCTTCTCAGGCTTGAAGCCCGGCAGAACACCTCTCGTCCGCCTCCATGGCTGGATTGGCTCGCGCGAGGATAAAAACCGCCCTTCTCCGCTCGTGATAGAGCGGCTTCTTCCTCTGCTGCTGCTGGGCCGTGCTTCCCGGATTGGGGTTGCCTCTGGAGCCGCCTGCGGTGACGTCGAGGGACTTGCCCCCGATCACGCCGGTCGGGGGGCCCATCGGTTCGCCCTTTCCGTTGGCTCCGGCCCCCGGATGAAGGCGCTCTGAAGAGCTCTCCTCCACCTTTTTGACACATTCTCGACCGCAAGGCGTCTTCGAGGTGTTTTTAGCGGGGGGATACCCCCTTTCGCCCTTAAGGTTTGGCGATCACCTATGTTTTGCTTGTTATGTTGTTTATTGTTCATGTTTTGGTCCCACGAGTATGCTAGGTAGGTGATGAGCCGCCACGGTAGAGCCCGCATACCGTGGTAAGCCTAGTTAAAACTGATGGGTCGGCCGGTCCACCAGAGTCCGCATATTAATGTCCAAGCACCCCCCGGACACGCATCCCTCGGCATATGCTGTTCCACCTTGGATTGGGGTAATTTTTTGGGCAGGAGTTTTCTTCTCCCCGCCCGACTACCATTTGTCAGCATCCTCAGCAGAGACATGACCGTACTGGGACCTGCTTCCAGCCGCCCTCACGGGGAGAGTATAGTCGCACTTCCAACGGTGCAAACAGTTACGGCAGGTGATTTCTCACCCGTTATTCCCCCTGTCCGCCCGCTGGCTGACGGCTGCGTAGGTCTAACGTAGAGATAAACTTTGCGTTCCTCAGCCGTTCCAGGATGTGGCTGATGCGCGGCAGCGGATACGCGTCCGGGACGGACTTCGCGATCAATTGCCGGTAATCGACACACATTCGCCATTGGCCGGTCTTCTTCCGTACCAGAACCAAGGGTGCGCTGTGAGGGCTGTGTGAAGGCTCTATGCATCCTTGCTCCTGTTCGTCGATGATTGAAATAGCGCTGTTTGATCGGTCGGTCGTCCTTCATTGTTATTCGGTGCTCGGCTATGTTGGCTACTCCTGCCATGCCTTCGAATAGTGTCAGCTGCTCCTTGAGGAACGCTCGTACACGAGGCGGGATTAAGCTATCGCCTTCTGGGTTTCCTGGGTCGGGTATTTGTGGACTCGGTGTCTCTGGCTCTGGGTTATCATTTCTCTGGGTCTCCGGCTCTGGGTTATAATAACTATGTGTTTTTGGCTCTGGGTTATGATATCTCTGTGTCTCTGGCTCTGGGTTATAATGACTCTGTGTCTCTGGCTCTGGGTTATAATGACTCTGTGTCTCTGGCGCTGGGTTATAATGACTCTGTGTCTCTGGCTCTGGGTTGGAATCGTTGTCGGATCCCTCTTCGTTGTTCTCCATGGTTATTTCTGTATCCTCTTCGTTCCGTGGTCTTATCTGATGCCTAGGCGGGGTTCGGTGGTCGAGGTCCTTATGCCGTCTATTTGCCGGGGTGGTCTGTGGGGTCGAGGTCGAGACTCGGGTTCCATTGGCGTGTTTCGCTCTGTAGCGCTATGTCTGGCCGGGTCGTTATCTCCAGGTCTGCGCCAAGATAGTGTGAGACTGGCGGTCCCACATCGAAGGGTAGTGCCTATGGTGGCCAAGAAGTCCATTCCTAAGATCAAGGGTTCTAGCATAGCTGGCATAACTAGGAGAGACACCTGGATCGTCTTTCGAGCAAGCGTTACGTTTGCCAGCAGTAATCGGGTAACCTCAACTCGCGACGTGTTCGCCAGATTAATCTGGGTGCGGATCTCTCGGAACTGGTGGGGTTGTCCACTTCGGCAATGTCTTAGCTTATGAAACTCCTGGAGGCCCCTGTGTCGATGGTGGCTAATCGTACATGTCCACCAATCTCGACTTCGGCGGCGATCCTCCCCCTCTCTATCCTCAGTGGTGCGTTTATTGGCGGCGCTCGGTTGGGTTGGTCCCCAGCGGATTCCGCCAGTCGCGGGGACCCGTCTCGTTTCCCTGTTGTGGACGCCGGCAGCACTCCACCGTGCGTATTCCTCTGCGGCCGCAGTCCCAGCAATAGTACTGGCGGGGGTTTCGGCAGTCATGGCTGAGGTGTCCAGCCTCTCCACAATTCCAACATGCGTCTCGTACATTAACGCGGGGAGCGGACGCTGACACTCGGTTGACTCTAGCCGGCATTGATACTCTGGGCTCGTGTGGTGCGCGCAGGATATTTCCCCGGCTGTTTTCCCCGTGGGACAAAGGCAAAGCTCGGGTCGGAGCGGTGGCACTCGGTGCAGGCATAGAAACTTGGTTGGCGTTGTGGCGCCCTAGGTCTCGTATCTTGACAGCTTCGAACTCAGTGGCCAAGTGGACAAAGTCCCCGATGGTCCGGAACTCGCTACGGCGGATATACATATGGTATTCCGGGGCCATGTTCTCGTAGAGCCTGTTCAGCTCCTGCTCTTCGGTGTAGCCGGCGTGACGCATGAGAATGCGAAGGTCTAATATGTAGTCCTTGAAAGTCTCCCCGTCCAGTTGCTCACGACGCCGAATCTGGTCATCTAAGCGCTGGAGGTACCTAGGCGGGAGGAAGAACTCCAAAAACTCTCTCCGAAAGCTGGCCCAATCAGCCCCTTGGAGTCGGCTGGTTTGGAACCATTTATCGGCTCTGCTCGTCAGCAGTTCCGCCATGGCTCGAGGAAGGAGCCCGAAGCCTATGCCATAGGATACAGCTCGGCTCTCTACCTGCTCTATGAACACATGTGGGTCAGAATAACCGTCGAATTGGAGACCCCATTTGCGGATTCTCTCCGGCACGCATACATATTCGCGGCGGTGTCGGTCGCCGCTCGGGTCAAAGGAGTTTTCGTGGGTCGTGTCGAGCGAAGAAGGGGCGGAAAGAACGATACCCCTGGTATTTGCGATTACGAGGGGAGGTTCCGGGGTTCGACCCGGCGTTTATACTGGCGAGGTGGCCGCTGGGGCCAGCCCGGTCCTCATCGCGAGGAGCTGGGCTACTGGATCGGAGTGTACATCGTTTCTCTAAGTCGGAGAGTCGGGCCCATACTTCTTGGGTCTGTTCCGAATCTTTTACTAGAGTCGACGACGCCGTCGGCAGGGAATCCGAATTCCTCAGCAAAGGATAACAGGTCGGCCTTGAGTCGGCCATAAATCCACCGTGTGGAGACCCCCGGATTCTTAATTTTACGTGGAACGAACTCACTGGGCATTTTCTGGTCGGCGTCCATGGCTGTGGGTTTCGGCTCTGGGCTTTCTCGTCTTTCAAATGGTTCTAAGCGTCTTTCTCGCTGGTCTTCACTTCTCGGGTGGTTGTGTCTTCGTGTCTATGGTTTATCGTAACTGGCACTGATCTCGCTTTCCGCTTCGGGGATGCGTCTCTTTTTGAATTGGTTTGTTCTATTTTGAATTATCACTGCACTGGCACTCGTTCGCGTGGACTGGGCGGTTTTGCGGCTAAGCACGTGGGCTTGATTCTGGACGCTCGGACTGTTACTTCGAGTGTCTTGCACGGTCGCGGGCACTCTGTTCACTGTTTGGTTATTTTTCGCGGTATTTTGAGGTTATGTCACTATTCTGGAGGCTTCGCGCTCCGTATACAGATGGTAATATTCCTGGTATTTCTCCCTATCAGGTCCCTGCTCGGGCGCCACCTGTGACGAGGTTTCTATGGCCGGGGTGAGATCTCAGTCGCGACCAAGGAACCTACACAAGAAATTTGTATAGAAGGGTGGAACCTGTAGTTAGGAATTTTGTATGCAGGAGCGGAGAGACCGGCAGAGACTGGCAGCCGATCTGGTAACTCTGGCAGCCGGTCTGGTAACGAGGGGGCGGGGGAGTCATGGGAATCCTCGGGACACTGGGGCTTCTCGGGCCTCCTCCTCCGGATAATCACGAAGGCTACGGGGTTTCTACCACTCCGGATGGTCGCGGAGGCTACCGGGGTTGGTGGGCAGGCCAAGGGCTTAGCGGCGTGAACTCGGGAGTTCCGGTGCGGATGCGAGACCAAACGCAGAGGAACCGTCGGATCACGCAACGTACGCTGGCATAGGATCGGGGTGAGGGGGAAGCGGAGGTGCAGACTCGGGAGTTTTGTGCACTAGGATCGCATGCAAGGAGTGGGAGGCAGAGGTGGTCGGGTTGGAGGAAAAAGGCACTACGATTTAGTTGCAATGGTATGTTTCTTTTATTTCAATAATAGGCTGCCCCTGGCTGCGGCCAAAGGGGAAGGGGAAAACAAGTGGCTTACGTGCTCTAGCTATGCTACTCGGTGCAGCGGGAAAAGGCTGTCGCCGCTGATGCTCTGGCGTCTGCAGTTAGGGCCGCGCGAAAAGGCTTTCGCCGCGGATATTTTCGCGATTGGAGTTCGTACAGCGGGAAAAGGCTGTCGCCGCTGGGTTTTGCTCGCGCACACACGTGTTTTCTTGGGGGCTTTCGAAGCTTGCGATCACTGTGTCTGTTTTCACGTCTATCTCTGCTCGCGACCGGAACCAAAAAGCCACGATCTCCGGTTTAGTGGTCGCACCTCTTCGATCGCTTTTGTATCGATCTATCGTATCGAACTATCGGTGTTCTAGGTTGCCACCTGGGCACTTATGAAGGGTAATCCTTGGGACTTCGTGCCCCTAATAAAACTATCGATATTGGTGGACTCCGTGTCCTTAATAAACTATCGTTATAACATTGTAAGCTTAATTATTACTTATATTATTTACATATACGTGGGCGTGTAATATTAAGAGTTTGTATGACCCTTGAAAAAGGGTCGTTACAACAGCAAAATATGCGGTGGAAAAAGACACAATCAATAATGTACTCTGTCTCTTTCACACGCGGAATTTTTGTACATTCTTTTTCGGTTCTGTAATTCGCACACTGCGTAGCAGAGCACACAGTCCGAAAATCGACCAAGGTCACGCAGAAGAATGACAATATGCAAGAAAATAACTGAAGTTTACAGTTGCTTTTGCATATTTATTTTTGATCTCCTTTTTTAAACCCGCTGCATTGGTATTGTAATATTTCTATTCACTGACTTCATTACTCGAGCGGCTTCAGTCGTTTCGGATGTACCAGAATGTCAGACCACGCATTTTACTCATTGGAGCCCAAGCTAAAGAAACAAATTTCGACTGGAATGTGTTGAGTGGAATTATTATGGATGACGGGTCAATTCTAAATGATTTGGTTTACTGCCGCTCATGTCGAAAAATCCTAATGTGTTGGCAATTAAACCTCAAATTTATCCAGGCACAAATGCTGTCAATCCTTTAAGCAACCAACTGCCCTGCTGATTTAGTCTACTTCAGACAAAAAGGAGTCGTTAAATGCAGTTTTAAAGTGGATTGTGGAGGACTGCCGCCAGTTTTCGGCCGTGACTGGATCCGGCTTTAAGGGGATGTTCTTTCAGATTTGGCCGAAATAAGAGCAAAACTTTGAGAATTTTTTGTGTGTGACGAAGTCACAATCCTACATATGTAAATATACATAGCTATTCAGTGCGAAAACCGAGACCAGAGCGACGACGCATGCGCCGAAATACCCAGAGCGGGAGAACGGTGCTACCGGCACGATCGAATGCGGGAGCGAAAGTGAGGCAAAGTGACGCCACCTACGCTCGGCGACAAAGCCGACAGAACTCCCGGCGGAATGAGGCCATCGTCAAGCTACAATAAGAAGAGCTTGAATTAATTAGTCCCGCCACCACGCGGTTGAGCAACACTTGTCCGCCGTCGCGAGTGTTGCGCTACCACCGTCGCCCAGGACCTCGACAGGATCGCCGAAAGGACGCCGCCTTTTCCCCAAGGAGTGTGTGTTTGTGCGGGTGAGCGATGGCCGCGGGCCACAATTTGCTAGGGGCCGGAGAAAGGTGCCCGCCAACTTAAGGCCCTTCTCTCCCCCCTCCCCTCCGTTTCTCTTCGGCCGCCGGCCATATATATTTAAATAATTAATTATTATCGCTGCCTGGCGAAGGCGCTCGATGGATTAGGGCTCTTCGCCACCATTACCTACCTACCACATAATATTATAGAGTAAATAAATATACGAAGTGGAGATCTTTCGCCTCTTATCTTGCCCCTTCCGCTCCGGGTTCCCCGTGTTCCCCTCTCTCGTCACTGGGCCCCCCGCCGCTCGGAAAGTCTACCAGGCGGGGCATAGGTGGACCATCCGGAAATTCCTCCGGGTCCAGGGGTGCACGCCGTTCGGAAATTCTTCCAGGTGTGGCGCATAGGTGGACCGTCCGGAAAATCCTCCGGGTCCAGGGGCATAGGCGGACTGACCGGAAATCCCTCCGGGTTCGCAGGGACCGCCGATCGGAAATCCTTCCAGGCGGCTTTCTCTCTTTTCTCTCTCTCTCGTTTAGTTCGACCCCATTAAAAAATAGTTAAAACTTCGGCCCCTTTTTGTCCTGGCTGTCTCAACAATTTATAAATTTTTGTGAGGACCTCTGGAGCCGCTGAGGTTTACCCCGGCCAGAGACGCTTCCTTACATGTGTGAAAATGATAAGACCTACAAAGTCGGGCTTTGGAACATAAATGTATTATTTATTAATGAATAAAAATGAACTTTTTTTTTTATTCAAATTGTCAGATTTTTCACGAAACCATGTTTCGAAAACTCTTGTTAATCGTAAATCTAGTTCAATTAATGCGATTCAAACAATGTTTCATATCGACCAAGTCCGAGCGCTATGGAATAAGGTCGAAAAAGAATATGACGCTTGTTCAGAGCAAATTTCAGTTGACTTAGAGGGCGGGTGGACACCTTGCCTACTCTATAGGCAAAATACGAGTATGACTATTTTATTTACGAAAGGTGTGCCGCAAAGCTCATGGAACAGATCAGATATGATCGCATCTAAAACAGTTCAAATCCAACCCGTTCCGCCCCATAACTCCTTTCCGTCTGGCTATCGCCTTCCTCCTTGAGAAACAGAAGTTTTCTCGGGCGGTCTGTATAGACAATCCTGCGCTGACCCCTGTTGAAAAGTTGTTCTATCTAAATGCCAAGACTAGTGGTGAAGCTCATTCAATAGTTTCCAATTCGCCACTCACCAACGATGGTTTCCGCTCAGCCTGGAAAACCCTATCTGAGCGTTTTTAAAACAAACGAGTGCTGGTGAACAGCCAACTGAAAAAGTTATTAAACATGCAGTCCGACGCACAAGAATCTTCGGCAGCCTTGAAGGAGCTGCAAAATATGATCCAAAACTGCCTTACATCCCTAAATTTGTCCGGCCTTCCTACGGATAATTGGGATTGTCTCCTGGTGTATGTGTGATCCACGCAGCTTTCAAAAACTGACACTCTCATTATGGGAGCAATCTATACCGAACAAAACCGACATTCCTAAGTGGACTGAGCGCCATAAACCTCTAGAGGCCATAGATTATATACATCCTACTACGTTGCACCTCCATCCGTCGGAAACGGAACCCTCCGACGTGTCGCCACGAATACTGAAATCCTTCAGTACAAGGATCGCTCCGATACCCAACAGATGCGATTTATGTTCCAAAGAGAACCATCCAGTTTGTATATGTCCACGCTTCCTGCAGATGACGACCGAGGATCGAACATCTTATATCCAGAAAAAGCAGTTGTACTTGAATTGCTTACCAAGCGGTCATCAACACCGCAATTCCACAAGCGTCCACAAATGTTCCACGTGTCGCGGTCGGCATCACACTTTGATGCATCCAATCAACTGCTCCTCCAGTGTACCGATTACTTCTGATACTGTATCCGATCCGATCCAAAGAACTTCCTCGTTCTCTACACGAGTGACTACTGCTCCCGATTCCTCCAATTACTGGGTTCCATACGACGAGATGAAATGCAGACGTTCCCGAGGTATTTTATCCTACCCACGCCGAGTCTGCCAAGGGAACCATCCTCTTCGGAAGTGCCACCGTTTCCTTCGGCTTAGCGCTAAGAAACGGCTCCAGGCAGAGATCGAAAAGAAGTACTGCGTCAATTGCCTGGCCCATCATCATTCTACGGGATCTTGCCGCAGTGACGACCGATGGCAGTCGTGTAACCAGGATCACCAAACTCTCCTACTTGTCGACGAGCGCTCAGCGTATCCAACGCTTTCGCGAGCTAAGGCCTCCTGATATTTTTGCTGCGTATCCTTGCCATGGGGGGGGGGAGAATGTTCACGCCAAAAGGGCGCTTATTTTCCGGAGGCAGTGGGATCCCGTACACTCGCTCTCTCTCTCCCTCTTCCACTGCACTTTCGTGCATAGAGCTTCTAATCCGCTCACCCCAAGCTAGCTTTAAGTCTTCTAGTACTAGTACTAATTTCCATACGAATCAATAAAGACCCCAAACGCACGTCGCGGAATACTCAGCAAGTTCTGCCGTGTTTTTACTTATCGAGTGTTCCAGGTTAAAGCCATCCACCTCCGAAAAACATCAAACGAACATTTCTTGGAGTCACGATGCATTTCGAAAAGGAGTTTAAGATGGTGAGCCTAATCTTGGGTCTTAAATCGATGAATTTTCAACGATCCACTACAGCTACAGTAGTAGAGTTCGACATTAAAGATATGGAGAAATTTAAATTTGTGACCGACAGGGGAACCAAAACAATTAAGGCATTACAATCCAACGCGCTCCTCAATTGTAGCAGCCATTTATTTGCAAATGTACTAGACAAATCTTTTGAAGAAACCATTGAACTGGCTGACGTATTGGTTGGTTGCAAAAAAGTTGTAAAATATTTAAAAAAAATCACATTTACAAGACAAGCTAGCAACATCATAAAAAAATCCATGCAAAACGCGGTGGAACTCCAATTATACAATGTGTAAATCTATTATTGACAAGTGGCCCGAAATTAATAATATATTAACAGAAAACAATGAAAACCATAGACTGCTGCAAATAAACATAAATACACTAAACGTTACAGTTGAGCTTTGCAAAAATTTTTAAATTATATTTTAACAAATGCAAACTTGCAGTTCAGCATCGCTTTGTTTTGTAATACCATCAATTTTTAAAGTGAAAAAATTATGCGAAACAATTATTTTGGATACGTCTCCAATTTCAACTCTAAAAAAAAAATCAATTATTATTTTTGTGAAATATGGGAAAAAACATGGCATTATATCATAAAGTTGCCTTTTTTTTATATCCACCAGCTATAAATATCCAAGAAAATTATATATGTATATGAAATTAAAGATTTTCTTTTTAAAAGAAATGGAAAAAGTATATTATAGCAACATTTCACATCCAATACCTACAACTAGCGACAGCCCCATAAATCCAAATCCATATAGTCTAGCCACATCTTTATCAAAACATTTCGATACAGATTCTCCAATACTTAAAAATAAAATCTTTTTCTCCGATATGCTAAAAAATACCTCTTCAAATCTGCTCAACATTACTGCGAATGAAGAACTTGAAAAATACTGCAATGAAAAGGTTTTCATTATCGAAGACTTCGAGGTTGTGAAGTGGTGGAAAAATAACTAATCATTTTATCCCAAACTTTGGCCGTCAGCCAATGGGCAGACAGGGGGAACAACGGGTGAGCAATCACCTGCCGTAACTGTCTGCACCACTGGAAGTGCGACTATACTCTCCCCGTGAGGGCGGCTGGAAGCAGGTCCCAGTACGGTCATGTCGCTGCTGAGGATGCTGACAAATGGTAGTCGGGCGGGGAGAAGAAAACTCCTGCCCAAAAAATTACCCCAATCCAAGGTGGAACAGCATATGCCGAGGGATGCGTGTCCGGGGGGTGCTTGGACATTAATATGCGGACTCTGGTGGACCGGCCGACCCATCAGTTTTAACAAGGCTTACCACGGTATGCGGGCTCTACCGTGACGGACCATCCCCATCCCAGCATACTCGTGGGACCAAAATTATGAATCACAATAACAAAAACAAAACCGTAGGTGGCCGTCAGACCTTAAAGTCGGCAGCGGGTGTACCCCCCTCAAACCCCAACTCGAAGACGCTTTGCGGTCGAGTGTGCAAGGAGGAGGAGGAGAGCTCTTCAGAGCGCCTTCATCCCGGGACCAGCGCTACTGGTAAGGGCGAACCGATGGGCCCGCCGAGCAGCGTGATCGGGGGCAAGTCCCTCGACGTGACTGCAGGCGGCTCCAAAGGCAACCCCTCCCCAAACGCAACAGAGGAAGAAGCCGCTCTACCATGAGCGGAGAAGAGCGGCCTTCATCCTCACCCGAGCCAACCCAGCCATGGAGGCAGACCCGGAGCAAGCGGGTCTCATAAAATGGGCGAAAGGTATACTGCCTGACTTCCAGCCTGAGAAGGCGGGGAGGGCGGTTGCCCCCAAAGCCCAGCAAGCCAGCACCGACGCGGGCAGGAGCACCGCCAAACGCCAGCGGTCTGCGGACGTACAACCGCCGCAGCCGAAGCGTTCCAAGGTGCAGCCTCAGCGGTCCTTCGCCGAGGTTACTAAGGGAAAGATCCTGATTGGAGTGGTGGACGAGGGCTCCAGTGACGGACACATCCCGAGGGACCAGTGGCGGTGGATCGTTGGGGAACTGCACAATAGGTTCGTGGAGGAGCTGTTCGCGTCAGGTGGGGCACTGCCCCGTTGTGAGGATGCCGGCTGGCATCAAGGAGGCGTGAAGGTGATCGCGTGCGCAGCGTCGGTCACCTTCTACAAGAGAGCGATCGCGGGATTGGGAGAAGTGTTCCCAGGCGCGAAGCTCGCGGCTGTCGACTGGGACAAGATCCCCAGCAAGCCTAGAGCCAGGGCGTGGCTTACGCACAAGCCGGCAGAGCCTGAGAAGATTCTCAAGCTTCTGCAGCTGAGTAATCCCGACCTCCCCTCCTCTGATTGGCGAGTCGCCAAGGTTGAGGAGGCCGTTGGTCCGAGGCGCCAGGTTGTCCTGACTCTCAATGAGGGGACAGTCGAGGCGCTGAAGAGAAACGGGGGAGCACTCAGATACGGCTTCGAGAGCGTAGCCGTCCGTATTTATAAGGCAGACGCAAAGCCGGGCCTTAAAGAGGAGGATCCCGATATAGAGGGACCTCTCATAGAGGAGGCGCCCCAAGGATTGTCCGACGAGGAGGACATCCTGGAGGGGTACGTCTCCGAGGAGAGCGAGCTCGCGAGGGGCTTGAGCGGAGTCGGGATGTCCGAGGAGGAGGACGGGTTGGACGAGCCGACCTCGGACGCCGACATCACTGTGGTGGAGGTCAAGCAGCAGAATGTCGTTGACGTTCCTGCAGATCAACCTCCACCACAGTAAGGCAGCTTCCGCTGCTCTACTCGACCACCTGGCGGAAGGTGGCACCGACGCTGTCCTCATACAGGAGCCCTGGCTATAGGCTGTACGCGGCCTCTACAACAGGTAAAACGCGAGCCTGCATACTCGCTAAGAAGGACTTAACCCTTTTTATGCTTCCTATTTTCAGCAATGAAGACTTCCTAACAGCATGTCTAGAGGGACCAAATGGATCCCTCCGGATATGCTCCGCATACCTGGGGCACGATCAGGACCCCATCCCCCCAACCCTGAGGCAAGCCACCGAGGACAGCAAAAAGCTGGGCGTGGACTTGATCATCGGGTGCGACGCCAATGCCCATCACCATCAATGGGGCAGCACTGACACCAACGACAGGGGTGAGTCTATTTTTGATTTTATCCTTGCATCCAATTTACTGGTGAGATATCACCCTTCTCTCTGAATCTCTTAGAGATACTCTAAAGTCGTGGAGGGTGCTGGAGAAACACTCCTTCTCCGACCACAGGTACATCCAATTCGCGCTGGGCTTCGATAGATTCAACTCGGTCACTTTTCGGAACCCCCGAAGAACTGACTGGGTGAAATATAGATCCCAGTTGAATAAGATCCTAAAACCCCCTCCAACCCCAACCAACCTGGACTACAGTCCAGAGGGGTTGGAGCGCCTTGTTAAAACCTTTACCGATGCTTGTAGCACGGCTCTGGATAGGTCCTGTCCCCGTAGTAGGAATGGGGGGAAGACTGGGAAGAAGCCACCGTGGTGGTGCAAAGAATTAGGTAGCCTCAAGAAGACCACGAGGCAGTCCTTCAACCAAGCCAAGAGCGACAATACGGACGCATCGTGGCGCTTATACAAAACAAATTTGGCCCTATATAACAGGGAATTAAGAAAGGCCAAAAGAAGGGCCTGGTCCGACTTTTGCTCAGGAATCCAGGACTACTCAGAGGCGTCTAGGCTGCGGGAGGTCCTATCGACGACGCCCACCAACCCGGGCTTTGTCAAGCGTCGTGATGACAGCTGGACGATCTCTAGTGAGGAAACCCTCGGAGTTCTCCTGGATGCTCACTTTCCTGCTAGCTCGTCTCAGAGCAGTCCGCCTAACCCCCCGACACGGCGGGGTCCGTCCGAAATGGACTACCTTCTTAGTGATAGGAACATCAAATGGGCAATAAACAGTTTCAGCCCATATAAGTCCCCAGGGGTGGATGGCATCATTCCTGCACAGCTTAGCTATGCAGCCGATCTATCCACTTCCTGGCTTCGACTGATCTTCTCGATTATTCTCGACACAAAAGTCCCGCTCAAAAGTCGTCTTCATCCCCAAGGCAGGCAAGCCATCGCATTGCACGCCGAAGGACTACAGACCGATTAGTCTCTCCTCGTTTCTACTCAAGACGTTGGAGAGACTCATTGGTCTGCATCTCAGAACTAACATTCCCCAATCATCCCTATCTGGATGTCAACATGCGTATAGGAGAGGCAGATCGACAGAGACAGCACTCCATTCGCTTACCACTTTAATAGAAAAGTCGCTCCACGAAAAGGAGCTCACACTTGTCGCCTTCCTAGATATTGAGGGCGCTTTCAACAACATCCTTCCAGGCTCAATCACGACGGCACTGACTAAGCTGGAGATTGACCAACACACAGTGGGTCATTGACCGGATACTGCGCAGCAGAACGGTTGAGGCAACACTGGGGGGGTCAACCATCTCCAGACAAGTCAACAGAGGCACACCCCAAGGCGGAGTCCTCTCCCCTCTCCTATGGAATGTAGCGGTCAACGAGCTGCTACAGGGCATAGAGGAGGGTGGTTGTCGTGTTGTGGCCTATGCGGACGATGTTGCCTTGGCGTTCACGGGAAAATTCCCGCAAACCCTTTGCGATAGGATGAGCAACAGCCTTCGGTTTCTGGCGGATTGGACTGCCAGATGCGGACTGGGTGTAAACCCAGCGAAGACTGAACTAGTCCTTTTTACCAGGAAATACAAAATCCCCAATATGGTACCCCCTACCCCTTAAATATCAGGCCAAGTATCTTGGTCTCATCTTAGACAGGAAACTCGATAGGTCCCTTAACACTGACGAAAGGGCCAAAAAGGCCACAATCGCGCTCTATACCTGCCGTAAGGCTATCGGGCTAAAATGGGGAATGACCCCAAAAATAGTCCGTTGGCTGTACACGGCCATTATCCGCCCGATACTTCTATATGGAGTGGCAATCTGGTGGCCAGATCTAAAGCGGTCCACCTGCCTGGGCAAGCTTAGGAAAATCCAACGCATGGCTGAGATCTGTATGACAGGCGGCCTGCGCACGACTCCTGGAGACGCCTTGGACGTTCTCCTGGACATCCTCCCAATTGAAATAATGGGAGAGATGACCGCGGCACTCTCAGCACTAAGGCTGAATGGCGCGGGTTTGTGGAGAAGGACGAGTTTCGGACACACGAATCTCGACTCTGCTTCACACCTTATTGAGGGGAACACTGACTACTGTGTCCCCGCGGAACACCCAATCACACCCTTCCAAGTTTCCATTCCCGATAGAACGGAATGGAATCAAGGACCACCTGGACCACTAGGGTCCCTTCACATTTATACGGATGGCTCTAAATTGGACTGCCGGGTGGGAGGAGGTATATTCTCTGAACACCTGGGATTAAGCGTCTCTTTTAGGCTACCCGACCACTGCAGCGTCTTTCAGGCGGAAGTTTACGCCATCAAAGAGGCCCTTCATCAGCTCCCCTCAATCGGGGCTGGCGCCTCTATTTGCATATTCTCGGACAGTCAGGCTGCCCTGAAGTCACTTGAAGCTATCTCTTCAAACTCGAAGTCCATCAACGACTACCGCAAATCTCTTCACGAGATGGCGGAGCAGTACGACCTCCACCTCATCTGGGTCCCAGGACATAGGGACATCGAGGGTAACTGCGCTGCCGATGAGCTGGCCCGGCAAGGTACAACCTCCCCTCTCCAACCGGAGAGGGAGTTAGTTGACATGCCCTTGGCCACTCGCAGACTACTGTGCAAGGAGCACTTCCACCTTCTCGCGGACAGGAAATGGGAAAACCTAATCTCCTGCCGCCATGCTAGAATGATCTGGCCACGCCGATCAGCAAAACGCTCCAAGGAGCTACTGTCACTAAGCAGGGAAAGCTGCGCCCTTGCCATTAGGGCTCTTACTGGTCACTGGCTGCTTGGAACGCATGCGTCCAGGTTGCGGGTGCACCACAACGACTTCTGCAGAAGCTGTAGAGATGAGGAGGAGGAGGAGACCGTTCTCCACCTCCTCTGTCACTGCCCGGCACTAAGCAGACGAAGACTGCAGTACCTGGGCTGCTTCACCCTTTTAGATCTCGCCGATCTAAGCGGAACATCACCGAGGCAGATAACCCGGTTCATCCAAGGATCGGGTTGGTCCTCTCTCACGTAGGTCATTGGCCCATGAGCTCCTGCAGTGGACGGGGGATCTAGCCTATGCGACATCACAAGGAGCCTCCTTAGTCTCAAGTGGATGGCCCGGCTCTATGCCGGGCTAATCACCGCCCTAACCTAACCTAACCTATCCCAAACTTTCAAAGTTTACGCTGCAGGTGCTTTCTATTCCTGCGAGTAGCGCAGCAGCCGAGCGTGCATTTTCCCTTGCAGGAAATGTCGTTACTGAAAAGAGGAACAGATTAGAGTCTAATGCGCTGAACAGTATAAAAATAAATATGTATAAGTACAAAATATTGTTAAACCTAAATATAAGTTATATTTCTTTACTTAATCCATGAAATCACATGGCACCAAAAATGTTCGTGTTGTTTTTAAACACTCAAATGTGTATGCGGTGGTCGCTGGCACGAGTAAAAAGTCAACCAAGCAGTATATACCTACTCATATTGGCACCGCATAGAAGGAGTGCACAAAAGAAACGAGTAAAAAAACACCGCATCATTTTTTGCAATGCAGATCTCTGCTAGGTACTACCCCACTCATCTCAACACCCGGAGACACCTTGGAGATGTCTCCAAGCGATGTCTCCAAGCAAATTTCCAATTTTCCAAGCATTTATCCAGGAGCCTTGGATAAATGCAGGACGTAGGGCTAAGCACCCCATCTGGTAAGCTGCTCTTTGCAAACGACCAACCTCGCCCTAGAGCGACGTTGTTAATTAACCCTCTACCGCATGCAGAGCCATATATGGTTTCTCACTTTCAATAATTTTTTTTTGGTGATAAAACGGTACATACGCTCATTCATTGTTAACAGTTATTCTTCTTTGCACTTTTTTCTATTGGAATTCGATGTGCAGAACTTTTTCATGTTGTCTTCTCTCGCGTTTTAATCAGTTTTGTGCAAGCACCTCAAGCAGACGAACGAAATTGAACATTGCTGTATTTGAAAAGGAATTTACTATATTAAAAAAAACACCATTAGCGCTTGAAACTATTTTTTTTCGAAAAGAATATAAAGTTGTCTATAATAATTAATATAATTTTACTATTCGGTAAGCAAATATAAGTACTATTTTTTGCAATAAACTGCTGACGCCATATATGGCTTCATTTTTTTTTCCCCCAAACTATAGCCCCAAAAAAAAAAAAAATCCAAATATATGTTATTTTCACCTAAATAAAACAATATTTACAAAAAAAAAAAATTTTCCTTCAATATTTCTATGCTCATGCAGTAGAGGGTTAACAAAAATTTAACATTCGTTCCCCTTTCACAGTTCATCACTGAAGACCTGGTGGTAGTTTGGGTTAAAATACCCACTGCCCATAGCGAGCAAGAAGCAGTGCTGGCCTCCACCTACCTTCCCGGACACTCGGAAGATGTGCCTACTGCGGCTACCTGTGCCCTGATAGAGCACTGCCAGAAGAACCGGCTCAGGTGGATAATCGCCTGCGATGCCAATGCGCATCACACGGTCTGGTGGAGCAGTGACATCAACAAAAGAGGTGAGTGCCTTCTTGAGTACATTATTAGTAAGAACGTAGGTTTACTAAATCAGGGAAGCGAGCCTACATTTATTAATGCAATTAGAGAGGAAGTCCTTGATCTTACTCTCTGTAGTATAGATAAGTTGTCCGTTGTCTCAAACTGGCATGTTGCAAGTGAGATCACTATGTCAGATCACCAGCACATTAGATTTGATATAGGATGCGCCTTGCAATGTAACCTAGTTACTAAAAATCCCAAACACACCAACTGGGATCTTTTCTGCTTTGAACTTGAGCAATAAAGAAACTGCTCCACCCGTCCGATAATATGCATAGACGAGTAAGAGCTTCTACAATAAAGAGCTGAGAAGGTCAAAACAGACTACGTGGCGTCACAACGAGCAACCTACTCCTCACTTTCCTGGGTGCGTGGCTATTGAGCAACCAATCTCGGAGAGTAAGCCACCTCTCTGGACTGGGAGTAGCCACCTGCGCATGGCAATGGCGGCAGACTCCAATAGGACTGAGGGAGGGGAACCCCCTATCGCTGTTTCTGAACTGTTTCATCCAAATAGCGCACAATGGGCTTTACAGCGTTTCAGCCCATACAAATCACCTGGACCAGATGGACACTTAACAAGCAAATGGGCTAAAGTGAAAGTTGTGTTCATACCTAAGGCAGGGAAGAAAGAATCCCAATTGCCTAAGTCATATAGACCAATTAGTCTTAGCTCCTTCTTCCTTAAAACTCAACAAATAGCACTGGGTGCCTTTTTAGATATCTCAGGAGCCTTTGACAACACGTCATACGAGGCTATTCGTGCCTCTCTTGTACGCAAAAATGTCGCAACACCCATTATTAGGTGAATTCTGGAAGTGCTTAAATACAGAATCATAACTGTAGACCTTGGAGGAACCATGCCCTCAAGGGGGAGTACTCTCTCCTCTCTTGTGGACTCTAGTCATCGAAGAGCTACTTTATGAGCTCAACAATTTGGTGTTCCCCACTCAAGGCTACGCTGATGATCTAGTCATCTATATAGTGGGCTGGCATACTTAGGTGTTACACTTGACTCCAAGCTCAATTGGAATTCACACCTGGAAAAGACCATAAACAAAGCCACTCGAGCACACTTTGCTTTGCTTGAACATGGGGCCTAAGTCCCAAAATTATCTACTGGTCTTTTAACACTGTGATAAAACCGATCTTAACCTATACATCTCTTGCTTGGTGGACGAAGTCTACCCAGGGGAAAGCTGCGGCTGCACTTAACAAATTATAACGACTGATCTGCATAGGCATTACTGGAGCCATCCGGACATGTCCCACTGTAGCACTGGGACACTGGACTTTACCAATTACACTGAAAAAGGAGGACTGCCTGGGGGCACATCGCCTTCAAAACATCACCAATATCAAAAGTGGTGATCTTACCGGGCATCTTAGGGTCCTTGAACCTCTTATAAATCAGCCCATTCTGCGCGTAACTGACGAGCAGAAACCGAAACTTGTTTTCCACAGTCTTGTACACTAGGAATGAATGGTAAACAAAATCAATATCTCTACCCAGTGGATCACAAACATGGTACACTGATGGGTCGATACTGGTAAACGGTGACACCGGGAGTGGTATTTTTGGACCAAGGTTCAACAAATCCAAAGCCATGGGAAAGTCGCCAACCATTTTCCAAGCAGAGATACACGTCATAGAAATCTGTGCAATATAATAATATAAATATTAAACTACAAAAAAACATACATTTCAAGTAATTAAACAAAAAAATTGTGATTCCGATGCAGTTCTGCGGTGGCATGTTTTTTCTCAGATGGGTCCACGCCCGGAAACGTATCTTCTAAAATTTTTGATCTACAACAAAAAACCAAACATTTTCTGAATCCATATTGATGTCCCCAGGGAACCACGTAGGGGTTTTCTTTTAAATGTATTTTTCGTAAAATGGCGACAGTTTAAAAAAAAAATCCCAATTTGACCATGAAATTCATCACATTTTTATTTATTATTTTATTTATTTTATTTTTCACTTTTCCAAAAAACCCCTACGTAGTTCCCTGCGGACAACAATTTCAAACGTACTGTAAAAATTTGGAATCGATCGGTAAAGATTTGTTCGAGTTATGTTTCCGACCAGATCAAAAAAAGTGGTTTTGAGATAAAATGTAAAATCGTATGTAAAATCGTGAGAGGTCCTGCGGCAGAACTTGAAATTCAGGCATTTAAAAAATTTTCCCGGACTTCATCTTTTAGTATATCATTCTTAAGACCCTAAATGACCTTTAGCAATAAACAAATATTTTTTAATTTTAAAAAAATTCTACAGTGTTGTACCCCTTAACCCATTAATAGCCAAGAGTGTTTCAAACCAAAATTTAATTAATGCATTGACTTATTTTAATAGAAAACGATATAGTGAATCGGGAACATATGATTTTATAACAAAAAACCGTTATTCAATATGTTTTTGAGCATGTACCCGAGCAGGTACAATGGCAGAATGCATCTTACATATAACTTAATTGTTTTTTTGTGTGGTAAATCTTAAAACAATCTTTTTCTACACAAAGCGTGATGTCACAAAGCTCACAAATCCATCTTACTCTATTGTGACATTGACGACAGCGTAATGGGTTTTCAATCCTTTTAGGAAAGTGATTTCCAGGAGTAATTGGAACAGAGGAAACTATTGATCGCTTCGAAGTTGATGGCGCATTTGTGTAATTTCGTAGATAATGGCACACAAAAGTACGATGAAAATTTAGCAAATCCATATTACAGTTGTTAGCTGTTTTTTACAACTTCCATGCGTTCCAGGCTACGTGGCGTCACAACGAGCAACCTACTCCTCACTTTCCTGGGTGCGTGGCTATTGAGCAACCAATCTCGGAGAGTAAGCCACCTCTCTGGACTGGGAGTAGCCACCTGCGCATGGCAATGGCGGCAGACTCCAATAGGACTGAGGGAGGGGAACCCCCTATCGCTGTTTCTGAACTGTTTCATCCAAATAGCGCACAATGGGCTTTACAGCGTTTCAGCCCATACAAATCACCTGGACCAGATGGACAAGCAAATGGGCTAAAGTGAAAGTTGTGTTCATACCTAAGGCAGGGAAGAAAGAATCCCAATTGCCTAAGTCATATAGACCAATTAGTCTTAGCTCCTTCTTCCTTAAAACTCAACAAATAGCACTGGGTGCCTTTTTAGATATCTCAGGAGCCTTTGACAACACGTCATACGAGGCTATTCGTGCCTCTCTTGTACGCAAAAATGTCGCAACACCCATTATTAGGTGAATTCTGGAAGTGCTTAAATACAGAATCATAACTGTAGACCTTGGAGGAACCATGCCCTCAAGGGAGAGTACTCTCTCCTCTCTTGTGGACTCTAGTCATCGAAGAGCTACTTTATGAGCTCAACAATTTGGTGTTCCCCACTCAAGGCTACGCTGATGATCTAGTCATCTATATAGTGGGCTGGCATACTTAGGTGTTACACTTGACTCCAAGCTCAATTGGAATTCACACCTGGAAAAGACCATAAACAAAGCCACTCGAGCACACTTTGCTTTGCTTGAACATGGGGCCTAAGTCCCAAAATTATCTACTGGTCTTTTAACACTGTGATAAAACCGATCTTAACCTATACATCTCTTGCTTGGTGGACGAAGTCTACCCAGGGGAAAGCTGCGGCTGCACTTAACAAATTACAACGACTGATCTGCATAGGCATTACTGGAGCCATCCGGACATGTCCCACTGTAGCACTGGGAGTCATAACTGGCATACCCCCTTTACCAATTACACTGAAAAAGGAGGACTGCCTGGGGGCACATCGCCTTCAAAACATCACCAATATCAAAAGTGGTGATCTTACCGGGCATCTTAGGGTCCTTGAACCTCTTATAAATCAGCCCATTCTGCGCGTAACTGACGAGCAGAAACCGAAACTTGTTTTCCACAGTCTTGTACACTAGGAATGAATGGTACACAAAATCAATATCTCTACCCAGTGGATCACAAACATGGTACACTGATGGGTCGATACTGGTAAACGGTGACACCGGGAGTGGTATTTTTGGACCAAGGTTCAACAAATCCAAAGCCATGGGAAAGTCGCCAACCATTTTCCAAGCAGAGATACACGTCATAGAAATCTGTGCAATATAATAATATAAATATTAAACTACAAAAAAACATACATTTCAAGTAATTAAACAAAACAAGTAAGAAAGCTACAGTCGTTCGTGAACGACTGTTATATACCATGTACCAAAATATATCGCCGCTCGAATTAGCTCCCGATTATAAATAAAATCGGTAACCAGGGAACACCACAGCTGATCAGCTGATCGCGACTTTTGCCTATTAGAGAAATGTAAACAAACTCGCTCTTTGCAAAACCACCACCATCTCATGCACTTGCGTGTGCAAGACAGAGATAGAGATAACCCCTCTCTCTTTTTTGCGCACGGGAGTTAGTTTCTTGCGCTCATCAGTTTTGTTGTTGTTTTTGTTGTTGCTCGCTGCCAAATAGATAACACACTGATAAGTAAATAACTTTTGTGTTTTTCACCCGATCTTTACCAGATTTTCGGTATTGATACATGTTCTACATATGCATGCCTATGCAAAAAAAGAAAGATCTATGGTAATATTTGTGGCTGCAAAACGTTTTTTTTTATTTGCGGGGGAGTGGGGGGGAAATTTTTAAATCTGAAACAAACTTGATCTGCGTGCAAAACATTCCGACCTACATACCGAATTTGGTGGCTCTAGCTCTTATAGTTGCTGAGATCTAGGCGTTCATACAGACGGACAGACGGACAGACGGACAGACGGACAGACGGACAGACAGACATGGCTAGATCGACTCGGCTGTTGATGCTGATCAAGAATATATATACTTTATGGGGTCGGAAATGCTTCCTTCTGCCTGTTACATACATTTGCACGAAATTAATATACCTTTGTACCTTCGGTACATGGTATAAAAATGGTGATTCCGATGCAGTTCTGCGGTGGCATGTTTTTTCTCAGATGGGTCCACGCCCGGAAACGTATCTTCTAAAATTTTTGATCTACAACAAAAAACCAAACATTTTCTGAATCCATATTGATGTCCCCAGGGAACCACGTAGGGGTTTTCTTTTAAATGTATTTTTCGTAAAATGGCGACAGTTTAAAAAAAAAAATCCCAATTTGACCATGAAATTCATCACATTTTTATTTATTATTTTATTTATTTTATTTTTCACTTTTCCAAAAAACCCCTACGTAGTTCCCTGCGGACAACAATTTCAAACGTACTGTAAAAATTTGGAATCGATCGGTAAAGATTTGTTCGAGTTATGTTTCCGACCAGATCAAAAAAAGTGGTTTTGAGATAAAATGTAAAATCGTTTGTAAAATCGTGAGAGGTCATGCGGCAGAACTTGAAATTCAGGCATTTAAAAAATTTTCCCGGACTTCATCTTTTTAGTTATCATTCTTAAGACACTAAATGACCTTTAGCAATAAACAAATATTTTTTAATTTTAAAAAAATTCTACAGTGTTGTACCCCTTAACCCATTAATAGCCAAGAGTGTTTCAAACCAAAATTTAATTAATGCATTGACTTATTTTAATAGAAAACGATATAGTGAATCGGGAACATATGATTTTATAACAAAAAACCGTTATTCAATATGTTTTTGAGCATGTACCCGAGCAGGTACAATGGCAGAATGCATCTTACATATAACTTAATTGTTTTTTTGTGTGGTAAATCTTAAAACAATCTTTTTCTACACAAAGCGTGATGTCACAAAGCTCACAAATCCATCTTACTCTATTGTGACATTGACGACAGCGTAATGGGTTTTCAATCCTTTTAGGAAAGTGATTTCCAGGAGTAATTGGAACAGAGGAAACTATTGATCGCTTCGAAGTTGATGGCGCATTTGTGTAATTTCGTAGATAATGGCACACAAAAGTACGATGAAAATTTAGCAAATCCATATTACAGTTGTTAGCTGTTTTTTACAACTTCCATGCGTTCCAGGCTACGTGGCGTCACAACGAGCAACCTACTCCTCACTTTCCTGGGTGCGTGGCTATTGAGCAACCAATCTCGGAGAGTAAGCCACCTCTCTGGACTGGGAGTAGCCACCTGCGCATGGCAATGGCGGCAGACTCCAATAGGACTGAGGGAGGGGAACCCCCTATCGCTGTTTCTGAACTGTTTCATCCAAATAGCGCACAATGGGCTTTACAGCGTTTCAGCCCATACAAATCACCTGGACCAGATGGACACTTAACAAGCAAATGGGCTAAAGTGAAAGTTGTGTTCATACCTAAGGCAGGTGGACGAAGTCTACCCAGGGGAAAGCTGCGGCTGCACTTAACAAATTACAACGACTGATCTGCATAGGCATTACTGGAGCCATCCGGACATGTCCCACTGTAGCACTGGGAGTCATAACTGGCATACCCCCTTTACCAATTACACTGAAAAAGGAGGACTGCCTGGGGGCACATCGCCTTCAAAACATCACCAATATCAAAAGTGGTGATCTTACCGGGCATCTTAGGGTCCTTGAACCTCTTATAAATCAGCCCATTCTGCGCGTAACTGACGAGCAGAAACCGAAACTTGTTTTCCACAGTCTTGTACACTAGGAATGAATGGTACACAAAATCAATATCTCTACCCAGTGGATCACAAACATGGTACACTGATGGGTCGATACTGGTAAACGGTGACACCGGGAGTGGTATTTTTGGACCAAGGTTCAACAAATCCAAAGCCATGGGAAAGTCGCCAACCATTTTCCAAGCAGAGATACACGTCATAGAAATCTGTGCAATATAATAATATAAATATTAAACTACAAAAAAACATACATTTCAAGTAATTAAACAAAAAAATGGTGATTCCGATGCAGTTCTGCGGTGGCATGTTTTTTCTCAGATGGGTCCACGCCCGGAAACGTATCTTCTAAAATTTTTGATCTACAACAAAAAACCAAACATTTTCTGAATCCATATTGATGTCCCCAGGGAACCACGTAGGGGTTTTCTTTTAAATGTATTTTTCGTAAAATGGCGACAGTTTAAAAAAAAAATCCCAATTTGACCATGAAATTCATCACATTTTTATTTATTATTTTATTTATTTTATTTTTCACTTTTCCAAAAAACCCCTACGTAGTTCCCTGCGGACAACAATTTCAAACGTACTGTAAAAATTTGGAATCGATCGGTAAAGATTTGTTCGAGTTATGTTTCCGACCAGATCAAAAAAAGTGGTTTTGAGATAAAATGTAAAATCGTATGTAAAATCGTGAGAGGTCATGCGGGAGAACTTGAAATTCAGGCATTTAAAAAATTTTCCCGGACTTCATCTTTTAGTTATCATTCTTAAGACACTAAATGACCTTTAGCAATAAACAAATATTTTTTAATTTTAAAAAAATTCTACAGTGTTGTACCCCTTAACCCATTAATAGCCAAGAGTGTTTCAAACCAAAATTTAATTAATGCATTGACTTATTTTAATAGAAAACGATATAGTGAATCGGGAACATATGATTTTATAACAAAAAACCGTTATTCAATATGTTTTTGAGCATGTACCCGAGCAGGTACAATGGCAGAATGCATCTTACATATAACTTAATTGTTTTTTTGTGTGGTAAATCTTAAAACAATCTTTTTCTACACAAAGCGTGATGTCACAAAGCTCACAAATCCATCTTACTCTATTGTGACATTGACGACAGCGTAATGGGTTTTCAATCCTTTTAGGAAAGTGATTTCCAGGAGTAATTGGAACAGAGGAAACTATTGATCGCTTCGAAGTTGATGGCGCATTTGTGTAATTTCGTAGATAATGGCACACAAAAGTACGATGAAAATTTAGCAAATCCATATTACAGTTGTTAGCTGTTTTTTACAACTTTCATGCGTTCACCATAACGGAAGAAATCATTGAAGTGAAAAGTGGCCACAACCACTTCTTACCACGAATGTTTATCCTGTAGTTATTTAGTGCTTGATCGTGGTGGTCAACACCACCCATTCCAGCGATAAGTTTTGGTTGTTTGACACCTATTTTGGACTTTGTTGTTGAACACCATCGATTCACGGAATGCATCGGCTCAATACCCTCAAAATTTGAACCAACAGTTACAGTCGTTCCATTTCAAAAATAGTATTTTATTGGTCGTGTCATATCTGTGATCATAAAATCAACTTTTTCCCTTTTTGAATGCGGCGTTTGACTGCAATGGACATTTTTTTTGTTCTCGATTCGCGCACAGTTCCAATAGCTCGAAATCCTTTTTGTTTGAGCATTACAAGCAAATCATATGATGTAAAAAAGTTGTCGAAGAAAACAATATGTTCCGAAGGACGAGAAACGTTGTCTAAAAAATCGAGAACAACCCGGGATCCAAGAGGCAATTGAAATTTTGTAGCGGCCACGCCTTTAGCTCCACAATACGTATCAAATTGGTATAAATAACCGCAGTTACTTGTCAGCGTCCAATTTTTGAGACCAAATCTAACAGGTTTTCCTCTGATAAATTGCTTTGAAGAATGACTTCCAAAGTATCGTACCATTGACTCATCAATTGAAAGTTTTTCGTGCATGTACCCATATTGGCAAAATTTTGTTGATAACATTTTTGCCAAAGGCCTAATTTTAGCCATTTTATCGGTAATTACCAAATTACTATTATCCGCAAGGTGAAGGAATCTTTTTATTTCCTTGAATCTAGTGCGTGTCATATTGTTGGCAACGTCTGGAGAGCGAGTATTCTCGTCTGTTTGCCAATACATATCCTCTCGTGGCATAGAGTGATATCCGGTGTAGAAAAGAATACCCAAAAAAACTTTCAAGTCATTTTCGGAAAATACAAAATTGCGGAAATTGGCTTGCGATGCATAGAGGCAAGTTTGCTCAACAATTAAATTTACCACATCCTCATCAAATAATGTTTCGAAGACTTCAATGGGTAGCTTTCCATTTAAATCTGCCATCATTTCCATCTTCTTTTCCAAGTAAGAGATGGTGTACGGCATCTCAATATCACATGAACTCTTTCTCCATTTTGGTGTATTGTTTTTTAGAGTATTCATTTTCTGGCGGGGCTCCTATGTAATACGTCTTCTTCATTATCGCTACACCCAAATAAATCTATCTCACCAGGAACATCTTCTGGCATTGATTTTCCTAATATATCTTCTACATCTCCCTCTTCTTCATCAGTATTGCAATCTGAATCTGGCGGTATCAATGCAATGTCAAAAGTTGTACTATTGCACAGTGGTCGGTCTTGTATGAAGCGGGCGGCCAAAAATACTTCTAGTGGTAGTTGATCACTATGAAATTTTTACAGTAAATCTAGAAAAATATATTGAATATATTGTGTAAAAAGAAGACAAATCGGACGACTATATAATATAGCTGCCATAGGAACGATCGAAATTTTTTGAAGAAAAAAATTATAACTTAAAACCAGTTTTTAACATATTTTCATATAATTTTAGATATGGCCATTTTGTTTTATTATAGAATTTCGGGCTTAATTTGATCAAGATCGGACAACTATATCATATAGCTGCCATAGAAACGATCGGCAAATAATGAAGAAAAAAATTTTAACTAAGCTAATTTTCCACATATTTTCATAACATTTGAGATATGGCTTTTTTGTATTATTCTAGAATTTCGGTTTTAATTTTATCAAGATTGGATTGATTATATCATCTTGTATGGAGCAGGCGACCAAAAAATGCTCGAAAAACTGCGAGACGCCGTTGTTCTTTTTATTGTTGCGCAGAGACTTGCAAAAACTAACAGCTGAATTTTACACCAAATAATCTGTAAATATCGTTTATCATTTTGATGTAAGTTTGATCACGAACTTCGATGGACTAAACAACTAAAAGTCTAAGTGAACTTTTTGTTTACATATACATTTTTATCTATTTTGCTTTAATTCTTAAAAATAAACAAAACATGCTGAGTAAATGAATATAATTAAAAATAGTAGCTAATACCTTTCTTTAAAATATTAAAGACTTCCATTGTTCGGTTAATCTTTTAAAACTTTGTTTTTCAATTTTTCGTTTGAATGCCGCCCACACTGCAACGCACTGCAAAACCAATAACAGTTTGATGCTCTATGTTTAAGAGTTATTCTTGAAGAGGATAGCTGGAGCAAAACAAAAAGAAAGGCAGAGTACAAAAGTTTGAGGTATTACGAGACAGTGTTGGCACATTTTAAGCTAAAATAAAAAAATTTTTTTTTTTTTAATTTTTAAAAAAAAAATTTTTTTTTTTTTATTTTTGGCCTATGGGATCGACCACAGTGTATTGGGAGAATTTTCCATACAGTCTAATGCACTGCACACTGGTTTTTTATGTGTTTTTTTTGGCAGAAAGTCAAAAAAAATTTTTAACGGAATAAAAAAATTTATGGTTTCTTTATATTTAGGATAGTCTAATTAGATAAAAAAAAGTCTATTTTTACTTTTTTATGCATCGCTGGCTTATCGCCAGCCTCTCAAAGACAGCCGATTGTCGATAACATGCGTAAGACAAAATTGGCGACAAATCATTTTGCAACATTTGTGGTTTATATTTCCTCAGAGAATTAAAAAAGTTTAAAGTGTTGTCATGGAAAACAGTAGCACAGGTATATAGATTTGTAGTTCACTAACATTTTTGTGTATGTTATATGTTTTTGTGTAGTTGTATCGTGTTTTGTTTATGTGCCTTTTTTACAGTCAACTTAACAAATGTAGCTGTGTTTCGTGGAATATAACTTTTGTATGGCAAACCACTTCAAAAGAATTTTAACGGCAAGTTATTAACTAACATGTGTATAATATTATACAACTAGTTTCATATGCTCCTTTTTGTTCCTTTTTGAAAAAATTACTTTTTTGTAGATTAATACATGCAGAGCTGCTAGACATTTGGAGCAACAATAGTCGCTCTGAGGATGCAGTTAGGCAGCATATATTTAAAAAAAATTTGTCAGAATAATTTAAATGAATGTTGTATTTCATTGGTAAATAAAAAAAATAAAAAATAAAAAAAAAATTTTTTTCTTTGGTAAGGTAGGCAGGTAGGCAGGTAGGTACGTAAGGCAACTATATGAAAGTTGACCAAATCACTTGAAACTTTGTGAATCATCTTGGGGGAAGTAAAGAGTAACACAAACCAAATTTGGTGAAGTAGGTCATCATTTCGAATTTCTGCCAAAAAAAGGCAAGAAAAAACCACTGTGCACTGGCCAAATTTTGAAACCTTCGACCATAAAAGCTTGATGGTAGTGAACTCCATGTCGATGCGATGAATTGCCTGAAATTGCTTTCTTTGTTAGCCATTGTACCCAAGCGAGTACACTACATTTTACACTTACCGTATACTGTCAAAAATAGTATTTTTGTGTTCAAACAGAGAATAAACGGAAAATAGACTATTTTCCTTTCCAAATATATCAAAAGAATAGTTATTTACGCATCAATATCCGTTTTGTGCAGAAAAATGTTCACTAAGTTAAAAAAAAAATGCGTCAGACTGCCGAAGACGCTTCAATGGAAAACAAAAGCCCCGTTAACAACTATCGCTTCACGTGTAACTATCAGCTATTCACAACAGAGTATTTAATCAATTGTAAAAAGGACTTATCGATATATTGTTTCTGTTAAAAGTGGCAGTCTTTTTAAAATGCCCATATTCCTGTACCTGTACAGTGGCTATTAATGGGTCCAGGTCCCAGGTCCAGACGATGTGTTGGCTTATTTGTAGATTTCTTCCATCGGGCGATGACATGGTATCTCCGTGGCTGTCAAAGGTGGGTCAGCGACTTCTATCTTTTTTCCGGCATCTGAAATTTTCTTTAAGTAGCATCCCTTACGAGAGTTCTACCCCCACCTAACACTTTAACAATGCTGCCTGCCTTCACGCTCTAACACTTCAATGTTGTTGTATCAAAGTTTTGGTGAATTTTCACCTCTTTAGCTCCTCTCTTTTTATCAGCATCTACTTTCCCCTTATGTATGCAGTTGTTGTTTTTTTCCCCCGAATAATGAACTTCACCCAATATATCTTGCACATTAGAAATTTTGTCTCGAATCATTCGGTTGAACATTAGTTCGGAAGGGGAAGTCCCTGTCGTGCTATGTGGCGTGCCATAGCGCATTAACATGAAATCCTGGATTGGTTGTTGCAGATTGGTTTTGTTAAAATGGGCAATTTGTACCCTCTTTACTAAGGATCGATTCATATTTTCAAGCTCACCATTCGCTTGAGGCCAATATGGAGGGGTCCTTATTAATTGAATGTCATTCGTGTTACAGTATTCTTCGAAAATCTTACTTATATATTGTCCCCCGTTATCGATCCGCAGATATTTTGGAAAACCTAATCGACAAAATATTTCTTTCATGGCTCCAATAATTGATTCCGATGATATTGGCTGTAAAAATTGTATCTCCATATACCTGGAAAAATAGTCGATAAACACGTATTTACCGTTTGGAAGTGGACCTAATAGATCACTTCTATGGAATTCCATGGGCTTGTTGGAAAAGCTGTTCTTTGCATCGGAGCTGGACGTGGCGGTTGAGAAACAACCATGCAATCTTTGCAAGCCTTTAAAAAATGTTCAGCATCTCGATCGATGTGCGGCCACCACACATGCAACCCGCTCCGCAATTATTAATTATTATTATTATTATTATTTAGTATGAATTATTATGAAGTATTATGGAATTGATATGAAGTTATTATATTGTTATTATTATAGTATATAGTATTATAGTATATTATTAGTAAGTAATTAGGGGGCGATAGTACGCCATCTGGCAACGCCACGGGCACCAACCCTGCACAGCTGGGGATTATCGACCAATCCCAGCGATATGGCAACCCTGGCGCTTATCGATAATAATCAGGTATCGAACTGGACGCACAGCTGATCGCGACCTATATAAGACGACGCACAGCGCAGTGCAGCTGAACACATCTGGGTGAGTCTTGAACAGTAGTACCACAATCAGCATCGCGGAGTCGCAACTGCCCTCCACTACAGGGTATCTCCAAGCCGACTACACCGCGCCAGTATCGCGGAGTCGTAACTTCTCTTCCAGGAAAACCAAGATATACAAATAAACAACCGGATTAAACCGATACTCGACATCTCTTTTTACTGGGTATTTTGGGACAAGGAGACAGAACGCACAAATTCTGTGCAAACTGACGACCCCGGCGAGCTAAGCCGAGCAGCCCGAAAGAGGGTCGTTGCACACCTTTGTTCTCAATCGACGCTTCATGGCAGACTCACCCGGGTGCCCTTCATGAGCTAATTCTAAAACTCTATTGCGCAGTCCTTTTGGGATGATTAACCGTGTGCCCCTTAATACAATTTTACCAAGCATTGAGAGTTCGAAACGAAATGGGTAGAATCTGTTAGATGTGCCAACTTCCCAGAAGTTTGCATCCAAACAGGTCATTGCGTCCACGATTTCCCTATCTGCAGCGCTCTCCCGTGCAATTTCCGATATGTTCAATGATGTAGGGACAGTGTATTCAATAACCCGAAATACATTATCTTCAGTTATCTGCCAGCTAGAATTTGTTGGTGGATTTGCCAAAAGGAGAAAAAGCCATAGGATGCCGATGGGTTTTTACCATTAAAAGAGACGGTGAAGGGAATCTCGAGCGGTATAAAGCTCGCTTGGTAGCGAAAGGTTGCTCGCAGAAATTCGGAGTTAACTATGGAGAAAGTTTTTCGCCAGTATGCCGATATGAAACCATACGCTTTGTGTTGGCGATCTCAGTGGAGCTAAAGATGTACCTACATCAGATGGATGTGTGTACAGCCTACCTCAATAGCCATTTGAGCGAGACCATATATATGAAACAGCCAAAGATTTTCCAAGACGATGAGTGCAAGGATAAGGTTCTGAGGCTCAATAAGGCTATCTACGGACTAAAACAGGCAGGCCGAGAGTGGAACGCCACTTTGGATGAAGCACTTCGAGAGATCGGATTCGTGCCCTGCCAATACGAAGCTGTTTGTACAAACAGGACATAAACAGTAACTTGTGCCTTGTACTAATTTATGTTGACGATCTTCTTATAGCATGCCAGAGCAGAGTAGATCTTATGCAAATTAAGTCTAAGATAGCTTCGAGATTTTAATGCGTGGACAAAGGTCAACTGAGCAGCTTTTTGGGTATGCAGATAGAACGTGAAGGCGAGTTGGGCCGTATAACGATGAACCAGACGTTGTACATCAAGGATATGCTGCAGAGACACGGCTTGGAGCAGTGCAGGCCGACGGCGACACCCTTAGACGCGGGACATCAGGTGGTGTGTAACGACGAGCATTGTGTTACTCAGGACCCAACTGAATATCAGTCTGCAATAGGAGAGTTAATGTGGATTGCGTTAACATCAAGACCAGATATCTACCACTCAGTTGTGAAGTTGGCGCAGCGAAATAAAAACCCGCACAGAGAACATGTATTGGCTATAAAGCATGTGATGCGGTATTTGGCAGGAACTGGTTGTTGCGAGGTTCAAAAGGGCGCACGCTTTCGTCCCGGCTGGGGCTCGTCGGCAAATGGGTGGATCTTTGCCCTCCTGAACTCTGTCGCTAATCATGTCATAAAGTTCAATAAATAAATGCGTGCAGCGACGAAAAAATTGGGGACCAAACAAAACACAAAACACCGAGAGAAAATACTAATAAACACGATCGCCACATATTTGGCTCGCTTTTGATGGTGGCGAAGCGGCTCGGCCCTCCCTTCCTTTGGTCACCATATTTCCTAGAATCCTACTGGTGAGCCCCCCTAGGGAAATCATGCTAGCTGAAGGCAATTAGGAATATAGATTAAAACATTATAAATTTATTTTCTTAACCACTAAAATTTTCCTCGATGTAGACATATGGGCATAATTAACTTAGTAAACTTGGACGCAAAATTCGAGCGGAGTTAACAAATAAGTAAAGACTCAAAGACTCAAATGCTTAACATTAAAAATCAAAAAAATACGGATTAAAATTATCCAAAGTTATTAAACCATTGGCATACAATAATTAATTAAAGGTCTAATATTCTGGCGAGCGTGGAAAATAGATTAATTAAAGTGGAGCAAAGCAAAACATATATATGAAAAGTGAAATATGCTGATTGGACTTTGATACCGAATTCAAATTCATTTAACTTGCTTGGGGGAGAAAACTAGACCAGCGGTTGACAAATTCGTACAAAAGATAGGCCGTAATTATCGTAATTAGTTTTTCCATGTATTTATTCAGTACTCTTTACACTTACTCATTCCAATTTTCCCGCGAAGAAAGCGCTTTCCTGCGTAGATGTTGTTGGTGGTGGTTGGCTGCGGAAACAAAATGTTTATTCGAATTTATCACCCGAAAATCTTCCCACTATCTGCATCTAAATATTTTTTCTCAAATACTCGGCAATACGCCTTGGCCCATACTTTTGTTTTCTCACTCTAATCTCACTTTTCGCTCGACGCCGCACAAAGCTTAACACTAAACAAAAATTAAATTAAATTGAAATGTATAAAATAACCGACAAGGTATTCTGCTTGATTCCTAGCCTTGTCCTCGATCCTAAATGCAACTATATCTCTGGGTAGTGAAGGAAATGTTGGAATTTCCCGGGCTCAGCCATTGACTTGCGGCATCATTTTGAACCGCCAAGAAAAGAAAAGCAGCAACAACAACTGCTTGGCTGGAGACGGAGGCGCGGAAGACAGCGGAAGATATATATATCCGAAAAAAGGACAAACGGGAAATTCCAGATGTAGCGGGAACTATGTGTCCAAAAGAGAGAGACGGAAGCCTCCAGATGAAGCGGGAACTATGTGACCAAAAGGGAGGGACGGAAACCTCCAGATGAAGCGGGAATAAGGTACCCAAAACGGACTAGCGAATACCTAACCCCATGCTAGCTATTGCCGAAATTTATTACACCAGCCCCTGGCAAGGGGGCGAGGTTCTCCGTTCCTCTTTTCGCTGACGCTGGGCTGCTGTGATGCCGCTCTTCTGATGATCTGCTTGGAGTTCGTTTTCTTTGTGTTTCCCCTCCTTCGTTTCCCTCTGCGCTTGGAGACGCCTTATGTCGCCGCCGCTTGTGTCGCCGCCAGGGAAAGGCAATTTTTATTGGGGCCGTATTTCTGCCAAATAATTCAATTAGCACCTTTGGCTTTCTTTTAGAACCCTCATCTTTCTCACCTCGATTTCTTCGATTTGCACTGAACACTATATGATAGCTATGTATATGACTTCACTTCCGCGCAAGTCTTTACGACCCGCTAGTGGGGACGCCGAGATTGAATATGCCGACCGCCGCGCCTTCAAGCAAGCGGAAACCCTCGATCGCTCAGCCGAAGTCTAAAAGCCTTCGGGTGAAAGGCGGGAATCTGACCCGTCTAATTTCTCTTAACTTTTCCTCCCCCGCTCCGACCTATTCCAGCTTCTGCCGACAGGTGGCGCTTCGCACGTCCTTGGAGGTCTTCCAACTCATAGCATGCACTGCCCACCTTCTTTCGGATCCTGGCCTTCACATAGGCAGGGCCTAGCTTGGAACTATATCCAGCCTGAAAATTGCTCTGTTTGAAGTTCCTCCTCCTGACCAACAGCATATGACACTTACCTCGACCTCAAGTTGTAGTTCTTTTCGTTTTTCTCCCTCTGCTTTTCCATAACTTCTAGAGCCTTAATTCGCACCAACTCCAGAGAATCCGGCTTGGAAAAACCTATGGTTCTATCTTCCAACAGATGGAGAGCCCTTAACAATTTATAGTTCGCACCCGATGCAACATATTGCTGCCCGAAAACCATATAATATGGCGACGTTCCCAGGCTCGAATAGCACAGCCGTTCGCAACGCACAGGCAATGCTGCTAAGCTCCTCGTCCCAATTTTTTTGATCCGCCTTTACGTAGGAACGGATCGCAGCAATCACTGAGCGATTCACTCGCTCGGACGCATTTGCTTGGGGCGAATAGACAGCCGTGACCGTATGCGAAATTTTATATCCGTTAAGGAAACTTTTAAAATTATCTGACTTAAATTGCGATCCATTATCTGACACAATCGTCTCCGGGAAACCGAATGTATGGAAAAGCTCCTGCTGCAAGTATTTGATAACCACATCAGCTGTTAATTTTTTTACTGGCTTCAAAAAGACGAACTTTGAATAGTGGTCAAGGACAATAAATACTCCCACATGCCCGCTTTTGGACCGCGGATAAGGGCCCAGAAAGTCCACGTATAATTTTTGGAAAAATCGCTGAGACTCTGGTGCTGCCCCCATTGGCGGTCTATGAATGCGGTTAGGTGCTTTGCTGCTTTGCACTGGTCGCAAGCAAGAACATAATCCTTGACATCTTTGACCAAACCTGGCCAGTAGTAAAGCCGTCTGACTCGCTCTAGCGTCTTATGAATGCCACCATGCGAAGCTAAAGGACTATCGTGGGCTCTTGCTAACACCTCCGGTATCAACTCTTGAGGGATCCACAATTTCCATAGGAAATTGTCATGGAGCAAGTCGCCTGTCGAATGGTCGCACCTTTTATATAGCCGGCCATCCTCAACCTTCAAATCCGGCAGACTGTCCTTATTGGCTTCGACTTGATGGGCCATGGCTACATATTCTGCCGACTTAAAAGATGAAGATTCTAAGTCGATCTCAGGACTGTCATCTAAAGCCGCCAAATCTTCCTCATTAACCCTAGAAAGGGCGTCTGGGACCACATTGAGCCGTCCACTGCGATGTTCGATCTTGAAGTTGAATCCCTGCAGTTTAAATGCCCATCGCGCCGGGAATTCAGATCTGTTTGGGACATGAGCCACTTAAGCGATGCATGATCGGTAATAACAGTGAATTCATGCCCTTCGACGTAGGCTCTGAAGCGATTTATGCATACAATCGCCGCCAAGCACTCTTGCTCCGTCACCGAATAATTCCTTTGGGCCTTGTTGAGCTTTTTAGAGACAAAGGCAATAGGAAACTCGTCCCCCTCTGCAGTCTTTTGCACCAACACACCCCCAACTCCAGTTTTACTGGCATCACAATGGATGTAGAAGGGTTGGCCAAAATCCGGGCTACGCAGAATTGGTGCCGCACATAGCATGCTCTTTAGCTCCTCAAACGCTTTTTTTCCTTCCGGAGTCATGGAAAACTTGCATCTGGGTTTCAACAAGTCGGTGAGTGGCGAAGCTACCGAAGCAAAATTGCTTATAAACTTCCTGTACCACCCAACCATTCCGAGAAATCTGCGAAGAGCTTTCAACGAATTCGGGATTGGGGAAGTCAGTCATCGCCGATAACTTCTCAGGATCTGTGCGTATGACTCCCTCTCCGACAATGTGCCCCAGGTATTTCACCGAGCGCATGCAGAATTTGCTTTTTTCCACGTTCAGTGTCAAACCCGCCAACCTTACATAGCTCGCAACCCTTTTCAATACCTTTAGATGCGAGTCGAAGCTATCTGAGACTATTAACAAGTCGTCCAAATAGACGAAAACTTCGTTCCGGTATCACCTTATCCATAAGCCGAGTCATGGTTTGCGAGGCATTGGTGAGCCCAAACGGCATGACTTTGTATTGGTACACCGGCTTGCCTGGAATAGTAAACGCCGTTTTGTCTCGAGACTCTGGATCCAAAGGTATCTGCCAGTAAGCATCTTTAAGATCCAAGCTCGAAATAAACATTGCCCTAGGCAAGCGACTTAAAATTCCGTCTATTTGAGGCAACGGATACGCATCTTTTTTTGTGAAGGCATTTACTTTTCGGCTATCTAAGCAAAGCCTTACTTTCCCGGGCTTCTGAACAAGCACCACTGGAGACGACCATGCACTTTCAGATTCCTCGATGACTCCTAATTTCAGCACCCGGTCTACTTCCGCATAGAGAAGCTTCTCGATGGCCGGAGATACCGGGAAATGCCTTTGCTTTACTGGCTTAGCCTCTCCTACATCGATCGAGTGAGACAGAAGCGCGGTTTTCCCTAAACCAGAAACAGCGAAAGACGGAAACTCCACAACTACTTTCTGCAATTGCCCCTTCTGGCTTGTCGATAGCTCATGCGATTCGGGGCTTATTTCGGCTATTTGCATTTCTGGCGGTAAAAGATTGAATTTGGACCAAAAGTCGATCCCTAAATACAAGTCCTGGCTCAGCGAAGGAATTATGAAAAACTCTAGCTCATTAATATTGGACTCATAAGTAACAGGGGTTTTCCATCTGCCAATGACTTCTTGTTGTACGCCATCAGCAATATGTGCAATGGACATGCCTCGTTTAAATGGAATCCGCTTACTAATTATTTCTTCCGCTAGTTTTCCACCCACTACGCTCATGGCTGCCCCTGTATCTAGTAAGCCTAGCACTTTTCGATCAAGAATTTTTACCTCCGCATATGGACGCTTATCGCTCTTCTTATATCGGATTGCATTTATGGTTTTAGCTGCTTCCCAAAACGCTCTCATCCGCTTGGAGTTCCTGGAGGTAGCTTCCAGATGGACTAAATCCTTTGGCATGGAACTTGGCTTAATTATTAAATTTCTAGGAAGTACCTTACTACTATCGGAACTTAATTCGACAAACCTATCACTATCTATTTTATGACTAGTATCTACTGATTGTCGTCGCGATTCAAGGGCTGGTGGCGACGAACACGATCTAGCTGACGAGGCTGTGTGTTTGGCCTGGAGTTTTTTTGTTGGCATTTTTCGCACGATGGCTTATATATATTTGGGGCACCACACCCATAGCAGAAAACTTTCCGCTTGCCTCCGCAATCCTGGTACCGATGGCCTTCTTTGCGGCAATTCCAGCAAATCAGAGCTAATGCATCTATATCGCATCCCTCTAATTCGCCCTCAGAAAATTCTGCCGCATCTTCGACCAGCTGATCCTCAACTATTTCGGCCACCTGTTTGCGAGCCGGTCCATTGTTCTGGTACCCAAAATTTCTCCTTCTCTCCTCGTGATACTCCTCTCGGCGTCTGCACATTTCCCTTATTTCTTCTACTGATTCTATTTTAAAATTCAGCAACTGATATCTGGTTTCGGGCCTTAGATTTCTCCGCAGTATGTCCACTAACCTCTTCTCGGACAAAGGGACCTCCAAATTATCCATAAGCTGGGCTATGGCTTCGTAAAAGCTATCGAAACTTTCTTTGTCCCGCTGCTTCCTATCCTTGATTGCTTCTTCAATGTCGCCCTCAGTCCAAGTGTCCTTGAACTGCTTCCTCAACGCCTGACAAAGCAAGTCCCAACGGATATTCCTAGAAGTCTTGTGGAATCTCCAATAAAATTCCCTAGCTTTGCCATCGAAAAGTATGCTGGCGTTGCTACACAAAACTGGGAAATTTCCCTCCAGAGTCTGCTGAGTCTTAGTTTCAACTCGATAAATAAAGTGGTCTACAGGAATGCTTCCCGGACTACCGTCAAAGCGCAATTTCCAACCATTTAAGATTTGGACTACCTTATCTGGCCTATTCGCAAGATCGGATATTTGGCTTCTGGGGGTTTGTCTTCCCTCAGGATGAAATTCTTGAGGAATATCTGAACATCTGATCTTGGTCGTGCCCTATGGTAACCGGAGTTGCAACTCGCCCTAAGGAAAGCGACTGAAATTGCGCAGCTACAGTTGTTTGAATTAGCTGAGCCATATGCCCGGACAACTGTGACATCATTTCGCTTTGCATTGTTTGCACAGCTTCCGTAATCATGCTCCCTACAGCTGCGGCAGATATCGCCGGTTGCGCTGACATTTCAGTCCCGCCTCCATCACCTGAAGTTTTGGCTGGCGCGCTGACCTTGCCTCCCACAGTCTGCTTCGTTCCCTGTGATCCAGACGCCGCAGGCACTACCTCAAAACAAGCTGTATTGCAAGCCGGGCACTTCCCGTACTTCTTGGAGTAAGCCGAAAGACAGGATCTGTGGAATTCCTTCTTGCATTTGGTTTTAAATATGCCTTCTTGCCCTAACTCTTTTCCGCACAAAGTGCAGCTAGTTTGAGTAGCTTCCGCACCCTCCATTTCAGCAAACTAACAGCAGTCGAATCTATTTCGCAACCTTTTGGCTTATTCGTAAGCTTTTGACGTTTATTTAGGAAAATTTCTCCAAACCCAATCCAAACAAATCCCAAATAACACGACTTTTTAAATGCGAATAAATAATGAATATAACCTATTAGAAATGATATAAATAAATAATGTATATAAATAATGACAGTTCAATTTCGACAGTCGATGCGAACGGTTGTGCCTTTCTTGAGTTCTCCCAAGTAAAATAACCTCGTTAAACCCGAAGTGAACTTACCAGTGTCTATTAATAGAACGCTTATCAGATCGGAAATCAATAAGTTCGAGCCGATCGATCATCCGAAAAACCAATAAATGCTCGACCCCCCCTGGAAGAGACCTCCCCTCTCAGAGGGGAAATACCTTGTTATTGCTAGAACAGACGATGGATCGCTTAGCGAAATATCGCCGTTCACAATAAAAACAACAATTGACACCACGATTGGTGGAGAAATTGCAGAATGCAAAAAAACTAGACGGAAATCTGTTGATAAAAACAAAAAATCAAGCACAAGCGGACAAACTCCTCAAACTAACCACAATGCCAAGCAACATTCCCATCAAAGTAACCGAACACAGAGCTCTAAATACCTGCAAAGGTGTAATATATTGCAATGATCTGAGAGGTATAGAAGAAGCGGAAATTTAAGTTCTATTTGGGTAACACAACCGAAACTGGCTTAATAATCCTAACCTACTCGCTGCTTAATCTCCCAGAAAATGTAAACATTTGCTATGAGAGAGTAAAGGTACGACCATACATCCCCCCGCCAATGCGCTGCTTCAATTGCTTGCGTATTGGACACACAGCCAAATATTGCAAGAGCCCATCATCATGCCTCAAATGCAGTCGAACATCCCATATCAACCTAGAGATTGGAGAATTATGCATAGAAAACCAAAGCTGTATCAACTGCCGAGAAAAAAACTACCCCAACGCTAATCACCTCTCAAGGGACAGAAAGTGTCCAGTCTTCATTACTTACCAAGAAATCCAAGCCATCAAAACATTACAAAAAGTAGACAACCGTCAAGCCTGGTCCATATACAAGACCAGACACCAACACGATGGCTCGCTGTATTCGTCAGTAGCCAAACGCAACGAGAACCAACCAACACAACAGGACCAAAACCCCCTCAACACACCTGCAACATCAACTTCGGAACAACCATCAACAAGCAAGCGACCACTCATACAATATGAAGATGACGACTCGATGTCTACTAGCTCCATCAACTCGGAAAACAACAATACGGCTAAGTCTACCCAAAAAACCCCAATTTATCCCAAAAATATGTCAAAAAAAGAAAAAAGACTACTAAAAAATAATAACGAAATCTCAAATTCAATGCTAACCCGATCTAAAGTTAAGTCACTACTAAGCAACGAATCAATTAAAGGTATAACCTTAGGAAAGAACTAAAGTACTCCCCCAATTAAATCACTAAAACTATGACACTGACCATATTACAATGGAATTTGAACGGCTACTTAAACAACTACAATGAACTCCTTATCCTTATAAAACAATACAACCCAAAAATCATCTCCCTCCAAGAAACCCATATAACACTTACCCAAAAATTCCCCACCCCCGTTAATTTCGAAATGTACAACACACCATCCATCTCAGCAAAAGGCGGTGTTGCCTTATTAATACACAAATCAATACAACACAAACATATTCCTTCTGGAACCATATTTGACTCAATTGCCCTCGAAGTTCAATCAATAACAAAGTTTAAACTTTTCGCAGCATACATCCCACCAAACCAAAACTTTACTCAAACAGAACTAGAATTAATGTTCCCAGCCACGAACACCCCATCCCTAATAACAGGCGACTTCAACAGCTGGAATACGCTGTGGGGATCACCCCAAGACAATAAAAGAGGAAAAATTCTTGGAACATTTATTACCAACAACAATTATTTGATCCTTAACAAGGGTGAACCCACACACTTCTCGACACACAGCTCATATACTCACATTGATCTTGCCCTTTGTGCACCTGAACTTAGAATTCACTGTGATGCAAAGATTAGCGACACACTACAAGGTAGTGACCACTTCCCTATCACAATACAAATGTTTCCCAAACAAAATAGAAAGCCACAAAAATACTCACCCAAATTTTTGACAAAATTGGCGAATTGGGATCAATTCGAACAACTCACAGAAAGCATATCTATTAAACTACCAGTAGCAACGAACACAAACAAAGAAGCGAGCAACTTAAACAAAATCATCCTCCAGAGTGCATACAGAAGCATTCCCCAAACACAGCCATCTAAACAGAACTACAATGTACCTTGGTGGAATAAAAAACTGGAATCATTAAAGAAGAGCAAAAACGCAGCGTGGAGAAAATTTAACAGAACAATCAATAATGAAAACCTAATACACTACAAACGTATAAACGCTCAATACAGAAGAGAAATCAGAACAAGCAAAAAAGACAGTTTAAGTAAACTGACAGCCAGCATATGTCCAGACACCAAATGCGAAACAATATGGAATAAAATCCGACAATTTTGTGGCTTACGTAAAGCAACAGCGATCCACTGCACACTGGTCCCAATGCCCAAAATTTTTGCAAGAAATCATTTTTTTTTTTAAGAGTTATGAAATTTTATTATTTTATTCCAATATAATAATGTATAGTGCATTTAAAAATAACAATTTCACAACTGAAATTGTAGCCCTGGTATTTTGGGTAGCCGTGAAAGTCAGCAAATCATTTATCGATAAACTTGATATTTGTAACAAGCCAAACAAATGCTCATTTCAAAATACAATTACATAAGTTACACTATACTGATTTACAAAATCTAAAATGCAAAATAACGGTGGAGGTATGTAAAATATAAGTGTTTTAATGCTATGTTTGATTTTTGTGATATATCTCTGTTAATATGTCTTTTTGTGAAGTCATCTTTTTAGCAATTCTACCTAATATTTGTCGTGTTTCGTGGAAAAAAAGTATGTTGGATTGTTGTGGATTGTTGTAACTATTAACACAGTTTAATTCTTCAATATATTTATAATCTCATGATATTAATCTTTTTTGCTACTTTTTGCTACTTTTTCTAAAAATCAACTTTTTCTTAGACTACATAGACATCAGCCATGCTGAAATGCTGGGGTTTTGGCTAGCAAATGAACGTAAAACCGAAAGCCTTTATAACTTTGTTCTGCAGAAACGAATCGGAAAATTAAAAAAAGAAACATAGAAGTCAAATTAAAAAAGAAAATCAAGATTTTTTGGCCTATGTTACTGTTGGCTCAAAGAAATACACTCGAATAGTTGCGAAGTTTAAGGCCCACCATAAAAGTTTTCTTTCCAGACGTTTTCTAGTAAAATTTGAAGCATCTGACTATTATTAACGAAAGACAACTGCATAACAAAAAGAATAAAAGTTTTTAGGTAGAAGTTATTCGTCTATTAAGAACACCAGATGTTAATTTTTTCGACAGTTATGCTAATACAGATGACTCTGATGAAGATGACTTGGACACATTTGAATTTTTCGATACTTATGGTTTTCATTTAGATGCTGAAAATTAATAATTTAATAATTAATTATATAAATGAAAAATATAAATAAATATGTATGTATTATTTTCTTAACTGAATATATAAATGAAATTAATTCTGGTTTTTTCTGAAGCTTTAAGTAGTTACCAGTTCAGAAGGGGGGAAGAGGCGGATGAGGGGTTAAATATTTTATTATTGTATAAAAAAAATTAGATAATATTTAATTTAAATTTATGTAATATAATTGACGAATTTACATACATATATATTAATTTTCATTTTATTTATATACATCTTTTGTTCTAAAGGACATAGGCTTCTATGGGGTGCTCAGACCTTCCATATATAATAACTATACAGTGTACCAAGTTTCAGATCTGTGGCTTCATTTGTCTAATTTATGCAAAAATTTTGGGCATTGGGACCAGTGTGCATTGTATTAAAGATCCCGACTCGAACTCTTGCATTACAGATGCCCAGAATTCTTGACAGCTTTAAATAGCTTAAGAGGAAACACCCCAGGCTTTGATAAAATAAATTACGCTATGATAAAACACACATCAAAAAAAGTTAAATATAGAATAATTGATTTCTTCAATAACATCCTACGATCCCAAATACCACATACTTATAAAGTAAGCACCATAGTTCCCATCCAAAAGCCCGGAAAAGACAAGTCATGCATTGAATCTTATCGACCCATATCGCTTAACCCATGTATCTCGAAAATATTGGATAAAATTATATCAAAACGGCTATGGTGGTTTGTTACATCAAACAAACTACTTAATAGTCATCAAATGGGCTTTAGAAAAGGGAAATCTGCTACAGACTGTCTACTATACGTAGATGCCCTAATTAGCAGAGCACTCTCCGAAAAGAGACATCTATCAATCGTATCATTAGACTTTGAAAAAGCATTCGAAAAAGTAGGACTACACACCATTCTAGACCAACTTAGAGAATGGGGAAGCGGACAAGCAATCATAACATATGTAGCAAACTTCATGACCAACCGAAAACATTCCACAAGGATCACCGCTATCAGTAATATTGTTCCTAATAGCATATAACAAGGTAGCAGATATAATTGAAAAACATAAAAACCTAAAATTCACAGCATATGCAGATGATTTCAACATACTTGTAGACCTAAACAAAAGCAAAAATCAAAGATACAACCTAGATGATCTGTTCACAGAGATTAACAATTGGTGTGCAAGATCTGGAGCGTCATTATCATTAAGCAAATGTAATCATCTACATGTATGTAGGAAAAGAAACTGCCAATGCAAAATAGACATCAGCTCGCACGCAATCGAAACATCAAAAGAGACAAAAGTACTAGGATTAACTGTAAACTCAAAATACAACTGGAGCTCCCATATTAAAAAACTAAAAAAATCATTGTCCAAATCCTTAAACGTTATTAAATGTCTGTCAAGTTATAAGTACAACTGTCACCCATATACTCTAGTCCAAATTGTTAAAAGTCTTTGTATATCAAAAATAGAATATGCGCTGCCAATATACGGCAAAGCTCCAAAATCAATCTTGAGGCCAATAAAAACAATTACCAACTCGGCACTACGCTTTGCTCTAGGAGCATTTCCCACAACACCAACCTATAATTTATACGTGGAATCAAACGTTCTACCGCTAGATGATAGGATTAAACTTTCGAAGGCTAAACTATTTCACACAATAATCCACTCAAAAGACACCCCACTTGATCCAATATTAAAAAAAATAACAAAGAAAAACAACTTAAAATATAGGAAATCAACAATCCAAGAAAGCATCAGCATCTGCACTAGCTTAGGCCTTACAGTGGATATCATCAAAAAACTACCCAAGTCAAAACCTCCATGGCACCTAAAACTACAAGCAATAGATACGCAATTGAACACACACCAGAAGTCCAAAACTCCAAAAGAAATATTCCTTAAAGAATTTCAGGAAATAAAACACAGCCTTAAAAATTGCTCCTTCTTCTACACAGATGGCTCATTATCAAAGGAAATATGTGGATACGCCGTAACTACTGAGTCAGCAGTATTATGTATGGGAGTTCTCCCACAATACTCCTCAGTGTACGCAGCTGAAGCAACAGCCATCCTCAAAGCTATTGAATTAGGAAAAAAAACTAGAGGGAAAATATGTATATGCACAGACTCACTATCGGTTATTGAAGCCCTCAAAAATATAGACAACACGGAGTATCTGACCTCCAAAATACGTGGGTTGATAATCAATAACTTCCCAAAAATAAAAATCCTTTGGGTACTAAGTCACATAGGTAGCCCAGGTAAAAAATTCGCTGATGAGGCAGCGAAAGCAGCCACAACCTCACCACTAATTATATATCCAAACACGTATCGTCCAGATATTAACAGACTATTTACATCGGAATTTAAACGCACATCCCAGCAGCTCCCCCTAACATCAAACTGGTATCAAAACATAAATAAGGACGGTCTTAACATTGCTGACTACACAAAAAACGCAGTATTTACCAACTCCCACGAATCGAGCAAATAAAAATCATCCGATTACGTCTTGGACATAGACAACTGACCCATGCAAACAAGTTTATACAACCACCGTCAAACCAATGTAAATTCTGCAATAGCTCAGACGCTACAATTAAACACACTTTAAACGAATGTGCATCCTTTCACAACCTCCGAATCCCGACCACCAACTTCCTCCCACTACTCAGCAACCCAACAGCCGACAACACAACAACTATTCTTTCATTCCTAAAAAATGCCAATTTATTATATAAATTATAAATGTTATTACCTGGTTAGCCAACTTAGTATTAAAACTATGTTATTTGTTATTACTTGTTACTTGTTAGCAATTTAAGCATAGAATGTTAAAACCATAATATAAATTATAAGCAGTCGAAAGCCAAAGCAGCTATGGCTGTTATACATCCTGTAGCCTAATTTGTAATTAGGTATACAGTGTACAAATAAATAAAATAAATAAATATAAATAATGAAAATAAATATTATTATTATCAAAGATTTTGTAAGCACAAACTTTGTAAACACAAAATGTAAACAACCACAAATCAAAACATTTATTTGCCTTCAAGCATAGCTTCTTCCCTAGTTCAACCCTATACATATGTTTACTAGACTAATACGAAATGAGTGGCGAAGAAAAGACAAAAAAAAGGAAAACAATAAACAAAACCAATGCAGCTGCTAATTAGCTCTGCAATGTTTAAGATTGAGCAAACGCTAATCAGTTTTTAATTGCTATTTCCTTCTTCCTCCTCTGCACCCTCTACTATTGCGACAGGGCATTATTCTTTGTCCATTACCCGTGGCCAAACTCTTCTAAAAGAGTTTAAACTGTATTCCATGCGTTTAATAGCCAAATTTGTCCCTGTTTATATTTTGAATACTGAAAAATCCTCGTCCAATCTGATGACCGTGGCCAGGAGATAGACTAATGATAGCCATTATCCCTGTATTTCCTATGCATCCACCAGGCTGAACTGCCGATCCCTCAACTGTAGGGTATTAAGTCGCCCGCTTCTAATTACTCCTAAGCCGTGGCCGGATGATCGCTGCTGGCAGCTTGATCGTCCGTATTTCCTATGCGTCTAAATCATAATTGAAGCTGGCTAATGAGATCAGATTCTTTTTCGCCTCATACACTGAAGCAAACGTGGCTTGCAGGCAACTATACAAACGTATTTGCTTCTAAAGCCCACTTCAGTACCTATGCTGCTCGAAGAAATTGATAGTGTGTTGGGTGTTAAAAAGTGTAACTGATGTTGACCGCATCTGGATGCAGCTCTAACAAAATATATTTGGCCACATTGTTGGGCGCCAGAAACTTTATGAGTATTTAATTAGAATATAATAATAAATTATAAATGTAACGATTTAGCCTTGGTTGTTGCGAGGTTCAGAAGGGCGCACGCTTTCGTCCCGGGTGGGGCTCGTCGGCAAATGGGTGGATCTTTGCCCTCCTGAACTCTGTCGCTAATCATGTCATAAAGTTCAATAAATAAATGCGTGTAGCGACGAAAAAATTGGGGACCAAACAAAACACAAAACACCGAGAGAAAATACTAATAAACACGATCGCCACATATTTGGCTCGCTTCTCGCTTTGGTCACCATATTTCCTAGAATCCTACTGGTGAGCCCCCCTAGGGAAATCATGCTAGCTGAAGGCAATTAGGAATATAGATTAAAACATTATAAATTTATTTTCTTAACCACTAAAATTTTCCTCGATGTAGACATATGGGCATAATTAACTTAGTAAACTTGGACGCAAAATTCGAGCGGATTTAACAAATAAGTAAAGACTCAAAGACTCAAATGCTTAACATTAAAAATCAAAAAAATACGGATTAAAATTATCCAAAGTTATTAAACCATTGGCATACAATAATTAATTAAAGGTCTAATATTCTGGCGAGCGTGGAAAATAGATTAATTAAAGTGGAGCAAAGCAAAACATATATATGAAAAGCGAAATATGCTGATTGGACTTTGATACCGAATTCAAATTCATTTAACTTGCTTGGGGGAGAAAACTAGACCAGCGGTTGACAAATTCGTACAAAAGATAGGCCGTAATTATCGTAATTAGCTTTTCCATGTATTTATTCAGTACTCTTTACACTCACTCATTCCAATTTTCCCGCGAAGAAAGCGCTTTCCTGCGTAGATGTTGTTGGTGGTGGTTGGCTGCGGAAACAAAATGTTTATTCGAATTTATCACCCGAAAATCTTCCCACTATCTGCATCTAAATATTTTTTCTCAAATACTCGGCAATACGCCTTGGCCCGTGCGAACCTGGAGCGTGCTTGCAACCAGAGCATGCGGCGGAGGGGGGCGTGTCGGAGGAACCAGAGGCCAACGTACTGGTGGAGTGCCGAGATAGCCGACCTTCGGTCCGCTTGCCTACACGCTCGGCGGCAAGTAACGCGGGCGCGCGGCTCGCCGCGAGTCGCCGAGTGCAGCGAGGCCTATAGGGTGGCTAGAAAGGCCCTCAAAATGGCCATAAGGGCCGCGAAGAAGGAGTGCTTCCTGCGCCTTTGCGATGAAGCTGAGAACGATCCCTGGGGAGGTGCCTACAGGATGGTGGTCAAGGGCCTGAAAGCGGGCAGCACAGCCCCGTCCGACCCGGCAGCCCTCGATGGCATAGTGCAGGCACTATTCCCGAAAGGATCACCTGTGACCATGCCGCCGAACGCGGAGCGCCATCCCGACGACGCCGGCGTGATTTCGGAGGCGGAGGTGATCCGGACGGGGAGGAGCATACGCCCCAAGAAGGCACCAGGACCGGACGCAGTGCCCAACAGGGCACTAAAGCTGTCCATAGCGCTGCACCCCAAGGAGTACGCTTCCATGTACTCGAAGTGCTTTGCGGAGGGAACCTTCCCGGAAAAGTGGAAGAGGCAAAAGCTCTTGCTTCTCGCCAAGCCAGGCAAGCCGCCAGGGGAGCCATCCTCCTATAGGCCGATCTGCCTCACAGACACCACTGGCAAGGTGTTTGAAAAGCTGATAGTGGCTAGGCTAAATGCCGCCATCGAGGAGGCCGGGGGCCTCTCCCCGAGCCAGTACGGCTTCAGGAAGGGAAGGTCGACGCTGGACGCCATCGAGATGGTGAAGTCGATAGCAGAAGAGGCGATAGCCGGCAAGAGGTGGAAAGGCGGTTCCAAGAGCTACTGTCTAGTAGTTACACTGGACATAAGGAACGCCTTTAACACCGCCGACTGGAACCGGACGCTGGAGAGTCTTGCTGCCCTGAACATCCCGGGGTACCTGCTGCAGACCGTGAGAAGCTTCTTTAGCGAGAGGGTGCTCACGGTGGACACGGACATGGGTTCCAGGGTATACGAAGTCTCCGCCGGAGTCCCGCAGGGCTCCGTGCTGGGGCCCCTACTCTGGAACACCATGTATGACGGTGTTCTGCGGCTCCCAATGCCCAGCGACACCACGGTCGTGGGCTTCGCAGACGACATTGCCGTGGTCATAGTTGCGAAGGAGCGCACTGCAGCGGAGGAGAAGGCGAACCTAGCGATCAAGGCCATCGAGACGTGGCTCTTAAACGCTGGCCTGGAGCTAGCGGCTCAGAAGACCAAGGCGGTCCTGATATCGAGTCGGAAAGCGGTGGAAACGGCCGAGGTGTGCGTCGGCGGAGCCGTGATAAAGTCACAGAGGGCATTCAAGTACCTTGGTGTCCTCCTAGACTCTCGGCTCTCCTTCAAGGAGCACCTACAATACGCCCAGAAGAAGGCCAGTGGGACGGTCGGAGCCCTCTCCCGCATGCTTCCGAACACCAGAGGACCTAAGCACGCAACCAGGAAGCTGCTGGCGAGCGTCGTCACCTCGCAGCTGCTGTATGCGGCGCCTATGTGGGCTGAGCCGATTGGGACAAAGTCCTATATGCGAGGGGCAGGTCAGCCTACAGACTCTGCGCCATACGGGTGGCGTGCGCATTCCGCACTATTTCAGACGACGCCGTGCTGGTGATAGCTGGCCTTGTGCCACTAAAGGAGCTGGTACGGGAGAAGGCGGACCTTCGCAACGCGTTTCGAGGGCACCCCGGACCCGAGGGTGTCTCCAAGGCGGAGCTCAAGAGCGACGCCAGATGGAGGAGTTATGCCAGCTGGCAGGCCAGGTGGGACGCCTCGTCCAAAGGCCGTTGGACGCGCAGACTGATCCCCAGCATTGACGTCTGGATGGAGAGGAAGCACGGGCAGGTGGATTTCTACCTGACCCAAGTGCTGAGTGGGCACGGATGCTTCAGGAGCTACCTGAAGAGATTCGGCTGAAGAGATACGGCTGAAGAGATACGGCTGCTCGGACGAAGAGAGGAACGCGCTGGAGGCGGTGGCAGGGTCGGCGATCACCGAGGACACGCTGGTGCCGCTGATGCTGGCGGACCCAAGGACGTGGGACACGGCGGCGGAATTTTCAGCAAAGCTGATAAAGACGCTGAGGTCCCTGGAGAGGATGAGGAACGAGAGGACGGGCTGAGCGGCCTTCCTTCGTGCGAAGCATTGCTTTGCGGCCGTACCGCACGAAGCGGGCCCTTGCCCCGTCATGCCACTAAATGGCTTGTTCTTGTATGTTGTTGTTTTGTTCTTAGGTTAAATAAATAAACGAATATAAAAAAAAAAAAAAAAACGCCTTGGCCCATACTTTTGTTTTCTCACTCTAATCTCACTTTTCGCTCGACACCGCACAAAGCTTAACACTAAACAAAAATTAAATTCAATTGAAATGTATAAAATAACCGACAAGGTATTCTGCTTGATTCCTAGCCTTGTCCTCGATCCTAAATGCAACTATATCTCTGGGTAGTGGAGGAAATGTTGGATTTTCCCGGGCTCAGCCATTGACTTGCGGCATCATTTTGAACCGCCAAGAAAAGAAAAGCAGCAACAACAACTGCTTGGCTGAACACGGAGGCGCGGAAGGTAGCGGAAGATATATATATCCGAAAAAAGGACAAACGGGAAATTCCAGATGTAGCGGGAACTATGTGTCCAAAAGAGAGAGACGGAAACCTCCAGATGAAGCGGGAATAAGGTACCCAAAACGGACTAGCGAATACCTAACCCCATGCTAGCTATTGCCGAAATTTATTACACCAGCCCCTGGCAAGGGGGGCGAGGTTCTCCGTTCCTCTTTTCGCTGACGCTGGGCTGCTGTGATGCCGCTCTTCTGATGATCTGCTTGGAGTTCGTTTTCTTTGTGTTTCCCCTCCTTCGTTTCCCTCTGCGCTTGGAGACGCCTTATGTCGCCGCCGCTTGTGTCGCCGCCAGGGAAAGGCAATTTTTATTGGGGCCGTATTTCTGCCAAATAATTCTATTAGCACCTTTGGCTTTCTTTTTGAACCCTCATCTTTCTCACCTCGATTTCTTCGATTTGCACTGAACACTATATGATAGCTATGTATATGACTTCACTTCCGCGCAAGTCTTTACGACCCGCTAGTGGGGACGCCGAGATTGAATATGCCGACCGCCGCGCCTTCAAGCAAGCGGAAACCCTCGATCGCTCAGCCGAAGTCTAAAAGCCTTCGGGTGAAAGGCGGGAATCTGACCCGGCTAATTTCTCTTAACTTTTCCTCCCCCGCTCCGACCTATTCCAGCTTCTGCCGACAGGTGGCGCTTGGCAGTCCCTTCGCCTTCTGTCGAAACTCTCTGCCTGAAACCTAGGTGGCGCTAACGGGCTTTGAATCCAAGCGTTACAGAACGGCCAACAAGACATTAAGCTATTGCGTCCTGCGTTTGCCGTTGGTGGGCTACGTTGATGCCGACTGGGCAGGTGATGTCGGCCATCGACGTTCGTACACAGGATTTGTTTTCTTCTTGTATTGTATTCTTGCGCTCTCATCAGCTGTAAAGGAGACGCTACATCTGAGGCGTTTAATCATCAAGATCGGTTGTGGAAGAAAGGATACCCCAACAATCATCCATGGAGACACTCTTAGCGCTCAGAATTTGGCCAGAAATTCAGTCTACCATGCTCGCTCAAAGCATATTGACATCAGGTATCATTTCATTAGAGAAATTATCCAGAAAGGCGACGTTGAATTAAAATATGTACCAACTAACGATATGATAGCCGATATGTTAACAAAGAATTTGTTAAAACTGAAACATGAGAAGTTGATTAAGCTTATGAATGTCATGTAAATTGTTGTATTTAGAAATGAAAACATTGAGGAGAGGTGTTGAAATTAGGTACAATATTTCCATTAACAGAACATAGGAATAACAGAATGTAGCAAACTGAGAGACAGAGCGAGAACTGTTATGCTTATGTAGTTTCATTAGAGTTGAGAACTAGAAAGCGAACGCAAGCTGTTCGCCTCGCGGAGTCGCTAATAAACAATTCCATAAAACTTCAATCAATGCGTAATCTTTTATTTTACTTCCGAATCGGCGGGATTCTCCCCTCGTCATAAATAAAATAAAATGAGGAGCTGAGTAAGTAAACGCTCAAGCCGTCTTGCCCATAGGATACACTAGTACGGCGAGGGATCGCGGGGGCTGAGTCATTTTAATAACATTGGCCGAGGGCTCGTTGAACGGAGCCGCTGCTTTGCCCAGCGACGATAAGGTGAGGGGCTCGCGGGGAACGGGCATCCGCTAAGCCAAACAAATATAATATAATATATAAAAATTGGCTTTTGCAACCGTATCAAAATGATAGCCCACTATTAATTTTAAGTTTTAAAATTAAAGAAAGGAACAATAATACTCTTAAAATCCATTTAATAACATTAATTAGATATTTATGGTCGATCCCCTGGATTTTCCGACATTGAAAATTCGATTTTTCATTGAATCTATAAGATTCGCCAACAACTAGGAGGTTCCACTCCCTCAAAATCGCGCTTTTAAGGCTACTTACACATTCGTATGTAGTGTTATCCTTATACACTCTTCTGGCGAGAATACCCCATATATTTTCAATCGGATTTAAGTCCGGTGAACATGCTGGCCACTCCAACAACTCCACTGAGCTCTCTTGTAAAAATGTTTTTGTTATGCGACTGATGTGAATTCTTGCATTGTCTTGCATAAAAATATACGGGGCTTCACGATTTTCATTTAAAAATGTAAGTAAACTGTTCTCTAAGACTTGAATATAGTCTGCACTATTCATCCTGGAGCTTGTAAATTGTAAATCAAGATTAAATTTTTGTTCATCCGAAAAAATAACTTAAATAAAATATATTTGATTAGGAATGTAGAAAAAAAAATTACAATTATTTTAACCGAGACCCAGTTTGTTGCCAAGTTATTTTCTGCAAATTGTATCCGAGCTGCCAAATAAGGTATTTTTTTTTTGTTTAGCTCTCACAACACTTTTCTTGCACTTAACGAAGCAAGTCTGGAGCACGACACAAAAGAATTACTGGCTTTTTTGACAATGCGTCGCTTGGTACCGGTTATCTATGACTGGTTTTCGACCGGAACTGCGTTTTTTGTCATATTCTCATGGATTCTTTAAAAAATTAGAAATAACCTTTCGACTGTGACCAATTTCACTTATATTCAAGCCAGATTTCAAAAAGGCAAGAATTGAGCCTTTTTCTTGTTCACAAAGTAGTGAACCACGACCCATTTTATTCAAAATTAATTAAATCGCTATTGCGAATTAAAAAAAATTTTAAATGACTTAGTCTTAACAATTCAGCGTCTGTTTTCGTTATGTGTGATATAATTATGATACACTTGCAAGCTAGCAAATTTCTACGTCTTTACGCAAAAGTAACGGCATATTTCCAATTAATGCTCGAAATAGCCAATAACGGTAAATTTGCATTGCTTATGCCTTATCCTCTCTTTTGTCATACTTGCTTTAAATATATTCCAGTACAGACAAATTTTATGAGGAAAGAAACGCAAGTTATGAAAGTTTGCTATCATTTTGATACGCACCTTATAAATGACAAAAAAAATCGTAACAGCAAAGACAAAGACATATATGAAAGACAAAACAAGACAAAAAAGACAGCCCGAGACGGCTGTGGAGCTAATGCAGAGAATTCAAGTTCAAATTAAGCTACAGTGTCCAAACCTAACGAAAGCGAAATGAAGTTTGGTATATTGTGAAATCATTCTATAATTTGACTACGACGCGTAATATGACTGGCGCCAAAGTACCGAAACGAGTGAGGCGACGGCGTTGTCGCGCTGTCGCCAAGTGTAGTACAGCTAGCGTGTGTAAAGCATAGATCGATGCGTAGAAAATGCGAGCAGTTGCATTCAGACGATTGCGCACGCCGGTTGGAATTCGCTTCACTCGAAAAGTTTATGTGTCAACATGGGAGATCAGGCGCAAGAAAATGACAACGCTGCGACATCAGAAGTGGGATCTGCTTTGCCTACAAATATCACCGATGCATACCTGGCAGCTTTACAAGTGCAAAACAACAACCAATTGGAGATCATCAAAAATATGCAGACACCAAAGGCATCGGCAACTGATGAAAATGGAAAACATATAACTCTCCCAAAGTTTCATCCTGAGGGAGCTGGTGCAGATGCCTCAGCTTGGTAAGCAACAGTGGATCTCATTTTTGCTGATAAAATGCCCGAAGGTAGCAGCCTGATGATAACTTTAAGTAAGGCGCTAGAAGGAAGTGCATCACAATGGCTGTCCCAAATATGCTTTGCTGGCATCACATGGCCACAATTTAAAGAACTCAACGTTCAACGCTTCGTTGGCATCGATACGTTTGCTGCCACACTGATGAAAATTTTGAACGGGCGACCAAAGTCTGGAGAAAGTTACACCGAATATGGAAGCCGAATCGTCACCTTACTTATGTCCAAATTTAAATCTATTGATCTGGAGGAAATTGCGGTTTCACTTACTCTGGCTCACATGGCACAAATTGATGACAAATTGTCACGCTGGGTTTTTACAAGCGCACACTTTTAAAAAACGGAACCTTGATGACGACGCATCTACAACAGGCCCGGAGCGTAAAAAGTCTAAGTATCTCTCTCAAATGAAAAGCAATTATTGTGGAAAGACTGGACATAAATATGCTGAATGTCGTGCTCGGCAGAGGTCACAAAATCAAGGAAAAAGTCACAACGGAAGTTCAACGCAAGGATCAAATGACCGGTCAACAGTCAAATGTTTCAAATGCGACGAGCTTGGGCACTTCGCATCCGCCTGTCCAAAAGGACGATCACGAGGAAACGGCCAAGTAACCGAGAACAGTAAGAAGTTCAACCGGTGAGTCTGTTCCATTTTGCTTCGACTCTGGCGCTAAATGTTCCTTGGTTAAGGAAAGCGTCGCCGATAAATTTAGTGGCAAAAGAATTAATAACATTGTTAAATTGAATGGCATATGTAATGATTCAATATGTAGCACTCAACAACTATTATGTAATATAAATATTGATCAATGTTATTTTGAGATTTTGTTAAATGTTATTATGGATAAGTATTTGAAATATGACGTACTAATTGGTCGTGAAATTTTAGGCCAGGGCTTTGACACAACCAAAAGAGTAGAATCGTTAGTAATTACCAAATATGAAGAAGTAATAGAATCAAATCGTGAACTTGATGATCTTGATAAAGCAGCCTTGAAAAAAATTCTAAAATGTTTTTCAGATTGGTTTATTGATGGAATACCAAAGACTAGGGTCACCACAGGGCAGTTGGAAATTAGATTAATAGATCAGCAAAAGACAGTACAACGGCGGCCATATAGGCTTAGTGAAGAAGAGAAAATCAAAGTGCGGGGTAAAGTTGATGAATTACTAAAAGCTAAGATTATTCGGCCAAGCTGTTCACCTTTCGCTAGTCCCATGATGCTAGTCAACAAAAATAATGGCACCGATCGACTGTGTGTGGACTATCGCATGCTAAATGAAAACACAGTGGCTGACAAGTATCCATTGCCCCTCATCTCAGACCAAATTGCTAGGCTTCGGGGTGCTAAATATTTTTCGTGCATAGATATGGCAAGCGGGTTTTACCAAATTCCAGTCCATGAGGACTCAATTGAACGAACAGCATTTGTAACGCCAGAGGGTCAATACGAGCTCTTGACAATGCCGTTTGGTTTGAAAACGCACCATCTGTGTTCCAGCGGGCTATAATGAAGGCCCTAGGAGCTTTACCTTACACTTATGCAATTGATGTTCTCATAATAGCAGAAAATAAAGAAGATGCGCTAGTTAGATTGCAGAGAGTATTGGAGACATTAAGTAAGGCTGGATTTTCATTTAATGTCACTAAGTGTTCCTTTCTCACCACAAAAATAGAGTATCTCGGATTTGAAATAAGCAACGGAGAAGTCAGGCCAAATTCACGAAAAATTCAAGCTTTAAAAGCAGGGACCGAAAATAATGATTATTTTTATTTTTCAAAAATAAAAATCAAGAACATTTATGATTTTTATCAATTTGATCAAAAATAATCATTACATTTGAGTAAAAAAATTAAAATTCATGAATAATCATTATTTTTGATGAAAATAAAACACTTTCAAAAATAATGATTATTCATGATTTTTATTTTTTTTGATCAAAATAAAACTCAAAACTAAATTACGGAGTCTGTGTAAGACTTTTTACCAATATTATTTCATATTCTTGTATAAGGACCGCTAAGCTACCCCTCACTACCATTTTGTATAATTATCGCGGCAGGGTAATAGCTTTAGGACAAAAAATGTCTGAAGTGTCAATCACCTGAAGTTTTCGGTGACCTTGTGACCGCCGCTAATACCAAAAACAGTTACAAATTTTTTTTTTTTTTAAGGTTAGAAATCGGTGTAACCGTATTACAATAAATTTTGAATGATTTTAGCGAAACCTCAAATTAATGTAAACGTCAGTTGCGTAAAATTTTCATTCCTAGCTGTGTTTCAATATGGGTCGTAAAAGTAATTTAATTCTTCGAAATTTTTTCACGTTTATCGTGGAAAGAAATATTTCTGAATGTAAGATATGTAAATTAACTTTCCGGGGCAACTATGTGTGCAATTTGAAACGGCACTTGGAAGATAAACACAGAAAGGAATATAATGAAGCGACCGAAAGCAACGCTACTGAAGAACCTGAAAAGAAAAATAAGTTTTCGGTGATTATGGGGCAAGAGGAAGTAAAAAATGCATGCATTGATCTTGTGACCGCCGCTAAAATCCCGTTGGCATTACTGGACTCCAAAGGCTTCAAGACTTTAACTGAGCAAATTTTTAAAGGACTAGACATGCCACCCGTAACATCAAAAAATGTTATGAACATAGTGAATGAAAAATATAGCGAAATTAAAAGCGAAATGATGAAAACATTTAAAAACAGAATTCTCTGTTTAAAAATGGATACTGCGACAAGATGTAATCGTGGAATTCTTTGCGTAAACGTGCAATTTATTGAGCATAATGAAATCCGTGTAAGAACTTTGGGCCTAATAGAGCTAAAAAAGTCACACACTTCAAAATTGATTTGCCAAGAAGTGAAATCAATTTTGAGCGATTTTAGCATTAGTCAGGACCAAATCTTTACAGTCACGACCGATAATGGACGAAGGCAGTGGAACTGATAAGGCAGTGGAACTGATAAGTAGCTGCGAGATTGACGATGAGGGCGAGGTAGGTGGAAAAGACGATTTGGATGATGAAGGGATGCTAAAGAATTTAAAACTACATTCAACTAAATCAATTAAATGTGCGGCACATACCCTTCAACTAGCTGTAAAAGATTTCTTACAGCGTCTCGAATCGGTCGATTTTATTGACAAGGCACGACGAATTGTTAAACTTTTAAGAACGCCGTCGTACAGGTAATATTATTTACTTTTTAAAATGTAAATATAAAATAACAAATTTCTTAAATTACCCTATTGGGTTCTCTTCTGCGGTGTAGGTATTTGGTAACGGAAATGTCCTTGCCCCAACCAGTCTTAGATGTTGCGACTCGATGGAGTTCTACTTACTCTATGTTAAGCAAGCTGCAACAATTTGAGGAGTTCTGCAATACGCGTCTTAGAAGTTCTTTGAAACTTGGAGTCAATGAGTGGGGTGACTTAAAAAGACTGGTTAGTACCCTGGAACCGGCATATCTTGCCACAGTAAAGCTTCAAAGTACTCAATTGTTTATGGGTGACTTTTACAAGCTATGGCTGGAGCTCAAACTGACTGTTGAAGCATTGAACACCCATGAAAGCAAACTTTTGAGTGAGTGCATCCGTAAAAGAGAAAAAACCCTGTTGGAAAGCGATGTAGTCACTTGCAGCCTTTACTTGGACCCAAGAATACGACGAGTAATTTTACAAAATCCTACCGGACTAATGCTCGCCAGGGCACAATTAAAAAAGCTTTTTATGAAGTTAATTGATTTAAAAAAAACAGTTTTTTAATATTATATAGAAGTTATTAATAATATGCACATTTCAGACTACAGCAGTAGCGCAGGCTAACTTAGGCGCATCAACATCAGCCAAGGCAGAGAGTTCTAACCTTTCGCAAAGCTCAAACACCTCCACTATGTTGGACGAATATTTACAATCAATAGAAGTCGATTCAGAAGACGAAAAGGATGAACCGTCAAACCATTTAAAAAAAGGTTTTGAAGAAATTGACGGCTATAGCCCAAAGCCGATTTCTCCAACATATAACATTATGGAATACTGGGCTGAACGCCGATATGACTACCCAAACTTGTATGAGCTAGCCAAAATTGTGCATGCTGTACCTGCCACACAAGTGAGCGTGGAAAGAGCATTTTCGGCCCTGAAATTGATGCTGACCGATCAACGATACAACATTGCGGAGGAGACTTTATCAAAATTACTTTTTGTCAAACTCAATAATGCAGATTAAAACCAATGCAAAAAACAGCACAAAAACCTTAAGAATGTATTATTAAATTACAAATTTTGTACTGGGGGGTAGCTTAGCGGTCCTTATAAAAGAATATGAAATAATATTGGTAAAAAGTCTTACACAGACTCCGTGATTTGGTTTTGAGTTTTATTTTGATCAAAAAAAATAAAAATCATGAATAATCATTATTTTTGAAAGTGTTTTATTTTCATAAAAAATAATGATTATTCATGATTTTTATTTTTTTTTACTCAAATGTAATGATTATGTTTGATAAATAACGAAAAAAATCAAAATATAATCATTATCATTTGATTTTTATAATAAAACTTATAATGATTACCGTCCCTGTTTAAAAGCATTACCATCACCCCAAAATGTCTCACAGCTAAGACAATTCGTTGGTTTAGCCACATATTTTCGGCAATTTGTGTTAAATTTCTCCCAAACACTTAAACCTCTGTATCTTCTCACATCTAAGAAAAACACAGACTTTGTTTGGTTACCAGTGCATGAACAGGTGCGAATAAAAATAATAACTATATTGACCCAGACGCCAGTTTTAATCACATTCGATCCGCAATACCCCATAGAGCTGCATACTGACGCAAGTTGTATTGGGTTTGGAGCGATCCTGTTACAAAAAATTGACAATAAACCTCATGTTGTAGAGTATTACAGTAAGTGTACGTCTCCCGCCGAATCTAAATACCATTCATACGAACTGGAGACGTTAGCAGTGGTAAATGCTATAAAACACTTCCGACATTATTTGCAGGGACGTAAATTTGTAGTTTATACTGACTGTAATTCTTTAAAGGCCAGCCACACAAAACTAGATTTAACACCGAGGGTGCATAGATGGTGGGCGTTTTTACAGGCATTTAATTTCGAAATAGAGTATAGAAAAGGCGAGCGAATGGCGCATGTGGATTTTCTCTCACGAAATCCAGTGCTAGAACAACACAAAAGTATGAATAAGATTTCAGAGTTACGAATCAATTTGACCGAGGTATCTGATAACTGGTTGGTTTCAGAACAACAGCGAGATACTGAGATACAAGAAATAATTGTAAAGTTAAAGAATAATGAGTTACCAGGAAATCTGGATAAAACATATGAATTGCGAAAGGGAATACTACATAGAAAAATACAGCGAAATAGTAAGACCAAATGTTTGCCGGCAATACCAAGGGGTTTTCGATGGGCCGTCATAAATCACGTCCATGAATCCATCATGCATCTTGGATGGGAAAAGACGCTAGACAAAGTCTATTGTTATTACTGGTTCGAAAATATGTCTAAATATGTGCGTAGATTTGTAGAAAATTGCATTACATGTAAAGTTTCTAAGCCACTAGTGGGAAAAGTGCAGGCTGAGCTGCATCCTATTCCTAAAATAGAAATACCGTGGAATACGATACATATTGACATCACAGGCAAATTGAGTGGCAAAAATGATTTAAAGGAATATGTCATCGTCCTTATAGATGCCTTCACAAAGTTTGTTTATTTTTATCACACACTAAATATAGATTCTGATAGCTGCATTAAGGCTGTAAAATCAACCGTGTCCTTGTTTGGTTTACCCACTCGAATTATAGCAGATCAAGGACGTAGTTTCGCAAGTAAAAGCTTTCGCGATTTATGCTCCTCTCAAAAAATTAATCTACATTTAATTGCTACTGGTGCAAGTAGAGCAAACGGTCAGGTAGAACGTGTCATGAGTACCTTAAAAGGTATGCTAACGGCTGTCGAGTCTAGTCAGAGATCATGGCAGGATGCGTTGGCTGAAGTGCAGCTAGCAATGAATTGCACGATTAATCGTGTGACTAAGTTTAGCCCTTTGGAATTATTAATTGGTAAAGAAGCTCGACCTTTTGGCTTGTTGCCGCTAAACGAAGATAAAAATGATGAGGTAGACAAAGAAAATTTGAGAAAGGAGGCTAAAAAGAACATGAAAACTCAAGCAGAATATGATAAAGATAGGTTTGATAAAAATAAGGCTAAGATAGTACATTTCAAAGTGGGTGATCACGTTTTGCTCAAAAACGAAGAACGTCATCAAATTAAACTCGATCCTAAATTTAAAGGGCCATTTGAGATAATTGAAGTATTGGATGGAGATAGATATACGCTAAAATTTTTAACATGTAAGTATTCTCACGAATGTTTAAGAGCAATACCAAATAATCAGATACACGATGAGTTATGTAAAGATAGGGACAGCACAATAGAAGTTGTGTCTGTTGCCCAATAGAGAAACTGAAGACCGCACCATAGCAGAAGAGACTTGTTATGGCGGGGGTCGTATGTGTTAAAGGAACTACACAGATGATAAGTAAATTATGTGTTAAAGGAACTACACAGATGATAAGTAAATTATGTGTAAATGGAACTACAGAAAAGATAAGTTAATTATTTGTAAAAGGAACTAAAAAATTTGATTGGTTTAAAAGATTAACCCTCTCAGCCCATTTGTTGCCTATAGGCAACATTGTAGAAATACGCCTCAGTTACCTGGAATATACATTTTTTTGCTTCGCGCTTTTTTTCAACATCTTCCTTAATGTTTTCTGCAACCAAAATAACTAATAAGTTACTTGTAAGTTGCAAACGTGTTTATTTAGCAGACGTTTTAAGTGCAGTTGTATGAAAAAAAATGGTTGGCGGGAAAAGTGTTGGTAAAATAAAAATTCATTTTTTTTATTTTATTCAATAAATATTTGTTGTAATGGAAAACTAGGTGGGAATTATACATATATAGGGGTAAGTAAATTATTTAAAAATAAAAAAATTTAAAAAAAGTTCATAGTTTGTCTACAAGAATTTTGTGAACATTTTGTGGCAACATCCTGTAACTATCGAACCAGGACACCAAGGACCTTGAAATTTTCGTCAGTTCATATTTGAATAAAGCCAAATACATATCTATTAAAAAAAAATGTGTATCTTTGCTAATTTTAAATGTGGGCTGAGAGGGTTAAGAGAAAAATGTGAAAAGGAATTACACGAATGGTATGATTTATTAAATTTAAATTATGTTACGAAAATGTAAATAATTTAGTCATGTTATGATAAGAATAAAGTTGAAACTAATTAAAGTCAGTAATAAATTGAATGGAAACGTGTATTATGTCAGGAAGGCCGTGTCGCATTATGAAGGTATTTTGACCACAGTATGTGTCTGTCACATTATTACCATAGTTTGACCACTGCGCTTGCAAGACGCTGCTGCGCAATGAGTTTGGTATATTGTGAAATCATTCTATAATTTGACTACGACGCGTAATATGACTGGCGCCAAAGTACCGAAACGAGTGAGGCGACGGCGTTGTCGCGCTGTCGCCAAGTGTAGTACAGCTAGCGTGTGTAAAGCATAGATCGATGCGTAGAAAATGCGAGCAGTTGCATTCAGTCGATTGCGCACGCCGGTTGGAATTCGCTTCACTCGAAAAGTTTATGTGTCAACATGGGAGATCAGGCGCAAGAAAATGACAACGCTGCGACATATTTCCCAGCGCATCGACTATGATATTTTAAATTTTAAATTAATAACACGAATTAGTAGCATAAATTACAAAACATGTATGCGTATTAATTATGTAGCAATGCAGAATAGATTCTTGCAGCGTAGGATTTTTTTTATTTTTTTATTAAAATCATATTCAAATGTTCAATATATTATTTTGAATTCGCAGAATTAATTTCGGCGGAGGAAGAAAGCCACGAAAGGATTTAACTATGCACCGCTGTAGGTGCTGAGAAAGCTCACTTACATGTCGTGGGTCGACATGGGTAGTTGGGTGCCAATTATTTAGGTTGCTGGTGCCGCAGGGGGATCCCTCGCTGCAGTCTCTGGTGGGTTTGCCGATTGGCCGATGGATGGATGTCCAGATGTCCCTCGTACAGGGGCAGAGGGTGGTAAATCCACTTGAAGATTTACGAGGCCTGTCTTCCTTTGGGCATCTGGCCTATGGACTCAGATAGCTATGGTCAAATATAATGATATCGACAGATTGCCAGATTGTTGGTTCATGAGCTTGTGCTCTTTATTATAAGAATGTCCAAAACTAACTGATCTTCAAAGCTAACATAAAAAACTTCATAGCGGCCTTTGCCAATATGCAGAGCTTTGCCGGCTATGTGAGAGCTTCCGGCCAAATGCTTGGTCAGCAATTAACTTAATTAACTTATACATCAGAAACAATGTGGGACGACTGTTGTCATCCAACCAGCACGCTTGCACGAAAGGGAAATCAGTGGAGACGGCACTACACTCATTAGTAGCCACCATTGAAAGAGCCCTGCATAACAATGAATATGCTCTCGGAGTGTTTGTCCGGAACATTTAACAATGTGACTACATACGCTATAATGGACCTCCTAGAAGCGGCCAACAAGCCCCCGCCATCAGTTTGTGGATAAATAAGCTTCTAAGACGGGTACAATCCGATTGGGGCACCGCCTCCATGGTGAAAGGAGCACACAGGGGCACGCCGCAAGACGGGATCCTGTCGCCTCTCCTTTGGAATGTGGTGGTAGACGACCTGATCAAGAGATTCGAGATGAAGGCCCTAAAGATAACAGCCTATGCTGACGACATAAGCATAATTATCACGGGAGTCTGTCTATCGACCCTCAGCTCGATTATGGAATCAACACTCAGGGAGATATGTGAGTGGGCGAAGGAGGTAGGACTCAGTATCAACGCGGACAAGACGGACCTCATTCTCTTCACCAAGAGATAGCTATGGGTCCCCCCGAAAATCAACTCAACCAGGCTAGCCCCGAAGGCACAAGTCAAGTACCTCGGCATTGTACTAGACAGCAAGATGGCATGGAAGCCCAATGTACTAGAGAGGGTAAAGAAGGACACCATAGCGCTATATGCATCCAAGAAGAGGCTTAGCAGCACATGGGGCCTCTCACCCGCACTCGAAACCATAATCGGAATCGATCCCCTAGATATCCACGCTCAATTGACTGCTGGAAAGGCGGCACAACGCCTAGTTGCATCAGGGAATATGTCTCTACAGGGATTCGGGCATAGTTCAGTTGGTCGAGACATGATAACCAGAACGTGGCCGGATGTAAAAACAACACCATTCATGGGACCTGACGACTGGAAAACAGGTCAGGACCATGCTCAACACCTCAATATATACACCGACGGCTCCAAGACGGAAGGAGGAGTTGGAGCGGGCATATACTGCACAGACCCTGAAATGAGGTTGTCGTATAAGCTACCAAGCCAATGCAGCATCTTCCAGGCGGAAGTATTCGCCATAGGGAAAGCGGCAGAGCTTGCGCAGAGCAAAGACCGCCCACTTGAAGCTGTCAACTTGTTCGTAGACAGTCAAGCGGCGATAACATCCATGCAATCGTCAGCGGTCAGTTCCAAAAATGTACTGAAGGGAGGCACTACATATCCTTAGCAGGACCATGTCAGTGCGGATCTCCTGGGTTCCCAGCCACCAGGGCATCGATGGTAACGAGACGGCAGACGAACTTGCAAAGGAAGGCGTCGGACTGGCGAATTAAAGATTAGAAAACGTTCCTGTCTCCCTAAGAACGCTCCAAAGCGAACTGGAAAGACGGGCCGACACACGAGTTAAAAGCAGATGGAGGAGAACTTCCACAACCTGCAAAATATCAAAAATCATGGGCAAAGAGCGCAACGCAAAATTCAGTCACTACGTGCTGCATCTTCCAAGGAAAGATTGCAGATTGTTAGTGGGAATTCTTACAGGTCACTGCCTAGCTGCGCCACATGCTGGGCATTACCGACAACGCCAAGTGCCGGAAATGTGATGAATCCGAGGCAACCGAAACCTTGGAGTATCTATTTGCAAATGTCCGGCCCTAGCAAGGGCAAGAATAAAATACCTAGACGCTCCGGTTCTGGCATCGCTAGAAGATGCCTCCAGAAAGAAGCCAGGCGAACTACTTGCCTTCGCGAAAAATACCTCGATCCTAAAAGGTTTCAAAAACCGCATAAACATTCTCTAGGTCTATACAGCAACTTTCGGATAGCTTCGGGTCATATTGGCCTATGCGCGGACCCGAGAGGGCCTTCCGACTTAACCTAACCTAACCCAATGCTAACGAGTAGGACGATCACAGCCGAACTGAGTGGCACTCACCTCACACGTACATGAATAACATATTGGAAGAGCTCAAGATGACGTTGTGCTGCTAGTCTGTGGATCCTATCCAAATAAAACAGAACTTATGCTCTTCACTAGAAGGACTAAGATACTAGCATATAATATGCCCAGAATAGATGGCATAGAGCTAAAATTATCAGAGCAGGCTAAGTATCTCGGAGTGATACTAGACCCGAAGCTCTCGTGGAAGAAAAACATTACAGAAAGAGTGAGGAAGGCATGTATTGCTTTCTACTCAAATAGCTACACCGTTACGTTATTTCTCAAAAGGAGGGAGATGTGGTATGCGCACATATAAACAATAATAATAACAACAATAAATACATTGCAGCACTTTGTTCCAATGTATCAGTAAAGAGTCGCCAGTGCATATGAAACATGAGCACTCACTTGGCGACTCGGAAAAAATACAGTCAGCGTTCTCACGCTGGCCAAAGACATGGGCGCATATAACATACCTCTAGTATAACAGAGGTACATATTTTTGCATTTTGGTAGCCTCGGCTACTTTCTTTTATCACTTGTTCCTTATTATTGTTTTCACTAGAAAGAGAAAGAATTTTGAATTCTTTGAAAATTTCATAGAAAATCTATTGTTTTAAAAAATTTTGGCAAATGTTAATGAAGCGACAGTTTCGGAATGGCAAATCCTTATGAACCATCCGTTAAACGAATGGTAGGTAGATCTCTAGAAGATAATAAATCAAAATGCACCACATTAATATTAAACATTAAGAAAGAAAAACACTGTTGTTCCCTATAGGAAATAATGAGGCTAAGCTTAATTTATTGATTATTTTAAATCAGCATTGGCTAACCTCCTTTAATAAAGCTGTTTACAAATCATTCTTTGGGATACCCAACTCAGAGTTGCTCCATTCTTTCGGATTTGGGTAGTCAAACTCTCCCTGTACAAAAAAACAGAAGCATTTAATAAGTACTTTTTTAAAATAAAATTGTATACCGTTATATGGTCGGGTTCGTGCCACAAGTGCCACAGAACCCACCACCACATCGTTGCGCCAACAGCTACAGCTCCAATCCTTGTTGCTTTTGAATGCGGTGGTGGGGCGTTACGATAAGAAACACTAGAAAAATTATGTAAGTAAATATTGAACTTGTTTGTGCTTTGAATTACCTACACATGGCTGTTTCTTGCATGTATTTTATTTCCATTGCTGCTACGATTAATAAAAGCAATTGATGCCCTTAAAGACACCAATTTAATAGCAATGCTCATGGCCGTAAATTAGATTTATATATCAAAATCCAAATAATGTACTTGTCTAAATGAGGAGCTGTAAAAACATCGATAGTAATATCGATTGTGGCCTTGCTGCGCGATACCTCGAATGTTTTTTTCCACCATCGATATATCGCCTATATTTAATTTGTAAAAAACAATACCACTGAAAGGTAGATGGTCTCAATAATTCATACTTGTAATCATCATCATATATATAAAAGCTTTGTCCTCACTGACTGATATATCACAGCCATGGCCAAACCACATGTCTTAGAGGCTTGAAGTTTTTTTTTTTAAATCAGAAAAAAAATTTCCAGATTCGTATAGGTATTTTAATTTTATAATTCCACCTGCAACCTATTTAAAAAAATAAAAAGAAAGAATCATTATTTCTGACTTCTGACGCTGACTTCAAAGCGAAATTTAATACGAAATTTTAAGTGTGGATCTGCATCCGATCAAAGCGAGGATGTAATAGCGGGCCCTCTAGTATTCAATAAAAAAAAAACAAAAACAGGTAACAATGAGATTGGTTTTTTTTTAATATTTGTATTTTTTTTCTTACTGGAAGTTGATGCACTGCGATCAGTACATTCAAGAGGCCCATCTGACACCAAGCACGTGCCTGTTCGTGTTAGGTGTTAGTAGGCGCTACAAATGAAAGTATAGAAACGGAATACGAGGAAGTGACTACTAATGAGACTCCTAATGTTTTTAAATTACAGAAAATATTAGCCTATTTTTAAAGCATACCAGAATTTTGTATAATAAAAATAAAGAATATATAAATAATTAAATCGTATTTTTTTTTTTTTTTTTAATTTTTCAAATTGGGGTGTATAATATTGGTTATTGTTTTTGTTTGTTTTTTTTTGCGTTTTTAATAGTTAAAACCAGCTATTGTATGGAGACTGGTGTATTTATAATTTATAATTTAAAACGTTAAATAACAAGAAAGAAAGCTAACTTCGGCATGCCGAAGTTTACATACCCTTGCAGTAAGTACGACTTTTTCGTTTTCTCGGGTACTGACATAAATGTTGCGAATGAAAATGTTGCGAACAAAAATGTTTCGAACAAACAAACTGAATTTATATATATACTAGAGGGCCCGCTATTGCATCCTCGCTATTGCATCCTCGCAGATCCACACTTAAAATTTCGTATTAAATTAACAATATCGTAATTAAAAAATGTTAAAAGGTTAATAATAAATATTACAGTAGCTTGATTTACTTCAGGATGACTGGCCTGATATTTAGCTGCTGCAGTTCGGTATTTTTCTGGGTGCATTAACCTGTATTTGGCTTGTGCATCTTTCAGTTGATTCTTTCTTCTAGTAAGGGAAAATCGACTTCTCTTTTCGCTCTTATAAATTATTTAAGCAGTAAATATTGGAACATTTTGAGAACGTTTTCAATGCTTGCTTAGCGAGCTTGCATTTAATTTTTGCATTTAACTTTATGTTTTTTTTTTTTTTTAAATAGGGTGCAGGTGGAATTAGAAAATTAAAATACCCATACGAATCTAGAATTTTTTTTTTCTGATTTTTAAAAAAAAAACTTCAAGTCTCTAAGACATGTGGTTTGGCCATGGCTATGATATATCAGTCACTCAGTGAGTCAGTGAGGACAAAGCATTTTATATATATATATTCCTATGGCAGTTATATGATATAGTGGTCCGAATTTGATCAAATTAAAACCGAAATTCTAAAATATTAGAATATTATTATTATTAAAATTGCCTAAGTTATAATTTTTTTCCTAAAAATTTTCCGATCGTTCCTATTGCAGCTATATGATATTGTCGTCCGATCCGGCCCGTTCCAACATATATAGATATGTGAAAAGTTTCATTCAGATAGCTTCAAAACTGAGGGACTAGTTTGCGTAGAAACGAACAAACAGACAGACGTACAAACAGACGGACAGATGGACATGGCTAGATCGACTCGGCTGTTGATGCTGACCAAGAATGTATTTACTTTATAGGGTCGGAAATGTCTTCTTCACTGCGTTGCAAAATTCTGACTTAAATTATAATACCCTGCAAGGGTATAAAAACGTTTAAAATACAAAACAAAATACAATAATTAATAATTCCATTAATACTATCGAAATTATCGATAGCTTGGACTATGACAATCGAAAAAATAGAGTGAGACAATTATCGATGTTCTTACAGCTCTGAAACGAGGTTTATAATACGTCAAGGCCGTGTCGATAAGTTAGCGTCAAATGTAGACCGATGGAAAAGTTATAGGGTATTCCAATCTCAATCCATGACATATGTGACTATTTATGAACGTCAAAAGTGCAACAATAAAATACAATTTTACGTCGATTAAATTTTGTTATAATAATTCTGAAACTTTCCATTCCTATGAAACAGTTGGTATTTTCGCAGATGGGAAATTAATATTCTCGCAGAGCTACATATCCAATCACCAACGGATAAGAGTTGATCGAACAGCTGTGGGTCATCCAAAACATAAGCAAAGAAATCTGAAATGCATGCTGCGGAACTAAAATGAATAGATTAAAAAAAACTTTCGCTGTTAAACAACAGAAAGACTGCATATTTCAGAAGATTTGGTTGGCACTACATTCAAATTACATATTTACATGACGAGTAATTGGAGTTTTCTTATGATATTTATCTTACAAAGAGCAAGTATTCAGTTTTCACGCAGCGCAAAAATATTTATTCTTTTGAAGTGTGACCGCTCTTTCTATTCGTTGCTCGGCATTTTTTGAAGGCCAATGATGCGGTCATACTTTGTTGACAACCGGCAAAATTTGGAACATCACACACATTCATCTTTTTATGATTTGTTTTAGATTAATAATTATCCCAAAGCTATTGACATGCGTTCCGGCGGCTGCGCCTGCCTTGGACTGCTCATAGTACATGTCTAAGGAACTCCGATGATTGTATATGGGCTCTTTTAAGCAAGTGCGGGATCCATGTACTGTTCAGAAACATGATTGCACAAGTGGCCATACCCATGACCTATGCCAGTAGCATAACAAGATGCAAAAGTGGCCCATTTTCCCTTCGACAGTCCTGCATCCTTATTTTTAATTTTACTTTTTCGTCCCAGGTCTTTTAATGCAAATTCATATAATTTCCCGATTCCCAATATGTTGTATTTGCCTTTATCTAGTCAATTAGGACTGTATTCGCTCTTTTAATTCGACTTTTCCACGCATTTTTGTTCATGCCGGGATCCATAGTTTGCAATATTTGAAGGGCAGAGCGAGAGGCAAACGTTAGCGACAGACAGAATTATTAAATTATTTATTCTTTTTCGCTACGCGTTATGGAAATACTAAAACTAAAAATCTCCTAAATCTTGCACCGTTCTAGTATTTTCTAAACTGTACTGGATACCACCCTTTGGAACAGACCTAGGTAACAAGCTGTTTCAAACTATTTGCCTCTCGCTCTCTCTCCTTGCTTTGCAACAGTTTTCTTCTCTCTGGATACCGTGCTATACTTTGTAGACAACTGGCAAAATTTGAAACAATACACACATTCATCTTTTTATGACTTGTTTTAGATTAATAATTGTCCCAAAGCTATTGACAGGCGTTCCGGCGGCTGCGCCTGCCTTGGACTGCTCATAGTACATGTCTAAGGAGCTCGGGTGATTGTATATGGGCTCTTTTAGGCATGGGTGAGTGTTCCGTTCAGGGAGAAACATGATGGAACCAGTGCCCCATACCCATGGAGGAGAACTGCCCTGTGCCAGTTGCATAATAAGATGCAAAAGTGTCCCATTTTCCCTTCGACAGTCCTGCATCCTTATTTTTAATTTTACTTTTACGTCCCAGGTCTTTTAATGCAAATATATATAATTTCCCGATTCCTAATATATTGTAGTTGTCTTTATCAAGTCAATTAGGACGCATAGGAGACAGACAGATTTATTAAAAATTTTATTCTTTTTAGCTACGCGTTATGGGAATACTAAAACGCGCGCCTCAAATAATCAGGTAACGCCATGCCATTTTCTAGTATTTTCAAACCTGAACTGGATACCACCCATTGAAACAGACCTAGGTGACAAACTGTTTCAAACTATTTGCCTCTCGCTCTCTCTCACTGCTTTGCCACAGTTTTCTTCTCTCTGGATATTGTGCTTAAACAGCCAAATTATTTCGAAATCAATAAATATTAGTATTGAAAAATAACAAAATATTTCAAAGAAATATATTGTTCGCAGCTCCTTTTTAAGAATATGATATAAACTTCCATACACCACAGTAAAAATACATGTATAATTCGTTGCAGATAGATATAGCTTTTTAATACTTGTAATAAGCGCCAAAGTCGAAACGGAAGAGAAGAGCAAGAGGAAAAGTCATAAGTACATACATATCGATACATTTATCGTTTCTAACTTATATGCATATATATACGATTTTTGCTACAACTAAAAGTTCTCACTTCATTTATTAAACATATGCGGTGTTTCCACTTTACCATCCATTTTTCATATTCTCAACAATTAGTTTCACAGCACTTCAACCCTCTTTGTTTATCTTTAGGAAAACTACATCCATTTGATCATCTGTAGGGATGTCGTGATATTAAAAAAATATCGTATCGATGATATTTTTTTTATCAAAACAAAATGATGATAATATTTAAAATATCACAAAAAAATATCGATATATTTGATATTCTTGATTTTTTTTTTTCAAACAAAAATTTGTTTTCCCCACAATAAAAATATAAAAGTTTCTTATTAACTTCATTTTTTTATTAAAATTCATGGATTTCTAATACAGATAATAATAATAATAATAATAATACGGATAAAAATACAGATAATAATAAATTTCATATATTAATGCCAGAATGCACACTACACATTTTATAGCGGACGCCAGCCGCTCTGAAGGCACTGAGCTACCCGGAGTTATCAAGCCATGGGGTCAAGCGGTAAAGGCCCGGCATTGTTGACTTGTGGCCTTTCCATACCTCGATTGGATTACTTTCCCATGCAGCTTGGGGCAAGCTAGAATATAATTTAAGCTCCTTGCTCTCCTTGTTCTCATCGTCCAAGTCTTTTCCAATGGAGGTGTTATGGGAAAATATCAAAAAATATCAAAAAAAAATATAGCAAAACCGATATTTGGGCAAAAAAAATATCACGATATAAATATATCATTTTCAGAAAAAAATATCGATATATTGATATTTTGATATATTATCAACAACCCTAATCATCTGTTATCGGATGGTGGAAGATAATGTGAATCTGTTTTACATAGATGAAGTGTGTGGGAAAACAGTACTAAATCGTCACCATTTACTGTATTATTGTGTCCTATGTATATGGAAAAACCATGCATTCAAACAGGGTTTTTTTTTATATTTCCTTCCTTCGATTTCTTTCCGAAACAAAAACAATTGCTTAGACCACTTTTATTAATATTTTAGTTTGTCCCGAACAGTTTTTATGTATACACTTGTATTCTTGGCTGTTTCAGTTATTTTGAAAAAAAAAGTCCGCTAATTTTAATAACGATGAATTTTAAACCGAATATTTTTACAAAGCGGTAATGTATCATGTACAGAACGCACATAATGCCTGAAAACTATTCCATAACTGATAGGTGATCACGTTGTTCTGCTGAACGCAACAATTGTATTTATGCATTCACAATATTTTATCGTCGAATCATTCAGGGGATTCCGTATACGACTGAATTACGAAAAAGATCGGAAATGTATTTAACCTTAAGGATCGACCCAAAAAAGTCATCCGGTCAACTGCTCAAGTTCAACCAAAACTCCAGTCGCAAGACATTAATATATGTGTATATCTGTTGTATTTTCCTGTATATCCTTCGTTTTAAACTAGTATTTTCATTTGGTCGAACCATTATTATGGGAACAGCTGTTCTCATATATTTCAGTAATTCTGTGGTATATAAAATCCTACAAATGTATTGCAAATACATTTCAGTCTTAAATACAGACAGCATACACCTTTTGCACTGGCTTATGTTCATTAAATAAAGAATTGCTATATGTAAACTTATTACAAACATAGCATGATTTTATATTGAATTCAAAAATAACCACATGGAACTTCTTTACATAACATGAGGTTTTTAGAAAGTAGGTAATAGATCGGGAAAATATCGATAGTGGCCCTATTCGATATTTTGAGAGTAAGTGTTCGATACAAGATACAAGAAATAAAAATATTAGCAATGCTTAATGCTTATGCAATAGAGGTGCAGAAACATCGATGTATGGAGACATCGATGTTTCGATGTTTTTCACAAAAAAACATCGATGTAACATCGATGTGGGTAAAAGTGCAGAAATATCGATGAAGTTTTACAATTTTTTTTTATATTTTTTAAATTCATGAAATTCACGTTTATTTTAGCATTAGATAATGACGACACAGAAACATCGATGGTCAAAAAAATACATCGATGTTTTAGGAAATTTCAAAAACATCGATGCATCGTCTCTCTATTATGCAATAAATATAACATAAAATATTAGTGATAAAAATTATATTTATCAAATAATAATATAAAGAACTAAATTGGAGATCAGCTTTTTAAGAAAACAAGAAACTTCAGGTCATATTATTTAAATAAAAATATAAAATTATTATCTATCCATGCATTTTATTGTTCGCTTTTTATTGTTTACTTATTGTAAGACCTAGCCTAGCTGAACATATGCTCAGACTTATTAGTAGCTACTATTTTTTATATTAGAATTATTAGCAAAAATAAAGTAAATGTTGTTTAAGCTTCTCTTAATGGTTAGTGTAAATAGGCATATTATTGTAGTATTTTAATCGGAGTGCTCAAATTAATATATTGTCGAAGGTCAATAATTGCGTCAATCGATAGTGGCTCAGAAAAGTAAAATTTCGATACCGGGATAGTACCATCGATAGTACCAGCTCTTGATTATTAAGTTGCGAGTGTTTTATTTTTATTTCACAAATCAATATGGAATATCTAATAGCTACAAAGCTTCAACAGCGTAAAAGTCGTGCCCTTGGATATCGTCTTCTTATTTGTTATCTCAAGAAAAACAACATCCAATTACCTGAAGTAAAAGTACGGCATTGGCTAAATAACATATTTTCATCATCTTATTCTGAGATACAGAAGCATGGAGATCTTATATTTACTACGTTATGTAAGTTTTATTGATTTATTGTCTACACAAGTCAATCTTCTTAAATTTATTCCTTGTTTTGTGAGTGATGATGTCCCCCCCCGGGGACTCGTAAGCAAAAGCCGGCGATTCCCCGGGGAAAATCCTATGAATTTTCATACATGTTTTTAAATGCCTTCGTGTCGTGGAATTTGAAGTAGGCGGGGAATTATCGGGAAAATCGCGGGGAATCCCTGGCTATCTCAGGGAATATCGAAAGAATTTCCCCGAGGAATCTCATGTGAATATCGAAGTAAATTCTCCGTGGAATCGTCTAGGAAAGACACTAGAATCCCTGAGGAAAGACCCGTGGAAACAGGGGAAAACCTGCAGAAAGCCCCCGTGGAATAGCAGCTGAAACCCACGGGGAAAACCTGTGGAAAGTCCCCGTAGAATCGCCGAGGAAAGGCTTTGAAAAACCCGGGGAATACCCGCTGAAACCCATGGGATAACCTGTGGAAAATCAACGTTGAATCGCCGAAGAAAGGCATTGGAAAACCTGTGGAAAGTCCCCAGGGAATACCCGCTGAAACCACGTGGAATTTAAAATAATAATAATTTAATATAACAATAATAATAGTTAATACTTTTTATTTCTTCCTAGTTCTTTTTTTTCTTTTAAATGTTATTTTTTACGCAATACATGGCGTGGGCTTCTCCGGCGGCTGGCCCTGCTCTTCTAAAGAAGCGATGCTATCTGAAAGGAAAATATATTAAATTAAATATATCTCTTCGCACATGACCGTTTTTAAAGATTATGTAAGCGTATTCCTTTTTAAAAGGTTGCTCATAGCTGAAATCTGCAAAACAAAAAGACAAGGTGAATTACATGGGCATTTTAACAATAAGTATTGTACTTATGCACGAGTCCGTATTCTCCGGGCCCAAGCTAAGCTCCAGAGCAGCAAGGTGTCCGTCATCCATGGCAGGGAAGGTGAAATTGGCTGCCATGCCCTTTTTCTTTGCCTTCCCCTTAGGGAAAACTTCGAGCATGGCAGACAATCTCGACACCTCCTGTACTGCCGACTCCAAAACTACGTTTTCCTCCAGGGCCTGGACCCTCTACGAGAGCTCATTGCCTGGTTCAGCCGAGACTGGCTCTGCAAGGTCTTCCAACACGTTTACTTTTTTTTAATTTTTTTTTTTTATTTATTTATTTTTTTTGGTTTGTTTTTTAAACTTAAACGCCGTCGCTTAAGATATGCTCTATTCTTATTTTAAAATACGCCTACGGACACCTCAAAAAAAAAATTACGCGCAACACATCCCGGCTGGTTCATTTGTGAATTTGAGAGCATGATAATGCGGTCATTCCTTGTCCATAGCACCAATTATAACTTTTGAATGAAAATAATATTCAATATCGGGCTCATACCGGAATGCAAGAAGCACGCGGGATCTGTTCCTCTGTTCTTTCGTCTCTTCTGCTTCGAAATATTCTAGAATTACTTGAGCTTCGGCTCAAATTAGCCCCTTTGCGTTTTTTTGGCTTTTTTTTCTTAAAAAAACACATATAAATATAACTAATTGAATCACTTTAAATCATGAATCTACTTTTTAAAAGAAACTCACAGGTCGGCCACAGAAACCTCTTCCTTTCCAAAAACCAAAAAAGTAATACCGAATTGCCACAGCACTGCCACATAAATATTATTTGGGTATTTCAAAATACAAAACTTGACGTAAATTTCATGGCTACCACATCCATAGATTCAAAATTTCTAATCTTACAGTCAGCAGGCAGCGACAAAAGCTGTATTGCGGACTACCCTTATCGGTTAGGGGTACGAAAAATAGATGTTAGCCGATTCTTAGGCCTACAGAATATCCCCTCAAAATTTCATCCAAATCGGTCAAGTAGTTTCGGAGGAGTTTTGTTACAAAGAGTGTGACATCAGAATTTTATATATAAGATATATGTAACTAACGCTTTTCTAACCTTATCTGAAACACTAAATCTCTCTATATCTGATGCCTTATTTCCGCTACATAAACAAATACCTAAAGCTAATGAGGATACAGGCTCCTGCCTAAAATAAAAATCCCTTCTGTATCCTCTTGAAAACTATCTACCTCAATTGGGATGTGTTCTCCTACATAACAAAAACTATCTGGCTTTTTATTTTGAAGTGTACATCCATTCAACTTTAGAATCCTACCTATTAACTTTATATTTTCCTGCTCCACCCGAATACCGCTATCCTCAACTATCTTTCTATTTATCTATTGTAAAATTTGAGTTGGCTTTCGGACAAACCTTTTCAGAGTTTGTAAATAATTCTCGAAGGAGTAAGAAGAGCCTGAAACCGGATCACCGATTTGCTTAATGGTCCCTTTTACGTGAAGTAAGCTATGAACGTTTTACGACACACTGTTTTCTCCAAAAATGATTGGAAAATTCGTAACGAATAAATCCAACATATTTTGGGCATTACTGAGGTTGGACTCTCGTTTCAAGTGAGAGCACAACATCCTAAATGCACAGTGGAGCAAAAGAAATTGGTAATACTGGCAAACATGAATGGCCGTGGCTTTCCAATTCGTCCAGTGTTCTTGGCTTTCGTGCAAACTCTTTTGGGACGTAGCTTCTCATGGACTTCAAACATTCGGAAATAGTTCCTTTGCTTTGTTTGGAAACCTTGAATTCTGTGTTAACCATATTGTTAACAATTCTATATACAAATTCTCGCATGACACCTAATTCAATAAGGTTTTTCTGAAGCAAACTGAGTATTTAAAAATTATACTTTATGATGGTGACGGTAAGTCCTGTCACCACGTGAAGTGCTGAATGTCAATACAGAATCTACTTTTCTCCCGACTTGCGTACATTTACTACAGCCATGGCTGGACGTTGAGCTTCGTTGAGCTTTATTATAGGCGTGCCTGTAATAAATTTTTTTTTTTTTTTTTTATGCTTTGCTTTTATTAATTAATCTTCTCATTTACGAGACTAACAATAAGTGTATCAAATCTTATACTATAACCTAACTAGGAGTCGTGTAGACTGAGACAGTGGCCCTGACAAGTTATGGCTGGGTTGGAAGGTCTGTACGTTGCAGGTGGGTTCGGCTGGAGACCCGAGTCAAGAACCTTGCAAGAGGATTTGGGTGGACAGAGAGTTTTTCATTGTAGGACGCTTTTTGCTCGTCTATTTCATCTTTTACTGCGAGAATGCCGAGGTCCCTGTGGATGTTTTGGTTACAAATATACCATGGTGCCCCAGTGATAGTTCGCAGGATCTTTGATTGGGCTCGCTGTATGATGTCTATGTTGGTTCTGCTCGCGTTCCCCCATACGTCCAGATTGGCTTAAGAGTGGAGTTGTAGAGCAGGACCTTGTAGTCCAGACAGAAGGGCGATCGTGAGTTTATAATCCAGTGGAGGCTGCTGGCTTTCAGTTATATGTGCAGTTTCTTGCATTCGATGTGTCTACGCCATTACTATTACTACTTGGGGGATCTGCGTGATATTCATGCAGAGTGGAGGGCAAGTTTGTCTGTTAAGGGGGTCTTCTACCTTCGCGCTCAAATTTGGGGCCTATTTTTCAAAAATGGATTGCAAAAAAACTACACATGATATCCGAACAAATTTTGTTTTATTTGATTAACTAATGCTTGAACTTGAAAAAAAAAAAAAACCATATGAATTTATCATAACATTTGCCATTGGCGCGTCGTCGAATTAACCTCTGCCGGCGCGAAAGAGTCAAACGGCTGGCAAGAAATCTCAGCTTCAGAACATGCAAACAACAAGAAGTTTTTTTTAACTTAATTTTAAGAACGTCGATTAGGTCTAGACACAAGCTTTTTTTAATATTTGCAAATTTCACAAAATGGCAGCGATTTGAAAAAAAATTTCATTTTTTGACCATGTTTTTCAATATAAAAATGACTGTAAAAAATTGAAAAAAAAATTTTTGGAAAAAAGCTTGTGGGTAGACCTAGCGAGATGTTTTGTGAATAAGTAACGCTTTACAGATCTAGGATATCTTCTATGGTTTCGTCAAAATCGTGCCAAAACTTTTGAAAAACACTACTTTCGGGAAAATGCTTTTAAAGATAGGAAAAATGGTCGAAACGTATGGAGGTGGCAATCTTTCGGGCTTCGTTTACCCATGAAGGAATGCGAATTTTACAAAACCCTTTATATGGCGTATTCCTCAGATCCTCTAATATTTAAAAAAAATTTAAAAAAAAAATCGATTTTTTCAAACCGCGAAGGTAGAAGACCCCCTTAAGGGTTTATACCTTTTTTATTTTTTCAAAAAATCGAAATTTTTTTTTTTTGCTGAATCCTAAAGTACGACTCCTAAAGAACATTTTCCCAAATTTTCATAAAGATCCGAACTATAGTTCCATAGGAAAACAGCTTTTTGTGTCGCGGTTTGTCACACTCAACACACTCAACCTCGAACTTTAAATGCTATTATCTCGAAATCGTTTTTTTATAAAAGTGCCTTTGCCGCGACTACGATTCCACAAGAACTATTTGATCGATATGCTTATTTTTTTTTTTTGAATTGTTCGTAATGAATGTGCGGAGTTCGTGAACGATTCAGTTTTCATGAAAAAATTTGTATTTATGGTAGATAGTTGTACAATAGTTTGCTTTTTTCTTCAAAATATGTACAATCAATAAATAGTAACATGTGTAATAAAATGACTACTACATATTTAAAAACAAATCCAAAGTTTACTCAATTTTTCCGCTGAAATAGGTATATAACCCCTTAAGAGTAAACGTTATGTGCTTACACTTTTGTTCGTTTATTTTAATACGCCAGTCAGATAGCCACTTCTCGACTACCACGAGGTGGTTGGCGAGTTGGGTTGTTGCACGGACTGGGCATCTGGAGCGGCTAAGGATTGCAGTGTCGTCGGCGAAGGTGGATGTTGTTAGTCGGTCACTCGTGGGAATATCTGCTACCTTGTGGGACCCCAGCTTCGATAGTGTAGCTGTCGGAAATTGTTGTGTTACATCTTACTGCGAAGGCTCTATTGTAGAGGTAGGATTCAAGGAGTTTATGAGTGTACCCGGGCAAGTGTGTTTTAATTTTATGCATGAGACCTTTGAGCCAGACGCGGTCGAATGCTTGAGATACATCGAGGAATATCGCGCTGCAATATTCCCTATGCTCGAAGGCTGTGCGAATCTCAGATGTTATTCTGTTTACTTGCTCGATAGTTCCGTGTTTTACTCTGAAGCCAAATTGATGTGCTGGGATAATGTTGTGGGCTCCCATATATGGTATTATGCGCATTAGAAGGCATTTTTAGAATAATTTGGACATATTTGGAATATTGGTCTGTAAGATGACGGAATCGTGTGATCTATTTCATTTCCTTGGATAGTAGCCGAGACTTATGATTCCATTGAAGAGTTTACAGATGACATCAATAGCACAGTACGGAAGTTCCATTATCATTTTTGTAGTTATTAGGGCACCGCCTGGAGCCTTTTTAGGTTTTAGCTCCCTGATGACTTTTGTGATCTCGTTCGGCTGAAATGTAGTTGGCGTGGATTCAGTTTCGAGGTGGATTTGCGGAGGAACATAATCATTAGCTGCGGGGTTCGGCTGGAAGACGCCTCTGAGATGAAAGGCAAATGATTCGGCTCTATCTTTGTCGCTGCGGGCCCAGCACCCTGAAGAATTTCTTATAGGGGTGACGGTTTGAATTGGAGAGCTTAGATTTGGGTGAGCTCTCCACAACGGATGCTTTGTACTAGTTGGCGAGAGTTTTCCAATATATTTAAGTTGTTCATTTTCAGCTTCTTGCTTCAGGGCCCGGGTTAGATTGCGGGTGGCTTCAGGAACAGTGATGTCATTTCCGCTTTTTTCCCGTCAAATTCAGCTTTTTTTGAAGTTTGATTGCGGGAAAATTTTTAAAACAGCGGGCAGCGGGAATTCCAGCTTTTTTAGACCATTTTTGCAATTTCCTTTAATTTCAATTTTAACTACATTTTAAGTGTTGTTTTATTTGTGTTTGACGGTTGACATGTTAAAGTGTATTTTTTTTTTGTTATTTTAGAAATTAAAAGAAATAGCATAACTCAAGTTTTAGAGTATATTGGTTCTCCCAACATTAATAAAATAGAAAGGCAGTATAACGAAGTTAAACCGGTCCAGTGGGAAAACGTAGAAGGTACAGCAAGCTTTTGGAATGAAGTTTTTAAATATAGGGACTCATGCGGGAACTGTCACTTTAAGGAATTGGCATTAGTTGTTTATTATCCGTCCGAGGAAGGAGAGAATTTAGAAGATGACCTGAATATAATTTAATCATAATCATAATTTAATCTATAAAGTTCCTTTAAGTTGTTTGTTTATTCATATTTTGTTCCTTTCGTTAAGTAATATATTTGAAAATTAAAAAACAAATAAAAAAAATGTTTTCTAAAAAACCGCTTTTTTTCAGATTTTTCCCCATGGAATTCCGCTTTTTTTAGCTTTTTTTTTTCCTTAATCCAGCTTTTTTTGCTCAGAAAAAAATGACAACACTGTTCAGGAAGACGTTGCTTTGAGCATGGCGATCTGTTGGTTTGCCGCGCTCGTCTTAGAGGCCTCTTTTCCAGAACCAGCCGTTCAATTTGCGGGCTGGTTTTGAAGTTTTTAATTTCCATATCCTTCAGTTTAGGTGTTAAGATCCTGGCTGCTGTGACGAGTACCTCTTCCAGGGCGGAGGAGGAGCAGTCGATGTCCGCTTCGATATTTAGTTGGGGAGTTAGCTCAATGTGGGAACTCACATACTTTCTGTATTTCATCCAGTTAGTGTTGTGCGACGTCAGCCTGTAGGGGTGGTCCGTAATTTCTGGGCTTTGAAGAAGGCTTATCAACAAAAGGCGAGTGGTCAGAAGAGAGATCCGGTAGAGCTATGGCGCTTATTAGATTGCGTGGGATGTTTTTTGTCACCGCGAAATCAATTAGATCTGGGATCTTTTTTGGGTCTGCAGGCCAATATGTGGGGCTACCAGGAGAAACGTAGTCCAGTTTATTGCTCCCCTTTATAAGTGCATTATACAGTTGCCTTCCCTTGGGAGTCACGAGGCGTGATCCCCAGTGCGTGTGTTTGGCGTTGTAGTCTCCTGCGGCTATGAAGCGATCCCCCAGAGTGTTGTAGAAGTCCATGAATTGACCTTCAGAGATAGTAAATCGAGGTGGGCAGTAGACAGCGGCAATGCAAAGGTTGCCGTTTCCTGTGTGCACTTTTATGGACGTGGCTTGCAAGTAATTTGTTGCAAACCTTTCGTGAAAGTGGTGTTAGATGCGTTTTCTGATTAAGATGCCAGTTCCGTCGCGGGCCTTCATATCCGGATGATCTGTGCGGTAGAAGGTATACGGGTCTGTTCCAGTTTCCACTCGGAAGTGAATTTGATAACATTTTCATATTTCCCTTTAACATTTTCGGATTTTCTTTATCATTTTCGTGTTTCCCGTTAACATAAGCGAATTTCCCTGGTGTACTGGAATATTTTTTATTAAATTTCCCTTTGTCCTCTGCGTTCGTTTTGACAGAGTTTTGTCAAATTTTGGCCCGCTCTAGTTTCCAACCTAAAGACGTTAATAGGGTACTGATCCACTGCGTAAAATCAATGGTACACGCATTCTTGGCCGTAAAAATTGAATTTTTCATATGCGAAATATCTCACAGATTATTTATTTCTCTAATTGGATTTACCCTTCAAGGCACTCTACGATCCAAAATTTGTTTCCGCTCGGAAACTAAAACAGGCGGATTTGGAATTTGTGAAAATTTAGATACGAGTCGAATTATTTAAAAATCAAGAATGGTACCTTTAGCTCATTCAGTTATGCAGTAATGTCCCTAAACCATTAGAGAATGAAATAATTAATTTCTGTTCATTCGGATCTGAATCCCCCGGCCCAATGGCAGTCTGAAAGTTTCCGAGTGGTTTCGCTCTGAAGTTAACAGAGACTTAACAGAGAAAATCCGAGTAAATTTGACAGAAGTGGAAACTATAACAGGTCTGGGAAATCCGAATCCGAGTAAATTTTGCGGAAGTGGAAACTGGAACAGACCCGATAAATTCTTATATGGAAGTTATATTTCCCTGTGAGGTGCGTTTCAACCAGCAGCATTGCGTTGATGTGATTAACATTTAGGAGTTGCGTTATTGCAAGTTAATGCCGTGAAATGCCGTTGGCATTCCACATGGATATATGTAGGTTAGAGATTTATTATTTCGACTGTTGTGCTACAAGCAACTGAATCACCATGTCCTGGTTCTGAACAAGGGTTTGCAGATAGTAGTTGTAGTGTTGTAGTGGACCAAAAGATGATCCGGCTGCCTTGGCGAAAAATACGTCTGGCGTACTTTTTGAGTTATAATACGCATTTTGCGTATTTTTTTGGTGCGTAGCTATCGCTCGTCGCATGCGACTCTTCAGCTCCTTGTAGACCGCACCCTGTAGGTTGCCGTATGGTCTCCGCAGACTACTTAATAAGTCGCAAGGTCAATCGCTCGACGTTTGTAGTATAAATTTGGAATTTTCTTTTCATTCGGCCAACCTTACGTCGCATGTTTCAGTGTCGGAAAGCCATCTTCCTTATTTGTATTCCCGCCAAATGGGATGACGAAACATTTTTTTTATCATACTGCATTGTAATGAATACGAATGCATTGAAATACATTGAAATTATTTTAATTGAATTCAGTTGTTTGGCTTTTCCATTTTCATTTATTGAAAGCATTCGAGACCGCCATTTGTTTAAATACAAATTTTGGGCGGGACAACATCCGCCGGCTCCGCTAGTACTAAATATAAATTGTCCGGTTATCAATCTGCCCTATCCTTTTTTTTATCGACTTGATTAGGCATTACCGAGTTGAACGCGCAGTTTAACAATAATTATTTTTATCTTTGTAGGGCCCATATCTCTCAGGACCAAAAACAGTTTACTAATTTTGTTAAGACTAAAGGTAAGCCAATTACTCATCCTTCCTCGCTTTCGTTTGAAAATACAACCGTAAATAACGATCTGGCTATGGCCGATCTGCTTGCGCAGTTTTTTCAAACCACTTACTCGGATTCCACTGACTCTAATCAGACTTATTCTTATATCATGCCCAAATCGAAGTTAACCTTCAACGAAAGCTCTATTTTTTTATATCTTCAAAGTGTTATGCCTGTTTATTCTCCAGGTCTCGACGGAATATTTGGCTGTGTGCTTAAAGGGGTCTTCTACTTACAAGGCCGAAATTTTGGCCTAATTTCAGAAATTAATTGATAGGAAACTGTACAAGATAATGAGATAATTTTTTATACCCTGGCAGGGTATTATAATTTTAGTCAGAAGTTTGCAACGCAGTGAAGGAGACATTTCCAACCCTATAAAGTATATATATTCTTGATCAGCATCAACAGCCGAGTCGATCTAGCCATGTCCGTCTGTCCGTCCGTTTCTACGCAAACTAGTCTCTCAGTTTTGAAGCTATCTAAATGAAACTTTGCAGATAGTCTTCTTTCTATATGCTCTCACTACTATATATGTCGGAACGGGCCGGATCGGACGATTAAATCATATAGCTGCCATAGAAACGATCGGAAATTTTTTAGAAAAAAAATGTATACTATGCCAATTTGCAATATATTTTCATATACGGGTCTGTTCCAGTTTCCACTTCCGCAAAATTTACTCGGATTCGGATTTCCCAGACCTGTTATAGTTTCCACTTCTGTCAAATTTACTCGGATTTTCTCTGTTAAGTCTCTGTTAACTTCAGAGCGAAACCACTCGGAAACTTTCAGACTGCCATTGGGCCGGGGGATTCAGATCCGAATGAACAGAAATTAATTATTTCATTCTCTAATGGTTTAGGGACATTACTGCATAACTGAATGAGCTAAAGGTACCATTCTTGATTTTTAAATAATTCGACTCGTATCTAAATTTTCACAAATTCCAAATCCGCCTGTTTTAGTTTCCGAGCGGAAACAAATTTTGGATCGTAGAGTGCCTTGAAGGGTAAATCCAATTAGAGAAATAAATAATCTGTGAGATATTTCGCATATGAAAAATTCAATTTTTACGGCCAAGAATGCGTGTACCATTGATTTTACGCAGTGGATCAGTACCCTATTAACGTCTTTAGGTTGGAAACTAGAGCGGGCCAAAATTTGACAAAACTCTGTCAAAACGAACGCAGAGGACAAAGGGAAATTTAATAAAAAATATTCCAGTACACCAGGGAAATTCGCTTATGTTAACGGGAAACACGAAAATGATAAAGAAAATCCGAAAATGTTAAAGGGAAATATGAAAATGTTATCAAATTCACTTCCGAGTGGAAACTGGAACAGACCCGATAATTTAATACATGGCCATTTTGTATTATTCCAGAATTTTGGTTTTAATTTTATTCAAATCGGACCACTATATCATATAGCTGCCATAGGAATATATATATCAATTAATTTAATTTGTTCGCAACATATGTATTTCGTTAGCAACATTTTTTGCTAGCAACATTCCGAGAAAGCGGAAAGTCAGAACATTTTTCTTCTTTTTCTTCTACTTACTGCAAGGGTATTTAAACTTCGGTATACCGAAGTTAGCTTCCTTTCTTGTTTGTATTACTTTTGTACATCTTTAAACTTAACACTATGGGGTATTTAAAGTGTGTATAGCGAATCATTCTTTGCTTATATGGGGTCAAAGTGGGGTCATCAGAATTTTAGCGGTCATTTTTCTGGTATCATTACTACCCTAAATCTTGCCCGAATTTAAATAAACTAATTTTATTTATATTCAGTTTTACGTTGTCTATGCTTCTCCGAGTACGATTTTTTTTAAATTAAATATTGTTTTTAATATAATTTTATTTGTAAAAAGTTTCATTTTCAACCATGTTTTTTCACCTGTTGGAGGGTGTAAAAATTAAACAAAAAATTTAAAATAAAAATCGTACTCGGAGAAGCAATTTTTTGATAAAGAAGTGGGGAAAAATTTGGTTCAATTCGATGAAAATTACTACTGGTAGAAGTGATACCAGAAAGTTTAAAAAAGGTGATTTTCGGAAAAACGCGTTTAGAGATAGGAAAAAGGGTCGAAACGTATGTAGGTGTCTACCTTTCGAGCTTTGTTTACCCATGAAGGAATAATAATAAAAAAAAATCGAATTTTAAAAAATTCGTAAGTAGAAGACCCCCTTAAGGGGGTAACCCACCGAGGAATTTCAAAATTTTCGATTTTTTGTATATTTTGTTTTCTTAGAGTTTGATATATTAAGAATGTCTGGTCCAAGTTCTGGTCCAAAAAAAAAAACAAAAGATTATTAATCTGGAAAGCACATTCTAGTCTTTATCGTAGGATTTTTTGAAAATATTGATTTTTGGCGAAATGGTGTCTGTTTGAACTTAAAGTTGCGATTTTCAAGAAAAAACAATCTTTATTTTCTTAATAAAAAAGAGCACGTGTAACGAAGGCTTACATTTTCGGCCATAACTTCGTAATTTTTTCGAATTTCGACTTGAACCAGACATTCTTAAGATATCAAACTTCAAGAAAATAAAATAAGCAAAAAATCGAAAATTTGTAAATTCCTCGGTGGGTTTACCCCCTTAATGAATGCGCTTTGGTAAGAATAACTCTTGTTGAAGATCTGGGCGTCCGTCTAGATCCAAAGTTTTCATTTTCAGAACATGTTTCTTGCATGGTTAACAAGGCTAAAGGGATGGATTTATTAAAAAGTGGTGGAAGGAATTGGATTCCCCTTATGTAATGAAGACTCTCTTTACTACGTTAGTTCGACCTATTTTGCCGTATGGTTCTTGTTTTTGGAGTCCTCAATTTGGAGTTCATATTAGGTTCAGTAAAAATTTTTTTCCTCAATCAAAGCGAAAAAGTAGCCAAAGCGGCTGAAAAAATTCATTTAGTTTAGCACAAAAGTTGTTTTCTAGGTTCCGTTCCGATAATTTCGATGTCAAAGATGTACCCTGCGTCGGGAGACCTGTCGTCTAAAATTGCGATAAAATCATGGAAATAGTGGAAACAGATCGGCACGTAAGCACCTATTCAATTGCTGAGGAAACAAAGATAAGTCAGAAACCCGTTTGGACTATTTGCATAACCTTGGATTAACAAAAAAAAACTCGATGTTCTGCTCCCTTATGGCCAAACGCTCAACTCGGCTCTCTACTGCCAAAAACTGGACCGCTTGAAAGTAGCACTCATCCGGAAGAGGCGATCTTTGATCAACAGAGTCCGAATTGTGTTCCAGGCCAGGCCACACACAACTTTGGTGACGCGCCAGAAGCTTCGGGAGCTCGGATGGGAGGTCCTAATGCACCCACCTTGTAGTCCGTACCTGGAAGGAATCATTTGTTATTCCTCTCCACAAAAAAGGTAGCAAATCGGATGCCAGCAACTATAGAGGAATCTCTAAGTTGTCGGCCATTCCAAAACTTTTTGAGAAAATCATTACTCTTCATTTGCAGCGCCTGTGCAGATCAATTCTTTCTCCATGTCAGCATGGATTTTTAAAGCGTAGATCAACGACAACCAATCTTTTAGAGTTCACTTCCTTCTTAGTTCGAAGTTATCCGATTTTTCTATTGACCCGTTTCCGCTGGCGCTCCCTGTATAATTAGACAGTGGGAGTGTACACACTTTTTCCTATTTTAAAAGAACGTCAAAGTATTTCATGTCTTCCATGATGTCGAACAACTCTCACCTTGCTATGGTGTCGAAGTCTGTCAAATAAAATGTCGAAGTTCGTTGGTGAAGAATTTTGAACGAAACCAGTCGATAGTGCGAGAGTCGTAGTTTTTTCATTTACAATTATAATTTAATAACTTGTGAACATTACCCAAAATAAATAAACTTAATTTATTTAAAAAAATAAAAAACATAAATTAAAAAAAATAATATTAATGGGATAATATTGATATTTGTCTAAGGCTTAGAGTAGGCCTTGCCTCATTTTAAATTTGTCATTCGACTTCAAAGAATCTTTATTTCTCATTCAGTGCGCTGACTTCAAAGCGAAATTTAATACGAAATATTAAGTGTGGATCTGCATCCGATCAAAGCGAGGATGCAATAGCGGGCCCTCTAGTATGTATATATATTATATATTTTTTTTTTATAATTAATTTTAGTTAAATAAATAAACAAACAATAATAATATGTTTGAATTTAGATATAACTTTGCTAGTTTTGGGGCAGTGTCGAATTTAAATGCTTTGCTTTTGAGCCACGACTTATACATACCCTTTAGTACCAAAATTCCCCGTCACCGGATTTTCCCCGAGACATGCTCGAAAAACAAAAGCAAATTAGATGGGCTCCGTTTAGCAAAGCTAGAAACAAAGTAGGCACAACAAAAAACTTTCTGCTTTCGGCTAAAGCCGATATCTCCCGAAGTTTGCACTGCATATTTGTTTTTGTTTTCGAACTGATTCGGAGCAACCGGTTCGACAGTTCGGAAATTAGAAAAAGATGGAGATGGTGGTGTGAAGAGAAATAACGAAAAAATCTGTACAAAACTAACTGGGTTGCGACGACGTTAGAATACCCCTTTTAAAATAAGTTGTATTATTTAGTTAAGGGGTTACACCACTGTAAAATTTAAAAAAAATCAAATTTTTTTGTCATTGCTTAAGCACGGTATCCAGGGAGAACAAAACTGTGGCAAAGCAGTGAGAGAGGGCGATAGGCAAATAGTTTGAAACAGCTTGTCGCTTAGGTCTGTTTCAAAGGGTGGTATCCAGTTCAGATTCGAAAATACTAGAAAGTGGCATGGCGTTACCAGATTATTTGGGGGCGCGCGCTTTAAGCACAGTATCCAGCAAATAAAGTTGTCACGCAGCGCAAGAATGTTTATTCTTTTGAAGTGTGACCGCTCTTTCTACTCGTTGCTCGGCATTTTTTGAGGGCCAATGATGCAGTCATACTTTGTTGACAACCGGCAAAATTTGAAACAATACACACATTCATCTTTTTATGATTTGTTTTAGACTAATAATTGTCCCAAAGCTATTGACATGCGTTCCGGCGGCAGCGCCTGCCTTGGACTGCTCATAGTTCATGTCTACGGAGCTCGGATGATTGTATATGGGCTCTTTTAAGCAAGTGCGGGGTCCGTGTTCTGTTCAGAAACATGATTGCGCCAGTGGCCATACCCATGTCATATGCCAGAGAAGCAAAAGTGGCCAATTTTCCCTTCGACAGTCCTGCATCCATATTTTTAATTTTACTTTCTCGTCCCAGGTCTTTTAATGCAAATTCATATAATTTCCCAAATCCCAAAATATTGTATTTGCCTTTATTAAGTCAATTAGGACTGCATTCGCTCTTTTAATTCGACTTTTCCACGCATTTTTGTTCATGCCGGGATCCATAGTTTGAAATATGTGAAGCGCAGAGCGAGAGGCAAACGTTGGAAACAGCGAAAAGAATAAAAATTTTATTCTTTTTCGCTACGCGTTACGGAAATACTAAATGCGCGCCCTCAAATAATCTCCTAAATCTTGCACCTTTCTAGTATTTTCAAACCTGTACTGGATACCACCCTTTGAAACAGACCTAGGTAACAAGCTGTTTCAAACTATTTGCCTCTCGCTCTCTCTCACTGCTTTGCAACAGTTTTCTTCTCTCTGGATACCGTGCTTTAGTATTTCCATAACGCGTAGCGAAAAAGAATACAAATTTTAATAAAACTGGCTGTCACCCCTCATTTGCCTCTCTCTCTGCCCTTCACATATTTCAAACAAATGCGTGGAAAAGTCGAATTCAGGAGTTAAAAGAGCGAATACAGTCTTAATTGATTTGATAGAGGTAAATACTATATTTTGGGAATTATATGAATTTGCATTGGGTCGAAAAAGTAAAATTAAAAATAAGGATGCAGGACTATCAAGGGGAAAATGGGCCACTTATCCATCTCGTTATGCAACTGGCACAGGACAGCTTCTCCTCCATGGGTATGGGCTGGGCACTGGTTCCATCATGTTTCTCCCTGAACGGAACACGGAACCCACCCATGCCTAAAAGAGGCCACATACAATTATCCAAGTTCATTGGACATGTACTATGAGCTGTCCAAGGCAGACGTCGCCGCCGGAACGCATGTAAATAGCTTTGGGACAATTATTAAGGGGGGTTTCTACCTTGTGTGGTCGAAAAAATGTGTTTTTTCAAAAAAAATTTTCGTGGAATGTATTGAAGATAGACACTTCTAATTTTTTTCAGGTGTATATTCAAGTTTATTGTTTAAGTAAAAAAAGTTTCAAATGGAAATATGCACAGGGGAGGGGGAGGGGCATTGAGCAATGGAACGCCTTTTTACGCTTACGGAAGTCCTGCTGCTGCCCCAAAGGATCTGAAACACAAAAATTAAATATATTCTTACTTTGTACAGGGTCCGCCACGTAACATTTTTTTTTTGAAAATGCTATAAAACAAAAACGGTTCATCCGATCATCAAATTTTTTTTTTCATAATAAAGTACAATCCTTCCGATTACTTATGGAATACAAGTTCGTTCAAACGGCTGCCTCGGCTGGCCTTGCAGGACGCCATACGGCCGACCCAATTTTTCCGATTGTTTGCGGCCGTATTTCGGCTATGCTACCGCGCCATGTTAACGGATTGGTTCTTCCCGGAAATCGAAGAGGAGGACTTGGACAACATTTGGTCCCAGCAAGACGGCGCTCCGTGCAACACAGCCAACGCTACGATCGATCTTGTGCGCACTGTTTTCGGAGACCGAATTATCAGCCGAAATTCTGATGTCGTTTGGCCGCCTCGGAGCTGTGATTTGACACCGTTGGATTATTATTTGTGGGGCGCCGACAAAGACAAGTGTTATGTGGACAAGCCAGCGAAAATTCAAGCTTTGAATGACAACATTCGCATCGCCGTTGCCGAAATACGGCCGCAAACAATCGGAAATGTCCTCAAAAATTGGGTCGGCCGTGTGGTGTCCTGCAAGGCCAGCCGAGGCAGCCGTTTGAACGAACTTGTATTCCATAAGTAATCGGAAGGATTGTACTTTATTATGAAAAAAAAAATTTGATGATCGGATGAACCGTTTTTGTTTTATAGCATTTTCAAAAAAAAAATGTTACGTGGCGGACCCTGTATACTTTTGCGCATGGCTGGTACCAGAATTGCGAAAAAAGAATGAAAATTGAAAAACTTATGCGATTTTAAATGAAAAACTCGATTTTTACGCACTTTTTTCGACATTAATTGTTATATAAAATAAAAAATATTCAATATTTTTTAAAGATTTTGGTACCAGCCATTGAGAAGTCTCTAATACACGATACTTTAAAATTTCGTGGCGATTGCTCAACTCGTCTGGCTTGAATCACTTCCGCAAGGTCAAAAAATGTCGTTTCGAGTAAAACGCGTTTGAAGTTTTGCTTCATTACCTGTTTTAAGGTGTAGGTGCTCCCTGTTTTAAGGTGTAGGTTCCGTAATTCTTAAGATAACCAATTGAAATTTTGGGAGCGGACTCTAGAAACATATATCAATCCAAAAATGCAAAAAAAAAAAAATTCGATTTTTTCGGCCACACAAGGTAGAAACCCCCCTTAATCTAAAACGAATCAAAAGAAGATGAAGTTTTGTGTTGTTTCAAATATTGCCGGTTGTCAACAAAGTATGACCGCATCATTGGCCTTCAAAAAATGCTGAGCAACGAGTAGAAAGACCGGTCACACTTCAAAAGAATAAACATTTTTGCGCTGCTTGACAACTTTTCTATCTGGATACCTAGCCTTTATACCTTATAACCTTATATTTGATTAACTTTTATTTAGTCGAATGGTATTATTGGCAAGTATTAAAAATTTGCTTTGGCAAAGCCAAAAACCAAGCTCATATTTGATATTCTGCCTTATGTGGTTCAAATTAAAAGGCATTGCTTTGGTCATGCATACCCTAGCACATGCCGGAATTTTCGGTTTTCGGTTTCGTTTTGCTTCTGCCCATTCCCTTTGCATTTTGCAAGCAACTGAATAAGACGTGTTCGGCTGTCAGATTTGATTATTTTTCATTAAATATCAAATTGAAATCAGGTAAGGGATTGTGATATATTTATAAATGTGATTATTTTGAAAACAAATGGATTCTGTCAACCCAGCGCATAATTCCGTGGTTCAAAATTATTGTAAAATAAAATATAAATGCAATGTTCAAACAGAATCCAATTGTACAAATTAAAGTGAAACAAGAAAGGAAACTAACTTCGGCATGCCGAAGTTTAAATACCCGTGAAGTAAGTAGAAGAAGAAGAAAAATGTTCTGACTTTCCGCTTTCTCGGGTACTGACATAAGGTTGCTAGCGAAAAATGTTGCGAACGAAAAATGTTGTGAACAAACTAAATGAATTGATATATATGTATAGTATACATTGTATACACAGATATATGGCAGCTATATGATATAGTGGTCCGACTTGAATAAAATTGAAACCGAAATTCTGGAATAATACAAAATGGCCATGTCTCAAGTTTTATGAAAATATGTTAAAAATTGGCATAGTTAAATTTTTTTCTAAAAAATTTCCGATCGTTCCTATGGCAGCTATATGATATAGTTGTCCGATCTAGCCCGTTCCGACATATATAGTAGTGGGAGCATATAGAAGACTATCAGCAAAGTTTCATGCAGATAGCTTCAAAACCGAGGGACTAGTTTGCTTAGAAACGGACGGACAGACGGACATGGCTAGATCGACTCGGCTGTTGATGCTGATCAAGAATATATATACGCACTCTAAGTGCATCCGATAAACACCGGGTGTCTCAGCACCCGGTTGTGTTTTGACAGTCTAATTGCGGCAGTAACACTCGAGTGTGTGGTATCCACTCGGGTGTGCCGAAGGTCAAAATGTGTGTTTTTGCCACTCAACCCTTTTTCCGTTAAAACGGCTACACTTAAATAAATTAGTATTAGTATAAAAAGTAATACAAATATAATAAATTATTATTATTATTACAAAGGCCTTGCTGCACTGCGACCAGATTTTAGATCTTTTGTGCCGGCCTGTAGGATTAGGGAAGAGGCCCTATACCTAGGCTTTTAATGAAAGAGAGCACTTTGGTAAGGTCTATTTGTTCCCAAATCCTGTAGGGGGGAATAAGTTCACCTCCTAGATGTTGAAGTCGACGTCTGATTAGCGATGGGCACTCACATAGAATATGTTCTGATGTTTCTTGCTCCATCTCGCAGAATCTGCAGGTGTCGATTTCTGAAAGTTTTGATTTCTTAAGGTGATACCTAAGGTTGCAGTGACCCGTTAGGTAGCCCGTTAGAGTGCGAATTTCGCTCTTTGGTAGGTTGATGATGCGTTTTGATCGCGTCATCTGGGGGACGAGAAATTGTTTGGCTTGTCTCAGCCCTGCACTGTCGGTCCAGTGACGATTTATCTCTGTTTCCTCCCATTTCCTGAGCAGTTCTCAATTGTGTCCTTTCGATAGTCCACAGAACGGCTCAGGGCCGATAAAAGGTGTCATCGCCCCGCGTTTAGCTAGGGAGTCTGCCACCTCGTTTCCTATATGGCCTTCATGCCCTGGCACCCAGCCCACCGTTAGGGTGTTTTTGGAGGCAAGGGCGTTCAGCTGCTGGAAACAGTTCTCTACAAGTCCGGATGAGATCGTAAAGGAACTCAGCGCTATGAGCGCTGCCTGACTGTCAGAGAAGATGTAAATCCGTGCGCCTTGCATTTTCCTGCGAGCACAGATTTCTATGGCGTGTATCTCTGCTTGGAAAATGGTTGGAGACTTTCCCATGGCTATGGATTTTTTGAACCTTGGTCCGAAAATGCCAGCCCCGGTGTCACCGTTTTCCAGTTTCGACCCGTCAGTGTACCACGTTTGTGATCCACTGGGCAGAGATATTGATTTTGTTTTCCATTCATTCCTAGTGTACAAGACTACTGAGAAATCTCTGTGGAAAACGAGTTTTGGTTTCTGCTCGTCAGTTACGCGCAGAATGGGCTCATTTATTAGGGGCTCAAGGACCCTAAGATGCCCGGTAAGATCACCACTTTTTATATTGGTGATGTTTTGAAGGCGAAGTGCCCCCAGGCAGGCCTCCTTTTTCAATGTAATTGGTAAAGGGGGTATGCCAGTTATGACTCCTAGTGCTGCAGTGGGGCATGTCCGGATGGCTCCAGTGATGCCTATGCAGACCAGTCGTTGTAATTTGGTAAGTGCAGCCGCAGCTGTCCTCTGGGTAGATTTCGTCCACCAAGCAAGAGATGCATAGGTTAAGATCGGTTTTACCACAGTGTTAAAAGACCAGTAGATCATTTTGGGACTTAGGCCCCATGTTCTACCGTAAAGCCTGTTGCAAGCAAAGTGTGCTCGAGTGGCTTTGTTTATAGTCTTTTCCAGGTGTGCATTCCAGTTGAGTTTGGAGTCGAGTGTGACTCCTAGCTAGTTGGCCTCAACCGAAAAGTCGATGATGGACCCATTTAGGGATGGTCTTTTTAAGGAGAGAGACCTTTTCCTGGTAAATGGGACTAAAACTGTTTTTGATGGGTTTATGGACAGTCCTTTGTCCTGACACCATCCGTTGGCTATATTGAGGGCTTGCTGCATGCGGTCCGAAATGGTTTGCTCATGCCAGCCCACTATATAGATGACTAGATCATCAGCGTAGCCTTGAGTAGGGAACCCTAAGTTGTTGAGCTCATATAGTAGCTCGTCGATGACCAGAGTCCACAGGAGAGGAGAGAGTACTCCCCCTTGAGGGCATCCCCTTGTGGCTGTGATTGAGGTCATAGTTCCTCCAAGGTCTACAGTTATGATTCTGGATTTAAGCATTTCCAGAATCCACCTAGTGATAGGTGTAGAGACATTCTTTCGTACAAGAGAGGCACGTATAGCCTCATATGACGTGTTGTCGAAAGCTCCTGAGATGTCTAAAAAGGCACCTAGTGCTATCTGTTGAGCGCCAATGGCCTTTTCAATGGTTGTTGTAAGGCAGTGTATGGCGGTCTCAGTTGATTTACCAGCTTGATACGCATATTGGTATTTGTGTAGGGGTAGTTCCTTGAGATTCACCTCCCTTATATGCTGGTCAATTATCTTCTCCATCGTTTTAAGGAAGAAGGAGCTAAGGCTAATCGGTCTATATGATTTAGGCAATTGGGAATCTTTCTTCCCTGCCTTTGGGATAAACACGACTTTTACTTTAGCCCAGTTGCTTGGTATGTGTCCAAGCAGGAGACTGGCTCGAAATAGACGGACCAGGGGGAGTGCGATCAGGTGCAGTCCCCGCTGCAACAGGCATGGATATATACCATCCGGCCCGGGTGATTTGTATGGGCTGAAACTTTGTAATGCCCATTGTACGCCATTTTGATGAAACATCCTATAGGGCATGTTTCCAACACGTTCTGAGCGATGGGGGGGTTCCCCTCTCTCAGCCCCATTGGAGTCTGCCACCATAGTCATATGCAGGTGTGGGCACTCTCCAGTCTCAGAGAGGTAGGTTGGTGCCTCTCTCTGTGAGATGGGTTGCTCCACAGCCACACACCCAGGAAAGTGAGTGGCCAGGAGTAGGCTACTCGTCTCCTTTGGGTTGTTTGTGTATGTTCCATCCGGCTTTTTCAGCGTGCAGATGCCGTTTGAGTGGTCTTTGGAGAGGGCTTTTTGCAGCCTAACAGCTTCCGGGAGAGATGAGATCTGCCCGCAGTGTTGACGCCAAGTAGCCCGTTTTGACGTTTCTCAGCTCTTTATTATAGAGCGTTAAAGCAGATGTGTAGGAGTCCCATGAGGCCCTCCCACTCCTCGCCTTATTGAAGAGCCTGCGCGCAGCTTTTTTGAGATCGTCAAGGCTTTTGTTCCACCAGGGCACAGCCCTTCCGGTCTTGCGTACCTTTTGGTCGCAGCTGGCGTGATATGCTGATTCAACATTTGTATGAAGCACAGTAGCTTCACGCTCTAACTCGTCTATGGATATTATCGGACGGGTTGAGCAGTCTCTGGATTGCTCAAGTTCAAAACAGAAGAGATCCCAGTTGGTTTTCCTGGGATTTCTGGTGACTAGGCTACATTGCAAGGCGCATCCTATGTCAAATCTAATGTGTTGGTGATCTGACATAGTGATCTCACTTGCAACGTGCCAGTTTGAGACAACGGACAACATATTTGTACTACAGAGAGTCAGGTCAAGAACCTCCTCTCTAATGGCATTAATAAATGTGGGTTCGCTGCCCTGGTTTAGTAATCCTATGTTATTACTAATAATATATTCAAGAAGGTACTCACCCCTCTTGTTGATGTCACTGCTCCCCCAGACCGTGTGATGTGCATTGGCATCACAGGCGATTATCCATATGAGCCGGTTTCTCTGGCAGTGCTCTATCAGGGCACAAGTAGCCGCCGTAGGCACCTCTTCCGAGTCACCGGGTTGATAGGCGGAGGCCAACACTGCCTCCTGCTCGCCGTGGGCGGTGGGTATTTTAGCCCAAACCGCCACCAGGTCCTCAGTTATAAACTGTGAAAGGGGAACAAATGTTAGATTTTTGTTAATTAACAACGCCGTTCTAGGGCGAGGTTGGTCATTTGCATATAGCAACTTACCGGATGGGGTGCTAAGCCCCCGGACACGTCCTGCATTTATCCAGGGCTCCTGGATGAACGCTATGTCCATTGTAGCGAACCTCTCGCAAAGTACGTCGGATGCGGCCTTTGCGTGGTGGAGGTTCGCTTGGAGACATCGGAGGTGTCTCCTGGTTTTAGGGGGAGTGGGGGGAGGGGGAGAGGACATTAGTCCGCCCTCTTGCGGCCCCTGGCCGCCATCTTCCGGCCGCGGTTGGTGCCTAGAAGGGCCTCCTCCTCTTGTGTGCGCCTCGCACCCTTGGGTACGCGCCCGGTGCCTCGAGTGGGGCGCCCGGTTCCGCGCGTAATGCGCCCATGGAGTGGAGGGCGCAGGATTTTCCGCGGTGCTGCGGGCTCTTGACCGACTGCAGTGCCCTGTGGTGTCGATGCAGCCATAACAGGAGCACTGGCATTTGAGCAGGTGGGCTTCTCCGTTGCGGGAACGGGAGCCGCTGCCTGTCTCTTCGCCTGCATATCGGCCTTTGGCTTTAGAGAAGCCGTGCCAAAAGCAAAGTTGAGCCGATGCCCCAGCGCTTTTAATCGGTTGGCGGAAACCGGGTCTAGCGCGATCGTCAAGACAGCCGTGTTTTGTCTCATCTCACGGTGGAAGACCCACCAGTCTCCCACTCGCAGGCCGGTGTTCTGGCCTTCAATGAGGTTTAAAACCTCTGCTGTCTTCAATTCCGCATTTGGAAGCGGGAAGTAGCCGACATAGACGGCGGCACGTGGTGCCTCTGCCTCGGGGACTACTTTGAGGTGGGCGTCTTTCCACAGCCGGAGCTTTGGCACCTCTGTGCTCAGCCACTCAGCCGTCTCTGCGTTCCCACACGTGATTGCCATCCACCCAGCCAGAGAACAGCGGCTTCACAGAGCCGTGTCTCATGGCCATCACTCTCGCTAGGATGGCAGACTGGATGCTGTTCAGCTGATCCGTCGTAAAGAGCTGTTGAGGGTAGTCGGCAGGGAGTATCGCCATCTTCGATGAGCTGGCAACGTCCCTGTAGGAGGGCATGACACCTACTTGGGGTGATTGCTTGGGCTTGGGCTTGTTCACCTTGGGAGAGGCGAGAAGGGCTTCTTCCTCTTCTTTGGTGATTGTGTCGGTGCCAGAGCCTTGTGAACATACGTCCATGGCTACTTCGGGCTCCCGGATTTGTTCGATATCGATCGATTTGGGGCTGCTAGAGCACCCTGTTTCTGGGTTTTTACTTAAAATGGTTTCCATAGATTGGTCCCACGAGTAGTGAGGAAGGGAGTATCCCCCGGGGCAGAGCCTCATACCCCGGATCGGGCGCTTGTACGACCGGAGGTGCCAGGTATCCGGAAGCCACCGTTAAAAGACACACTGACGTAGTGCCATTCATCACAGGGGCACGGTACGGTAACACCGGTGATTACGGGTTTTTTCGAGTTGTCCTCTCTAGATCCGCCATATTTAGTCTAGAGCAGGGGCACCTCGAGCAGGATGTGGTTCTTCACCACGTATGGTCGGTCTTTAGTAGTCGGCATGTGACTGCCAACCACCACTAGCTGAGTAGGATCGACGAGGCGACAAGCGCACACGCTTCACCCACCCAGCCTTAGCCCCCAATATAATAAATTAAAAAATAAATTATATAAAATTTTGACCCATAAACCTCTATTTGAGGTTATGTAGCATCGAATTTGTTCTTTTACTGAAAATACTAAAAAAAAGCCATCTTAAAGTATAACTTTTGCCCTTTCAAATGCTGTTGAGTTTGATTAAATATGGTTGAAAATAAAACTTTTTACAAATAAAATTATATTAAAAACAATTTTTAATTAAAAAAAAATCGTACTCGGAGAAGCATAGAAAACGTAAAACTGAAAATAAATAAAATTAATTGTTTTCAATTTGGGCAAGTTGAAGGGTAGTTATGATACCAGAAAAATTACCCCTAAAATTTTGATGACCCCACTTTAACCCTACATATATAATCCACGAATGACCAGCTGTACATCCTCAAAATTTCCCGTAGTGTTAACTTTAAAGATATATAAAAGTAATAAAAAAAAGAATTATGTCATTATCACAATTAATTTTTGAAAATAATCCAAAATTTCGGCCTCGTAAGTAGAACCCCCTTAATGAAATTTTTGTATAAAAATTAAAATTCAAGCAATGATAAGATAAATAGAAATTGTAAAATGTAAAATTTTACAAAAATTTTATTTTACATACTAATAAAATTTATTTGTATTTATCTTCAACACTGTTTATAAAAGTACATTTTGTTCAATTTTGTTTTTTTAATTTACTATAATATATTTTTTAAATATTAATATAATTTCAATATTTGTTTATATTTATATTTATAATAATTTATAACAAATACATCATATACATATAATATATAAAACGAAACAAAAATAAAATAATAAAATAAAATGCGCCTAAAAATTTTGTTTAAAAACTTTACAGTCTTTGAAAGTCTTTCCTAGTAAAATTAGTAAAGGAGGAAAATGGTTGGCTCTAGGCATCTAGCTAAATTAGCTTCAAGGACTAGGGACGAAATATATAGTCGTGCTCATGGATGGCCCAGTGAAGTACAAAGTGTGGTCTTAGAAGTAAAAGCTGGGCCTAGCACAAGAGGTAGTAAGGAAACTTTGGAGCCATATATGGAAATAGAAGAAAATTCTCATAAGATTAAGGTAAAGCCCTTTATACATTTTATTTTTCAGAAAAGCCCAATATATGTAAGTTAAATAGGAGGCGGGTCTTATTTGCATATCGGATTGTCTAAACATTTGCTCGTTCATTTATTACAGTCATTGTTCTACTCCCGCATAGAGCGGACGTGGTCTCGCGCGAGCTCCGGGAAAAAATTCAAAATAGTGGATGAAGTAGTGAAAACTTAAAGAATATTATACTGGAGTAGTCCAAACAGTGCGAAAAGACGCTAACAATTAAAAAAACAAAGACAAAAACAAAATCATAACTAGTGTTATGATTAATACAAGTGCTTATTTAATTTAAACAAATAAGTGCCACGCATAACAAGCTCGAAAAATGAGCAGCGATCAAAAGAATGCGCGTAGAAGCTCCGTTAACCCAAGAAATGCTTGCTACTCTTATTTCTCAACTCGCGATATAGATGAAAATCAGAAGTCGACAAAGAGCAACTCGGCTCTACTGACCATCGACAGCAAGAGAGCCAGCTCTTGCTCACCCTCTCTGCTCACCCCAACTCCTGCATCTTGGAGTTACCAATGTCAAATCCCACCACCGCCGGCTTCGATGGAAAAAGCTCCAACAACAAGCAGTGCTACAATTTCTGCAGTCGCAGCAAAAGTACCACCAATAATTAAGGGGGTCTTCTACTTACGATTTTTTTTATTTTCGATTTTTTTTTTTTAATTTTTTTTAAATACTAGAGGATCTGAGGAATACGCCACGATTGAAAAACATGGTCAAAAAATGAAATTTTTTTTCAAATCGCTGCCATTTTGTGAAATTTGCAAATATTAAAAAAAGCTTGTGTCTAGACCTAATCGACGTTCTTAAAATTAAGTTAAAAAATTTTTTTGTTGTTTGCATGTTCTTCAGAACTAAGATTAAGCTAAGATTTCTTGCCAGCCGTTTGACTCTGTCGCGCCGGCAGTGGTTTATTCAACGACGCGGCAATGTCAAATTTTATGATAAATTCATGTGTTTTTTTGTTTTTGTTTTTTTTTTCAAGTTCAAGTTAAATAATCAAATAAAAAAAATTTTGTTCGGACATCATGTGTAGTTTTTTTGCAATCCATCCTTGAAAAACTACCCCTTAAACCAACTACCAAAATTGCGAATTTGGAGCCAACGCACACTGGTCCCAATGCCCAAAATTTTTGCATAAATTAGACAAATGAAGCCACAGATCTGAAACTTTGTACACTGTATAGTTATTATATATGGAAGGTCTGAGCACCCCATAGAAGCCTATGTCCTTTAGAACAAAAGATGTATATAAATAAAATGAAAATTAATATATATGTATGTAAATTCGTCAATTATAATACATAAATTTAAATTAAATATTATCTAATTTTTTTTATACAATAATAAAATATTTAACCCCTCATCCCCCTCTTCCCCCCTTCTGAACTGGTAACTACTTAAAGCTTCAGAAAAAACCAAAATTAATTTCATTTATATATTCAGTTAAGAAAATAATACATACATATTTATTTATATTTTTCATTTATATAATTAATTATTAAATTATTAATTTTCAGCATCTAAATGAAAACCATAAGTATCGAAAAATTTAAATGTGTCCAAGTCATCTTCATCAGAGTCATCTGTATTAGCATAACTGTCGAAAAAATTAACATCTGGTGTTCTTAATAGACGAATAACTTCTACCTAAAAACTTTTATTCTTTTTGTTATGCAGTTGTCTTTCTTTAATAATAGTCAGATGCTTCAAATTTTACTAGAAAACGTCTGGAAAGAAAACTTTTATGGTGGGCCTTAAACTTCGCAACTATTCGAGTGTATTTCTTTGAGCCAACAGTAACATAGGCCAAAAAATCTTGATTTTCTTTTCTAATTTGACTTCTATGTTTCTTTTTTTAATTTTCCGATTCGTTTCTGCAGAACAAAGTTATAAAGGCTTTCGGTTTTACGTTCATTTGCTAGCCAAAACCCCAGCATTTCAGCATGGCTGATGTCTATGTAGTCTAAGAAAAAGTTGATTTTTAGAAAAAGTAGCAAAAAGTAGCAAAAAAGATTAATATCATGAGATTATAAATATATTGAAGAATTAAACTGTGTTAATAGTTACAACAATCCACAACAATCCAACATACTTTTTTTCCACGAAACACGACAAATATTAGGTTAGAATTGCTAAAAAGATGACTTCACAAAAAGACATATTAACAGAGATATATCACAAAAATCAAACATAGCATTAAAACACTTATATTTTAGTGTAACTTATGTAATTGTATTTTGAAATGAGCATTTGTTTGGCTTGTTACAAATATCAAGTTTATCGATAAATGATTTGCTGACTTTCAGGGCTACCCAAAATACCAGGGCTACAATTTCAGTTGTGAAATTGTTATTTTTAAATGCACTATACATTATTATATTGGAATAAAATAATAAAATTTCATAACTCTTAAAAAAAAAAATGATTTCTTGCAAAAATTTTGGGCATTGGGACCAGTGTGCAACGGCTGCACAGCAAAACACAATGACATCAAAAACCGTAAGCTTCGATAAGAAACAAGCGGTCCCGGCTATACAGACCGGTATGGATCGCTACATCCAGATTAAGCGTAAGCTTAGTCCACTCAACACGATCAAACGTACCAACGATAGCAACGAACAAATTAGGAGTTGCAACGAAAACCGATTCTCCATCTTAGCGGAGGAGGAGAACAACCAGGCTGAGCAGGGGCAGGAGACCCAAAGGAAACCAAAGCCCCCACCTATCTATATAAGGGAAAAAAGCTCAAACGCCCTGGTCAACAAAATTGTTCCGCTGGTCGGGGACGAGAATTTCCATGTTGTTCCGCTTATTAAAGGGAACATACACGAAACAAAGGTTCAAACGAAGTCCGAAGAACACTTCCGAGCTGTGTCTAAGTACCTGGAAGACACAAAAAAGAACTTTTACACCTATCAACTAAAAAACAGCAAGGGACTGCAAGTTGTGCTATAAGGTATAGAACCTGACGTCACCCCCTCTGAAATTCAAGAAGCCCTTAAGGCCAGGGGGTTCTGTGCCAAAAATGTGTGCAATATTGTTAACAGAAACAAAAAACCACAACCACTTTTCAAGGTCGAGCTTGAACCAGATAGCAAAGCCTTAAAGAAAAACGAAGTGCACCCGATCTACAAGCTGCAGGTCTTACTGCATCGAAGAATCACCGTGGAAGAACCCCACAAACGCAACGGCCCTGTTCAATGCACAAACTGCCAAGTGTATGGACACACCAAGACATACTGCACACTTCGGACGGTCTGCGTAGTCTGCGGAAACTTCCACAACTCCGTAAACTGCCCCGCAAACAAAGAAGACCCCCAAATGAAAAAATGTGGCAACTGTGGAGGAAACCAAACGGCAAACTACAGAGGCTGTGCGATCTACAAGGAGCTGAAGAGTCGCATGCGACGAGCGACAGCTACGCACCAACAACATACGTAAAATGTGTATTACAACTCAAAAAGTACGCCAGACGTATTTTTCGCCAAGGCAGCCAGATCATCATTTGGGCAGCTAAATACAACCAAGGGAAGGGCGTAGGAACGCCGAAGCACTAAGAACAGGCATAGAAAATCCACCCCAGCCTCACCCTGAAAATGCTCAGCAGGTTCCAGGGCAGCCGCAAAGCAAATTGGAATCTATGATGTTCACTATGCAACAAAGTATGATGGAACTTATGTCATTCATGAAAACAACCATGCAAACCCTTGTTCAGAACCAGAACATGGTAATGGCAACTGTATAATGCACTTATAAAGGTGAGCAATAAACTGGACTACGTTTCTCCTGGTAGCCCCACATATTGGCCTGCAGACCCAAAAAAGATCCCAGATCTAATTGATTTCGCGGTGACAAAAAACATCCCACGCAATCTAATAAGCGCCATAGCACTACCGGATCTCTCATCTGACCACTCGCCTTTGTTGATAAGCCTTTTTCAAAGCCCAGAAATTACGGACCACACCTACAGGCTGACGTCGCACAACACTAACTGGATGAAATACAGAAAGTATGTGAGTTCCCACATTGAGCTAACTCCCCAACTAAATATCGAAGCGGACATCGACTGCTCCTCCTCCGCCCTGGAAGAGGTACTCGTCACAGCAGCCAGGATCTTAACACCTAAACTGAAGGATATGGAAATTAAAAACTTCAAAACCAGCCCGCAAATTGAACGGCTGGTTCTGGAAAAGAGGCCTCTAAGACGAGCGCGGCAAACCAACAGATCGCCATGCTCAAAGCAACGTCTTCCTGAAGCCACCCGCAATCTAACCCGGGCCCTGAAGCAAGAAGCTGAAAATGAACAACTTAAATATATTGGAAAACTCTCGCCAACTAGTACAAAGCATCCGTTGTGGAGAGCTCACCCAAATCTAAGCTCTCCAATTCAAACCGTCACCCCTATAAGGAATTCTTCAGGGTGCCGAATCATTTGCCTTTCATCTCAGAGGCGTCTTCCAGCCGAACCCCGCAGCTAATGATTATGTTCCTCCGCAAATCCACCTCGAAACTGAATCCACGCCAACTACATTTCAGCCGAACGAGATCACAAAAGTCATCAGGGAGCTAAAACCTAAAAAGGCTCCAGGCGGTGCCCTAATAACTACAAAAATGATAATGGAACTTCCGTACTGTGCTATTGATGTCATCTGTAAACTCTTCAATGGAATCATAAGTCTCGGCTACTATCCAAGGAAATGAAATAGATCACACGATTCCGTCATCTTACAGACCAATATTCCAAATATGTCCAAATTATTCTAAAAATGCCTTCTAATGCGCATAATACCATATATGGGAGCCCACAACATTATCCCAGCACATCAATTTGGCTTCAGAGTAAAACACGGAACTATCGAGCAAGTAAACAGAATAACATCTGAGATTCGCACAGCCTTCGAGCATAGGGAATGTTGCAGCGCGATATTCCTCGATGTATCTCAAGCATTCGACCGCGTCTGGCTCAAAGGTCTCATGCATAAAATTAAAACACACTTGCCCGGGTACACTCATAAACTCCTTGAATCCTACCTCTACAATAGAGCCTTCGCAGTAAGATGTAACACAACAATTTCCGACAGTTACACTATCGAAGCTGGGGTCCCACAAGGTAGCAGATATTCCCACGAGTGACCGACTAACAACATCCACCTTCGCCGACGACACTGCAATCCTTAGCCGCTCCAGATGCCCAGTCCGTGCAACAACCCAACTCGCCAACCACCTCGTGGTAGTCGAGAAGTGGCTATCTGACTGGCGTATTAAAATAAACGAACAAAAGTGTAAGCACATAACGTTAACTCTTAAGGGGTTATATACCTATTTCAGCGGAAAAATTGAGTAAACTTTGGATTTGTTTTTAAATATGTAGTAGTCATTTTATTACACATGTTACTATTTATTGATTGTACATATTTTGAAGAAAAAAGCAAACTATTGTTCTTGAAAAAATATAAATAATTCACGGAGTTATGGCGATTCTACCAAAACCATTTTTTTTTAAAGCGACTTGCGGTGACTACGATTGAAGGTCAGCAGGTCAACTGAGATCAAAAAACAGAACAAATTTCATTAGTATAAAGTTGTTTCTGGTTCGTGAATGATTACTTTAAAGAATAGCCCGTTTTTTCTGTAAACAGTAACGATTTATTTAAAAAGTTAATTTTTTTAGCTCTACAAATTCTTATTTGAAAAATAAAAATTTTTTCATGAAAACTGAATCGTTCACGAACTCCGCACATTCATTACGAACAATTCAAAAAAAAAAAAAAAATAAGCAGATCGATCAAATAGTTCTTGTGGAATCGTAGTCACGGCAAAGGCACTTTTGTAAAAAAGGATTTCGAGATAATCGCATTTAAGGGGATAAACCCACCTAGAAACGCAAAAAAAGGCCATTTTTGTAAAATTTATTCCTGGCAACCTATAAAAGTAATCAAACCAATTTTTTTTTTAAATGATAAGCACACATTTCAACTAATATTTTATAACTTTTTTATTGAAAAATATTAAATACACTGGGAGATATTCTTTGTTCCGCAACGTCCTGAAAATCGAAGGACCTCCGCGGTGCTCACTCCTGCTTCATCGGTAATTATCCAAATAAAAAAAAAACAAAAAGATTATTAATCTGTAGATCCTCTTCTAGTCTACTACGTAGGATTTTTTGAAAATATTGATTTTTGGCGAAATGGCGGCCGTTTGAACTCAAAATTGCGATTTTTAAGAAAAAAAAAAAAGTTTATTTTCTTAATAAAAAAAAAAACTAAAAATCTTAAAAAAAAATCCTACGTAGTAGACTAGATAATTACGTATAGAATAGCCACAGAAAATTTAAAGTCAATCGGTTTATTAATTTTCGAGATATCGTGAGCACCGATTTCAAAAACATGGTTTCGAGAAAAACGCGTTTGAAAATTTGTCAATGGGTAAGCGCACGTGTAACGAAGGCTTACATTGTCGGCCATAACTTCGTAAATTTTTAGTATTTCGATTTGAAACTTGGACCAGACATTCTTAAGATATCAAACTTTAAGAAAATAAAACAAAAAAAAAATCGAACATTTTGAAATTCCTAGGTTGGTTTACCCCCTTAAAGTTCGAGGTTGAGTGTGTTGAGTGTGACAAACCGCGACACAAAAAGCTGTTTTCCTATGGAACTATAGTTCGGATCTTTATGAAAATTTGGGAAAATGTTCTTTAGGAGTCGTACTTTAGGATTCAGCAAAAAAAAAAAAAAAACGATTTTTTGAAAAAAAAAAAAAAAAAAAGGTATAAACCCTTAACAGACAAACTTGCCCTCCGCTCTGCATGAATATCACGCAGATCCCCCAAGTAGTAATAGTAATGGCGTAGACACATCGAATGCAAGAAACTGCACATATAACTGAAAGCCAGCAGCCTCCACTGGATTATAAACTCCCGATCGCCCTTGTGTCTGGACTACAAGGTCCTGCTCTACAACTCCACTCTTAAGCCAATCTGGACGTATGGGGGAACGCGAGCAGAACCAAAATAGACATCATACAGCGAGCCCAATCAAAGATCCTGCGAACTATCACTGGGGCACCATGGTATATTCGTAACCAAAACATCCACAGGGACCTCGGCATTCTCGCAGTAAAAGATGAAATAGACAAGCAAAAAGCGCCCTACTATGAAAAACTCTCTGTCCACCCAAATCCTCTAGCAAGGGTCTTGACTCGGGTCTCCAGCCGAACCCGCTTGCAACGTACAGACCTTCCAACCCAGCCATAATTTGTCAGGGCCACTGTTCCAGTCTATATGACTCCTAGTTAGGTTATGGTATTAGATTTGATACACTTATTGTTAGTCTCCAAAATGAGAAGATTCAGTACATAATATGAAATAATATTGGTAAAAAGTCTAACACAAACTCCGTGATTTGGTTTTGAGTTGTATTTTGATAAAAAAAAAATCATCAATAATCATTATTTTTGAAAGTTTTTTATCTTCATCAAAAACAATTTTTATTTATGTGGGGTTTTATTTAATATGTTAAGTTTATTATGATTAATACATAGTTTTTAAGTAATTAAATAGTTTTAATGTTTACAACATAGTCTTCACGTCGTCGCTCTCGTCGATTACACCAACCGTCTTCAATCGGCTCTCGTCACAAACTGCTCCGTGTACGTACCTCTTCTTTCGGCTCTCGTTTCAAACTGCTTCCGCCGTCTGCGTTCTCGCTGCTTATATTGGGGTCGGTCGCTGCCTTCTCGGAATCGTTGATATACGTCGTAGTTTCTAGTGGTTCAACTTCCCTTTTTCCTTGAATTATTGTGATCGTCGACTTCGACTTCTGTTTTCCTTGAATTATATTGATCGTCGACTTCAACTTCTATTTCCTCGAATTATTGTCTTTGCGTTTTCGTTGTCCAGAGCGTCGTCAATGTTCGTATGCGAATACATGGAAATATCTCTCCCACATTTATAATGTATTTTTTGTACTCAAATGTATTGACTATTTTTGATGAAATTGAATAAAATCATAAGTGTACTTGATTTTAATTTTAGAAAAATAAAAATAATGATTATTTTCGGTCCCTGGTTTTGAGCCATCCGTTTAAATATGAAGGGACCCAGAGGTCCAGGTGGTCCTAGGTTCCATTCCGCTTTGTCGGGGATGGAGACATTGAAGGGTGTGATAGGGTGTTCCGCGGGGACACAGAAGTCAGTGTTTCCCTCAGTAAGGTGTGGAGCAGAGCCGAGGTTCGTGTGTCCGAAACTCAATCTTCTCCACAGACCCGCGCCCTTCAGCCTTAATGCCGAGAGTGACGCGGTCATCTCTCCCATTAGTTCAATTGGGAGGATGTCCAGGAGAACGTCCAAGGCGTCTCCCGAAGTCGCAGGCCGCCTGTCATACAGACCTCAGCCATCCGTTGGCTTTTTCTTAACTTGCCCAGTCAGATGGACCGCTTTAATGCTGGCCACCAGATTGCCACTCCGTAGAAGAGTATCGGGCTGATAATAGCCGTGTACAGCCAACGGACTATTTTTGGGGCCATTCTCCATTTTAGCCCGATAGCCTTCGTCCGTGTTAAGGGACCAATCGAATTTCCTGTCTAGGTTAAGACCTAGATACTTGGCCTGATTTGATTGGCCTGAAAGGTAACCCGCTTAGCTTAGGGGGTATGCCCTGGGCCAGTTCGTTGACCGCCACATTCCATAGGAGAGGGGAGAGGACTCCGCCCTGGGGTGTGCCTCTGTTGACCCCCCCAGTGTTGCCTCCACCGTTCTGCTGCGCAAGAGCCGGTCAATGAGACTCACTGTGTGTTGATCAATCCCCTGCTTAGTCAGCTTAGTCGTCGTGAGTGAGCCTGGCAGGAAGTTGTTGAAAGCGCCGTCTATATCCAGGAAGGCGACGAGTGTGAAACCCTTTTCATGGAGCGATTATTCGATTAATGTAGTGAGCGAATTGAGTGCTGTCTCTGTTGATCTTCTCCTATATGCATGTTGGGATCCTGATAAGGATGAGTGAGGTATGTTGGTTCTGAGATGCAGAGTTATGAGTCTCTCCAGCGTCTTGAATAGAAACGAGGAGAGACTTATAGGCCTCTAGCCCTTAGTCCTTATTCATGGTACTGTAAAAAATGTCCACGGTTTAAGCCATGTCAGTCCACATTAGAGGGCTGCATAACACCATTCAAACCGGCAAATGAGACACTCGTGTTAAAATGAACGAAGTGAATTCGGCGCGTTCGGAAATGCTCGTGTATTTGCAAGCGCGCTGTGTCGACTTCAATTCATTCAATTCAAACGGCACATTCTGAAACGAATGAAGTGAAGACCGAGTAAAATGAATGGGTGATTCGAATGTCTTGTCTGCGTATGTGTGTGTGTAAGTTTCAATAAGAGACTGTTATGGTATGCTGAATTCGTGTTTTTATATTATTATTTATTCTTACGTAACTGATTATACATTATATTCTTATTATTATTATTATTTTATGAATATAATTGTTTTTAATTTTCAATGTTATTATGTAGAAATATATTTTTATTAATATGTTCCGAATTTAGGGAGATGGCCGTTAGCTATACAAACGATTTTATTAATTTTATTACTATTCTTTTTTAAATATTTATAATTGACAACACATTGACAATTTGACAAGATCGCTAAATAATTAACATATTCATTTTAGACAAATGCTACAATATTATTAAATAAGACGCACACGCACATAATAGCACACAAACACATAGAAAACATAGACTTACCTACGCGCTGTCTGAACTTACTTTGCGCAATGACAACATATGTAAAGTATTTACAGTACTCTGAATTTTCGTTGAAACTTCATCGGCTTCATTCGGGCTTTGAACGACTTCATTCATTTCATTTCGATCGGGCGCCTAAAACTCCGAACACATACGAAGTGAACGCAAAGAGAACGCGACAAATGAATGGCATGTATTCTGAATACATACTGAAACGAATGAATACTCTAAATGCAAACAAAGAGAATGGTGTTACGCAGCCCTCTAGTCCACATGTACAGATGTGCTCAAGTATTTAAGCGAAAATTAAGAAAACTCTTTATTTCACATCTCCAATATTTTGTCTGACAGTAGAAGAATAACCAAGTTATAAAAATACTTATTCAACGAAAAACTTAAAAAAAACTGAGACCATCTCCAAAATTTCCTGCTCACATACTTAAGCCACCTTAAGCTAAAATCGTCAAACTTGTGTTTTTTCCCGGAAAGTTGTCCTAGTTATTTTCTAAACTAAAATATTGAATACTAAATACGTTTCTCTAAACAATTTGACCGCTATGGCTAAAAATAACAATACAAATCCGGCCGAAAGAAAGCTAATATGGGAATATTACGACAAAAAAACACCAGTATTCTACAAATTTGTAAGACTTTCGATTTTTTGCGAGACAAAGTCATAAATGCCATTTAATTTTATAAGAAACATGAAACCTGGGAAAATATTCCAAGAGAAAACCCAGAAATACCACTTTAAACGACGATAGACGGATTGCCAAAATCAGTAAGCCGATCCGTTTTTGACTTCTACGCAAATCAGAGGTCAAATGGTGGCAGATTATGGCGTGAATGTGTCAGCTCAGACCATAAGAAGACGGCTAAATGAATTCGGGTTATATGCACGCATTGCCCAAAACAAACGATTGCTGTCAATTAAAAATGTTAAAAAGCGCCTTCAGAGCATATTTAAAAAGGTCCCAATTTTTTAAACATGATTGTTTGGAGCGACGAATCCAATGTCTTTGAGAGTGATGGTAAACCAAGCAATTGGACCCCAAATACACCAAGAAGACCGGTAAAGATGGTGGCGCTTCGTCATCCCACTCAATATTAAAGTAAATTTATTAAAAGTATAAGGAACATTGGCAAACAGGTGCCTTAAGTATGTGAGCAGGACATTTTGGAGATGGTCTCAAATTGTTTATGTTTTTCGTTGAATAAATATTTTTATAACTAGGTTATTCTTCTATTTTAACACTGATATAAAGAACTAATGCGTCACAAAAAATTGCAGCTGTGAAATAAAAACTTTTCTTAATTTTCGCTTAAATACTTGGCTGAAGTCTTGTGGCTTAAGAGCACCACTGTATATATCGGACCAATTTAATTCTGATATAAAGTTATTCAGCCTTTCGAAATCCGTCTTGCGAAAACACAGGATTTTTTTTACCTGGACAGTCAGATATATTCTGTAAGTCTGTCCCAATGTCGAGAGTCACGTCGAAAGTTGGATGATAGGGATCTTCGGGAAGCTTCAACGGCGCCACCCTGCCTAAACTGACTCTTGTCGGATCTGAGACAAAACAGAGATAATGGAAGCGCTCTAGGGAATTTCGTACATGGTTGACTTAAGACAGCGAAATGTCGAACAAGCCAGCAATAAAATCATGCCAAATAACCCCTGATATATTAAAATCACCAAGAACTACTAAATGATCCTTATCGAAAAGTCGATTGGAAACCATCTGGATAGCGGATTGGTTCCAATAAATATAAAGTTCCTACAAAGGAGTGTAGGAACAAGTAACGAAAATGGAGGTATCATTGACTGATTGCTTAACATAAAGGAATTCAACATCGTTTCTCTCCTCGAAAGTTATTAATTCAGACGCTATGAGGACTTTTTCAATTTTGGAAATAGAAAGTAGTCGCACGGGGCCAAATCTGGAGAATACGGTGGATGGGGCAGCAGTTCGTAGCCCAATTCGACCAAATTGGCGTTGGCGGGGGCGGACGTGTGACGGTGCGATATCATGGTGGAAGAGCACTTTTTTCTTTTCCGAATGGGACCGTTTTTTCTTTAATTCGGTGTCGAATCGGCCCAATAATTCGGCGTAGTACTGCCCTGTTATCGTTTGCCCTTCTCCAGGTAGTCGATATGGATCACACCTTGTGAATCCCAGAAAACGGTGGCCATAACCTTTCCGACCGATGGGACAGTCTTCGCCTTCCTCGGAGCACGTTCGCCGGGTGAAATCCATTGGTTGCGTTTCTTGTCCGGAGTGAGCAAACGCGGCACCCATCGCGCCGACAGCTTTGTGAAATTGTGAAAATAATAAAAATTATATATACGAAACAGAATAGCGACATGCACGCGAAGTAAACGGGAACTTTATTAATCACAAAATAGAATATTTATATTAAACACCGGTTGTTTTTATGCAAAATTAACAAAAGGAGAAAAAAAAACACGTCCCTTCACATGGAAGATGTAAGCTGCAAGGGTATACAAATTTCTGTGTCTGCTTTCTGCTTCCTTTCTTGTTAATAAATGCTTCCTTCTTCGTTTCTGTATTTTACAAGTATGTAACCAAATTTGTTAGCGCTAGCCCTGGGATCTGTTGTTTCACACGGAGAGACATACGAACTTGGCTAAGTCGCCTCGGCTGATGATGCTGATCAAGAATACATGCATATATACTTTACGAGGGTCTCTCAGACAGAAGTCTGGTACATATATTCTCTATTTTCCCTATGTTATATATATTTTATAAGTATTCTTATAACTTTGCTGTTTTTGTACGCATTTTTATATGTTTACTAGCGGCCCAGGCGAACTTTGTATCGCCCCTTATTGTTGTTTTATATAGTTATAGAGTGATAATAATACGCAGATAATTCAATTCAATTAAATTCTAGCTTCAATATCAGGTAGTTGCACCTTCTCAGACGCGCAACCCATCCCGGCTGGTTCATTTGTGAATTTGAGAGCATGATAATGCGGTCATTCCTTGTCCATAGCACCAATTATAACTTTTGAATGAAAATAATATTCAATATCGGGTTCATACCGGAATGCAAGACGCACGCTGGATCTGTTCCTCTGTTATTTCGTCTCTTCTGCTTCGAAATATTCTAGAATTACTTGAGCTTCGGTTCAAATTAGCCCCTTTGCGTTTTGTTGGCTTTTTTTTTCTTAAAAAAACACATATAAATATAACTAATTGAATCACTTTAAATCATGAATCTACTTTTTAAAAGAAACTCACAGGTCGGCCACAGAAACCTCTTCCTTTCCAAAAACCAAAAAAGTAATATCGAATTGCCACAGCACTGCCACATAAATATTATTTGGGTATTTCAAAATACAAAACTTGACGTAAATTTCATGGCTACCACATCCATAGATTCAAAATTTCTAATCTTACAGTCAGCAGGCAGCGACAAAAGCTGTATTGCGGACTACCCTTATCGGTTAGGGGTACGAAAAATAGATGTTAGCCGATTCTTAGGCCTACAGAATATCCCCTCAAAATTTCATCCAAATCGGTCAAGTAGTTTCGGAGGAGTTTTGTTACAAAAAGTGTGACATCAGAATTTTATATATAAGATAAATTGTATACTATCTCATAATTTTAATGCTTTTACAAAATGTTACAATAAATGATGCCAATTTTGAACATATATTTACAGCACTCCTAATTTTGAAAATGCAATCCGACGTTAATTTATCAAAAACATTTGCATCCAGTTATTTACCTAAGCTTTTTGATATGTTATCCCATATTGGAATGCATGAAACCACCAATTGCATACTTTCTGTCTTAATGACAATTAAACGATGCCTGAAATATTACCCAAAATGGATTAAAACTGGAATAGCATCAATTGAAAAGTTCTTAATATCTTTACTAGACAACGGCAATTCTGATATTGTGCATCAATCCGGTGAATGTTGGCTTTTGTTAAAGAATATTCCCGGTAATTCAGGCAGTGGAAAAGGTAATAGTGCAACTTTATGGAGAGATTACCAATTATCCCTGCTAAAAAGCCTCTATTATTTTATGAAAAGTGAATTTAATAATACAGAGGAAATATTCGACAGTAGTTTCATCGTCCATTCTTTTGAACATTTTACATACGAAGTGAAAAAAGATCCTTTTGATAGACCACAAATTGTTTTTCAAAGAATTTTCAATCTTATTGAATTTCTAAAAATTTTACTGAGGTGAGAAAAGAAAAAAATATTTTATATATTATACATATAATACTTTATATTTAATACTTTCAGAAAGCCATTAATACATACAAAATATATCTGTACACAACAAATACTTGGATTAATAAAAAACGGATTAAGTTGTAAAATTCATCAGAGAAATAACTCTCGAATTGATCAAATATATTTTGAAACTTTTTTGCCAGAGATGTACACTAAATTTCTGGAACTACTGGAAATTCTTATTGAAATGTAAGTATCAATTTAAATTAACTTAAGCACAGAGAGAAGAAAACTGTGGCAACGCAGCACAGTGGCGCATTAGATAGTTTAGGGTTGCAAAAATCATAACTCTTGAACCAGTTGAGATATTTTCATAATTCTTTTTTTATATGAACGGTAATTTTAATACCTTTCGATTAAGTGGTCATACTATATGGTGTGATAAATAATAGATTTTATACTCACAAATTAATGTTTTTTGAGGCAGTTTTCTCAATTTTTATCCAATTTCAAAAAACTCTTTTCGTTTGTTTTCTCTGATAATGCTAATATGATGCGTATTTAATGTTTTAAAAACAAAAAAAATAATAAATTTTAAAGAAAAAAAAAATTTTTTTTTGTTGACCATATTTTTGACTAATTTTCAATCATTTATGCACTTTTTGTTCAAAATAATCATTAAATTTTACATCATTTAATATTTTTGAAGAATAATTAATCATTATACATTCATTTCAAACCATTAAGTGTCCTTACTAAGTCAGGAATTGAAAAACAAGCCGCCAATACAGGAAAAAATGTATCCCCGCCATACAATTTCGTACTGCGCAGCGACTGCGCTCGTACCAGAATTTGTATGAAGCCGCGCGTTTTTTACGCTGAGTTGAAAGTATCTTTTGATTGGGAAATCCGGGGTGGGACGTCGGGGGACCCGATTTTTTTTGAATATGATAAAGAACATATTCAAGAACAACACCTCATACGCCAAACACAAAATGCACCAAAATGCAATTTTTGACATTCCATCAAAGTTGAAAAATAGGTGAAAATTAGTACTTCGGTAAAACAGGTATGCCAGCACGTGCAAAAAATATTATAATTTGATTCTACCTTGGTTTTACCGAGATTTGTTGACCCTTTCGATAGAGACCATAACCATGCCGGTCGGTTACATATTTTACCTAAAAATCGACCGCAAAGTCAGATATTTTCTAAAAAACGACATGCTTTCTTTACAACCCAAAAGAGGTTCAACTTTGAACATGTGTAACTTCTAAAATAATAAACCGATTTGAATAATTTTTTGGATTCAACCCTTTTGAACTATTACCTGTCGAATGCAATAACAAATTTTACGATCCGTTGTCATCAAAAAGTTGATTATTGTATAGTATCTCTATCTTTTGCGCCATTGTGCGCAGTGAGAGGAGCGAGAGGCAAATAGTTTGAAAATACTAGGTTTGAAAATACTTGGTTTGAAAATACTAGAAAATGGCATGGCATTACCAGATTATTTTAGGCGCGCGTTTTAGTATTTCCATAACGCGTAGCGAAAAAGAATAACAATTTTAATAAAACTGGCTGTCACCAATGTTTGCCTCTCGCTCTGCCCTTCACATATTTCAAACCGGGATCCAGGCATGAACAAAAATGCGTGGAAAAGTCGAATTAAAAGAGCGAATACAGTCCTAATTGACTTGATAAAGGCAAATACAATATTTTGGGAATCGGGAAATTATATGAATTTGCATTAAAAGACCTGGGACGAAAAAGTAAAATTAAAAATAAGGATGCAGGACTATCGAAGGGAAAATTGGCCACTTGTTCTCTGTTTTGTTCTCTGTTTTGTCTCAGATCCGGCAAGAGTCAGTTTAGCCCGGGTGGCGTTGACGCTTCCCGAAGATCCCTATCATCCTACTTTCGACGTGACTCTCGACATTGGGACTGACTTACAGAATATATCTGACTGTCCTGCCAAGAAAGTCCTTTGTTTTCGCAAGACGGACTTCGAACGGCTGAATAACTTTATATCAGATTTTAATTGGTCCGATTTATACATGTGGACTGACATGTCAGCAGCCGTGGATATTTTTTACAGTGCCATAAATTCCTTTTTTACTGAATGTGTTCCGTTAAACTATCCATCAACATCGAATAAGCCTCCTTGGTTTACTAAAGAGTTGAGTCATCTTAAAAACACAAAATCTAGGCTGTATACTAAATATAAATATACCGGTTCTAACTCTGCCCTATCCCTTTATTTATCTGCTCGGTCAAGAGCAGAACGTGTTGAACGCGCAGTGTTACAAGAATTATTTGACTCGTTGTAGGGTCCAGATCTCTCAGGACCCAAAACAGTTTTGTAATTTTGTTAACACTAAACGTAAGCCAATTACGCATCCTTCCTCGCTTTCGTTTGAAAATACAACCGTAAATAACGATCGGGCTATGGCCGATCTGTTTGCGCAGTTTTTTCAAACCACTTACTCAACTTCCACTGACTCAAATCAGACTTATTCTTATATCATGCCCAAATCGAACTTTATTTTCAGCCCTACTTTAGACGAAAGCTCTATTCTTTCAGATCTTCATCGCGTTAAGCCCGTTTATTCGCCAGGTCCCGACGGTATACCTGGCTGTGTGCTTAGGTATTGTGCCGACGCCCTGTGCAATCCCCTTCTAAAATTGTTTACCTTGTCCTTAGAAACCTCCCACTTTCCCCTTATTTGGAAGAAATTATTTGTTATTCCTCTCCACAAAAAATGTAGCAAATCGGATGCCACCAACTATAGAGGAATCTCTAAGTTGTCGGCCGTTCCAAAACTTTTCGAGAAAATCATTACTCCACATTTGCAGCACCTGTGTAAATCCATGTCGGCATGGATTTTTAAAGCGTAGATCAACGACAACCAATCTTTTAGAGTTTACTTCCTTCCTAGTTAAGGGCTTCCATAAGGGCTTTCAGACAGACGTAATCTATACTGATTTCAGTAAAGCATTTGATTCTGTCAACCATTCTCTTCTTGTTCGGAAACTCGATCTCATGGGATTTCCGGTTGATCTTCTTGGTTGGATCTCAAATTATCTGAATGATAGAACGCAAAAGGTCCTCTTTAAAAATTCTTTATCTAATGTTCTCAGGGTTACTTCTGGCGTCCCGCTGGCTCCCTTGCGGGACGCCAGAAGTAACCCTGGGTCCACTGTTGTTTACATTATTTATCAACGACCTGCCCAAAGTTCTGACTAACTCCAGAGTACTTATGCGTGCAATATAAGGTCGCTTCCTGCCGGTCTGATTTACAAACAGATCTCAATAACTTCCAAACATGGTGCCGTATAAACTTTTTGAACCTAAACGGCTCTAAATACAAGCTAATGATTTTCCCTCGTGTCGCTCCCAAGCTCGCGACTTACACGCTAAACTGCTGATCTTTGGAAAGAATTAATATAGTCGATGATTTGGGTGTCCGACTGGACCCTAAACTTGACTTTATCGATTATATTTCGTGCACGGTAAATAAAGCCAGAGGTGTGCTTGGTTTCATTAAACGGTGGTCGAAAGAGTTCACTGACCCCTATGTTACAAAATCCTTATATATTTCGTTAGTTCGTCCTATCTTAGAATATGGATCTTGCGTCTGGAGCCCTCAGTATAGGGTTCACAGTAAACGCTTTGAAAAACGTATTCGGTGCATTTTGACCCTTTGTTTAAGGGAGGGGTCTGGTTTTGAAGGCAGAAAATAACAGGTTTTTTCAAAATTTTTTTTGGGCGTACGGTGAAAGTAAATTTTTTTTTGATTATTGTACATTAAAGAGTAGTAATTGAACTATATTCTGTGAAAGTGAAAATACCACATTTTTGGCCAAAATTCATGACTATTGTTGTTAATAATAAAAAAATTAAAATCAAAAACGAAAAAATCTCGACGTTGTTACCTCATAAATTATGTAAGGAAAAACTGTAAAAAATTTGAGAACGATCGGTTGAATAGTTTTTGAGATACAGTGTGCACCGACTCAAAAAACATCGATTTGAGAAAAACGCGTTTAAAGTTTTTCGTAGCGGTAAGACCCTGGTAAAACCCGCCTACTTCCAAAGCTATATCTTTGTGAGTTTTGCTCCGATTGACTTCATATTTACAGACAACATTCTTGAGATACTATACTTTCATAATATGCAATAAAAAAATCACTTTTTTTGAACCCTCAAAACCAGACCCCTTCCTTAAGCCTGATCTCCACGAACAACCTATTAAATGATGTTTTGTAGATATCTGAGACTTAGGGATACCATTTTCTCAGTTTTACGCTGATTTCCTCTGTCTTTAATTGATTAAGATCTAGTTATCGTATTTTAATAGATATCCGAGATGCCATTTTACTTATTTCCCTGTAACTTTTTATTTTAATGCGATTAGGCCAAGAAACTTACAGAATATATATAAGCTGACAATACTAAAGCCGAAATATAAAAAAAACAACGAAATTTAAGCCCAAAATCATAATTTTTAAAATGTAAACTAGCTGCACGAAATAAGCTGCGGCGTGAAAAAAGGTCATACATTTGTTTTTTTAATATTACTCTTTGGTCTTAATAATTTGGAAGATAATTTTAATTAATTTTAAATGTAGGATATCTGCTGTAAAATGCTGCACTTAAATTATTTCGATATCTTTAATGGTATAGCAGCACTGATAGTTTAAACTTTAAATTTTTGACTGCACGAAATAAGCTGCGAGCCACTGTAAAGGGTTTTGTAAAATTCGCATTCCTTCATGGGTAAACGAAGCCCGAAAGATTGCCATCCCCATACGTTTCGACCATTTTTCCTATCTTTAAACGCGTTTTCCCGAAAATCACCTTTTTTAAACTTTCTCGTATCACTTCTACCAGTACTTTTCATCGAATTCAACCAAATTTTTCCCCACTTCTTTATCAAAGAATTCTCTATGCTTCTCCAAGTACTAATTTTTTTTTAATTTTTTGTTTAATTTTTACACCCTCCAACAGGTGGAAAAACATGGTTGAAAATTGAACTTTTTACAACAAAAATTTTTTTTTAATTAAAAAAAAAAAAAATCGTACTCCGAGAAGCATAGAAAACGTAAAACTGAATATAAATAAAATTTTTTTCAATTTGGGCAAGATTTAGAGTAGTTATGATACCAGAAAAATGACCCCTAAAATTTTGATGACCCACTTTGACCCCATATAAACAAAGAATGGTTAGCTATACACACTTTAAATTGCCAATAGTGTTAAGATTAAAGAAGTACAAAAGTAATAATTATCATTATCATTATCATTATCTTGTACAGTTTCCTCACAATTAATTTCTGAAAATTGGCAAAAATTTCGGCCTCGTAAGTAGAAGTCAACTCAAATACAATTTTAATATGAATTGATGTATAATACATTAAAATTAAGTGCATTAAAATCTTTCATCAAGATTCGATACAATCAGTGCTGGTTTGCGAAAAAGTGACTTCTTTCTGTGTCACGTGCGAACTCCTTACATATTTGTAATTATTTTGAACTCGAACAATTGTCCGATTGACCTTAACGCCAATTATAGTGCTATCCAAGAGCTATAAGTTTCAATTGCGTACAAATGTCGCAGAATTGCTCAAATGCTCTCACTACTATATATCATTTAATCAAATTGCATTAAATTAGAATGATCCAATTGTAATTGCAAGGGTATTCAAGCTTCTAAGTGCCGAAATTAGTATTCTTTCTTCTTTAAATATATTATTGATCATCAAACCATCAAACATGACGATTTAAAATGACAATGATTTTTTCTCTTTATTTAAAGTTGTAACACCCACCTCAGGATGGACTTCCGAAATATTTTAAATATTTTAATGGATGCATTAGAAATAACAAAATCTATTTTAAAAGAGGGATATCAATTTCGATTTGGGTAAGTAAGATTGTTCTATCTAATGCGAAAAAACATAGTTTTAAATGTGATTAATTTGCATATTTTCATATTTTATATCCAATTGATGCCAAATTTTGTTTTTAAACACCGAAAATAATGATTATTTTTATATTTCAAAAATAAAAATCAAGTACATTTATGATTTTTTTCAATTTCATCAAAGATAATCATTACATTTTAGTAAAAAAAAAACATTATAAATAAAAATTATTTTTGATGATAATAAAAAACTTTCAAAAATAATGATTATTAATGATTTTTATATATATTTTTTTTTATCAAAATAAAACTCCAAACCAAATAACGGGTTCCGTGTAAGACTTTTTACCAATATTATTTCCTATTTTTTTATAAGCTACCCCCCAGTACAAAATTTGCAATTTAAAAATACGTTTTTAAGGTTTTTGTACTGTTTTTATACCCTTGCAGTGTATTTTTTAATTTTAGTCAGAAGTTTACAACGCAGTGAGATATGGCCATTTTGTATTATTCTAGAATTTCGGTTTTGATTTTATCAAAATCGGACAACTATCATATAGCTGCCATAGGAATATTTATATCAATTAATTTATTTTGAAAGCTTTGTTGCTAGCACCATTTAGTTGTTGCGCAACATTTATCACTGCCAATATGATACATACATATTCAATATGATATGATCATTTATAAAATCTAAGAAGTCGCAAATGCAAAAAAAAAATCGCAACGGGTTTTAACGGCGGTCACAAGGTCAATGCATTCATTTTTTACTTCCTCTTGCCCCATAATCACCGAAAACTTCAGCTGATTGACACTTCAGACATTTTTTGTCCTAAAGCTTTTACCCTGCCGCGATAATTATAAAAAATGGTACTGAAGAGTAGCTTTGCGGTCCTTATACAAGAATATGAAATAATATTGGTAAAAAGTCTTACACAGACTCCGTGATTTGGTTTTGAGTTTTATTTTGATACAAAAAAAATACAAATCATGAATAATCATTATTTTTAAAAGTTTTTCATTATCATCAAAAATAATTTTTATTTATAATTATTTTTTTTTTTTACTTAAATGTAATGATTATGATTGAAAAATAACGAAAAAATCAAAATATAATCATTATCATTTGATTTTTATAATAAAACTTATAATGATTACGGACCCTGATTTAAACATTATTCAATTCCATAAATTTGAATGCTTATTTAAAATATGCTCAATATATGCAGAAGATATATAAAAAAATTATAAAAATATTCCAAAAATATGCAAAATAAAGATAATATGGAAAATATGCTAAATATGGGTGGCTGCAATAACGCCCGGTGTAATAACGTTGGGCGTTATTTCTAAAAAAAAAAATGCAATCTTATTTCACAATTTTCGTGGGCATTATTTCACAAAAAATGTGCAATAACGCCCACAATATTTTAAAATATGCAAAATTTGTCTTATCTCTGATTGTTATCAGAGAGTAGTTAGTTAGCGGTAACTTAACAGTTATTCGGTGTTTTACACACTGATCTTCGTCTCTGCATTGAATTTATGTTCATAAATTTGGCAGTTTAGAATTGATCTTAAGGGGTTATATAAACAGTAACGATTTTTTTTTTTATTTATTCAAAAATTCTTATTTAAAAAATTAAAATTTTTTCTTGAAAACTGAATCGTTCACGAACTCCGCACATTCATTACGAACAATTAAAAAAAAAAAATTAAGCAGATCGATCAAATGGTTCTTGCGGAATCGTAGTCACCGCAAAGGCACTTTAAAAAAAAAAAGATTTCGAGATAATCGCATTTAAAGTTCGAGCTTGAGTGTGACAAACCGCGACACAAAAAGCTGTTTTCCTATGGAACTATTTTTCGGATCTCTATGAAAATTTTTGAAAATGTTCTTTATGAAATGTATTTTAGGATTCAGCAAAAAAAATTTTTCGATTTTATGAAAAAAAAAAGGTATATAACCCCTTAAACTGAGTCGCACGTGATGGAGCTGCAAAGCAAAAAATTTATTTTCGTTGCTGGTTTTCGAAAAACCTCAAAATTATTATTTTTGACTGAGAAAATCAGTTATTTAAGTTAAAAAGTATAACAAAAAGTGGTACGCGTTATACATGTTGTATAAAAGAGTGTGGTGTGACAGTAATCTGTTAAATAATATATAAGCCTAAAAAGAAGAAGCGTTAAAGAAATATTTGACGAAGTATGCCAGAATTCTACAGAAGCTTCACTTTCGGTGCACTTCCCTAAAGTTCGAAGGCAACTTTATAATATTAGAAACGAGAAAATGCCTAAAAATCCAACAATACCTGTCGAAACCATAGAGTTTTTTGACAATAAGATTTATATGGCGGAATATGGCTTATCCAAGTACAACAACCAACCTTTCTATAAACACACAATTGTGGAAGATGATTTCGGCTATTCTGTATTTGCATCGCCATACCGAAAATCATACCGAAAATTAAGGGTGAACGGTGTTATTTGATTGATGGAGCTTTTGATATAGTGCCATCGTGCGGATATAAGCAATTGCTTATAATTCATTTTCAATTTCTTCACCAGGTAAGTAAATATAAATTACGTTTTTAACATCATATAACATTTTGAAATTTTTTAAGACTTTTCGCCAGGAGCTTATCAACACCGTTTTGGTTTCATTAATATTGGAGCCGCACCGTTTTATGACTGACTACGAGTTGGGTCTCCGAAAAGCATTGAAAAGTGTATTCCCATTTGCGATTCTAAAGGGCTGCTGGTTCTATTATTGCCAAGCTTTAAGAAGAAATATTTAAAAAATAAAAGGATTTGGAAAATTGTTAAACAAGAATCAGGAATGCTACATCTGGTTTTGGTTTTTTCAAATTTTGCCATTGGTCAAGCCAAATCAAATTGAAGAAATGGTTTTGAAACTCAAAAATGATTTTCAAAATCTACCCAAAGTCTGCCACAGTGATCTAAAAAAAATCATAAAATGGATGATTAAGGTAAGAAAAAAGTTGTAAATATAACATAAAATATGACATTAAATCTTTTTAGATTACCTTCCGCATTTTCGGTTTATGGAGAAAATATTAAAACTACCAGATCTTTGGAGTCTTTTAACTCCATATTAGCCAGAAAAGTAAAAAAAAACATGGACAATTCTTTGAATTTCTAAAAGCTTTGCAGGATACCGAATTTAGTACAGCAGAAAAACTGAAGAACGCAACAGATGGGGTAATGGATGCGCTACCTAAAAAGCGAAATATGCAACAGACCCGAGAAAACCGCTTATAAAGTTTAACAGCAGATCTAATGGCGGAAAAAATATCACTTGAATATTTTTTTAAGTGACCAACCGGTTAAACGATATTTTGGAGTGGGACTTAAAACAACCTAAATAAAACGAGGAAGTCGATGCGAGTGAAGTCGTCGAATGGGACGACTTGGAGGATCCGGACGATAATTTTGGAAAAAGAACGTTAAAACGAAGCGTGTTGAAAAGGAAGAAGAAAAAGGGTATTTATCCGAGCTCATCGCACAGCGTGCTCCCATATCGACACATTTTCTCAAACACAGTTTTGTCAAACGTGCACAAGCTGAAATATTCAACCTTCACGATCTTCCAAGGGCCTCCAATATCGAATTTGTCGATGAGGCATTGCTACAAGTGGATTTCGCTGAAAACTTTGTTTGTGAGGCCCACTAGAATCAACGTCAGTTAACAATCTTCAAGAGCGCTTTGTACCATAACGAATTGTTTCAATCGAAAGTATTTGTCTCAAACGAATTGAAGCACACGAAAGAAACCATCATTCCGTATATATACAGATTGATGTCAGGATTGCCGGACACAGTGAAAGTGCTAAAAGTCTGGAGCGATTCAAAAATAAGTTCATGCCCGCGATGTTACTCCACTTACAGAACAAATGTGGCATCAAAATCATTTGGAATTTCTTCGCGACTTCACACGGCAAAGGTTGCATCGATGGAATTGGGGCAATCGCCAAAACCATTGTTAAAAAACATATTCGAGCTCGTGATTGCGCCGTGAACAATGCAGCCGATTTCATCAAAGCGTTGCTGCTTCAAAAATTCTTGCTGAAGAAGTCACAGATGTGGAATTTAACCAAATAAACAATGAGTTGAACTCAGTTGCTGTGTTTGCCCGTGCGAAGGACATTCCTGGTATTTCATCTGCCCATCAAATTCAAGTATTGAACGGAAAATTAGTGACTTCTGAAACCTCAAAACATATTTAAGAAATATGACTATTAAGCAACTCAAAGTTACTATTTAAGCAGCTGAAAACCAAAAAACTCAATAAAGTTTACTATATTTTTGCTTATTTAAACTTATTAATAAAATTTGAGTATTTTTTTTGCTTCATTTACGTGACAATTTCTCAGAATTTCGTACGCGTAACGTTACCAACTTTTTGTGTAACGTTACCGACTTTGGTTTTAGGCTCGTAGAAGCACGAAAAAATAAATCAGATAGTTATATCTATTCTTTCATTCCTTATCTTTGAAAAAATGCTTATAATCAAAAATATGTGCAGCTACATTCGCTAATAATAATGTATTTGTGCGCTAACCTCCGAAGTCACTTCCAAAAAAATGTAACGTTACCGACCACTTTGAAAGCTGATTACTCCGAAGGCAAGAAGATAAAGATAAACTTTGAACCCGAAATGTGAAATGTAAGTCTCTAAGAGTACTTTCAGATGCATATAAGACATTATGCATTTTAATTATTTTTTCTGAGATATAGCCAAAAATGTGCGTACGAATGTAACGTTACCGACTGTACCCTTGACCATATACATATATTCTTGATCAGCATCATCAGCCGAGTCGATCTAGCCATGTCCGTCTGTCCGTCCGTTTCTACGCAAATTAGTCCCCCAGTTTTGAAATTCTGAATGAAATTTTGCACATAGTCTTCTATATGCTCTCACTACTAAGTATAAATGTCGGAACATATAGCCATAGGACCGATCAATAAATTTTCAGGAAAAAAATTTTACTTAGCCAACTTTCAACATATTAAATAAAATTTCAGACATGGCCATTTTGTAATATTTTAGAATTTCGGTTTTAATTTTATCAAAATCAGACCACTAAATCATATAGCTGTCATAGAAATATTTATATAAATTCATTTAGTTCGTTCGCAACATTTTCGCTTGCAACATATTTCGCTCGCAACCCGAAAACACGAAAAAGTCAGAACATTTTTCTTCTTCTTCTACTTAATGCAAGGGTATTTAAGCTTCGGCGTACCGAAGTTCTTCTTTTCTTGTTTTATTCCTTGTGTATTTCCTTATACGGCTGCCAGTTTTTGGTTGCGTAACTTGTATTAAAGGCTTTCCTAGCTGAAAAATCGGGAGAGTTTTCCCGAAGAAAATTTGTTAAAAATGGGACTGGCGACTAGCAGACTAGCTGGGGAATTTCCACTGCGAATGGCGAAGAAGAAGACGAGATAGTGGTTCGCTTCCAAGGGTGCGCGGGTGCATCCAGCATCGGAACAATATCTCGCGACGAAGGTGAAAAGCTTATCAGTTGCGCTCAAGCCAGAGCATATCCGAATGGTTTGATTACAGCTCGCTTAGCTCTTCGTTACACCATTGTCTTTTTGGAGTACGACTCTTTGTACGCATTGTTGAGAATATTCTTAAAGTCCTCGACTTCCTTGTCTATTCCTTACCTTGACACTCCTGTTCTTCACCTTTGACTGTACAGTCTTTTCATATTTGTTCCAATCTGCGTTGCGGGGATTGCGCTTCGGTGCCGTCTCGCATAATTACGACAGTATCACTAACAAACAATATCAATTCCTCAATGCTATAACGTGAACAATATTCTTTGTTAGCCCATCTTTAGCTAACACAAACATTGAGCTACGGCTCAAATTAGCCCCTTTGCGTTTCGTTTTAATTTTTTGCTGTAAAAAGCAAACTAAACTGTGAAACTTGAATCTAACTGAAAAAAAACTTGTATGTGTTGAGTACTTCTGAGGTTATGTAAATGTAAAGTTATTTCACTGCATCAACAAACTGACATTTTGTTTCCGTCAGGGGGCGCGTAAGTGTTTGTTACGTATGACGGACCGCGTATTGATTGAGAGGGTGCCCGGGGAGCGATTCAGCGCTGCCACAAAACTTCGTAGGGACTAACACCTTCGCTTGCGCAGTTATATGTATTTTGTGATGCCATATTATAAAAACATTAAAGAAAAACATGTCCAAAAAGTAAAAAACAAAAAATGTAGGGGTGCTAAAAATAGATGTTAGCCGAGTCTCAGACCTACTGAACGACACTGAATTGCATCTAATATATATAGAGATATAATATATATATTATAGAGATACACCTTGGGTCTGAAAAAGAGTTTTCTGGCGAACCCTACCATTTTAATACCTTATGGTTATTATGCTCCATTGAAAGGGTTATATTTAGGACCCCATCCTTGAAATTCCTCCGTCCTCGGAAGAATAAAGGTGGGCTTTTCCCCTTTGTTACAAATAGTGCCGTCACGACATATAATATGTTCGAAAAGAGACACACCCCACTCGTTTGTTTCCTTGCTTCCCCACAGTGTGTGCCTGGCATTGGCATCGCACCCGAGGATGAGTGCCGTCTTGATACCCTCGACCCATTGCATCACCCTGACAAACGCTTCAGGGGGTGTTGGTTCGTCAAGGGCCATGTACCTGGTGGCTATCTATATGGCTGTCCCAACCGCTGCTTCAAGCCAAGCCACTGCTACGTCTGAATTCCTAAGATTGGGATTTAGAAGAGCTTTAAGGTTGTTTTTGATGATTATACCCGCCCTCGGTCTACCTGTCGAGTTTGTGTATAGTGTTGTATATCCTGTAATAGCCACGCCAGGGATTTGGCCGTCACTGTATATTTGTAAAAGTCCGATTTCTATGTTCTCCTCTCCGAGGATGACTGAAAGACAGTCTGGCCTCGACCTCATCCCATTTCTCCGACAGAAGGCGCCCATCGTCTTTGAGCTCTCGTCTATAGTACCAGTGCCATGGCTAGGCTGTCTCTAGCCACCTCGCTGAATTTCTTCGCCGGCCTGACGAAGGATGCCCCTACTCCTTTGGCGTCGTTTACGCTTCGATTGGGGCGGCTGGAACGCTTCCAGGTGCTCCCTCTCATACTTTTCAAAGTCCTCGATCACGGCCTGAAATCGGGCGTTGTCTTCGATATCACGCTGGTCAGCTTTGCCCTCCTTCTCATTTTTGGCTATCTTTGCCAAAATTAAACGGACTTTACTGGCCTGCGCTTTCTGTTGGTGATGGGAAAACGACTTTGGCTTGTCGCACCAGTAGAGCTAAGGAATATACATCTGCAAGTACTCTGCTGATCTTGCTTGGTCTGATGCACCCTTTCCACCCCTGCAAGTGTATGCAGACTTCGTAAAAAAAAATGCTTTTTTACATTTTTGTTTACTTTATTGATTTTTTTTTAAATAATACAAAATTTTATTTTTGTATAATAATAGTTAGTACGATAGAGATATGTCTTGTGTAGACTCACACCAAATTTTAAGAAAATCAGCTCAATAGAACTTGAGATATCATGGCAAACTGTTTGATAAAAATAACCAAACAATTTTTTTTTTTTTCAAATTTCTACACTAGATTATCTCCCCAAGATATTTGTAAGGCCGTCAACTTTCTTTTTAAGAATATTTATTGAGGATTGTTGTTTTATACTTCTGTTACTGACCTTAGAATGAACAATTTCCCAGGATTTTGCCCAGGTTGGTCTTGTGGGGGTTGTGCCTTGGTACCGTTGTGCTGATTGGCAACCATAGGTCAAAAAGAAAAATGTTGCAACTACACATTCCTGCTTTCGACCCTTATTGGCTGTTCTACGAGTAAGGTGAAACTAACACTAAACCGAAATTCATTCAAGTTGCAAACTTAATTGCGTATAACAAATATCATATATACATTTTAAACCTATTTGGCTGTTAGTGCTAGCTTTAATAGTCCCTGAGATCTTCACCCGGACAGAAATGTTTAAAAAACTGGTTGGTGATGTCCATCAACAATACATTAACTTTACAGGTTCGGAGAAGACTCTTACTTATTACAAACATTTACTTTCAAACCTTTTATGTACCGGGTATATGAATATGAAAGAAAAATAATTGATATTGTAGTTTAGAATTCTTACTCAATTTTTATTATATTAAACAAATAGAATTGAAAACGTATTGTTTATTTTATTTTTTTTATTTATTTACAACAACTAGCAAAAATCTGCCATTAAATGCCATATCTTACCTCTGACAGAATAGAGTATTTTTTATTGATATGATCCAACTCACATCAGGTGGTCAAAGGCAAAGATAGGTGACTTAAGGGGTTACACCACTGCACAGTGGTTTTTTCTTGCCTTTTTTTTTGGCAGAAATTCGAAATGATGACCTATCTTCACCAAATTTGGTTTGTGTTACTCTTTACTTCCCCCAAGATGATTCACAAAGTTTCAAGTAATTTGGTCAACTTTCATATAGCTGCCTACCTACCTACCTGTCTACCTGCCTACCTTACCAAGGAAAACAATTTTTTTTTTTTATTTTTTTTATTTACCAATGAAATACAACATTCATTTAAATTATTCTGACCAATTTTTTTAAATATTTGCTGCCTAACTGCATCCTCATAGCGACTATTGTTGCTCCAAATGTCTAGCAGCTCTGCATGTATTAATCTACAAAAAAGTAATTTTTTCAAAAAGGAACAAAAAGGAGCATATGAAACTAGTTGTATAATATTATACACATGTTAGTTAATAACTTGCCGTTAAAATTCTTTTGAAGTGGTTTGCCATACAAAAGTTACATTCCACGAAACACAGCTACATTTGTTAAGTTGACTGTAAAAAAGGCACATAAACAAAACACGATACAACTACACAAAAACATATAACATACACAAAAATGTTAGTGAACTACAAATCTATATACCTGTGCTACTGTTTTCCATGACAACACTTTAAACTTCTTTAATTCTCTGAGGAAATATAAACCACAAATGTTGCAAAATGATTTGTCGCCAATTTTGTCTTACGCATGTTATCGACAATCGGCTGTCTTTGAGAGGTGGGCGATAAGCCAGCGTTGCATAAAAAAGTAAAAGTAAAAATTGACTTTTTTTTTAATCTAATTAGACTCCTAAATATAAAGAAACCATACATTTTTTTTATTCCGTTAAAAATTTTTTTTGACTTTCTGCCAAAAAAAACACATAAAAAACCAGTGTGCACTGTAGAATTTTAAAAATATCGACAAAATTGTTTTTCATTGCTAAAGGTCATTAAAAGATGAAGTTCGGGAATGGCTTCATTTCGAGTTCTGCCGCAGGACCTCTCACGATTTTACATACGATTTTACAGCCACTGAAAACTTTAAACGCGTTTATCTCAAAACCACTTTTTTTTGAGCTGGCCGGAAACATAACAAATCTTTATCGATCGATTCCCGAATTTTACAGTACGTTTGAAATTGTTGTCTCCAGAGAAAGTGAATAGTTTTTTTTTAACAAAAATGTGATAATTTTATGGTCAAATTTTGATTTTTTTTTTTAAATGTTGCCATTTTACGAAAAATTATGGAATCAGAAAAAATATTTGGTTTTTTGTTCTAGATCAAAAATTGTAGAAGATACCTTTCCGGCCGTGGACCCATTTGAGAAAAATCATGCCAGCGAACCAGCCACCTTTTTTTTAATTACTTGAAATGTATGTTCTTTTTTTGTATTTTAATATTGATATTATAAAATACTTTTTACAGAATTTCAATAACTCCATTGTGTTTACCTACAGAAATTTCGAAAACATTCCTTTTTTTTTTTTTTAGTGTTTTACAGTGGTGTAACCCCTTAAAACAATTTGAGTGTTAAAATCTAAAGACAATTCAACGTGTAACAAAAATTAGAACTCATTATAATAAGAACGTAAAACACGGAAAGGGCAATGCATCTCGAAATTCGTTTTACAAATATCAAGAGCGATTGGCCGAAAGTGACGAGAGGGTCTTGCAGGGACTGAGAACTTCAATTGATTTAAAGGACGAAGAAATATGACCATTAATTCATTTGAATACGAACATCACTCCGTGGCAAGTCCGACGATCCTTAAGAGTATCGATGTAAGATGGGAGGCGACGTTGTGGGTCCCAGCGTATTTGAATTTTTTCTGAACCGATTCAATAAGGTGTTGATACTTCGCATATTAAGGTGACCATACACACCAACAATATTCGAAAATATTACGAACAAGAGAGACATATAAATCGTAAAACTCCTTACACCAACGCTTGACAAACACCCCTTTTAATTTACCAACAATTAAGCCAATCTGGTCGGTAAAGTTTAAATTGTAGGTAAAAAGAACTTCAAGATCTGTGACAGATCGGAAGCATTTAAGATCGCTCGTCCCTATAGTATAATCAACAGAAAAACAATTTTTACGGAAAAATTACATCAATTTACATTTAGAGATGTTGAGCAACAGCAATTTGTTAATGCACCAGGACTGCATGTTCTTCAGTCTGTTTGCAAAATCATATAAGTTTCTGAATTCGTCAGTGGCAAACATAGCTTTACATCATCAGCGCACATCATCTCGTGGGATTAAAGAAGCACCTTCGGCAAGTCATTAATGATGTTGTGGAACACCCGAAGTTACGCGGACACAGCTATTAAATTAACCCTTGAAAGCTACTCTTTGAGTTCGGTTAGATAAGTAGGTGGCGGTTCAATTTGTTTTTTTCTGCAGGTTCACGGAATCAAAGTCTTTGCTGAAGTCAGTAAAGATAACGTCAGTTTGGGTGTTGTTTTTAAACGCGTTTCTAATGACAGCACAAAACTCACGAAGGTTTGCTGAATTTGATGTGTGTTTCATAAAGCCATGTTGTGAGGGGGGGTGACATTGGTGCTGAAGTTTAGCAGTAGTTAGAAGTTCGAATAGCTTACGAATCGCACTATTGATGTAAGATTTACTACCCTTTTTGTGAAGGGGAATTATGAAAGATTCCTTTAACTTTCAGGAAAAAATTAAAACTAAAAGGATATGTTAAATAATTTAGACAAAGGACTTCATAACGCACTAACACAATTTCTAAAAACACAGCTAGGGGAGATTTTCTTTTCGAATTAACAAACACGTAAAATTGCTAAGGATTTACCCTGAAACTCATGTCAACATTGATTTAGGTGTTTTTTTTAACATTCACAATTATGTGTCAGAAAATCAGAGCGAGCTATTAAATATCAAGCACGGTCGAATTGCAGCCCGGTTCTTCTGAATCTTTTAAAAAGTCTTGCCTTCAGGTTTTTTAAAAATAGGAATGCTTATGCGAAACGTTAGGAGAGGGAAACGATGGAACAAACATGTCAAAACCAGAGGTATAGTATGTCATAGAAGCGCTCAATCATGTGTATGGGATCGTCAGTGGAGTCATGAAAAGTCCAAGCGACTAAAAGTAATGAGCTCTTATTTATGTCAGTGAAATTAGTTTTGGGAAAGCAGCGTAAAGTTGCTGGCTCAGCTAAAGGACAAGGAAGTAATGTTGTCGAAGCTTCTAAATTTATCTCCATTGTGGGATGATACGCGTCTTCAGGACTGGAGAGAGGCTCAATTGTAGAGACGTAAGCATTGGCAAACTCCGACGCAAAAATTAAGTCCAAGACTTTATCTCCACAGTTCCTAATAAAATTTAATTGTCCAAATGAAAGGTTGATATGACTGTGAATAAGATCAGTGTTTGAAAAAATATCGGACTTAACTGCGATAAGAACACCGCCGCCGATACGCAATAGACATCACGTAAACGACGTACATAGTTGCCTGCAAATAATTTGCTATCAGCGATAGAGAAGTTGAGCCACGTTTCAGTAAAGCCAATGACAATTGCATCAAATGAGACACTATCGTCGTGCAATTTACTAAGTTTGCCGGTAAAATGCGAACATTCTGATAGTGTAGGAAAAACTAATCCCGAGGATCACGCTTGTTAACGAATTCCTGAAAAATTGCTTGCTACCAGTATTTAAATATCTCGCTAATTTAACGACATTTCTTAAATGGTGGTCATGGGAATTCAATGATCTAATATTTATTGACTATTAGTTCGTCACATCCTTGCGTTTGCAGTCTCAATTGAACGTAGCAAATTGGTTTGGTAGCTTTACTGCCGTAGAAGTGATCAATACATTTTATGAAAAGATAGGAAAATCATGAAATGATTGGTGTATATATATCCATATATATATATGGGCAATTCCACGAGAAGGTCAACCGCAGCAAAAAACGAAAATATGCTCTAAAATTAATATTTTTAACATAGTAACATTAAGAAATGTTCCAATTGATCAAATTTGAAATCCTTTATCATATTCTAAAACAAATTTCGAAATATTCCAAGGCATACTCGAGCAAATGCGATTTTTCATAATTTTTGATGAAAAACACCATAAATAAGATACTCTTGTGTTTCGTTAAAAACTTCCAAAGCAGAGGAATTATGCTTGGACTTTTGAATTCTATCATCACTGGGAGATTGCAAAGAGTCAAAAGTGACCACATTTATACTTTTCTGATTTACTTAAATAGTAAAAAAGCATCATGAAAAGTACGATGGAAAAACATGTCCCGTGCGACATCGATACAAAGTCAATTTAAAAAAAAAGTAAACGATCTTTTTGCTTTAAGACAAAAACATTATTAAGATAAATGATGGCACAACATTTTAAAATTAGACTCATTAAAATATTCCTTTAGGTTTCGCTAAACTTTGACTTTAAACGGTAGGCCGACAAAACGACTTCCATTTTTTGTCCCGTGCGACATCGGTAGTTTTTTGAAATTATCTTGAAAATGAAAAGTTGACCGAACTCAACTTTTTCACCAATAATAGAGCTATGGAAGAGTAATAATTTAAACATACTCGCCAAATTTGAGTTGCTTTAATTGTATATTTTTTTTTGCTTTAAAAGCGTAAAAGTGTCCCGTGCGACATCATGGAATTGCCCATATCCAACCAATTTTAAAGTTATTTAATTTACTAATTACCTGAATACGTTTTTTTTTCATTTTAGCAAGTTTCGCTCGACAGTTTATAGAGTTGTGTCATTGTGGTGCTCGACCTTGAAGGAAGGAAGTCATTGTGAAATTATTTCTGAGGCTATCATAAAAGAAATAATGAACGACCTAATGCCTCGGACTCAACATTTTTCGTCTGATGTAAATATTATAAATGCACATTTTAATTTATAATAATACTTTTACTGCTCTTAGTCGATCAAGGGAGATAAACAGCATCTTAGGGAAATATTTCTTATGTTAGACGCTTCAATGGGAAATGAAAATGATACCGTGCTTCGGCAGCAAGCTTATTTTTGCCTGCAACAATTATTATCATCATCTGGACACATGATAAAAAGTTATATTTTAAAGGAAAGTATAATATTCTTTTTAAGCTTTATATTTTATATTTTACAAAATACTTACAGGACGTGTACAACAATATATTGGATATTTCTATACAAATGGAGTCGAAGCTGATGACAAGCCCATATTCAAGTAGCATTTGGAATTCTCGCGTGAATCTAGACCAATTACTTATGTTCTTATTGAAATCGCGTAATGATGGATGCCCCGTACCTGTGGAAATAATAATAAGCCTTATGAGCGCATTTCGTGTATGCGACAAAAGCATTGAATTTAGCCAAAATTCGCATTTTGAATCTCTAGAGCAAATTATTCATTCTCATAAGAGCGATATTTATTTTAAACACAATTTTATTGATATTCAGTACTTAAATTCTGGCCATGGAAATTTAAGACTATCAAGAACGGAACAAACGCTGTCAAAACTATGCAGTCAGCAAAACTCCAATCAATTACCTCATAAGAAAATAGAAGAAGAAGATACAAGAAATAATCTTTTTGAAAATAGCAGTAAATATGATATTTGTGACTCATATTGTGACTCAAATGCGGATTTAATGATAATTCACGAACAAGAACAGAACACTAAAGGACTTGAAAATAATTCGTCAAATAGATCGATGATCGATGAAATCATATTTATACCCCTGAACAATGAAGTAAAAAATCACGAGCCAAGTTTAGAAGATAGCTGTCAGATTTTTGAAAACAAAAATATAAAGAGGCTTGAAAAGAACGACATATCTTTAACGTCAGGTGCAAAATTAGGAAATGACGATATTATGATTGCAGAATTAGAAGCAACATTCGTCAGTGAACTAAAATAATATTTAAATTTTATACAACATATAAAAAAAGTGTACAAAAAGATTGACTAATAAAAATGTAATACATATGGATATTGAATTCGGCGAAGTTGCAATCTTCTTGGTAAAATCGATTCTTATAATTCATTTAAGGGAATCATGCCATGTTGAAAAAACAATATATTTTTTTTTCCATATATCGTAAATATGACTTATATAGAATGAGTGTTTAATAGGATCTTCGGTGCTCTTAAGTTACGCCAACTCGTGCAATTATTATTTCTTTTTGTTTTTTTTTTCAAACTTTTTTTTTCAACTGGCTATCAAGATATATATTCCGTGAAAAGAATTGGGCGATCAGCTTGAAATTATTAAGGAGGTTCCAGAACATGTGTCGCCGGTTGTAAAATAATTTAAACACTATAAAATACCGAAAAAAGTGTATGGGGTGAAGGGTGAGTTGCAGTGGCCGGCACTGCCCCGGCGGCTGTCCCGCAGGCGAGCGACGCCAGCAGGAGAGACGCCGCAACACCCTTGAAGTTTTTAATTAGTTTATTAAAATTTAAAAGACCGAAAAACTTGGTGGCAAGAATTAATTAATTTAATTTCGCAAACGACGAGAACGAGAAAGAAAAGGTGCGCTTGATTCGACTTCAATTTTCAACATAATCTATTTAACATGCTCGGGGCGAATTCGCAAAGAGCGAGTGAGAGCTTTATTATGCTCTCGCCTTCGCCTTGTTGAGGCAGCTCGCCGCAATCAACAGAGACTCGCCTGGTCCGGGGTCCGGAGTGCTGGTGCTGCGATGAGCGGCCCGCCTGTCAGCAGGTGCCCGGGTGTTAGCGCCTCTTCGTCGCTTGGGTCCTGGCTGAGCGCTCCGAGGGGCCGCGAGTTCATTGCGGCCTCGATCCCGACGAGGACTGTTGCCAGCTCTTCGGCGTTGAGGAGTGTGCTGCCCACCGCTCGTAGGAGTAGGTGCTTTGCAGTTTTCACACCTGCCTTCCATAGTCCGCCCATGTGCGGAGCCCGAGGGGGTGTGAACGCAAATTCGCATCCGCTTTTTGATGCGAACTCGCGAATTGCGTCCGCCTGCTCCTCGATCCGATCGCGAAGAGCCAGGAAGTGGCGACTCGCTCCGACGAAGTTCGTCGCGTTGTCGCAATGCACCGTCTGCGGACATCCTCGTCGACCAATAAATCTTTGAAAAGCCAATAAAAAAGAATCAGTACTTAGATCGGAGACAATCTCTAAGTGAACCGCCTTGGACGCAAAACAAACAAATAAGGCAACGTAGGACTTATACGGGGGCCTTCCTCGAATTTTTAATGTCGTATAGACAGGGCCACAAAAATCAACGCCACATATCGCAAACGGGCGGAGAGCACGGAGTCTATCTGCGGGTAGATTTCCCATAATTTGTGTCATCAGTCGAGGCTTGCATTTAAAGCAGCGCACACATGATCGAACTGTATGACTGCAGAGTTCCTGCGCGTTTACGGTCCAAATACGCTGTCGTAGGATGCTCACAAGTGCTCGAGGGCCGACATGAAAATTGGAATGGTGCAAATGCCGGACGTAGCTCTGCACAAACTGCGAGCGTTTCGTCAACAGCAAAGGAAACTTGGCATCATATGATATAGGAGCGTTAGCTAGTCGCCCCCCAACTCGCAACAACGAAAAGTTGCACCAAGTGCCCGTATCCTCATGGATGAATGGGTTCAATCGCTGAAGACTTGGGCCGACCATGGAGCCTTTACGAACTTTTTCAATTTCAACTTGATACTCGTGCTTTTGTACTATTTCGATAATCTTATGAAACGCTTCATTATATTCAGTCGGTGACACAGTTTCTTCGAAAACTATACTCTTGTCTTTGCATTTTCTTATAAAGCGGAACATATAAGCGAACACTCTAAGCAGTTTGAGGTGTGACGAGAATCCCTCGATGACATCCAGCAAATCGGAAGTTTTGCACAGCAGCGGCCAGTCCGACCACAGTCTTCCTAGCTTCATTATATTCAGTCGGTGACACAGTTTCTTCGAAAACTATACTCTTGTCTTTGCATTTTCTTATAAAGCGGAACATATAAGCGAACACTCTAAGCAGTTTGAGGTGTGACGAGAATCCCTCGATGACATCCAGCAAATCGGAAGTTTGCACAGCAGCGGCCAGTCCGACCACAGTCTTCCTAGCTTCCTGACGAAAGACTTCCTCATCCGGCTCGAAATGCGCATTTTTGGGCCAGTTTTCTTCTTCGTCCTTCAGAAATGATGTGCCAGTGAACCATATCGACTGCCCTATTTCGTCGACGTCGGAACCTCTCGAAACGATATCTGCTGGGTTCTGCTTTGTGGGAACATGCCGCCATGTAGCTTCTCCTGACCATTCTTGAATCTCCGCTATCCTTTTCGAAACGAATGTCGACAACGAAGATGGATGAGATCGAATCCAGTGAAGAGTAACTTTAGAGTCCGACCAGTATACAATTCGTTCGATAGGGACTTTTAATAAGGGTTTGATTCTATGGCAGAGATCTGCGAGAAGGTGAGCGGCACATAACTCAAGCCTTGGGAGCGTTTTGGTCTTGAGCGGCGCTACTTTCGACTTTGAAGTCAACAACGATAATTTAAAACCTTCGGCAGTTTTGCTACGAATATAGACGCAAGCTCCATAAGCTCTCATGGAGGCGTCGGCAAAGGCATGTAACTGTACCGGTGACATCGGGTCGGTATGTACGAACCGAGGAATAGATATCTCATCCAGTTGAGACAGAGTCCTTTTTAGCATATCCCAAGCTGTTTCCAAATGCATCGGAATTGACTCATCCCAGTCTAACTTATTAAGCCAGAGTTCCTGCAATAGGACCTTTCCTTTAATCACAATGGGACTTAATAAGCCGAGGGGGTCAAACAGCTTCGATGTCACCGATAGTATGTTCCGTTTTGTCGCTCGGAGACCCATGACAGAAGTGTCAATTTTGAACTTGAAGGCATCTTCACTAGGCAACACGGCGTTAGGAATAACGCCTTAGTTGACTCTGAATCCGAGATAGGTATCGACTTAACTGTGCTCTCAGATGCAGTGACCTCAGGTCAGTTTGAAAACCACTTTGTCAATTCAAAACCTGCTGTTTGAAGAACCTGAGACACTTCAGACTTAATTGTCTTTAGCTCCTCTACGCATGCAGCACCAGTTAACATGTCATCGACGTAAAAATTGGATCCAATTACGTCGGCAGCTCTAGGGAATGAAAATCTAGCAGATTCACTCAACCTCTTTAAACACGGAATAGCCAGAAATGGGGCTGGTCCAGTACCATATGTGACGGTGTTGAGCTTGTATAATCTCAAGGATTCAGAGGGGTCTCTCCTCCACACTATGAGTTGAAACTTCCTATCCGCTTCATTAACCATTACTTGGCGATACATCTTTTTTACATCGGCAGTCAGGGCATAGCTGTGCAGCCGGAAACGGAGTAGAATTCTTCTTGAATTGTCGGCCCCACCATCAGGATGTCGTTTAAGGCCACCTGTTCCATGAATTCCAAGTACATGGTCTTCATGTTAGGATCTCGAGACAACCTTCGCTCAAGCGACAAAAACCGCCGTTTTGCAACCTCAAAGGAGTTGCCTAATCCATTTGGATAATATTTAAATGGCAGTCTAACTTCAAACCGACATGATGGCAATACCTGAGTAGTCTTCCTATAATGGTCTTCACATAACTTGTGCTCAGGCGACAGAATTTTCTTTGGATTTGGCATTTCCTCCAGCGACCAAAATTTCTGTAGTGTGCTGTCAATCGATACTAAAGGTTCTTCACTACAACTGAAACTATTCACAACTTGTTTCGGGACTGCAGACTTGTATCTGCCCGAGTTGGATAGGCAGGACCTTGTCTAATTTGACCAACAGCTAGCAATTCTAAAAATGATTCTGCTCCTATCAACATATCAATTTTTTGTGACTTGTAGAAATATGGGTCTGCTAATGGTAGGTTCTTCGGGATCTTCCAATCACTGACGTTTACCGACTGATCAGGATGGTAACCGGAGATCAATTTTAAGATCCAGAAATTGAACGAGAACTCACTACCATTTAATTGCGACTTCACCACTGTGTGTACCTTTTTCTTGACTTGAGAATTGGACTCGCCAATACCAAGTAAGTTGATACACGACTCCTCTCTACGAATATGTAAGCCAGTTCTTCTGTTATAAAATTCGTTTGAGACAGTTCAGCAGAGCTCGGGCTAAAACGTATTCTCCGTTTTTCGTACTGACGCTTACGATTGACGTAGCCAAAATCACCCTGTCCAAGGACGTGGCATGCATAACATTTGACGTGGGAGGGTGATCTTGGCACTGTATATCTATCAAGAAGAATATAGTGTGAGCGGTCACAAGATCGACACTTTTTGCCTTTGCATTTCGAAACAGTATGGCCTTTTCGCAGACAATTAATACATAAGGAGGCAGACTTAACAAACTCGAACCTTTGCATTAAAGAGAGACGCCCAAACGGGCTACAATTCTGTAGTAAATGATCTGCTGCATTGCAATAGCTACAAGTTTGCTGAGGCTTGCTGTTGGAGGAGGAACACGAAAATGAGCTACGATTATGTGGCTTGCTCGACACAATTTTATCTTGCTTCGGTTTTGTCGTTTCTTCAGCTGATAAATGCTGATATCGGCGATTTAAAATTTTTTCAAAATCGGACCAAAGCGGCAGTCTCATAATCGAGCTGTTCCTCCCATTTTTGTTTGGTCACTCGGTCGACTCTATTCAATACCAAATATATCAACATTGCATTCAAAATTTTTGTATCATCTATCGATAACAGAGAACCATAAATCTACGAAACAGTATCGATAAGGTTTCTCAAGGAGGAAGCGGACTGATGCGATATTTTAGGAAGACTAAACAATGTTGATATATTATTCATAAAGATTAGGCATTCGTTATCGTAAACCTTTTTTAAACTGGCTAGTGCCTTTTCGTAATTGCTCTCGGTGACTTGGTAAGCTTTAATTGTTCCTAAAGCTACACCAGAGAGACATGAAATTAAATGGTTAAATTTTTCGATAACTGGAATGCTGGCGTCTTTATGAACGGAAGCTTCGAAAAGGCTGATGAAATTTTTGAACTCCGAATAATCTCCACTGAGTTTTGGCAATGCCAAATTCGGAAGTCGCGCACGATTTGGAGCTACAGCAGCTGGCTCCGGAGTTTCGCTGACGCTTGCTACCTTCAAGGCAGTTAACAGGGACATTATTTTTGCCTTGGTCACTATACACAGTTCTTCCAACTCGTCGCCAAATTCATCGCCGCAATCTATGTCTTCTATCTGTTCTTGTAATTGATTTGCCTGTAATTGATTTGCCTTTCGAGGAGTTTGATGTTGAATTCCTCTGTGTGAATCTAACCATCAATGGTAGCTCTATTTTCATTACCTGTTCTTACATTCCTCCTTTGTCCGAACTTCCTATTTATTGGAACCATCTTTCCGCTATCCAAACGGTTTTCAACCGACTTTCTAATAAGGATCATTTAGTAGTTCTTGGTGATTTTAATATCCCAGGGGCTATTTGGTCCTCAAATACTTCCTCTAATGTACTGTTCACCTCCACACAGCATGATTTTATTGCTGGCTTAAATATTTAATTAATTTAAATATTATTTCCAGATTAAATAAATAAATAGCCGAAACAAATTATCTCAAATCAGACCGACAATAACACAGGCCGACAAAATTTTGACCCAGAAACCAGTATATACTTTTCCGAAGGTTTTCGGTGCGCTGAATCCGAATCCGAGGTCGAAATTTCCGAATTGGCTCTGGTTTCCGAGATATCCTAACCTAAAAGTTCAGAAACAGCGTTTTTTGCTTATATTTGAGGTTATGTAGCATCGAATTAGTTTTTTTACTGAAAATACTAAAAAAGCCATCTTAAATATAACCCTTGCCCTTTCCAATGATATTGAGTTTGATTAAATATCTCTTTTTTTCGCTGAGATATCGTACTTTGAAATTGATATAGAGTATTCTTTGTAGAGTGAGCTGTCTGACATTCCCCGCGCTTTCGTTTATGGTCGTTTTATGGTCGCCATATTGAATTTTTTACTTACATCTAACATCTAACATCAAATTTCATCATCAAATTTCAGAATTTTATCTCAGTTTGGTAAACAGCGACCCCGAAGACCCCCATTTACCCAGTTTCAGCTTGATCCAGTTACTTTTTACGAATTCGGTCCGCTATATTGGTTCCGCCATCTTGAATTTTAAAAATTTGAGTCCGGATTCGTGATCATCGACCCCAAAAACCCCCGAGTAACAGATTTAAGCTGTTTTATGTGCAAAGAAAAATGTTTGCTTCATAGGGCCTATCCATAATGTTTTTTTTGAGGTAAATTCATTAACATGAAAATTTCAAAGTACGATATCTCAGCGAAAAAAAGAGATATTTAATCAAACTCAACAGCATTTGAAAGGGCAAGGGTTATACTTTAAGATGGCTTTTTTAGTATTTTCAGTAAAAAAAACTAATTCGATGCTACATAACCTCAAATATAGGCAAAAAACGGTGTTTTTGAACTTTTAGGTTAGGATATCTCGGAAACCAGAGCCAATTCGGAAATTTCGACCTCGGATTCGGATTCAGCGCACCGAAAACCTTCGGAAAAGTATATACTGGTTTCTGGGTCAGAGGGTCGAGCTGATTTTGTCGGCCTGTGTAATAATTTAATAACCTTCGAATCAATAATTAGAAATGTATTAAACCAAAACAAGAAAGAAAGCTAACTTCGGCATGCCGAAGTTTTAATACCCTTGCAGTAAGTAAGTAAGACTTGTTCGTTTTCTCGGGTACAGACATAAATGTTGGGAGAGAAAATGTTGCAAACAAAAATGTTGCGAACAAACTATATGAATTTATATATATATTCCTATGGCAGCTCAGAGAGCCGGACTATCCACTTGAGCCTGAGAAGGCTCTTTGTGATGCCGTCCCCGTCCGATGCAGGTACTCATGGGCCGATGACCAGTACTACGTAAGAGAGGACCAACCCGATCCTTGGATGAATCGGGTTATCCGCCTCGGTGATGTCTCGCATAGCTCTGCGAGATCCACAAGGGTGGGGAAGCCCAGGTACTGCAGTCTTCGTCTGCTTAGGGCCGGACAGTGGCAGAGGAGGTGGAGGACGGTCTCCTCTTCCTCCTCATCCCTACAGCTTCTACAGAAGTCATTATGGTGGACCGACAGCCTGGACGCATGTGTTCCAAGTAGCCAGTGACCAGTAAGAGCCCTAACGGCAAGGGCGCAGCTTTCCCTGCTTAATGACAATAGCTCCTTTGAGCGTTTCGCTGATCGGCATGGCTAGATCATTCTAGCGTGGCGGCAAGTGATTAGGTTTTCCCATTTCCTGTTCGCGAGGAGGTGGAAGTACTCCTTACAGAGAAGTCTGCGAGTGGCCAAGGGCATGTCAACTGACTCCCTCTCCGGGTGAAGAGGGGAGGTTGTACCCTGCCGGGCCAGCTCATCGGCAGCGCAGTTGCCCTCGATGTCCCTATGTCCTGGGACCCAGATGAGGTGGAGGTCGTACTGCTCCGCCATCTCGTGAAGAGATCTGCGGCAGTCGTTGATGGTCTTCGAGTTGGAAGAAATAGATTCCAGTGGCTTCAGGGCAGCCTGACTGTCAGAGAAAATGCATAGAGGAGCTCTGACCCTAGTTGGGGGGAGCTGATCAAGGGCTTCTTTAATGGCGTAGACTTCCGCCTGAAAGACGCTGCAGTGGTCGGGTAGTCTAAACGAGACGTTTAATCCCAGGTGTTCAGAGTATATACCTCCTCCCACCCGGCCGTCCAGTTTTGAGCCATCCGTGTAGATGTGAAGGGACCCTAGGGGTCCAGGGGGTCCTAGGTTCCATTCCGTTCTGTCGGGGATGTAAACCTGGAAGGGTGTGATGGGGTGTTCAGTGGGGACACAGTAGTCGGTGTTTCCCTCAGTAAGGTGTGGAGCAGAGCCGAGGTTCGTGTGTCCGAAACTCGAACTCTTCCACAGACCCACGCCCTTCAGCCTTAGTGCCGAGAGTGACGCGGTCATCTCTCCCATTATTTATATTTTGAGGATATCCAGGAGAACGTTCAAAGCGTCTCCCGGGGTCGTGCGCAGGCCGCCTGTCATGCAGATCTCGGCCATGCGTTTTATTTTTCTAAACTTGCCCAGGCAGGTAGAACGCTTTAGAGCTGGCCACCAGATTGCCACTCCGTAGAGGAGTATCGGGCGAATGATAGCCGTGTACAGCCAACGGACTATTTTTGGGGTCATTCCCCATTTTAGCCCAATAGCCTTTCGGCAGGTATATAGCGCGATTGTGGCCTGTTTGGCCCTCTCGTCCCAGTCAAGTTTTTTGTCCAGGATGAAACCTAGATATTTGGCTTGATTTTTAAGGGGTAGAGGTATCCCACAAAGCTTAGGGGGTATCACTTTGGGGATCTTGCATTTCCTAGTAAAGAGGACCAGCTCGGTCTTTGCTGGGTTTACTCCCAGTCCGCACCTGGCAGTCCAATCCGCCAGGAACCGAAGACTGTCGCTCATCCTGTCACAGAGGGTTTGCGAGAATTTTCCCGTAAATACCAAGGCAACATCATCCGCGTAGGCCACAACACGACAGCCGCCCTCTTCTATGCCCTGGAGCAGTTCGTTGACCGCCACATTTCATAGGAGAGGGGAGAGTACTCCGCCCTGAGGTGTGCCTCTGTTGACTGGTCTGGAGATGGTTGATCCCCCAGTGTTGCCTCCACCGTTCTGCTGCGCAAGATCCGGTCAATGAGACCCACCGAGTGTTGATCAATCCCCAGCTTAGTCAGTGCCGTCGTAATTGTGTCTGGGAGAATGTTGTTAAAGGCGCCCTCTATATCCAGGAAGGCGACGAGTGTGAACTCCTTTTCGTGGAGCGATTTTTCTATGATAGTTGTAAGCGAATGGAGTGCCGTCTCTGTAGACCCGCCCCTTCTATACGCGTGTTGAGATCCTGATAAGGGTGATTGGGGAATATTTGTTCTAAGATGCAGGCTGATGAGTCTCTCCAGCGTCTTGAGTAGAAACGAGGAGAGGCTTATCGGCCTGTAATCCGTAGGCGTGCAATGCGATGGCTTGCCTGCCTTGGGGATGAAAACAACTTTTGAGCGGAGCCATCCATTCGGAATGACCCTCGTATCGAGGATGATCGAGAAGATCAGTTGAAGCCAGGGAGTAAATAGCTCGGCTGCGTAGCTGAGCTGTGCAGGTATGACCCCAGGGGATTTATATGGGCTGAAGCTGTTAATTGCCCATTTAATGTTCCTATCAGTAAGGAGGTATTCCATTTCGGACGGACCCCGCCGTGTCGGGGGGTTAGGTGGGCTGCTCTGGAAAGAGCTAGCGGGGAAGTGGGCATCCAGGAGAACCCCGAGGGTTTCCTCACTGGATGTCGTCCAGCTGTCGTCAGGACACTTGACGAAGCCCGGGTTGGAGGGCGTCGACGAGAGGACCTTCCTCAGCCTAGACGCCTCAGAGTAGTCCTGGATTCCTGAGCAAATGTCGGACCAGGCCCTTCTTTTGGCCTTTCTTAATTCCCTGTTAAACAGGGACAAGTTCGATGTATAGAGACGCCAAGATGCGTCTGTGTTGGCGCTCTTGGCTATATTGAAAGACTGCCTCGTGGTCTTCTTGAGGCAGCCTAATTCCTTACACCACCATGGTGGCTTCTTCCCAGTCTTTCCCCCCATTCTTGCTACGGGGGCAGGACCTATCTAGAGCCGTGGTACAAGCATCGGTGAAAGTTTCAGCGAGACGCTCCAGCCCCTCTGGACAAAAGTCCGAGAGGGTTGGGGCTGGAGGGGGCTTAAGGATTTTACTCAGCTGGGATCTGTATTTCCCCCAGTCAGTCCTCCGGGGGTTCCGGAATGTGACTGGGTTGAACCTATCGAAACCTAGCGTGAATTGGATATATCTATGCTCAGAGAATGAGTGCTTCTCCAGCACTCTCCACGACTTAAGAGAGTCCTTCAGGGATTCAGAGAGAAGGGTGATATCAAGTACCTCCCTTTGGTTTTTGATAATAAAGGTGGGTTCGTTTTCCGAATTACCCACCAGTAGGTTAGATGAGAGGATAAAATCAAAAAGAGACTCACCCCTATCGTTGGTGTCAGTGCTGCCCCACTGATGGTGATGGGCATTTGCGTCGCACCCGATGATGAAGTCCAGGCCCAGCCTTTTGCTGTCCTCGGTGACTTGCCTCAGGGTTGGGGGGATGGGGTCCTGGTCGTGCCCCAGGTATGCGCAGCATATCCGGAGGGATCCATTTGGTCCCTCTAGACATGCTGTTAGTATACCTTAATTGCTAAAATTGGGTAGCATAAAAAGAGTTAAGTCTTTCTTTGCGAGTATGCAGGCTCGCGATTTACCTGTTGTGGGGGCTGCGTACAGCCTATAGCCGGCTGCCCTCAACCCTTGGATTCTGTCGCCACAGATCCAGGGCTCCTGGATGAGGACAGCGTCAGTGGCACCTTCTGCCAGGTGGATAAGTAGAGCAGCAGAGGCTGCTTTACTGTGGTGGAGGTTTTTCTGCAGGAACGTCAAAGACATTCTGCACTTTCACCTCCACCACAGTAGTATCGGCTTTCGAGAGTGGCTCATCCTCTTCTTTGGACATTGCGACCTCGCGAAGGCCCCTCGCCAGTTCGCTCTCTTCGGAGGCGTAGTCCTCCAGAATGTCCTCGTCGTCGGACATGCCTGGCGCCTCCTCGATCTGAGGTTCCTCTAGGTCGAGGTCCTCCTCTTTTTGGCCCGGCTTGGCGTCGGCCTTGTAAACGCGCACGGCCACGTTGTCGAAGCCGTACCGAAGAAGCCTCCCGTTATTCCTCAGCACCTCGACTGTCTCCTCATTTAGAGTCAGGACAACCTGGCGCCTCGGACCAACGGCCTCCTCGACCTTGTGACGGAAGTCCTCGCACGCGATCACCTTCACGCCACCCTGGTGCCATCCGGCATCCTCACAACGAGGCAGTGCACCTCCCGACTCCAACAGCTCCTCCCCGAACCTGTTGTGCAGCTCGCCAACGATCCAGCGCCATTGGTTCCTCGGGATCTGTCCGTCACTGGAGCCCTCATCCACCACTCCAATCAGGATCTTGCCCTTGGTCACCTCGGTGAAAGACCGCTGGGACTGCACCTTGGAACGCTTCGGCTGCGGTGGTTGCACCTCCGATGAGCGCTGGCTTTTGGCAGCGCTTCTGCCCGCGTTCGCGCTAGTTGGGTGGGCATTGGGAGCTACTGCCCTTCCCGCCTTCTCAGGCTTGAAGTCCGGCAGGACACCTGTCGCCCACTTAATGAGACCCGCTTGTTCCGGGTCCGCCTCCATGGCTGGATTGGCTCGCGCGAGGATAAAAGCCGCCCTTCTCCGCTCGTGATAGAGCGGCTTCTTCCTCTGCTGCTGCTGGGCCGGGCTATCTGGATTGGGATTGCCTCTGGAGCCGCCTGCGGTGACGTCGAGGGACTTGGCCCCGATCACGCCGCTCGGCGGGCCCATCGGTTCGGCCTTTCCGTTGGCTCCGGCCCCCGGATGAAGGCGCTCTGAAGAGCTCTCCTCCTCCTTTTTGATGCACGCTCGACCGCAAGGCGTCTTCGAGGTGGTTTTTGCGGGGGGGATACCCCCTTTCGCCCTTAAGGTTTGGCGATCACTTATGTTTTGGTTGTTTTGTTGTTTGTTAGAATTCATGTCTTGGTTCCACGAGTATGCAAGGGGATGGTCCGCCACGGTAGAGCCCGCATACCGTGGTAAGCCTAATTAAAACTGATGGGTCGGCCGGTCCACCAGAGTCCGCATACTAATGTCCAAGCACCCCCGGACACGCATCCCTTGGCATATGCTGTTCCACCTTGGATTGGGGTAATTTTTTGGCCAGGAGTTTTCTTCTCCCCGCCCGACTACCATTCGTCAGCATCCTCAGCAGAGACATGACCGTACTGGGACCTGCTTCCAGCCGCCCTCACGGGGAGAGTATAGTCGCACTTCCAATGGTGCGAACAGTTACGGCAGGTGATTTCTCACCCGTTATTCCCCCCGTCCGCCCGCTGGCTGACGGCCCAATTTTTTTTTTCTTAAAAATTTTACGTTCGGTCCTATGGCAGCTATATGATTTAGTCGTCCGATCCGGCCCGTTCCGACATATATAGTAGTGAGAGCATATAGAAGCATATGTGCAAAGTTTCATTCAGATAGCTTCAAAACTGAGGGACTAGTTTGCGTAGAAACGGATGGACAGACAGACAGATGGACATGGCTAGATCGACTATACTTTATAGGGTCGGAAATGTCTCCTTCACTGCGTTGACTTAAATTATAATAGCCTGCAAGGGTATAAAAATAGGTTATTTTTAATTTAATAAATTATTAATTTATTGTTCGAAATGTATATTAAATATTTTTCCGGATGAGAACAACGAAAACAAATTATTTAAATTGAAATTCAAGTCACGCAGTATCAATTAATAGTGGGTGCGAAATGACGTCGAAAAGGGAATACCCGCAGAATATAGGGTAGCGCGTCACTTGGCGGTCCGCTAATCTAAGCGCGCCAACGAAAAGGGCCAAACAACAACAACGCAGGTAGCGGTGCAAAAGCAAAAACGAAAAGTTCACCGCTGCAATATAAATTGGATAATTTGCATGCAATCTAGCTCTACTATATTGATACGTACATATGTGCCAAGAATTGAAAGCGAGGTGCAATATTCCAGCACAAGACAATAAACATTATATTTGTCTATAACTCTAGCTTTCTATTTTTTTGTACAAATACCTCTGATTTCCGTTTGCTAATTTTAGCGGCCACTTTCCTTAGAAGTTCCCTCGGTGGTGGCGGCAATTCTGGAAGCAGGGTATTTCGCGAAAGACACGAAATAAGCTAAATATATTTTTTATTTAAACACAATAGCGCGTCGCGGGCAACAATATATTTATTTATTTGCACACAAAGCACTAAAAAAAAAAACAATTTTTTTGTTATATTTCACTTTTATATGGTGTAGGTATAAATATAGGTTAGGTTAGGTTACGTCGGAAGGCCCTCAAGGGGGGGCCACGCATAGGCCAATATGGCCCTTAGCTGTCCGAAAGTTTCTGAGTGGACCTAGAGAGTATTCACGCGGTTTTCAAAATCTTTAAGGATCGAAGTGCTTTTCGCGAAGGCAAGTAGTTCGCCTGGCTTCTTCCTGGAGGCATCTTCTAGCGATGCCAGAACTGGAGCGCCTAGGTATTTTATTCTTGCCCTTGCTAGGGCCGGAAATTTGCAAATGAGATGCTCCAAGGTTTCAGTTGCCTCGGATTCATCACATTTCCGGCATTTGGTGTTTTCCGTAATGCCCAGCTTGACTGCATGAGCAGCAGCTAGGCAGTGACCTGTGAGAATTCCCACTAACAGCCTGCAGTCTTTCCTCGGAAGATGCAGCACGTAGTGACTGAGTTTTGCGTTGCGCTCTTTGCACATGATCTTTGATGTTTTGCAGGTTGTGGAATTTCTCCTCCACTTGCTGTTAGCTCGTGTGTCGGCCCGGCTCTCTAGCTCTCTTTGGAGCGTTCTAAGGGAGACAGGAACGTTTACTATTCTTTCAATCGGCAGTCCTACGCCTTCCTTTGCAAGTTCGTCGGCCGTCTCGTTGCCATCGATGCCCTGGTGGCTGGGAACCCAGTAGATCCGCACTGACGTAGTCGTGCTGAGGATATCTAGTGCCTCCCTGCTTGCCAGTAAATTTTTTGAACTGACCGCAGACGATTGCATGGATCTTATCGCCGCTTGACTGTCTACGAACAAATTGACCGCTCCATATGGGCGGTCTATGCTCTGCGCAAGCTCTGCTGCTTTCCCTATGGCGAATACTTCCGCCTGGAAGATGCTGCTGTAGTATGCGCACATACATATATGTATAAACAACAACAATAATGTCGTTGCACTCTGTTCCAACATTCAAGTGCATATGTAACATGAGCACCCATCTGGCGGCTCGGAACAAATGCAGAGTCAGCGTTCTCACGCTGACCAAATATATGGGCGCATATAACAAACCTTCCTCTAAATAAATATATATAAGAAATATATATAAGAACGCCGCTCCGCTGCCGGCGTCACCGGCAGCGCAGCGACGAGACGTAGGCTTACTTAGAACCTAAGATACCATATTAAAATCACATTGATTACGGACATGGGGAGCGGCACTCTTGCTGCTCCCCCAAGAAATAAATGAACGTTGATTTCAAAATAATAATTGTTAATCATTATATGGCGACCGTGACATGGTCACTGGTATAAATTATATAAATTATGTGACACTGGTATAAATTATATAAATTATGTGACAAAGTGTGAAGTGCTAAAAATACATAATATGGCGAGTAGAGACACCTAAAGAAGCCACCGCCACTACAGCAGCAAGTAGACAAAGCTGAAGAACCAACCGCTTATCGGCATTTATGGTAAGCTACCTAAAGAACCGTGCAAGAACCATCCGTCGTTGGACAACTCCTCACCGGCATTGCTCCGTGTGAGCAGCAGCAGACGAGCGTGGGAGGCAGACCGCCCCCTGCGCCTTCGTTGGAGCCTCCTCAACCCGGCATCACCGGCCGAGAACAACCGTAAGAGCAGCAGCAGACGAGCGTGGGAGGCAGACCGCCCCCTGCGCCTTCGATGGAGCCTCCTCATCCCGGCATCACTGGCCGAGAACATCTGTGAGGCAGATGATAAATAGCCTGTGCGAGGACCAGCACCGGCACCGCCTGAGCCCATAGGCCAGGACATCAGCAGCGGTAATCAACAAGTGCGGGAGGCACTCCGCCACCTGCGCCTACGAGGGAGGATCAGAGGACCAACCGGAGAGAAACATTTATTTTTTTTTTTGTTGCCCTGTGTGGCACACCCAAGAATTTTTTTGTTGCCCTGTGAGGCACACCAATTAATTTTAAAAAACAAATTGTAACATTGAGCGGAACCTTTTCTGCCCGATGAGCAGCATAGCCTGTAAAGCTATGCGAAAAGTATAGGTAGGATTTATGTACATTCACCCAGGAGTGAATTGATTTATTATTGATTTAAATATGATTTTTTGATGGTTGATCATACCATTTCATTATTGGTTTATATATGATTTTGCTTTTCACCATTCATGCCGATCTTGCCAATCCCTGCATGATATTCCTTCTGAGTTTTTATTTGTCCTTTCAAATTAATCTTCAATATGAAATTAATATTTAATCGAGTGCTGCTTAAAAGCATATCCAAAAATAAAACGACTTATTACTTCCTAATTACAAATTACGGTTCTGATCTTCAGCCATTTTAATTTACGTTTATTACTTTAATTTACACACTGAATTTTGCAAAACAGGCTTATTCTGTTTATTTCCTTATTCCGTTTAATTATTTAACAATGACTTATGAAGTGAAGCTTAAGAACTTAAATTGTTCATTTTCTTATGAATTATAAATTAAAATAAATTAATATTTTTTCAATAAATATCTTATTAATAAATACAGAAAATATTTGGTCTTTCTAATAAAATCACACAAAATTGGTCTTTATTATGAAAAAAAATTGTATTGAACCTAAATTGATATATATATATACAAAAAAAAAGAAATATATGAAAAATAAATAAATTTATATAACATAAAGTTTAATTATTACTTTATCACGATTTTGGAAAATTTACCGATTTCTTTACTACAGCCGAGTGTCATTTTCCGATTCCGACTCGGAAAACTAAAATCCAAGAAAGCCTTACCCTGTTAGGGCGAGTATCAAGATTAAGTAGGCTTACAATATTTTTGGAGTAAAAGAGTCTGTACTCATTTAGTAGCCTCAGGCTACTTTGCAACCTTGGTCGATTACTGGCCTTTTGGAAGAAGTGCCGGAGTTGCTGTTCCTTTATTGCTAAAATGCTAGCCAATTTATTACTTATCATTACTCCTGAAAACCTTACCAGTCAACTGTAAGTTCAGGGGGAATATACACATAAGTATGTAATCAAGAAATATAACGTCTTTTCAACGGTCGCTTCACGCGACTACCTTTGGGTTTAAAATACCGCCAAATTATTTTCAGAGAATGATGGCTAAACTAGCATTCTCAGGCCTCCAGCCATCAGAAGCAATCTTGTACATGGATAACCTAATAGCAAATAGTTATTTGGAAAATCATATGTTCAAGAATTTGATAAATATTTTAATCTATGCAGAATCCATAATCTAAAGCTACATCCACAAAAGTGCTAACTTTTCATGCACGAAGTAACCTTTCTCGGTCATAGACGTACAGCTAGATGAATTCTGCCAAAAATGATGTCATTAAAGATTATCCAATACCGCATGACGCGGACAGCGCTAGAAGATTTGTTGCATTTTGCAATTTTAATAGACGTTTCATTGAAAACTTCGCCGACTATTCACGGCACATAACTAGATTATGTAAAAAGAAAGTTACTCTTAAGTTATGGAGCTTGTGCTCTTTATTCAAAGAATCTCCAAAACTATATTTATGGCAAGCACTTTACAGCGATAACAGACCAAAGAAGTTTGACTTATTATATATAATACATACATATAATGTTATGTAACATATTAAAGTCATCAAAAAAAGAAAAAAAAACAAAATTTAAAAAAGACTTACAAATAAAGACCTGAAAGTCACTACCAGGCAACAAAGTAGACAGAAATCCTGCGCAGGGAAATAACGAATAGAAAAAGTAGAATTGCCTAGCCAAGATCTACTGAAAAGCTTCAAGCCCAACGTCATTAAAAATGACGGAGTATGAAAAGTAGTGACCTTGCATATAAAAAACTATGTTATGTTTCTTTAAACATGATAAGAAAATTATTGCAAGATAAGAAGTTAGCGATTTATAGACCAATGGAGTCCTTGACTTAGGTCAATTTTTCCAAAGGCTTGAAATGCAAGCCGGTATATAAAATATGCAAACTCAAATGGCACCGCGGGAAAATATCTTTGTACATGTTACTATAGATAATTTCAATATAATGGGCAATAAAATTCATTGAGAGTAGCTACTCAACCCGGTGACCCAAGAAGAAGCTTACTGTCTACACTACATAATAAAACAAATAAAAAGAGGTCATACAGGCATAAATAAAACTTAGGCCAAAGTAAAAAGACACTACCATAGTACAAAATAAACTCGTGAAATACAAGAGTATATTTGTAGATGTCCTAAATGCCTTACGTCGAAAACAATGACGCATACAAAATAACTATGATCCTAACCAACTCACCAACAGAAAATGCCTTTGATAGAGTGATAGTGGACCCGATCGGTCCTCTACCCAGGTCAGAAAATGGCAATGAATATCCAGTCACTTTAATTGGTGACTTAACAATTATTTGGTGGCAATAGCAAAAAAAAAAAAAAAAAAAAAAAAAAAAAAAAAAGTTTCGCTAAAATCAATATTCGAATCTTTTATTCTAAAGTACGGTCCAATGAAGACGTTCATTTTGGACATGGAAATAGTACGTAAAAATTCAATAATCAATGACTTGTGGAGTTATACGAAAATCGACAACATAACATATACTGCAGACCACCAAACGACCAGAACAAAAAAATTTTTTATTTATAACGACGATTAAAAATGTTTATTTCATAATTGTTGTTAGTATGGCCATGCTAAGACAAAAATACTTATCTACATTCAAATGTTATTTGTAATTTAATATATTATATAAAAAAAAAAAAAAAAAAAAAAATTTAAAAATCCCCATTGTTAATTAAAAATTAATCTTTAAAGTAAAACCTTATAAAATAACTTCATAGAATTACGTTATTTTTGAAAAGGAGGGAGATGTAGTATGCGCACATACATATATGTATAAACAACAACAATAATGTCGTTGCACTCTGTTCCAACATTCAAGTGCATATGTAACATGAGCACCCATCTGGCGGCTCGGAACAAATGCAGAGTCAGCGTTCTCACGCTGACCAAATATATGGGCGCATATAACAAACCTTCCTCTAAATAAATATATATAAGAAATATATATAAGAACGCCGCTCCGCTGCCGGCGTCACCGGCAGCGCAGCGACGAGACGTAGGCTTACTTAGAACCTAAGATACCATATTAAAATCACATTGATTACGGACATGGGGAGCGGCACTCTTGCTGCTCCCCCAAGAAATAAATGAACGTTGATTTCAAAATAATAATTGTTAATCATTATACTGCATTGGCTTGGTAGCTTATACGACAGCCTCATTTCAGGGTCTGTGCAGTATATGCCCGCTCCAACTCCTCCTTCCATTTTGGAGCCGTCGGTGTATATATTGAGGTGTTGAGCATGGTCTGTATGACCTGTTTTCCAGTCATCTGGTCCCATGAATATAGTTGTTTTTACATCCGGGCACGTTCTGGTAACCATGTAGTCAGATATACTGCTCATGTTTCGACCAATTGAACTATGCCCGAATCCCTGTAAGGACATAATATTCCCTGATGCAACTAGGCATTGTGCCGCCTTTCCTGCAATCAGTTGCGCGTGGATGTCTAGGGGATCAACTCCTATTATAGTTTCGAGTGCTTTTGTGGGGGTTGATCTCAGCTCCCCTGTTATGCAGAGCAGTGCCTGCCGCTGAGTCCTCTCCATGAGCTTGTTATCCGTCTTCTTTTCCATGGCCTGCCACCACACTAAAACTCCATACATCAGAGTTGGACGCACCACCGAGATGTAAATCCAGTGCATTAGAGCGGGTGAGAGGCCCCATGTGCTGCTAAGCATCTTCTTGGATGCATAAAGCGCTATGGTGGCCTTCTTTATCCTCTCTAGTACATTGGGCTTCCATGCCAGCTTGCTGTCTAATACAATTCCGAGGTACTTGACTTGTGTCTTTGAGGCGACAGGACCCCGCCTTGCGGCGTGCCCCTGTGTGCTCCTTTCACCGTGGAGGCGGTGCCCCAATTGGATTGTACCCGCCTACAGCTTAGTAGATTTCCTATCCACATACTGATGGCGGGGGGCGTGTTGGCCGCTTCTAGGCGGTCCATTATAGCGTCTGTGGTCACGTTGTTGAATGCTCCGGATATATCCACAAACACTCTTAGAGCATATTCTTTGTTATACAGGGCTCTCTCAATGGTGGCTACTAACGAGTGTAGTGCCGTCTCCACTGATTTCCCTTTCGTGTAAGCGTGCTGGTTGGATGACAGCAGTCGTCCTACATCGTTTCTGATGTATATGTCCAGCAGCTTTTCTAGCGTCTTAAGTAAGAATGAGGTGAGGCTAATCGGTCTGTAATCCTTGGGGCTCACATGGCTGCAGTTGCCTGCTTTTGGCAGGAAGACAATCCTAGAGGTCCTCCATTGGATAGGGATATAGCCCGTGCTTAGGCAAGCTGTGAATATAGCGTGTAGACATGGGGTGATCACTTCTTTGGTCACCTGTAGCATGGCTGGGAATATTCCATCTAGTCCTGGTGCTTTAATTCCCGCGAAGGAATCTATAGCCCATTGGATTCTTCTAGAGGATATTAGGTTTGTTGGGAGACTCTCTTCTCCAAGTGCGAGGTCCTGATGCTTGCTAGCATCGGATATCTCAGTGCATCCTGGGAAGTGAGCATGCATTAGTGCTGTTAGGGCCGCTGCCCTCAGTCCACTGTCCGTCGTCGCGTTTGAGCTGACTCTGTATGGTGGGTTGCTTCGATAGCAACTTCCGGAGTCTAGCCGTTTCTGGGGCCGTCTCGATATTGGAGCAGAAGTTTCTCCAAGAGCTTCGTTGTGCCCTGCGTATTTCCTTCTTGTAATCCCTGAGTAGGGTCTTGTATTCCTCGTCGATCACATCCTCTTTCGCCTCTTTGGCGATTTTGAAGAATTCTCTGAGGTTATTGCGTAGGAGCGAAAGATTACTATTCCACCAGGGTGGCTTGGTCCTCTTCCTAGCTCTAGATGTTGGGCATGCTGCGCGTTGCGCATCTAGTAATTCCCTGGAGAGGGTCTCTAGGGACTTTTCTATGTCTTCAGCGGATTTTACTAGGCCCGGGCGAGTCGCGAGTCGTGTAAAGATTGTCTTCCTAAACTTTCCCCAGTTGGTGTTCCGGGGGTTCCTAAAGACAATTGGTTTGGGAGGGTGGTCGAAGTCGTATTGGAATTGAATGTACTTATGATCTGAGAAGGATGGTCTCTCAAGGACTCTCCATTCTGATACCATTGTACATTGTCCCCTTACGAGTGTTATGTCTAGCACGTTTGAGGAGGTGGGACCTACGAAGGTCTGTTCTTCTCCTACGTTAGCTATGCATAAGTTAGTGGGTAATAAAAAGTCTAAGAGTGACTCACCTCTATCGTTGATGTCGGGGCTCCCCCACACGCAGTGATGTGCGTTGGCGTCTGCACCCACGATCAGTTGCTGGTCGTTCTGGATGGCTTCCACCATGCTCCTGAGTTCCTCCGGAGGGGCCGTTCTGTCGTGTGCCATGTAGCAGGAAGCTACCATAAGGCGCTTCTTCTCGCTCTCCAGCATCACAACAGTTAGGTCATCCGTGCTGTAATGAGACATAAGGTTAGCATGCAGACCCTTCCGTACAAGTACGGCGGTTATATTTCTGCTTACCGATGGTGTGTACAACAAGTTGTAATTAGAGGACTTTAGTCCGGCGACGGCATTGCCCGAGGCAATCCATGGCTCCTAGACTAAAGCTATGTCGGCGGACCCTTGCTCCAGGGCGATGAGGAGTTCCGCCGACGCGATTTTACTCTTATGGAGATTGAGCTGCAGCACCCTGAGTGGCATGGGTACTGGGCTCAACTCCACTCGACGGGTTGACTGTTAACGTCAGGTCACCGTCCTCCGCGTCCTCGTCTAGCGAGAGTCCCTGGGCGGCGTCCACGATGGTTTCCAGACATAAGTCCTTCTCCACCTCGCCTGCCTTCAGGGTGTGAGCATCCTTATCCCCGGGATGCCGTTTTTTGAGGCGCAGGTACACGCTCCCCATGCCCCACGCCATCTTCCCGTATCTCGGATAAAGGATGTCCTCTGCCTCCTTGTTAATCTGGAGGACTGCACTCTGGCCCCCCTCCTTGGGTAATGGGGTCGCAAGGTGCAGAACCTTCCAGTCCGCGGTTGGGATGTCCGGATTCTGTCGCTGCAGCAGCTTCAGCGCCCGTTCCCCTTGGATTGCGATGGGGAAGAGAACCTTCGCCTTACGAATGGACGGGATTAGCTCCCTGTCTACCACCTCCAGCTGGGCCTCCTCCCACAACGCCTCCAATTGGCAGACCTTTTGTATCAGCCACTTCCTCGTCGGGTCATCATTACACTTCAGGATTTTGACCCCGTTCAGCCACCCGGCACCATCAAATGTGGGCATGGGGGCCTCGGGGTCTTCCTCCATCCGTGCAAACAATGACTCAACGAGTCGCGCATGCAACAAATTCCACCGCGGCTCGGTCATCTTGCCGGCTTCATCGCTTTTGTCAATGAGTGCCACGATCAAGTGTCGTTTGGTCACCTCACTGACTTTAAGCTTCTTTGTATCAGGCTTCATCGCTTTCTGGGGGGGAGCGCCTGCCTCCTTCGGCCCGCGTCGCCGCTTGCTCCCCGGTGCGTCCTTGTTGGCGCTCTCGGTTGAGCGTTGCCTCTTGTTGGCAAGCGACTCCTCCACCTTGTTGGCGAATCCGCCCGTTGAGACCATATTCGGGAGGTTGGCGAAGTGCAGCCTGCCCTCTACGACCCTTTGCTCGGCCCAGGTAAGCTTTGCCTTCTCCTGTGGGGATAGGGCGGCTTTATTCTGGAGGCGGCTCAGGATGCGAAGGGCGGCTTTGTATTGCGCCTTAGCCTTCATCCCCTCGCTTGAACGCTTCGGCCCGTCCCTGCGCGGGGAGCTGGTGCCTGGTTTCGGCGAGCGGAGAAGGCTTTCCTCCTCTTCTTTAGAGAGCTGCACGCTGTCCAGGTCCGAGTCTGTGTCGACTATGGCACCTGAGCGGCAAAGCTTCCCTTGCGACGTTGTGGCAGTGGGGGTTGTGGGGGTATATTACAAGTCGGAGGGGTTGCGTAAAAAGCATTGCTTCGCGAAAGCATGCCCCCCATTAGCCTGTGGCGCCTCTCCTACGGCGTTCCTCTGCCCGTCGCAGCATAGTTGCTTACCGCCTGCCAATTAGCATCGTTTGCAAGCATCAAGTCGACCAGGTTGTCAACATCCATCTGGTCACCTAGGTTCTTCTACAGTCGGTTCCTCTCGCTCCCAAAACGTTCACAGATGAACATTACGTGCTCCGCGGTCTCCTCGGAGCTGTCGGTGCACCAAGCGCAGGCCGCGCTGTCCTCATGCCCCCGCTTGTGGAGGTATCCTCTGAATCATTCGTGTCCGCGGGAGCTATGCGCACTTGCCCATCCACTGCTCTGGATGTGCTGCTCGGGCTTCCACCACTGCACTTGAATATCAAGCACAGTGCGCGCAGATCTACTACGAGGGCAAGACCAGCTGACTCGACTGAGACTGCAACTGACCTGTTATTAGAATATCCGCAGGATGTTCAATTAGCCAAGTTCAGCTTTGAAAAGCTCTTTAAAACTGAGCTTAGCAACAAGTCGGAGTGGACCAGCATGTCTACCACCTATGATGTGAAACCACATGCTATTGGTGGTACACTGACGGCTCACTAATAGAGGATGGTGCGGGTGCGGGGGTCTGTGGACCCCGACTCAAATATCACGAACCTCTAGGGAAATTCGCCAGTATCTTTCAAGCGGAGGTACACGCGATAGAGAGATGTGCCTCGTTCAATATTGAGCGGGGTTACAATCGGAGAGACATAGCCATTTTCTCAGATAGTCAGGCAGAAATTAGAGCACTCAGTGCACATAGAATTGTTTCCAGACTAGTATGGCAATGTGTAGGAAAACTCAATGAGTTGGGTTTGAACAATAAAGTAACCATATACTGGGTACCAGGGCATGCGGGGATCCCCGGCAATGAAGTGGCCAATACAATGGCTAGAAAGGGGGCGAGTACGCCCTTCATCAGCCAGAGCAGTCGTGTGGATCTCATGACTGCCTGCGATGACTTCTGGCGGTCGTCGAAGGACTGTTTGGAGGTAAATATATTATATATATTCTTGATCAGCATCAACAGCCGAGTGGATCTAGCCAATTTTCAACATATTGCATGAAATTTGAGACATGGCCTTTTGTATTATTCCAGAATTTAGGTTTTAATTTTATTCAAATCGGACCACTATATCATATAGCTGCCATAGGAATATATATATCAATTCATTTAGTTTGTTTGAAACATTTTTTGCTCGCATCATTTACCTTATGTCAGTACCCGAGGAAGCGGAAAGTCAGAACATTTTTTTACCCTTGCAGGGTATTATAATTTTAGTCAGAAGTTTCAACGCAGTGAAGGAGACATTTCCGACCCTATAAAGTATATATATTCTTGATCTGAATCAACAGCCTAGTCGATCTAGTCATGTCCGTCTGCCCGTCCGTCCGTCTGTGCTTTTCTGCGCCGGATCGGCCGACTATATCATAGAGCTTCCATAGGAACGATTGGAATTTTTTGAGGAAAAAATTATAACTTAGCCAGTTTTTATTTTATTTCATATAATTTGGGATGGTCTATTTTGTATTATTATAGAATTTCGGTTTTAATTTTAATATAAAATCAACTACTATATCATATAGCTGCCATAGGGAACGATAGGTGTTCAGTTTACTGCTTGTCCCAATGTGCGGGAGAGCGGCGATTACGTTGGATCACTGCCGCGTTAAGTTTGCAAATCGACTAGACGAATTGCCTAAAAAGAAAACTGCGACACATAGGCGCAGAAACGGCGGTGTTGGAATTTGGGGGCTCTTGTTCTTCGCCTATTTCCGGCTTGGCGAAACACTGAAGGGAAAACGTCGATATATGGGCAATTCCACGAGGAGGTCAACCGCAGCAAAAACAGAAAATATGTTCTAAAATTAATATTTTTAACATAGTAACATTAAGAAATGTTCCAATTGATCAAATTTGAAATCCTTTATTATATTCTAAAACAAATTTCGAGATATTCCAAGGCATACTCGAGTAAATGCGATTTTTCATCATTTTTGATGAAAAACACCATAAATAAGATCATCTTGTGTTTCGTTAAAAACTTCCAAAGCAGAGGAATTATTCTTGGACTTTTGCATTCTATCATCTCTGGGAGATTGCAAAGAGTCAAAAGTGACCACATTTATACTTTTCTGATTTACTTAAATAGTAAAAAAGCATCATGAAAAGTACGATGGAAAAACATGTCCCGTGCGACATGTCCCGTGCGACATCGATACAAAGTCAATTTAAAAAAAAAGTAAACGATCTTTTTGCTTTAAGACAAAAACATTATTAAGATAAATGATGGCACAACATTTTAAAATTAGACTCATTAAAATATTCCTTTAGGTATCGCTAAACTTTGACTTTAAACGGTAGGCAGACAAAACGACTTCCATTTTTTGTCCCGTGCGACATCTGTAGTTTTTTGAAATTATCTTGAAAATGAAAAGTTGACCGAACTCAACTTTTTCCCCAATAATAGAGCTATGGAAGAGTAATAATTTAAACATACTCGCCAAATTTGAGTTGCTTTAATTGTATCTTTTTTTTTGCTTTAAAAGCGTAAAAGTGTCCCGTGCGACATCGTGGAATTGCCCATATACATAGTCGCCGCAGCTGCATGTCGCGGGACTTTGCGACGTGTTTTTGGCGGCTTCTTTTGCGTTGAATCTGGTGCACAAACGGATTAAGTGGATAAGTTGTGTGCGGGACAAGAATTTACCGAACCTTTCTCATTACATAATTAATTGGTGGTGAGTTGCTCTAAGTTTGGTTTTGTTACACTCGTCGGTACCAAAAAATCGACGTTGCAGAATTTTAAGAAGGATTCGCAATAGATTAAAATGAGGATTTATTTAAAGAAGCGTCTAGAGTAAGTGGAACAGCTGCGGAACGCGTTTCGGGACACGGATTCCGTGATCGTAAGTCTATAAGGGTTCTCTGGATCGAACTATGGCGCGAAGAACTTCCAGTCGGATTTCGAGGAGCGCTATATTTATAAAGCATCCAGAACCAGAAGCTGAAGGAAACCGCCCTAATTCTGGCTGCTGTTCTGAACTTGCCCTCTTTTAGACCCTCTTACCGCTGGCTGAACCGCTTCCGCGGAAAGTACAAGTACGAGGAGGACGAGTTGGGCTACCAGGGCGAAAATCAGCAGCCTGGGGCGCCGACCCGGAAGTGAGGCTGAACATGCCACAGATGTCAGTGCCCAAATTTTCTGGTGAATGTGTGGACTGGCCAGGCTACTATGACGCCTTCACCAGCCTTATACACAACAACATGAATCTGAGCAATGTGCAACGGTTACATTTTCTCAAAGAGTCGTTGCCAGGAGGGCAAGATCAAGATCCAGCCATGGGCCTAGGAAGATCTCATCAAATGGCACTTAATCGGTTCCTGCAGTTGGAAAGACGTCTGTCTAGCAGTCCAGAACGGTGGAGGATATATGTGGATAAAATCGAGGAATACAGTAAGGAATATTTCCACGGATAGGCAAGTGGCATGCTGTGTGCTCCCGTATCACGATGCACAATGGACGGAAAGATACAGATACGTTGCAAAAATCAACTTTTCGATGACAACGGATCGTAAAATTTGTTATTCCATTCGATAGGTTCAAAAGGGTTGAATCCAAAAAATTATTCAAATCGGTTTAGTATTTTAGAAGTTACACGTGTTCAAAGTTTAACCTTTTTTGGGTTGCAAAAAAAGCTTGTCGTTTTTTAGAAAAATTCGGACTTTGAGGTCGATTTTTAGGTAATATATGTAACCAACCGGCATGGTTATGGTCTCTATCGAAAGGTTAATCAAATCTCGGTAAAACAAAGGTAGAATAAGATTATAATGTTTATTGCACGTGCTGGCATACCTGTTTTACCGAAGTACTAATTTTTCACAAATTTTTTATCTTTGATGAAATGTCAAAAATGAGACTACACGAGATGATGGGTTTGGCGTATGAGGTGTTGTTCCTGAATATGTTCTTTATCATATTCAAAAGAGATCAGGTCCCCCGACGTCCCACCCCGAATTTCCCACGCAATAGATGCTTTCAACTCAGCGTAAAAAACGCGCGGCTTCAGCTACGAGTCGCTACGCAGTCGCTGCGCAGTACGAAATTGTATTTGATGAACAAAAAAAAAAATTTTTAATTCTTTAAAATGTATTCTTTTCTTGTTTTTAAAACATTAAATATGCACCATTTTAGCATTTTCAGAGAAAACAAACGAAGAATATTTTTCGAAATTGAAAAACAATTCAGAAAACTGGCTCAAAAAACATAAATTTTGGAGTGTAAAATCTACTATTTATCACACCATATAGTATGACCACTTAAACGAAAGGTACTAAAATTACCTTTCAACCCAAATGTATCTAAACTGCCACTGTGCGCTGTCTTTAAGAAGGATCCTCAGTCGACCAAACAGCGAATAGTCTTCAATGCCTCCCCAATGACTAGCAACGGACGATCGTTAATCGTTTTTGCTTTAATCGTTAGAATAATTATCTGAGAATATGCTTTCAATGCTTCAGAGTCCAATTCCAACTAGTTTAGATGTTACAGCTCCGAAAAGATGCTCGCCAACGGCAATCGCGGGCCAAGCTTCAAACTTTAAAGCCCATTTCCTCAAAACCATGTTTTTCAAACTGTCGTACACGATTAAAAATGAACTATAAGAGCTATGTAAACAAGTAATACACCATTTTGTATATAATTAAATTGCGCATCTAAAAAGAAATATATAGAAAGTTACACTAAATTTTCAAATTTCAACTTTTAATCACCATGCTTATTCATTCGATGCAGAAAAGCCTTCTGAATAAGGAAATAATTAAATTTTTTTTCCGCGTAAAAATTACGGACTGAATCCTTTACGCCGATTGGACTTGTCCGCGGCGAGGTGCTGCGCATAATAGTGAAGAAATCTGCCATTTAAATTTATTTTGTCATTAAAACATTTTTTCTTGTTCATTAAATATAAGTTCAAATATACTCCAAATTTATTTGTGTATCTTTTGTGACGATCTGTCATTGCTCGGGTGGCTCAGGGATGGCCAGGATTCGTCTCAGGAATTTATATTTGGTTCAGGTGTGGTTGCTGAAAGAGATTCCGACCCGGTCCCAGAGTAGAACGCTAGCTAATACGGTAAAAATTATTTTTATGTTTATTGACTTAATAGGTACAGATTACTGATAGTTTCATTTCTCGTCGCCTGGTAACGTCGTGATCTAGTGACGGATGCAACCCTGCCATCGGCTCGTTCCGAGGTCCTAAGAACTGGGAAGAGTGTTTAGAGGCCGTTCTGGTCTACTAAATATGAGAAGAGTTGAGTTTAGAGGCCGGTCTGGTCTACTAATTAGTGAGAAGAGTTTAGAGGCCGGTCTGGTCTACTATATATGAGAAGAGTTGAGAGGCCGTTCTGGTCTACTAAATATGAGAAGAGTTCTGGTCTACTAATTGGTGAGAAGAGTTAGAGGCTGCACTCCTTACTGCTGATCCTTGGCTGCTAGTCCTTTCCGCGGAGGCTAGTGTGTCCGCATATCCAAGCGAATTTGGCCGCATTAGTGTAGCCGATCTATTTCGGGCTAGTGTGACCCGTCGCGCACGATCATTGGCGCGCGCACGCATTTAACTCAAATCAAATTCCATTCTTATGTCTTCAATCGTTCCTATTAGTTATTTATGCCTAATAGATGTGCACGTCTGCGCGTCACACTTTTCGTTTTCATGTAAAAAAAAAAGTTACTGAATAACCGCCTTTTTTACACGCGACTGATGGAACGACCCCCATAAACGACATTCTGTGGACTGAACCGACCCTTCAAAACGACATGTCGGCAATCATACTTAATTGGCAGAAATATCGTTTCGCTTTCACGGCGGATATACAGAAAATGTATCGCTGTATCGATATGCATCTGGAAGACGCCCAATAACATCGGATATTATGGCGGGCGGCGGATGAATCCATCAATGTTTATGCTTTGTCAACGCTAACATTCGGAACGGCTTTTGCACCCTTCACGGCCATCAGGGTTATTCAACAATTAGAGAAGGATAACGGCGTTCTTTTCGTAAGGCAGAAGAAGTGTTGATAAACGAGATATATGTGGACGACATTCTGTCCGGAGGGCATACGATAGAAGAGACGCAGGATAAACGGACACAGTTACAGGGTGCAATAAAATCCGCTTGCATGGAATTGCGGAAATGGTCCAGCAACTAAGCGAGTATCGTCCACTAGATTCCGATAGAGCAGCAATGGCTGTCGGACACCTTTAAACTGGGACACTACGGATCCTATCAAGGCGCTAGGAATGTATTGGCTCCCAAACAAGGACTGCTTCAAGTTTCAGGTCAATTTTGACATACCAGTTAGTTTCACCTCAAGGACGATCTTGTCGAGCATAGCGAGGCTGTTCGACCCGCTGGGTCTCATCGCCAGTCATCATCTCAGGAAAGTTAATTTTTAAGGAGGTAACTATGGCCAAGAATACTCATGCCGACGGCACTCTGAAGGCCCTGGGTTGGGACGATGAGGTTCCAAATGCTCTTGCGGAACGGTGGCTAGCATTTCGAGACAGCTTGCTTATGATCGATGATATAAGTAAACAGCGGTGGATCCATTATTCTCCTGGAATCATAATTTCAGCTCAGCTTCACGCGTTCTGTGACTGGTCTTCCACATCCTATGCAGCTACGACCTATCTAAGGCTGGAGCATGAGGGCGGAACGTGCTACACCGCGCTGTTGATCGCAAAATCTAAGGTTACTCCTACTAAACCCTTAACCATACCTTGAACGGAGCTGAGTTTTGCAGTACTGGCGGTCATCCAACTTTTTATTGGACGAATGCTACAATTCTTCTGCATTGGCTGCACGGAGACGTCAACAGATGGAAGACTTTCGTCGCTAACAGGGTCGCCTTCATTCTAGATCACTCCTCACCATCTCAGTGGAGACATGTCGGAACTAGCGAGAATCCAGCGACAAGAGGGATGCCTCCGAGTGAGCTGAAGGACTTCGACTTGTGGTGGCGAGGCCCGGAGTGACGACGGAGATTTGACAGGTTGACATGAATGATACCGCGCTAGGGGCAAAGGCGGACAAAGTTCGCGTCCACCACGCAGTCCCAATGTCATCGCTTCTGGACAATTTTTTAGTTTTAGCCAAGTGGTACGAGTCATAGCATATATAATTCGGTTCAAAACCAATGTTATCGGGAAAGGAGAGAGGTGCACTATGCTTCTAAACTTTCAGAAGCTGGACTATGCTCTATTCGCTATCGTGCGCATCGGTCCAAGGGAGCCTTTCTCGTCCGAGCTGACCGCGGTAATGAATGATAAAAGACTGCCTCTCAAAAGGAAGCCCTTGAGCTTATCACCGATCTTGGTAGAAGGCAATTTGCGAGTAAGGGGGCGATTGCACCATTCTGGGTTGTCACACTCGCCATCGGTTCTGGATACTGACAGGAAGACGAGCCGTTCAAACAGTGGTACGGAAATGTGTGAGGTGCTTTCGGACCAGGCCAATCGCTTCGACACAGCTCATGGGAGATTTGCCGCTACATCGAGTGAACCCCCTTAGCTAACCGTTCCTGGCGACTGGAGTTGACTACACAGGCGCTATAAAGCTGAAGGCAGCACGTTTGCGAGGGAAGAGTTTTTATAAAGGATACATCGCCGTTTTCATTTGACTTACCACAAAGGCGGTGCACTTAGAAGCGGTGACAGGCCTCACAACGGAGCATTTTCTGCTAGCTCTGGACAAATTCACTGGTCGGCGAGGAATGGTTCAGCATCTTTACAGTGACAACGGAACCAACTTTGTGGGCGCGGACAATTTGATGAAGGCGTTCTACGGCAAGCTCCAGGATGATTACGAGAAGCTCATAGCCCCCAAGCTTGCTTCACAGCGGACCACATCCCCCCACTTCAATCCCCCTCAGTCGCCCAATTTTGGCGGGCTAATGTGAAGTCGGTGGAACATCACCTTAAGAGGGTCATTTCAGATCGACGTCTGTAGTGACCACCTAGGGCTTTACACTGCAAAAACTCTTCACCTACCCTCGCACTAAAATTATAGCAGTTTTGCTGTAGCTAAAACAGTGAGAGAAATGTCTTAGACCACTAGGGACAGAACACGGTCGTACGATTGTGCAGTTATGAGAAGAAAAGCTCATAGACCCATCACCACTAAGCTATAGTGAGGATCACTTCATCTGGCCAGCGGAGGCCCGACTTAGCGACGTCGTCTATCGCAAGTGCAAGCATCGCTGCCAGCGGCCTGCTAGGCCTTATCTCTGCACACCTGCAGCGCTGCAGTTTTGTGATTTTATCGTTTTGTTTCGATGATTGATTTTTGTTTATATTTGTGATTTATTAATGAGTTAAATACTCGCAGATCGACTAGAGTTTGACATTCGAGTAGGAGTTTATATTAGGATCTTTTAAAATCTGACCAACAGCTCTGCAATGTCAACGTGAACTTGGGCCCAACTTTATGCGCCTTATGAGGTGGATATCTTAAGGTCGTGAGTAAAACAAAAACAACAACAGCAATAAATTCCTCTTATAAAGTTCTATAAAATGCCGTCTGAACTTAACTAAAATTAATTGGGGTGGGTCGCCTGCTGTGACGAGTTAAAAAAAGTTTTTTTTTTATTTTCATAAATCACTTCTAAAACATGTTTAAAAGAACTGGTTAAAAGGATTTTTGAAAATTCGAAGCCGTTTTAAAGTTACGCTTATAAAACCGGAGCGTATGCTGAGGGCGGTATTACTATACACCAACTTTAAAACGCGTTTTTCTCCAAATACGTTTTTTCCAAACTTTTGCCACGATATCTTCAAAACTATTTTAATGATAATGCTCAACTTTTTACAGCATCTTAAGTACATGTCCGTCGAAGTACTGAGGTAAAAGTTTAAAGATTGCTTTGTTACTTTTTTTTTTTTATTTTAAACATGTGAAAAATAGTCGAAACAAAAAAATTTTTTTTTGAGGCAAAGAACGGAATTTCTCTACGGATCAAACGAGATTTCCCTACGCATCAAAAAGGGGAACATCAGAATTCATTTTAGAGGTATGGTTCTTTGGGCAAAGTTGCTTATTTTGGATCCCCAGAACTCGAATTTCCGTGACGCATATGCGATTTTTTTGCCTCCATACAAATCGACCCGCCCTAATGTCCATCTATGTACCGAACCAAAATTTTTAAGATAGCTGTTACTTTTTTTTTTATACCCTGGTAGGGTATTATAATTTTAGTCAGAAGTTTGCAACGCAGTGAAGGAGACATTTCCGACCCTATAAAGTATATATATTCTTGATCAGCATCAACAGCCGAGTCGATCTAGCCATGTCCGTCTGTCCGTTTCTACGCAAACTAGTCTCTCAGTTTTTAAGCTATCTGAATGTAACTTTGCACATATGCTTCTATATACTCTCACTACTATATATGTCGGAACGGGCCGGATCGGACGACTAAATCATATAGCTGCCATAGGAACGATCGGAACATTTTTAGAAAATAATATATATGTGGGATCCGGTAATGTTGGTCGAGTGGCCAGAGTTACTCGAAGTGGCCTCGCCTATTAGTCTCTGACTCCTCTCTATAAAATATCTGCTTAATAATCGGGTAATCGATTGCAGCCGAAAATGTGACAACTCCTCGCTAGTGGTCGCCGCCAGAATCTCGACTCGAGCAGACGTGTATTTCCGCAGAATAAAACTAAACTATACGGCGGTATTGGCGTGGTGCAGGCTGGAGAAAGCAGAAGTAAGGAGCAGCGGAGCAGGCTGGAGCAAGCAGAGAAAGGCGAGATCAAGCAAGATATTGGAGCTGGTGGCGTTAACGGAGCGTGCGGGCAAGAACGTGTTGGCCAGGATTGGAACACGGATTTGGAGGCAGACGTCGGCGGCCAGGTGATTCCGATTGAGTTTAACCTCGGAGAAGCAGCGGTATTGGCGTGGAGCAGGCTGGATAAATAGAAAAGCAGCGGTATAGGCTGGATAAATATAAAAGCAGCGAGTTTTATTGAAGCAGAAAGAGACAAGAACTAAGAGACGAAATCACCATATCGTGTGGCCAGGGCTGGAACACGAGCAGCAGTAGCAGATCGAGCTAGAGAAGATCAAGAGGTGGACAAGCAGCGGAGCAGACGAGAGAAGTGCAGAGCGGAAGCAGCAGAGCATCGTCGGTGTGTGCGAGCATAACCTTGTTGGCCAGAACTGAGGCACGTGTTTTTGCAAGCAGGCAAAGCGGATTCCAATTGGAAGCATAGCAGGTAGAAGAAGAAGAGCAGAGACGCTACAGAGAGCGGTAAACACGAGAGGGAGCGAGACGGCAAGAGACGCCGCCGAAACAGGGTTGTTTGCAATACAGTTTGTATGTAAAAGAAGTTTGTATGTAATTGTAAACGAAGGGCAACGAAATTCGAGTTAAATCACAAGTTTGTCATCATATTAACTGTAATTTTTTACCAGGTTATATTTGTAAAATGGAGAGAGACGAGATTTTGGCATTGCGAGTGGAAGAACTGCGACGGAAGTTGTCAGAGCTGCAGTTGAGTACGACCGGGTTGAAAGCTGAATTACAACAACGATTGCTAACTCATTATGGGTTGACGGATGAGGGTGAGTCAGAGACTGATGGTGAGCCTGGAGATTTTTGGTCAACATCTTCTACTCCAACCACCCACAATATCAGAGCAGGTAGGCAACATGACCAAGTTGCACAGGGACAGTCTAGATCTTGGTTTACTTTGAAGGATGTCGAAGGCAGCGTTTCTCAGTTTTCAGGCACAGGTTCTCCGAATATTGATCTTTGGAGAGGAATTGGAAGATTGTGCGGCTTCTGTAGATTGGAACCCACTTCAGCAGTTTGTTTATGCAAAACAATTTCTTTGCGGAGCAGCAAAAATGTTTGTGCGTAGCCAGAGAGACATTAAGGACTGGGAGAGTTTGAAGTCAGCTTTGTTAAGGGAGTTTGGAGTGCAGGTATCTACAGCCGAGATTCATCGCAGATTGGGAAAACGTCGGCAGCATAAGGGAGAATCTTTACAGGAGTTTCTGTATGCTTTAATGGAGATAGCTAAGCCGGTACGTTTGGAGGATGAAAGTCTGATAGTACTTTGTAGAAGGAATCCCAGATGCAGGATCAAATAAATCCATGCTGTATCAGGCTAGGAATCTGAAAGAGTTGAAGTGGCAGAGCGAAGCATATCAAAAGGCACGTAGCGCGTCTAAGCCGGAAAACAAGTATGCATTCCAGGGCGGTAAGATTGCGGATGAGGTAGCGAAGGAAAAGACAAAAGATTCGGTTAGGAAATGTTTCAGGTGTGGAGATCCGTCCCACATGAAGAGAGATTGTCCAGTACAGGAGAAATGTTTCAAGTGTAATCGGCCAGGACACCGAGCAGCACAGTGTAGAGCGGAGGAACAAACGTGGTTCAAACAGGGAAGGTAGTTTGGAGGTAAAATCGGTATTTTGCTCAAACATTGAATTTAAGGGACTTGTAGATACAGGAGCAGAGCTGTGTTTGATGCGTAGGCGTGTATTCTTGAAGCTGGGCGTAGGTGATGGGCAGACAGAGAGTTTTGACAGGAATTGGAGAATAATAATAATTTTCTAGAGGTTAATGCACTGCGACCACTAGGGTCTATTGTGCCCTCGTCCTAGTGTATGAGCTATAGCTCCTCGAACAGTTCAATCGATCGCAAGAAAGCGATGATGTCGCCTGGTCGAAGAGCCCTCATTTCCTTTGTGGTGAGTGTAAGGCCCCCAAAGTGGGCCAACCTCAACCGACTGATAGCCGGGCACTCCTCAAGTAGGTGCTCCGGAGTCTCTTCTCCTTCCAGACAAAGTCTGCAAAGGCTGTCCTCCCCTATTTTGAGATTATGCAGATGCTTGCGCAGTCTGCAGTGCCCGGTCAGGAAACCCGTGACTATTCGGAGAGATCCTTTGCTCAGCTCCAAACAGTCCTTGGTCCTCTTACTGTTGTAACTACCTAGCAGACGTTTACTCTGCCTTGCCCCTTTCGACGACTGCCAGAAGTCATCGCAGGCAGTCATGAGATCCACACGACTGCTCTGGCTAATGACTCCTGGCCCTAGTCCACAGAAGGGCTCCGGATCGTAGAAGGGCGTACTCGCCCCCTTTCTAGCCACTATGTCGGCCACTTCATTGCCGGGGATCCCCGCATGCCCTGGTACCCAGTATAAGGTTACTTTATTGTTCACACCCAACGCATTGAGTGTTTCTATACATTGCCATACTAGTCTGGAAACAATCTTATGGGCACTGAGTGCTCTGATTGCTGCCTGACTATCTGAGAAAATGGCTATGTCTCTCCGATTGTAACCCCGCTCAATATTGAACGAGGCACATCTCTCTATCGCGTGTACCTCCGCTTGAAAGATACTGGCGAATTTCCCTAGAGGTTCGTGATATTTGAGTCGGGGTCCACAGACCCCCGCACCCGCACCATCCTCTATTAGTGAGCCGTCAGTGTACCACCTAATAGCATGTGGTTTCACATCATAGGTGGTAGACATGCTGGTCCACTCCGACTTGTTGCTAAGCTCAGTTTTAAAGAGCTTTTCAAAGCTGAACTTGGCTAATTGAACATCCTGCGGATATTCCAGTAACAGGTCAGTTGCAGTCGCGGCCGAGTCAGCTGGTCCTGCCCCTGTTATCCTCATGGTAGATCTGCGCGCACTGTGCTTGATATGCAAGTGCAGTGGTGGAAGCCCGAGCAGCACATCCAGAGCAGTGGACGGGCAGGTGCGCATAGCGCCCGAGATGCACGTGCAGGCAAGTCTCTGGAGTTTGCCCAGTTGCCTTCTTGTGACATCAAGGTCAGCGCGATTCGCCCAAACCGCAGCCCCATAGCTGACTATGGGCCTCACCATAGCAACATACATCCACAGTAGGATCTTTGGAGACACTCCCCAATTTTTCCCTGCAAGAGATCTACAGCTCATTAAGGCCATAGTGGCCTTGCGAACTGCATGTTCCACATGTTGTCTCCACATTAGTCTCTTGTCTAGGATGACTCCCAGATATTTGACTTCTGTGGAGATCGGAATCTCTGCGCCCCCAATGGCTATGGGCCGAATGGATTTCAGCTTGTAGCGATTGGTGAAGGCGACCACTGTGGTTTTCGCTGGATTGATATTCAGCCCCACGTCTCTGCACCAGTCTAAGCTAAGTCTTAGGCCCAGTGTGATCCTGTCGCACAATGTGCTCTCAAAATTTCCTTTACATACTAGAGTGATATCATCGGCATAGCCTTGACATTCAAACCCATTTGCTGTAAGTTTAACTAGCAGCTCGTCCACCGCGAGGCTCCAGAGTAGTGGTGATAGGACACCCCCCTGCGGACAGCCTCTGGTGGTTTGAGCTCTAACAGTCACACTGTTGACAGTGACTTCTGCTATTCTGCTATCGAGGAGTTTGCCCAGCCAGGTCGTGAGACCCGTCTCAACTCCCCTTCTACAGAGTGCTCTTGCCACAACGTCATGAGCTGTGTTATCAAAAGCACCCTCTATGTCCATAAAGGCACAAAGTGCTACCCCTTTGGCTTTTACAGAGCGCTGCATACTGTCCACCAGGCTCAAGAGAGCCGATTCAGTAGACTTACCTTCTCTATAGGCATGCTGATTCGCATGCAGAGGCCTTCGCACCAAGCGCGAGTTTCTAATGTGGTTGTCTACAATCTTCTCAAGGTTTTTCAGCAGGAAGGAGGTTAGGCTGATCGGCCTGAAGGATTTGGGATGAAAGGGGTCTTTCTTCCCAACCTTCGGGATAAAGATCACCCTAGCCGTTCTCCATGCCCTAGGAATGTAACCCATTGCTAGGCTCCCCCGGAAAATACTTATGAGGAACAGCATTAGCTGTTCGACACCCTTCTGAAGATGAATGGGTATGATTCCATCCACCCCCGGAGCCTTGTAGGGGCTGAGTGTACTCAACGCCCACCTAATCTTTTGTTCAGTTACGATCGCTGCAGCCAGGCTCCAGTTGGGTTTCCCGTTGGGGACCCTTTCGTAACTGTTATCTATATCGGAGATGGTTCTACACATGGGGAAGTGAGTTTGCAGGAGAAGTTCTGCTTTCTCCTCCTCGTCCTCGGTGAAAGACCCATCCGTCCTCTTCAGACAAAGTTCAGAAAGTACTTTGCCTTTTGAAATTGCCTTAAATTGCCTTGCTCTATGTTAGAACAGAATTTCCGAAAGTGAGCACGCTTACTAAACCGGATTTCTTTGTTATATTCTGTCAGCTTTTTGGTGTAAAGTTCCCAAGTGGCGCTGTTCTTTTTAGCTGTGTTGAACAGCTTCCTGACTTCTGTACGAAGTAGTCCTAGTTTCCTATTCCACCAGGGATTGTCCCTACTGGACTCTATGGATTTTTCGGGACAGCTTGCATGATATGCATCCAAGATTGTGTCTCCTACTTCTCTTGAGAGTTGCTCAAGATCTTCTGGAGACGATACTCTCCTGCTTTGATTCAGTCTGCTCAGATTTAATCCCAAACAGGACTGATAGGCTGGCCAGTCAGTCCGTCGTGGATTCCTGATAACCCTGCTGAATCTAAGGTTACTATGAATGTCGAACAGGATGATCCTGTGATCCGACATTGACGGTTCTGAGGAGACCTTCCAGTTGCGAATCAACCGGGAGCCCCCCTCATTCCCGAAAGTGATATCCAGTACTTCAGCCCTGGTTTTAGTAATGAAAGTGGGTTCAGCCCCCACATTGAACACAGTAAGATCCCTAGATAACAGATAATCTAGTAAGCACTCACGTCTACCGTTGTTGTCCGTGCTGCCCCATGCAACATTGTACGCATTGGCATCACACCCTATCAGTAGGGGTAGCCTTTTGCTACTGCAATACTGCACCAGATCCTGAACCTCTGGTGGGGGGCATCCGTCACGTCTCCTGGGAAGTATGCCGACGCCACCAAAATACTCCCGTGCTCGCTAGTGATCATCACCGCTACTAGATCTCTGTTGAGAAATTGAGAGAGACAAAGAAAGTTAATATCCTTTCGCACCAAGATACACGCTCTCGGTGATGCCTCCCTTCCGTCTGCAATAGTTTGCATACTCACTTTACTTAGGCCGCAGATCCTGCCTCTGACGACCCAAGGCTCCTGGATGAGCACCAGCCCCAGGTCAGACCTGGAGACCAACCTGCCGATGACAGCCGAGGCTGCCCTGGCGTGATGCAGGTTGATCTGTGCCACGCTGGTGACCCCCATCCTTAGAGCTCTTCTTCACCCTCCGAGAGCGTCAGATAGGCCTCTGATTGCAACTCGGTGGGTGTCCGCTCATCATCGGATGGCTCCTTTTCGCTGGTTGGCTCCTCTGCGCCGCTCATATGCAGACGCGCCAGATCCAGCCCCTCTAGAGAGACCGAGTCCAACTCGGCCTCCACTGCAGCGAGTTCCATGGCCTCAGCTGCCTCGTCCGATGGGACGGAGGGAGCCTCCTTGGCTGCAGCCGTTGAAGTGCCAGGCACATCGTCGGCGTTTGCCTCGGTACACAACTCCGCCGCCGCAGACTCCTGCTTTTTATGCAGGCGGCATTTCAGCTAGTCGAACCGATAGCTCACCAGCATCTCTCGCTTTTTGAGGAGTGTAAGTGCCTCCTCATCCAGGCCGAGCAACAGCACCTTGCCACCCTTCGACTCTAGGTGCCGGATGACACGCCAGGTCCCGGTGAGCAGGCCTTTGTTCTGCTCATTGAGCAGTCCAAGAGACCTCTCCAACGTCTCCCCTGCGGTGCGTATAAGGTGACTACGTTGGTCACCGGTAGGTCCTCTTGCAGGCAGGTGCGGAGCTGCACACCCACCTTGGTGCTGATGCTGGGGACCGTCAGCTCCAACCACTTCTTGGCATCGCTGTCCATGCAGTCCACTAATAGCAGACCGTCACGGAACTGGATGCCGTTGAAGTTTAGGGCTGCGGTCCAGCCCTTCCTCATCTCCTCGACGAGGGCCTGCTCCACCGCTGACAACTCCTCCTTTGCCATCAGCCTCTTCGGGTAGTCCCGCGCCAGTATGGCCAAGTTCGTGCCCTTGGCGACACTGGCATACGAGGCTGCCCTCGGACGCTTCGCGCTTTGCGAGGTTCTCGAGCCCTCCAGCGCTACGGTGCTTTTTGTCTTCTTGGACATGCTCTTGGGGAGTTCGGGCGGCGACGTGTGGTGAAGCTGCCTCTTCCTCCCCGCAACGGCCTGGCCGCCGGCTCTCTCTATCGGGGACACGCTCGTCCCCGCAGCTCTCTTCGCTGGAGCCACGTTCGGTGCACGGTGCTCCAGCGCTCTTTTATGGGCCTCCTCCGGCTTGAAGCCCCGCTCGAGGTACCGGAGGTACCACTTGCGGCCGGCTCCGCTGAGGCCTTGCCTCAGAGGATCTCCGTCTCCCCCAGGTTGCCCTGCCGCTGGGACAGTCTGCTTCCTGGGTTGCTGCCTCGACCTTGCGGAAGAGGGTGTTGCGGCGTCCCTCTTGCTGGCGTCGCCCGCCTGCAAGACAGCCGCCGGGGCAGTGCCGGGCACTGCACCCCTCCCCCTGCTGTCCGTCCGTTTGGTGGCCTCGCTGCCGGCCACTCGAGACTTGAAAGTCTCTGCACCCTTCGAGGCGCTCTGCGTCGGGGTCGAGCCCTTCGGCATTGTAACGCTCTTTGAGGCGCTCTGCGTCAGGGTCAGGCCCTTCTTTGGGTGAGGGGCCAAGCCCCTGCGCGGCGACAGCTTACCGCCGTCGTCCAGAGCCTCCTCCTCTATCCGCTCTGCTAGCTGTGTTGCGGTTAAGTCCCGCGTGTTTAATTTTTTTATGTTATTAGTTGCCATATGTTGGTCCCACGAGTGTAGGGGAAGGTAGTACCAGCGTGTCATAGCCCCCATTAACACGCTGAGGCCAGGTTTACTCACCGAGGTGGCCAGGTATCGGTGAGGCACCGTCCGAATACAGTCGGTTACCCCTGACTGCAAACCAGCCAATGGGCACGGAAACGCATGACACCCTGGCTTAGGGGGGAGAAGTGGCACCATTGCCTCAGGACGTCACCACTGCCCTTGTGAGATGTTGGGGATAGGATGTGGGTAGGAACACTTGTAGGATGTATGGATAGTGTAAGACTATGTGTTAAAGACGGTCAGACAAGCGCCTTGTCGGTACTACAACGGTGTGGTACCCGCTGTTGTCCGGGACTGCTTATTCACGACAAGTCGCTATTCGCAGCTAACCTCCACAGGAGGCCTTGCGCTATCCGCAACCTTCGACCCGTCCGGTGGCTTCAGCTAGCCCACTTCAGAACCATCTCACTAGCTCTTCAATCCCAGACGAGGACATGAAGTTTGATGCAATCTTAGGCACCACAATTTTGGAAAATGTTGACATGATGGTCACGAAGACAGGAACTGTGTTTTCGGAAAGAGTTCAGCGTGTGCGATCTAACGAATCACAGAGGAATGAAAGTTCATGTTCACAATTAATGAACGAATTTGGCAGCCTGTGTATGTTAACCACAGAAAATTGTAAGGCAGGCTTGGATTTGGAACATTTAGGCAAGGGTATCGCTTCAGAAATAGAGGTACTGGTCGAGAATTATAAACCAAGGAGAAATCTGAGTTCGCCAGTGGAAATGAAGATCTTATTGACAGATGAGTTGCCGGTTTATCAACATCCAAGGCGGTTGGCCTATTGTGATCAGAAGATAGTCGATGATCAAGTGCAGGAGTGGCTTAGGGAAGGTATAATTAAGCCAAGTATTTCAGAGTTTGCCTCGCCAATTGTTTTGGTAGACAAGAAGAATGGGAAAAAGCGGTTGTGCTGTGATTATCGTAAGCTGAATGAAAAGATTGTCAGAGATAATTTCCCAACCGCACACATGGATTGCGTTATTGAAAAACTTCAAGGTGGAGAGATTTTCACAACTCTTGACTTAACAAATGGATTCTTTCACGTTCCTGTGTCACCAGAACTCAAAAGTACAAATCGTTTGTAACTATGAGTGGGCAGTACGAGTTCATGTTTGTACCTTTCGGTATAACTAATTCTCCAGCAGTGTTTACCAGATTTATAATGGCAGTTCTACGAGATGTGATCAAGAATGATGATGCAGTCATGTACATGGACGATGTTATCATCGCTAGCAAAAGTGTGGATCAGGGATTAGAAAAATTAATGCGAGTCTTGAAGGTGGCAGAAGAAAGCGGTTTGCGTATAAATTGGAGCAAGTGTCAGATATTGAAGAAGAGAGTTAATTTCTTAGGATACATCGTAGAGAATGGCACAATTAAACCAGGTGAGGAGAAAACAAGAGCGGTGGCTGAATTTCCGATTCCTCGTGATAAAAAGGGAATCCAAAGGTTTTTAGGTCTGACGTCGTATTTTCGAAGGTTCGTAGAAAATTACGCAGTAATCGCAAAGCCATTGTCTGATACGTTACGTAAGGAAGTAATGTTTGAATTCAAAGAAAAGCAACTAGAGGCGTTTGAAAGATTAAAAGAAGCGCTAATCAGTGGTCCCGTCCTGAAACTGTATGACCCTTCACTTGAAACGGAAATTCATACCGATGCGTCAAAATTTGGATTCGGAGCCGTGTTGCTGCAGTTAGATAGGGAAGATAGTTTGTGGCACCCAATCTTCTATATGAGTCGAAAGACGAAACCGTGCGAAGAGAAGTATCATTCTTATGAACTTGAAGTGCTAGCAGTCATTGGAGCCTTGGTAAAGTGGCGAGTTTACGTTCTGGGGAAAAGATTTAAAATAGTCACGGACTGCAATGCTTTTTCCATGACTATGAAGAAAAAGGAGATTCCGCTTAGAGTTTGACGTTGGGCAATGTACTTGCAAGATTTCGATTATGAAATCGAACATAGGTCAGGTAACAAGATGAGACATGTAGATGCCTTGAGTAGGGTGTATTGTTCCGTTGTGACAGATAGCCTAATACATCGATTGAGAGAGGCACAACAAACGGATGAATGGACGAAAGCAATTAAAAGTGTTGTTGAGACAAAAGGTTATGAGGATTTCTATGTATCGAACGGAATAGTCTTCAAAGATCCGAATAAGGAGTTGCTAGTTGTTCCATCGCTTATGGAAGAGGAGATAATTCGAAATGCACACAAGCAAGGTCATTTTTCATCCAAGAAGACTCAGGAGTTGCTTGAAAAGTCATATTATATCCCCAAGGTGAAAGAGAAGACCATGAGAATTGTTGAGAGTTGTGTAGAGTGCATCTTAGTGAATGCGAAAGCTGGTCGACAAGAAGGGTTTCTGACACCGATCGACAAAGGTGACAAGCCGTTGGTAACATACCATACAGCGTTATAACCACATTCTCGTTATAGTTGACGCCTTTTCTAAGTATGTATGGTTATACCCTACACGAAGCACAGGTGTTGAAGAAGTACTGAGTTGTTTGTTTGGTAACCCATACAGAATCGTGTCGGATCGAGGATCCGCTTTTACTTCGCATTTGTTTGAGGACTATTGCGAAAGGGAGAAAATACAGCACTTGCTAATTGCGACAGGAGTTCCCAGGGGTAACGGACAGGTGGAGCGTATGCACATGATAGTGGTCCCAATGTTGTCAAAACTGAGCCAGGAGAATCCAGGATGCTGGTATAAACATGTTATCAGGGTACAGCAGACTATTAACAACACTGAGCCAAGGAGTACAAAAGTTTCCCCGTTCAAGCAGCTAACCGGTCTGGATATGCGTGTTGCGAGCAATCTAGAGTTAAAAGAGTTGATCGAAGAGTGTTTAATTACCGAACTAGACGATGAAAGGGATAAGTTGCGCGCAAAAGCAAGAGAGAATATTCAGGATATCCAACAAGAAAATAAAAGGGCATTTGACTCTAAAAGAAAGGCAGAAAGGAAGTTTGCAGTCAATGATTTGGTAGCTATAAAGCGGACACAGTACGGAACCGGCTTGAAGTTAAAAGGAAAGTACTTAGGGCCATATAAAATAGTCAAGATCAACAGTCATGGGCGTTACGAAGTTGAAAGGGTAGGACATGGAGAAGGGCCATATAGGACTAAGACAGTGGCAGAGTTTATGAAACCATTCGGGGCGAATCAAACGTCAGGAAGGCCGAATGTGGGATCCGGTAATGTTGGTCGAGTGGCCAGAGTTACTCGAAGTGGCCTCGCCTATTAGTCTCTGGCTCCTCTCTATAAAATATCTACTTAATAATCGGGTAATCGATTGCAGCCTAAAATGTGACAACTCCTCGCTAGTGGTCGCCGCCAGAATCTCGACTCGAGTAGACGTGTATTTTCGCAGAATAAAACTAAACTATACTTTGTAAATTAAGTGACAACTAAAAGCAAATGGAACGAGTAATAAACAATAAACAAATATCATAAAGTCGGTGTTACAACTTTATTGTAAAGAGGACACTGCATATATCTTAGGCAATTATCAATATATTTGCATGAAATGGCCATTTTGTAATATTTTAGAATTTCGGTATTAATTTGATCAAAATCGGACCACTATATCATATAGCTGCCATAGGAATATATATATAAATTCATTAAGTTTGTTCGCAACATTTTCGTTCGCAACATTTTTCGCAAGCAACATTTATGTCAGTACCCGAGAAAACGAAAAAGTCTTACTTACTGCAAGGGTATTTAAACTTCGGCATGCCGAAGTAAGCTTTCTTTCTTGTTTAATTATAAACACGTGAAAAATAGTCAAACAAATTTTTTTTTTTTTTTTTTTTTTTGAGGCAAAAAAATACTTTGTTTTGGTTCAGTACATAGACTTAACTTTCAGGAATCAAATGGCGTTTGGTTTTTTGATTTCTGATAATTAAAACGAATTTCTTATCAATATTCAAACAAACTGAACTTAAATTTAGATAAATTGATTTATACTTGAATATGAATTGAAGGAAGTGAATTGTGAATAAATGGTTGTAATGGTTTGGAACACTTCCGAGCTGTGTTTAAGTACCTGGAAGACACAAAAAAGAACTTTTACACCTATCAACTAAAAAACAGCAAGGGACTGCAAGTTGTGCTAAAAGGTATAGAACCTGACGTCACCCCCTCTGAAATTCAAGAAGCCCTTAAGGCCAGGGGCTTCTGTGCCAAAAATGTTTGCAATATTGTTAACAGAAACAAAAAACCGCAACCACTTTTCAAGGTCGATCTCGAACCAGATAGCAAAGCCCTAAAGAAAAACGAAGTGCACCCGATCTACAAGCTGCAGCTCTTACTGCATCGAAGAATCACCGTGGAAGAACCCCACAAACGCAACGGCCCTGTTCAATGCACAAACTGCCAAGAGTATGGACACACCAAGACATACTGCACACTTCGGACGGTCTGCGTAGTCTGCGGAGACTTCCACAACTCCGTAAACTGCCCCGCAAACAAAGAAGACCCCCAAATGAAAAAATGTGGCAACTGTGGAGGAAACCAAACGGCAAACTACAGAGGCTGTGCGATCTACAAGGAGCTGAAGAGTCGCATGCGACGAGCGACAGCTACGCACCAACAACATACGTAAAATGTCTATTACAACTCAAAAAGTACGCCAGACGTATTTTTCGCCAAGGCAGCCAGATCATCATTTGGGCAGCTAAATACAACCAAGGGAATCTCCTACGCCGAAGCACTAAGAACAGGCATAGAAAATCCACCCCAGCCTCACTCTGAAAATGCTCAGCAGGTTCCAGGGGAGCCGCAAAGCAAATTGGAATCTATGATGTTCACTATGCAACAAAGTATGATGGAACTTATGTCATTCATGAAAACAACCATGCAAACAATTGTTCAGAACCAGAACATGGTAATTCAGTTGCTTGTAGCACAACAGTCCAAATAATAAATGACTAACCTACGTATATCCATGTGGAATGCCAACGGCATTTCACGGCATAAACTTGAAATAACTCAATTCCTAAACGTAAATCACATCGACGCCATGGCTGCTGGTTGAAACGCACATCACAGGGAGATATAACTTCCATATAAGAGGTTATACCTTACCGCACAGATCATCCGGATGGCAAGGCCCACGGCGAAACGGGCATCTTAATCAGAGAACGCCTCAAACACCTTTTTCATCAAAGGTTTGCAACAAATTACCTGCAAGCCACGTCCATAAAAGTGCACTCAGGAAACGGCAACCTTTGCATTGCCGCTGTCTACTGCCCACCTCGATTTACTATCTCTGAAGGTCAATTCATGGACTTCTACAACACTCTGGGGGATCGCTTCATAGCCGCAGGAGACTACAACGCCAAACACACGCACTAGGGATCACGCCTCGTGACTCCCAAGGGAAGGCAACTGTATAATGCACTTATAAAGGTGAGCAATAAACTGGACTACGTTTCTCCTGGTAGCCCCACATATTGGCCTGCAGACCCAAAAAAGATCCCAGATCTAAGTGATTTCGCGGTGACAAAAAACATCCCACGCAATCTAAGAAGCGCCTTAGCACTACCGGATCTCTCATCTGACCACTCGCCTTTGTTGATAAGCCTTCTTCAAAGCCCAGAAATTGCGGACCACCCCTACAGGCTGACGTCGCACAACACTAACTGGATGAAATACAGAAAGTATGTGAGTTCCCACATTGAGCTAACTCCCCAACTAAATATCGAAGCGGACATCGACTGCTCCACCTCCGCCCTGGAAGAGGTACTCGTCACAGCAGCCAGGATCTCAACCCCTATACGGAAAGATGGGGAATTTAAGAAGTTCATAACCAACCGGCAAATCGAACAGCTGGTTCAGGAAAAGAGGCGTCTGCGACGAGCGTGGCAAACCAGCAGATCGCCATGCTCAAAGCAACGTCTTACTGAAGCCACCCGCAATCTAAACCGAGCCCTGAAGCAAGAAGCTGAAAATGAACAACTTAAATATATTGGAAAACTCTCGCCAACTAGTACAAAGCATCCGTTGTGGAGAGCTCACCCAAATCTAAGCTCTCCAATTCAAATCGTCAGCCCTATAAGAAATTCTTCAGGGTGCTGGGCCCGCAGCGACAAAGATAGAGCCGAATCATTTGCCTTACATCTCAGAGGCGTCTTCCAGCCGAACCCCGCAGCTAATGATTATGTTCCTCCGCAAATCCACCTCGAAACTGAATCCACGCCAACTACATTTCAGCTGAACGAGATCACAAAAGTCATCAGGGAGCTAAAACCAAAAAAGGCTCCAGGCGGTGACCTAATAACTACAAAAATGATAATGGAACTTCCGTACTGTGCTATTGAGGTCATCTGTAAACTCTTCAATGGAATCATAAGTCTCGGCTACTATCCAAGGAAATGGAAAAAATCTATTATTATAATGATACCGAAGCCCGGAAAAGATCACACGATTCCGTCATCTTACAGACCAATAAGTTTATTATCATGCCTGTCCAAATTATTCGAAAAATGCCTTCTAACGCGCATAATACCATATATGGGAGCCCACAACATTATCCCAGCCCATAAATTTGGCTTCAGAGAAAAACACGGAACTATCGAGCAAGTAAACAGAATAACATCAGAAATTCGCGCAGCCTTCAAGCATAGGGAATATTGCAGCGCGATATTCCTCGATGTATCTCAAGCATTCGACCGCATCTGGCTCAGAGGTCTCATGCATAAAATTAAAACACACTTGCCCGGGTACACTCATAAACTCCTTGAATCCTACCTCTACAATAGAGCCTTCGCAGTAAGATGTAACACAACAATTTCCGACAGCTACACTATCGAAGCTGGGGTCCCACAAGGTAGCGCACTTGGGCCAACTTTATTCGTCCTTTACACAGCAGATATTCCCACGAGTGACCGACTAACAACATCCACCTTCGCCGACGACACTGCGATCCTTAGCCGCTCCAGATGCCCAGTCCGTGCAACAACGCAACTCGCCAACCACCTCGTGGTAGTCGAGAAGTGGCAAAAGTGTAAACACATAACGTTTACCCTTAACAGACAAACTTGCCCTCCGCTCTTAATGAATAGCACGCAGATCCCCCAAGTTAATGAAGTAACGTATCTCGGCATCCACCTCGACAGACGTCTAACATGGCGTAGACATATCGAATGCAAGAAACTGCACCTAAAACTGAAAGCCAGCAGCCTCCACTGGATTATAAACTCACGATCGCCCTTGTGTCTGGACTACAAGGTCCTGCTCTACAACTCCACTCTTAAGCCAATCTGGACGTATGGGGGAACGCGAGCAGAACCAACATAGACATCATACAGCGAGCCCAATCAAAGATCCTGCGAACTATCACTGGGGCACCATGGTATATTCGTAACCAAAACATCCACAGGGACCTCGGCATTCTCGCAGTAAAAGATGAAATAGACAAGCAAAAAGCGTCCTACAATGAAAAACTCTCTGTCCACCCAAATCCTCTAGCAAGGGTCTTGACTCGGGTCTCCAGCCGAACCCGCCTGCAACGTACAGACCTTCCAACCCAGCCATAACTTGTCAGGGCCACTGTCTCAGTCTACATGACTCCTAGTTAGGTTATAGTATAAGATTTGATACACCTATTGTTAGTCTCGTAAATGAGAAGATGTGACGCGGGGCGCGCACAAATAAATAAATATTAAACTAAATAAATAATGATAAACTAAATAAATAATAACAAACTGTAAATAAATAATAAGACACCATAATGACAATAGATAAAAATAATAATAATCCATAATAAGAAATAATAATAATAATCCATAATAATAAAATCCATAATAATAATAAACTGTAAATAAATAACAATAATAAATAATACTAATCCCTAACACCCCAGACCCATAAACAACAACCCAGTGATAAAGAAGTTCAAATTCGAACAAAACCCGCGCGCGCGCCTAAATAAGCAAAGGGGCACTCTAAAACCCGAGCTCCGGCCACACTAAGTCGGGCAAATCCCGAGCATCGGCCACACTAATTCGGGCAAACCCACAGCCCGAGCGGGCACACCAAAACCAGCCAAGCGCTATATAAAGCGGGCCGCTGGCCTCAGATTATTCATTCAGTGGTCGGCGTCGACCAAGGTGGAAGTCACCAGCGAGCAGCAATCAAGCAGCAACTCAGGATTAGGAGCCAGCGGTAACAAGGAGTAAGACTATAACCACACTAAGTATCTTTGCTGACGGCTTCGTCCTATTTAAGCATATTACGTATCCTGCTGACGGCTTCGTCCTGCTTTATCAACACTACGTATCCTTGCTGACGGCTTCGTCCTATTTAAGCATATTACGTATCTCTGCTGACGGTTTCACCAGCATCTCTCGCTTTTTGAGGAGTGTAAGTGCCTCCTCATCCAGGCCGAGCAACAGCACCTTGCCGCCCTTCGACTCTAGGTGCCGGATGACACGCCCTTCCTCATCTCCTCGACGAGGGCCTGCTCCACCGCTGACAACTCCTCCTTTGCCATCAGCCTCTTCGGGTAGTCCCGCGCCAGTATGGCCAAGTTCGTGCCCTTGGCGACACTGGCATACGAGGCTGCCCTCGGACGCTTCGCGCTTTGCGAGGTTCTCGAGCCCTCCAGCGCTACGGTGCTTTTTGTCTTCTTGGACATGCTCTTGGGGAGTTCGGGCGGCGACGTGTGGTGAAGCTGCCTCTTCCTCCCCGCAACGGCCTGGCCGCCGGCTCTCTCTATCGGGGACACGCTCGTCCCCGCAGCTCTCTTCGCTGGAGCCACGTTCGGTGCACGGTGCTCCAGCGCTCTTTTATGGGCCTCCTCCGGCTTGAAGCCCCGCTCGAGGTACCGGAGGTACCACTTGCGGCCGGCTCCGCTGAGGCCTTGCCTCAGAGGATCTCCGTCTCCCCCAGGTTGCCCTGCCGCTGGGACAGTCTGCTTCCTGGGTTGCTGCCTCGACCTTGCGGAAGAGGGTGTTGCGGCGTCCCTCTTGCTGGCGTCGCCCGCCTGCAAGACAGCCGCCGGGGCAGTGCCGGGCACTGCACCCCTCCCCCTGCTGTCCGTCCGTTTGGTGGCCTCGCTGCCGGCCACTCGAGACTTGAAAGTCTCTGCACCCTTCGAGGCGCTCTGCGTCGGGGTCGAGCCCTTCGGCATTGTAACGCTCTTTGAGGCGCTCTGCGTCAGGGTCAGGCCCTTCTTTGGGTGAGGGGCCAAGCCCCTGCGCGGCGACAGCTTACCGCCGTCGTCCAGAGCCTCCTCCTCTATCCGCTCTGCTAGCTGTGTTGCGGTTAAGTCCCGCGTGTTTAATTTTTTTTATGTTATTAGTTGCCATATGTTGGTCCCACGAGTGTAGGGGAAGGTAGTACCAGCGTGTCATAGCCCCCATTAACACGCTGAGGCCAGGTTTACTCACCGAGGTGGCCAGGTATCGGTGAGGCTCCGTCCGAATACAGTCGGTTACCCCTGACTGCAAATCAGCCAATGGGCACGGAAACGCATGACACCCTGGCTTAGGGGGGTGAAGTGGCACCATTGCCTCAGGACGTCACCACTGCCCTTGTGAGATGTTGGGGATAGGATGTGGGTAGGAACACTTGTAGGATGTATGGATAGTGTAAGACTATGTGTTAAAGACGGTCAGACAAGCGCCTTGTCGGTACTACAACGGTGTGGTACCCGCTGTTGTCCGGGACTGCTTATTCACGACAAGTCGCTTTTCGCAGCTAACCTCCACAGGAGGCCTTGCGCTATCCGCAACCTGCGACCCGTCCGGTGGCTTCAGCTAGCCCACCTCAGAACCATCTCACTAGCTCTTCAGTACCAGAGGAATTGGAGAAAGTCAGGTGCTGACTTTCGGCAGCTTTAAAGCGCCAGTTAGTATCGATGGCATATAAATGTGGATTGAATTCCACGTAATCCCAGACGAGGACATGAAGTTTGATGCAATCTTAGGCACCACAATTTTGGAAAATGTTGACATGATGGTCACGAAGACAGGAACTGTGTTTTCGGAAAGAGTTCAGCGTGTGCGATCTAACGAATCACAGAGGAATGAAAGTTCATGTTCACAATTAATGAACGAATTTGGCAGCCTGTGTATGTTAACCACAGAAAATTGTAAGGCAGGCTTGGATTTGGAACATTTAGGCAAGGGTATCGCTTCAGAAATAGAGGTACTGGTCGAGAATTATAAACCAAGGAGAAATCTGAGTTCGCCAGTGGAAATGAAGATCTTATTGACAGATGAGTTGCCGGTTTATCAACATCCAAGGCGGTTGGCCTATTGTGATCAGAAGATAGTCGATGATCAAGTGCAGGAGTGGCTTAGGGAAGGTATAATAAAGCCAAGTATTTCAGAGTTTGCCTCGCCAATTGTTTTGGTAGACAAGAAGAATGGGAAAAAGCGGTTGTGCTGTGATTATCGTAAGCTGAATGAAAAGATTGTCAGAGATAATTTCCCAACCGCACACATGGATTGCGTTATTGAAAAACTTCAAGGTGGAGAGATTTTCACAACTCTTGACTTGACAAATGGATTCTTTCACGTTCCTGTGTCACCAGAACTCAAAAGTACAAATCGTTTGTAACTATGAGTGGGCAGTACGAGTTCATTTTTGTACCTTTCGGTATAACTAATTCTCCAGCAGTGTTTACCAGATTTATAATGGCAGTTCTACGAGATGTGATCAAGAATGATGATGCAGTCATGTACATGGACGATGTTATCATCGCTAGCAAAAGTGTGGATCAGGGATTAGAAAAATTAAAGCGAGTCTTGAAGGTGGCAGAAGAAAGCGGTTTGCGTATAAATTGGAGCAAGTGTCAGATATTGAAGAAGAGAGTTAATTTCTTAGGATACATCGTAGAGAATGGCACAATTAAACCAGGTGAGGAGAAAACAAGAGCGGTGGCTGAATTTCGGATTCCTCGTGATAAAAAGGGAATCCAAAGGTTTTTAGGTCTGACGTCGTATTTTCGGAGGTTCGTAGAAAATTACGCAGTAATCGCAAAGCCATTGTCTGATACGTTACGTAAGGAAGTAATGTTTGAATTCAAAGAAAAGCAACTAGAGGCGTTTGAAAGATTAAAAGAAGCGCTAATCAGTGGTCCCGTCCTGAAACTGTATGACCCTTCACTTGAAACGGAAATTCATACCGATGCGTCAAAATTTGGATTCGGAGCCGTGTTGCTGCAGTTAGATAGGGAAGATAGTTTGTGGCACCCAATCTTCTATATGAGTCGAAAGACGAAACCGTGCGAAGAGAAGTATCATTCTTATGAACTTGAAGTGCTAGCAGTCATTGGAGCCTTGGTAAAGTGGCGAGTTTACGTTCTGGGGAAAAGATTTAAAATAGTCACGGACTGCAATGCTTTTTCCATGACTATGAAGAAAAAGGAGATTCCGCTTAGAGTTTCACGTTGGGCAATGTACTTGCAAGATTTCGATTATGAAATCGAACATAGGTCAGGTAACAAGATGAGACATGTAGATGCCTTGAGTAGGGTGTATTGTTCCGTTGTGACAGATAGCCTAATACATCGATTGAGAGAGGCACAACAAACGGATGAATGGACGAAAGCAATTAAAAGTGTTGTTGAGACAAAAGGTTATGAGGATTTCTATGTACCGAACGGAATAGTCTTCAAAGATCCGAATAAGGAGTTGCTAGTAGTTCCATCGCTTATGGAAGAGGAGATAATTCGAAATGCACACAAGCAAGGTCATTTTTCATCCAAGAAGACTCAGGAGTTGCTTGAAAAGTCATATTATATCCCCAAGGTGAAAGAGAAGACCATGAGAATTGTTGAGAGTTGTGTAGAGTGCATCTTAGGGAATGCGAAAGCTGGTCGACAAGAAGGGTTTCTGACACCGATCGACAAAGGTGACAAGCCGTTGGTAACATACCATACAGCGTTATAACCACATTCTCGTTATAGTTGACGCCTTTTCTAAGTATGTATGGTTATACCCTACACGAAGCACAGGTGTTGAAGAAGTACTGAGTTGTTTGTTTGGTAACCCATACAGAATCGTGTCGGATCGAGGATCCGCTTTTACTTCGCATTTGTTTGAGGACTATTGCGAAAGGGAGAAAATACAGCACTTGCTAATTGCGACAGGAGTTCCCAGGGGTAACGGACAGGTGGAGCGTATGCACATGATAGTGGTCCCAATGTTGTCAAAACTGAGCCAGGAGAATCCAGGATGCTGGTATAAACATGTTATCAGGGTACAGCAGACTATTAACAACACTGAGCCAAGGAGTACAAAAGTTTCCCCGTTCAAGCAGCTAACCGGTCTGGATATGCGTGTTGCGAGCAATCTAGAGTTAAAAGAGTTGATCGAAGAGTGTTTAATTACCGAACTAGACGATGAAAGGGATAAGTTAAAAGGAAAGTACTTAGGGCCATATAAAATAGTCAAGATCAACAGTCATGGGCGTTACGAAGTTGAAAGGGTAGGACATGGAGAAGGGCCATATAGGACCAAGACAGTGGCAGAGTTTATGAAACCATTCGGGGCGAATCAAACGTCAGGAAGGCCGAATCTGGGATCCGGTAATGTTGGTCGAGTGGCCAGAGTTACTCGAAGTGGCCTCGCCTATTAGTCTCTGACTCCTCTCTATAAAATATCTACTTAATAATCGGGTAATCGATTGCAGCCGAAAATGTGACAACTCCTCGCTAGTGGTCGCCGCCAGAATCTCGACTCGAGTAGACGTGTATTTCCGCAGAATAAAACTAAACTATACTTTGTAAATTAAGTGACAACTAAAAGCAAATGGAACGAGTAATAAACAATAAACAAATATCATAAAGTCGGTGTTACAACTTTATTGTAAAGAGGACACTGCATATATGTTAGGCAATTATCAATATATTTGCATGAAATGGCCATTTTGTAATATTTTAGAATTTCGGTATTAATTTGATCAAAATCGGACCACTATATCATATAGCTGCCATAGGAATATATATATAAATTCATTAAGTTTGTTCGCAACATTTTCGTTCGCAACATTTTTCGCAAGCAACATTTATGTCAGTACCCGAGAAAACGAAAAAGTCTTACTTACTGCAAGGGTATTTAAACTTCGGCATGCCGAAGTTAGCTTTCTTTCTTGTTTAATTATAAACACGTGAAAAGTAGTCAAACAAATTTTTTTTTTTTTTTTTTTTGAGGCAAAAAAATACTTTGTTTTGGTTCAGTACATAGGCTTAACTTTCAGGAATCAAATGGCGTTTGGTTTTTTGATTTCTGATAATTAAAACGAATTTCTTATCAATATTCAAACAAACTGAACTTAAATTTAGATAAATTGAATTATACTTGAATATGAATTGAAGGAAGTGAATTGTGAATAAATGGTTGTAATGGTTTGGAACACTTCCGAGCTGTGTTTAAGTACCTGGAAGACACAAAAAAGAACTTTTACACCTATCAACTAAAAAACAGCAAGGGACTGCAAGTTGTGCTAAAAGGTATAGAACCTGACGTCACCCCCTCTGAAATTCAAGAAGCCCTTAAGGCCAGGGGCTTCTGTGCCAAAAATGTTTGCAATATTGTTAACAGAAACAAAAAACCGCAACCACTTTTCAAGGTCGATCTCGAACCAGATAGCAAAGCCCTAAAGAAAAACGAAGTGCACCCGATCTACAAGCTGCAGCTCTTACTGCATCGAAGAATCACCGTGGAAGAACCCCACAAACGCAACGGCCCTGTTCAATGCACAAACTGCCAAGAGTATATACACACAAAGACATACTGCACACTTCGGACGGTCTGCGTAGTCTGCGGAGACTTCCACAACTCCGTAAACTGCCCCGCAAACAAAGAAGACCCCCAAATGAAAAAATGTGGCAACTGTGGAGGAAACCAAACGGCAAACTACAGAGGCTGTGCGATCTACAAGGAGCTGAAGAGTCGCATGCGACGAGCGACAGCTACGCACCAACAACATACGTAAAATGTCTATTACAACTCAAAAAGTACGCCAGACGTATTTTCCGCCAAGGCAGCCAGATCATCATTTGGGCAGCTAAATACAACCAAGGGAATCTCCTACGCCGAAGCACTAAGAACAGGCATAGAAAATCCACCCCAGCCTCACTCTGAAAATGCTCAGCAGCTTCCAGGGCAGACGCAAAGCAAATTGGAATCTATGATGTTCACTATGCAACAAAGTATGATGGAACTTATGTCATTCATGAAAACAACCAAGCAAACAATTGTTCAGAACCAGAACATGGTAATTCAGTTGCTTGTAGCACAACAGTCCAAATAATAAATGACTAACCTACGTATATCCATGTGGAATGCCAACGGCATTTCACGGCATAAACTTGAAATAACTCAATTCCTAAACGTAAATCACATCGACGCCATGGCTGCTGGTTGAAACGCACCTCACAGGGAGATATAACTTCCATATAAGAGGTTATACCTTACCGCACAGATCATCCGGATGGCAAGGCCCACGGCGAAACGGGCATCTTAATCAGAGAACGCCTCAAACACCTTTTTCATCAAAGGTTTGCAAAAAATTACCTGCAAGCCACGTCCATAAAAGTGCACTCAGGAAACGGCAACCTTTGCATGGCCGCTGTCTACTGCCCACCTCGATTTACTATCTCTGAAGGTCAATTCATGGACTTCTACAACACTCTGGGGGATCGCTTCATAGCCGCAGGAGACTACAACGCCAAACACACGCACTAGGGATCACGCCTCGTGACTCCCAAGGGAAGGCAACTGTATAATGCACTTATAAAGGTGAGCAATAAACTGGACTACGTTTCTCCTGGTAGCCCCACATATTGGCCTGCAGACCCAAAAAAGATCCCAGATCTAATTGATTTCGCGGTGACAAAAAACATCCCACGCAATCTAAGAAGCGCCTTAGCACTACCGGATCTCTCATCTGACCACTCGCCTTTGTTGATAAGCCTTCTTCAAAGCCCAGAAATTGCGGACCACCCCTACAGGCTGACGTCGCACAACACTAACTGGATGAAATACAGAAAGTATGTGAGTTCCCACATTGAGCTAACTCCCCAACTAAATATCGAAGCGGACATCGACTGCTCCACCTCCGCCCTGGAAGAGGTACTCGTCACAGCAGCCAGGATCTCAACCCCTATACGGAAAGATGGGGAATTTAAGAAGTTCAAAACCAACCGGCAAATCGAACAGCTGGTTCAGGAAAAGAGGCGTCTGCGACGAGCGTGGCAAACCAGCAGATCGCCATGCTCAAAGCAACGTCTTACTGAAGCCACCCGCAATCTAAACCGGGCCCTGAAGCAAGAAGCTGAAAATGAACAACTTAAATATATTGGAAAACTCTCGCCAACTAGTACAAAGCATCCGTTGTGGAGAGCTCACCCAAATCTAAGCTCTCCAATTCAAATCGTCAGCCCTATAAGAAATTCTTCAGGGTGCTGGGCCCGCAGCGACAAAGATAGAGCCGAATCATTTGCCTTTCATCTCAGAGGCGTCTTCCAGCCGAACCCCGCAGCTAATGATTATGTTCCTCCGCAAATCCACCTCGAAACTGAATCCACGCCAACTACATTTCAGCCGAACGAGATCACAAAAGTCATCAGGGAGCTAAAACCTAAAAAGGCTCCAGGCGGTGCCCTAATAACTACAAAAATTATAATGGAACTTCCGTACTGTGCTATTGATGTCATCTGTAAACTCTTCAATGGAATCATAAGTCTCGGCTACTATCCAAGGAAATGAAATAGATCACACGATTCCGTCATCTTACAGACCAATATTCCAAATATGTCCAAATTATTCTAAAAATGCCTTCTAATGCGCATAATACCATATATGGGAGCCCACAACATTATCCCAGCACATCAATTTGGCTTCAGAGTAAAACACGGAACTATCGAGCAAGTAAACAGAATAACATCAGAGATTCGCACAGCCTTCGAGCATAGGGAATATTGCAGCGCGATATTCCTCGATGTATCTCAAGTATTCGACCGCGTCTGGCTCAAAGGTCTCATGCATAAAATTAAAACACACTTGCCCGGGTACACTCATAAACTCCTTGAATCCTACCTCTACAATAGAGCCTTCGCAGTAAGATGTAACACAACAATTTCCGACAGCTACACTATCGAAGCTGGGGTCCCACAAGGTAGCAGATATTCCCACGAGTGACCGACTAACAACATCCACCTTCGCCGACGACACTGCAATCCTTAGCCGCTCCAGATGCCCAGTCCGTGCAACAACCCAACTCGCCAACCACCTCGTGGTAGTCGAGAAGTGGCTATCTGACTGGCGTATTAAAATAAACGAACAAAAGTGTAAACACATAACGTTTACCCTTAACAGACAAACTTGCCCTCCGCTCTTAATGAATAGCACGCAGATCCCCCAAGTTAATGAAGTAACGTATCTCGGCATCCACCTCGACAGACGTCTAACATGGCGTAGACATATCGAATGCAAGAAACTGCACCTAAAACTGAAAGCCAGCAGCCTCCACTGGATTATAAACTCACGATCGCCCTTGTGTCTGGACTACAAGGTCCTGCTCTACAACTCCACTCTTAAGCCAATCTGGACGTATGGGGGAACGCGAGCAGAACCAACATAGACATCATACAGCGAGCCCAATCAAAGATCCTGCGAACTATCACTGGGGCACCATGGTATATTCGTAACCAAAACATCCACAGGGACCTCGGCATTCTCGCAGTAAAAGATGAAATAGACAAGCAAAAAGCGTCCTACAATGAAAAACTCTCTGTCCACCCAAATCCTCTAGCAAGGGTCTTGACTCGGGTCTCCAGCCGAACCCGCCTGCAACGTACAGACCTTCCAACCCAGCCATAACTTGTCAGGGCCACTGTCTCAGTCTACATGACTCCTAGTTAGGTTATAGTATAAGATTTGATACACCTATTGTTAGTCTCGTAAATGAGAAGATGTGACGCGGGGCGCGCACAAATAAATAAATATTAAACTAAATAAATAATGATAAACTAAATAAATAATAACAAACTGTAAATAAATAATAAGACACCATAATGACAATAGATAAAAATAATAATAATCCATAATAATAAAATCCATAATAATAATAAACTGTAAATAAATAACAATAATAAATAATACTAATCCCTAACACCCCAGACCCATAAACAACAACCCAGTGATAAAGGAGTTCAAATTCGAACAAAACCCGAGCGCGCGCCTAAATAAGCAAAGGGGCACTCTAAAACCCGAGCTCCGGCCACACTAAGTCGGGCAAATCCCGAGCATCGGCCACACTAATTCGGGCAAACCCACAGCCCGAGCGGGCACACCAAAACCAGCCAAGCGCTATATAAAGCGGGCCGCTGGCCTCAGATTATTCATTCAGTGGTCGGCGTCGACCAAGGTGGAAGTCACCAGCGAGCAGCAATCAAGCAGCAATTCAGGATTAGGAGCCAGCGGTAACAAGGAGTAAGACTATAACCACACTAAGTATCTTTGCTGACGGCTTCGTCCTATTTAAGCATATTACGTATCCTGCTGACGGCTTCGTCCTGCTATATCAACCCTACGTATCCTGCTGACGGCTTCGTCCTGCTTTATCAACACTACGTATCCTTGCTGACGGCTTCGTCCTATTTAAGCATATTACGTATCTCTGCTGACGGTTTCGTCCTGCTTTATCAACACTACGTATCTCTGCTGACGGCTTCGTCCTGCTATATCAACACTACGTATCCTTGCTGACGGTTTCGTCCTGCTTTATCAACACTACGTATCTCTGCTGACGGTTTCGTCCTACTTTATCAATCTTACGTATCCTGCTGACGGCTTCGTCCTGCGGTATCACTATTTCGCCCGCCAGGAGCCAGGGACCCCCTTACACGGAGACCGGACACGCGGAGCTTCCCCAGGACGCGGACGCTCGCCGGCGACTGCAGTGGATAATCGGCAACACCATCATTGCAGCCAATCGTATTACTCTGTTAAGAAAACTAATAAACTTCGTATATTTCTAAGCCTAATTAAGGTGAACCCTGAGCGTTATCACTGGGACTCGGGTCGGGAACTCCTCTCTAGCACCACTATCCTGAACTAAATAAATGTCCTGGATGACTCTGGCCCCACACTGACTATCCGAGGCAAGGCTGAACGTCACAAAGATTCAATAAATAAAAGCAAAGCATAAACAAACAAACAAACAAAAAAAAGAAAAAAAAAAATGGTTTGTCGAGTGCTTATGTCGAACACTTTCTTAGATATGTGGTAGAGTTATTTTAGGCTTGGCCAAGGGACAATGCTGATATTTTAAGTAGCATTGTCATGTAGGGCGGGTAAAGACTTGGGAAATTATTAACATCCAAAACTCCCAATAACATCGGAATCGTTAGTTTATCTGCACACGTGTCGGCGTGCATCCTTAACACCAATATAAATTCATTCATTTAATTAATTAATAGTCCATCTTTGATTTATTGTTGTGAATAAGACGCACTTATTAAATGTAGTAGCGTTTCGTACTATCCTGAGATAAAAGAACCCCGACCTACGGCAAGCTAGAACCGAGCCTAGCAAGAGTGCGCATCCCTAGCGAAGGAAGTACAAGGTCCTCTTTAGTAGTAATTACCACCCACTATTAAAAGGCCGGTAAGTTAAAAACCTTTTGAACTACGTACACTACACGTCTCACATATGAGGAGTTGTCAACGGTGCTCATAAGCATAGAAGCATGCCTTAAACTCACAACTTACGAAGAAAATCAGATTGCTGAATTTGAAGTTGTTGATGCGACATTAAAGCAACTTTAGACTGAATAAAACTGAAAAAAAAATTCGGTCCCTTTTTTTTTAAATTTGCAGACTTTTTTCCCAGTTTTTTTTCAAATCTGACCTGTTTTTGTGAAAAAATATTGGCATCACTGATGCCAGTACGTGCAAAAAATATTATAATTTTATTCTTTCTATGTCTGTTACGTTCAGTCAAGCCTCGGGTAGGTCAGGGCTGGCCAGGGTCATCCAGGACATTTATTTGATTCAGGAAAGTGGTGCTAGAAAAGGAATTTCCGACCCGAGTCCCAGTAATAACGCCGGTTTTAACCTCAACTAGGCTTAAAATATACTAAGTTTATTGATTTTTCTTGACAGAGTAACTGGTTCCGTAGACGGGGTGTTGATCGGTCCGGCGACTATCGACGAGCGTCCGTGTCCTGCGGGAAGGTGCCTCGTGTCCGGGGTCCGTGGGTGGTGCTTCCTGCCGTCCGGGTGGGATGATTGGGGATCCAGCGACGCGCCCCTTGTCCTCGGAAATACGTAGTGTTGGTCAATTAAGACGAGACCGTCAATAAGGATACGTAGTGTTAATGAAGTAGGACGGAACCGTCAGCGAGATACTTAGTGTTGAGCAAAATTAGGACGAAACCGTCAGCAGGATATTGGAGAAATGGGACGGAACCGTCAGCAGGACGAAACCGTCAGCGATGTATGAGAAATAGGACGAAACCGTCAGCAGGACGAAACCGTCAGCGAGTTGTGAGAAATAGGACGAAACCGTCTGCAGGACGAAACCGTCAGCGAGTTGTGAGAAATAGGACGAAACCGTCTGCAGGACGAAACCGTCAGCGAGGCGTAAGAGAAATAGGACGAAACCGTCTGCAGGACGAAACCGTCAGCGAGTTGTGAGAAATAGGACGAAACCGTCTGCAGGACGAAACCGTCAGCGAGGTATGAGAGAAAATAGGACGAAACCGTCTGCAGGACGAAACCGTCAGCGAGGTATGAGAGAAAATAGGACGAAACCGTCAGCGAAATACTTAGTGTTGAAAACTTAGGACGGAACCGTCAGCACAGACGAAGCCGTCAACCGATACCTAGTGTGGTTAAAGTCTTACTCCTTGTTACCGCTGCTTCCAATTCCTGTGTTGCTGCTTGCTTGCTGCGCGCTGGTGACTTCCACCTTGGTCGACTCCGACCACCGAATGATCCAACTGAGGCCAGCGGCCCGCTTTATATAGCGCTTGGCTGGTTTTGGTGTGCCCGCTCGGGCTGTGGGTTTGCCCGAATTAGTGTGGCCGGACGCTCGGGATTTGCCCGAATTAGTGTGGCCGGAGCTCGGGTTTAGAGTGCCCCTTTGCTTGGTTGGGCGCGCGCGCGCTCCCTGTTCGAATTTGAACTTCTTTATTGGTCTTGCTTATTTATTTTACAGTTTGTTATTAGTTATTATTTATTCATTTGTGCGCCCCCGCGTCACATGTCTTACCGAGATTTGATGAACCTTTCGATAGAGACAATAACCATGCTAAAAATCGACCGCAAAGTTTGAATTTTTCTAAAAACTACATGCTTTTTTTGCAACCCAAAAAAGGTTCAACTTTGAACACGTGTAACTTCTAAAATACTGAGCCGATTTGAATAATTTTTTGGATTCAACCATTTTGAACCATTACCTGTCGAGATTTGTATCTTTCCGGTAACTATGCTGCGTTGAGACTTCTTAGGACGGCGTCACTTGTAATTTTAAGGTTAGGACGAGCCCCAAATGTAAGATGAGATATACTAAACTTAGCTTTATTTATTATATTAAGATATGAGTATAATAGTTAGCGATGATTATTACAAGCTTAATTTTACAGTTTTCAGTTTTTTTAACATAGCTTTAATTTTCCTTCACTCTGTCGACTTCATCTGCTGACTTCTACTATAAACATTTGGTTTTCCGTCTCCATATAATTACAAATTCTTGGTTTAATAACACAGGCCGACAAAATCAGCTCGACCCTCTGACCCAGAAACCAGTATATACTTTTCCAAAGGTTTTCGGTGCGCTGAATCCGAATCCGAAGTCGAAATTTCCGAATTGGCTCTGGTTTCCGAGATATCCTAACCTAAAAGTGCAAAAACAGCGTTTTCTGCCTATATTTGAGGTTATGTAGCATCGAATTTGTTCTTTTACTGAAAATACTAAACAAACCATCTTAAAGTATAACCCTTGCCCTTTCAAATGCTGTTGAGTTTGATTAAATATCTGTTTTTTTCGCTGAGATATCGTACTTTGAAATTGATATAGAGTATTCTTTGTCGAGTGAGCTGCCTGACATTCCCCGCGATTTCGTTTATGGTCGTTTTATGGGCGCCATATTGTATTTTTTACTTACAAAAAATAAAAATCTAACATCAAATTTCATCATCAAATTTCAGAATTTTATCTCAGTTTGGTAAACAGACCCCGAAGACCCCCATATACCCAGTTTCAGCTTGATTAATTCGGTTAAATTTTTTGTTTTTACCAAATAAGTCGCAGCTGCGCCGAAAGCGAAGCAGGCAGCAGAGCGGTGTGTGTGCGGTGTGTGTACAGTGTGCATTCGCTATGTGAGCATACTACACTACTCTCCGAATGTGGCTCCGTTCTCTCTTGTTGCTCTGCTCTCGCTTTTTCTACTGCTCTCTTCTGTCGCTCTGCTGTTCCTCTGCTTTAATTCTGTTGCTTTTCTCTTGTCGCTTCGCTGCTGCTCCGCTATCGCTTCTCCTGCGGATCTCTGCTTCATTTCTGCTGGCTTACTACTTTTTCTGATTCTCTTCTTTAATCTGCTCGAGTACTGCTTTCCTTGAGAAGTACCAATACACCGTCTTACATGTATGTATAAAATAAATAGTTAGATTGGCGGCGGGCGTTCAGCGTCGTGTGCAAATTCAGACTAATTTTGTCCTCTCCTCCGTTCTCCGTCTCCCCGTCGTATGCCCTGCTCAGAAACGAGCGATCAGCTGATCGCCGCTCTCCCGTTATTGGGACAAGCAGCAAACTGAACATGCCGCCCGCCAATGCTAGACGTAGCATTAAACATCTCGCTTGTCCGGTCCATCCTGACAGGTGGGGTTAGAAAATAGTATGGAGTAAATAAGACAAGAAGTGTGCGCAAGAACAATTCATTATGATTGAGGTGAGTAATTGAGAGCGCTTAAGAACGGATTGGAAGCGGACACAGTTTTGACACTTATCGTTTTAAATAACCCTGTTTGGTTTTAAGCGTTACTAAGCGGACTAACGCATCCGTCCCTGGGTGCAACTTGACGACACGTCCTAGCAACCATTGTGATGGCGGAAATCAGTCATCCTTGATGATGACAAGGTCGTTGAGCCTCCTACCACCACTTGGGTGTCTGCTGTAGATGAGCTAGCCAGTCTTGACTCCAGGCCTTCCAGAAATTCTGCATCATTGTTTGATGAGTAAGTAACTGCTCCACGAAGGACTTGGACTGTGGTCGATATTCCGGAGGCGCCAGCATGGAGTCCCAAATCAAAAAATGAGCCGGCGTGAGCACCTCTAGGTCTGCATCAGACTTGAGAGGCCAAGCCGGCCGTTGCAACTTTATAGATTTTGCGCCAAAATGGGTTTTGCTAAGTTCAGTTAAATGGTTAATCGGCTCAATCGCACAGTGTTGGGCTACAATCGATTCCTGGCTACAAACTTCTCTCGGCTTCACAGGTTAAAAACATATTTCGTTCTCCTGCGTAGTTCTCGATGTTTGCCTCTCGCTCTGCCCTTCACATATTTCAAACTATGGATCCCGCCATGAACGAAAATACGTGGAAAAGTCGAATTAAAAGATCGAATACAGTCCTAATTGACTTGATAACGGCAAATACAATATTTTGGGAATCGGGAAATTATATGAATTTTCATTAAAAGACCTGGGACGAAAAAGTAAAATTAAAAATAAGGATGCAGGACTGTCGAAGGGAAAATTGGCCACTTTTGCATCTCGTTATGCAACTGGCATAGAACATGGGTATGGCCATTGTTGCAATCATGTTTCTCAACAGAACACGGATCCCGCACTTGCTTAAAAGAGCCCATATACAATCATCCAAGCTCCTTAGACATGTACTATGAGCAGTCCAAGGCAGGCGCAGCCGCCGGAACGCCTGTCAATAGCTTTGGGACAATTATTAATCTAAAACAAGTCATAAAAAGATGAATGTGTGTATTGTTTCAAATTTTGCCAGTTGTCTACAAAGTATAGCACGGTATCCAGAGAGAAGAAAACTGTTGCAAAGCAAGGAGAGAGAGCGAGAGGCAAATAGTTTGAAACAGCTTGTTACCTAGGTCTGTTCCAAAGGGTGGTATCCAGTACAGTTTAGAAAATACTAGAACGGTGCAAGATTTAGGAGATTTTTAGTTTTAGTATTTCCATAACGCGTAGCGAAAAAGAATAAATAATTTAATAATACTGTCTGTCGCCAACGTTTGCCTCTCGCTCTGCCCTTCAAATATTGCAAACTATGGATCCCGGCATGAACAAAAATGCGTGGAAAAGTCGAATTAAAAGAGCGAATACAGTCCTAATTGACTAGATAAAGGCAAATACAACATATTGGGAATCGGGAAATTATATGAATTTGCATTAAAAGACCTGGGACGAAAAAGTAAAATTAAAAATAAGGATGCAGGACTGTCGAAGGGAAAATGGGCCACTTTTGCATCTTGTTATGCTACTGGCATAGGTCATGGGTATGGCCACTTGTGCAATCATGTTTCTGAACAGTACATGGATCCCGCACTTGCTTAAAAGAGCCCATATACAATCATCGGAGTTCCTTAGACATGTACTATGAGCAGTCCAAGGCAGGCGCAGCCGCCGGAACGCATGTCAATAGCTTTTTTTTTTTTTGGAACGAAGTTCCTTATGGCGCGGTATGAGTTTGGCGGAGGAGGGCTAGCCGAGAAAAACCGTAACGTAACGTTAAACGGCTCTCCGGCTCTCTGTCTTCTTCTTGTTGGTGTTCTGGCAGGGAGGAGCCAAGTGCCCGGCTAGCTCAGTCGGTAGAGCATGAGACTCTTAATCTCAGGGTCGTGGGTTCGAGCCCCACGTTGGGCGAAGAAAATTTTTTGTAATATTTTTTCTATTCTTTATTCTTGAATTTACTTAGTAGATTAAAATAATCATTTTGTCTCTCTGCGGTTCTTGTCTGGAGTGCCGGAACAATTTTCTCAAGACACAAACCTTATTAAAACATTGAATTTGTGTTGAACTTTTTTGACAATGTGGCGTATTTTTGCGCTCGTGGTAAAATTAAATAAAAAACGTAGACAAAACAAAACAAGAATTATCGAAAAACACTTAAAATTAGTCTTATATTTTTGTTATTTCATGTTTTTGTCTATTCATGTGGTTAATTTCGGTTTTAATTTGATCAAAATCGGACGACTTTCATTCAAATAGCTTCAAAACTGAGGGACTAGTTTGCGTAGAAACGGACAGGCGGACAGGCGGACAGACGGACATGGCTAGATCGACTCTGCTGTTGATGCTGATCATCAAATATATATTTACTTTATAGAGTCGGAAATGTTGCAAACTTCTGACTAACATTATAATACATTATAATATATAACATTCACAGCTATGTATTTTCTTCTACATTTAACGATCGTTTCTATTGCAGCTATATGATAAAGAAGTCCGATTTTTATAAAGTTAAGATCGTAATACTTTGGCCATATCTCAAATTATATGAAAATGAGTTAAAAATTGGGTAAGGTTTCATTTTGATACCCTTGCGGGGTATTATAATTTTAGTCAGAAGTTTGCAACGCAGTGAAGGAGACATTTCCGACTATATAAAGTATATGTATTCTTGATCAGCATCAACAGCAGAGTCGATCTAGCAATGCACTGTGGTCGATCCCATAGGCCAAAAATAAAAAAACGGCTCTCCGGCTCTCTGTCTTCTTCTTGTTGGTGTTCTGGCAGGGAGGAGCCAAGTGCCCGGCTAGCTCAGTCGGTAGAGCATGAGACTCTTAATCTCAGGGTCGTGGGTTCGAGCCCCACGTTAGGCGAAGAAAATTTTTTGTAATATTTTTTCTATTCTTTATTCTTGAATTTACTTAGTAGATTAAAATAATCATTTTTCGCCTTCATTTACTCCTGTCTCTCCTTCATTGACCTCCATCTCGTCATGCCTGCTAAACAGTACACATGCCAAAGGAACTTCGTTCCTCACGCGTGTCCCTAGACACACACTGCTTTTTTTTTTTTTTTTTTTATGCTTTGCTTTTATTTATTGAATCTTCTCATTTATGAGACTAACAATAAGTGTATCAAATCTTATACTATAACCTAACTAGGAGTCATGAAGACTGAGACAGTGGCCCTGACAAGTTATGGCTGGGTTGGAAGGTCTGTACGTTGCAGGCGGGTTCGGCTGGAGACCCGAGTCAAGACCCTTGCTAGAGGATTTGGGTGGACAGAGAGTTTTTCATTGTAGGACGCTTTTTGCCTGTCTATTTCATCTTTTACTGCGAGAATGCCGAGGTCCTTGTGGATGTTTTGGTTACGAATATACCATGGTGCCCCAGTGATAGTTCGCAGGATCTTTGATTGGGCTCGCTGTATGATGTCTATGTTGGTTCTGCTCGCGTTCCCCCACAGCTGGGAGCCATACGTCCAGATTGGCTTAAGAGTGGAGTTGTACAGCAGGACCTTGTAGTCCAGACACAAGGGCGATCGTGAGTTTATAATCCAGTGGAGGCTGCTGGCTTTCAGTTTTAGGTGCAGTTTCTTGCATTCGATATGTCTACGCCATGTTAGACGTCTGTCGAGGTGGATGCCGAGATACGTTACTTCATTAACTTGGGGGATCTGCGTGCTATTCATACAGAGCGGAGGGCAAGTTTGTCTGTTAAGGGTAAACGTTATGTGTTTACACTTTTGTTCGTTTATTTTAATACGCCAGTCAGTGGTTGGCGAGTTGGGTTGTTGCACGGACTGGGCATCTGGAGCGGCTAAGGATCGCAGTGTCGTCGGCGAAGGTGGATGTTGTTAGTCGGTCGCTCGTGGGAATATCTGCTGTGTAGAGGACGAATAAGGTTGGCCCAAGTGCGCTACCTTGTGGGACCCCAGCTTCGATAGTGTAGCTGTCGGAAATTGTTGTGTTACATCTTACTGCGAAGGCTCTATTGTAGAGGTAGGATTCAAGGAGTTTATGAGTGTACCCGGGCAAGTGTGTTTTAATTTTATGCATGAGACCTTTGAGCCAGACGCGGTCGAATGCTTGAGATACGTCGAGGAATATCGCGCTGCAATATTCCCTATGTTCGAAGGCTGTGCGAATTTCTGATGTTATTCTGTTTACTTGCTCTATAGTTCCGTGCTTTTCTCTGAAGCCAAATTGATGGGCTGGGATAATGTTGTGGGCTCCCATATATGGTATTATGCGCGTTAGAAGGCATTTTTCGAATAATTTGGACAAGCATGATAATAAACTTATTGGTCTGTAAGATGACGGAATCGTGTGATCTTTTCCGGGCTTCGGTATCATTATAATAATTGACTTTTTCCATTTCCTTGGATAGTAGCCGAGACTTATGATTCCATTGAAGAGTTTACAGATGACCTCAATAGCACAGTACGGAAGTTCCATTATCATTTTTGTAGTTATCAGGTCACCGCCTGGAGCCTTTTTTGGTTTTAGCTCCCTGATGACTTTTGTGATCTCGTTCGGCTGAAATGTAGTTGGCGTGGATTCAGTTTCGAGGTGGATTTGCGGAGGAACATAATCATTAGCTGCGGGGTTCGGCTGGAAGACGCCTCTGAGATGTAAGGCAAATGATTCGGCTCTATCTTTGTCGCCCAGCACCCTGAGGAATTCCTTATAGGGGTGACGGTTTGAATTGGAGAGCTTAGATTTGGGTGAGCCCTCCACAAGGGATGCTTTGTACTAGTTGGCGAGAGTTTTCCAATATATTTAAGTTGTTCATTTTCAGTTTCTTGCTTCAGGGCCCGGTTTAGATTGCGGGTGGCTTCCGTAAGACGTTGCTTTGAGCATGGCGATCTGCTGGTTTGCCACGCTCGTCGCAGACGCCTCTTTTCCTGAACCAGCTGTTCGATTTGCCGGTTGGTTTTGTACTTCTTAAATTCCCCATCTTTCCGTATAGGGGTTGAGATCCTGGCTGCTGTGACGAGTACCTCTTCCAGGGCGGAGGAGGAGCAGTCGATGTCCGCTTCGATATTTAGTTGGGGAGTTAGCTCAATGTGGGAACTCACATACTTTCTGTATTTCATGCAGTTAGTGTTGTGCGACGTCAGCCTGTAGGGGTGGTCCGCAATTTCTGGGCTTTGAAGAAGGCTTATCAACAAGGGCGAGTGGTCAGATGAGAGATCCGGTAGTGCTATGGCGCTTATTAGATTGCGTGGGATGTTTTTTGTCACCGCGAAATCAATTAGATCTGGGATCTTTTTTGGGTCTGCAGGCCAATATGTGGGGCTACCAGGAGAAACGTAGTCCAGTTTATTGCTCACCTTTATAAGTGCATTATACAGTTGCCTTCCCTTGGGAGTCACGAGGCGTGATCCCTAGTGCGTGTGTTTGGCGTTGTAGTCTCCTGCGGCTATGAAGCGATCCCCCAGAGTGTTGTAGAAGTCCATGAATTGACCTTCAGAGATATTAAATCGAGGTGGGCAGTAGACAGCGGCAATGCAAAGGTTTCCGTTTCCTGAGTTCACTTTTATGGACGTGGCTTGCAGGTAATTTTTTGCAAACCTTTGATGAAAGTGGTGTTTGATGCGTTCTCTGATTAAGATGCCCGTTCCGCCGTGTGCCTTGCCATCCGGATGATCTGTGCGGTAAAAGATATAACCTCTTATATGGAAGTTATATCTCCCTGTGAGGTGCGTTTCAACCAGCAGCATGGCGTCGATGTGATTTACGTTTAGGAATTGAGTTATTTCAAGTTTATGCCGTGAAATGCCGTTGGCATTCCACATGGATATACGTAGATTAGTCATTTATTTTTTGGACTGTTGTGCTACAAGCAACTGAATTACCATGTTCTGGTTCTGAACAAGGGTTTGCATGGTTGTTTTCATGAATGACATAAGTTCCATCATACTTTGTTGCATGGTGAACATCATAGATTCCAATTTGCTTTGCGCCTGCCCTGGAACCTGCTGAGCATTTTCTGAGTGAGGCTGGGGTGGATTTTCCATGCCTGTTCTTAGTGCTTTGGCGTAGGAGATTCCCTTGGTTGTATTTAGCTGCCCAAATGATGATCTGGCTGCCTTGGCGAAAAATACGTCTGGCGTACTTTTTGAGTTGTAATACACATTTTGTGTATGTTGTTGGTGCGTAGCTGTCGCTCGTCGCATGCGACTCTTCAGCTCCTTGTAGACCGCACAGCCTCTGTAGTTTGCCGTATGGTTTCCTCCACAGTTGCCGCATTTTTTCATTTGGGGGTCTTCTTTGTTTGCGGGGCAGTTTACGGAGTTGTGGAAGTCTCCGCAGACTACGCAGACCGTCCGAAGTGTGCAGTATGTCTTGGTGTGTCCATACTCTTGGCAGTTTGTGCATTGAACAGGGCCGTTGCGTTTGTGGGGTTCTTCCACGGTGATTCTTCGATGCAGTAAGACCTGCAGCTTGTAGATCGGGTGCACTTCGTTTTTCTTTAAGGCTTTGCTATCTGGTTCAAGCTCGACCTTGAAAAGTGGTTGTGGTTTTTTGTTTCTGTTAACAATATTGCTAACATTTTTGGCACAGAAGCCCCTGGCCTTAAGGGCTTCTTGAATTTCAGAGGGGGTGACGTCAGGTTCTATACCTTTTAGCACAACTTGCAGTCCCTTGCTGCTTTTTAGTTGATAGGTGTAAAAGTTCTTCTTTGTGTCTTCCAGGTACTTAGACACAGCTCGGAAGTGTTCTTCGGACTTCGTTTGAACCTTTGTTTCGTGTATGTTCCCTTTAATAAGCGGAACAACATGGAAATTCTCGTCCCCGACCAGCGCAACAATTTTGTTGACCAGGGCGCTTGAACTTTTTCTCTTATGTAAATAGGTGGGGGCTTAGGTTTCCTTTGGGTCTCCTGCCCCAACTCTGGTTGGTTGTTGTCATCCTCTGCTAAGATGGAGTAACGGTTTTCATTGGAGCTCCTCGTTTGGTCGGTGTTTTTGTTGGTTCGGTTGATCTTTGGTTTGTTACCAACCGTGTTGAGTGGACTAAGCTTGCGCTTAATCTGGATGTAGCAGTCCATACCGGTCTGTATAGCCGGGACCGCTTGTTGCTTATCGGAGCTAACTGATTTTGTTGGCATTTTATTTTGTTCTGCAGCCGTTGGGACCGAACTCGCAATATTGGTAGTTATTGGTATTGGTATTGGTGGTAATTTTGCTGCAACTGCAGTAGTTGTAGCACTGCTTGTTGTTGGAGCTTCATTCAGCGAAGCCGGCGGTGGTGGGGTTTGGCATTGGTAACTCCAAGATGCGGGAGTTGGGGTGAGCAGAGAGGGTGAGCAAGAGCTGCCTCTCTTGCTGTCGACGGTCAGTAGAGTCGAGTTGCTCTTTGTCGACTTCTGATTTTGATCTATATCGCGAGTTGAGAAATAAGAGTAGCAAGCATTTCTTGGGTTGACGGAGCTTCTACGCTCATTCTTTTGATCGCTGCTCATTTTTTGAGCTTGTAATGCGTGGCACTTATTTGTTTAAATTAAATAAGCACTTGTATTAATCATAACACTAGTTATTAGTTTAATTGTTAGCGTCTTTTCGCACTGTTTGGACTGATCCAGTATAATATTCTTTAAGTTTCCACTATTTCATCCACTATTTTAAATTGTTTTCCCGGAGCTCGCGCGAGACCACGTCCGCTCTATGCGGGAGTTGAATACGTCTCTAAAACAATACATAAAAAGATGAATGTGTGTGATGTTTCAAATTTTGCCGGTTGTTTACAAAGTATGACTGCATCATTGGCCCTCAAAAAATGCCGAGCAACGACTAGAAAGAGCGGTCACACTTCAAAAGAATAAACATTTTTGCGCTGCGTGACAACTTTATTTGCTGGATACTGAGCTTATGACCGCATCATTTGGCTTAAAAAAATGCCGATCTACAAGTAGAAAGAGCGGTCACACTTCAAAAAAATAAACATTTATTTGCTGGATACTGAGCCTTATTAAGCACGGTATCCAGAGAGAAGAAAACTGTTGCAAAGCAGTGAGAGAGAGCGAGAGGCAAATAGTTTGAAACAGCTTGTCACCTAGGTCTGTTTCAAAGGGTAGTATCCAGTACAGGTTCGAAAATACTAGAAAGGTGCAAGACTTAGGAGATTATTTGAGGGCGCGCATTTAGTATTTCCATAACGCGTAGCGAAAAAGAATACAATTTTTAATAAAACTCGCTGTCTCCAACGTTTGCCTCTCGCTCTGCCCTTCACATATTTCAAATTATGGATCCCGGCATGAACAAAAATGCGTGGAAAAGTCGAATTAAAAGAGCGAATACCGTCCTAATTGACTTAATAAAGGCAATTACAATATTTTGGGAATTGGGAAATTATATGAATTTGCATTAAAAGACCTGGGACGAGAAAGTAAAATTAAAAATAAGGATGCAGGACTATCGAAAGGAAAAATGGGCCACTTTTGCATCTCGTTATGCAACTGGCACAGGACAGCTTCTCCTTCTTGGGTATGGGCACTGGTTCCAACATGTTTCTCCCTAAACGGAACACCCACCCATGCCTAAAAGAGCCGCCGGAACGCATGTCAATAGCTTTGGGACAATTAATAATCTAAAACAAATCATAAAAAGATGAATGTTAGGGATGTTTCAAATTTTGCCGGTTGTCAACAAAATATGACTGCATTATTGGCCCTCAAAAAATGCCGAGCAACGAGTAGAAAGAGCGGTCACACTTCAAAAGAATAAACATTTTTGCGCTGCGTGACAACTTTATTTGCTGGATACTGAGCTTTAAAATTTGTATTCCATTTCGCTTCGCGTTATGGAAATACTAAAACTAAAAATCTCCTAAGTCTTGCACCCTTCTAGTATTTTCAAACCTGTACTGGGTACCACCCTTTGAAAAAGACCTAGGTGACAAGCTTTTTCAAACTATTTGGCTCTCGCTCTCTCTCACTGCTTTGCAACAGCTTTCTTCTTTTTGGATACCGTCCTTAAATTTGCACAAGTGTTTCGATATTACGATTTCAAACGATATCGATTACAGTTTGCATAAAAAAAATTCCAACTCATTGTAAAAAATCGATTTAAAATTATACAACATTGTAAATAATCAATTTAAAATTATATAAATTTAGTCTAAAATTTGTCCGGACAACAAATTTAAAAAAGGACAGATTTCCGGATAGGGGATGTTTGAAATTTCTTCCGGAGCAGTTAAAAACAGGTCAGATCTGTCCGGAAAAAGGCCAAATTGGCATCACTGCACCCAACTCATTGAGTGTTCCTATACATTGCCATACTAGTCTGGAAACAATCTTATGTGCACTGAGTGCTCTGATTGCTGCCTGACTATCTGAGAAAATGGCTATGTCTCTCCGATTGTAACCCCGCTCAATATTGAACGAGGCACATCTCTCTATCGAATGTAACTCCGCTTGAAAGATACTGGTGAATTTTCCTAGAGGTTCGTGATATTTTAGTCGGGGTCCGCAGACACCGTCAGTGTACCATCTAATAGCATGTGGTTTCACATCGTAGGTGGTAGACATATTGGTCGACTCCGACTTATTGCTAAGCTCCGTTTTGAAGAGCTTATCAACGCTAAACTTGTCCAATTGAACATCCTGCGGATATTCTAATAACAGGTCAGTTGCAGTCGCAGCCGAGTCAGCTGGTCTTGCCCCTGTTCTCCTCATGGTAGATCTGCGCGCACTGTGCTTGATATGCAAGTGCAGTGGTGGAAGCCCGAGCAGCACATCCAGAGCAGTGGACGGGCAAGTGCGCATAGCGCCCGAGATGCACGTGCAGGCAAGTCTCTGGAGTTTGCCCAGTTGCCTTCTTGTGACATCAAGGTCAGCGCGATTCGCCCAAACCGCAGCCCCGTAGCTGACTAAGGGCCTCACCATAGCAACATACATCCACACTAGGATCTTTGGAGATACTCCCCAATTTTTCCCTGCAAGAGATCTACAGCTCATTAGGGCCATAGTGGCCTTGCGAACGGCATGTTCCACATGCTGTCTCCACATTAGTCGCTTGTCTAGGATGACTCCCAGATATTTGACTTCAGTGGAGATCGGAATCTCTGCGCCCCCAATGGCTATGGGCCGAATGGATTTCAGCTTGTAGCGATTGGTGAAGGCGACCACAGTGGTTTTCGCTGGATTGATATTCAGCCCCACGTTTCTGCACCAGTCTAAGCCAAGTCTTAGGCCCAGTGTGATCCTGTCGCACAATGTGCTCTCAAAATTTCCTTTACATACTAGATATCATCGGCATAGCCTTGACATTCAAACCCATTTGCTGTAAGTTTAACTAGCAGCTCGTCCACCACGAGGCTCCAGAGTAGTGGTGATAGGACACCCCCCTGCGGACAGCCTCTAGTGGTTTGAGCTCTAACAGTCACACTGTTGACAGTGACTTCTGCTATTCTGCTATCAAGGAGTTTGCCCAGCCAGGTCGTGAGACCCGACTCAACTCCCCTTCTACAGAGTGCTCTTACCACAACGTCATGAGCTGTGTTATCAAAAGCACCGTCTATGTCCATAAAGGCACAAAGAGCTACCCCTTTGGCTTTTACAGAGCGCTGTATACTGTCAACCAGGCTCAAGAGAGCCGATTCAGTAGACTTTCCTTCTCTATAGGCATGCTGATTCGCATGCAGAGGCCTTCAAACAAAGTGCTAGTTTCTAGTGTGGTTGTCCGCAATCTTCTCAAGGGTTTTCAGCAGGAAGGAGGTTAGGCTGATCGGCCTGAAGGATTTGGGATGAAAGGGGTCTTTCTTCCCAACCTTCGGGATAAAGATCACCCTAGCCGTTCTCCATGCCCTAGGAATGTAACCCATTGCTAGGCTCCCTCGGAAAATACTTATAAGGAACAGCATTAGCTGTTCGACACCCTTCTGAAGATGGATGGGTAAGATTCCATTCACCCCCGGAGCCTTGTAGGGGCTGAGTGTACTCAACGCCCACCTGATCTTTTGTTCAGTTACGATTGCTGCAGCCAGGCTCCAGTTAGGTCTCCCGTTGGGGATCCTTTCGTAACTGTTGTCTATATCGGAGATGGTTCTGCACATGGGGAAGTGAGTTTGCAGGAGAAGTTCTGCTTTCTCCTCCTCGTCCTCGGTGAATGACCGCCCTCTTCAGACAAAGTTCAGAAAGTACTTTGCCTTTTGAAATTGCCCTAAACACTCTAGCCGCAGGTGCGGCTTGCTCTATGGTGGAACAGAATTTCCGAAAGTGAGCACGCTTACTGAACCGGATTTCTTTGTTATATTCTGTCAGCTTTTTGGTGTATAGTTCCCAATTGGCACTGTTCTTTTTAGCTGTGTTAAACAGCTTTCTGACTTCTGCACGAAGTAGTCCTAGTTTCCTATTCCACCAGGGATTGTCCCTACTGGACTCTATGGATTTTTCGGGACAGCTTGTGACGTTCAGTTTGCCTCGGGTAGTCAGTGTGGGGCCAGAGTCATCCAGGACATTTATTTAGTTCAGGATAGTGGTGCTAGAGAGGAGTTCCCGACCCGAGTCCCAGTGATAACGCTCAGGGTTCACCTTAATTAGGCTTAGAAATATACGAAGTTTATTAGTTTTATTAACAGAGTAATACGATTGGCTGCGACGATGTTGTTGCCGATGATCCACTGTAGTTGCCGGGTCTCCGTGTAAGGGGGTTTCCTTGGCTCCTGGGGCGAAACGTTGATACCGTGGGACGAAGCCGTCAGCAGAGTACGTAAGGGGGAATACCGTAGGACGGAGCCGTCAGCAAAGTTCGTCAGGTCAGTACCGCAGGACGAAGCCGTCAGCAGAGTACGTAAGGTTGATATAGCAGGACGAAGCCGTCAGCAGAGATACGTAGTATAGTTGAATAGGACGAGGCCGTCAGCAAGGATACGTAGTGTTAATATAGCAGGACGAAGCCGTCAGCAAAGATACGTAGTGTTGATATAGCAGGACGAAGCCGTCAGCAGAGATACGTAGTGTTGTTAAAGCAGGACGAAGCCGTCAGCAGAGATACGTAGTATGGTTAAATAGGACGAGGCCGTCATCAAAGATACGTAGTGTTGTTAAAGCAGGACGAAGCCGTCAGCAGGGATACGTAGTATGGTTAAATAGGACGAGGCCGTCAGCAAAGATACGTAGTGTTGTTGAAGCAGGACGAAGCCGTCAGCAGGGATACGTAGTATGGTTAAATAGGACGAGGCCGTCAGCAAAGATACGTAGTGTTGTTAAAGCAGGACGAAGCCGTCAGCAGGGATACGTAGTATGGTTAAATAGGACGAGGCCGTCAGCAAAGATACGTAGTGTTGATAAAGCAGGACGAAGCCGTCAGCAGAGATACTTAGTGTGGTTATAATCTTACTCCTTGTTACCGCTGGTTCCTAGTCCTTGGTTGCTGCTTGATTGCCGCTCGCTAGAGACTTCCGTCTTGGTCGACGCCGACCACTGAATGCCTAATCTGAGGCCAGCGGCCCGCTTTATATAGCGCTTGGCTGGTTTTGGTGTGCCCGCTCGGGCTGTGGGTTTGCCCGAATTAGTGTGGCCGATGCTCGGGATTTGCCCGACTTAGTGTGGCCGGAGCTCGGGTTTTAGAGTGCCCCTTTCCTTGGTTGGGCGCGCGCGCGCGCCCTGTTCGAATTTGAACTTCTTTATTGGTCTTGGTTATTATGGATGGGTATTTGTTATTATTATTTATTTACAGTTTTGTTATTATAGATTATTATGTTTTATTATTTATTTTACAGTTTGTTCTTAGTTATTATTTATTCATTTGTGCGCCCCCGCGTCACACTCCCCCCTCCTTTGGGGAGTGACGTTTTATCGTCACAAAATTTCCCCTGTTGGAGGTAATTCGCCACCATGTGTTTCCATCCCTCTCCAACCAGCGCTGTTGGGTCCTCTTCTTCTTCTGGGCCAGGGTTGCCCTTATATTTGTCATTATCTCATCTGAGATTCGGGCTCCCTCAGGCACTGTCCATCCTGATAAGCTTGCCGTGTTGTCAGTGTGGAGCTCCAGGACGTCTCGATCCGGTGAATTATCCCGCGGCGTTATGTCCCTCGATGCCGTGCCCATGATTGCGGCTGTCCGGAAGTTTATGAGAGTGGTCGGTGTCTCTGTTGTTCGTCTTCCATGGCTTTGTCCTGTAGTCTGTGCTGTTGTCGTCATCGGTTTGTTCGTTGTTCGTGTTCCTTGGCTGCTCCGTGGGTGTCCACCGCTAGTCCTCGGAAGGTGTGCCACTCTGGTCCGGCCACTTCGGACGATCTCCGTCATCGGTTGGGCCTTTCCTTCGTTGTTCCCCTCCCTCGGGTTCGCTCCGCCAGTGTTTCCCGTTGGGGTTTTGGCATTCCCGCTCCGGCCCTGTTGGACGATCCCCGTCTGCATCGGGACCGTTGCGGGATAGCCCGTCCCCCTCTGGCCTTGTGGGTGGGTCGTTTCGGATCGTCGCGGCTCGCCTCCCTTGTGTTTCGTGTCCCCTTCCTCCTTTCGTTTTCGTTTCCTCGTCTTTCCAACTCCAGTCCGCCGCATCTCAGCACGCTCTCTGCTCCTGCCAGGAAATCCATACCCAAGCGGATCCCTCCTTCTACGTTTGGTAGGATCATGAATGTTATTTCAAATCTCCTTCCTCCGAACTCCACGTTTGTCTCGAACCCTCCCATCGCCTTCTGCCGTGATCCGTCGGCCAGTGATATCTCTGCATGCATCCTGTTCCACCTTCCTTCTTCTCTCAGATCTTGGAACATATTTCTGCTTATCGCGCTATTTGTCGCTCCGGTGTCTATTATGCCCTTGGCACTCCTACACCCTACTCCGAATTGCGCTACTATCTGGTAGCCGTCGCATTTCATATCACCTGCCGCTGGACCTATTCTTCTTGCCTGAGCTGCCAGCTCTACCCGCTCAGGCCTCCGTCGTTTCCCGACCTGGCCTGGCAACATTCTATTGTTCTGACTTCGTTTCTTCCGCACACCCAGCAGAACATCCTTGGTGGGTTGCCGCATGTGCGTGCCGTATGACCGGTTCCGCCGCATCGCATGCATATTTCTGGCCTTAGCGGTTGCGGTCCTGCTTTCCCGGTTTGTGTTTCCATTTGTTCGAATTCCTCAACTTCCTCGGCTAGCTTGAGGAACTCCGTCAGCGTTGTGAATCCGTTCCTTCTTGTGTATAGCTTTAGCTTGCTCCTACAGTTCTTGTACACCCAGTCTAGCTTTTCCGTTTCCGACAGTTTCGTGAACCTCATAAGCTTCCTCAGGTTCATCGCGTATTCCCTTACTGGCTCGTTCTCTCTCTGTCTTAACTGCGCTATCTGGGTCTCCAGCTGTTCTCCGTATCGTGGTGGTAGAAAGTACTCCAATAGTTCCGTTCGTAACTGTATCCACGAGGTGATCCTTGTTGGTGTCGTGTTCCACCAGTCTATGGCGCTTCCTTCCAGTATAAACGGCATTGTTTGGACCAGCTGATCATGATGGAGTCCATATCCGGTGGCCCATTGCTCCATTTTTTCTAGGAATTCTAGCGGGTTGGACGTTCCTTGGTACCTGATATCCCAATTTCGCACCTTGTCAATTATCACTGTCTCCTTCCTTCCTTCCATTTTTGGTTCCATCTCGTTGTCCATCCTTGTTTTTTACTTCCGTCACTATGATTTCCGGTATCCTGGTGGGACTTTTCTCTTTCCTGTATTTTTCTGCCAGCAGTGTCAGCTTCTTCCTTACTGTTTCTGCGTGGTCCGTCCTTTTCGAAAAAGCAGCCAATGTTTTCCGTAAATCCTCGTTCTTTCCTGTTGCGTCCAGTCCGAACTCACTTGCGTATTCTATCAGTTCGGGTTTTGTTGCCATATATACCCAACTGGACATCACTCTCTCGGCGTCGGTTTCCTCTAATCACCACTTAAACCTGTTCGGGCGCCACCTGTGACGTTCAGTTTGCCTCGGGTAGTCAGTGTGGGGCCAGAGTCATCCAGGACATTTATTTAGTTCAGGATAGTGGTGCAAGGATACGTAGTGTTAATATAGCAGGACGAAGCCGTCAGCAAAGATACGTAGTGTTGATATAGCAGGACGAAGCCGTCAGCAGAGATACGTAGTGTTGTTAAAGCAGGACGAAGCCGTCAGCAGAGATACGTAGTATGGTTAAATAGGACGAGGCCGTCATCAAAGATACGTAGTGCTGTTAAAGCAGGACGAAGCCGTCAGCAGGGATACGTAGTATGGTTAAATAGGACGAGGCCGTCAGCGAAGATACGTAGTGTTGTTGAAGCAGGACGAAGCCGTCAGCAGGGATACGTAATATGGTTAAATAGAACGAAGCCGTCAGCAAAGATACTTAGTATGGTTATAGTCTTACTCCTTGTTACCGCTGGCTCCTAATCCTGAGTTGCTGCTTGATTGCTGCTCGCTGGTGACTTCCACCTTGGTCGACGCCGACCACTGAATGAATAATCTGAGGCCAGCGGCCCGCTTTATATAGCGCTTGGCTGGTTTTGGTGTGCCCGCTTGGGCTGTGGGTTTGCCCGAATTAGTGTGGCCGATGCTCGGGATTTGCCCGACTTAGTGTGGCCGGAGCTCGGGTTTTAGAGTGCCCTTTTCCTTGGTTGAGCGCGCGCGCGCGCCCTGTTCGAATTTGAACTTCTTTATTGGTCTTGGTTATTATGGATGGTTATTTGTTATTATTATTTATTTACAGTTTTGTTATTATGGATTATTATGTTTTATTATTTATTTACAGTTTTGTTATTATGGATTATTATGTTTTATTATTTATTTTACAGTTTGTTCTTAGTTATTATTTATTCATTTGTGCGCCCCCGCGTCACAAGCTTGAATGATATGCATCCAAGATTGTGTCTCCTAATTCTCTTGAGAGTTGCTCCAGATTCTCTGGAGACGATACTCTCCTACTATGATTCAGTCTGCTCAGATTTAATCCCAAACAGGACTGATAGGCTGGCCAGTCAGTCCGTCGTGGATTCCTGATAGCCCTGCTGAATCTAAGGATGAACAGGATGATCCTGTGATCCGACATTGACGGTTCTGAGGAGACCTTCCAGTTGCGAATCAACCGGGAGCCCCCCTCATTCCCGAAAGTGATATCCAGTACTTAGCTCTGGTTTTAGTAATGAATGTGGGTTCGGCCCCCACATTGAAAACAGTAAGATGCCTAGATAAAAGATAATCTAGTAAACACTCACCTCTACTCTTGTTGTCCGTGCTGCCCCATGCAACATTGTGCGCATTGGCATCACACCCTAGCAGTAGGGGTAGCCTTTTGCTGGTGGGGGGCATCCGTCACGTCTCCTGGGAAGTATGCCGACGCCACCACAATACTCTCGTGTTCGCTAGTGATCATCACCGCAACTAGATCTCTGTTGAGAAATTGAGAGAGACAAAGAAAGTTAATATCTTTTCGCACCAAGATACAAGCTCTCGGTGATGCCTTCTTTCCGTCTGCAATAGTTTGCATACTCACTTTACTTAGGCCGCAGATCCTGCCGCTGACGACCCAAGGCTCCTGGATGAGCACCAGCCCCAGGTCAGACCTGGAGACCAACCTGCCGATGACAGCCGAGGCTGCCCTGGCGTGATGCAGGTTGATCTGTGCCACGCTGGTGACCCCCATCCTTAGAGCTCTTCTTCACCCTCCGAGAGCGTGTAGGGGCCAGATCGAAAGACTAGTGAATAATATAATATAATATAATATATAATATATAATATAAATGTAAATATAAAATTTGAATATTAATATAAATAATCTAATATCGATAAGACCACCTTATCTAGCAAACCATGAATATCGGTTGCTGATTTTATTTTGCCTGCAATGGCAACGCTCGCCAATTACATATTACTATTTTCTACCTCCTCTTCCTCTACTTCTTCGCCCACCAATAGCGAGAGCGCTAAGAGAGGATTTGGTAAAGGTCCCGTTGCTTTGGCTCGCGAGCTTTTCAAGAACCACGCTGCTGTACCGAAAGCTCGGTAAAGCGCATCACTTGATCTTGAAAACTGAAGAAGAGCGCACGCATCGAGGAGTTTTATTCTTGGGTTTTTTCCACACGTGGATTTGTGTGTTTAACCATTATCAACCAATAAAGGCTGAGCGCCTACAACTTGGCCGAGCCAAGAAAGTAATCTATTTTGTGCATTTGTGTGATCGGGTAAATATAAGTGATAAACGGCGTTGTACATAAGCCAAATTAATGAATTTAATTAATGCAGCGGCAGCAGCTCGACGCAGCGCGGCAGAGCAGGCCCAGATGTCTGGTCGGCGGCCACGAAGTCAGCGTGTGTGCGCGACCTAGTGTGTGCCCCAGCAGCTCTGCGAGGGAACATAACCTCACTTTCTGGAAGCCCCGAGCAAACGGCGACCACGGCGGCGGCCTGGTCGGCGCAGCACGTGCACATAACCTCACTTGTTGGATGCCCTGCACATAACCTGATTCTTTAGAAACAGTATACGGCAGAGGCTGCGGCTGCGGCGGTGACCGAGTGGTACCGCAAGATCGTACCTAACCTCACTTTTGGGAACCCCTAATTAGTGCGACAGAGGCAGCAGCTGCGTGTTAACTAGGCTAGAGGCGGCCTGCGCCTAAGCTATGGCTGCGATATAACCGGCCACGTGCAGCACTAGGTTAGTGCGCAAGGCGTGCAGCAGCACGAACGGCGGCGAGGCGCCCCAAGATTTAGCTAGAGGAAAGGAATAGCGGAAAGGAGCAGTGGCCTTGGTGGAGCCATAATCAGGCCGAGGATCAGTGTGGCGGGCACATAGAACCCGGTCGCACTTCAGCATGTGAGCAGGCGGAGACGATACCGGTGCGAGCAGCCGAAGGCGGCGCCCACCCCCTGGAGGAATCCAGCATCGATGAAAGGAGTTTAGAGAAGTCGTAAAAATGAAGTTTAATTAGATTTAGTTTTGTTGCCTTAGATATATTCTAATTCTGGTTTCGATATTTCTGTCATATAGCGTATAAAGTTGCGAGAGCGGCGTGTGCCATCCATGTTAAATAACATTTCTACAATTTTCAACTAATAGCACAGCACCTGCATCTTCGATGGGCCCAGCGAATCAGCAGTGGAGGATCTGTTCGTAAGTTTTTGCATTAAAGCAATCATGGCCTGAGGGCATATTTATATCCTATCGAAAGTATTTAATAGGGATAGCAATCCGCGAATACGCGCTCTTTTTTGATAAAGATATCGAACAATGGAAAATTAGTAGTAGTAAAAGTATAATCTTAGTAAAAAAAAAATGTATGCAAACCTCATTGAAACGAAATGACTTGGAATTATAATGAAATGAACATGAAGAACTAACTTGTTGTTATCGGTCTTGTGTAAGTACGGTGAGGCGAATGTCGAATGACTTCGAATTAACGTAACGTAGCGAAGAAGGCTTTGCTAAGGGGTAACTATAAAATCTCATAAGTTACCACGGTAGGGAGGGTAAAGACGTGGGGGCAAATAACATCATCGCCACCCACAACGCTTGTGTGTCTCTCTTATAAATATCTCTTTAGGGTCCGTCCGTATGTCTGAACCTTTCAACCTTTTGACCAATCATTTAATATACAGGAAGTGCACTTAAAACCTTATTTTGTAGTAGAGAAGTGTATCATATAGGCGGTGAGGAAGGCCCACGCCATATCCGACGAGCTTTGTACCGAGCATAGCAAGAAGTGCACGAACACCGACCCGACTATACGCTAGAGAACCTTCAGATTCTAGTGAACACTTTCCTCTTGGCTACTACATAATAATTATGGCGCCCAACGTGGGGCTAGAAACCGTTACTGCAATTGAGAAAGGAGAGTAGAAAAGAACCTCAAGGTAGTACGCGACTGTAGGAGCCGAAACCACCATCTGTTTCAGGTGCAGGACCCTCAGAAGTTACTAGTCCCTGACTACTGCTCGATAATCCATCCAAAGTATTTGGAGTTAATTTAATCAGCTAACATTATCCATATTTCATATTCGATAATTGGCCAGATGCGTGTCGAGTATCTAGTTGTCGGAATTGCGACTACGATTCGAGGTCTTACGGATCGAGGCGACCGCAACGAACCTACTCGCAGGCGCAATAGTCAAATGTGGAATTAATTAGGTAGATCAAACTCTCGCTTAGAAGACAAAGAGAAGCGAACGCGGAATTAGTGTCTCGGAATTGCGATATTTATCAAGTTTTATGGTTTTATCGACCAGCACTAACCGAGCGCTGAAGACTGTTCACAGGCGGAAGCGTAATCTGCAGGCATGAGGCACAGTACGCGTGCTTAGGAACATCGATTGATGACCAACACTGCGAATACGAGCCAATAAAGCCGCAACAATATTGCCAATATTAGAATAGAGTTTTTTTTTGAGAGCACATCTAGCGAGAAGGAATTCGACAGAAGCTAGCTGGAAAACACAGACAATATTTTGAGAAAATATAACCAAACAAAACTATACAAAATTAGCGGAAAATGCCACTTCATCATAGCTTAGAGAATTTGGCATCCGCGCCCAATAATGACGATAGGGTTTGCAGTTTATGCGGCCGATCTTTGAACGTGGATGATCTGACAGCAGCATCTCCATGTCAACATCGATTTCATCATCAATGCATTACTGCGCACTTGTTGACGAATAACACATGTCCTAAGTGTAACTATCCGTGCACGGTACAGCAGTTATCCGTATCGAATAACAATTTGTTAGCAGAGTTAGCAGATGCAGAACAAAGAACCGATTTAGGAAGAGCACCCACCGATTATGACGCTGGCGAAGGTAGCAGCAGTCTTATCGCCAACCGTGGCCGTGGTAATAACGAACCAAGGAGAGGTCGAACTTCTGGTCAACGCAGAGGCATGGTTACTAGGTCTCAGAATCGCAGACAGCGCGATAGAAGCGCCAATACACCTTCAATTCTAGATTCTTCTAGAGCAGAGAGCGTCGAAGAGATAGGTAGAGTAGTACAAGCCGCGATGCAGTCGCAGCAACAGAAGCTTATGCAAGACCTGACTATTTTCATTCAATCACAGATATCGAATTTACAACTAAATCAGAATGCTCCATCCCCGAATGGGAGAAGCATGAACAACGGAGCTGGAAGATTAGGCTTTCAGCCAGAATCAGGGTCGAACATACCAAGATTAGACCAAAACGATAGGCTAGCAAATCAGCAGCTTAGTCAACACTCAGAGAGATCCCACACTTCAATACAGCCAGAGAAGGTGCCCAGTGTTATTCAGAGTTGGCACATCAGATTTGATGGAGCCAAAGATGGCTTGCAGACAGAGGACTTTCTGTACAGAGTTCAAGCCTTAGCCCAACAGAACCTGAATGGAGACCATCAACTTTTATCCGATCACTTGCATTTGTTCTTTAACGGCAAAGCGAACGAGTGGTATTGGAAATTCCACCAAGCTCGTGCACCATTTACTTGGGCAGAGTTTTGCAGGGAATTTAGGCAGAAATTCAAAGACGTCGATACAGACATGGACATATGGGAATCCATCAATAACAGGCGTCAGTCAGAGAGAGAACCATTCGAGGAATACCAATTCCAGATAGAAAAGTTAGTTTCGCGTTTGAGTACTCGAATTTCAGAGAAAACTTTAGTCGAACTTCTGATTCGACATTCAAAACCGTCACTTAGATACGAGCTTATGCATTTGCGCATAACGTCCTTAGTTACTTTAAGGGAAGAAATTAGGACACACGAGCAGTTTTGCAAACAAAACAGACCGCTGCATGCTAAGAACCAAATTGCAACGCGGCCGTATATTGCTCAACTAGAACAAGAATCTGAGGATGTAGCCCTGGAAGATATTTCAGCCATACAGCCTAGTCAGATTAAATGTTGGAACTGCGACAAAATTGGCCATCGGTTCGATGAGTGTCTTGAAGCCCGCAGCATTTTCTGTTACGGATGTGGGGCTAAAAACACGTTCAAGCCAAAATGTCAACATTGCAGACCATCGGAAAACCGTCAGCGGGATGCGTCGATCAAAATCCACGCGTCGCATCCGAAGAACTGAAACCCAGCTGTGGTACGCAGACAGATCCGAGCGAGTGTTCGAATCTGCCTGAGTCAAACTCGGATATATCAAAATTTAACCAACCATACCATATACGTGAAGCAAAATACGCTGAAGCTAGACGTAGAATTTTCGGAGACGTTAGTAGCTGTATTAATCTTCACAAACCTAGACGTTCAACATCAAGAGCACGATCATTTTGGAAGAAGGTACGAGAAAATCGCAAGAAGTTGATATCAGCCGTTTTTATGAATTCCGATAACCGTTTATACACGGAAATCGATGTGTTGAATAAACGCTACGTGGCTTTACTGGATTCAGGAGCTACAATCAGTTGCATTGGAGGCGACGCTGCCAAAGATCTAAACCAAAACTCAAATTTAAGAAAATGCTCAGGTCGAATTAGAACCGCAAATAATGCGGAATGTCCAGTAGTCGGCAGACTTGTGGTAGATATCAATTATCGCCATCGTACCCATCCAGTCGAGTTTTTTGTGATTCCAGAACTCAAGCAAGATGTATATCTGGGAATTGATTTCTGGCGAGACTTCGGTCTTTTGACCAAGATAATGGAAGGCAAAGGAAGTATTTCCGAACTTGACGTAGGGCGAGAAGAAGATCCCGATGATATCCCTAAAACACACGTTCTTTCGACAGAACAACAGAAAAGGTTAGAAGCAGTCATCTCAAGACTTCCCTCGTATGAGTCAGAAGGATTGGGTCGAACTCAATTAATAGAACATTCCATAGATGTCGGTCAAGCCAAGCCGGTGAAGCAACGGCATTGGCCCATATCTCCCACAAAGGAGAAGATTATGTTTGCAGAGATAGAAAACATGCTAGCGTTAGGCGTAATCGAAGAGTCCCGCAGCCCATGGAGCAGTAACTGCGTCTTGGTTAAGCGAGGAGAAAAGGTTAGGCTATGCTTGGATTCTAGAGAGGTGAATAAGCTGACCATAAAAGACGCATATCCCCTCCCTCACGTAGATGGAATTCTCAGCAGATTGCCACCGGCGCGTTACATTACGGGACTTGATATGAAACACGCGTTTTGGCAAATCCCGCTTGAGGAGAAGTCAAGACAGTGTACAGCGTTCACGATACCCAATAGGCCTTTATACCAATACAAGGTAATGCCATTCGGCTTGTGTAACGCAGCACAAACACTATGCAGATTAATGGACTTAGTAATACCAGCTCATTTGCGCACTAGGGTATTCGTATATTTAGACGATTTGTTAATTCTGTCAGACGATTTTGAAACCCACATGGAGTTACTAGAAGAGATCGCAATGTGTTTGAGGAAGGCTAATTTAACAATTAACGTAGCCAAATCTAAATTTTGTATGACAGAAATCAAGTACCTAGGTTTTATAATAGGGTACGGACAGCTTAAAGTCGATCCGGGAAAAGTTAGCGCAATTGACACATTCCCGATCCCGACGTCGGTCAAGCAACTGCGAAGGTTTCTTGGTTTAGCGCGGTGGTATAGACGATTTGTAGACAATTATGCAAGTGTTACCTTTCCACTCACAGAATTACTTAAGAAGAACCGTAATTTTAGCTGGAATCCCGAAGCTGAAGAGGCGTTTAATCTGTTAAAGTCGAAACTAACCTCTTCACCCGTGTTGAGAACCCCAGATTTCCGCAAAAGGTTCATCTTACTTTGTGATGCAAGTCTCCACGGACTTCTGTGCCTGTTGGCTCAGGAACACGAAGACGGCATAGAGCTGCCAGTAGCATATATGTCCGAGAAGCTGTCGAAGGCTCAGCGCAACTATTCGGTAACAGAACTGGAGTGCCTAGCCGTGATAAGAGGAATTAAGAAGTTCCGTGCTTATATAGAGGGACAAGAATTTTGTATTGTAACGGATCACGCATCGCTGCAATGGCTGATGAAGCAGAAAGACTTATCAGGGCGATTAGCCAGATGGTCGATTCTCCTGCAGGGTTTTACGTTTAACATAAAGCATAGACCCGGCTCGAAAAATGTAGTTGCGGACGCTTTGTCGCGTCGCGAAGAAATTGGTGTAGAGGAACTCTCAGATTCCGGACCAATAATCGACTTGTCATCTAGTGAATTCGATTCGAAAGAATATCTTGACCTAATCGACCAAGTTAAGCAGAATCAAGAAAGATTGCCAGATTTGAAAGTGTCAGGTAAATTCTTGTACAAGCGAACCGAACCCTCGATGAATGACACCCCACAAGAAGCGGAGATTTGGAAGCTCTGGGTTCCGAACGCGTTGCGGAGTCAAATTTTGCATCGAGCTCACGATGCTCCCGATTCAGCTCATGTAGGAATGACGAAAATGAGAGCGAAGTTGAAGCGTTACCTACCACTTCGCAGAGACCTTTTCAAAAACTTTATATGGACCTCTTAGGGCCGTATCCACGATCCAAGAGCGGTAACATAGGTCTGCTGATCATCGTAGACCATTGCACGAAGTTTCACTTCCTGCATCCATTACGGAAATTTACATCCGAGAAGATTTGCGACTTCTTGGAGAAATATGTTTTCTTTACTTTCGGAGTTCCAGAATCCGTGCTAACGGACAACGGATCGCAGTTTAAATCAGGCTATTTCAAGGCTTTCCTAACGCGACTCGGCGTATCCCATGTGTGTACGGCTATTTACTCGCCCCAAGCCAATGCGAGCGAGCGAATGAACCGATCAGTACTGGCAGCCATAAGAGCTTACATCGGAACGGATCATACCGATTGGGATAGGAACATTGATGAAATTAGCGCGTCCTTGAGATCATCAACTCACCGTAGCACCGGATTTTCACCCTATTATCTGTGTTTTGGTCAGAATATGATTATGAACGGGCAGGACTACACACTATTAAGGAATATTCAGTCGTTACAGGATGACACTGCATTGAAAACGATGGATGTCACACAACTAGCCCGCAGTCAAGCTCAGAGAAAGATTAGGGAAACGCATGAAAGCAACGCTAGAGTGTATAACCTGCGTTCGCGTTCAACATATTTCAAAGTAGGTGATACTGTATACGCCCGTAGTTTTGCGCAAAGCAATGCGGCAAAACAGTTCAACAGTAAACTCGCTCCAGTTTTCATAAGAGCGAAAGTATTCAAGAAAATTAGTAATGTCTATTACGAGCTAGTAAATGACACTGGAAAAGCCTTAGGAGTATATCACCTGAAGGACATAAAAAGTTAGGAGTAGCTGAATTGTTCTCATCTGACTCATTTTCAGTTAAAACCTCTTCGACTGTGACTCTTGATGATTTAACTGTGGTGTAGGGGCCAGATCGAAAGACTAGTGAATAATATAATATAATATAATATATAATATATAATATAAATGTAAATATAAAATTTGAATATTAATATAAATAATCTAATATCGATAAGACCACCTTATCTAGCAAACCATGAATATCGGTTGCTGATTTTATTTTGCCTGCAATGGCAACGCTCGCCAATTACATATTACTATTTTCTACCTCCTCTTCCTCTACTTCTTCGCCCGCCAATAGCGAGAGCGCTAAGAGAGGATTTGGTAAAGGTCCCGTTGCTTTGGCTCGCGAGCTTTTCAAGAACCACGCTGCTGTACCGAAAGCTCGGTAAAGCGCATCACTTGATCTTGAAAACTGAAGAAGAGCGCACGCATCGAGGAGTTTTATTCTTGGGTTTTTTCCACACGTGGATTTGTGTGTTTAACCATTATCAACCAATAAAGGCTGAGCGCCTACAACTTGGCCGAGCCAAGAAAGTAATCTATTTTGTGCATTTGTGTGATCGGGTAAATATAGGTGATAAACGGCGTTGTACATAAGCCAAATTAATGCATTTAATTAATGCAGCGGCAGCAGCTCGACGCAGCGCGGCAGAGCAGGCCCAGATGTCTGGTCGGCGGCCACGAAGTCAGCGTGTGTGCGCGACCTAGTGTGTGCCCCAGCAGCTCTGCGAGGGAACACAACCTCACTTTCTGGAAGCCCCGAGCAAACGGCGACCACGGCGGCGGCCTGGTCGGCGCAGCACGTGCACATAACCTCACTTGTTGGATGCCCTGCACATAACCTGATTCTTTAGAAACAGTATACGGCAGAGGCTGCGGCTGCGGCGGTGACCGAGTGGTACCGCAAGATCGTACCTAACCTCACTTTTGGGAACCCCTAATTAGTGCGACAGAGGCAGCAGCTGCGTGTTAACTAGGCTAGAGGCGGCCTGCGCCTAAGCTATGGCTGCGATATAACCGGCCACGTGCAGCACTAGGTTAGTGCGCAAGGCGTGCAGCAGCACGAACGGCGGCGAGGCGCCCCAAGATTTAGCTAGAGGAAAGGAATAGCGGAAAGGAGCAGTGGCCTTGGTGGAGCCATAATCAGGCCGAGGATCAGTGTGGCGGGCACATAGAACCCGGTCGCACTTCAGCATGTGAGCAGGCGGAGACGATACCGGTGCGAGCAGCCGAAGGCGGCGCCCACCCCCTGGAGGAATCCAGCATCGATGAAAGGAGTTTAGAGAAGTCGTAAAAATGAAGTTTAATTAGATTTAGTTTTGTTGCCTTAGATATATTCTAATTCTGGTTTCGATATTTCTGTCATATAGCGTATAAAGTTGCGAGAGCGGCGTGTGCCATCCATGTTAAATAACATTTCTACAATTTTCAACTAATAGCACAGCACCTGCATCTTCGATGGGCCCAGCGAATCAGCAGTGGAGGATCTGTTCGTAAGTTTTTGCATTAAAGCAATCATGGCCTGAGGGCATATTTATATCCTATCGAAAGTATTTAATAGGGATAGCAATCCGCGAATACGCGCTCTTTTTTGATAAAGATATCGAACAATGGAAAATTAGTAGTAGTAAAAGTATAATCTTAGTAAAAAAAAAATGTATGCAAACCTCATTGAAACGAAATGACTTGGAATTATAATGAAATGAACATGAAGAACTAACTTGTTGTTATCGGTCTTGTGTAAGTACGGTGAAGCGAATGTCGAATGACTTCGAATTAACGTAACGTAGCGAAGAAGGCTTTGCTAAGGGGTAACTATAAAATCTCATAAGTTACCACGGTAGGGAGGGTAAAGACGTGGGGGCAAATAACATCATCGCCACCCACAACGCTTGTGTGTCTCTCTTATAAATATCTCTTTAGGGTCCGTCCGTATGTCTGAACCTTTCAACCTTTTGACCAATCATTTAATATACAGGAAGTGCACTTAAAACCTTATTTTGTAGTAGAGAAGTGTATCATATAGGCGGTGAGGAAGGCCCACGCCATATCCGACGAGCTTTGTACCGAGCATAGCAAGAAGTGCACGAACACCGACCCGACTATACGCTAGAGAACCTTCAGATTCTAGTGAACACTTTCCTCTTGGCTACTACAAGCGTCAGATAGGCCTCTGATTGCATCTCGGTGGGTGTCCGCTCATCATCGGATGGCTCCTTTTCGCCGTATGACACGCCAGGTCCCGGTGAGCAGGCCCTTGTTCTGCTCATTGAGCAGTCCAAGGGACCTCTCCAACGTCTCCCCTGCGGTGCGTGGCAGGTATAGAGTGACGACGTTGGTCACCGGTAGGTCCTTCTGCTGGCAGGTGCGGAGCTGCACACCCACCTTGGTGCTGATGCTGGGGACCGTCACCTCCAACCACTTCTTGGCATCGCTGTCCATGCAGTCCACTAATAGCAGACCGTCACGGAACTGGATGCCGTTGAAGTTGAGGGCTGCGGTCCAGCCCTTCCTTATCTGCTCGACGAGCGCCTGCTCCACCGCTGACAGCTCCTCCTTTGTCATCAGCCTCTTCGGGTTGTCCCGCGCCAGTATGGCCAAGTTCGTGGCGACACTGGCATACGAGGCTTCCCTTGGACGCTTCTCGAGCCCTCCGGCGCTTCGGTGTTCTTTGTCCGTGCCTTCTTGGTCATGTTCTTGGGGAGTTCAGGCGGCGACGTATGGTGAAGCTGCCTCTTCCTCCCCGCAACGGCCTGGCCGCCAGCTCTCTCTATCGGGGACACGCTCGTCCCCGCAGCTCTCTTCGCTGGAGCCACGTTCGGCGCACGGTGCTCCAGCGCTCTCTTATGGGCCTCCTCCGGCTTGAAGCCTCGCTCGAGGTACCGGAGGTACCACTTGAGGCCGGCTCCGCCGAGGCCTCGCCTGACCTGCGGCTGACCTGCCGCTGACCTGCCGCTGGGACAGGCTGCTTTTTGGGTTGCTGCCTCGACCATGACGGAAGAGGGTGTTGCGGCGTGCCTCCTGGTGGCGTCGCACGCCTGCAGGACAGCCGCCGGGGCAGTGCCGGGCACTGCACCCCCCCCCTGCCGTCCCTCCGTTTGGTGGCCTCACTGCCGGCCACTTGAGACTTGAAAGTCTCTACACCCTTCGAGGCGCTCTGCGTCGGGGTCGAGCCCTTCGGCTTTGCAGCACTCTTCGAGGCGCTCTGCGTCGGGGTCAGGCCCTTCGGCTTTGCAGCACTCTTTGGGTGAGGGGCCAAGCCCCTGCGTGGCGACAGCTTACCACCGTCATCCGGAGCCGCCTCCTCTATCCGCTCTGCTAGCTGGGTTGCGGTTAAGTCCCGCGTGTTTAATTTTTTTATGTTATTAGTTGCCATATGTTGGTCCCACGAGTGTAGGGGAAAGTATTACCAGCGTGTCATAGCCCCCATTAACACGCTGGGGCCAGGTTTACTCACCGAGGCGGCCAGGTATCGATGAGGCTCCGTCCGAATACAGTCGGTTACCCCTGACTGCAAACCAGCCAATGGGCACGGATCGCATGACACTCTGGCTTAGGGGGGTAAAGTGGCACCCTTGCCTCAGTACGTCACCACTGCCCTTGTGAGATGTTGGGGATAGGATGTGGGTAGGAACTGTAGGATGTATGGATTGTGTAAGACTATGTGTTAAAGACGGTCAGACAAGCGCCTTGTCGGTACTACAACGGTGTGGTACCCGCTATTGTCCGGGACTGCATATTCACGACAAGTCGCTATTCGCAGCTAACCCCCACAGAAGGCCTTGCGCTATCCGCAACCTGCGACCCGAACCCGAACCATCTCACTAGTTCTTCGGTACCAGACCCACCACGAAGCTCTACTTTGCGGCGAAATTTAGGACTCTCTTCCCAGATCGTAGGGCATGGGATAATGGTAATCCTTGCTGTGACCCGGTAGCCTGCAGTGGTTCACTGATGGGTCCAAAACTGAGCAAGGGGTGGGTGCGGGGGTCTTTGGACCTAACGCCAGAGTCTCGATTGCACTGGGCAAATGGCCCAGTGTTTTCCAATCAGAGATTCATGCCATTGAGGCCTGAGCTACAATAAATATTTACTCAGATAGCCAAGCGGCTATCAAAGCTCTATCCTCTCGGAGGATAAGCTCCAAACTCGTCGCAGACTGCTGGACCAGCCTCCAGCAGCTCTCCACTGTGAAAAGGGTAACTTTGTGTTGGGTTCCCGGTCATGCCGGAATTCCCGGCAACGAAAACGCTGATGAGCTGACAAGAGTCGGCTTAGCGACTCCTTTACACGGCCCGAAGCCTTTGTGTGGCTTAGGGTGGGCCGCTGCCACCGATATGGTAGTAAGATGGGTTAAAGGAGCTAGTCCAGGTAAAGAACTGATACATCCGCTTTTGGGCAGGAACACTGATGGGTGTTCTAGGATGGACCTAAGACTATTGGTAGCCTACCTCACCGGCCACCATGTCTTGAAATATCATCTTCACAAGATGCGTTTGTCTTCGGACACGGAGTGCAGGCTGTTTAAAGAAGACGATCAGACGACCAAACACATTCTTTGTTATGTCGAGCCATTATTTGGTCCAGAATGATGCACCTGCACAGCGAGCTCTTGACAGCTTCGCAGATCAGGCAAGCCTCGACAAGAGATCTGCTAGCCTTCATAAGGGAGGTTGAGCAACTCTTGTCTCCAGAGAGAGAAATACAGGCTCAAAAGATCACTCGGTCGCCTTAAGTCTCTATAGGGAGATCTCCCCAACATTTATTATTACTATTACGCTACGATTAGCTTCGTTATCTCAACGCCCTGATCACGGCATCTGCTGCCTCTCCGGATCCTGCCACCAGCCATAAGAAGGACGACAATGTTGCAATCCGAGTGATTTCAAGGGGGGGCGGAATGTTTACGTGAGGGGCCACTGTACCTCCTCTGGCCACCGAGCTTCCGAAAGTTCGGCCGCTCTTGAGCTCCCGTAGTGCGGATCTTCGCGCATTGTACGTCGAGCGTGCCGACTCTCTCCGCCATTGTTCCGCTGTAATCTCCGGCCGCTTCCAGGCACTATTCCGTTGCTCCTCGGCACCTTTTTTGGCAGCGCTCGTCCAATCTGTGCTCATCTCCATCTTCTGCCACTCCTAAATGTATTTTATAATGAATATAAAATGAATTTTTTTTTCAATATTCAAAATGTCGGATTTTTCACGAAACCATGTTTCGAGAACTCTTGCCAATCGTAACTCTAGTTCTATTAATATGATTCGCGCAATTCAAAAAATTTTTTAAAGGGGATACTTTCCTATGACATACCTATTTACCTATTTAAGGCATAAAAAATTGTTTATTTATAATTTTTCTCATTAAATTTAATTAAAATTATGTATCAGTCATACGAAATTTCCTATACTTTAATAATTTAAAACAATTTCTCACTTCAGTTAACCACGAGAAGCCCTAGCATTGACAAAAGGAGACGTTTTTTCGCCCGCAGAGGCTCGCGAGATCCGCCATTTTGAAGCCGCCATTTTGACTTTTGAAAAAAAAAATCATTTTATATTCATTAATCTATATATGTATATAAAATGCTTTGCCTCACTGACTCACTCACTGACTGACTGATATATCACAGCCATGGCCAAACCACATGTCTTAGAGACTTGAAATTTTTTTGTTGAAAAATAAGAAAAAATTTCCTGATTCGTATGGGTATTTTAATTTTCTAATTCCACCTGCAACCTATTTAAAAAAATAAAAAACATAAATTTAAATTGCATTAAATGCATTAAAGCCATACTATTTTCGGGCTGTGGTAAAGGGGAAGTCGCTTTTATACCAAGAATACCTCTTATACCAAACAACATACCATTTCAATTTAAATGAATTCAATTTCCTATTAAAGTCTGTTTTGCCATTACAATAAACAAGGCACAAGGACAAACTTTAAAAATGGCTGGGCTAGACCTGAGAGACGAATGCTTTTCTCATGGACAGCTTTATGTAGCCTGTTCAAGAGTTGGTTTAGCTAAGAACTTAATAATTTTGGCACCTAATCACAAATGCAAGAATGTAGTGTATAAAAAGATATTACAACAATCGTAATCTGTAACTTTGGACTATACCTAAAAAAAAAAATGCGCCGAAATGACAAGATTGATCACATTTCCTAGATTAAGAAGGTTCCAGATGGTTCAGAAAGACCACGCGGCTTTCAAGGTTCAATATTTTCACTAGGTTCACAAGGTTTAGAAGATCTACACGATTTATAAGGTTTCGTAGATTGTGAAGTAGTTTCATCGGCGGGGATACGACTCAGTTCCGCCAGGGTCTCTTTACAGAAAAATTTATAAACATGGGACAAGGTGACTTAGATGAGACGGTGGGCTGACGTGAGGTGGAGTTTGCCAGCCACCGAGTTACACTTGAAAGAAAATAAGTTGGTAGGGTGGAACAGAGGAAAACACCGAATTATTATTCACGCGTATTTGTGGCCGGAGGGCCGAGAGGGGAAGAATGAAATTGTGACGGGTATCACGCACAATAAATAAAATAAGATTAGTAGAGAATAAGAGAATAAAGAGACTAAAAGAGAATGAATGAAATATGAAGAAAATAAAGAAAATAAGATGGAAAGAGAAATAAGAGAATAAAGGGAGAAGAACATAACCCTAAAAAAAAGTCCGATTTCAAATAAAGTGTGCGCGCGTGCCATCAACAAACGAAGGGGCACACTAGACCAGAGGAGCTGGTCACACCAGTTGGGGCAGATCGATGAGGGAGTAACGGGCACACTAGGCCTAGCCGGGGCCTATATGAAGCGGGCGGCTGGCCTCATATCTTCACTCAGCCGCCGACAGCGATCAGTCGAGGTAAGCCCTCCAGTAGTCAGCAGCAAAGTCTTTTGGTAAGCCGGACGAGTAGGTTTGGTAAATATATTGTAGTTAGCTACCCCTATTAGCTTGCCTTTTTCCCGTTCCCCCTTCTCCCTCTCGGCTCGGAACCCCGATCCGTCTACTCTCTCTCTCGGCTGACCTAGCGGTCCCAAGTTAGGGTTCTCTCGCTCTTGCGGCCGACCTAGCGGTCCACAAGTGATTCTCTCTCTCTCGGCTGACCTAGCGGTCCCAATTTAGGGTTCCCGTGCTCCTGCGGCAGACCTAGCGGTTCCCAAGGGACTCTGCCTCGCGCTTGTGGCCGACCTAGCGGTCCCGAGGGTGCCGGTTCTTTCTTCTCTTTCCAGCGCCCAGGACACCCCAAGCCAACGGACGGCAGCCACCCACCCCGGGACGACGTCACGCACCGACGCCACCGCTGCTGACCAACGTCCTTGCCGGACGTCTGTGTTACCGCAGGGGGCCGTTTCAGACCCGAGGCAAAGATCCTGACTAGCTTCACACTTTACATCTTGTACATTTAAGTCAAAAATTAGACCGATACTCAATTACTACGTAATTCCCACCGACTTCTACTCTGGGACCGGGTGACCTTCTGTTTCAGCAACCACCTCCGACCCAAATAAATATCTGCGACGACCCTGGGCCGCCCCTGAGCTGCCCGAAACCCCCCGACTATCCGTCACAAAATATTTGAGAGTTCGCTCTCTCGTCGGAGTCAAACGACCTCCGACTCGAACTGCTAATTCCACGTGGCCGGCTTCGCCTGGCCCGGCCAGGTTGAATTTATATCTAATCTGAAATTTCCCAATGTCCGACGGAGAGCCAAACTGGCTTGAATGGCTGTATTTCTCTTCACAATAATTTTGTTCAAAATCTTTCCGTTTTCTCTTTAACCCCTCCTCTCCCAGTGTAGAACATTTAAATTAAATTCAAATATATATCGGTCTGACCGTACTCTACCGGTGGCACCGCATCGAGGCTCGTCGAGATTTCTAATTCTCAAAACACGCGGTCATTCTGGCCGCACTCGCAGCCACCTCATTGCGGTTCACTCACTCTCGCTCGCTCTTCCGCACACGCGCTAAGGCAGCTCTTCTGGACAGCTCCGCTCCGCCGCTGGTCTTAGGCCAAGCGGTGCCGTTTTTCCTCCCTCGTTGCGCACCTCCAATATCACCCTTTCCGGGTTTTTCCACCAGCCGATGTCGATGGCAGCCGCCGATCGGGGTTTTGTTCGTTTATTTTCCACAAAAACCGACGTCGATGGCAACCGCCGATCTGGATTTTTATTCTTTGGTCTTTTCGCGAGTCTGTACTTTGCACGAGCACTTTCGGTTTCTAAATTGTTCCACGTCCGATTTCGATCGCTGCCTATCACCAACTCAAGTCCGCTTCGCTTCGCGGAGTTTCTTATCAACTTCCTCCAGAAGTTTATCGTACGATTATCCCCTCTCTGTCGCTCTCATTGGCGCGTACCAATTTTCGGGGTGGGTTTCGGTGGCGTGATCTCGTGCTCTCTCGCTTATGCGCTCAAACCAATTTTCGAAGCACTTTTTCCACTCCGATTGAGACACCTCCAAAACATGGTTTTTGAATGATTTCGTTAGATTTGGCTCGTCTTGGAACCCCACACGGTCGATTGCTGTTTTGTTTCGGGCTCATACGCATAGATCCATGATTCGGCACCTGTGACGATCTTATAAACGTCTTTTGAAGCACCGCGATCGTATTTTTTCAGCATTTCTTTACACCAATCCACACGAGCCTCTTTTTGAGCGATTGGCAAATTGTGCGGGATCCAACGAGAACAAACCTTTTTTACGGCCAGGTGTTAATGCAATATCGAATGTATGCTGGTGGGAGAAATGCCTCTAAGCATGCCTCTATCTGAAGGTATGTTACATGATGATCTTGTATTATCAGTTCAAGTACAGCATCAATCTTTTCTGGCACAACGGCTGTTTTTGGACGACCTTCACGGAATTCGTCTTTGAGCGAGCGTCGGCCACGATTGAATTCGGAGTACCAGTGCTATAGGATGGTGCTTCATAGCCATACAAAGATTTTAGTTCATCTATGCACTCTTGTCGTGATAATCCACGTCGAAAGTTGTTGTGATCGCACGAAAATGTTCACGAGTTAATTCCATTTTTTGCGGAGATGCATTTTTTAATTCCCCGTAATAAAACAATTCGCGATTAAATGACAAAACGTTCTGAGTAATGTTATGCTAAAAAATGTCAAACTTTCCAATGAAAATGTCAGATGGAACCTGGCAACACTTAGTGTTGCCTAGGCCAGAAATATATATAGTAGCCCTCGTAGTATAGTAAGGTAATATCTAAGCTTAATATATTGATTATTTATGATTTCCTATCTTACTTATCTTAGTATTTATTTACAGGGGTTATGAGGTTATTTGTATTATTATTTATTTACATTGTTTATTAACATCCGTTATGATTTACATTATTTATATTATTATTTGGGTTATTTATTCTATTATTTACATTATTATATTTGGATTATTATGTATTATTATTATTATGTTATTTATTTTATTATTATTTATTATTATTTTTATTATACTTCTGATGGGCCGGCCCGCCTTTCACAAGTTCGACAAAGTGCAGTAGGAACATACGATTCAACAGAAATTTACGTCTTAACAGGACCACAATACTTAACGAAGCACAAGGTTCAAAAGTTACAACATCTCTTGACGGAATCATACACGGACTAGAAATTCCCTCCACTTCTCTTAGCAACTCTGTTTGCCTACTAAGCGCATCTTCATGGGCCATGTTTGACCTCGGCCTATGGGCTATATAATGGGGGCTAAGGCTGGGTGGGTGAAGCGTGTGCGCTTGTCGCCTCGTCGATCCTACTCAGCTAGTGGTGGTTGGCAGTCACATGCCGACTACTAAAGACCGACCATACGTGGTGAAGAACCACATCCTGCTCGAGGTGCCCCTGCTCTAGACTAAATATGGCGGATCTAGAGAGGACAACTCGAAAAAACCCGTAATCACCGGTGTTACCGTACCGTGCCCCTGTGATGAATGGCACTACGTCAGTGTGTCTTTTAACGGTGGCTTCCGGATACCTGGCACCTCCGGTCGTACAAGCGCCCGATCCGGGGTATGAGGCTCTGCCCCGGGGGATACTCCCTTCCTCACTACTCGTGGGACCAATCTATGGAAACCATTTTAAGTAAAAACCCAGAAACAGGGTGCTCTAGCAGCCCCAAATCGATCGATATCGAACAAATCCGGGAGCCCGAAGTAGCCATGGACGTATGTTCACAAGGCTCTGGCACCGACACAATCACCAAAGAAGAGGAAGAAGCCCTTCTCGCCTCTCCCAAGGTGAACAAGCCCAAGCCCAAGCAATCACCCCAAGTAGGTGTCATGCCCTCCTACAGGGACGTTGCCAGCTCATCGAAGATGGCGATACTCCCTGCCGACTACCCTCAACAGTTCTTTACGACGGATCAGCTGAACAGCATCCAGTCTGCCATCCTAGCGAGAGTGATGGCCATGAGACACTGCTCTGTGAAGCCGCTGTTCTCTGGCTGCACGTTTCGACCAGGGTGGATGGCAATCACGTGTGGGAACGCAGAGACGGCTGAGTGGCTGAGCACAGAGGTGCCAAAGCTCCGGCTGTGGAAAGACGTCCACCTTAAAGTAGTCCCCGAGGCAGAGGCACCACGTGCCTCATTGAAGGCCAGAACAGCGGCCTGCGAGTGGGAGACTGGCGGGTCTTCCACCGTGAGATGAGGCAAAACACGGCTGTCCTGACGATCGCGCTGGACCCGTTCTTCGCCAACCGACTAAAAGCGCTGAGGCATCGGCTCAATTTTGCATTTGGCACGGCTTCTCTAAAGCCAAAGGCCGATACGCAGGCGAAGAAACAGGCAGAGGCTCCCGTTCCCGCAAAGGTGAAGCCCACCTGCTCAAATGCCAGTGCTCCTGTTATGGCTGCATCGACACCACAGGGCACTGCAGTCGCACAAGAGCCCGCAGCACCGCGGAAAGTCCTGCGCCCTCCACTCCATGGGCGCATCACGCGCGGAACCGGGCCCCCCACTCGAGGCACCGGGCGCGTACCCAAGTTTGCGAGGCGCACACAAGAGGAGGAGGCCCTTCTAGGCACTAACCGTGGCCGGAAGATGGCGGCCAGGGGCCGCAAGAGGACGGACTAATGTCCTCTCCCCCTCTCCCCACTCACCCTTACACCAGGAGACACCTCCGATGTCTCCAAGCGAACCTCCACCATGCAAAGGCCGCATCCGACGTACTTTGCGAGAGGTTCGCTACAACGGACATAGCGTTCATCCAGGAACCCTGGATAAATGCAGGACGTGTCCGGGGGCTCAGCACCCCATCCGGTAAGTTGCTGTATGCAAATGACCAACCTCGCCCTAGATCGGCGTTTTTAATTAACAAAAATTTAACATTTGTTCCCCTTTCACAGTTCATAACTGAGAACCTGGTGGCGGTTTGGGTTAAAATACCCACCGCCCACGGCGAGCAGGAGGCAGTGTTGGCCTCCGCCTATCAACCCGGCGACTCAGAGGAAGTGCCTACGGCGGCTACCTGTGCCCTGATAGAGCACTGCCAGAGAAACCGGCTCAGATGGATAATCGCCTGTGATGCCAATGCACACCATACGGTCTGGGGGAGCAGTGACATCAACAAGAGGGGTGAGTACCTTCTTGAATATATTATTAGTAATAACATAGGATTACTAAACCAGGGCAACGAACCCACATTTATAAATGCCATTAGAGAGGACCTGACTCTCTGTAGTACAAATATGTTGTCCGTTGTCTCAAACTGGGACGTTGCAAGTGAGATCACTATGTCAGATCACCAACACATTAGATTTGACATAGGATGCGCCTTGCAATGTAGCCTAGTCACCAGAAATCCCAGGAAAACCAACTGGGATCTCTTCTGTTTTGAACTTGAGCAAACCAGAGACTGCTCAACCAGTCCGATAACATCCATAGACGAGTTAGAGCGTGAAGCTACTGTGCTTCATACAAATGTTGAATCAGCATATCACGCCAGCTGCGACCAAAAGGTACGCAAGACCGGAAGGGTTGTTCCCTGGTGGAACAAAAGCCTTGACGATCTCAAAAAAGCTGCGCGCAGGCTCTTCAATAAGGCGAGGAGTGGGAGGGCCTCATGGGACTCCTACACATCTGCTTTAACGCTCTATAATAAAGAGCTGAGAAAGTCAAAACCGGCTACTTGGCGTCAACACTGCGGGCAGATCTCATCTCTCCCGGAAGCTGTTAGGATACAAAAAGCCCTCTCCAAAGACCACTCAAACGGCATCTGCACGCTAAAAAAGCCGGATGGAACATACACAAACAACCCAAAGGAGACGAGTAGCCTACTCCTGGCTACTCACTTTCCTGGGTGTGTGGCTGTGGAGCAACCCATCTCACAGAGAGAGGCACCAACCTACCTCTCTGAGACTGGAGAGTGCCCACACCTGCATGTGACTATGGTGGCAGACTCCAATGGGGCTGAGAGAGGGGAACCCCCCCATCGCTCAGAACGTATTGGAAACATGCCCTATAGAATGTTTCATCAAAGTAGCGTACAATGGGCATTACAAAGTTTCAGCCCATACAAATCACCCGGACCGGATGGATATATACCAATCCATACTTGTTGCAGCGGGGACTGCACCTAATCGCACTCCCCCTGGTCCGTCTATTTCGAGCCAGTCTCCTGCTTGGACACATACTATTCACGCCAGAAGGGCGTTTATTTTCCGGAGGCAGTGTGATCCAGTGCACTCGCTCTCTCTCTCCCTCTCCCACTGCACTTTTGTGCATCGAGCTCCTAGTCCGCTCTCCCCAAGTTAGTTTGTAACGCTGATCGCTCACATTAATATATAAATATATATAATATATAAATAAAAAGGAATAAATAAATAAAATGAGAAGGGAAAATGAGAGAAGGGGAGAAAATGAATAAGGAAAATAAAGAAATAAAGTAATCCAAATTTAAATAATTTGCGCGCGCGCGCCAATCACGGGCAAATGGGCACACTGGACCGAGGTAGCTGGTCACACCCGGATCAGGCAAATCTGGGAGGAGGCAACGGGCACACTAGCCTTGGCCACGGGCTATATAAAGCGGGCGGCTGGCCGCATATCTTCACTCAGCAGCGGCCAGCGATTGTAGGCACAGCAGCAAAGTCACTTTTTGGTAAGCCGGACCAGTAGGTTTGGTAATACATCTGTAGTTAGTTAGTTAACAATAGTAGTTACTTATTTCCCGTTTCCCCCTCTTTCCCCCTTAAACGGCTCGGAACACCGATCCGCCCTCTCTCTCGGGTCGACCTAGAGGTCCCAAGTTAGGGTTCTCTCGCTCGCTCTTGCGGCCGACCTAGCGGTTCCCCAAGTGCGCTCTCTCTCTCTCTGGTCGACCTAGCGGTCCCAAGTTAGGGTTCTCACTCGCTCTTGCGGCCGACCTAGCGGTTCCCCAAGTGCGCTATCGTTCTCTCTGGTCGACCTAGCGGTCCCAAGTTAGGGTTCTCACTCGCTCTTGCGGCCGACCTAGCGGTTCCCCAAGTGCGCTCTCTCTCTCTCTGGTCGACCTAGCGGTCCCAAGTTAGGGTTCTCACTCGCTCTTGCGGCCGACCTAGCGGTTCCCCAAGTGCGCTCTCTCTCTCTCTGGTCGACCTAGCGGTCCCAAGTTAGGGTTCTCACTCGCTCTTGCGGCCGACCTAGCAGTTCCCCAAGTGCGCTATCGTTCTCTCTGGTCGACCTAGCGGTCCCAAGTTAGGGTTCTCACTCGCTCTTGCGGCCGACCTAGCGGTTCCCCAAGTGCGCTATCGTTCTCTCTGGGCGACCTAGCGGTCCCAAGTTAGGGTTCTCACTCGCTCTTGCGGTCGACCTAGCGGTTCCCCAAGGTTCTCTCTCTCTCTGGTCGACCTAGCGGTCCCAAGTTAGGGTTCTCACTCGCTCCTGCGGCCGACCTAGCGGTTCCCCGGGGTTCCCTCTCGCTCTTGCGGTCGACCTAGCGGTCCCCAGGTGTTTCCCAAGCGTGCTCTTGCGGCCGACCTAGCGGTTCCCCAAGTGCGCTCTCGCTCGGCCGACCTAGCGGTCCCGGGACCCCGTTCTTCTCTCTCTTTCCAGCACCCAGGCCACGCGCGCCGACGGACCACGGCCGCCGACACACCCCACGCCAGCCGACGGAGCAACGGCCATCCGGACGACGGCCACCCAACCCGCCGGACGAACCCGCTCATCCCGGAGACCGTTCCCGAGCCGAGTCGACGATCCTGGCCAGCTGTCCGATACACAGTTCGATACACAATTACTAAGTAATTCCCACCGACTTCTACTCTGGGACCGGGTGACCTTCTGTTTCAGCAACCACCTCCGACCTAAATAAATATCTGCGACGATCCTGGGCCGCCCCTGAGCTACCCAAACATCGACTGACCGTCACAGTGGCGCCCGAGCGGATTAAAGTGGTTGCAAGAAAGAGATAGGTACCGGAAGAGTAATGTCGAGCTGGGTGTATCAGGCAACAAAGAACGAGCTAATAGAATACGCGGACGAATTCGGGTTGGACACGTCAGGAAGGAACGACGAGCTAAGGCGATTGCTGGCAGCGTTTGCAAAAAGAACGGACCACACGGAGGCAGTAAAGCTGCAACTCGCACAGTTGGCAACTAGATACAGAAGGGACAGGAGTCCGGCAGCGAATACGGCACCAGAAATCCGAGTGACACAGACGGAGGCAGCGAATACGGCACCGGAAATCCGAGTGACACAGACGGAGGAGATAATCGCCAAGATGGAAGGAGAAAAGGAAAGTGGAAACGGAGATCGTAGACAGAGTCCGCGGCTGGGGCATCCGTTACCAAGGAACGACCAACCCATTGGAATTATTGAGCAAAATGGAGCAATGGGCGGCCGGGTATGGAATACAGGAGGACCAGCTGGTACAGGCGATGCCCTTTATTCTAGAGGGAGCAGCCATCGACTGGTGGAACATAACGCCGTCCAAGATTAGCACGTGGACAGAGCTAACGGCGGAGATGCTCGAGTATTTCTTACCACCGAGGTACGACGAACAACTGGAGATCCAGATATCACAGTTGAGACAGCGGGAAACCGAGCCCGTAAGGGAGTACGCAATGGGATTGCGGAAACTAATGCGGTTTACGAGATTGTCGGAACCGGAGAAACTCGACCGAGTATACAGAAATTGTAGAAGCAAGATTAAATTGTATACACGGAGATCCGGGTTCACATCCCTGACAGAGTTCCTGAAACTAGCGGAAGAAGTGGAAGAGATAGAGGCGATGGAGAATCACGCAGGAACCAGCCAGCCGGCACAGCAGCAACTCAGAGCGGAAATCTGCATGCGGTGCGGAGGCACCGGACACGCGGCGCGAGCATGTAATAACCCGCCAAGATTGTTCTGCTGGGTGTGTGGACGAAACGGGATAAGGACGACCGAATGCTGCAGGCCGGGGTCGGGAAACGCAGGAAGCCTGAGCAGGTAAAGCTGGCGGCTCAGGCGAGAGGAATAGAGCCAGCACCAGGGGAACAACTAAGCTGCGACGGATTCCAAATAATGGCGCGGATAAGGATCGGAAATCAGGCAGCTAAGGGAGTCGTAGACACCGGAGCGTCCCGAAGTGCCATAAGTAAACATCAGTACCAGGAGCTGCGGAGACATGGGAAGTGGAACGGGACAAGGACCGAGATCACGCTTGCGAACGGAGCAGTCCAGAGAACGGTGGGGAGATTCGAGGCGGAGGTCCAGTTTGGAGGAAGCTCGTTTACAATAACATTCATGATACTGGAAAAAGTAGCAGGCGGAATTCTCCTGGGCATGGATTTTCTAGCGAAAGCTCACAGCATCCTGAGATGCGGAAACTTAGAGCTGGAGATCACAGCGGCAAGGGAGGGCAGAGACAAGGAAATACGACAGGAAGAGGACAGGCAGGATAGCACAGGAGAGGAGCCATCGGAGGAGGAGGTGCAGACATTCCTGGATGAACAAAGGCGAGTATTCGAGAACATGAGTGGGGTTAGTAATATTACGGAACACAAAATATACCTAACGGACGACAAGCCGATAAAGCAACGGTATTATTCACGAAACCCGAAGCAACAGGCAGTCATTAACGAACAGGTGAACGAGTTACTAACCTTAGGATTGATAGAACCGTCGCGTAGTCCATACAGCGCACCAGTGGTGCTGGTAAAAAAGAAGACCAATGAATGGAGGATGTGTATAGACTATCGACTACTGAATGCCAAAACTGAGAAAGATGCTTATCCGGTACCTAGGATGAATTTCATTCTGGACCAACTTAGGGAGGCAAAAGTCATCAGTACGATCGATCTGAAGTCGGGATACTGGCAGATCCCGATGAAAGAAAATAGTCGACAGTACACAGCATTCACGGTACCCGGTCGGGGGCTCTTCCAGTGGAAGGTAATGCCATTCGGACTGACTACAGCACCGGCAACGTTCCAGCGGGCCTTGGACACGATAATAGGACCGGAAATGGAACCGTTTGCCTTTGCATATCTGGATGATATCGTAGTCATCGGGCGAAGTAGGCAGGAGCATTTCGAGAAGCTCAAGGAAGTGTTTAGACGGCTACAAGGGGCGAACTTGCGGATAAACCCGGACAGAAGGAACTGAAATACCTAGGGCACGTGGTGAGCGACGAGGGAATCCGAACGGACCCCGGGAAGGTGGCTGCGATCCAGGACTACCCGACACCACGAACAACGAAAGAAGTCCACAGTTTCTTGGGAATGGCGTCATGGTATAGACGATTCATACCGAACTTCACTGAGAAGGCGGGAGCTCTGCAAGGCCTGCTCAGGAAGGGGCAGCGATTTGAGTGGAAGGATGAGCATCAGCTATCATTCAATCGACTCAAAGGCAGCTTGACGGAGGCCCCTGTATTGTCATGTCCGGACTTTACACGGCAGTTCAAGCTGCAAACAGACGCCAGCGACCTAGGAATAGGAGCAGTGCTAACGCAGGACGGAGAAGATGGAGAACACGTAATCTCATTCGCCAGTCGTAAGTTAAGCGCGGTAGAGCAGAAATACAGCGCGACCGAGAAGGAGTGCCTAGCCATATATTGGGGAATAAATAAGTACAAAATGTATCTAGAAGGATACCATTTTGTGGTGGTGACCGATCACATGGCGTTGAAATGGCTCAACTCGATCGAGAGTCCGTCCGGAAGGGTCGCGAGATGGGCGTTAGGATTGCAGCCGTTCCAGTTCGACGTGCAGTACCGGAAAGGCAAGTTAAACGCAGTGGCAGATGCCCTTTCGAGAGCACCGCAAGCGGAGCTAAAGGTCGTCAACGAAGCAATGGATTGGATAGAGTTGAAACGAAGAGAAGTGGAAAATGGGACGGGCGAAAAAGAATACCGGATGGAAGGAGACAGAGTATACAAACTGAGCGGGAACCGGAAGGATCCACAGCCTTGGAAACTGTGTATTACGAAAGAGGAGATCCCACGGATACTCCTGGAGAATCACAGCACAGCAGAAACGGGGCACTTGGGCACGTTTAAAACGCTGGCAAGGGTAAGACACCGGTATTTCTGGCCTCGAATGGCGAGAGACGTCAAGAAATTCATGCGAGAGTGTAACTGCTGCCAGCGGTACAAGGTCTCACAGCAGAAAAAAGCAGGAAAAATGCTGACAAGTATCGCGGAGGCACCATGGGAAACGGCGTGCGTGGACTTTGTGGGACCACTACCAAGGACAAAGCACGGAAACACAACACTTCTGGTAATCGTCGATAAATTCTAAATGGGTAGAGCTGGCGGCCACCGCGGAGGCGTTCTTACGGATATTCCGGGAACGGGTGATCGCAAGGGTCGGTGCCCCGAAAGTCCTCATATCGGACAATGGCGTGCAGTTCACGGGCCGGAAAACCAAAGCAGCCATGGAGGAGTGGGGTATACGGCAGCAACTCACGACACCATACACGCCACAGGAAAACCCAACGGAGAGAACTAACAGAACGATAAAAACAATGATTGCCCAATTGAGTGGGCAAGAGCAAACAAAATGGGACGAATATTTGCCGGAACTGATGCTGGCCTACAAGAGCAGCACCTCCGAGTCTACAAAATTCAGTCCGGCGCAGTTGTTATTCGGCAGGGAGCTAAGAATACCGTGCATGATGTTCGACAAGGTGACGAGGGGATCAGGATTGAGGGAAGAGTCGGTGGAGGCCAGATGGAAGCGGTTGCAGGGGATCAGAAAGGAGGCGGCAGGACAGATGGAGGATGCGGCAAGGACACAGAAGAGAAGCTACGATTTAAGGAAGCGGGACTGGAGGCCAGGAGTGGGCGAGCTGGTCTGGTGCAAGACACACAACTTGTCAAATGCGGCCGAGAAGTTTAACGCAAAATTGGCACCCAAGTACGATGGACCATGGAAGGTCATGGGATTCCCGTCTCCAGTGATCCTCGCAGTAAAGAATACGGCTACAAAGAAGACAAAACGCGTGTACGTAGGAGACATAAAGCCATACCGGGGGTCAGAAACAGAACTAACTGCACAAACAGACCACGATCAAAATTTAAAACATAACCGAACTTTAAACACGGTTGACATATCGGCACTACCAAACTCTAATAACATATCGGCACTACCAGACACTAATAATATATCGGCACTACCAGACACTAATAATATATCGGCACTACCCAATACACAAAATAATACTAAAACCACCCAACGTACTAAACCAACACTGCACCACACCAACACTAATAAAACCCTAAACCGTTCCATTGCAGACGTGAAGATGAGTCGTCTCCAGGAGTCCGTGAGGAAGTTTCGAGCGGCTCACGAAAAGGCGGCGGCAGCACAGACCAAGGCGAAGATGACGGAAGCGGCACCATTGTGCGGAGCAGGACGCAAGCGCACGGCTCCGGCGAAAATGTGCACGGCGGCCAGTAAGCAGAGTAGCTACAAGGGGGCCGGCGATCCGCCGGCGATCGCAACGGCCGCGCGGGTCGTGACAAGTAAAAGGCGCATTGCCCACGTGCCGAACGAGCGAGCAGCGGGTATGCAAAGACAGGCACCGTTACCCAGCCATCAAGCGGCGCCAGCACCCAGACATCAGGCAGCGCCAGTACCCAGCCATCAGGCGGCGCCTGTAGCAGAGCGAGAGGTGAGCCGGCAGCCACGAGCGGCAACCACCGAAGCAGTAGCCAGGAATGCCATGCCAGGCGCACCAACAAGACCGAGCGCAGGGGTGAAAAGACGGGCCAACAGGTCACCGGACCGGGACATTCTGGATATCCACGTGGAGGAGCCGACCGAGGAGGAATGGAGGATCGAACCAGGACTGGTCATCTCCGGCGCAACCAAGGCAAGGATCAACCAGAGACTGGAAGGAAAGAGGAAGGGAAAGCAGATGTACTTCCTACTCCAGGACGGTGCACGGCAGCTGCGGATCAAGTCCAATCGTGGCAACCACGTCACCGTAACGGTACACGGCCAATACCAAAATGGGGGGGGGGTGTAACGCTGATCGCGCACATTAATATATAAATATATATAATATATAAATAAAAAGGAATAAATAAATGAAATGAGAAGGGAAAATGAGAGAAGGGGAGAAAATGAATAAGGAAAATAAAGAAATAAAGTAATCCAAATTTAAATAATTTGCGCGCGCGCGCCAATCACGGGCAAATGGGCACACTGGACCGAGGTAGCTGGTCACACCCGGATCAGGCAAATCTGGGAGGAGGCAACAGGCACACTAGCCTTGGCCACGGGCTATATAAAGCGGGCGGCTGGCCGCATATCTTCACTCAGCAGCGGCCAGCGATTGTAGGCACAGCAGCAAAGTCACTTTTTGGTAAGCCGGACCAGTAGGTTTGGTAATACATCTGTAGTTAGTTAGTTAACAATAGTAGTTACTTATTTCCCGTTTCCCCCTCTTAAACGGCTCGGAACACCGATCCGCCCTCTCTCGCTCGGGTCGACCTAGCGGTTCCAAGTTAGGGTTCTCTCGCTCGCTCTTGCGGCCGACCTAGCGGTTCCCCAAGTGCGCTCTCTCTCTCTCTGGTCGACCTAGCGGTCCCAAGTTAGGGTTCTCTCGCTCGCTCTTGCGGCCGACCTAGCGGTTCCCCAAGTGCGCTCTCGCTCGGCCGACCTAGCGGTCCCGGGACCCCGTTCTTCTCTCTCTTTCCAGCACCCAGGCCACGCGCGCCGACGGACCACGGCCGCCGACACACCCCACGCCAGCCGACGGAGCAACGGCCATCCGGACGACGGCCACCCAACCCGCCGGACGAACCCGCTCATCCCGGAGACCGTTCCCGAGCCGAGTCGACGATCCTGGCCAGCTGTCCATTTGCTATCCTGTACATTTTACGTCAATAAATAAGTTCGATACACAATTACTAAGTAATTCCCACCGACTTCTACGCTGGGACCGGGTGACCTTCTGTTTCAGCAACCACCTCCGACCCAAATAAATATCTGCGACGATCCTGGGCCGCCCCTGAGCTACCCAAACATCGACTGACCGTCACAAGTTTTAAGACTTCTTCTTGTTTAGTACTAATTTACGATTCCATCAATAAAGACCTCAAACGCACGTCGCGTAATAACCCGTAGTTCTACCGTGTTTTTCTTATCGAGTGCATTTCAGAATAAAGCCACCCCCCTCCGAACATTTGGTCCATCAGAGCCGGATAATTCCACTCCAGCAGTTCCGGTGGCTTTAAGACCGCACAAGATAAGTAAACATTTTACTTTGCTGCCGGTCATTTTTATGATTTTTGTCTAAATCCGAGTCCGATTGATCCGACACTACGGCAGCTTCCAAGTCCGAATCGCAATTAATTTATATTAATTTTCCGCGAATTCAACATTCAGAAAGTGTATGTTTAAATATATGCCATAAGCCACAGTGAAACTTCCAAATTCGAATTTCTCTTCGTTCGCTATGATCCGCTTGCATTTATTTCCACTTCCTACACCTATGTACATACATATGTCCAACACATACAGTTCACTTTACTTATCTACAACCGGCACCAACAATTTACGCAATAAATATTCGTTTCCTGGATAATAATAGGAAATAAACATTCAAAAATCCACAAGTGTAAATTTAAATATATGTACGTATGCTATAAGCCACAGTGAAACTTATAGTTCCGAAATTCTATTCGTTCACTGTGTTCCGCTTGCATTTACATATTTACACTCTCCGATATACAATACAGTCCACTCCACTGATCTACGAGCGCCAAAAGCAATTTAAACAAAATTAAATAAATATATACACTTATAAATATTTAAACTTATAATAAATATAGTTGCAATATTTCCTAAACTTTAAACTACATAATTCTACAAATTCTACAATTCGAATTCTACAAATACAGTCCACCGCTCCTATAAATAAATAAATATATCCCCAAAGTCACGGCACAGAAACGCCGACTTAATTTGTGCATTTATTTATCAGCTCTTCCCTGCTCTATCCTGAGCGGATCTTCATCCGAATAAACATACATAATACATATTCGACTTCAAGTCGAAGCTCCGATTTTTGGCAATTTTTCCGCCTCTCGTTGTCTCCGCTATTCTGCATTGGCAAACGGCGAATGCACATTGTGCATTGCACAAACATATTCACACGCACGCCTTATCTTCAAGAACAGTACCGCGGAAAATACAGAAGCGGTCAACTGAATAAATCCAGGCACACAAAATAATTTTAAAATTATTTTTTATAGAATCCCAACTAACTAAATCAGTTAGAAATTCAAGTGCGCTTCCATATCCGCATTAGTGTGACCGTACATCTCCGTACATCTCCGCCACTAAACAATAAAATTACATTATAAAAATAAATTAAATTCCTAATACAGTCCGATTGGTTCCTAAATTCCAATTCCAGCTTCGACACGTATAACTAAATCGTCCCAAAAAAATAAGTTGATTTTCGATTTCTTGTCAAATTCATCTCGACCAAGTCAGAGCGCTATGGGATAAGGTCGAGAAAGAGTACGAAGCTTGTTCGGAGCAAATTTCAGTTGGCTTAGAGGGCACGGCGGACACCTTACCTACTCTAAAGGCAAAATACGAGTATGCCTATTTTATATACGAAAGGTGTGCCGCAAAGCTCATGGAACAGATCGAAACGATCGCTTCTACAACAGCTCAAGTCCAACCCGTTCCGCACCAAAATTCCTATCCGTCTGGCTGTCAGCTTCCTCTGTGCGAAACAGAAGTTTTCTCGGGCGATTACATTCGCTGGCCGACTTTACGAGACCTTTTCACAGCGGTCTATATAGACAATCCTGCGCTGACCCCTGTTGAAAAGTTGTTCTATCTAAATGCCAAGACAAGTGGTGAAGCTCATTCCGTAGTTTCCAATTCGCCACTCACCAACGATGGTTTCCGCTCAGCCTGGAAAAACCTATCTGAGCGTTTCGAAAAGTTATTAAATATGCAGTCCGTCGCACAAGAATCTTCGGCAGTCTTGAAAATACAATCCAGAACTGCCTCACATCCCTAAATTTGTCCGGCCTTCCTACGGATAATTGGAATTGTCTCCTGGTTTATTTGTGTTCCACGAAACTTCCAAAGCTGACGCTCTCACTATGGGAGCAGTCCTTAACAAATAAAACCGAAATTCCTACGTGGCAAGAACTTGATTCTTTCCTGACTGAGCGCCATAGAACTCTGGAGGCCATAGAGTTTATACATCATCAACTCCGTAATTGCACAAGCGCCCACAAGTGCTTCAAGTGTCACGGTCGGCATCACACTTTGTTGCATCCAAGCAACTGCTCCTCCAGTGAACCGACTGCTCCTGATACTGCTTCTGATCCGATCCAAAGAATTTCCTCGTTCTCCACACGAGTGACAACTGCTCCTCATTCTTCCAATTACTGAGTTCCGTACAACGAGATGAAATGCAGACGTTCCCGAGGTATTTTATCCTACCCATGCCGAGTCTGCCAAGGGAACCATCCTCTTCGGAAGTGCCACCGTTTTCTTCGGCTTAGCGCTGAGAAACGGCTCCAAGCAGTCACCGAGAAGAAATACTGCGTCAATTGCCTCGCCCATCACCATTCCACTGGATCTTGCCGCAGTGACGACCGATGCCAGTCGTGTGGCCAGGATCACCACACACTTCTCCACGTCCACGAACGCTCAGCGTACCCAACGCTTTCCCGAGCAAAGGCCTCCTGTAATATTTCTACAGCGTATCCTCGCAAAGGGGGCCTCGAAGGTTTTCTTCTTATAATTTTGCTGCGTATCCTCGCAAGGGGGGGAGAATGTTCACGCCAGAAGGGCGTTTATTTTCCGGAGGCAGTGTGATCCAGTGCACTCGCTCTCTCTCTCCCTCTCCCACTGGACTTTTGTGCATCGAGCTCCTAGTCCGCTCTCCCCAAGTTAGTTTTAAGACTTCTTCTTGTTTAGTACTAATTTACGATTCCATCAATAAAGACCTCAAACGCACGTCGCGTGATAACCCGAAGTTCTACCGTGTTTTTCTTATCGAGTGCATTTCAGAATAAAGCCACCCCCCTCCGAACACATACCAAGCAACTGGGCTAAAGTAAAAGTCGTGTTTATCCCAAAGGCCGGGAAGAAAGATTCCCAATTGCCTAAATCATATAGACCGATTAGCCTTAGCTCCTTCTTCCTTAAAACGATGGAGAAGATAATTGACCAGCATATAAGGGAGGTGAATCTCAAGTAACTACCCCTAAACAAATACCAATACGCGTATCAAGCTGGTAAATCAACTGAGACCGCCATACACTGCCTTACAACAACCATTGAAAAAGCCATTGGCGCTCAACAGATAGCACTAAGTGCCTTCTTAGACATCTCAGGAGCTTTCGACAACACGTCATATGAGGCTATTCGTTCCTCTCTTGTACGAAAGAATGTCTCTACACCTATCACTGGGTGGATTCTGGAAATGCTTAAATCCAGAATCATAACTGTAGACCTTGGAGGAACTATGACCTCAATCACAGCCACAAGGGGGTGCCCTCAAGGGGGAGTACTCTCTCCTCTCTTGTGGACTCTGGTCATCGACGAGCTACTCTATGAGCTCAACAGTTTGGGTTTCCCACTCAAGGCTACGCTGATGATCTAATCATCTATATAGTGGGATGGCATGAGCAAACCATTTCGGACCGCATGCAGCAAGCCCTTGATATAGCCAACAGATGGTGCCAGGACAAAGGCCTGTCAATAAATCCATCAAAAACAGTTTTAGTCCCATTTACCAGGAAAAAGTCTCTCTCCTTAAAAAGACCATCCCTAAATGGGTCTATCATTGACTTTTCGGTTGAGGCCAACTACTTAGGAGTCACACTTGACTCCAAGCTCAACTGGAATGCACACCTGGAAAAGACCATAAACAAAGCCACTCGAGCACACTTTGCGTGTAACAGGCTCTATGGTAGAACATGGGGCCTAAGTCCCAAAATTATCTACTGGTCTTTTAACACTGTGGTAAAACCGATCTTAACCTATGCATCGCTTGCTTGGTGAACGAAATCTACCCAGAAGACAGCTGCGGCTGCACTTAACAAATTACAACGACTGGTCTGCATAGGCATGACTGGAGCCATCCGGACATGTCCTACTGCAGCACTAGGAGTCATAACTGGCATACCCCCTTTACCAATTACATTGAAAAAGGAGGCCTGCCTGGGGCACTTTGCCTTTAAAACATCACCAATATCAGAAGTGGTGATCTTACCGGGCATCTTAGGGTCCTTGAACCCCTAATAAATGAGCCTATTCTGCTCGTAACTGACGAGCAGAAACCAAAACTTGTTTTCCACAGAAACTTCTCAGTATTCTTGCACACTAGGAATGAATGGAAAACAAAATCAATATCTCTGCCCAGTGGATCACAAACGTGGTACACTGACGGGTCGAAACTGGAAAACGGTGACGCCATTGAAATCTGTGCTCGTGAATGCCTTCGCAGGAAAATGCAAGGCGCACGGATTTACATCTTCTCTGACAGTCAGGCAGCGCTCATAGCGCTGAGTTCCTTTACGATCTCATCCTGACTTGTAGAGAACTGTTTCCAGCAGCTGAACGCCCTTGCCTCCAAAAACACCCTAACGGTGGGCTGGGTGCCAGGGCATGAAGGCCACATAGGAAACGAGGTGGCAGACTCCCTAGCTAAACGCGGGGCGATGACACCTTTTATCGGCCCTGAGCCGTTCTGTGGACTATCGAAAGGACACAATAGAGAACTGCTCAGGAAATGGGAGGAAACGGAGATAAATCGTCACTGGACCGACAGTGCAGGGCTGAGACAAGCCAACAAATTTCTCGTCCCCCAGATGACGCGATCAAAACGCATCATCAACCTACCAAAGTGCGAAATTCGCACTCTAACGGGCTACCTAACGGGTCACTGCAACCTTAGGTATCACCTTAAGAAATTAAAACTTTCAGAAATCGACACATGCAGATTCTGCGAGATAGAGCAAGAAACATCAGAACATATTCTATGTGAGTGCCCATCGCTAATCAGACATCGACTTCAACATCTAGGAGGTGAACTTATTCCCCCCTACAGGATTTGGGAACTAATAGACCTTACCAAAGTGCTCTCTTTCATTAAAAGCCTAGGTATTGGGCCTCTTCCCTAATCCTACAGGCCGGCACAAAAGATCTAAAATCTGGTCGCAGTGCAACAAGGCCTTTATAATAATAATAATAATAATAATAATGGGCTATATAATAATTAAAACTTTCCAATTCAAGATTTATCGATTTTATATTAATGGTTTGAACAAAGGAACTTCAGTCGGTTACTATCAAAAAAGGATTTTGTTCCAGTTATATTCGGAAACGGCGATGATAACGAGATTCGGCTGCAGTGGCCTTTCTCGAGTAGAAGAAAACAGGGTGTAGTTTATTATTCGGCTGTCGCTGTAGACGCAAAAAATTTGGAACAAACTTCCTGAAATAAGGAATAAACTTAGACAGGAATGTAACGTCTTGATATTAATTGGTTCCGGATATTTCTTTATAGCAGTTAAGGGGTTACAACACTGTAGAATTTTTTAAAATTCGAAAAATTTTTTTTTATTTGCTAAAGGTCATTTAGGGTCTTAAGAATGATATACTAAAAGATGAAGTCCGGGAAAAATTTTTTCATGCCTGAATTTCGAGTTCTGCCGCAGGACCTTTCACGATTTTACATACGATTTTACAGCCACTGAAAACTTAAAACGCGTTTATCTCAAAACCACTTTTTTTGAGCTGGCCGGAAACATAACTCGAACAAATCTTTACCGATCGATTCCAAATTTTTACAGTACGTTTGAAATTGTTGTGCACAGGGAACAACGTAGGGGTTTTTTGAAAAAGTGAATAGTTTTTTTTTTTAAACAAAAATGTGATGAATTTTATGGTCAAATTGTGAATTTTTTTTTTAAACTGTCGCCATTTTACGAAAAATGTTGACTCCGCAGCAGTTCTGCGGTGGCATGTTTTTTCTCAGATGGGTCCACGGCCGGAAACGTATCTTCTACAATTTTTGATCTAGAACAAAGAAACAAACATATCCTGAATCCATATTGATGTCCCCAGGGAACTACGTAGGGGTTTTTTTTAAATTAATTTTTGGTAAAATGGCGACAGTTTAAAAAAAAAATTCACAATTTGACCATAAAATTCATCACATTTTTGTTTAAAAAAAAAACTATTCACTTTTTCAAAAAACCCCTACGTAGTTCTCTGCGGACAACAATTTCAAACGTACTGTAAAAATTTGGAATCGATCGGTAAAGATTTGTTCGAGTTATGTTTCCGGCCAGCTCAAAAAAAGTGCTTTTGAGATAAACGCTTTTTAAATTTTCATTGGCTGTAAAATCGTGTGTAAAATCGTGAGAGGCCCTGCGGCAGAACTCAAAATTCAGGCATATAAACATTTTTCCCGGACTTCATCTTTAAGTATATCATTCTTAAGACCCTAAATGACCTTTAGCAATAAAAAATTTTTCGATTTTAAAAAAATTCTACAGTGGTGTAACCCCTTAAGGGGGGTACCGCACCGAGGAATTTCAAAATGTTCGATTTTTTTTCTTTTATTTTCTTAAAGTTTGATATATTAAGAATGTCTGGTCCAAGTTTCAAGTCGAAATTCGAAAAAATGACAAAGTTATGGCCGACAATGTATGCCTTCGTTACACGTGCGCTTACCCATTGACAAATTTTCAAACGCGTTTTTCTCGAAACCATGTTTTTGAAATCGGTGGCCACGATATCTCGAAAACTAATAAACCGATTGACTTGAAATTTTCTGTGGCTATTCTATACGTAATTATCTAGTCTACTACGTAGGATTTTTTTTAAGATTTTTAGTTTTTTTTTTATTAAGAAAATAAACTTTTTTTCCCTTAAAAATCGCAATTTTGAGTTCAAACGGCCGCCATTTCGCCAAAAATCAATATTTTCAAAAAATCCTACGTAGTAGACTAGAAGAGGATCTACAGATAATAATCTTTTTGTTTGTTTTTATATGGATAAATACAGATGAAGCAGGAGTGGCCACCGCGGAGGTCCTTCGATTTTCAGGACGTTGCGGAACAAAGAATATCTCGCAGTGTATTTAATATTTTTCAATAAAAAAGTTATAAAATATTAGTTGAAATGTGTGCTTATCATTTAAAAAAAAAATTGGTTTGATTACTTTTATAGGTTGCCAGGAAAATTTTTTACAAAAATGGCCCTTTTTTACGTTTCTCGGTGCGTTACCCCCCTTAACCCTCTCAGCCCATTTGTTGCCTATAGGCAACATTGTAGAAATACGCCTCAGTTACCTGAAATATACATTTTTTTGCTTCGCGCTTTTTTTCAACATCTACCTTAATGTTTTCTGCAACCAAAATAACTAATATGTTACTTGTAAGCTGCAAACGTGTTTATTTAGCAGACGTTTTAAGTGCAGATGTATGAAGAAAAATGGTTGGCGGGAAAAGTGTTGGTAAAATAAAAATTCATTTTTTTTATTTTATTCAATAAATATTTGTTGTAATGGGAAACTAGGTGGGAATTATACATATATAGGGGTAAGTAAATTAATTAAAAATTAAAAAATTTTAAAAAAGTTCATAGTTTGTCTACAAGAATTTTGTGAACATTTTGTGGCAACATCCTGTAACTATCGAACCAGGACACCAAGGACCTTGAAATTTGCGTCAGTTCATATTTGAATAAAGCCAAATACATATCTGTTAAAAAAAATGTTTATCTTGGCTAATTTTAAATGTGGGCTGAGAGGGTTAAGTTAGATTTTTTTCCTAAAAATTTTCCGATCGGCAGCGATATATGACCGATGGCAGCTATAAGATGTAGTAATCCGATTTTAATAAAATTAAACCGAAATTCTAGAATAATACAAAACGACCACGTCTAAAATCTTATAGAAATATGTTAAAAATTGGCTAAGTGAGAGCATTTTAAAGACTATTTGCAAAGTTTCAATCAGATAGCTTAAAAACTGAGGGACTAGTTTGGGGAGAAACGGACGGACAGACGGACATGGCTAGATCGACTCTACTCACATTTGCACTTTAGATACATTTGCTTTGCAAATATCATACATAACTATTGAAACAGTTGAGATATTTTCATAATTTCGTTTTTATATGAAAAGTAATTTTAGTACCTTTTGATTAAGTGGTCAAACTATAAGGTTTGATAAATAGTAGATTTTATACTCGAAAATTAATGTTTTTTGAGGCAGTTTTCTCAACTTTTATCCAATTTCGCAATATACCTTCGTTTGCTTTCTCTGAAAAATGATAATATGGTGCACATTTAATGTTATAAAAACAAACAAAAATCAATTTTTAAAGAAAAAAAAAACAACAAAATTTTATAATCCTTTTTGACAAATGTTCATTTATTAAGGGGGGAAGTAACCATCGTAGCCGATTTTTTTTTTTTTTTTTTTTTTTTTGAAAAGACGCACATAAAAATTGGTATTGTTTATATTTCATATTATGAAAAAAAAAAAAATGAATGAGTTATGGATTTTTTTCAAAACCATGTTTTTCAACTTGCCGTACATGATTACAAAAAAAGTTGTTGACCGATTTTCTTCATCCAGCCCTTGTTTTAAAGAGCAAAAAAACTGCACCGGATAGACTACAATCGTTGCAAAATTCGAATATTAACTATAAAAAATTAGTGTTACAAAGAAAAAATGTCTTTTTTTGAGATAATTTTCGTCAAAAATGGTCTAAAAATCATTTTTTACGCCCATATTTATGTACTATTTTCATGAAAAAATATCTACATATGTAAATTCAAAAGACTACATACTTATAATTTTTTTTTAAATATGTAGGTGTACATACGAAACTAGAAATTCACTGGACCAATCGAATTTGTACAAAAATTCTTCAACTAGTTCTATAGATAGAACTACTATGTTTTAAAACCTCTGGATACTCGTCATGCAAAAAAATCAACCAATGGCATGAGCCAGGCAGAGTGTACGACACATTTGAGTTGTTGCAAACTCGAGACCACGGTGATGTACTTCTCTCCGACGCCAAAATTAAACAGTAATGTTTTGTAAAGCTTTACGGGTCGTTAAAAGCAAGCCACGACCGTCTGAGACAAACATTTGTTGCATGGTACTCTGGAGATTCCGTATAACTCCTATACTCATATTTAAAAAAAAAAATCGTTTCGTCACGAACAGTTTTAAGAGGCCCCCTTTTTGCACCGAATATAAATTGAAATAATTTTAGTAGGTGTGCTCAGCTGATTATAATTGTGTATTTGCTTTCGAATTACAACATACTTTTCCATTCATTTAAATGTATTTTTAAGCATAAACATCACGCTGACTTTTTTCCCAAGCAGCCATCGGACCATGCTCAGGGCGGTATTTGACATTGCAACCATCTTGTTCAAGACGGTTATCATCTCGGAGTTCTTCATAGCGCTCCCGATCATATTTTGTGAAGCCCCACTTCTTGGAGACATAGATCTAAAAATATAATACGGGTAAACGAATTAGTTGTTAGCAATAAATAGTAACGAGCGTAACGATTAGCACCGTTAGAATGTTAAACTTGTATGATTTTTACATATACATTTATGTACATAGGAATCGTGCTTATTTATTAAGATACATAAACAATAATCGTTCTTAAATGTATTAAAATATTGAGATTGCAGACCTTTTACGTATCAATAACGGGTCGCTATTCGTCCGTTTTTGAGCATTCTTTGTCCGTATTTAATATTTTTGTCTTTGTTTAATGACTTATAATTAAAAACATACGTTTAGTTTTAAACCATGGTTATTTCAGTGCAAAAATAGTCAAAGCGACTATTTTAACGTGAAACAAATTACATAAATTCAGAAATGTTACAAGAAAGAAAGCTAACTTCGGCATGCCGAAGTTTTAATACCCTTGCAGTAAGACTTTTTCGTTTAAATTGCGAGCGAAAAATGTTGCGTACAGAAATGTTGCGAACAAACTAAATGAATATATATATATATTCCTATGGCAGTTATAATATCGCACTATATCAAGTGGTCCGATTTTGATCAAATTAAAACCGAAATTTTAAAATATTACAAAATTGCCATGTCTGAAGTTATGTTGAAAATTGCCCAAGTTAAAATTTTTTTCTTAAAAATTGATTGATATAGTCGTCCGATCCGGCCCGTTCCGACTTATATAGTAGTGAGAGCAGACTATCTGCAAAGGTTTATTCAGATAGCTTCAAAACTAGAGGTAACGGGCTAAAATTATAATAGCCTGCAAGGGTATAAAAAAAAGGAAGCTGCAGGCCCACTGAAATCGATTTACGATGTAAGACTGACTTATTCGGCGCATAGCGGTTAAATACAACAAGTCTGGCACTGAGAACAAAGATCATCTAAACACGTATAAACAAACTTTAAGCGGAAACAAAATTATTACACATGCTTCCCTTGACAATGAACTTGTATTTATTTTTATGGGGAATATACATACGTATCAAATCATAAAACTTTTTGTCTAAAATAACAGAAATCCCAAGATTACTTACCTTTTGGCGACCAGGAAACTTGAACTTTGCACGGCGTAAAGCTTCAACGACTTGAGCCTTGTACCGATCGCTTGAGCGGACAGACATAATAGGCTGTCCGATACGAACACGAGCCACAGTGCCCTGAGGCTTACCAAACGCTCCCCTCATTCCAGTTTGGAGTCTAAAATAAACATAAAAGTAAATAAAATGTATTAAATCGTGGATCTTAATGAACGTAAGAAATCTCAGCGAACGTTGAACATTTGCTAAATTCTTACCTATCGGCTCCAGCACACGACAACATTTTGTTTATACGGATGACGTGGAATGGATGAAGGCGCATTCTTATATGAAACTGGTCCTTGCCGCAGTACTTTACCAAATACTTGTTGCAACAAATACGACCAGCTTCCAAAGCCTCACTGCTTAGCTGCTCATATTCATCAGAAACCAAATGAACGCATAGGGGAAAATCTTCCACAGTGGCTTTCTTTCTTCCCAAGTCAAATATACGAATTTTTGGGTCCGGAACACCGCGGCAGAACCGAGACTTGGGATAAGGCTTGTTTTTGCAATAACGGTAGCTATAAATAAAAACAGATATTAAATACTTATACGTCCTAGCCTAAATTTAAAAATTTACCATCTAGCAGGACGGCGGCCCATTTCGAAACCTACTGAAAGACATAAAAACAATAAGTATATTTTTAATTTTAAAACCTAAAATTAGTACGTTTTTTGGAAAAAAAACAACTAAAAAAGTTTAATCTTCAACAGATTATTCAAGATCACTGAGCAAGCATACCTCTTCCTACGAAGTACTAAGAAAAAGAAGGAAAACCAAAGCGGATAAGGAAACAGTAGTCTCGATAGTTTTAATTTTGCTTCGATATATCATAAGTCATAATTTAGAAACCGATGATAAAGAACAATACGTTTATACCAAGCAAAGTAATAGCTCATCCCACATCCACCATCCACAATTTCCTGAACGGATGGTACTTGGTGTTTTACGTTCTGATAATTTCAAAATTTGTTCTATATCCAAATTTGAATTCCTTTTTTACACAACGTTTAGCAGAACAAGATGATTGATCACTGATGGCTTACTTACCACTGTTTTTCTGAACGTGTACGATCAATGATAATGATGCAAGATTTAATACTAGTACATCATTACCTCAATAATTAGACACTTCATTACAAACTTAATCGCTTTATATAAGTGAGAGCAAGGTGACTAACGGAGAGTTTCCAATCCGCTTTCGCTACTTTATACAATACTTTATTTATATAATAAATATTTATTTAAATATTCAAAAAATAATAATAATTTCAAAACAAAAATAAAAAAAAATCTACAATAACACTCCACAGCTAGTACAAATAAATGTATACAAAAAACAGCGGCAGAGAAACGCCGAATCAATTTGTTTATTTATTTATTTACTCTTCCCTGCTCTGTCCTGAGCTGAGCGACATCAAAATAATCATATATTTATTGTCTTTCCTTTGCTCTATTATGAGCGGCGCTACACGCTAGCATAGGCGAACATGTACTAATTGCAATTACATTACATACATAATCGACTGCAAATCGACGCTCCGAATTTTTGTAATTGTTTTCGCATCCTTTGTTTCCGCTATTCTGCATTGGCATACGCCTAATGATTCACACGCACTTCCTAGCATACAATACCCAGTATGCACAGTTAGGAACGCTCCGAATTATGTGTCTGAAAAGAGCCCAGCTTCAGAGCGTTTTATGAGTAAACACATAAATAAGAGCGTTTTCGGAGCCCAGTGCTCAGTGCTTTACAAACATAGGGCTAATAAAAAGCTCCTTTTTCTGAGCGTTTTCGGAGCTAAACAGAAAGTAAATATCATAAGATCTTTTTTCGGAGCTGTGGTGAGTAAACATACGCTTAGGATAACGGAATGCGGATTCTTGCGACTCGAAAATGATGCAACATAATCAGTTTGCGCTTAAGGGGGGTTTCTACCTTGTGTGGTCGAAAAAATCGATTTTTTTTTTTTGCATTATTGGATTGATATATGTTTCTAGAGTCCGCTCCCAAAATTTCAATTGGTTATCTTAAGAATTACGGAACCTACACCTTAAAAGAGGGAGCACCTACACCTTAAAACAGGTACTGAAGCAAAACTTTAAACGCGTTTTACTCGAAACGACATTTTTTGACCTTGCGGAAGTGATTCAAGCCAGACGAGTTGAGCAATCGCCACGAAATTTTAAAGTATCGTGTATTAGAGGCTTATCCATGGCTGGTACCAAAATCTTTAAAAATATTGAATATTTTTCATTTTATATAACAATTAATGTCGAAAAAATGCGTAAGAATCGAGTTTTTCATTTAAAATCGCATAAGTTTTTCAATTTTAATTTTTTTTTTTCGCAATTCTGGTACCAGCCATGCGCAAAAGTATACAAAGTAAGAATATATTTAATTTTTGTGTTTCAGATCCTTTGGGGCAGCAGCAGGACTTCCGTAAGCGTAAAAAGGCGTTCCATTGCTCAATGCAAACTCCCCCCCCCTGTGCATATTTCTATTTGAAACTTTTCTTTTACTTAAACAATAAACTTGTAGATACACCTGAAAAAAATTATAAGTGTTTATCTTCAATACATTCCACACAAAGTAGAAACCCCCCTTAAAGAAAAATGGGTGTCGGCCTGTTAAAGTGATTAAAGCAGTGAAATCAAAAATTTAAAAAAAAATATATATGTAAATTACATGTAAGTGTATTGACTATACATACATAAATAATACAAATTAATGTTCAAAGAGCAAGCCGAAATTACTATAATAATACTTTAAGAAATATTAAGCGATTAAGCTGCTACCAAGTATTCCTGGAATGGGACTAAGGAAAAAAATGCATTCTTGGCATGGCGATACAACACTTTCAGTCTGAATCCACTTGGTGCATATTGTTGAAAATTGCTTTTTATCCAACGAAAATATTTGATGGAAATCTGTTAAAGAACTAACTTTGCATGCTGGGTTCTTATCTTCGAAAACAGAACCGCGACACATACAGCAGCGGTAAACTAAATAAGTCTATCCACACAAATTCCAACTAACTAATTCAGTTATAAATTTAATTGCGTTTCCAAATCCGCATTAGTGTGACCGTATCTCTTTTTATGCTGAGTCAATATTATTGGTTTAAAGTCGAACATCTTCGAAAACGGAACCGCGACACATACAGCAGCGGGAAACTAAATATGTCCATCCACACGAATTCCAACTAACTAATTAAGTTAGAAATTTAATTGCGTTTCCAAATCAGCATTAGTGTGACCGTATCTGTTTTTAGGCTGAGTAAATATTATTGGTTTAAAGTCGAACCTCCCGCAATTAAATAATCAAATTCTTCTTCTTCGATTCCAGAGACTGCTATCCAGCAGTCCCCAGTCCATCCAATTATACTTGCCAAATTCATCTGGACCAAGTCCGAGCGCAATGGAATAAGGTCGAGAAAGAATATGATGCTAATTTCAGTTAGCTTAGAGGGTGCGGCGGACAACTAATCTACTCTTAAGGCAAAAAAAGAGTATTCCTGTTTTATTTTTGAAGGGTGTGCCGCCCAGCTCATGGAACAGATCGATACAGATCGCTTCTAAAGCAGCTCAAATCTGTCTCAAGTCTGGCTGTCGCCTTCCTCCGTGCGAAACAGAAGTTTTCTCGGGCGATTATATTCGCTGGCCGACTTTCCGAAACCTTTTCACAGCGGTCTATATAGGCAATCCTGCACTCACCCTTGTTGAAATGGTGTTTTATATACATGCCAAGACTAGTGGTGAACCGCATTCCATAGTTTCCAACTTGCCACTCACCAACGATGGTTTCCGCTCAGCCTGGGAAAATCTATCTGGGAGTTTCGAAAACAAACGAGCGCTGGTAAACAGCACACTGAAGAAATTATTGAACATGCAGTCCATTCTACACGAATCGCACAATCTAAAGTTGCCTCACATCCCCAAATATGTCCGACCTAGCTACGGATAATTGGGATTGTCTTTTGGTTTATTTGTGTTCTACGAAGCTTCCAAAGCTGACGCTCTCATGGGAGCAATGGTATTGCTCACGCCAAAAGGCCGCTTATTTTCTAGAGGCAGTGTGCTCCCGTACACTCTCTCTCTCCCGTACACTCTCTCTCTCCCTCTTCCTTCGAATTTTCAATCCACAAAGCTTCCGATCCGCTCCCCCAAGATAGTTTTAAGACATTTGTAACTGATATGAATTTACCATTCCCCTTAACCAACAATTTTAAACATAATAACACATAAAGCTGCCTAATTTAAAATTTTAATGATTTAAATCAGGCACCCATGCCGATCTCTAATACATACATATGTTTCTATTCGACTAAATGCCAGAATTTCTAAATATTTTCAAACAAGCCCTAGTCGCAGATAATTAATAAAAAATATGGCTTTACAGTCACTTGTCGGATCTTCAAAAAGAGATCCATCGATTTATCTTTCATCCTCCATCCGTTGAACGGTTGGTCCATACGGTTTTGTCTTTCCAATTTTGTTCTTTATCCGTTGTCCATCCGAATTTGATATACTTCTTTTGCGGAAAGCTTTGCTGTATTTTTTTAGTGCAACTCTAAAGCCTTCTTCTCTTCAACAAGGACAATTGAAATAGGAAAGACGCCTAAGTTAAAAGGTATGCTTGTCGGTGTTTTCCGGTATACGAGTATTCCTGCTACAAAATGTCTCGAATTGCTACTGTTTAATAAAAAAAACAGCTAATTCATCTCTATGTTGAATAGATTTTTTTGCCTTTCTACATGTATGGGCATTTTGTCTTTATTAGAACAAAATAATCCGAGAATATTTAAAGTCCTCCTTATCAACTTCAATATACTCAGCAGTGTAGTAACATTTCCGAGCGTATAAGCTATATAAATTCATGATCAGCATTAACAGCCGATTCGATCTAGCCATGTGCCTCTGTCCGTCTGTTAGTCTATCTTTCCGTTTCAACGCCATCTAGTTCATCAGTTAGCTGCTAACTGAATGAAACTTTGCAGATTGTCGTCTATAAATATATATATATGTCGTTACTGTATGTAGGAACGATTGGAAAATTTGTAGAAAAGAACTTATCCAGTTTTCAACATGTTTTCATTTTGGCCATTTGGCCATTATTTATTTGTCTAGAATTTAAGTTTTTATTATTTTTTTTTAATCTGACTTCTTCTGGCCGTCAGCCGATAAAGTACACAGGGGGATCAACGGATGACCGTGTCATCTGCCGTAACTGTGTGCACCATCGGTAGTGCGACTATACTCTCCAAGTCAGGGCGGCTGGAAGGAGGTCGACGGTCGAGTTCGATCGGGGATGCTGACCAATTGTAGTCGGGCGGACCAGGGCAAGTCCTTAATAGGCCCCCCCCCTCAAGTCAGGAGTGTGAAGCGGCCCGCGCCCCCTGAGTTTTGGTTGGCACCTGAGGGGTATATCCAGCTGTGTTTGAACGGAGCCTTCGCTGGGCCGGTCAACCCTGGGTCGTAAGATGCCTTGCCGCGGCTTTGAGGTGAAAGAAAGATTACTAGATGTTCACATCCGAGAAAGAATCGAGAGACACCACCTTTCGGGCGCGCAGCATGCGTACTGAAAAGGTCGGTCAACAGAAACAGCACTACAGGAAGTTGCAGGTCACGTCGAGAATACACTACAATACAAACAATACACAATGGCCGCCTTCTTAGACATTGAAGGTGGGTTCAATAACGTAAACGCCGACTCCATTCTGAGCTCCCTCACCTTGATGGGCATTGAGAGAGGCATCAGAGAATGGATCGGAGTTATGCTAACGAGTAGGACGATCACTGCCGAACTAAGTGGCACTCACCTCACACGGTCACTGAAAAGAGGCACACCTCATGGCTTTTAAACAAGAATAACATATTGGAAGAGCTCAATATGGGTGGCGACAAAGCAGTAGCCTTCGCAGATTACGTGGTGCTGCTAGTATCTGGACCCTACCCTGACGTTATTAGTGAGATAATGACAGGAGCGCTGGGTCGCTTAAACATATGGGCAAAGACCTGTGGACTAGGTATCAACCCAAATAAAACAGAACTTATGCTCTTCACTAGAAGGACTAAGATACCAGCATATAATATGCCCAGAATAGATGGCATAGAGCTAAAACTATCAGAGCAGGCTAAGTATCTCGGTGTGATACTAGACCCGAAGCTCTCGTGGAAAGGAAACATTACTGAAAGAGTGAGGAAGGCAAGTATTGCCTTCTATTCTTGCAGGAAAATGTTCGTAGATAAATGGGGACTACACCCAAAGGTAATAATATGGCTTTACACAGCGATTGCTCGGCCAATTTTAACATACGGAGCCCTAGTATGGTGGCCAGCGCTAACTAGGGCTTATAACATCACAAAATTAACGAGGATACAGAGAGCAGCGTGTGCTGGCGTGACGGGAGCTATGCGATCATGCCCCGCAGCGGCACTGAATGCTATCCTGGACATAATGCCGATAGAACTGTTCGTAAAGGACATGGCCGCACAGAGCGCAGTAAGACTGAAAGCAAGTAACTGCTGGAGGGAATACGGCGCAGGCCACGGCGCGATACTGGAAGGAATCAAGCTAGAAGCAAACGCATTAATGGACTACATGACTACGGAGATGAACTTCGGAAATGCCTACACAAACAACGTTCCCAACAAGGGAAGACTGGAGAAGGGAGAGAGTAACCGGGGCAAAGGAGGTATCCCTCTATACCGATGGCTCCAAAATGAGGTGCGGCGTGGGGGCTGGGATCTTCGCTGAGCAATGGGTGATCGAGGAGTCCTTCACTCTCTCAGACTCAGCGACGGTCTTTCAGGCTGAGGTACTCGCCATAACGGAAGCAGCCAAGCTTTCGATACGGCGAGAACTTAGCGATACCAAAGTACGGTTTTACTCCGATAGCCAAGCGGCAATGAAATCCCTAGCGGCCGTGAGAACAAATTCTCTGCTGGTGGCAGAATGCAAGAAGGCCCTTAATAACCTTGCAGAGAGAAACGAGGTACAAGTCACCTGGGTACCGGGACATTGCGACATCCCAGGGAACGAGAAAGCGGATGAACTAGCCCGAGCAGGTTCGCAAGGGCAAGATATCAACGTACTGATACCGATCTCGTTAAACTCGGTCCAGACAAGGATCCATGACCATTTCAAGCAAACAACCAAAAAGGAATGGTCAAGTAAGAGCGAACATAACAGATCAAAGAAATGTTGGCCGAAAGAATCGAACCAGAAAGCTGCTATCCAACAGCAAGCGGGATATAAGAAGATTTACAGCAGTCGCAAACGGGTCAGTGGGCGATCAAAACGGACGCAATGAAGATGGGACTGCCACACAACGCTAGCTGTAGATGCTGCAAAGAAATTACGGAACAAGAGACGCCAGAGCAGCTGCTCTGTTTCTGTCCCGCCCTGAATCGCAAAAGAATACGTCACTTAGGTGCCTACCAGTTGAAGTCTCTAGAATGCATAGGAAAGCTGGATCAAAAAGGAGACCAGCTCTAATTGGAGGCTCCAGAAAGGGGCCTCACCACTACTACCTACCTACCTCTATAGCCTTTAACCCTATTCCTACATATTTTCAGGATCCTTTAGTGTAATATTTTATTTTAATATGGCATTCGGTAAGCTACCTTTGAAGCAAAAATCTTTGAATATACGATTTTTAATAACTTTCTGCGAGGGTATTTAAACTTCAGATTGCCGTTATTGTTTTTATTTAGTGCCAACAAAATCGGTCGTAATCTGCAGTTTTCTGTTGTCGAACAGACAAAATGGTTGGCCATGTATTCTTTTAAGTTCAGTAGGAGGCACTTCGGCTATCTTTTTTTATATTTTGAATGACTTACAGCTGTTCGATCGGCTGTTATTTGATGTTGGATGTAGATGTAGCTTTGTGGGAATCAAAGTTTCTCGTCTGTACAAAAATACCAACGGTTTCACTCGGATCGTCTGTGTGCGAATTCGTAAAGTTAAGCACCGCTCGTAAATTCAGCGCTAAAACTATTTGTTTCTGTGAGGGGCTACTGTGCCGCCTCTGCGCACAGAGCTTTCGCTCTCGTCCGCGCTTGCCCCTCTTGTGTGCTTACGCTCTAGCGCTCTCTGTGCTCGCGTTTCGGTCTCGGGTTTCGCAACCAAACTTCGCGGTCGGCTGCGGTCGTTCTCCGGTGCTCGCTTAATCGAAGTTAAGCGGGTGGGTTTTTAAGCAGATTAGTTTCATGTATGCAGCCGAATAATAAAGCTAAAGTTATGCCCACGACGCCCCCCTTCTTGTCTTCTTCTTTAACCCCTGGGTGGTCTTTCGGACTTTGCTCTGCGCCGTGGGAATATTATATTCGCCAATTAATTGCTGCTTATTTTGGAGAACGATCGGCCCCTACAACCAGTGGTCTTTCGAGTCGGATAAGGATATTCTTCCCTTCTGCCAGCAGTTCCCGGCCATTTGTTTCGCCAATATAAGTACGAGCTTTCTTCAATTTTCTCATTGCCGGTCTTTAGCAGAGCTCCGAACATTCCATTTCGGTCGCACTGCTGTAAGACTATTTTCCGTGTCAATTCCACCTCCGCGAATTTTCCTGACACAACGGCAATTTCCTCGTCAATCTTTTTTCAATTCGTCTCAACTTCGCTTATTTTCACTCCGCCAAATTCCTCGCCGTTCTCCTTTCTTACATCAAAGTTCAAACGGTCGCGGCATATGTACATATGTACGTGCATTCATCCCATGCAAACATGCACTTATAGATGTAAATATTTTTAAATGGAGGCGCAATTTTAACTCCGCAAATTCGCCAAGTTCGGGAGTTTCCCTGTTCGCCGGGCAGTCTGCCGTAGTTTCGATATTTTTTTTCTCACTCTGGTGTGTGCCATTTTTTTCGCCACATAATTTTTCTGTCCATGCATTCCCATATACGTATACATACATATGCATACAAACTATACATATTGCAAATCCATATGGGCGGGACGGCGATTGCGCTTTTCAAAGTTTTAATTTTCCGCAGCAGCCGTGGTATTGCTGTTGCTGGGTTTTTTGATCTCTCTATTTCGCATGCACTGCTTTGCCAACGGCATAACAGCGAGGCTTTCGACCGAACCAAAGCCAAGGTTTTTTATTTCCACCTCTTCGGCTTCGCAATTATTACGTTGAAGAATAATTATTTTTTCCCGGTTATTATTAAATTATTAATTAATTGATTTTGGGATTACGGTGCACAATCCACCCTGTCGTGAGCCTTATTGTTCCTCCTAAGTCAACTAAAATGTAATTGATCTCCACGTCCGAGCCACCCAGTATATATATTTACATAGGTATTTTTATATTTACATTTTTGTATGTCCCCGACGACGATTTTCCTGCCTATTTTGCCTATTTTCCTGCCAATCCGCATAGGACAACATCCGCCCACAGCAGCACTCGGTAAAAAGTTTTTTCTAACCGAATTTTCTTCGGTGGGGCCTTCATAATTAAGGGCTTCCATAAAAACTTCCAGTCAGACGTAATCTATACTGATTTAATTAAAGCATTTGACCATTCTCTTCTTGTTCGGAAACTCGATCTAATGGGATTTCCGTTTGATCATCTTAGTTGGATCTCAAGTTATCTGAATGGCAGAACGCAAAAGGTCCTCTTTAAAAATTCGTTATCTACTGGTCTCAGGGTTACTTCTGGCGTCCCGCAAGGGAGCCATTTGGGTGCTCTGTTGTTCACATTATTTATCAACGACCTGCCCAAAGTTCTGACTAACTCCAGAGTACCTTTGTACGCAGACGACGTCAAACTTTGCGTGCAATATAAGGACGCTTCCTGCCAGTCTGATTTACAAACAGATCTCAATAATTTCAAACATGGTGCCGCATAAACTTATTAAACATAAACGGCTCTAAATGCAAGCTGATGATATTCTCTCTGCTGCTCTTTGGAAAGAATTACTATAGTCGATGGTTTGGGTGTCCGACTGGATCCTAAACTTGACTTTATCGATCATATTTCGTGCATGGTGAATAAAGTCAGAGGTGTGCTTGGTTTCATTAAACGGAGGTCGAAAGAATTCAATGACCCCTATGTTACAAAATGCGTATATATTTCTCCAGTTCGTCCTATCTTAGAATATGGATCTTGCGTCTGGAGCCCTCAGTATGGGGTTTACAGTAAACGCATTGAGTCAGTTCAGAAAAATTTTTTACTTTTCGCTTTACGCGATTTGAACTGGAATCCTCGTACTCTAGTAGACACCTTCTAATTAACTAGCTAACAGTAGAACCATGCTTGGAATTACCTTCATTTTTAACCGTATCCACTGTGACGTGGAATGTGCTGACTTTCACGTACCGAGTAGAAATACTAGATCCTATATATCCAGTAGTCATACTTTTCTATACTTTTATTTGTCACACCTAACACGAACAGGTACGTGCTTGGTATCAGATGGGCCACTTAAATGTACTGATCGTAGTGCATCAACGTCCAGACAAAAAAAAAAAAGACGGTAACCTTCGGGATCGTCATTCTCAAAGTGTCAGGTCCTTTCCCAAATTGCCAAGTTAGTCGATCCAGCCGGCTGGCTAGCCCTCTTCATTGTCTGGGAAAGATGTTTATACAGGACATTTGGCTCCTGGATCTAGGGTGGGACGAAGTCCTCCCTCAAGAATTCTGCAAAAGATGGGTTGACTTCTTGCTAACTTGCTAACGGGCAACAGTGGCCCCAGTCAAGGCGGTGTTGCTCCCGCGGCTGGAGTTGTGCGTAGCCGTCCTGTTGTCCGACATGGCCAACGCCATTCTTCCGAAGATGCCCGGGACTGCGTCCGCCCTCCATTGTTGTTCGGACTCAACAATTGTTCTCGCCTGGTTGCACAGGCTGGCGTGTCATTGGACAACATTCGTGGCAAATCGGGTGACAAAGATCACTCAGTGCACGGAGGTGGAGAAATGGGTACATCTCCGCTCCGAGCATAATCCGGCTGGGCTTCAAGACCTCGCGGACAGCCAGTTGTGCTGGCATGGTACTGCCTGCCTGCAAGGCCCGCGTTCCAAGTGGCCCATTCAAGGTCTCCCGAGACTGAACTCAAGAAGCGAGCAGTCAAAGTTCATGTTTCAAAGGCCCCCGGAAGATATTCTTGAGCGTTTTTCCACCCCCGACAAGACGTTGCGAGTCCTCGGTTATGTTCAAGCTTCATCCAGCGCAAGCATTTCATCCATGAGATGGGCTGTTTAAGCCAAAAGCCAGTGCCAGCAGGCAGTCCCAGTCAAAACTTGAACCCGTTTCTTGATTCTCAAGGGCTCATAAGAGCTTGCGGCCGGGTTACAGATTTCGAACTTCTCGAATATGACGAACGCCATTCGGTACTCCTTCCATACAACTTCCATCTGTCTCGTCTCCTCGTCCATTTTCCTCATCGAATAACGCTGCACGGCGGTAATCAGTTGATGATCCGTCTGATCCGGTAAAAATTTTGGATTACGAAGGTGAGGAATTTGGTCAAGTCCCTGATCTATTCGTGCAAGGTATGCACCATCCACAAAAAGAAGTTTCAAACTCAACTCATGGGAGAGCTACCCAAGGAACGGGCGTCTTTATCGGGTCCCTTCACATATACCGCTATGGATTATGCCAGACCCTTTGACATCGAAAACTACACGGGACGAGCCTGCCTCATTACAAAAGAGTATGTTTTTTTTTTCTTTTTGTATTCGAAATTTATTTACCACTAATTACTTAAGGCGTTAGTAATTAGTGGTAAATAAATTTCGAATAAATAACGCCTTAAGTAATTAGTGGTAAATAAATTTCGAATATAAAAAAAAAAAAAAAACATACCCTTTTGTAATGAGGCAGGCTATAGGCTATATATACTATAGAAAATTAACATATAAAATACACTCCGCTCCGCTCATCATCGGGACCAGTGTTCCTGGGGTGATCGCGCACCCGGCTCCTGCCTCTCGAATCGGAAACTGTGGCACTCGAAGCCGTTTTGTGGGCCACCAGCTCTAGCCCAGCGACGTCTAGCCATGACTCCACGGCTTGGATGGCCGCGAGTTCCTTCGCAATCACCCCTATGGCGACATCGTTGGCAAATCCTACCAAGCTTGTGTTGGCTGGCACTGGCAGGCTTAGAACTCCATCATACATGGCATTCCAAAACGGATCCCTGCGGGACTCCGGCTGAGACTTTGTATGCCCTGGAATCCAGACCCGTGTCCAGCATGAGTATCCTGTTGCTGAAATAGCTGTGAGCTATCTTCTTGTGACCTGGGATAAGTGTTGAATTATTAAAAAGTGCATGAATGCGGTAAGCTTTAAATTACCCTTCGTTGCATTTCCAGTCGGAATGGGCTAGAGGGGCAGCGATAAATCGATAGGGATAGGGAGCGATAGGGTTAGTGGTGAGGGAATTCAAGAGCGAACCGGTAAAAGGTCTCGGCCAGCTCTTTTTAAGAGAAAGGGATGTTGCCCTTTAACTCGATCGGTTCCCTAAGCGCCAAAACGAACGGTTTCTCGAAGGCGGAATTCAGGCAACGGAACGAAGGGGCAGTAGAAGAAAGGAAAAGAACACGGGCGGCCGCAGTGATCAAGATCTGAAAAGAAAAGATTAAAAAAGAAACGTTAGTGAAAGTGGCCGCAAAGGTTAGGGAGAAATTTAAAAAAAGTGTTTTCTTTTCAGTTCTTTTGTGTATATATTTTTGTGGAGTGGACTCCAGACCCGCCGAGGACATCCAGGGGCGGGCAAGCATCGAGCTGCCGCCCCAGAGAACCACCGCAGCCATCCAGACGCGTACGACACCCAAATAGCCGCCGCCAGAGACGAGTCTTCGGTAGCCGGTCACCACACATTCGGTGAGTTCGTTCCGAGAGGACTGCCCCAAAGCCGGCAGGGGAATTTTTCTGGGTGCGTTCGGAGGTGTGGGCCGAGGGTATACCTTCGGTGGCCATTTTACTTACGGTGCGTTACGGACCCCATAACGGCCCGGATCCAGGCCACGAGAGGATCGGGCGCAGCAGTTTCCCTCCACGCTTTTCGCCGCTTCTCCACGACTATCGCGGCCATTGCGAGCAGCCCAGCAAATTCCTATGAAAATTAGAAATTAAGCTTTATTTTGTATATAATTTTTGTGTGTTCAACTTACCGTAGTTTCTCCATCCCTTGTCCTCCGCGTTCCCTAAACACATGTCAGGGATTTGTGCAACACGGGATTTGAAGAAGTGAGCCGATAATAAAGAAATACAGACCCCCTTTATTTCTCTTGGAGCTCCAGAAGGTAGCAAGGTAGTGAATTGGGAGTAGAACCTGGGCCTAGTTGTGGCCAATTTTATTTGCGGAGTGCCGCTTCTTCTCCGCCGATTTCAATAGACATAAAGTCGCAGCCTTGGCGCGAGCGCATCCCGGGTGTGGGTGAGGGGTTCGCCGGGATCGGGAAATCTTTATATATATATACGGGTTTAGAAGTAAGGAATACCTAAAATTATAAAGTATTAAAAGGATAATCATGAACGCTGAATAGAAGTCTTTACCTGGGGGAGATGGGCCGGTCGTGAGAGCGCCTGGATTAGGCTCCCGTCCGACAGAGATGGGTGATGCCCCCATATATCTAGGTAGGGTGGGAGCGTCGTGGCGAATCCATCAATGCCACCAATTCCGTCCCAAAAAAACGTCGTCCTACTTGCGTAATTTTTTTCTGTTTGTTTATCTTTTTTTTGTAGTGATGAGAGTTTGTTCCTTGTAGAGCGAGAAGTCCGATTAATATCGATGTTCTTTTTTGTTATTGTGCGGACTGTGGGCATCGGGTCGAAACCCGCCCTGGAACCTGAGCTAGCCCGGCATTGCCTAAAACCAGCAGTTCCGTAACAATATGGCGCCCAATAAAAAAACAAATAAAAAGAAAAAGAATAGCGAGATGACGACGTACGGGCCTTCAATTGCACCGAGGAGCTGGGGACTGTTGGTCAAGACGTAGGTTCCTTGTGTCCATTTCTATTTGTTTCCTGTTAGGAGAAGGACGGACAATTGCTCCTGGGCACAGTTCACACTTATTATTCTGTGGCCAGGTGGTGGCATTCGTCCGTGAAAACGACAGATCTGCACCCCCCTTACATATCCGAACAAGAGGCACGAAAAGACATTGTGATATAAAACTGTTATATAGTAGATAGGGATACATGTTAGTTATTTAATTTAACGTAACGTGTTTGGTTGTCAGGTATTAGTGTATTTTGTGGGTAGTTCCTTGGGTTTTCCTGGTGGATGTGGCCTTCGGGATAATCTTAAAGGTGGGATCGTGACCCGCAGTATTAGGTGCGCGGTGCACGACCACCACAATTTGAACCGCAGGTCAAGAGAAATCCTACAGGATCTGCGGAAGGCCGATGTCCTTAACTGGCGACTTTCAGCTAAGCTGAAAGTTAGTCCAGTTGACGAACGGCTGGAGTAGGGACGACACTGGGAGAATTGAAGATGCAGATCTGGCACGGAATCCACCGGAGGTTGGGCGGCTCCATCTCCACTGAAATTTGATAGAAAGAGAAAAAATGTAACGATCGGAAAATATATTTATGTATTAGAAATTATTTATTAATATGGTGCTATAGCTAATCCAAATTTTCTTAATAAATAAATAAAAATAATACATATTTATTTATTTACTACTTTTTTTACTTATTACATATTTCTTTATTTATGGCATATTTATTTATATGTTACATAGTTATTATATATATTTACTAATTTATTTATCATTTATCCTTATTTGGATTGTGGCACATTTAATTATTTAATTTGTGACGAGTACCGCGCACAAAACTAAATATAATTAAATAAAATAAATAAAAAAATATAATTAAATAAAAAAAATAATTCGAAATAAGAATAGATCTAAAAAAGAGAAATAAAGTGAAGTAACATGGAAAATAACTGAAGTGACTAAACTGAAGTAAACTGGAAAATAACTGAAATAAATAAACAGAGAACAAACAGATAAGAAACAGAGAAGATAAATTTGAATTTGAATACGCACGCGCGCCATCGACGGAGGATTGGCCACACTAAAAGGGAGAGTTGGCCACACTAAAAGAGAGAGTTGGTCACACTAGAAGAGAGAATTGTCCACACTAATATGGCAAATCGAGAACCGTCGGCGGGCACACTAAAAGCAGCAGGGACCTATATAAAGCCACGTCCGAGCCACCCAGTATATATATTTACATAGGTATTTTTATATTTACATTTTTGTATGTCCCCGACGACGATTTTCCTGCCTATTTTGCCTATTTTCCTGCCAATCCGCATAGGACAACATCCGCCCACAGCAGCACTCGGTAAAAGTTTTTTCTAACCGAATTTTCTTCGGTGGGGCCTTCATAATTAAGGGCTTCCATAAAAACTTCCAGTCAGACGTAATCTATACTGATTTAATTAAAGCATTTGACCATTCTCTTCTTGTTCGGAAACTCGATCTAATGGGATTTCCGTTTGATCATCTTAGTTGGATCTCAAGTTATCTGAATGGCAGAACGCAAAAGGTCCTCTTTAAAAATTCGTTATCTACTGGTCTCAGGGTTACTTCTGGCGTCCCGCAAGGGAGCCATTTGGGTGCTCTGTTGTTCACATTATTTATCAACGACCTGCCCAAAGTTCTGACTAACTCCAGAGTACCTTTGTACGCAGACGACGTCAAACTTTGCGTGCAATATAAGGACGCTTCCTGCCAGTCTGATTTACAAACAGATCTCAATAATTTCAAACATGGTGCCGCATAAACTTATTAAACATAAACGGCTCTAAATGCAAGCTGATGATATTCTCTCTGCTGCTCTTTGGAAAGAATTACTATAGTCGATGGTTTGGGTGTCCGACTGGATCCTAAACTTGACTTTATCGATCATATTTCGTGCATGGTGAATAAAGTCAGAGGTGTGCTTGGTTTCATTAAACGGAGGTCGAAAGAATTCAATGACCCCTATGTTACAAAATGCGTATATATTTCTCCAGTTCGTCCTATCTTAGAATATGGATCTTGCGTCTGGAGCCCTCAGTATGGGGTTTACAGTAAACGCATTGAGTCAGTTCAGAAAAATTTTTTACTTTTCGCTTTACGCGATTTGAACTGGAATCCTCGTACTCTAGTAGACACCTTCTAATTAACTAGCTAACCGTAGAACCATGCTTGGAATTACCTTCATTTTTAACCGTATCCACTGTGACGTGGAATGTGCTGACTTTCACGTACCGAGTAGAAATACTAGATCCTATATATCCAGTAGTCATACTTTTCTATACTTTTATTTGTCACACCTAACACGAACAGGTACGTGCTTGGTATCAGATGGGCCACTTAAATGTACTGATCGTAGTGCATCAACGTCCAGACAAAAAAAAAAAAAGACGGTAACCTTCGGGATCGTCATTCTCAAAGTGTCAGGTCCTTTCCCAAATTGCCAAGTTAGTCGATCCAGCCGGCTGGCTAGCCCTCTTCATTGTCTGGGAAAGATGTTTATACAGGACATTTGGCTCCTGGATCTAGGGTGGGACGAAGTCCTCCCTCAAGAATTCTGCAAAAGATGGGTTGACTTCTTGCTAACTTGCTAACGGGCAACAGTGGCCCCAGTCAAGGCGGTGTTGCTCCCGCGGCTGGAGTTGTGCGTAGCCGTCCTGTTGTCCGACATGGCCAACGCCATTCTTCCGAAGATGCCCGGGACTGCGTCCGCCCTCCATTGTTGTTCGGACTCAACAATTGTTCTCTCCTGGTTGCACAGGCTGGCGTGTCATTGGACAACATTCGTGGCAAATCGGGTGACAAAGATCACTCAGTGCACGGAGGTGGAGAAATGGGTACATCTCCGCTCCGAGCATAATCCGGCTGGGCTTCAAGACCTCGCGGACAGCCAGTTGTGCTGGCATGGTACTGCCTGCCTGCAAGGCCCGCGTTCCAAGTGGCCCATTCAAGGTCTCCCGAGACTGAACTCAAGAAGCGAGCAGTCAAAGTTCATGTTGCAAAGGCCCCCCGGAAGATATTCTTGAGCGTTTTTCCACCCCCGACAAGACGTTGCGAGTCCTCGGTTATGTTCAAGCTTCATCCAGCGCAAGCATTTCATCCATGAGATGGGCTGTTTAAGCCAAAAGCCAGTGCCAGCAGGCAGTCCCAGTCAAAACTTGAACCCGTTTCTTGATTCTCAAGGGCTCATAAGAGCTTGCGGCCGGGTTACAGATTTCGAACTTCTCGAATATGACGAACGCCATTCGGTACTCCTTCCATACAACTTCCATCTGTCTCGTCTCCTCGTCCATTTTCCTCATCGAATAACGCTGCACGGCGGTAATCAGTTGATGATCCGTCTGATCCGGTAAAAATTTTGGATTACGAAGGTGAGGAATTTGGTCAAGTCCCTGATCTATTCGTGCAAGGTATGCACCATCCACAAAAAGAAGTTTCAAACTCAACTCATGGGAGAGCTACCCAAGGAACGGGCGTCTTTATCGGGTCCCTTCACATATACCGCTATGGATTATGCCAGACCCTTTGACATCGAAAACTACACGGGACGAGCCTGCCTCATTACAAAAGAGTATTTTTTTTTCTTTTTGTATTCGAAATTTATTTACCACTAATTACTTAAGGCGTTAGTAATTAGTGGTAAATAAATTTCGAATAAATAACGCCTTAAGTAATTAGTGGTAAATAAATTTCGAATATAAAAAGAAAAAAAAACATACCCTTTTGTAATGAGGCAGGCTATAGGCTATATATACTATAGAAAATTAACATATAAAATACACTCCGCTCCGCTCATCATCGGGACCAGTGTTCCTGGGGTGATCGCGCACCCGGCTCCTGCCTCTCGAATCGGAAACTGTGGCACTCGAAGCCGTTTTGTGGGCCACCAGCTCTAGCCCAGCGACGTCTAGCCATGACTCCACGGCTTGGATGGCCGCGAGTTCCTTCGCAATCACCCCTATGGCGACATCGTTGGCAAATCCTACCAAGCTTGTGTTGGCTGGCACTGGCAGGCTTAGAACTCCATCATACATGGCATTCCAAAACGGATCCCTGCGGGACTCCGGCTGAGACTTTGTATGCCCTGGAATCCAGACCCGTGTCCAGCATGAGTATCCTGTTGCTGAAATAGCTGTGAGCTATCTTCTTGTGACCTGGGATAAGTGTTGAATTATTAAAAAGTGCATGAATGCGGTAAGCTTTAAATTACCCTTCGTTGCATTTCCAGTCGGAATGGGCTAGAGGGGCAGCGATAAATCGATAGGGATAGGGAGCGATAGGGTTAGTGGTGAGGGAATTCAAGAGCGAACCGGTAAAAGGTCTCGGCCAGCTCTTTTTAAGAGAAAGGGATGTTGCCCTTTAACTCGATCGTTTCCCTAAGCGCCAAAACGAACGGTTTCTCGAAGGCGGAATTCAGGCAACGGAACGAAGGGGCAGTAGAAGAAAGGAAAAGAACACGGGCGGCCGCAGTGATCAAGATCTGAAAAGAAAAGATTAAAAAAGAAACGTTAGTGAAAGTGGCCGCAAAGGTTAGGGAGAAATTTAAAAAAAGTGTTTTCTTTTCAGTTCTTTTGTGTATATATTTTTGTGGAGTGGACTCCAGACCCGCCGAGGACATCCAGGGGCGGGCAAGCATCGAGCTGCCGCCCCAGAGAACCACCGCAGCCATCCAGACGCGTACGACACCCAAATAGCCGCCGCCAGAGACGAGTCTTCGGTAGCCGGTCACCACACATTCGGTGAGTTCGTTCCGAGAGGACTGCCCCAAAGCCGGCAGGGGAATTTTTCTGGGTGCGTTCGGAGGTGTGGGCCGAGGGTATACCTTCGGTGGCCATTTTACTTACGGTGCGTTACGGACCCCATAACGGCCCGGATCCAGGCCACGAGAGGATCGGGCGCAGCAGTTTCCCTCCACGCTTTTCGCCGCTTCTCCACGACTATCGCGGCCATTGCGAGCAGCCCAGCAAATTCCTATGAAAATTAGAAATTAAGCTTTATTTTGTATATAATTTTTGTGTGTTCAACTTACCGTAGTTTCTCCATCCCTTGTCCTCCGCGTTCCCTAAACACATGTCAGGGATTTGTGCAACACGGGATTTGAAGAAGTGAGCCGATAATAAAGAAATACAGACCCCCTTTATTTCTCTTGGAGCTCCAGAAGGTAGCAAGGTAGTGAATTGGGAGTAGAACCTGGGCCTAGTTGTGGCCAATTTTATTTGCGGAGTGCCGCTTCTTCTCCGCCGATTTCAATAGACATAAAGTCGCAGCCTTGGCGCGAGCGCATCCCGGGTGTGGGTGAGGGGTTCGCCGGGATCGGGAAATCTTTATATATATATACGGGTTTAGAAGTAAGGAATACCTAAAATTATAAAGTATTAAAAGGATAATCATGAACGCTGAATAGAAGTCTTTACCTGGGGGAGATGGGCCGGTCGTGAGAGCGCCTGGATTAGGCTCCCGTCCGACAGAGATGGGTGATGCCCCCATATATCTAGGTAGGGTGGGAGCGTCGTGGCGAATCCATCAATGCCACCAATTCCGTCCCAAAAAAACGTCGTCCTACTTGCGTAATTTTTTTCTGTTTGTTTATCTTTTTTTTGTAGTGATGAGAGTTTGTTCCTTGTAGAGCGAGAAGTCCGATTAATATCGATGTTTTTTTTTGTTATTGTGCGGACTGTGGGCATCGGGTCGAAACCCGCCCTGGAACCTGAGCTAGCCCGGCATTGCCTAAAACCAGCAGTTCCGTAACAATATGGCGCCCAATAAAAAAACAAATAAAAAGAAAAAGAATAGCGAGATGACGACGTACGGGCCTTCAATTGCACCGAGGAGCTGGGGACTGTTGGTCAAGACGTAGGTTCCTTGTGTCCATTTCTATTTGTTTCCTGTTAGGAGAAGGACGGACAATTGCTCCTGGGCACAGTTCACACTTATTATTCTGTGGCCAGGTGGTGGCATTCGTCCGTGAAAACGACAGATCTGCACCCCCCTTACATATCCGAACAAGAGGCACGAAAAGACATTGTGATATAAAACTGTTATATAGTAGATAGGGATACATGTTAGTTATTTAATTTAACGTAACGTGTTTGGTTGTCAGGTATTAGTGTATTTTGTGGGTAGTTCCTTGGGTTTTCCTGGTGGATGTGGCCTTCGGGATAATCTTAAAGGTGGGATCGTGACCCGCAGTATTAGGTGCGCGGTGCACGACCACCACAATTTGAACCGCAGGTCAAGAGAAATCCTACAGGATCTGCGGAAGGCCGATGTCCTTAACTGGCGACTTTCAGCTAAGCTGAAAGTTAGTCCAGTTGACGAACGGCTGGAGTAGGGACGACACTGGGAGAATTGAAGATGCAGATCTGGCACGGAATCCACCGGAGGTTGGGCGGCTCCATCTCCACTGAAATTTGATAGAAAGAGAAAAAATGTAACGATCGGAACATATATTTATGTATTAGAAATTATTTATTAATATGGTGCTATAGCTAATCCAAATTTTCTTAATAAATAAATAAAAATAATACATATTTATTTATTTACTACTTTTTTTACTTATTACATATTTCTTTATTTATGGCATATTTATTTATATGTTACATAGTTATTATATATATTTACTAATTTATTTATCATTTATCCTTATTTGGATTGTGGCACATTTAATTATTTAATTTGTGACGAGTACCGCGCACAAAACTAAATATAATTAAATAAAATAAATAAAAAAATATAATTAAATAAAAAAAATAATTCGAAATAAGAATAGATCTAAAAAGAGAAATAAAGTGAAGTAACATGGAAAATAACTGAAGTGACTAAACTGAAGTAAACTGGAAAATAACTGAAATAAATAAACAGAGAACAAACAGATAAGAAACAGAGAAGATAAATTTGAATTTGAATACGCACGCGCGCCATCGACGGAAGATTGGCCACACTAAAAGGGAGAGTTGGCCACACTAAAAGAGAGAGTTGGTCACACTAGAAGAGAGAATTGTCCACACTAATATGGCAAATCGAGAACCGTCGGCGGGCACACTAAAAGCAGCAGGGACCTATATAAAGCGGGCGGCTGGCCTCATATCGGCACTCAGTCACCGACAGCGATCGGGAATGGTAAGCAGCAGTAATCAGCAGCAGTAACCAGCAGCTTGGTAAGCCGAATCAGTAGGTCTGAATAAATAACTGGTAGTTAGCTCCCTTAATACCCCCCCCTGACCTGAATGGCCGCCCAAAGGTTCTCTCTCTTTCGATAGATCTGAATGGTCATCAATTAGGGTTCTCGCTTACTCCTGTGGATGACCTGAATGGCCGCCTAAGGATTCTCTCTCTCGAATAGATCTGAATGGTCATAATTTAGGGTTCTCGCTTACTCCTGTGGATGACCTGAATGGCCGCCTAAGGATTCTCTCTCTCGATAGATCTGAATGGTCATAAATTTGGGTTCTCGCTTACTCCTGTGGATGACCTGAATGGCCGCCTAAGGATTCTCTCTCTCGATAGATCTGAATGGTCACCAATTAGTCGTCTCGCTTACTCCTGTGGAAGACCTGAATGGCCGCCTAAGGACTGTTGCTCGACAGATCGGAATGGTCGCCGACTAGGGTACTCACTCCCCTGTGGATGACCTGAATGGCCGCCTAAGGGATCCTTCTATCTTTACAGCGTCCGGGACGATCCAGGACGACGGCCAACTGCCACGCACGCACCCTTGCGTCACCCAACGACGAGGCAACGCGGAACGACGCCTCGCTGTGGAACGCCCCTTCGCTGTGGAGAGACGAACCGCCCCGAACGACACCGAATCCGGACGAGTAGCGCGGATCGCTCACATATAATTAAACTCTGTCATTTCCCGTGAATAAATCAGTCTCCTTCTCAGTTACCGTGTAATTCACCCTGACTTCTACTCTGGGACGGGGTCGGCTTTCTATTCCAGTAACCACGTCTGATACAAACAAATATCTGCGACGACCCTGGGCCAGCCCTGAGCCGCCCGAACCTTCGACTAACCGTCACAAATTCCTTCCTACATATTTAGTTATTCATCGTGGTTATTTATTAAATTGTTATTTAGGTGTTTAGGAAATTAGGCTAAATAAATATGGCTGAAGAAAAAGAGACAGGACATCAGTACGATCTCAGATCGAAAGTTCCTTTAGCCCAGGAAGAGGACGTATGGGCCACGGATTCAGAGGGGGCTTCTGGTTGATGATGAACGAGGTGCTTAGAGCGGCCATTCAGCAGCAGCCATCGGGAGCAGGACGGCAGCAGCACCCACTTCCAGGACCTCCGAGGGAGACTGCCCGGAAGGTTAGCGGAGCGGTACCTCGATATGCCCAGACGGACCAATCGGCAAGTGGAACACCACGGGTCCCGCCCAAGCTACCCAGGAGGGCACAATATCATGTGGGAAGCAACAGCAGCAGTCCAGGCTGGTCCACGGAGGCCGAGGAGAGGCATCGAGACGACGGCGGAGGTCAGCACTGACGCGTGGAGGACCGCAGAGCTGGCGAGTTCCGAGACGAACGGCTGTACGTCAACAGGGTCGCAGGAGGCGAAGACGAGCGGAACCACGTCGAGGGCTTCCTGTTCCAGTTGGAGTATCTGCAGAGGCAAATGCGCTGCCCGTGTTCCGAAGTCCTCAGGAACTTCCACACTCTGCTGTCGGGAAGGGCTTTGGAGTGGTATTGGATCCACGTGCAGCAGCACCGGCTAGACCATTGGAACCAAGTACGCCGAGCTCTGTTGGACAGGTTCCAGAGCCACGAGACGGAGCACCAGCGGATGCACCAGCTTCTGCAGCGAGAGCAGCAGCCAGGAGAGAGCGTGGACGACTACCTGCACGCCATGCAGACCCTCGCTTCTCGCCTAAAAAAACCAATGCCAGAGCGGCATTTGGTGAAGGTTATGAAGAAGGGTTTGAAGGAGGGGATCGCGCGGTACATTTATGCGATGGAGCTACTCACCGTGGACGAGTTGCGGCAGGAGAGCGTAGAAGTGGAGCGCAGCTTCGGACGCAGGAGTCGCGCCGCATTGACTCCCCCGATGCGCTACTCGAGCGGGGACCGGAACACGGTCAGCGAGGCAATCGCACCAGAGCCAGGAGAAGACGAAGTGCCACCTCTGGAAGTGGAGGAAGTCCGAGCAGGGCCGCGGAATCCGTTCCGGGCAGGGTCCTGGAATTGCGGAGCCATAGGGTACGGCTTCCGCGACTGAGAGCAGGAGTTGAAGAAAATATTTTGCTTCCGATGCGGGAAAGCAAACACCGTCGCTCCGAAATACCCGAATTGCACGGGAAACGGACGGCTGGCCGATCCGAGAGCTGGAGGATCTCGCCCAGAGAGGAACCCCGCGATGTGAAAGAGCATTAAAAATAAAAAATTTATAGTAAGTTAGATAATAAATGTCGATTAAGATACTTACCCCATGAAGAGCGCAAGCGACGGTACTTGGAAGTTCGGAGCCGGATTTTCAATCAACTGAGTGATATGCGCAAAGTCTCCCGAACAGTTCGGAAAGCTCGAGAACGGTTCAATCAGCGTCGGGAAAAGCGTCGAGAAGTCGTTGCGGCGGTCAAACGGGGCGGCATCCACGATCCCAGACCCTTTGCCGATATCAAGATCCTGAGCCAGCACCTGACAGGATTGTTGGACACGGGAGCGAGTGTCAGTTTGCTTGACAAAGGTGGCAGGGAACTGGTGGACGCGTTGGGGGTGCCTGTCCAGACTTACTTCTCGGTGGTGCGTACTGCACCGGATCGGTCGATCATCGGGAGAATAAATTTACCTGTAGAATACAAGGGTAGGGTAGAAAAAATTCTCTTCTATCTTTGCCCTTACCTGAAGCAGCCGGCGTATCTTGGCGTCGATTTCTGCCGGGCGTTTGGACTGGCTCCAGCAGTGGTAGGCCAAATCCCTGCTCGAGGCGTGAAGAAGCCCGAAGAAATCCACGCCAGGGATATGGAGCGCTACGCCGACCAGGAGGATAAAGACAAAGAGAAGGTGTATCCCGTATGTGGAGGGCATGCCGTTTACGTGCATGAAGGACCTTTCTGGACGCCTTGCCAGGTGGTCTCTGCAGCTCCAGGGTTTTACCTTCGACATCGAGCACCGGAAAGGCAACGAGAACGTGGTGGCAGACACGCTTTCACGATGCGCTAAGGAGATCTCCGTGGATCCGACGGCGTTGCTGGGTATCGGGACCACCGAGTTTGCTGGAGATAAGTACCAGGAGTTAGTCCAAGAAGTTCAGGAAAACATGGATAGCTTACTGGATCTCAGGATAGAGGAAGGTCTCATCTTCAAGCGAGTCTCCCCGGCCACATTGGATGACGAGGTTGAAGGATCTGCATGGAAGCTGTGGATACCGCAGAGTCTGACCACAGCCTGGTTGAGCAAGCCCAGGTGTGCAAGGAGTCGAAATCCCCAAATCACAGGATGAGGGTCGGGATCGGCGAGCGTGTACAGACGGAGCTGTACATCGACTTCCTTGGCAAGTATCCCAGATCGAAGAAAGGGCACGTCTGCTTTCTCATCGTTCTGGGCCACTTCTCCAAGTACACTTTCTTGAAGGCCATGAGGGAAGCAACCGCCTCGTGTTTTACCTCATAAACGAGGTGTTTTACAAGTTTGGCGTGCCCGAAATCGTGCACTCGGACAACGGACGACAATTCACGTCGAAGAAATTCGAGGAAGCTATGGAGAGCTTTGGAGTCCGGCATTTGAAGACACCGATATATTCCCCGCAGAGCAACGCAGCTGAATGGGTGAACCGCAGCGTCCTGGCAGCCATCCGTGGGTTCCTGGAGGGCGATCATTGGGAGTGGGATGCTTACCTCCCCGAGATCGAGGTGGACATCCGGAACGCAGTCCATTCAGCTACGGGCGAAGCACCGTTCTTCAGTCTGTTCGGACATCACATGTTCCTGCACGGTTCCAGCTATAACCTAGCGAGGAAGCTGCAGTCGTTGTGCGATCACGAGCTGGCCGGGATGGCCACGGCCGACAAACTTCGGATAGTGCAGGAGAAGGTGCGTAAGAGCCTGGAGGCTTCGTACGAGCGCAGTCGCCAGAGGTATGACCAGAGGGCCCGAGTCTTCGCCGCAAAGAGGTGTATCGCCGGAACTTCGTCTTCAGCGACTTCGGAAAACAGTTCAACGCAAAGTTCGCCAAGAAGTTCTTGAAGGCCAGAGTGGTGAAGGCGGTGGGCAGCAATGCATTCGAGCTGGAAGACATTCAGGCCCGAAGTTTGGGCGTCTACCATGCCAAGGATATCCGCATTTGATCTTTAAATTGATAGACATAAAGTATCCAGGGACCAACATCTGGAAAGTAGTAGAACTTCCCGTAATGCGTGGGCCCCGCGTTGGGTACCGGTCAGAACTGCGCAGAAGGGCAATGACAGTGAAGTCACCAGAGATTCAAATGCTCCCAATGATTTCGTCGAGCCGCAACCCAGTAGTCCTCTCTAAATCCTTGGGTGGTGTTGCATTTCCAGTCGGAATGGGCTGAAGGGGGCATCGATATATCGATAGGGATAGGGAGCGGAGAGGTTAGTGGTGAGGGATTTCAAGAGCAAACCGGGAAAATGGAGCGGTGGCGCCCCCTAGATCTCGGCCAGCTCTTTTTAAGAGAAAGGGATTTTGCCCTTTAACTCGATCGGTTCAAAACGAACGGTTTCTCGAAGGCGGAATTCAGGCAACGGAACGAGCCCATATAGGGAGGCGTAGGCAGCAAGGGAATAGACAGTAGGAGAAAGGAAAAGAACACGGGCGGCAGCGGTGATCAAGATCCAAAAAGAAAAGATTGAAAAGAAAACGTGAGTGGAAGTGGACGTAAGGTTAATGAAGAAATTTAAATAAAGTGTTTTTTTTTGCACCGTGGCAGTGGTGAAAACAATGGCCACAGCCTTCCTTTTATTTTCGGAAAAGTGTCCAGGGACCCGCCGCAGGCATCCGGAGGTCGCCGCCCTCCGAGACGAGGTTCCAGCAGTCATTCGCCATCGCCATGACGCCTGAGCCCTTCCGAAACTGGAGCCGGGTGATTCCGCTCCGAGCGCGGCCGTAAAAGTGCGGTGGCCATATTTCTTGTGAAACGGCCAAATCATGTAGAACCCAGATCGCACATAACCTGACGCGGCCTCCCAGGGTTACCTTTGGGATTCCCTTGTGTCCACCATTGGTTTCCACACGGGTTATCGCTGCCTGTGTGAGCCGCCCAGCCAAACAAATCACTTTGAAGCCTCCTGCAACTAGAAATTAAGCATCTATTGTAGTATAAGTTGTTATTTTCATATATTATATTATTTTTGTGTTCTGCTTACTGTGGTCTCCGTTCCTTGTTCTCCGCGTCCCCAAATCCCGTGTCCGGGATTAGTGCAACACAGGTGCTGCTAAAAGGAAAGCATTGGTTTTAAAGAAGCGGGATTAAATATTAAGACCAATAAACCCACCCCTTTTATTTCTCTTGGAGCTCCAGCAGGGATACTAGGTAGGATATCGGGAGTTAATCTGAGGCCAAATTGTGGCAAACTTTTTTTAGCGGACTGCTGCTTCTCCTCCGCCGACTGTTCCAATAAAAAAAAGTAAGCCTTGGCGAGAGCGCATCCCTGGCTAAGGGCGATGGTCTCGCCGGGAACAGGATCGGAAGCCATTTAAGTTAAGGTCAGAATGTTTATAAGTAAGGTAAGTAAGTAAGTAAAAAGACGAATATGAACGCTGAGTAAAGCATTTACCTGGGGGAGATGGACCTTTCACAAGACCGCCTGGAATAGGGTCCGGTCCGGCGGTCCGCCGGAGATGGGCGATGCCCCAATATATCCAGGAGGCATGACAGGATGGGTGGATGCGTCGTGGCGACTTCAGCAATGCCGCCAATCCGACAGTATCTTTGCGTAATTTTTGTTTGTTTTCTTTTTTTTAGTGATGTTAGTTTTGTACTTGCGTAGTGTTGAGACGTCCGATTAATATCGGTATTTGTTTATTTTGCGGACTGCGTGCATCGGCTCGAAACCTGCCCCGGGATCCTTGAGCTAGCCCGGCATTGCCCAACCCAAGCAGTTCCGTAACAAATAAATTAAATAATTCACAACTAATTATAGCCAAATTCTTTGTCTATTTATAGCTACTCCAGCGAGTTTTTGTCGGTTTCACAGATTCAAAACCCAATTAGTTGCAAATTATTTAATAATTAGCGCATAATTAGTCTTCTCCAATCTTCTCCAATCTTCTCCATCTTTTGGCTATTTTTTGCTACTTTTTAGAATTCGGTATAGTTTTTTGTGTTGTTCCTGTATTTACACGATCCAAACAACCTTAATAGTTTTTTTGGACGTTGATGCACTACGATCAGTACATTTAAGTGGCCCATCTGACACCAAGCACGTGCCTGTTCGTTTTAGGTGTTAGTAGGCGCGACAAATGAAAGTATAGAAAAGGAATACGAGGAAGTGACTACTGGCGTGCTGCCAGACTGGTTTGCCTGCATGCGTACTAAGTGGGTTAGTATTAAGGTTTTTAGTTTGGGAAAGGCTTTCTACGTTTGATGTTATCATATACAAATCGTTATAATTTGCACATAAGACTCTAAAGGGTTCATGCAATTCAAAAGACGTGCTACAGTGGCGCAAAACTAAAGGAATATAGGATCTAGTATTTCTACTCGGTACGTGAAAGTTAAGCTGACCCAGCAAGTCAGCACTTTCCACGTCACCGTGGATAAGGTTAAAAATGAACGTAATGCCAAGCATGGTTCTACGGTTAGCTAAAGAAGGTTAGTTAATTAGGAGAAGTGTACTAGAATACAAGGGTAACCTCTGGTTTGGATCCCAGTTCAAACCAATTTCCAATAATTATTTAATAATTCCCTTCGAATTTATTAGCTTTTCCAGCTAGGTTTTTTTTCGTGTTTGTTTTGTTTATCCTTCGCATTTCTCCATTTTCGGTGAGTTCCTAAATCCGGGAATAATTCGAATTCAGATAATTACGAGCGCTCGTCAAAGAGCAATCGCAAAGGGTCCGAGCGAGCTGGCCTCACGAGAAAGGGGGAGATTCCACACTGACGGCGGGCACACTAAGACTTTTACTCGAATTCGGGTTATTTATTGCCCATTCAGAGCCGGGGTTTTGGTCCTTTCTCTCTTCCACCTTTTTTGGCCTTCTTGCCTTCCTTTTCCGAGGGCGTAGCTGAGTATGCCCATAGAAGGAGACAATAAAGCTTAATCCACACTCTTCGCTACCCGCTCGCGCTAAGCCAAGTCTGCTAGTCCAAAGGTCAGACCCACGATTTCCACTCCAAAAGGAAAGGATCTGTCATCGACCAGTTCGAATACAACTAAAAAAATTGTAATTTCTCGTCCGTTGATGAAAGCGTCTAGCGATTATTCACTGGCGAAAAAATCTGAAAATCCCTCTGCAAACAAAGACAGAATTCCTAACTCGCTCTATCAGCAAAAAAAATGGAATCCACAAAGTTGCCAACGGCCGCCACCGCTGCATTGGAAAAGTTCATTGCCGTCAGCGATCGAGTCAGCATGCTCGAAGCCAAGATGAACACTCCTGATCAAGTTCCTCCATCCCTACACACGCTGAACGTCCGTCTGCAACAAGTGCAACAAGCCTTATGGGTAAAGTGGAAAGAGAGTATGAAACATGCTCTGACCTTTTTGCCCGAGAAGGATCCCTCAGCACATTTCCTCTGCTGCAGTCCAAATATGACTACTGCTACTCCGTATATGAGTCATGCGCAGCAAAGATTGGCGAAAATATCGAGAGAGCAACACCTCCAGTCGTTCAAACACCCTTCAACCGCTAATTTCATTCGGGTGCCGCGACACTGAAATCTTCGATAGCGACTACCTCCGATGGCCCACTTTCCGGGACCTATTCACGGCAGTTTATGTTGATAACCCCAGCCTGACACCGGTCGAGAAGCTGTTTAATCTCCTCACAAAAACAAGCGGCGAGGCAAAAGCCATCGTATTCAAATCCCCTCTTTCGAATGACGGGTTCTCTTCGGCGTGGAAAGCGCTTCACGACCGTTTCCAAAATAAACGACTTTTAGTCAACAGCCAACTCAAGCTCCTTTTCAACTTGAGTTCCATATCCCAAGAATCTGGTCATGCTCTCAAGAAGTTGCAGTCCACGATTCAAGGGTGTTTAACAGCGCTAGCCCATTCGAAGATATCCACTGACAACTGGAATTGTCTGCTGGTCTTCCTTGGCGCGAGCAAACTGCCAAAGCTGACCCTTTAATTATGGGAAAAGTCCTTAATGTCCAAATCCGAAATTCCGGCTTAGGAAGAAATTAACACTTTTCTGAGACCATCGAGGATATGAAACCGACTCAGGCAGTTCCAAATAGGCTTTGTTCAGGTCAGGAGGGGCCCACTGTACCCCCTCTGGCCACCGAGCTTTCGGAAGCTCGGCCGCTCTTGCGCTCCCGTATTTCGGGCCTACGCGCAATGTCCATCGATCGTGCCGATGCCCCGCTCCTCTGCAATGTTCGGGCGCTTCGCGGCAATATTCCGCCACTCCTCGGCCAAGCGCATCTGCTCTCGCCCCGCTGGTGCTCCCGCGCTCACCTTCTTGTGTGCTCCCGAGCTAGTGCATCGGTTCAAATCCGAACCAGCAGTCGGCCTCCGTCGATCTCCCGCCCTCGCTTTAGCGGAGTAAAGCGGGCGGGAGCATGGATCTATGTTTAAGCTTAAGTTAGTCATCAAACTGAAGTCAAATAATAAAGTGAAGTGTGAATCGACGCCCCCGTGCCTACTTATTTTCACCATCTTAATTTCGACTGCGTCGAGACGCCACCACCACCGAACTTCTTTTCCCGGACTTATTTTTCCCGCTGAAGGAAGCCACCCCCCTCCAAAACATTGGTCCTTCGAGCCGGATGAGGAAGTCCTGCAGGATATTTTCTACCTTCCTCCCTACACCGGCAGCTCCGGTGGATTTTTCTGGAAAAAAAAAGATAAGTACAAGACTCCTCCCTGTGTCCGAAATTACTGGTCTTCAGCAGTTCTTCGGATATCCCATTTCGCTCAGACTGCTGCAAGATTTTCGTGTCAACTCCAAGTCCGAGTCTCCGACAACACGGTATTTTTTTGCGGAAAATACAGGGTGCTTTTTTTATGGTACCCGATGTTTTTTTTGAATAACTTTAACACAAATTAATTTTTTTTAATAATAATTAATAATTAATAATTAATAATAATAATTTTTTTGAATAACTTTAACACAAATTAATTTTTTTTAATTTTTTCTTTATTGGCATTTAATATGGTCTTGCACAATTTGTTCTGTTACTTTTTGAAAACAATATCTGGTAAATGACCACCATTTGCAGCCACACACATATCAGCCCTTTTTTCGCCATTTTTCATCACTTTTTGAAGTGTTTCACGGGAAATTCCAGCGATTTCGTTGCGGATGTTGGTCCTAAGTTGTTCAAGAGACTCTGGCCGATTAGCATAAACCTTACTTTTTAAGTATCCCCACAGGAAAAAGTCAGGAGCGGTCAAATCAGGCGAACGTGGCGCCCAATCGTAATCGCCGTTTTTTGAGATCAATCGATTGGGGAACATTACCTTCAATAAATCGATTGTTAGGCGTGCACTATGACACGTTGCCCCATCCTGCTGAAACCAGTAATGGTCCATTCCATTTTCGTCCAATTCAGATGCCAAAAAATCGCGTATCATGGCTCTGTATCGCTCTCCATTGAGTAACAGAGGACTGATTTTGAAAATAAAATGTAACAATTTCAGCTTTTTCTTTTGGCGTGTAATGCTCCATGGTAAAAATTGTGCTGGACTGAAGTTTATGACAGCAGCTGTCAGATAAACAATTGACAAATGCTATCAAAGTTATTCCAGTTTAACATCGGGTACCACAAAAAAAGCACCCTGTATATGTAATATTTATACATGTCTCCATATTTCAACGCCGTCGCCGTTTTCTTGCGCCGCCATATTCCTTGTTCCATATGGCATAGCGACATATGTCCTCGCGACATATCTCCTCCCAGTACATTTTCGTGTAGGAGCTATGTCGCTTTTATTTCGGAGGAGATATGTCGTTTTGAAAGCGTCTCCGAGAGGATATATGACGCTTTCAAAACGACATATCTCCTCCGAATTAAAAACGACATAGCTCCGCGCGGAGATGTGACGCTTTCAAAACGACATATCTCCTCCGAACTCAAAACGACATATCTCCTCCGAGCTTAAAAAAGCTTCGGGAGGAGATATGACGCTTTCAAAACGACATATCTCCTCCGAACTCAAAATGACATATCTCCTAGCGGTGATATATATTATGTATATGATATTTTAGTATATATGATATATATATGTATGTACATATGTATATGATCATTTGCAAAGAAAGACACGCGCTTTTCTAAGTACGTACATGTATAAATGCGCATAAATACACGTTAAAATTTTTGTTTTTAATTTTACATTTAAGTATGTTATTATATATTATTACTAGCGGCCCAGGCGAACTTTGTATCGCCCCTTATTGTTGTTTTATATAGTTATAGAGTGATAATAATACGCAGATAATTCAATTCAATTAAATTCTAGCTTCAATATCAGGTAGTTGCACCTTCCCAGACGCGCAACACATCCCGGCTGGTTCATTTGTGAATTTGAGAGCATGATAATGCGGTCATTCCTTGTCCATAGCACCAATTATAACTTTTGAATGAAAATAATATTCAATATCGGGCTCATACCGGAATGCAAGACGCACGCTGGATCTGTTCCTATGTTCTTTCGTCTCTTCTGTTTCGAAATATTCTAGAATTACTTGAGCTTCGGCTCAAATTAGCCCCTTTGCGTTTTGTTGGCTTTTTTTCTTAAAAAAACACATATAAATATATCTAATTGAATCACTTTAAATCATGAATCTACTTTTTAAAAGAAACTCACAGGTCGGCCACAGAAACCTCTTCCTTTCCAAAAACCAAAAAAGTAATACCGAATTGCCACAGCACTGCCACATAAATATTATTTGGGTATTTCAAAATACAAAACTTGACGTAAATTTCATGGCTACCACATCCATAGATTCAAAATTTCTAATCTTACAGTCAGCAGGCAGCGACTAAAGCTGTATTGCGGACTACCCTTATCGGTTAGGGGTACGAAAAATAGATGTTAGCCGATTCTTAGGCCTACAGAAGATCCCCTCAAAATTTCATCCAAATCGGTCAAGTAGTTTCGGAGGAGTTTTGTTACAAAAGGTGTAACATCAGAATTTTATATATAAGATTTTATACAAATTCTTGTTTGGTCAGTATGTATATTCTTTAAATAGTTTTTTGATTGCATTCTGTTGGGGGTTTAAAAATAAGATTATTCTTAATAAATACTTGAAGGTGTATACAAATATTTTTTTCTGTGTAAACGTCAGTATGACTTGGCGCCACTGATCTTCTTTACTTTGCGACTACAGCCATTTGATTTCGGTTTGGCACAGTGTTCAGTCGCTTTTTAAGCAAAAAATAAGAAATGGATATTAAATTTGAATTTAAGGAGGGAAGCCGAGCCGGGTGCTCCACATTATTGTATACGCCAGATGACAATCAGATCTATGTCAAAAATAGACAATTAAAAGAAGGTGACATCGCGTACGTGTGTCGTATCAAAGACTGCAAAGCTCGGGTTTATCTAAGTGCGGATAAGACTCGCGTTTATTCGAAGACGGAGCAAGTGCAGCATTTTCATGGTCCGCAGGGCCAGGAAATGCAGAAAATTGAAGTGCTGTCTGAAGTTAAAAAAAAGTGTCAAAGTAGCTCCAATAATGACACCAAAAAAGTTTTTAATGATGTTTTGGCTGAGTAAGTAAACTCTTTGTGTTGTTCTAAGAACCGTTACCGCTCTATGTACATCAGCCTTTAGCGCTTCCGTAAATACATACATACTAGAGGTGGGCGCGGCGTACAGGCCTCGGTCTTTTTCTTGGGACTAGGTTTCGTGCACGGGCCACCTCTAATACATACATATGTACATACACGCCAACTTTTGGATGTTATCCCAGCAGACAAAAATTCCGTTTATGATATTAAAAACGATAGTCTTGCGGACTTCAGGCGGACAAAACGTCCGATTTCAGATCCGCGAACGATACTTAAGTTAATCATCTGACAGGGGTTTTGTGGCAGCAAAAGCTATCATTTTCGGAACCCGAAAATGATTGAGTTTGCGGACCTTTTGCGGTATCAAAACCGGGCCGATTTCGATATCTTTCGCGATACTTTTATAATGTTATTTACGAAACGGATTTGTATCATTCGCGATACTTTTTTAATATTATTCACGGGACGTATTTGGTATCTTTTGAGATAATTTTATAATATTATAAAAGTGTTAGAGTAAATTCGTTTCAGATAATAATAATAATTTCATTTCTTTTTTTACATATATATAAAAAACAATGATTTATTTTACTTTAAATTGTTATTATTTATTTTTATTATAGTTACTAATAATAATAATAATAATATATAATTTATAATTTATATAAATTATATATATAAATTAATTCATTAATTATAAATTAATTTATATAAATTTATAATTTATATAAAATTTATATGATGGAGTAAAATGAATACATATTGAAGTAAATTAAAGTAATGAAATAAACTGAACTTCAAACATAATCATAAAATAAACTTCAAATTTACACAATACGCGCGCGCGCGCCAGAGCCAATCAGATGTGGGCACACTGTTCCACCGAGGGAGTGGGCACACTAAGGCGGCGAAAATAACGACAAATAAGCGGGCACACTAGGCCAGCCAGAGCCCTATATAAAGCGGGCCACCGCCACCAGTCTCCGCCGACGATCGGTAGCGCCCGTTTTCGGGTCAGGTTTCGATAATTAGGCGGAAACTCCGATTCTACGTCCGTTTTTAATATCTTTATCGAACATTTTTCGGATCCATCCGCATTATGTCCGCTCTTTGTTTGCTGGGTTATCATGTACAGCCTTAACGGTTCTTCGAACAAGAGGGTATTTTTGTGATATATATTTTTTTATGTTGAGTGTGTAAATACTCTTGAAAAGTACACAATACAGAAATACACAAGTGCATTCATAATACAAATCCTTTTTTGTTCTCTAATTAGAAAAACGGAAGGACAAGCGGAGATCGAAGTCAATTACGACACTATCAAACGCACTCTGCAAAGAAAGAGGCAACCCTTTCTACCCAAATCTCCAACTTCCGCAGTGGACGTACTTGAAGCATTTAAAGATGAAAACATCATTAGTCGTTTTGGGATAACCAAGGGAAGTTCTGCGAATGTTTTTTTTTTAAAACTTTACACGTCTGGATCATTTGCATATTGCATATTTTCGTCGGACAAGGTCATTACTTTGATGCAAGCAAATATTGAGGAGCAGAGTCGGCATTTTTTAATGGATGCTACATTCAAAGTATGCCCGTTTGGAGATTTTAAGCAACTACTTATTATTTACATAAAGCATATGCAGAAGGTATGTGTTTTACTTCAGTTTAATTTAATGTCAAAATTAATTTGTTTTTATTATTATGTAGATCACCCCATTCTTATTTGTCTTAATGACGCGCAAAACGGAGCTCTGTTATCAGCATTTATTCACCTATGTAGATTCAAATATTTGTTGCTTAAAAGGGGCATCATTTATTTCCGACTACGAAACAGCGATGCGGAACGCCTTAAAAAACTTGCATCTTTCCATGAATTTTTATTCTTGCTGGTTCCATTTTACTCAAGCATGCAAGAGAAATGCAAGAAAAACATATGGTCTAGAAAAAATGCTTAAATGCAATAAACCGGCTTATCTTCTATTTATGAAATTCTTGTATTTGCCGCTATTACCGGATACCAAAATTGTCGAAGCATTTAATCTTCTCGAAATACAAGCAGCTACTCTGAGCAAGGAGAACTTTTCGCCCTTTTTAAAATATTATAAAAAACAGTTTCTTATAAAGGTATTTTAAAATACAATAAAATTATTGCTGTATTAATTTTTCGATATATTTTCATCATTTATTATTTGTTTATTTTTTTTTTGTAGGAAGGACCTAAAAATATTTCAGTTTTTAAACGGTCGACGCGGACCACAGGCTCTGTTGAAGCATACAATTTGAATTTGGGCAACAAAATACGAGCAAAAGGGCACTTTTTTAAATTTGTTGAATGCATCATAGACGCCGAATATGAAAAAAGTCGGGAGTTCGCTCTGCTTTTTCAAAACGGTGGTATAGGCAATCAGACGCAACCAAAGCAGCTTCGAGTAAGTAAATATAGAAATAAATTAAATATTAAACAAAAATATTATAACATTAATTTTTTATTATGCAGGACCGTGCTCAAAAAATTATGAACTGTATGGGGATGTTCGAGAAAGGCGAAATCGATATTCAGGTGTTCTTGGCACGGACTGTCGGTCTAAATGAAACATTTTCAAAACACTATCTTTTTTCTGGAATGTGTTCCGACCTAAACTCTTCCACATCATCGTCATCAAGTTCATCAAATTTAAGCCAACTCTCGGATTCGTTATTTATACAACAAAATCCTTGTAATGTATGCTTAATGAATCCGAAATCTGTAATGCTTCGACCTGCCAACAGGAAGTCGAAGAGGCTATAAAAAATGTATATATATATAACTAAATAAATTTAAACAATGTAATAGCAATTCGTTTTATTCATCCGCAATCTATCTGAAATTTTTCTGCTGTGTCGTTTTTAAGATGATCTCCTCCGAACTCAAAATGACATATCTCGCGAGGACATATGTCGTTACCCCTTCCATATTCTCTCTGTACACCCCTTGAACATATTCGCATAGTCCGTACATCAATATCATAAACAGTCTACATCAGTCCATTCCTACATACATACATATTTTTCCGACTCCGCGGGAATTTCTACATTAAATACAGTCCACTGCAATTTCTCCTAACGCTCTATACATACATTCACACACATACCATCTTGTGCCTTTTTCTCCATAAGTTTAAACATAAAAACATTTATTCCACAAATACAAAAATATTAAATAAAGAAATTACAAAGAAATAAAACTACTCAACGCTGTTCGTAATTTTCTTTGCGCGCATACATAAATTCATACGCTTGCGGAGCATCAGAAGCGGCAGTGCAGTTTTTGTTGGTTGCTGTGTTCTCTTGGTTCGCCGGCCCGGTTCGCCCAGCCATACATACATACATACATATTTACATACATAAATACCGCGGTGCCGGGCGACCAAAGGCTTATCTAAGCTTGGCGCGGCCTCCAGTTACCATCTGAAGCATACAGTGGGCCGTGGGCATTGCCGGACGGGCAATAGCAATCAAGAGAAAACAATAAAACACATTTGCCGACATTTCATTATAGTCAGCTCCACCTGTGTCCGCCTGTGTCTTATTTTCTTTCGTTTTGACCAGCTGCTGTCGTACATATGCACATATGTACACATGTATGTGCGTTCATATACATAAGAGCTTTGCATTTGCCGGCACAGTGTCCCAACATTCATTCTTTTGGAACGAAATTATAAAAGATCAATAAAATAAAAGGAAGTTTATTCCTTCTTCATTAAATTAAAATATTCATTCTCTATTAAATAAAATTATTAATCAACTTAAAATAATATTAGTATTTAAATTAAAAAGCTAATTATTATTAAATCCTAAACCAAAGAAAACGTAAATTAATAATTTTTTGAATTATTATTTTATTTAAATATTCTAATTTGATTAAAATCTTAATTCAACAAATAATGAACCAAAATCTCCAAACTACGCATTATACGTAAATTAATGCACACAACTCATTATTTTGTTCAATACGTGTCAAATCACATTCCGGTCTGTCTTTCACCTGCTTCAAATCTTCACCTTGTCGCTTGCTTCTAATTCGTTTGGGTTTATTTTCTTCTTCATTCTTCATACATATATTCGTCAACGGTCAATTGTTTTTTTGAGTCGTTGCTTCACGAGGTCCAGTGTGACCGCCTTCATTAATATTCGGTTTTTCCAACTTTGTCAACGCTCTCTGTTCATCCGCGCAGTCAGAGTCCGAGTATGCCATTAGGCGAGGATAAGAAACCACATTCGATTCCATTAATTCGTTTAGACAGATCTAAGTCCGCATCTCCCCGGTCCTATCAGCCGAAATCAACGCCCACAGTTGACCAATACAGGTCGAATAACGAGAAATCCTTAGCTATCAGCACAGGTCTTTCGTCAAGGGTAACTCGGTCGACTACAAAAATGGCTCAATCCGCCGTCGATATAGCCTTGAGGAAATTTATTGCCACAACGGACCGTGTGACCAGCTTTGAGGCACACATCCATACTCCAAGCACCTCAGAAGCTACAAATCTGTCCCCGTCCATGTGCCAACTCCATTTGGACCAAATCCGTGTTTTTTGGGAAAAGGTGGAGAAAAGCTACGAAAGCTGCTCCAACCTTATTTCTGAGACCGCTGATAGTACGACCGCCGCAACAGAACTGGAATCCAAGTACAGTTACTTCTACTCCGTTTATTCAAGGAGTGTTGTCCAACTTCAGGACATAATAAAGCAGTCCCAATCCACTCAGGTTTCCGTCAGTGCGTCCGCACCGCCGTCTACTGATTGTCGGCTACCACCCGTCGACACTGAGGTCTTCACAGGCGACTATCTTCGCTGGCCCACGTTTAGGGATTTGTTTACGGCGATTTACATCCAAAATTCGCGCCTCACGCCTGTTGAGAGATTGTTTCATCTACTCTCCAAGACTAGTGGCGATGCGCACTCCATTGTGTCCAAGGCCCCTTTAACCAACGACGGGTTTATCTCAGCGTGGCGAAGCCTAACGGAGCGCTTTGAGAACAAGAGGCTGTTAGTGAATAGCCAATTGAAAATCCTGCTTAATATTCCAGCGATCACTCAAGAGTCCGGAAGCGCCCTAAAGGAAATGCAAAGCACTCTCCAAAGTTGTCTAACAGCCTTAAGATAGAGGCGTGGGATTCCATCCTTGTGTTTATGATTTCCGCCAAGCTGCCCAAGGTCACACGTTCCATGTGGGAGCATTCCCTTCATAATAAAGCCGAGATTCCGACCTGGAAAGAAGCCGAAGCCGTCAAACGACAACGGACCTGTACGCAGGCCAATCTCTCACGAAGCTAGGGTGGCTCCTGCACCCAGAGGGTGTGACCTGTGTTTCAGGGAAAATCACCCCATTCCACTGTGGTTTTTTCTTGCCTTTTTTTGGCAGAAATTCGAAATGATGACCTATCTTCACCAAATTTGGTTTGTGTTACTCTTTACTTCCCCCAAGATGATTCACAAAGTTTCAAGTGATTTGGTCAACTTTCATATAGTTGCCTTACCTACCTACCTGCCTACCTACCTACCTAACCAAAGAAAAAAATTTTTTTTATTTTTTTTTTTTTTTTTATTTACCAATGAAATACAACATTCATTTAAAGTATTCTGACAAATTTGCATCCTCAGAGCGACTATTGTTGCTCCAAATGTCTAGCAGCTCTGCATGTATTCATCTACAAAAACGTAATTTTTTCAAAAAGGAGCAAAAAGGAGCATATGAATCTAGTTGTATAATATTATACACATGTTAGTTAATAACTTGCCGTTAAAATTCTTTTGAAGTGGTTTGCCATACAAAAGTTATATTCCACGAAACACAGCTACATTTGTTAAGTTGACTGTAAAAAAGGCACATAAACAAAACACGATACAACTACACAAAAACATATAACATACACAAAAATGTTAGTGAACTACAAATCTACATACCTGTGCTACTGTTTTCCATGACAACACTTTAAACTTTTTTAATTCTCTGAGGAAATATAAACCACAAATGTTGCAAAATGATTTGTCGCCAATTTTGTCTTACGCATGTTATCGACAATCGGCTGTCTTTGAGAGGCTGGCGATAAGCCAGCGTTGCATAAAAAAGTAAAAACCGACTTTTTTTTATCTAATTAGACTATCCTAAATATAAAGAAACCAAAAATTTTTTTATTCCGTTAAAAATTTTTTTTGACTTTCTGCCAAAAAAAACACATAAAAAACCAGTGTGCATTCGTGTATGTCCCCGTTTCCTGACAATGAGTGTCGATGATCGGTCAGATTTCATCAGAAGAAAGAACTATGCTTGAATTGTTTAGCACGAGGCCATCAGCAACGGGACTGCACCAGTGCCCACTCATGCTATACGTGCCGCGGACGGCATAATACTCTGCTGCACCGCGACAATCCAGGCAGTAAGCGTGGCAACCTCCGAAGATCAGTCAAATTGAAAGGATCCAAATAAAAAGACCTTCATTTGCTGAGTTGATATTTCAAACTGATTTTATTTTCTCTAAGTTCTAGCTTATGTAGCTAACATGAGATTTACATATTCTAATCTTATCTCTAACTAGACCAACGCAGTGGCCATCTGTTCCCCAGACGGGGGAAAGAGTCTTATTCCTTATCGTTTAGAGAAATGTACGCGACCGCTAGTATCTTTAAGGGATGAACCCACGCGGAGTTCTTTGTGTACTCCCATATATTTTTATCTCACGCTCAAGCGTTGTTTATATAGGCAGACAAAATTACATTGCTGCAGCGGTTCAATAGTTGTACATAGATGTTTAAATTCTTATATATTCATGTTCGTCTGAACATTCTGCCAAGGGCCAGCAAAAGTAGAGTTAATTAGTTACATTATAAAAATAGTGGACTGTATTTAATTATTTTTTTCATTCGATATTGTTTATCTTGCAACTAGTATGGCCGTGGCTTTTAATTTTTATTTTAATTTAACAAATTCTATTAAATTTCGGTTTACTTGTAACATTTTGTGCTCTGCTAAAATTACAGACACCTTCGAATTTTTAAGTTTATTTTATTTTTAAAATGCGATATTCAATGTTTATGTTTATTATAAATGCCAACATTAAAGATGAACGGCAACAAACTTTTTTTTTTTAGTTAAAACTACCTCCGAAGTGGGGTCAACTACCTCCGAAGTGAGGTCCTGCCGGGGGATTAAGTCCGGATAAGAGTTTTTAATTTTGGAATTTTTTAAATAAAATTTTTCCTTATATGAAAAAAATGTTTCTTAAATTTTTGACATTTGTAACAATATGTGTACAATTGTGTTGATGTTTATGTGTACATAAACATTCATATTTTTATTAATCGACTTAGCTGCTGTTGACGTCGCCGCTTTGACTGCTGTAGTTGTTGTTGCTGCTGTTGTTGTTGATGCTGTTGTTGCTGCTGAAGTAGATTCGGTGATCATCCTTCCTTCTATTGGGGTCTTTGGCAGTATCCCTTTATATAAATTTTTTATGTAGTTTTCACACTACTTTTCGAAGTTTTGGCCTCGAAAAACGCCCATTATCAGCCATGCTCCGGTAATCGAATTCGGTAAATTTTTACGATTTCGAATTGAAATCGTAAATTCGGTGCTCCGGTTTTCGGAAATCGTACAATTTTACCGAATTGGAAAACGGGCACCTTTGTCTGCCCGAAATGAAAAGTAAATGCCTTTTTTTATATCAAATCATATCTAAATTACTAAGGGAAAAAAATAGTTTACTCAGTGGTCTATTGATGTTTATTCCACACCACCACAAGATCATTCTGGCACGTAGTTATTTTATAAAAAAATTATTTCTGACCCCACCTCAAATTTGACAAACCAAATTTTGCCGTAGGCAACAAACAATTTCGATTTGGCCAAATGTTGACAAGTACTTGGTCGAAAGTTATCGTCAGGGTTGCCGTACTTTTGGTGGAATGAAACAGCCAGATAAAAATACTTATAAAATTAAAATGAATTCATTAATAAATTTAAATCAGGGCCATAAATGTTTTTTATAAATATTGCTATTTATTTTAATGACTTTTATGGTGAGAATACAGTAAAAAACTACAGTAAAAAAGTTGAAAACATTGGAATTAAAACTGTGAAAAATGTGGCAACACGTTTGTGTCAGCTTAAACAGCTTTTCACTGTCGACAGCTGTTTACCGGCGAATAAATATTTGAAAATTTGAAATATAAAAGGCATTTTTTCACGTTGTTTACTTTTGAGAAAAAAATAAGTCAGCTGTTTGAGCAGCGAGAAACAATGAGAAAATGAAACATTCCGATAACAAAAATTTACCGAAAACCGAAGCACCTAAAATCGAAATCGTAAGATTTTGGCCAAATCGAATTCGTGAAAAAATTACGATTACCGGAGCATGCCTGTATAAACAAATTTTTGTTTATTTGAATTTATTTTGTCGATTTCTCGACCACAAAATTTATTTTTTACCAACCATTGTGTTGGAAAATTTTGCTTTAAAAACAAGAGGGACTCTTTTTTATCCCTTTGCTTTTGAATTTATACATTTTTTATGTAGTTCTCACACTACTTCTCGAAGTTTTGGCCTCGAAAAAACGCCAACAATAAACACATTTTCTTTATTTATTGATTTAAGTCGATTTTCGACCACAAAATTTGTTTTACACCAACCAATTATTTAGTAGGACAATTTTGTTTTAAGCACAAGGAATTCTTCTGTATCCCTTTGCTTGTGATTAATGCTCTTATGGCATTTAAAAGACACATTTCTCTTTTATGCACTTTTTTATTTAATTATGCCCTTATGGTAAACAAAGCAACCTTTATATATTTAGGTGCTTGTTTTATTTTAAAACATAAAAGATTCTTTTGTATCTTTTTGCTTTTTTAATTATACTCTGTTCCTTCCCACGCAGGGGGAAACAAGAGTCAATTATTTTGCTACCTTTAGCTGCAAGTGTAATTTGCTTTGCTTTTAGGGGGTAAACCCACCTAGAAACGCAAAAAAAGGCCATTTTTGTAAAATTTATTCCTGGCAACCTATAAAAGTAATCAAACCAATTTTTTTTTTAAATGATAAGCACACATTTCAACTAATATTTTATAACTTTTTTATTGAAAAATATTAAATACACTGCGAGATATTCTTTGTTCCGCAACGTCCTGAAAATCGAAGGACCTCCGCGGTGCTCACTCCTGCTTCATCGGTATTTATCCATATAAAAACAAACAAAAAGATTATTAATCTGTAGATCCTCTTCTAGTCTACTACGTAGGATTTTTTGAAAATATTGATTTTTGGCGAAATGGCGGCCGTTTGAACTCAAAATTGCGATTTTTAAGAAAAAAACCTATGTAGTAGACTAGATAATTATGTATAGAATAGCCACAGAAAATTTCAAGTCAATCGGTTTATTAGTTTTCGAGATATCGTGAGCACCGATTTCAAAAACATGGTTTCGAGAAAAACGCGTTTGAAAATTTGTCAATGGGTAAGCGCACGTGTAACGAAGGCATTCATTGTCGGCCATAACTTCGTCATTTTTTCGAATTTCGACTTGAAACTTGGACCAGACATTCTTAAGATATCAAACTTTAAGAAAATAAAATAAAAAAAAAGTCAAACATTTTGAAATTCCTAGGTGGGTTTACCCCCTTAAGGAGCTGGCCTTTCTCTGAGTCCCTTACCAATCAGGGGGAAACTGCAGAGTTCTTCGAAAGCTCGATTGACCAAAAGTGATCATCCGGCTCGAAGGACCAAAATGAAAAGATCCAAATAAAAAGACCTTCATTTGCTGAGTTGATATTTCAAACTGATTTTATTTTCTCTAAGTTCTAGCTTATGTAGCTAACATGAGATTTACATATGCTAATCTTATCTCTAACTAGACCAACTCAGTGGCCATCTGTTCCCCAGACGGGGGAAAGAGTCTTATTCCTTATCTTTTAGGGAAATGTACGCGACCGCTAGTATCTTTAAGGGATGACCCCACGCGGAGTTCTTTGTGTACTCCCATATATTTTTATCTCACGCTCAAGCGTTGTTTATATAGGCAGACAAAATTACATTGCTGCAGCGGTTCAATAGTTGTACATAGATGTTTAAATTCTTATATATTCGTGTTCGTCTGAACACAAATGTTCAAGTGTGCTTCGCTTCAGGGTCCCGAGCTGTCCTACTGGGAACAGCTATCATTAATATATGTCATCTAGGCTGCAATTTTCAAGCGCGTGCGCTGATCGATTCTGGTTCCGAAGCCACCTTCATTACTGAGAAGCTCTTCAACCGAATCAACCTTCCTTTCGAAACAGTCCAGACCCAGGTTTCCGGTCTCAATGAGACAGTTGCGGCTCAATACACGAAGTCCTGCAAATTTGCTTTTCGCGCTTCCTCCAGACCCGGACTGCAGTTAAATACGACTGCCTACGTTCTCCCTCAACTAGCCGGAAAGCTGCCCTCATATCCAATTTCGACAGCTTGTCTAACGGAGCTTCCCGATCTCCCCCTAGCGGATCCGACGTTTTCCGAGAGCTCCGAAGTAGACGTCCTGCTAGGGGCTGACATCCTTCCGTCTGTGCTTCTAAGCGGCTTCAAGAGCAATGTTCTGGGCTCTCTTCTGGCGCAAGAGACTATTTTCGGATGGGTACTCTCGGGCCCAGTATCTACAGCAACCACGAGTGGCGTGTCTGTGTTCTCAACACGACTTTCCATTGCGTCCAAAAGTTCGGGGGACAGGTTCCTTGCCACTCGCAGGGCGGCCGCCTGTGAAGGCCGGAGTTCTAGAAACACTCACTCCTATCGTTGTCGAGTATGCAACGAAATCCACCCGCTTCGAAAATGCCGACACTTCCTCCGGCTTAGTGCTGAGAAGAGGCTCCGCGCGGTTATAGTTAACCGCTATTGTTCCAACTGCTTGGCCCACGAGCATTCCGAGGGAACCTGCCGCCGTAATGACCGATGCAAAATATGCAATCAGCTCCACCATACCCTTCTTCATAGGCACGACCGTCCAGTGCATTTTCCCGGTTCTCAGCATAGGACACCTCCCTACTTTTAGTTCGCTTGTTACTGACCATCACTGACGCTATATTTTCTTTATTCAGATCAGATCCGATGTCATCACTTCCACGCACCGTACTCTCTAGTGAAAGCAGACGTACCAGAGGTACTGAGTTCTACCAACGCCGAGTCTGCACGGAATCCATCGATCCGGGAAAATCAACGTTTGGGTACTCTCCGTGCCGCTCAGCTTCGATGTCTTCATGACCAATGACGCGCCTCGATCGATTTTTTTGTCCCCGTCTCTGCGCCAAGCAGCTGCCTCTTAATGACGTTTTTCCGTCGGTCCACGGCACTCTTTAGGCTTCCACGGCCATTCAGACGATGCAGAGTTGCAACATTAACGTCTTACGATGCCAGCTCACCTGCCCTCAAGCCTAAACGGATTTATTGCAACCCGAGTGATTGCAAGGGGGGCGGAATGTTCAGGTCAGGAGGGGCCCACTGTACCCCCTCTGGCCACCGAGCTTTCGGAAGCTCGGCCGCTCTTGCGCTCCCGTATTTCGGGCCTACGCGCAATGTCCATCGATCGTGCCGATGCCCCGCTCCTCTGCAATGTTCGGGCGCTTCGCGGCAATATTCCGCCACTCCTCGGCCAAGCGCATCTGCTCTCGCCCCGCTGGTGCTCCCGCGCTCACCTTCTTGTGTGCTCCCGAGCTAGTGCATCGGTTCAAATCCGAACCAGCAGTCGGCCTCCGTCGATCTCCCGCCCTCGCTTTAGCGGAGTAAAGCGGGCGGGAGCATGGATCTATGTTTAAGCTTAAGTTAGTCATCAAACTGAAGTCAAATAATAAAGTGAAGTGTGAATCGACGCCCCCGTGCCTACTTATTTTCACCATCTTAATTTCGACTGCGTCGAGACGCCACCACCACCGAACTTCTTTTCCCGGACTTATTTTTCCCGCTGAAGGAAGCCACCCCCCTCCAAAACAGGCTTCAATCCTTCGAGACAAAGGTCAGCACCAAAGATAAATAAGCAGCTATTCCTGAATTGTTTCGCGAAAGGCCATCAACTACGTGACTGCACAAGCACACACAGCTGTTTCAGGGGTAAGAGGAGGCATCATTCGCTGCTGCATCGCAGCACCCCAATTTCCACGAATGCGAGTTCCGCAACCTCCTCGCCACCTACAGAGCAATCCTCAAGACCCTCTAGCAGAAATGCATCTGCAAGCACTTTAGAGGTACAAAACTATTTCGCTTTCGGCACTTCAGCAGTTCTACTGAGAACGGCAATCATTAAGTAACATCCAGACCCAAGACTCTGGGCTAAATCATTCCGTCTCTGCGATGTCCTCGAAGCTGTGTCAATTCGGGATTCGCTCTCCGCATAGACACCGCGGCGTACCTCCTTTTGGAACTAGCAGGCAAACTGTCCTCCTATCCAATCCCCCAGAATTATTTGAAGGACCTGCGCGCTCTCCGCTGGGCAGATCCTACCTTTCTTAAGAGCGCTCAAATTGATGTATTAATCAGGGCTGACATTTTACCGTCCGTAATGAGGGATGTTAACCGACAAAATATTTGCGGCTCGCTCCTGGGTCAAGAAACGGGGCCGATTTCCAATAGTAATCCGAAACGGGTCGCATCCTTCACGACTGAGGTGCAGCAAATAGGTGACCCTGATTCGCTCGATTCGCTCAGCTAGTTCTGGGAGGTGGAGGATCTACCAGTTAAGATGGTAAAAGAGAGATTTCTATTGCGAACGGAACTTCCTCAAAACTACGAAGAAAGACGCAAGCGGGAGGTACATGGTGACGCTCCCGTTCTGTGACCCCGAGAATTCAGGATCCAATTTAGGATATTCCAGGCCCATTGCGTTAGCTCAGTTTCTTAGAAACGAGAATCGTTTAAAAAGAGACTTTCCCCTAAAAGGGAAATATGACAGCGTGATCCAGGAATATCTGGATCTGGGTCAAATGAAAGAAGTTCCGTAGACTCAAAATTCGCCAACTTATAATCTTCCACATCATGCGGTTGTTAAGCCCGAAAGCACCATTCCAAACCTTCGCGTTGTATTTAACGCTTCAAGTCCGTCGGCAAATTGAACCAGCTTAAATGATATCCTTTATGCTGGTCCAGTCCTACAATCCGATCTTACGATCCAGATCCTGAAGTGGCGGTATTTCTCATACGTCTTCAGTGTGGACAATACAACAATGTACCGTCAGATCTGGGTCGATCCAAAGCATACCCCCTTTCAAAGAATTCTGTTCTGAAATAAGGAAGGAGATATCCGTTACTTCGAGTTGCAAACAGTTACCCCATTCTACTCCCTCTGGCCAGCGAGCTTCCGAAAGCTCGGCCGCTCTTGAGCTCCCGTATTTTGGGCCTCCTCGCATTGTTCGTTGAGCGTGCCGATGCTCGCCCGCTCCCCGCTCTTCTGCAATCTTCGGGCGCTTCGCAACCATATTACGCCACTCCTCGGTACCTTTCTTGTGCTCCTCTACATCTTTGGCCACTCCGCAGCGCTCTTCCGCCGCTCCCTGGGAGAGCGCATCCGCTCTCGGTCCGCTGATGCTGCCGCGTTCACCTTCTTGTTTGCTCCCGCGGCCCGAGCTAGGCATCGGGTCAAATCCGAACCATCAGTCGGCCGCCGTCGATCTACCGCTCTCGCTTTAGCGGAGTAAAGCGGTCGGCGGCACGGCTCTATGTTTAAGCTTAGATTATTCACCAAATGAATGTTCAATAACACACTACGGGCGCTCCATGCCAGTCGATTCCGACCCCCGATCATTTTTCACTGCCTTCTTCTTCGTGGGATATATATTATTTTTCTGGAATTCTTTAGCGGAGGATCCTCACCACCCCCCTTCATAAACACTTGCCATTCGAGTACTGCAACAGCTGGCAGAGGATGTCCAAGTGCCATATCCAAAAGCCAGCCGCATCATTAAGCAGCACATGTACGTTCCAATCAAGAGTTGCAAGCAGCCCTAAGTTCCTTCGGATTTTCGTTGAGAAAGTGAACCTCGAACCACAAGGGAGTACTGAAAGACGTCCCGGCCGAGCACCTCCTTCATAGCGAGTTCCTCGACATCGATGCCGGAAGCACGGCCAAGACCCTCGGTATTCGGTGGAGGGCAAAGTCCAACGAATTCTATTTCGTCCCTCCTGAAATAGCGTTGGAACCCTTCTATACAAAGCAAGCAGTTTTGTCCCAAATCACAAGGTGGTTTGATCCTGCCGGGTGGATCGCTCTGTTCATCATCCGTTCCAAAATATTCATGCAAGAGATTTGGTTGCAGGAATTAGGCTGGGATAATCGTTCTTAGATGAGTATTCCGACCTCAACCAGATCCGTGTTCCGAGATGGGTCTGGTATCAGCCTGAGATAACCATAGAACATTCTGGATTCTGTGATGCGTCTCTAAAAGCCTATGGAGCGGCTATCTACGGCGGCGTCGAGATAGGGCAAGAAGTCTTGACTCGTCTGTGTACAGCCGAAACACGAGTGGCTCCAGTGAAAACCGTATCCCTTCCCTGGCTAGAGCTCTGTGGTGCCGTGCTGTTAACCGAAATGGTGACAGCAATCCTTCCAATACCAACCGCCAGTTCAGTTATCCGCTGCTGGACAGATTCCATTATTTTCCTAGCCTGGTAAAGAAAGCCTGCTTGCAACTGGACCACGTTTGCGGCCAACAGAGTTGCCAAGATCACTCAGGCGACACCAGTCGACTGTTGCACACACGTTCGATCTGAGTAAAACTCCGCCGTTCTAGCCAGTCGAGGCGTATCAACTTATAAATTGGCAGGGAATCAACCCTGGTGGCACGGACCAGAGTGACTGCAAGGGCCACGAGAGCTATGGCCAGCGCAAAGCGACACTCATCCAGTTACCGAGCTAGAGCAGCGCGAACGTTTTTCCAAACTGGACAAGGCACTTCGAGCTCTGGCATATGACAACGCTTCCTTAAACGTTGCCGTAAGAGTTCGATCTCGCCCAATTCACAACCCACTAGTGAATTGGCAGCGCCAAACATACGGCCAAGAGCTGAATCTGGCAAAAAAAAAGGGCCCCTTCCAGTGTCAAGTCCGTCTAAGGACGTGCCGCCGCCTCACTGCCTCCAAAGCCCTACAATATGATGAACGTCATCCGAATATTTATCCCTACGACTGTAGACTGTCGCTCCTTGTCATCCAATTTACTCCCAAGATTACTCTTCATGGCGGTAATCAATTGATCGTACGCCTGATCCGATCGAAATATTAGATTCCTAAAATCAAGAATGTGGTGAAGGCTGTGGTCAATCCGTGTAAGATTTGCACGATTTACAAGAAGAGACTTCAAACATAGCTGATGGGCGAGTCTCTTTCTCGAGGGCTTTTACCTACACGGGCATCGATTATGCCGGCCCTTTCGAGATACAAAATTATACAGGGAGAGCGTGTCTCATAACGAAGGGATATGTTTGTGTGTTTTTCCACGAAGGCTATCCATTTGGAACCCATTTCCGACCTTACAACCTCGTAGGGACTTTCTCGAAGCCATCAAAGAGTCCGTGACTGATGCATATAGCCATCAGGGACTCGTATGGCGGTTCATCCCACCAGGGGCTCCACATATGGGGGGTCTATGGGAAGCGGGGGTGAAAAGTTTCAAGACCCTATTCTATACGTTTGAGGAGGTGGCGACGCTTCTCGCTAAGATCGAGCCCTGCCTCAATTCCAGACCCCTCTCCCCTATGTCCGAAGATCCTTCAGATTTGCTGGCCCTCACACCAGGCCATTTCCTTATCGGAAGGCCGTTGCTTTCCACGGCTGAGCCCGAGATAAAGGGCGAAGCCAAGTCGATATGAAATCGATGGCAACATCTCAAGGCTCAACATCAGCAGTTCAGTGCACGGTGGAAAGAGGAGTATATCAAAGAGCTCCACAAACGTAATAAATGGCATTTTCCGACCAGGAATCTCCAAGTCGATGATATGGTAGTCGTCAAGGAGGACAATAAGTACTGCTCTAACTGCCTCGCCCATCAGCACTCAGGACGAGACTGCCGCAGCCAAGACGGGTGCAAGAAGTGTGGAGGGAACCACCACACCCTGCTCCACATGCACGAGGAACCTCGCGCTGCTCCGATTGCGTCATCGCGGCCAGCTCCAACACGCAGAGGGCTCCAGCCCGCTGCTCCCCGCTCCGCTCCGATTGTGCAGCGATGTCCATCTTCAGGGCTCCGTCGTGTCCACGTCCCCTGTAGCTACGTGGCGCAGCAGAAGGCTGTCCACATCTTGCCGACAGCCTTCGCCGTGCTGAACGCGGGCTCAAGGACCTTCGAGGCCGACGCCATGATCGACCCAAGCATGCCGGTGAGCAGCATCGATCCGTCTCTTCGTCTCCTCCTCGTCTCTTCCCGCTCTCCCTCCTTTTCAGCTGGCAATCTCACCAAGCCGCAGGCCCGCAGCTCTTCCTATCTTAGTTTTTAATTTAGAATTAACCAAGACCTTGTGCCGAATAAAAGTGAAGTTGAACTAACACTACCACCGACACCCAACAGCAACAGCAGTGTTTAGGTGAGGGGCCCATTCTACTCCCTCTGGCCACCGAGCTTCCGAAAGCTCGGCCGCTCTTGAGCTCCCGTATTTCGGGCCTCCTCGCATTGTTCGTTGAGCGTGCCGATGATCGCCCGCTCCCCGCTCTTCTGCAATCTTCGGCCGCTTCGCGACAATATTCCGCCACTCCTCGGCACCATTCTTGGCACATTTTCGGGCACTCCGCAGCACTCTTCCGCAGCACGCTCCCTGGCCATGTTCATTTGCTCTCGCCCCTCTGATGCTCCAACGTTCACCTCCTCGTGTGCTCCCGATCCCTGAGCTAGAAAATCGGACCAAAATCCGAACTCCGCCGTCGGCCGCCGTCGTTCTCCCACTTTTGCTTTCGCGGAGTAAAGCGGGCAGGAGCACGGCTCTATGTTTAAGCTTAGATTGGTCTTCTCATCTACGCCCCCGAATAAAGCTAACGCGCACTGTGCCCCCGATTCACCTCACGACGCCCCGCATTTTTTCACTGCATAATTTTCGCCTGCACCGTGAGAATTTTCCACAACCTTTCTGGAATCCCTTAGCGGTGGATCCCCGCCATCCCCCTGCATAAACTAGCAGCACTTTAACAACTTCCAAGCCAGCGGACACGACGACCCCACAGTGAAACGGACCACATCTTTAGCTTTAATCCGCCCACTCCATAAATACTTTTGAAGCGAATGAAACGTGTGTGAGTACTTTTGACAACTTGCATACGTATTTTCTGTTGCTTTAAGCTTTGTCCTATGAACCGTTAACTTTCGCAATCCTTTTCGGGTTGCTGCATAGATCAAGCTACATGATAATAAATATTTCATTGAAATAGATATACAACAAAAATAGTTAAGACAAAAAGATTTTGGGATATGCAAATAATAAATAAATCAAATTTATCTCTCTCTCGTTGGCCCTGATTTATGAAATATCAAGTATTTAATGAAAATTGGGCACGGCAAATGCAGACGCACCGTTATGGACGGTGGACGGTCCGTAGTGTGAATTGAGTATTAGCATTCGGACTAATATAATGTACATTAGTGTTCTCATCTTAACAGTTTCTAAAAATTAAATAACATATGACGAATGTAACTTAAAACAAGGCAAGCACGCTGTTTTTAGTTAAAATCAGTTTGAAACAATTTAATAAAATGGATAAAAGTGTGCTGGAGTGGAAAAAAGTCAACATTTACAACGCATTACCCTTTACAAAATGTCCAATCACGGCAGACATAACGTGTCATTGCATTAATGTAAACAATGAAATTGCTGAGCCAAAGAAAATTAGAATTGTGCTTTGTGATAAACATGGAAATATACATGTTTATTTTTCGGATTGGGAATATGTTTCGTTTAAATCTCAACACCCAAGCAATATTAAACTTTGTGCCCTGACATCGAACAGTTTGCTTGTAACTGCAATACAGGATGCTCATTCCAGGCTTTATATCTATCTATATGATATACGAAGATTAACGAAAAAGCAAGAAGCTCCTATTATTGCATCTGCATCATATCTTCACCTTATAAGCACTGCTGTTTGCATCACTGCAGAAGTCATTGATGAAAGATTACTTGCCTTGGCTATAGGCTTTGCGAATGGTGATATCCTATTGCATTATGGAAAAATAAGCAGAGACTTCACTGGAAATCTTTGTCGACACACCATATCTTCAAATCCAATAATTGGAATACATTTTGATCAACTATCTGATATATCAACTCAGAATATGTTTATTACATGTAATCACGGTGTATACTGTTTTCTTTTAAAAGATAAAGGCTTTATTGACAAAATATTTGTTCTTGATAATGAAAAAAGCCACTACAATCATTGTTGTACAATGCGTAAACCTCCTTTGGGAGATTTCTACGAGTCGATGTTGGTAGTTGGTCGAGAAGACGCAATGTACTGTTATACGCGTGATGGAAGAGGACCTTGCTATGCTATTGAAGGAACAAAAAAATTCCTAAATTGGGAAGGACATAATCTCATCATCGTTGTCAAACCGATGAAATCACATTTAAAGCAAAGTAGCTCGACTTTAATTGTTGTGGATACCGATAATAAAATAATAGTATATTATAGTCAAATTCAAGATGTGTTTTGTATAATCAGTGAAAAAGATTTGTTCTTTATAATAAGCTGTGACAAAGACTATGCTCTGATTTTAAAGCAGCATAATATGAGTAAAAAAAATAATATTTTAATTAACCAAAATATGTATGAAATCGCATTGAAGTTTTTAGATCGAGAAGGCTATGCTTCTTCCCCGGAGGCTTCTTCAGTTCGGTTTCAATACGGAAATCATTTACTTAACAGAGGGGAAATAAGTAGAGCTATTCAAGAATATACTAAAACAATTGGATTTATTAAGCCATATACTATAATTTCAAAACTTCTTTATCCTCGATACAATGATTATCTTAAAGACTACTTACTTGAATTAAAAAAAAAGAATATGTCGAGCCATAATATTAAACTTATTGAATGTTGTTATAAACGCAATCAGTTGAAACAGAATATTGAGCAGAGAAAGGATGCAGAGACAAAATCAAGGCTCAGGGATATAGTAAAGGTTGTGAGATTACCAAAAATATATTTTGAGCCTACTTTGGAAAATCAATGCGACTTTTTAGAAGTTAGTCTTTTAAATCGCATTTTAGAATATGCTGATAAGCGACAAATTGATAATTTCTATACATTGTTTAAAAATGATGGATTGGAAATAATCGATTCAAAATCCAAAAATATGCTTTGTTTTCTTTATATTTTATCTGAACAAAAAGAATATTGTGCCCGCTTTTTGGCCAAAATTATTAACGAACATTCCACCTGTGAAGAAAATGTATATTATTATTTACTTGTTTTGTATCTTGAGCTATGGAGAGCCAGCGAAATTACTAAAAGTACAGTTTTAAACTATTTGAAAAATCAAAGCTTACTGCTGGAAAAGGTTTTAATCATATGCACCCTTCATAAATTCTCGTGTGAAATTGGAGAAACCTACTATAAAAAACAGAATGAAAGCACTGTCACAAACAACGAAGTCAATACATGCATAAATATAGTAGTTAAGCAGAATCCAGAAGTGGTTTTTAAATTGAATGCAAGTAAGAAAACATTTCTTATGATGTTAAAGAAGTCGTGCACAAATGAGGCAATACAGGCGTTGGAGCTTAAGCCTCTCTTTAAAGAAGGAATAATTCGTGATATAGTGGATTCGAAAAAAGAAATTAAAATAATGCAGGATTTAAATAATACGATTAAGAAATCAAATTGCATACTTTCTCTTTATATAAACAATCCAATTGAATTTCGTAATGATACATGTGATATCTGTCGTCAAACGTTAAATATGCAGTCCATATACTTCTTTTGTCAACATACGTTTCATAAAGAATGCTTAAGCTATAATACGAAAAAATGTAAAGAAGAATTGAAATGTGCCATTTGCACATTCCATATGGAAGAAAAAGACCAGCAAGTTTTTAATTCAGATTCATTGAGTGTTATTGAATTGATTTCAAAATTAATGCCTTTGGGAATAATAAAAATGGAAACTAAAACAAGTTTAAAATCAATCAAATATATGATGGATAGAAATAATCACAGAAAATTTCAGGAAAAATTCTCTAATAACCCATTTGATTCCAATTACAATTTGTAGTAAGATAAATAAAAAGAATATTGTTATTTAGTATCACTCTATTAAAATTATATATTGTTTATAAATAAATAAAAATGGTCTTGTAAAACGAACTTATTTGAATTATATGATATGTAAGTAAAAGAAAGTATCGAGAGCCTTGAATTCCGGTAACAAAAATGCATGTGTACAATGTACATATGTATATATTTACATATAAATTGGACGTTCATGCACTACGATCAGTACATTCAAGTGGCCCATCTGACACCAAGCACGTGCCTGTTCGTGTTAGGTGTTTGTAGGAGCGACAAATGAAAGTATAGAGAAGGAATACGAGGAAGTGACTACTGGCGTGCTGCCATACTGTTTGCCTGCATGCGTACTAAGTGGGTTAGCATTAAGGTTTTTAGTTGGGGAAGGCTATATACGTTTGATTTTATCATGTATAAATCGTTATAATCTGCACATAAGACTCTAAAGGGTTCATGCAATTCAAAAGACGTTCTACATTGGCTCAAAACCAGAGCTTGCAAATAACTCTCAACCGTTTTTCGTTTTGCGGTCTGCTCACTAACACAACCATAAAAGACTATGCACGTGTGCCCTCGGTCTGAACATAACATTTCGAGTTCCTTTATTTTGATGTTTGGTTAACTGTTCTCAGTTGTGTGGCTCTTGTTGTGCTCTCTCAACAACAACTCAGAGAGAGCAATCCAACTGAACGGTCGCTCATTGAGGCTCATCAAAAACGGTCTTTTGTTCTCAGTGCCTTTTAAATAAAGCGTAACAACAATTTTAAAAATATTTATTAAATGTCAACATTATATTTATTATTTATTCGGAATTAAGCCTTACAATTAGTAGAGAATTTAGATTTTCTGCACTTAACGAGCTTCGTCGCTCGCTTAAAATGTAGTGAAGCGCTGAAAAAGCCCGCTCAACAGACACCTGAGTCGCCGGTGTAGCCAGTACAACATGTGCAAGCGCATTTAGGTGTGGTGACTGCAGCTTAATATCACTAAAGTACTGCAAAATGTTCGCATTTAGTGGCAATCGTCCATGCATAAGCTCGAAATTTTCGATGTCATTATAGATTTGGAGCAGTTTTTTAGAAGCAGGCTCTTCTTTAATTTCTGAGATTGTCTTTACGCCATCCAAATAGGCGGAAAATAGGGACTCCTCTTTATTACCGTCGGATGTGAGCTCCTTCTTCTGGTCTTGGACCTCACATGATGGCGCAGTTTGTGCACCTAAAATAAAAACTAAATTAGAACATATTTCTTGCAATGTAAGTTTAGAACAATTGTGAGTTTTTGACAAGGACAATATACTTTGTTAAAACATTTAATAACAACAATTAACAACAATAAAACAGGACATTAACTTCAAACACACGTAGCCTTACTTGTTTTAGCTCAAATAAACGATATGCTATTTTCTTTAGATTTATCTTTGCTAAGCATTTTTGCTGGTCATTTAAAACGCAATTGACGCGTGGATCAATGTAGATTGCAGCTAACATCGCATCATTTTCTAGTAATTTACATTCTCGAATTTTGATCTGTCCTAGTAATTTTTTTTTAATATAATTTTTGCTGTTCTCGCACTTTAGCTTAAGCTCCATCCATATTATGAAGAATTCGCTGTATACTAATTTTTTAGTCTGCAACTTTAAAGTCGCTTCGTATGTGTCCTTAAACGCGTCAATATATGTCTCCATCCAATCCCAGTCCGCATCAATACTAATGCTAGGGTGTACAGCAAGAAACTCTTTTAAATCTAACAATTTTAATATCATTAAATATGTAGAGTTCCATCTCGTAACAACATCGAGACATGGTATGTATGTTTCTTTTGCCCTCGTTCAACCAACGTCTGCTCAGGTTGAATATGTTAAAAAATATTAAATATTAACAAATTTTTAAGTTTTGACTTACCTATTCGTTTCTGTACGCAATAACTTACAAATTTTGCGACATGATGAAACTTTTTCGGTGATCTCATCTAGCTTGTTTATGTCCATTACGCACAGTTGAAGGGAGTGCGCAGCACACCTTACAAGGTGTATATTCGCCAGCTGTATGGCATCCAGTTTTCCCATCACATTTTCACCGTTAATGTCATCTCGTGTGTCATCGTCAAAAAAAGACTCCGATTCATCATTTAGAATTTGAATGGCTTTTGTCATGTTTTTTCCATTATCCGATGTAATGCTGTGGTTAAAGTTTTAGGTTTTCAATAAGAGTCATTTAAAATATATTTTGCAATTAAGATTTTACCTGAAGACTTGATCGAGGGTTATCCCGTAGTCATTTATAATCTCCATAACTTTTTCTTTGATGTACATTCCAGTGTGCGAATGACTAAGCTGTATCATGCCTAAAGTCTTGATGACGATCTCGGCTTTAGACATAGTAGATTGTATCATCTATAAATTCACGCCCAAAATAGCCTTATCCATTCTTGTAGCAACATCTATTTTCAGTGATACAAGCTTTCCCTTTACAAGCGCTTTTATATTTTCTTTAATGGTCTGCTCTTTGACGGTCACATATTCCATAACATTTCGAGAAGTTATGGGATTCATCGAAAGCGCGGTTTAAATTGGGTTTAATATCTGTCGAAACCCTTCGCTATCCAGGAATAAAAAAGGCTTTTCATCGGTGGTAACAATCTGTACAATCGAAGAGACGATTGATTCTTCGCTGGTTTCATATGAAATATTTATTTTTTTCATATGTTGTTGAATTTCGTCGTCGTCAATCTCGATTTCATTAAAAACTTCCGCATGTTTTGCCATTAAATGCCGTCTTAAATTTGTTGCGTGAGAGCCTGCTAACTTCACACCGCAAACAGTGCACTTAGACTTTTTGTCTTCTGCATCAAATTAAAAAAAAAAGTGCACTTTTTTGTTATGCTCGCGACCCATTTTTGACACAAAAATTAAAACACTCCAAACGCACCAAATCCAGAAAAGAGAAAAAGACTTGGTTTTTCTTTGCTCGGTGAGCAAATGAGCAGAGCAAAACTAAAACACGAAATTGGTGTTTGGTTGAGCAAAGACCGTTCGTTCAAGGCACACTGGTGAACGGCTCTTCCCTACATTTTTGAGCATTTGGTACGGAAAAAACAGTTATTTGGTGACTGCAAGAAACGGTCAACTGTTATTTGCGAGCTCTGATCAAAACTAAAGGAATATAGGATCTAGTATTTCTACTCGGTACGTGAAAGTTAAGCTGACCCAGCAAATCAGCACTTTCCACGTCACCGTGGATAAGGTTAAAAATGAACGTAATGCCAAGCATGGTTCTACGGTTAGCTAAAGAAGGTAAGTTAATTAGGAGAAGTCTACTAGAGTACGAGGGTAACCTCTGGTTTGGATCCCAGTTCAAACCGCGTAAAGCGAAAAGCAGAAAGTTCTTCTGAACTGACTCAATGCGTGTACTGTGAACCCCATACTGAGGGCTCCAGACGCAAGATCCATATTCTAAGATAGGACGAACTAACGAAATATATAAGGATTTTGTAACATAGGGGTCATTGAATTCTTTCGACCACCGTTTAATGAAACCAAGCACACCTCTGGCTTTATTCACCATGCACGAAATATGATCGATAAAGTCAAGTTTAGGGTCCAGTCGGACACCCAAATCATCGACTATATTAATTCTTTCCAAAGAGCAGCAGTTAAGCGTGTAAGTCGCGAGCTTGGGAGCGACACGAGAGAAAATCATTAGCTTGCATTTAGAGCCGTTTAGGTTCAATAAGTTTATACGGCACCATGTTTGGAAATGATTGAGATCTGTTTGTAAATCAGACTGGCAGGAAGCGACCTTATATTGCACGCATAAGTACTCTGGAGTTAGTCAGAACTTTGGGCAGGTCGTTGATAAATAATGTAAACAACAGGGGACCCAAATGGCTCCCTTGCGGGACGCCAGAAGTAACCCTGAGAACATTAAAAAGGAATTTTTAAAGGAGACCTTTTGCGTTCTGCCATTCAGATAACTTGAGATCCAACTAAGAAGATCAACCGGAAATCCCATTAGATCGAGTTTCCGAACAAGAAGAGAATGGTTAACAGAATCGAATTCTTTACTGAAATCAGTATAGATTACGTCTGTCTGAAAGCCCTTAACAAGGAAGGAAGTAAACTGTAAAAGATTGGTTGTCGTTGATCTACGCTTTAAAAATCCATGCTGACATGGATAAATAATTGATTTACACAGGTGTTGCAAATGTGGAGTAATGATTTTCTCGAAAAGTTTTGGAATGGCCGACAACTTAGAGATTCCTCTATAGTTGCTGGCATCCGATTTTCTACCTCTTTTGTGGAGAGGAATAACAAATGATTCCTTCCAAATAAGGGGAAAGTGGAAGGTTTCTAGGGGCAATACCTGAGCACACAGCCAAGTATACCGTCGGGACCTGGCGAATAAACGGGCTTAACGCAGTGAAGATCTAAAAGAATAGAGCTTTCGGCTAAAGTAGGACTTCAAATAAAGGTAGATTTGGGCATGATGTGAGAATAAGTCTGCTTGGAGTCAGGGGAAGATGAGTAAGTGGTTTGAAAAAACTGCGCAAACAGATCGGCAATAGCCCGATCATTTTTTACGGTTGTATTTTCAAAAGAAAGAAATTGGCTTACGTTTAGTGTTATAAAATTATAAAACTGTTTTGTGTACTAAAAGAGATCTGGACCCTACAACGAGTCAAATAATTCTTGTAACACTGCGCGTTCAACACGGTAAATCTTGACCGAGCCGATAAATAAAGGGATAGGCAGAGTTAGAACCGGTACATTTATATTTAGTATACAGCTTAGATTTTTTGTTTTTAAGATGACTCAACTCTTTAGTAAACCAAGGAGGCTTATTCGATGTTGATGGATAGTATAACGGAACACATTCAGTAAAAAAGGAATTTATGGCATTGTACAAAATATCCACGGCTACTGACATGTCAGTGCACATGTATAAATCGGACCAATTAAAATCGGATATAAAGTTATTCAGCCGTTCGAAGTCCGTTTTGCGAAAACAAAGGACTTTCTTGGCAGGACAGTCAGATATATTCTGTAACTCAGTCCCAATGTCGAGAGTTTCGTCTAAAGTCGGATGATAGGGATCTTCGGGAAGCGTCAACGGCGCCACCCTGGCTAAACTGACTCTTGCCGGATCTGAGACAAAACAGAGGTCAAGCAAGAGCTCGAGGGAATTTCGTACATGGTTGACTTGAGACAGCAAAATGTCGAGCAAGCCAGCAAAAGGGTCAAGCTCAAAAAAAGGCACGCGTCTATCAGAAGAACAAAAGAAATAGAGGTGCATAGAAATAGAATAGAATAGAATGGATAGAAATAATCACAGAAAATTTCAGGAAAAATTCTCTAATAACCCATTTGATTCCAATTACAATTTGTAGTAAGATAAATAAAAAGAATATTGTTATTTAGTATCACTCTATTAAAATTATATATTGTTTATAAATAAATAAAAATGGTCTTGTAAAACGAACTTATTTGAATTATATGATATGTAAGTAAAAGAAAGTATCGAGAGCCTTGAATTCCGGTAACAAAAATGCATGTGTACAATGTACATATGTATATATTTACATATAAATTGGACGTTCATGCACTACGATCAGTACATTCAAGTGGCCCATCTGACACCAAGCACGTGCCTGTTCGTGTTAGGTGTTAGTAGGAGCGACAAATGAAAGTATAGAGAAGGAATACGAGGAAGTGACTACTGGCGTGCTGCCATACTGTTTGCCTGCATGCGTACTAAGTGGGTTAGCATTAAGGTTTTTAGTTGGGGAAGGCTATATACGTTTGATTTTATCATGTATAAATCGTTATAATCTGCACATAAGACTCTAAAGGGTTCATGCAATTCAAAAGACGTTCTACATTGGCTCAAAACCAGAGCTTGCAAATAACTCTCAACCGTTTTTCGTTTTGCGGTCTGCTCACTAACACAACCATAAAAGACGATGCACGTGTGCCCTCGGTCTGAACATAACATTTCGAGTTCCTTTATTTTGATGTTTGGTTAACTGTTCTCAGTTGTGTGGCTCTTGTTGTGCTCTCTCAACAACAACTCAGAGAGAGCAATCCAACTGAACGGTCGCTCATTGAGGCTCATCAAAAACGGTCTTTTGTTCTCAGTGCCTTTTAAATAAAGCGTAACAACAATTTTAAAAATATTTATTAAATGTCAACATTATATTTATTATTTATTCGGAATTAAGCCTTACAATTAGTAGAGAATTTAGATTTTCTGCACTTAACGAGCTTCGTCGCTCGCTTAAAATGTAGTGAAGCGCTGAAAAAGCCCGCTCAACAGACACCTGAGTCGCCGGTGTAGCCAGTACAACATGTGCAAGCGCATTTAGGTGTGGTGACTGCAGCTTAATATCACTAAAGTACTGCAAAATGTTCGCATTTAGTGGCAATCGTCCATGCATAAGCTCGAAATTTTCGATGTCATTATAGATTTGGAGCAGTTTTTTAGAAGCAGGCTCTTCTTTAATTTCTGAGATTGTCTTTACGCCATCCAAATAGGCGGAAAATAGGGACTCCTCTTTATTACCGTCGGATGTGAGCTCCTTCTTCTGGTCTTGGACCTCACATGATGGCGCAGTTTGTGCACCTAAAATAAAAACTAAATTAGAACATATTTCTTGCAATGTAAGTTTAGAACAATTGTGAGTTTTTGACAAGGACAATATACTTTGTTAAAACATTTAATAACAACAATTAACAACAATAAAACAGGACATTAACTTCAAACACACGTAGCCTTACTTGTTTTAGCTCAAATAAACGATATGCTATTTTCTTTAGATTTATCTTTGCTAAGCATTTTTGCTGGTCATTTAAAACGCAATTGACGCGTGGATCAATGTAGATTGCAGCTAACATCGCATCATTTTCTAGTAATTTACATTCTCGAATTTTGATCTGTCCTAGTAATTTTTTTTTAATATAATTTTTGCTGTTCTCGCACTTTAGCTTAAGCTCCATCCATATTATGAAGAATTCGCTGTATACTAATTTTTTAGTCTGCAACTTTAAAGTCGCTTCGTATGTGTCCTTAAACGCGTCAATATATGTCTCCATCCAATCCCAGTCCGCATCAATACTAATGCTAGGGTGTACAGCAAGAAACTCTTTTAAATCTAACAATTTTAATATCATTAAATATGTAGAGTTCCATCTCGTAACAACATCGAGACATGGTATGTATGTTTCTTTTGCCCTCGTTCAACCAACGTCTGCTCAGGTTGAATATGTTAAAAAATATTAAATATTAACAAATTTTTAAGTTTTGACTTACCTATTCGTTTCTGTACGCAATAACTTACAAATTTTGCGACATGATGAAACTTTTTCGGTGATCTCATCTAGCTTGTTTATGTCCATTACGCACAGTTGAAGGGAGTGCGCAGCACACCTTACAAGGTGTATATTCGCCAGCTGTATGGCATCCAGTTTTCCCATCACATTTTCACCGTTAATGTCATCTCGTGTGTCATCGTCAAAAAAAGACTCCGATTCATCATTTAGAATTTGAATGGCTTTTGTCATGTTTTTTCCATTATCCGATGTAATGCTGTGGTTAAAGTTTTAGGTTTTCAATAAGAGTCATTTAAAATATATTTTGCAATTAAGATTTTACCTGAAGACTTGATCGAGGGTTATCCCGTAGTCATTTATAATCTCCATAACTTTTTCTTTGATGTACATTCCAGTGTGCGAATGACTAAGCTGTATCATGCCTAAAGTCTTGATGACGATCTCGGCTTTAGACATAGTAGATTGTATCATCTATAAATTCACGCCCAAAATAGCCTTATCCATTCTTGTAGCAACATCTATTTTCAGTGATACAAGCTTTCCCTTTACAAGCGCTTTTATATTTTCTTTAATGGTCTGCTCTTTGACGGTCACATATTCCATAACATTTCGAGAAGTTATGGGATTCATCGAAAGCGCGGTTTAAATTGGGTTTAATATCTGTCGAAACCCTTCGCTATCCAGGAATAAAAAAAGGCTTTTCATCGGTGGTAACAATCTGTACAATCGAAGAGACGATTGATTCTTCGCTGGTTTCATATGAAATATTTATTTTTTCATATGTTGTTGAATTTCGTCGTCGTCAATCTCGATTTCATTAAAAACTTCCGCATGTTTTGCCATTAAATGCCGTCTTAAATTTGTTGCGTGAGAGCCTGCTAACTTCACGCCGCAAACAGTGCACTTAGACTTTTTGTCTTCTGCATCAAATTAAAAAAAAGTGCACTTTTTTGTTATGCTCGCGACCCATTTTTGACACAAAAATTAAAACACTCCAAACGCACCAAATCCAGAAAAGAGAAAAAGACTTGGTTTTTCTTTGCTCGGTGAGCAAATGAGCAGAGCAAAACTAAAACACGAAATTGGTGTTTGGTTGAGCAAAGACCGTTCGTTCAAGGCACACTGGTGAACGGCTCTTCCCTACATTTTTGAGCATTTGGTACGGAAAAAACAGTTATTTGGTGACTGCAAGAAACGGTCAACTGTTATTTGCGAGCTCTGATCAAAACTAAAGGAATATAGGATCTAGTATTTCTACTCGGTACGTGAAAGTTAAGCTGACCCAGCAAATCAGCACTTTCCACGTCACCGTGGATAAGGTTAAAAATGAACGTAATGCCAAGCATGGTTCTACGGTTAGCTAAAGAAGGTAAGTTAATTAGGAGAAGTCTACTAGAGTACGAGGGTAACCTCTGGTTTGGATCCCAGTTCAAACCGCGTAAAGCGAAAAGCAGAAAGTTCTTCTGAACTGACTCAATGCGTGTACTGTGAACCCCATACTGAGGGCTCCAGACGCAAGATCCATATTCTAAGATAGGACGAACTAACGAAATATATAAGGATTTTGTAACATAGGGGTCATTGAATTCTTTCGACCACCGTTTAATGAAACCAAGCACACCTCTGGCTTTATTCACCATGCACGAAATATGATCGATAAAGTCAAGTTTAGGGTCCAGTCGGACACCCAAATCATCGACTATATTAATTCTTTCCAAAGAGCAGCAGTTAAGCGTGTAAGTCGCGAGCTTGGGAGCGACACGAGAGAAAATCATTAGCTTGCATTTAGAGCCGTTTAGGTTCAATAAGTTTATACGGCACCATGTTTGGAAATGATTGAGATCTGTTTGTAAATCAGACTGGCAGGAAGCGACCTTATATTGCACGCATAAGTACTCTGGAGTTAGTCAGAACTTTGGGCAGGTCGTTGATAAATAATGTAAACAACAGGGGACCCAAATGGCTCCCTTGCGGGACGCCAGAAGTAACCCTGAGAACATTAAAAAGGAATTTTTAAAGGAGACCTTTTGCGTTCTGCCATTCAGATAACTTGAGATCCAACTAAGAAGATCAACCGGAAATCCCATTAGATCGAGTTTCCGAACAAGAAGAGAATGGTTAACAGAATCGAATTCTTTACTGAAATCAGTATAGATTACGTCTGTCTGAAAGCCCTTAACAAGGAAGGAAGTAAACTGTAAAAGATTGGTTGTCGTTGATCTACGCCTTAAAAATCCATGCTGACATGGATAAATAATTGATTTACACAGGTGTTGCAAATGTGGAGTAATGATTTTCTCGAAAAGTTTTGGAATGGCCGACAACTTAGAGATTCCTCTATAGTTGCTGGCATCCGATTTTCTACCTCTTTTGTGGAGAGGAATAACAAATGATTCCTTCCAAATAAGGGGAAAGTGGAAGGTTTCTAGGGGCAATACCTGAGCACACAGCCAAGTATACCGTCGGGACCTGGCGAATAAACGGGCTTAACGCAGTGAAGATCTAAAAGAATAGAGCTTTCGGCTAAAGTAGGACTTCAAATAAAGGTAGATTTGGGCATGATGTGAGAATAAGTCTGCTTGGAGTCAGGGGAAGATGAGTAAGTGGTTTGAAAAAGCTGCGCAAACAGATCGGCCATAGCCCGATCGTTATTTACGGTTGTATTTTCAAACGAAAGAAATTGGCTTACGTTTAGTGTTATAAAATTATAAAACTGTTTTGTGTACTAAAAGAGATCTGGACCCTACAACGAGTTAAATAATTCTTGTAACACTGCGCGTTCAACACGGTAAATCTTGACCGAGCCGATAAATAAAGGGATAGGCAGAGTTAGAACCGGTACATTTATATTTAGTATACAGCCTAGATTTTTTGTTTTTAAGATGACTCAACTCTTTAGTAAACCAAGGAGGCTTATTCGATGTTGATGGATAGTATAACGGAACACATTCAGTAAAAAAGGAATTTATGGCATTGTACAAAATATCCACGGCTACTGACATGTCAGTGCACATGTATAAATCGGACCAATTAAAATCGGATATAAAGTTATTCAGCCGTTCGAAGTCCGTTTTGCGAAAACAAAGGACTTTCTTGGCAGGACAGTCAGATATATTCTGTAACTCAGTCCCAATGTCGAGAGTTTCGTCTAAAGTCGGATGATAGGGATCTTCGGGAAGCGTCAACGGCGCCACCCTGGCTAAACTGACTCTTGCCGGATCTGAGACAAAACAGAGGTCAAGCAAGAGCTCTAGGGAATTTCGTACATGGTTGACTTGAGACAGCAAAATGTCGAGCAAGCCAGCAACTAACTAAAGGAAAAGGGTCAAGCTCAAAAAAAGGCACGCGTCTATCAGAAGAACAAAAGAAATAGAGGTGCATAGAAATAGAATAGAATAGAATGGATAGAAATAATCACAGAAAATTTCAGGAAAAATTCTCTAATAACCCATTTGATTCCAATTACAATTTGTAGTAAGATAAATAAAAAGAATATTGTTATTTAGTATCACTCTATTAAAATTATATATTGTTTATAAATAAATAAAAATGGTCTTGTAAAACGAACTTATTTGAATTATATGATATGTAAGTAAAAGAAAGTATCGAGAGCCTTGAATTCCGGTAACAAAAATGCATGTGTACAATGTACATATGTATATATTTACATATAAATTGGACGTTCATGCACTACGATCAGTACATTCAAGTGGCCCATCTGACACCAAGCACGTGCCTGTTCGTGTTAGGTGTTAGTAGGAGCGACAAATGAAAGTATAGAGAAGGAATACGAGGAAGTGACTACTGGCGTGCTGCCATACTGTTTGCCTGCATGCGTACTAAGTGGGTTAGCATTAAGGTTTTTAGTTGGGGAAGGCTATATACGTTTGATTTTATCATGTATAAATCGTTATAATCTGCACATAAGACTCTAAAGGGTTCATGCAATTCAAAAGACGTTCTACATTGGCTCAAAACCAGAGCTTGCAAATAACTCTCAACCGTTTTTCGTTTTGCGGTCTGCTCACTAACACAACCATAAAAGACGATGCACGTGTGCCCTCGGTCTGAACATAACATTTCGAGTTCCTTTATTTTGATGTTTGGTTAACTGTTCTCAGTTGTGTGGCTCTTGTTGTGCTCTCTCAACAACAACTCAGAGAGAGCAATCCAACTGAACGGTCGCTCATTGAGGCTCATCAAAAACGGTCTTTTGTTCTCAGTGCCTTTTAAATAAAGCGTAACAACAATTTTAAAAATATTTATTAAATGTCAACATTATATTTATTATTTATTCGGAATTAAGCCTTACAATTAGTAGAGAATTTAGATTTTCTGCACTTAACGAGCTTCGTCGCTCGCTTAAAATGTAGTGAAGCGCTGAAAAAGCCCGCTCAACAGACACCTGAGTCGCTGGTGTAGCCAGTACAACATGTGCAAGCGCATTTAGGTGTGGTGACTGCAGCTTAATATCACTAAAGTACTGCAAAATGTTCGCATTTAGTGGCAATCGTCCATGCATAAGCTCGAAATTTTCGATGTCATTATAGATTTGGAGCAGTTTTTTAGAAGCAGGCTCTTCTTTAATTTCTGAGATTGTCTTTACGCCATCCAAATAGGCGGAAAATAGGGACTCCTCTTTATTACCGTCGGATGTGAGCTCCTTCTTCTGGTCTTGGACCTCACATGATGGCGCAGTTTGTGCACCTAAAATAAAAACTAAATTAGAACATATTTCTTGCAATGTAAGTTTAGAACAATTGTGAGTTTTTGACAAGGACAATATACTTTGTTAAAACATTTAATAACAACAATTAACAACAATAAAACAGGACATTAACTTCAAACACACGTAGCCTTACTTGTTTTAGCTCAAATAAACGATATGCTATTTTCTTTAGATTTATCTTTGCTAAGCATTTTTGCTGGTCATTTAAAACGCAATTGACGCGTGGATCAATGTAGATTGCAGCTAACATCGCATCATTTTCTAGTAATTTACATTCTCGAATTTTGATCTGTCCTAGTAATTTTTTTTTAATATAATTTTTGCTGTTCTCGCACTTTAGCTTAAGCTCCATCCATATTATGAAGAATTCGCTGTATACTAATTTTTTAGTCTGCAACTTTAAAGTCGCTTCGTATGTGTCCTTAAACGCGTCAATATATGTCTCCATCCAATCCCAGTCCGCATCAATACTAATGCTAGGGTGTACAGCAAGAAACTCTTTTAAATCTAACAATTTTAATATCATTAAATATGTAGAGTTCCATCTCGTAACAACATCGAGACATGGTATGTATGTTTCTTTTGCCCTCGTTCAACCAACGTCTGCTCAGGTTGAATATGTTAAAAAATATTAAATATTAACAAATTTTTAAGTTTTGACTTACCTATTCGTTTCTGTACGCAATAACTTACAAATTTTGCGACATGATGAAACTTTTCGGTGATCTCATCTAGCTTGTTTATGTCCATTACGCACAGTTGAAGGGAGTGCGCAGCACACCTTACAAGGTGTATATTCGCCAGCTGTATGGCATCCAGTTTTCCCATCACATTTTCACCGTTAATGTCATCTCGTGTGTCATCGTCAAAAAAAGACTCCGATTCATCATTTAGAATTTGAATGGCTTTTGTCATGTTTTTTCCATTATCCGATGTAATGCTGTGGTTAAAGTTTTAGGTTTTCAATAAGAGTCATTTAAAATATATTTTGCAATTAAGATTTTACCTGAAGACTTGATCGAGGGTTATCCCGTAGTCATTTATAATCTCCATAACTTTTTCTTTGATGTACATTCCAGTGTGCGAATGACTAAGCTGTATCATGCCTAAAGTCTTGATGACGATCTCGGCTTTAGACATAGTAGATTGTATCATCTATAAATTCACGCCCAAAATAGCCTTATCCATTCTTGTAGCAACATCTATTTTCAGTGATACAAGCTTTCCCTTTACAAGCGCTTTTATATTTTCTTTAATGGTCTGCTCTTTGACGGTCACATATTCCATAACATTTCGAGAAGTTATGGGATTCATCGAAAGCGCGGTTTAAATTGGGTTTAATATCTGTCGAAACCCTTCGCTATCCAGGAATAAAAAAGGCTTTTCATCGGTGGTAACAATCTGTACAATCGAAGAGACGATTGATTCTTCGCTGGTTTCATATGAAATATTTATTTTTTCATATGTTGTTGAATTTCGTCGTCGTCAATCTCGATTTCATTAAAAACTTCCGCATGTTTTGCCATTAAATGCCGTCTTAAATTTGTTGCGTGAGAGCCTGCTAACTTCACACCGCAAACAGTGCACTTAGACTTTTTGTCTTCTGCATCAAATTAAAAAAAAGTGCACTTTTTTGTTATGCTCGCGACCCATTTTTGACACAAAAATTAAAACACTCCAAACGCACCAAATCCAGAAAAGAGAAAAAGACTTGGTTTTTCTTTGCTCGGTGAGCAAATGAGCAGAGCAAAACTAAAACACGAAATTGGTGTTTGGTTGAGCAAAGACCGTTCGTTCAAGGCACACTGGTGAACGGCTCTTCCCTACATTTTTGAGCATTTGGTACGGAAAAAACAGTTATTTGGTGACTGCAAGAAACGGTCAACTGTTATTTGCGAGCTCTGATCAAAACTAAAGGAATATAGGATCTAGTATTTCTACTCGGTACGTGAAAGTTAAGCTGACCCAGCAAATCAGCACTTTCCACGTCACCGTGGATAAGGTTAAAAATGAACGTAATGCCAAGCATGGTTCTACGGTTAGCTAAAGAAGGTAAGTTAATTAGGAGAAGTCTACTAGAGTACGAGGGTAACCTCTGGTTTGGATCCCAGTTCAAACCGCGTAAAGCGAAAAGCAGAAAGTTCTTCTGAACTGACTCAATGCGTGTACTGTGAACCCCATACTGAGGGCTCCAGACGCAAGATCCATATTCTAAGATAGGACGAACTAACGAAATATATAAGGATTTTGTAACATAGGGGTCATTGAATTCTTTCGACCACCGTTTAATGAAACCAAGCACACCTCTGGCTTTATTCACCATGCACGAAATATGATCGATAAAGTCAAGTTTAGGGTCCAGTCGGACACCCAAATCATCGACTATATTAATTTTTTCCAAAGAGCAGCAGTTAAGCGTGTAAGTCGCGAGCTTGGGAGCGACACGAGAGAAAATCATTAGCTTGCATTTAGAGCCGTTTAGGTTCAATAAGTTTATACGGCACCATGTTTGGAAATGATTGAGATCTGTTTGTAAATCAGACTGGCAGGAAGCGACCTTATATTGCACGCATAAGTACTCTGGAGTTAGTCAGAACTTTGGGCAGGTCGTTGATAAATAATGTAAACAACAGGGGACCCAAATGGCTCCCTTGCGGGACGCCAGAAGTAACCCTGAGAACATTAAAAAAGGAATTTTTAAAGGAGACCTTTTGCGTTCTGCCATTCAGATAACTTGAGATCCAACTAAGAAGATCAACCGGAAATCCCATTAGATCGAGTTTCCGAACAAGAAGAGAATGGTTAACAGAATCGAATTCTTTACTGAAATCAGTATAGATTACGTCTGTCTGAAAGCCCTTAACAAGGAAGGAAGTAAACTGTAAAAGATTGGTTGTCGTTGATCTACGCCTTAAAAATCCATGCTGACATGGATAAATAATTGATTTACACAGGTGTTGCAAATGTGGAGTAATGATTTTCTCGAAAAGTTTTGGAATGGCCGACAACTTAGAGATTCCTCTATAGTTGCTGGCATCCGATTTTCTACCTCTTTTGTGGAGAGGAATAACAAATGATTCCTTCCAAATAAGGGGAAAGTGGAAGGTTTCTAGGGGCAATACCTGAGCACACAGCCAAGTATACCGTCGGGACCTGGCGAATAAACGGGCTTAACGCAGTGAAGATCTAAAAGAATAGAGCTTTCGGCTAAAGTAGGACTTCAAATAAAGGTAGATTTGGGCATGATGTGAGAATAAGTCTGCTTGGAGTCAGGGGAAGATGAGTAAGTGGTTTGAAAAAGCTGCGCAAACAGATCGGCCATAGCCCGATCGTTATTTACGGTTGTATTTTCAAACGAAAGAAATTGGCTTACGTTTAGTGTTATAAAATTATAAAACTGTTTTGTGTACTAAAAGAGATCTGGACCCTACAACGAGTTAAATAATTCTTGTAACACTGCGCGTTCAACACGGTAAATCTTGACCGAGCCGATAAATAAAGGGATAGGCAGAGTTAGAACCGGTACATTTATATTTAGTATACAGCCTAGATTTTTTGTTTTTAAGATGACTCAACTCTTTAGTAAACCAAGGAGGCTTATTCGATGTTGATGGATAGTATAACGGAACACATTCAGTAAAAAAGGAATTTATGGCATTGTACAAAATATCCACGGCTACTGACATGTCAGTGCACATGTATAAATCGGACCAATTAAAATCGGATATAAAGTTATTCAGCCTTTCGAAGTCCGTTTTGCGAAAACAAAGGACTTTCTTGGCAGGACAGTCAGATATATTCTGTAACTCAGTCCCAATGTCGAGAGTTTCGTCTAAAGTCGGATGATAGGGATCTTCGGGAAGCGTCAACGGCGCCACCCTGGCTAAACTGACTCTTGCCGGATCTGAGACAAAACAGAGGTCAAGCAAGAGCTCTAGGGAATTTCGTACATGGTTGACTTGAGACAGCAAAATGTCGAGCAAGCCAGCAACTAACTAAAGGAAAAGGGTCAAGCTCAAAAAAAGGCACGCGTCTATCAGAAGAACAAAAGAAATAGAGGTGCATAGAAATAGAATAGAATAGAATGGATAGAAATAATCACAGAAAATTTCAGGAAAAATTCTCTAATAACCCATTTGATTCCAATTACAATTTGTAGTAAGATAAATAAAAAGAATATTGTTATTTAGTATCACTCTATTAAAATTATATATTGTTTATAAATAAATAAAAATGGTCTTGTAAAACGAACTTATTTGAATTATATGATATGTAAGTAAAAGAAAGTATCGAGAGCCTTGAATTCCGGTAACAAAAATGCATGTGTACAATGTACATATGTATATATTTACATATAAATTGGACGTTCATGCACTACGATCAGTACATTCAAGTGGCCCATCTGACACCAAGCACGTGCCTGTTCGTGTTAGGTGTTAGTAGGAGCGACAAATGAAAGTATAGAGAAGGAATACGAGGAAGTGACTACTGGCGTGCTGCCATACTGTTTGCCTGCATGCGTACTAAGTGGGTTAGCATTAAGGTTTTTAGTTGGGGAAGGCTATATACGTTTGATTTTATCATGTATAAATCGTTATAATCTGCACATAAGACTCTAAAGGGTTCATGCAATTCAAAAGACGTTCTACATTGGCTCAAAACCAGAGCTTGCAAATAACTCTCAACCGTTTTTCGTTTTGCGGTCTGCTCACTAACACAACCATAAAAGACGATGCACGTGTGCCCTCGGTCTGAACATAACATTTCGAGTTCCTTTATTTTGATGTTTGGTTAACTGTTCTCAGTTGTGTGGCTCTTGTTGTGCTCTCTCAAGAACAACTCAGAGAGAGCAATCCAACTGAACGGTCGCTCATTGAGGCTCATCAAAAACGGTCTTTTGTTCTCAGTGCCTTTTAAATAAAGCGTAACAACAATTTTAAAAATATTTATTAAATGTCAACATTATATTTATTATTTATTCGGAATTAAGCCTTACAATTAGTAGAGAATTTAGATTTTCTGCACTTAACGAGCTTCGTCGCTCGCTTAAAATGTAGTGAAGCGCTGAAAAAGCCCGCTCAACAGACACCTGAGTCGCCGGTGTAGCCAGTACAACATGTGCAAGCGCATTTAGGTGTGGTGACTGCAGCTTAATATCACTAAAGTACTGCAAAATGTTCGCATTTAGTGGCAATCGTCCATGCATAAGCTCGAAATTTTCGATGTCATTATAGATTTGGAGCAGTTTTTTAGAAGCAGGCTCTTCTTTAATTTCTGAGATTGTCTTTACGCCATCCAAATAGGCGGAAAATAGGGACTCCTCTTTATTACCGTCGGATGTGAGCTCCTTCTTCTGGTCTTGGACCTCACATGATGGCGCAGTTTGTGTTGGGGAATGCACCTAAAATAAAAACTAAATTAGAACATATTTCTTGCAATGTAAGTTTAGAACAATTGTGAGTTTTTGACAAGGACAATATACTTTGTTAAAACATTTAATAACAACAATTAACAACAATAAAACAGGACATTAACTTCAAACACACGTAGCCTTACTTGTTTTAGCTCAAATAAACGATATGCTATTTTCTTTAGATTTATCTTTGCTAAGCATTTTTGCTGGTCATTTAAAACGCAATTGACGCGTGGATCAATGTAGATTGCAGCTAACATCGCATCATTTTCTAGTAATTTACATTCTCGAATTTTGATCTGTCCTAGTAATTTTTTTTTAATATAATTTTTGCTGTTCTCGCACTTTAGCTTAAGCTCCATCCATATTATGAAGAATTCGCTGTATACTAATTTTTTAGTCTGCAACTTTAAAGTCGCTTCGTATGTGTCCTTAAACGCGTCAATATATGTCTCCATCCAATCCCAGTCCGCATCAATACTAATGCTAGGGTGTACAGCAAGAAACTCTTTTAAATCTAACAATTTTAATATCATTAAATATGTAGAGTTCCATCTCGTAACAACATCGAGACATGGTATGTATGTTTCTTTTGCCCTCGTTCAACCAACGTCTGCTCAGGTTGAATATGTTAAAAAATATTAAATATTAACAAATTTTTAAGTTTTGACTTACCTATTCGTTTCTGTACGCAATAACTTACAAATTTTGCGACATGATGAAACTTTTTCGGTGATCTCATCTAGCTTGTTTATGTCCATTACGCACAGTTGAAGGGAGTGCGCAGCACACCTTACAAGGTGTATATTCGCCAGCTGTATGGCATCCAGTTTTCCCATCACATTTTCACCGTTAATGTCATCTCGTGTGTCATCGTCAAAAAAAGACTCCGATTCATCATTTAGAATTTGAATGGCTTTTGTCATGTTTTTTCCATTATCCGATGTAATGCTGTGGTTAAAGTTTTAGGTTTTCAATAAGAGTCATTTAAAATATATTTTGCAATTAAGATTTTACCTGAAGACTTGATCGAGGGTTATCCCGTAGTCATTTATAATCTCCATAACTTTTTCTTTGATGTACATTCCAGTGTGCGAATGACTAAGCTGTATCATGCCTAAAGTCTTGATGACGATCTCGGCTTTAGACATAGTAGATTGTATCATCTATAAATTCACGCCCAAAATAGCCTTATCCATTCTTGTAGCAACATCTATTTTCAGTGATACAAGCTTTCCCTTTACAAGCGCTTTTATATTTTCTTTAATGGTCTGCTCTTTGACGGTCACATATTCCATAACATTTCGAGAAGTTATGGGATTCATCGAAAGCGCGGTTTAAATTGGGTTTAATATCTGTCGAAACCCTTCGCTATCCAGGAATAAAAAAGGCTTTTCATCGGTGGTAACAATCTGTACAATCGAAGAGACGATTGATTCTTCGCTGGTTTCATATGAAATATTTATTTTTTTCATATGTTGTTGAATTTCGTCGTCGTCAATCTCGATTTCATTAAAAACTTCCGCATGTTTTGCCATTAAATGCCGTCTTAAATTTGTTGCGTGAGAGCCTGCTAACTTCACACCGCAAACAGTGCACTTAGACTTTTTGTCTTCTGCATCAAATTAAAAAAAAGTGCACTTTTTTGTTATGCTCGCGACCCATTTTTGACACAAAAATTAAAACACTCCAAACGCACCAAATCCAGAAAAGAGAAAAAGACTTGGTTTTTCTTTGCTCGGTGAGCAAATGAGCAGAGCAAAACTAAAACACGAAATTGGTGTTTGGTTGAGCAAAGACCGTTCGTTCAAGGCACACTGGTGAACGGCTCTTCCCTACATTTTTGAGCATTTGGTACGGAAAAAACAGTTATTTGGTGACTGCAAGAAACGGTCAACTGTTATTTGCGAGCTCTGATCAAAACTAAAGGAATATAGGATCTAGTATTTCTACTCGGTACGTGAAAGTTAAGCTGACCCAGCAAATCAGCACTTTCCACGTCACCGTGGATAAGGTTAAAAATGAACGTAATGCCAAGCATGGTTCTACGGTTAGCTAAAGAAGGTAAGTTAATTAGGAGAAGTCTACTAGAGTACGAGGGTAACCTCTGGTTTGGATCCCAGTTCAAACCGCGTAAAGCGAAAAGCAGAAAGTTCTTCTGAACTGACTCAATGCGTGTACTGTGAACCCCATACTGAGGGCTCCAGACGCAAGATCCATATTCTAAGATAGGACGAACTAACGAAATATATAAGGATTTTGTAACATAGGGGTCATTGAATTCTTTCGACCACCGTTTAATGAAACCAAGCACACCTCTGGCTTTATTCACCATGCACGAAATATGATCGATAAAGTCAAGTTTAGGGTCCAGTCGGACACCCAAATCATCGACTATATTAATTCTTTCCAAAGAGCAGCAGTTAAGCGTGTAAGTCGCGAGCTTGGGAGCGACACGAGAGAAAATCATTAGCTTGCATTTAGAGCCGTTTAGGTTCAATAAGTTTATACGGCACCATGTTTGGAAATGATTGAGATCTGTTTGTAAATCAGACTGGCAGGAAGCGACCTTATATTGCACGCATAAGTACTCTGGAGTTAGTCAGAACTTTGGGCAGGTCGTTGATAAATAATGTAAACAACAGGGGACCCAAATGGCTCCCTTGCGGGACGCCAGAAGTAACCCTGAGAACATTAAAAAGGAATTTTTAAAGGAGACCTTTTGCGTTCTGCCATTCAGATAACTTGAGATCCAACTAAGAAGATCAACCGGAAATCCCATTAGATCGAGTTTCCGAACAAGAAGAGAATGGTTAACAGAATCGAATTCTTTACTGAAATCAGTATAGATTACGTCTGTCTGAAAGCCCTTAACAAGGAAGGAAGTAAACTGTAAAAGATTGGTTGTCGTTGATCTACGCCTTAAAAATCCATGCTGACATGGATAAATAATTGATTTACACAGGTGTTGCAAATGTGGAGTAATGATTTTCTCGAAAAGTTTTGGAATGGCCGACAACTTAGAGATTCCTCTATAGTTGCTGGCATCCGATTTTCTACCTCTTTTGTGGAGAGGAATAACAAATGATTCCTTCCAAATAAGGGGAAAGTGGAAGGTTTCTAGGGGCAATACCTGAGCACACAGCCAAGTATACCGTCGGGACCTGGCGAATAAACGGGCTTAACGCAGTGAAGATCTAAAAGAATAGAGCTTTCGGCTAAAGTAGGACTTCAAATAAAGGTAGATTTGGGCATGATGTGAGAATAAGTCTGCTTGGAGTCAGGGGAAGATGAGTAAGTGGTTTGAAAAAGCTGCGCAAACAGATCGGCCATAGCCCGATCGTTATTTACGGTTGTATTTTCAAACGAAAGAAATTGGCTTACGTTTAGTGTTATAAAATTATAAAACTGTTTTGTGTACTAAAAGAGATCTGGACCCTACAACGAGTTAAATAATTCTTGTAACACTGCGCGTTCAACACGGTAAATCTTGACCGAGCCGATAAATAAAGGGATAGGCAGAGTTAGAACCGGTACATTTATATTTAGTATACAGCCTAGATTTTTTGTTTTTAAGATGACTCAACTCTTTAGTAAACCAAGGAGGCTTATTCGATGTTGATGGATAGTATAACGGAACACATTCAGTAAAAAAGGAATTTATGGCATTGTACAAAATATCCACGGCTACTGACATGTCAGTGCACATGTATAAATCGGACCAATTAAAATCGGATATAAAGTTATTCAGCCTTTCGAAGTCCGTTTTGCGAAAACAAAGGACTTTCTTGGCAGGACAGTCAGATATATTCTGTAACTCAGTCCCAATGTCGAGAGTTTCGTCTAAAGTCGGATGATAGGGATCTTCGGGAAGCGTCAACGGCGCCACCCTGGCTAAACTGACTCTTGCCGGATCTGAGACAAAACAGAGGTCAAGCAAGAGCTCTAGGGAATTTCGTACATGGTTGACTTGAGACAGCAAAATGTCGAGCAAGCCAGCAACTAACTAAAGGAAAAGGGTCAAGCTCAAAAAAAGGCACGCGTCTATCAGAAGAACAAAAGAAATAGAGGTGCATAGAAATAGAATAGAATAGAATGGATAGAAATAATCACAGAAAATTTCAGGAAAAATTCTCTAATAACCCATTTGATTCCAATTACAATTTGTAGTAAGATAAATAAAAAGAATATTGTTATTTAGTATCACTCTATTAAAATTATATATTGTTTATAAATAAATAAAAATGGTCTTGTAAAACGAACTTATTTGAATTATATGATATGTAAGTAAAAGAAAGTATCGAGAGCCTTGAATTCCGGTAACAAAAATGCATGTGTACAATGTACATATGTATATATTTACATATAAATTGGACGTTCATGCACTACGATCAGTACATTCAAGTGACACCAAGCACGTGCCTGTTCGTGTTAGGTGTTAGTAGGAGCGACAAATGAAAGTATAGAGAAGGAATACGAGGAAGTGACTACTGGCGTGCTGCCATACTGTTTGCCTGCATGCGTACTAAGTGGGTTAGCATTAAGGTTTTTAGTTGGGGAAGGCTATATACGTTTGATTTTATCATGTATAAATCGTTATAATCTGCACATAAGACTCTAAAGGGTTCATGCAATTCAAAAGACGTTCTACATTGGCTCAAAACCAGAGCTTGCAAATAACTCTCAACCGTTTTTCGTTTTGCGGTCTGCTCACTAACACAACCATAAAAGACGATGCACGTGTGCCCTCGGTCTGAACATAACATTTCGAGTTCCTTTATTTTGATGTTTGGTTAACTGTTCTCAGTTGTGTGGCTCTTGTTGTGCTCTCTCAAGAACAACTCAGAGAGAGCAATCCAACTGAACGGTCGCTCATTGAGGCTCATCAAAAACGGTCTTTTGTTCTCAGTGCCTTTTAAATAAAGCGTAACAACAATTTTAAAAATATTTATTAAATGTCAACATTATATTTATTATTTATTCGGAATTAAGCCTTACAATTAGTAGAGAATTTAGATTTTCTGCACTTAACGAGCTTCGTCGCTCGCTTAAAATGTAGTGAAGCGCTGAAAAAGCCCGCTCAACAGACACCTGAGTCGCCGGTGTAGCCAGTACAACATGTGCAAGCGCATTTAGGTGTGGTGACTGCAGCTTAATATCACTAAAGTACTGCAAAATGTTCGCATTTAGTGGCAATCGTCCATGCATAAGCTCGAAATTTTCGATGTCATTATAGATTTGGAGCAGTTTTTTAGAAGCAGGCTCTTCTTTAATTTCTGAGATTGTCTTTACGCCATCCAAATAGGCGGAAAATAGGGACTCCTCTTTATTACCGTCGGATGTGAGCTCCTTCTTCTGGTCTTGGACCTCACATGATGGCGCAGTTTGTGTTGGGGAATGCACCTAAAATAAAAACTAAATTAGAACATATTTCTTGCAATGTAAGTTTAGAACAATTGTGAGTTTTTGACAAGGACAATATACTTTGTTAAAACATTTAATAACAACAATTAACAACAATAAAACAGGACATTAACTTCAAACACACGTAGCCTTACTTGTTTTAGCTCAAATAAACGATATGCTATTTTCTTTAGATTTATCTTTGCTAAGCATTTTTGCTGGTCATTTAAAACGCAATTGACGCGTGGATCAATGTAGATTGCAGCTAACATCGCATCATTTTCTAGTAATTTACATTCTCGAATTTTGATCTGTCCTAGTAATTTTTTTTTAATATAATTTTTGCTGTTCTCGCACTTTAGCTTAAGCTCCATCCATATTATGAAGAATTCGCTGTATACTAATTTTTTAGTCTGCAACTTTAAAGTCGCTTCGTATGTGTCCTTAAACGCGTCAATATATGTCTCCATCCAATCCCAGTCCGCATCAATACTAATGCTAGGGTGTACAGCAAGAAACTCTTTTAAATCTAACAATTTTAATATCATTAAATATGTAGAGTTCCATCTCGTAACAACATCGAGACATGGTATGTATGTTTCTTTTGCCCTCGTTCAACCAACGTCTGCTCAGGTTGAATATGTTAAAAAATATTAAATATTAACAAATTTTTAAGTTTTGACTTACCTATTCGTTTCTGTACGCAATAACTTACAAATTTTGCGACATGATGAAACTTTTTCGGTGATCTCATCTAGCTTGTTTATGTCCATTACGCACAGTTGAAGGGAGTGCGCAGCACACCTTACAAGGTGTATATTCGCCAGCTGTATGGCATCCAGTTTTCCCATCACATTTTCACCGTTAATGTCATCTCGTGTGTCATCGTCAAAAAAAGACTCCGATTCATCATTTAGAATTTGAATGGCTTTTGTCATGTTTTTTCCATTATCCGATGTAATGCTGTGGTTAAAGTTTTAGGTTTTCAATAAGAGTCATTTAAAATATATTTTGCAATTAAGATTTTACCTGAAGACTTGATCGAGGGTTATCCCGTAGTCATTTATAATCTCCATAACTTTTTCTTTGATGTACATTCCAGTGTGCGAATGACTAAGCTGTATCATGCCTAAAGTCTTGATGACGATCTCGGCTTTAGACATAGTAGATTGTATCATCTATAAATTCACGCCCAAAATAGCCTTATCCATTCTTGTAGCAACATCTATTTTCAGTGATACAAGCTTTCCCTTTACAAGCGCTTTTATATTTTCTTTAATGGTCTGCTCTTTGACGGTCACATATTCCATAACATTTCGAGAAGTTATGGGATTCATCGAAAGCGCGGTTTAAATTGGGTTTAATATCTGTCGAAACCCTTCGCTATCCAGGAATAAAAAAGGCTTTTCATCGGTGGTAACAATCTGTACAATCGAAGAGACGATTGATTCTTCGCTGGTTTCATATGAAATATTTATTTTTTTCATATGTTGTTGAATTTCGTCGTCGTCAATCTCGATTTCATTAAAAACTTCCGCATGTTTTGCCATTAAATGCCGTCTTAAATTTGTTGCGTGAGAGCCTGCTAACTTCACACCGCAAACAGTGCACTTAGACTTTTTGTCTTCTGCATCAAATTAAAAAAAAAAGTGCACTTTTTTGTTATGCTCGCGACCCATTTTTGACACAAAAATTAAAACACTCCAAACGCACCAAATCCAGAAAAGAGAAAAAGACTTGGTTTTTCTTTGCTCGGTGAGCAAATGAGCAGAGCAAAACTAAAACACGAAATTGGTGTTTGGTTGAGCAAAGACCGTTCGTTCAAGGCACACTGGTGAACGGCTCTTCCCTACATTTTTGAGCATTTGGTACGGAAAAAACAGTTATTTGGTGACTGCAAGAAACGGTCAACTGTTATTTGCGAGCTCTGATCAAAACTAAAGGAATATAGGATCTAGTATTTCTACTCGGTACGTGAAAGTTAAGCTGACCCAGCAAATCAGCACTTTCCACGTCACCGTGGATAAGGTTAAAAATGAACGTAATGCCAAGCATGGTTCTACGGTTAGCTAAAGAAGGTAAGTTAATTAGGAGAAGTCTACTAGAGTACGAGGGTAACCTCTGGTTTGGATCCCAGTTCAAACCGCGTAAAGCGAAAAGCAGAAAGTTCTTCTGAACTGACTCAATGCGTGTACTGTGAACCCCATACTGAGGGCTCCAGACGCAAGATCCATATTCTAAGATAGGACGAACTAACGAAATATATAAGGATTTTGTAACATAGGGGTCATTGAATTCTTTCGACCACCGTTTAATGAAACCAAGCACACCTCTGGCTTTATTCACCATGCACGAAATATGATCGATAAAGTCAAGTTTAGGGTCCAGTCGGACACCCAAATCATCGACTATATTAATTCTTTCCAAAGAGCAGCAGTTAAGCGTGTAAGTCGCGAGCTTGGGAGCGACACGAGAGAAAATCATTAGCTTGCATTTAGAGCCGTTTAGGTTCAATAAGTTTATACGGCACCATGTTTGGAAATGATTGAGATCTGTTTGTAAATCAGACTGGCAGGAAGCGACCTTATATTGCACGCATAAGTACTCTGGAGTTAGTCAGAACTTTGGGCAGGTCGTTGATAAATAATGTAAACAACAGGGGACCCAAATGGCTCCCTTGCGGGACGCCAGAAGTAACCCTGAGAACATTAAAAAAGGAATTTTTAAAGGAGACCTTTTGCGTTCTGCCATTCAGATAACTTGAGATCCAACTAAGAAGATCAACCGGAAATCCCATTAGATCGAGTTTCCGAACAAGAAGAGAATGGTTAACAGAATCGAATTCTTTACTGAAATCAGTATAGATTACGTCTGTCTGAAAGCCCTTAACAAGGAAGGAAGTAAACTGTAAAAGATTGGTTGTCGTTGATCTACGCCTTAAAAATCCATGCTGACATGGATAAATAATTGATTTACACAGGTGTTGCAAATGTGGAGTAATGATTTTCTCGAAAAGTTTTGGAATGGCCGACAACTTAGAGATTCCTCTATAGTTGCTGGCATCCGATTTTCTACCTCTTTTGTGGAGAGGAATAACAAATGATTCCTTCCAAATAAGGGGAAAGTGGAAGGTTTCTAGGGGCAATACCTGAGCACACAGCCAAGTATACCGTCGGGACCTGGCGAATAAACGGGCTTAACGCAGTGAAGATCTAAAAGAATAGAGCTTTCGGCTAAAGTAGGACTTCAAATAAAGGTAGATTTGGGCATGATGTGAGAATAAGTCTGCTTGGAGTCAGGGGAAGATGAGTAAGTGGTTTGAAAAAGCTGCGCAAACAGATCGGCCATAGCCCGATCGTTATTTACGGTTGTATTTTCAAACGAAAGAAATTGGCTTACGTTTAGTGTTATAAAATTATAAAACTGTTTTGTGTACTAAAAGAGATCTGGACCCTACAACGAGTTAAATAATTCTTGTAACACTGCGCGTTCAACACGGTAAATCTTGACCGAGCCGATAAATAAAGGGATAGGCAGAGTTAGAACCGGTACATTTATATTTAGTATACAGCCTAGATTTTTTGTTTTTAAGATGACTCAACTCTTTAGTAAACCAAGGAGGCTTATTCGATGTTGATGGATAGTATAACGGAACACATTCAGTAAAAAAGGAATTTATGGCATTGTACAAAATATCCACGGCTACTGACATGTCAGTGCACATGTATAAATCGGACCAATTAAAATCGGATATAAAGTTATTCAGCCTTTCGAAGTCCGTTTTGCGAAAACAAAGGACTTTCTTGGCAGGACAGTCAGATATATTCTGTAACTCAGTCCCAATGTCGAGAGTTTCGTCGAAAGTCGGATGATAGGGATCTTCGGGAAGCGTCAACGGCGCCACCCTGGCTAAACTGACTCTTGCCGGATCTGAGACAAAACAGAGGTCAAGCAAGAGCTCTAGGGAATTTCGTACATGGTTGACTTGAGACAGCAAAATGTCGAGCAAGCCAGCAACTAACTAAAGGAACAGGGTCAAGCTCAAAAAAAGGCACGCGTCTATCAGAAGAACAAAAGAAATAGAGGTGCAGAAACATCGATGAAAATGTCGATGCATCGATGTTTTTAAAATTTTCTAAAACATCGATGTTTTTTTTGACCATCGATGTTTCTGTGTGGTCACTTCACCGTTTTTAAGTTAATTTATTAATATTTTAAGTTCATGAAAGAATACATTTTTTTTAATGTTTATTACAACAATAAAAGTAAATTCCACTAATTTAAAAAATATTAAAAAAATGTTTAAATGTGTTTCATCCATGTTTTGGGGATAAACATCGAAATCATCGATGTCTCCATACATCGATGTTTCTGCACCTCTAAAAAGAAACACCGATTTTATTAATCGGTTTTTCATCGGTTCAACAAATCCGTTAATTTGTCTTATAGTTAGTTTCGTTTTACACGGTCCTGTTTGCCTAACTTGTCTCTGCCTGTTCTGTAGCGAATGGAATCAGGGAATGAAAAGACCAATGTTTACGACACCTTACTTAATACTTTTTTAGAATGCAACCATTTTTGTAGGAATAGAATAATTTTTTAGGAACGTTTTATAAAAAATTATACGTATAATAATATTTTGAACAATAATTTTATTTTCTTACAACCATATTTATAATTTTTTTATCACTCTTTTATCAACATTGTTTGTGAATTACAGCGCGAGAGACTCGTGTATGACACTATGTTCGCATGGGAGCTTCGGCTCCGTAGAAGTCTACGTCGGCTGAATCGTAGATTACCTCTGCTCTATAATCCCATGCGAATTCTATATATTTAATTAAAAGTCAGTGAAGTTTTTCCATATAAAAATACATTTTGTCGACCTTAGTACTCGGTCTAAATTTCTGATGTGTGTTTTTCGTTTCGTTTCCATCGTTTCTGAAGTTATAATAAGTTGTTGCCGCTTCTTTACGTACTCTGGTTATGCATTACTAATTCTATAATGGCCAGTGGTTAACCTTCATACATATATAAAAAGAAAAAATCACCCTAACCACGCGCGCTGCCTTTACTAAATGTAAGTATCTGTTTTGATATTTGTAAACATTCTTTGACATGAATAATTTGTTCATTATAAAAATATATATGCTTGTATATTTAATTCAAGAAATATCTAGTGTTAAGTACTTATGTATGTATATATACTAAAGTATTTGTATGTATAGAAATTTGTAAGCGGCACTTTTATATTACTCGATAATTGAAGAAGGTTTTCAAAGGGAACTTAATATAATTTAATTACATATAAATGTGAATTAAAACAAAATAGAAGGAAATGGTTTTCAGATATTTGGTTCGTACTTTTAAAAATGTGGTATAGTTTTCTTATACATATGTACATACATACTATGTACATTTAAAATTAAATTACATTAGTGTATTTATAAACATGTATATTTATCAGTTCACCAATCTTTTTGTGAAATATATAACATATTTTTAAAGATAAAACATTTAACTAAGTACTATTTCTCACTATTGCATACATTTGTAGCAGCTAATTGTACAAGTTAACCTTACCAAAATTTTTTTTTCAATTATTTTAAACTAATTCTTTGTTTTGCAATAAGCTATTTCTAATGTATTTTTGTGCCTTTATTTATATATAAATTAGAGAAGAACTATACAGTGCTTAGCCGGCGTTCAATGTCGATTTGCTCCCATCAGTGGTATACGTCGACGATCCAGCAGATATTCTCAAGAGCGCAGCAACCCAACGAATATTTGGCAACGTTCGCCTATTTGCTATGATGTACAATTAAGAATTGGGTATGTTCATTTTAAAAACTTATTCCTAAACTTCCTTTTAAAATACTGCAGCACATGTTATTCGTGCTTAAGTTTTTTACTCTTACAGATAAATCTATAAAGGGGCATTTGGCTTATATTGGACAAATCTGTCCTGTTGCGATACCTTGGCGAAAGAAATATTGGCTCATTCAAATTTTGTGTCATTTATTTTGAAGATTTTAAAATTTTTTGTTTTTATAGGGAATTAAATCTGATTAATTTTTTAGTTTACTTATTTTTTCAAAGAAAATTCAGATCCGTATGTTTGCGCCTTTAGAAGTAATTATTGGGACACTGAAAAGAAAGTATTTTGAATTTGCATATTTTGAGAAACAATTTATAATATTAAATATTAATTCCTTGCCTAATAGTGGATAATGCATCCATGCTTTGAAATTACATATGTCAAGTGTTTAGTCATTCAAATAATAAATTTACACATAATGAGTATCTATTAAACATTCTCAATCGGGTATAATTCGGGACTAGAATTTTCCACCTCAAAAGATTTTCTTTCTGAATACAGCTTATAGTATTTCAATATTTACTTATCTCAAAAGGAATGCTATAAGGCTGTGTACTTTTCATAATTCATTCGTGTTTGTATCAAACATATAGTGGCTCGCAGCTAATTTTGTGCAGTTAGGAAGCAAAAATATAAAAGGTCCCTGTGGCTAAACGATTAATGACAAATTAAACAAAAAAATCAAATTTTAACAGTATTTTAAGTTCTTGTATAAACATTTATACTGAACTAAAACAATCTTTTTCATTTTAAAACTCAATGGAGTAATTTAACAAAAACTAAATTAAGGATTTTTTCATGCCGCAGCTTATTTTGTGCACTTACTTTGAATGAACTTATTAGTATTCATTTGTTAACCAACATTTTGTGTGGTATCTTCTCTTATTCTGAATACCTTTTAGAATATTTTTAATCGAGGTATGTAACTATTTTTTTTTCAAGGTTTCTAGATTCATTTTTATCAGTTCTTTAAAAACTTAATTATTCGGATGGCTACAAAAATATTTGCCAGAAATTCTTAATATTGTTATGTCTGGGTAACTGTGATATTGTTTTGTTACCATTAGGACAGTTGTATTTGAATGGCCGATAAATGCTAGGGGCCTTCATGATCCCGTCAAAAATATTTGGTTTTCCACTAACAGGCCCAAACCAAGACACGACCCCCGCCTTGCTTGACAGTAGCTTGTTGGTGCATGTTTTCTAACTCGGTTTTGAGTCTCCACCAATCATTTTGCCTGACACTAGGATTACATTAAGGGGGGTTCAACCTTGTGTGGTCGAAAAACGTGCTTTTTATTGAATTTTTTTTCGTGGAATATATTGAAGATAAACACTTAATTTTTTTCAGGTGTATCTACAAGTTAATTGTTTAAGTAAAAAAAGTTTCAAATAGAAATATGCACAGGGGGGGAGGGGGCATTGAGCAATGGAACGCATTTTTAGCACCCACGGAAGTGCTGCTGCCCCAAATGATCTGAAACACAAAAATTAAATATATTCTTTCTTTGTATACTTTTGTGCTTGGCTGGTACCAGAATTGCGAAAAAAAAAAAAATTAAAATTGAAAAATGTATGCGACTTTAAATGAAAAACTCGATTTTTACGCACTTTTTTCGATATTAATTGTTATATAAAATGAAATATATTGAATATTTTTTAAAGATTTTGGTACCAGCCATGGATAAGACTCTAATACACGATACTTTAAAATTTCGTGGCGATTGCTCAACTCGTCTGGCTTGAATCACTTCCGCAAGGTGCAAGGTCAAAAAATGTCGTTTCGAGTAAAACGCGTTTGAAGTTTTGCTTCAGTATCTGTTTTAAGGTGTAGGTGCTCCCTGTTTTGAGGTGTAGGTTCCGTAATTCTTAAGATAACCAATTGAAATTTTGGGACCGGACTCTAATAATTAATAATAAATTAATATTCAAAATGGCGGATTTTTTGCAAAACCATGTTTCGAGAACTCTTGTCAATCGATACTGTTTTTTATAATTTTATTTTTAATTTTTAATGAAGATCAAAGTAAAAAAAAAGCTACGAAATTTGACTTATTTTTATTTCCATGAAATTATGTATTTTTTTCATTAAATTTCATTCAAATTAGGTTCATGTCATACGAAATTTCCTGTACTTTAATAATTTAAAACAATTTCTCACCTCAGTTAACCACGAAAAGCCCTAGCCTTGACAAAAGGTAACGTTCTTTCGCCCGCAGAGGCTCGCGAGATCCGCCATTTTGAATCCGCCATTTTGAATATTGAAAAAAAAAAAAAAAAAATATTTTGTATTCACTAAATCCAAAGCACGACTTTGTAGGACTTCATTTTCCCACAAAAAATTCTCAAAGTTTGCTCTTATTTCGGCCAAATTTAAAAGAACCTCCCCTTAAGGGGTTACACCACTGTAAAACACAAAAAAAAAAGGCATATTTTCGAAATTTGTGTAGGTAAACACAATGGAGTTATTGAAATTCTGTAAAAAGTATTTTATAATACCAACATTAAACTACAAAAAAAACATACATTTCAAGTAATTAAAAAAAAAAAAATGGTGACTCCGCAGCAGTTCTGCGGTGGCATGTTTTTTCTCAGATGGGTCCACGGCCGGAAACGTATCTTCTACAATTTTTGATCTAGAACAAAAAAACAAACATTTCCTGAATCCATATTGATGTCCCCAGGGAACTACGTAGGGATTTTTTTTTAATTAATTTTTGGTAAAATGGCGACAGTTTTTATTTTATTTTTTTAAGTGTTTATTTTTTTTTAACTTTTTTTTTTTTTAAAAAAAAAAAAAATTAATTATTTTTACCATTTTGACAAAGATTGAATCTGTAGTCTGAAACATTTATCGCATTCCACAGAGTGTACATTCGCATTAGATTTCCGTGGACACAAGTGGCACCGCGCCCGCTTCCTGGACGGGATGTGGTACGTCACCAGGATGTTGACGGCTCCTGTGAAATTCCCCTCATTTCATTCACCACTGCCATGGCTCCTTCCCCTCTGGGGGTCCTCTCCAGTAGGTCAATAGTTGGTGAAACAAGTGCACTGCCCGATTCCACTAAGAAAAGTCGCCTGCGGAAGTTCTTCTTGCGAATATTCCACAGAGGATTCAGCTCCGTATACGCAATGTACGCATTCAATGCTAACATATCAAGCATATTCTTCTTGATTTTGAAATTTCATCGAAATTCGTTCAGTGAGCCAAAATTGTATTAAAATATCTTTGCAGCTAATGACCGAAAAATCGATTTAAAAATCAAAATTGTGTCAAATTGACACAAGGGACGGATGCGTGTTAATGCTCTTTAGTCGTAATAATTAGGAAGATACATAATTTTAATTAATTTTAAATGTAGGATAGCAGGTGTAAAATACTGCACTTAACTTTGTTCGATATATTTAATGCTAGCAGCAGTGATGATTTCAACTTTAAATTCTTGATTTCACGAGATAAGCTGCGAGCCACTGTACAGTAGATCTACTAAGACTTTCTTTTGTTTTTCTCACTGAAAAGCGTGTACTTCGTAAATTTCTGTATGAGACAGTCGATTTTTTACAATTATTACTCTATTAACATTTATTAATATTTTCTTAATGGAAAATATATATAAATTCGGCACGCTGAAGTGTAACCAATGCAGTTTACAATTTGATCATTATGAATTCACAAAAGTAAAACATTTATATATAAAAAAAAAAAACGGTTTTAACGTTTACCTATTAAACTACATTTGCAGTTTTACTTTTTTGTATTTTCTTCTATATTTAACTATCGTATGACAGCTATATAGTAGTCCGGATATAGTAGTCCGATTTTGATAATATTAAAACCGAAATTCTAGATTAATACAAAATGGCCATATCTCAAATTATATGAAAATTTGTTGAAAACTGGCTAAGTAATAATTTTTTGCTTAAAAATTTTCCGATCGTAAATATGGTAGCTTCACTGCGTTGCAAACTGCTGACTACAATTATAATACCCTGCAAATGTATTTGATGCACGTCAAATTGTTTCTCAAATTTTAGCTTTGCTCACTCGCGAAAGTCATAGGCATTAAGAAAAGAGTGTGAAATTTTACACACATGGGCAGAAGACTTTTGAATCGTTACTGCAGTACCACATATCATCAATGGGCCAATGTAATCAACGTTTCATCACCGTGACTACGTGACTACGACTTATCCCGAACCGATGATCTTTTTGGCAATCGGCTTTCCGTGCTCTCATTTCCTCCCTTTAACAAAAGCTTGAGTAATTACTAATAAAAAAATGGTCCAAATTGTTTGATCTCTCCCACTCTCCCGCAGGGGTCAAGAGCAAACGTACCGTGAATGAGCCGAGGAAAAGAGGACGGAATTAAACTGATTGTCGGCTGGGCGAGAACAAAATTTGTAGATGAGCAATTCTATCGGTTTCTCCCGAGTTCCCGAGTCTAAAGAAAACCAATTTATTTTGCGTCACGAATCAGCCCACAGTTATTTTCGAGATATGTAGCTGGAAATAAATCAATCTGACAATTTTTCGAAAAAATTTTGACTATGAGATATGACCATTTTGTTGGTTATTATAGAATTTCGGGTTTAATTTTATGCATTTTTTTTTAAATTTTATGAACTATCATATCATATATTTTCATTCAATGAAATGTTTTAAACAAATTTACAGATTAGGGAAACATGTATCTAGATCGTTATACCTGGGGGAACAAAAATCCGTAATATTCTCTAGTGGCTCGAAGTATTTATGATATGGTTATTATATGGGTTATATGGAACTATGTATTATGAAACATGAAGATTGTAACTTATTGTTACTTGTTGTTACTTATTATGGGGCTGCATTTTATGGGATGGTGTTGCTCCGGAACATAATAGATTAGTTTTCACAAAATGTATAACAGACGGTAATGCAGAAACTTATTTCATCATACTAAATTTAATCGGAACCTTGGATAAAATATCAATCAATATCAATTTAATTATTTATCATCGTACCTTTTATTTTGTCCAGCCAAAATTGTCTCATCTTATGAAATATTAAATTTATTAAAGTGGTTAAAGTTGTGAGGCTCTCTCTTGAGCCTCCAATTAGAGCTGTGCTCCGTTTTGAACCACACCCTCTGTTTTCTGGTAGTGGCTAGTCATGTTTAGCACCATCCCGAATCGTTTAGAAAAGTAAGGATAGCTGCAATCTTGAACTTTCCTCCCTACTTCTCCCAGCGATTCCAGCTGGAAGGCGCCGAAAAAACGCATTATTCTGTTGTTTAAAGCTGGACAGTGACAGAGCAGGTGATCTGGTGTCTCCTGTTCTGCTGGTTCTTTGCAGCTTCTGCAGCTTGTATTGTAGGGCAGCCTCATCTTCATTGCATGCGATCCTATCGCCCAATGACCGGTGGAGACTGCTGTGATGCTCCTGATAACCTTTTTATTACGGTATATCAGTTTTTTAGTGCGTTTGCTGTCGATGTTCGGCCAACATAGCTTCGATCTTTGGTTTTAACCTTGGCTTATTCTTTGGTGGTCTGACCTTTGAAAAAGTCATGGATTTCAGACTGTACTGCGTTCAGCGACATTGTTGTTCTACGCTCAGCTGAGCCCTTGCGGGCTAGATCGTCTGCCTTTTCATTTCCTGGTATGTCGTTGTGCCCTGGCACCTAGGTTAGTCTAACGTCGTATTCAGCAAGCTCGTTTAAGGCTCCCTTACACTCTGACACTAACTGTGAGTTTATCTTGACCGCTGCTAGAGCTTTGATAGCCGCTTGGCTATCCGAGTAAATCCTCACTTTGGTATTGCTAAGGCCTCGCTGATTGGATAGTCTGGCTCCGATACAGCGAGTACCTCAGCCTGAAAGACCGTCGCTGATGCTGGGAGACTGAAAGTCGATTCAACCCCCCAGCTCTCAGCGAAAATCCCAGCTCCCACACCACAGCTCATCTTGGAGCCATCGGTGTAGAGCGATACCTCATCTTGTTCGGTTACTCTGCCACTCCTTTCTCGTCGGGTAGGAGGTCGTGTAGCCATTTTCGAATCTAATTTCGGTTGTCATGTGTCCATGACTTCGTCTATTAACGCTGTGACCCTGTCAAGGATAGTGCTGGTCCAATGCTCCGGTCCCTCCAGCAATTGCTTGCTTTTAGTCTCCCCGCACTCTGCGAACTCTGTGGCATAATGTTCAAGATTACGTTCAGGGCGGCGGCCGGGCACGAGGGCATAGCCCCCGTAGCTCCTGCGGGGAACGTTGTATCCTCCTTAGTTTGGTGATGTTATAGGCTCTAGTAAGTGCCGGCCACCATACTAGAGCCCTGTATGTAAATATTGGTCTAACTACTGCTGTGTAGAGCCATGGTCTTTTGGTCTTTGGGTGTAGTCCACAGTTCTTCCCAAACATCTTTCTACAAGAGTAGAAGGTAATTCCTGCCTTCCTGACTCTCTCTTCGATGTTTCGTTTCCATGAGAGCTTTGGGTCCAGTATAACTCATAAATACTTCGCCTGCTCTAAAAGTTTTAGCTCTATGCCATATATTTTGGGCATGTTATAACTTGGGATCTTTGATCTCCTTGTGAATACCATTAGTTCTGTTTTATTTTGGTTAATCCAAAGTCCGCAGGAATTCGCCCAGCTATTTAGTCTTTCCAAAGCACCCGACATAATGTCGCTTATGACGTCGGGGAATGGACCTGATACTAGTAGCACTACGTCATCGGCGTATGCTACTGCCCGTACTCCACCACAGTGGAGTTCTTTCAATATGTGGTTCATGTTGGTTAGCCAGAGAAGCGGCGATAATACTCCGCCCTGGGGTGTGCCTCTCTTCCCTACTAGCGTGAGGTGAGTGCCACCCAGTTCGGCCACTATCGTCCTACTCGTGAGCATAACACGTATCAATTCTCTGATGCATCTTTCAACACCTATCGAGCTGAGGGAGCCCAGGATGGCTTCGGCGTTCACGTTATTCGGTATGCGCGTTGGGCATCCGACAGGTGATCTCCCTCCGCCTTGTCTCTTATGTGTATGTCTATTAGCCTTTCCATCGTCTTCAGGATGAAGGATGTTAGGCTGATTGGTCTATAATCTTTTGCTAGGATATGACCCCTTCTGCCAGGCTTTGGTACAAAAACCACTTTAGCTTTTCTCCATAGAAGCGGTATGTGACTCAGGTTCATGCTTGCTTCATAAATGGCTTTAAGCCACCTGCTTAAGTTTTTTTTTTGCATCCTTTTGTATCTCCGGAATAATACCGTCTGGGCCCGGGTTTTTATACCCTTGCAGGGTATTATAATTTTAGTCAGAAGTTTGCAACGCAGTGAAGTAGACATTTCCGTCCCTATAAAGTATATATATTCTTGATCAGCATCAACAGCTGAGTCGATCTAGCCATGTCCGTCTGTCCGTCCGTTTCTACGCAAACTAGTCCCTCAGTTTTGAAGCTATCTGAATAAAACTTCTTCTATATGCTCTCAATTCTATATATGTCGGAACGGGCCGGAGCTGCCATAGGAACAATCGGAAATTTTTGAGAAAAAAGTTGTAACTGCCAATTTTCAATATATTTTCATATCATTTGAGACATGGCCATTTTATATTATTCCAGAAAGTCGGTTTTAATTTTATTTAAATTGGACCATTATATATATAGATTACATAGGAATATATATATCAATTCATTTAGTTTGTTCGCAACATTTTTCGTTCGCAACATTTTTTGCTCGCAACATTTTTTGCTCGCAACATTTACCTTATGTCAGTACCAGAAAACGGAAAGTCAACATTTTTCTTCTTCTTCTTCTACTTACTGCTAGGATATTTAAACTTCGGAATGCCGAAGTTAGCTTCCTTTTTGTTATATTTGTCGAAGGAGTCTAACGCCCATTGTATAATTTCATGGTTATAATCCAGTTGACGTAAATGTCTGCTCGGTTCTTGGGGTCCCTGGGTCCTAGTTTACACGCACATTCCCTTGGAAACGCTTGTCTACCAGTACCACTAGGGATTCCTCGACTGACTTTGTTGACGTACAGTCAGGGTTGTTTATTACGGATGGGCTTGTGTGCCCTTTAGCGAGGATCTTACTTACCTTGCCGTATCCTTTATGTATTCTAAAGTTTCCAAGTAGTAAGATTCTTTCTTGGCTTTGTATACTTCTTTTTTATATTGTTTTTGTAAATTGTATGGTCCCCTTTCTTTTTTACACAACATGTTTTAACCCTTACCAGCAAACAAATATGGTCGGATTATAGGTTTTTGGGGTCTCTGATTTCGAATCTGATATCAGATTTTCTGTCCCTTTGTGTCAATTTGACACAAGACGAAAAATGTCGAAAAACAACAGAACAAAATTTTTTTTTTTGGTTTTTTTTCTATAATTATCTTTTATTATTATTATTTTATTTTTTTAAGTGTTTATTTTTTTTTTTAATTAAAAAAAAAAAAATTAATTATTTTTACCATTTTGACAAAGATTGAATCTGTAGTCTGGAACATTTATCGCATTCCACAGAGTGTACATTCGCATTAGATTTCCGTGGACACAAGTGGCACCGCGCCCGCTTCCTGGACGGGATGTGGTACGTCACCAGGATGTTGACGGCTCCTGCGAAATTCCCCTCATTTCATTCACCACTGCCATGGCTCCTTCCCCTCTGGGGGTCCTCTCCAGTAGGTCAATAGTTGGTGAGACAAGTGCACTGCCCGATTCCACTAATTCCGTATACGCAATGTACGCATTCAATGCTGACATATCAAGCATATTGCAGAAAACTGCGACTGTTCACCTGTTCACTTAAATAATAAAACAAAAAAGGAGATCATTCAATGACTTTAAGCTTAAAATATACAAAAAAAAAAATCTTTCAATAATCTTAAGGGGGTCTTCTACTTACGAGGCCGAAATTTTGGCCTATTTTCATTTAATTGTGAGAAAACTGTACAAGATAATGACATATTCTTTTTTATTACTTTTATACATCTTTAAACTTAACACTACGGGAAATTTTAAGGGTGTACAGCAGGTCATTTGTGGATTATATAGGGTCAAAGTGGGGTCATCAAATTTTTTTTTTAAATTAAAAATTGTTTTTAATATAATTTTATTTGTAAAAATGTTGTATTAATTTTCAACCATGTTTTTTCACCTGTTGGAGGGTGTAAAAATTAAACAACAAATTTTGTTCAATTCGATGAAAATTACTACTGGTAGAAGTGATACCAGAAAGTTTAAAAAGGGTGATTTTCGGGAAAACGCGTTTAAAGATAGGAAAAATGGTCGAAACGTATGAAGGTGGCAATATTTCGGGCTTCATTTACCCATGAAGGAATGCGAATTTTACAAAACCCTTTATATGGCGTATTCCTCAAAAAAATCAAAAATAAAAAAAAATCGTAAGTAGAAGACAACCTTAAAATGAATTAGATATATCAATATTTTTGTTTAAAAAAAGTAGGCTTCTGCGGTTTGAAACAATTTCCGATGCCTTGCTTAACATCTTTTCAGACTCCGTAGAGGACGCAGGAATGTGTAAGTAACGCGTTGCAACATCTCTTAGTTTTGAAATATCATCAGTGCAGTTCTATAAAATAAAAATAGTAAAGAATCCAATTATAATTTTAAAATAAATGAGTTTGTGTACCTTCCAAACCCGAGCGGGTCGAGTTTTTGTTGTGAATTGTTTCGCTCCAAATATTTTCCTAATGTTTTGGCCGCATCGACTTTTTTGGTTTTAATTTTTTGTGTATTTTTTTCATTCATAAATTGAATGAAGGGTCGCATGTTTTCTCGGTTTTCTCTAAGGCATTTGGTGGTGTTGGCAGCTGTTTGGGATTGAACAGCGAAATTTCTTTCTCGACCAAAAGTAAGTTCCTAAGTCTTGGGTCCAATCTTAGGCTAAGGGCGGGTCTCGTAGTGGGAAAATCGAGCGTTAATTTTTTCCAAAAGTTTTTGGCAAATGAACTTCCCTTCTTTTGTCTTTAGTTTATTGGTTGTCGTCATTAACTCTGTATGCAGACCACATATTAATGGTATTATTAAAGATGGCATGTGTCAGATATGCGATTTGTTTCATTATCAAAATACGATAAAAGGGTTTGCAGGTCTTCCAAAAGCAGTAGTTCGTCAGCAGTTAGCATTATAGGAGCTTTAGGGGTGCTTAGTAGCACAGTTGCCACATGTTCTTTAAGAAGTAACATTCGTCCAATCATTGCGAAGCTGCTGTTCCATCTAGTTGGAACTTCCAGTTTTAAAGTGAGTGAGTTTTCCGTGTTCTGTGCAGTTTTTTATTTTTCATGTGCAATGGTACTGCTCTTAAAATATTGCACGATTCGCTTGCATTTAACGAAAGGTTTCGAAATGCAGTCCAGTTTTAAAACAACAACTAAATTCAAAGAATGTGCGAAACATGGCAAGTTACTTTTCTTCAATATGTTGCACGCGCTAACGACATTGGCAGCATTATCAGTTACAATAGCAGTAACTTTCGAAGAAATATTCCAGTCATCCATAATTTTCTGGAGCGTATTCGCAAATTAGCAGCGCTGTGATCTAACTCACATTCCAGCTTATTAGTTGAAAGCACAGCTGATTTTAATTCATAAGAATCCGTTATAAAATGGCAAGTAACGGTCACATAATAATCATTAGCTCTTGACGACCATCCATCAGTTGTTATTGAAACAAAATCAATGCTATCCAGCATTGCCTTCAATTTCAACCGTTTTTCCTCATATAAGTTACCAATAAGAACTTTATCAAGAGTAGGTCTTGATGGCAGAGAATATCTGGGGTCCACAACTTTTAAAAAATGCTCGAATCCTCTATTTTTGACAATATTAAACGGTTGCACGTCCATGACAACCAAATGAGCCAGAGCTTTATCTATTTCCAGCTTACGTGTTGAATTTTTATCATAAGGAATTGTGCCATTAAAAAAGGATGTTATTGTGGACGTCGGCTTTTCCTCATTGCCAGTTGGGTGCATTCTTTTAAGGTGGTCAAAAAAATTAGACGTCCGCGCAAAATGCGACCAAACTTCGGAGGCTCCCCTTTTCGTTTTATGTTTTCCTTCTAGGCACACCACAGTGTCTGCATAATCAGGCGAATCTAAATGTGATTGTAAAACGTACAATTAGTATAAATTTAAGTAATCAGCATTTACAGTTATTCACTAATTCACTTCACTTTCGCGGAAAAACAAAACGTATGTAAATACACATATGTATTGTACATATATGCAAAGACGACCTTGCTGGCGTCCCTACTGATCGGTATGTTTTAGCTTATAAATTTGTCACCACCAAACTAAATAAATAATAATTCACTTTAGGGCTATATATTTTATAAACTCTAATGACGCTTACCTTGCCTTGTGAAGCTTCTAAAGAGTCAACACCATCGACAGTGAGTTAAATTTTCGACTATCGATACTATCGATAGTCATATCGAATGTTTCTGCAACACTAGTGAGAAGATTGGAACATAGGGACGATGAAAGAATCGATCATGTGCAACCTCTCGCCTTCGAATGCAGCGAGCGCGCTTGGTGTGCTTTCTTTTATACTCCCCTGGCATCTACCATCAACACGCCTGACTTGAGGGGAGGCCGTTTTAGGACTTCCCCAGGTCGCGGTAGGGAAGTGGAGTCACAGGAAATATTGGATGGGGGATTTACAGGGAATTGCCGCTCGCATTAGCCGTACCGCAGTACGTTTCCAGGGGGTACCACGCGGAGGACCTTCTCCGAGGAGAAGGTGGTGTCTATCAAATTGATATTCACCTGCGAGTCGGTTTTTGATGCACCAGTAGAGCCAAGGAATATCCATCAACAAATACTCAACAAATACTTGTACGCCTTGCCACCAAAAAAATTAATTTTTTATACTCTTGCCAAGTATTATGAACTTAGTCAGAAGATTGCAACGCAGTGAAGGAGACATTTCCGACATTTAGCCATCTTCGTCTGTCCGTTTCTACACAAACTAGTCCCTCAGTTTTGAAGCTATCTGAATGAAACATTGCTCTCACTACTATATAAGTCGGAACGGGCCGGATCGGACAACTACATATATCATAAAGCTGAACATTTTGAGGTAGAAAATTATAACTTAGCCTGTTTTTAACATATTTTCATATAATTTAAGACATGACAGTCTTGTTTTATTCTTGAATTTCGGTTTTAATTTTATCAAAATCGTACTATTATAAAGCTGCTGATCGTACTACTATATCATATACATAGCTGTCATAGGAACTTTAAGAAATGTATGAAAAAAAAATGTAATTTCGTTGTATGTATTTGTAGGTATCCGTACTATGGGGGTGCCCTCTAAAAAGTTGGGTTGCGGTGTACATCCTCGCTGTCAACAGAATTATCGGACACAAAAAATAGTTTGCATTAGTTAAAAAATAAAAGTCCCAGTACTCACGTGGCGATTTTCGTTTCGGTTTTTTTAAATTTCGGATTTTTTTAAGTTGTCGTGAACACCGATTTGCCAAATGCTTTAAAGGGCTTGGTGCCACCCACAAACATCTAGTAGGGAAATCCATTGAAACTCCCATAACTAGGCCATTTTTGCACCGACCGATGTACAATTTACACATCGAGGTGCAGGTTGTTAAAACATATGTACATATATCATATTTAAAGTGACCTGTATAGTAAAACTCCAAATATAATGTGTTTATTTATTTGTTTTATTTAATGGAGCAGGTCCCTCTCCATTCAAAAGTCAATATGTTAATGTTTTAAGTTATTTAGACAATGGGTTTCTTAGCCTAATTCGGAAAGCTGCCTACGCCAGCAGCGCCGTGACGCTTATATGCATATCTTATATATATATATAAATTGTCGCCGAGCGACGGCGCTGGCGGAGGGGGAGTGCTGTAGGGTCACGTAGTAGCGATCAGCGTTTGGCCAGCGTGGGAATGCTGACTATGCAATCGCTATATGTGCATACTACACCTGTATAAGTATCTTAACCATATATTATGGAAGACATGACGTTGGGGAGAGGAGTAAGTCAGATGTTAATCCTCAAGCAACAAATTTGTATACTAGGTACTCATAGGATACACGGGTATTATACCTTAGTGGCAACCGAGTATGAAGGCACATTAAATATAGCGGAAAGTTGGGGAATTGTGGTACTTTTTTTTTATCCTTGAACTTTCGCCCTTCGATACACAAAAATCATTTTGGATGAAAAGTATTTCAGTCGTTTGCACAGCAATATATTGCAAAACATAGGATAGGTTAAGTCGGAAGGCCCTCACGGGGCCGCGCATAGGCCAATATGGCCCGTAGCTATCCGAACGTTTCTGTATGGACCTAGAGAATGTTTACGCGGTTTTCGAAATCTTTTAGGATCGAAGTATTTTTCGCGAAGGCAAGTAGTTCGCCTGGCTTCTTCCTGGATGCATCTTCTAGCGATGCCAGAACCGGAGCGCCTAGGTATTTTATTCTTGCCCGTGTTAGGGCCGGACATTTACAAATAAGTTGCTCCAAGGTTTCGGTTGCCTCGGATTCATCACATTTCCGGCATTTGGCGTTGTCGGTAATGCCCAGCTTGACTGCATGTGCCGCAGCTAGGCAGTGACCTGGGAGAATTCCCACTAACAGTCTGAAATCTTTCCTTGGAAGATGCAGCACGTAGTGACTAAGTTTTGCGTTGCGCTCTTTGCACATGATTTTTGATGTTTTGCAGATTGTGGAATTACTCCTCGTGCTGAGGATATCAAGTGCCTCTAGTGCATGGATCTTATCGCCGCTTGACTGTCTACGAACAAGTTGACCTCTTCATATGGGCGGTCTATGCTCTGCGCAAGCCCTGCCGCTTTCCCTATGGCGAATACTTCCGCCTGGAATATGCTGCATTGGCTTGGTAGCTTATACGACAGCCTCATTTCAGGGTCTGTGCAGTATATGCCCGCTCCAACTCCTCCTTCCATTTTGGAGCCGTCGGTGTATATATTGAGGTGTTGAGCATGGTCTGTATGACCTGTTTTCCAGTCATCTGGTCCCATGAATATAGTTGTTTTTACATCCGGGCACGTTCTGGTAACCATGTAGTCAGATATACTGCTCATGTTTCGACCAATTGAACTATGCCCGAATCCCTGTAAGGACATATTCCCTGATGCAACTAGGCATTGTGCCGCCTTTCCTGCAATCAGTTGCGCGTGGATGTCTAGGGGATCAACTCCTATTATAGTTTCGAGTGCTTTTGTGGGGGTTGATCTCAGCTCCCCTGTTATGCAGAGCAGTGCCTGCCGCTGAGTCCTCTCCATGAGCTTGTTATCCGTCTTCTTTTCCATGGCCTGCCACCACACTAAGACTCCATACATCAGAGTTGGACGCACCACCGAGATGTAAATCCAGTGCATTAGAGCGGGTGAGAGGCCCCATGTGCTGCTAAGCATCTTCTTGGATGCATATAGCGCTATGGTGGCCTTTTTTACCCTCTCTAATACATTGGGCTGCCAGCTTGCTGTCTAATACAATTTCGAGGTACTTGACTTGTGTCTTCGGGGTTAGCCTGGTTGAGTTAATTTTCGGGGGGACCCAAAGCGGACCCTTGTATCTCTTGGTGAAGAGAATGAGGTCCGACTTGTCCGCGTTGATACTGAGTCCTACCTTCTTCGGACGACTATATTATATAGCTGCCATAAGAACGTCCGGAAATTTTTGAAGAAAATTTGAGGTATGGTGATTTTGTATTATTCTAGAATTTCAGGGGTTACATTTGATCAGGATTGGACTACTATATATATAGCTGCCATAGGAACAATCGAAAATTGTCAGGGGAAAAATATAACTTTTCCAATTTTCAACATATTTTCAAATAATTTGAGATATGGACAATTTATATTATTCCAGAATTTCGGTTTTAATTTGATCAAGATCGGACCACTATGTCATATAGCTGCCATAACTATGTTGAAACAAATCATTTTAGAGAAATTTTTAGTTTTTGGCCGCGGTTGTTTCCAGAGAATAACCCATATCTATTTTCTATAAAATTTTTGAAAGTCAGCCGGAGAAGCTAGAAATAAAGCCATACATTTCAGAAGCATGTAAGAGGGGTACACCGGAGTATTTCGCTGGGGACTGTGCGAATTATAAATTAAAAGTTCTGGATTTCCTTTTTTAGGGCTAATAAGAAAGCACTGTATTTGGCGCCTTGAAAAATGCAACAAGAGCAAGAAAAAATAATTTGGGGGAAAATAAATTTTTAATTTAGGTGCAGCTCTGTGTTCACCGAAATAGCAGTGCGACAGAAGAACATCTAAAAATCGGGTTTTAAGCATATTCCTTTATGTCAATTGACCTTTTGCTCATTGTTTTTGTAGAATGGAACATAAAGATCAAAAACAAGTGAACGTTCCATTAGATTTGCTCTATTTTTGTCTTATATTTATATTTTTTACACGTTCCAATCGTTGATTTGGCTGTTCACTGAAATATCACTTTTTGTGTAATTTTGTGAAAAGTGAGTTTAATTAAGTTCGTTATTATAGTTTTTACGAGAATTCATCTTTACCACGTACAAAATTTAATTATATTCGGTAAGGGACCTCACTGCTCCAAGAGAGAAAGGGAAGAAGTTATTCGGCTTAGAAAGGAGGGAAAAGCATATAAAGAAATTCAAAGTCTTTTAAAATGTTCTGCCAAGATAGCCGTAAAATATGCCAAGAAGCCCGAAAAGCGAAGGGGAGTTCGCAAAATAACAATTGCAGAGGACCGAGGCATAGTACGCTTCAGCAATGCGTATTCTTTTGCATCCTCTAGGGATATAAAAGCCGATATTGACTTGGGGATCAGTGATGTGGTCATTCGCCGCCAACGTCTTAAGAAAAATGTTAGTTCTAGGAAGTTGCCCTTACTTGGTAAAAGACATATAAAAGCCAGATTGGAGTTTGCCCAAAGCCACTTGAGCTGACCACTATCCAAGTGGCGTAATATCCTTTGGACAGATGTGTCCAAACGTGTTTATTTGGTGAAAAAGGATCAAGACAATATGTCCGTCGACCTCCAAATACTGACTACCACCCAAACCATACGCTAAAGACAGTAAAGTACGGTGGCCTTAAAATCATTGTATGCGCTTTTCGTAGAACGGTGTAGGTCCCTTACATATGATTCATGGGATAATGGATCAATATGCATATGTAAAAACTGTCATGTATGCAGAGGAAGAGATGCCAGTAATTTGGACGTTTCAGCAGGACAATGATCCTAAGTACACCAACATAGTGGCCAAGGAGTGGTTTTGTAAAGAAAAAGTTGATGTAATTCCATGGCCAGCACATTCCCCGGATTTAAATCCCATCGAATACTTATGGGGGGTCATCAAGAGCTTCCGACTTCTAAACCGAAGCTTTGACAATTTGTGCAGGAGGCATGGGGTCAGACTCCCCGCAAGCGTTGTCAAGATTTGGTGGACTTGCTGCCACGAAAGTGTGAGGCTGCGATATCTAATAAAGGAATAGCCTTTATTCAACAAACTATTAGGTCATAGCCAAATAGTATATTAGTAGGATTTGGGTATTTATTAGATATTTTGAGATTTATTAAATTTTTTCCTAATTGATTACTTTCACTGCTATTCCAATGATAAGCATAATATATACTTTTTTGTCTCTTATTAGCTATATCTTTAATTACTCAAATGGAATAATTGCTGTATTATTTATAATTAAATACACTAAGCCCTTATGAAACTTGATTTCAAAATAGTGTTTGTAATAGTATTTTCCCATCTTTAAAGTGCAGGTCGTAAGCACTGTCATTTCAGTGAACACAGCTGTATATATTTACCAACAAATTCTGCTTTAACGTTTACCTATTAAGGGGTTACACCACTGTAGAATTTTCAAAAAATCTAAAACACTTTTATTCATTGCAAAAATGATATACTAAAAGATGAAGTCCGGGAAAAATGTGTACATGCCTAAATTTCGAGTTCTGCCACAGGACCGCGTTTATCTCAAAACCACTTTTTTGAGCTGGCCGGAAACGTGACTCAAACAAATCTTTACCGATTGATTCAAAATTTGTACAGTACGTTTGAAATTGCTGTCTCCAGAGAAGTACGTATGGGTTTTTTGAAAAAGTTAATATTTTTTTTTTTGATTTTTTTGATTTTTTTTTTGTCAAATTTTGAGTTTTTTTTTTTTAATGTTGCCATTTTACGAATAATTCGATGCGTACTTTTCTTGCTACTGTAATTTGGAATCCGAAAATGTTTGGTTTTTTGTTCCAGATCAAAAATTGTAGAAGCTAGGTTTCCGGCCGTGGACCCATACGAGAAAATCATGTCACCGAAGAAATGCTGCGCAGTCAAAAATTTTTGTTTGAATTGCTTGAAATATATGTTTTTTTGTAGTTCAATATTATTATTATAAAATACTTTTTACAATATTTCAATAAGCCCAATTTGTTTACCTACAGAAATTCCAAAAATATGAATTGTTTTGTGCTCTACAGTATTGTAACTCCTTAAACTAGATTTAAAGTTTTACAGTTACAGTTTTAGATTCACAGTTTTGTATTTTCTTCTACATTTAACGATCGTGTGACAGCAATATGATATAGTAGTCCGAATTTGATAAAATTATAACTGAAATTCTAGAATAATACAAAATGGGCATATCTTAAACTCTATGTATATGAAAATATGTTGAAATCTGGATAAGTTATAATTTTTTCCCTCAAAAATTTCAGATCGTTTCTATGACAGCTATATGATATTCCGACTTATATAGTAGTGAGAGCATATAGAAGACTATCTGCAAAGTTTCATTCAGATAGCTTAAAAACTGAGGGACTAGTTTGTGTAGAAAAGGACGGACGGACAGGCGGACATGGGTAGATCAGACCGCCTCGGCTGTTCATGCTGATCAAGAATTATAAGTATATACATATATTATTATTATTATAGGGTCGGAAATGTCACTGCGATGCAAACTTCTGACTAAAATTATAACACCCTGCAAGGGTATAGCTAAAAAAAAAAAACACTCCAAAAACGACTTATAAATCGAATAAACATTAAAATAGTCATTGTTGCGCATTGGTTTTTAAAACAATTTTTATAACAATAAAAAAATATTTAAATTGTTTGATTTTCGAAAATTTTCAAATTCCATATTTTTGAAACTGGACGTGGGAAAAAAAATTGAGGGTGGGCAAAATGGGCAAACGATTCTATCTTTCAAATTTCGAAAACAAACTTTTACCCAAACTGGCTTCTTTGAGCTCCTTTTTTCCCCCTTCCTAGGACATATAGTCCACTTCAAATTTCCCCACGCCTACCTCCACAGTCCTAAATAATAAAAACGCATTAGCTGTTGAAGTTAATTTAGGCCTTAATAAAATTGATATTGAAGAATAAAAAAATTAGACAAGTATTTTGAGACTTCAACATTTGTGGTTACAGTACCATTGGATGTGTGTTGCACTACATGACATTTTTTTGGACCTCCGCCCTGGTTAGTTTAAGTTTTTCATAAATTTTCGCATACTTAGATAAAATGCTCATGTTTTTGTTTTTTCATTTTCATTTTCATTTTCATTTTACCCACAATGTTTTTGGGTACCTGTGTTTTAGGGGAGGAACTGTGTACTAAATACACAGCCTCAAACTCTATCCAAAATATAATTAAATAATATATTTATTTTCTTTCAGACTGTCGAACAATTTTTATATTGTTTCCTGGACCAATCGATTTATAACGGAATCAGCTCACGAAGACTTGGTGGTAAATCCCGAAGCTTTTTCAACAGCAAAGCAAACTAACACCGATTTTTTGAAGGAAATGACTCTCCCAAGTGCAGCTCGTGTGTACACAGATGTGAATGCACACAAACCAGATGAATATTGGGATTATGAAAATTATGTTGTTGATTGGGGAAATCAAGACGATTATCAATTGGTCCGCAAACTAGGACGTGGAAAGTATTCTGAGGTATTCGAGGCTATTAATATTACTACCACAGAGAAATGCGTGGTTAAAATTTTAAAACCCGTAAAAAAGAAGAAGATTAAGCGGGAAATTAAGATTTTGGAAAATTTGCGTGGTGGGACTAATATTATAACTCTGCTAGCTGTTGTCAAGGATCCAGTGTCTCGAACACCGGCATTAATTTTTGAACACGTCAATAACACGGACTTTAAACAACTTTACCAAACATTAACTGATTATGAGATTCGCTACTATTTGTTTGAGCTTTTGAAGGCTCTTGACTACTGCCACAGCATGGGAATCATGCATCGTGATGTCAAGCCCCATAATGTAATGATCGATCATGAAAATCGTAAGCTACGTCTTATTGATTGGGGCCTTGCTGAATTTTATCATCCTGGTCAAGAGTATAATGTTCGCGTAGCATCGCGGTATTTCAAAGGACCCGAGTTACTGGTAGATTACCAGATGTACGACTATTCACTAGATATGTGGTCATTAGGCTGTATGTTGGCATCTATGATATTTCGAAAAGAGCCGTTCTTCCATGGTCATGATAACTACGATCAATTGGTACGCATTGCCAAGGTGCTGGGCACCGAAGAGCTCTACGCTTATTTAGATAAATACAATATTGATCTAGATCCACGATTCCACGACATTCTGCAAAGGCACTCACGAAAGCGATGGGAAAGGTTTGTTCATTCTGATAACCAACATCTAGTTTCTCCTGAAGCACTAGATTTTCTGGATAAACTCTTACGCTATGATCATGTTGACCGACTCACCGCTCGTGAAGCTATGGCTCATCCATATTTTTTACCGATCGTCAACGGGCAAATGAACCCCAATAACCAGCAATAGGAGAAGATTTAATTTTGATGAATAATATGTTTTTCGAGATTGGGATAGCAGCCATTTAACATTTATGATAATAATTATGAAAAAATATAAAATCTGAAAATAAAATAAATTAAGGTACTGTCTTTAAAATTTATTTGATCAACTGTTTATAGAGGAAAGATACATCTACGTAAAACCAAGTTCTTACAATAAAATGACTAGTTCTCTATATTATGAAATATTCCTAATTGTATATTTTTAATTTTTAAAACTGGCGCTTATTTACAAAATTTTGAAGTAAATGCGACCATAGTATCAGTGGGTCGGCTGTAATTCTTTGCGTTATAAAAATTAGAAAACTTGGTCGTTGATGCACTCAAGTGGCCCGTATGACACCAAGCACGTGCTTGTACCAAGTGGGTTAGTATTAACATTTACGTTTGATGTTATTATGTACAAATCGTTATTATTTGCACATAAGACTCTAAAGGGTTCATGCAATTCAAAAGACGTTCTACAGTAGCGCAAAACTAAGGGAATAATATTTCTACTCGGTACGTGAAAGTTAAGCTGACCCAACAAGTCAGCACTTTCCACGACACTGTGGATAAGGTTAAAACTGAACGTAATGCCAAGCATGGTTCTACGGTTAGCTAAAGAAGGTAAGTTAATTAGGAGAAGTCTACTGGAGTACCCCATACTGAGGGCTCCAGACGTAAGATCCATATTCTAAGATAGGACGAACTAAAGAAATATATAGGGATTTTGTAACATTCGACCACCGTTTAATGAAACCAAGCACACCTCTGGCTTTATTCACCATGCACGAAATATGATCGATAAAGTCAAGTTTAGGGTCCAGTCGGACACCCAAATCATCGACTATAGTAATTCTTTCCAAAGAGCAGCAGTTTAGCGTGTAAGTCGCGAGCTTGGGAGCGACACGAGAGATAATCATTAGCTTGCATTTAGAGTCGTTTAGGTTTAATAAGTTTATGCGGCACCATGTTTGGAAATGATTGAGATCTGTTTGTAAATCAGACTGGCAGGAAGCGACCTTATATTGCACGCATAAGTACTCTGGAGTTAGTCAGAACTTTGGGCAGGTCGTTGATAAATAATGTAAACAACAGGGGACCCAAATGGCTCCCTTGCGGGACGCCAGAAGTAACCCTGAGAACATTAAAAAAGGAATTTTTAAAGAGGACCTTTTGCGTTCTGCCATTCAGATAACTTGAGATCCAACTAAGAAGATCAACCGGAAATCCCATTAGATCGAGTTTCCGAACAAGAAGAGAATGGTTAACAGAATCGAATTCTTTACTGAAATAAGTATAGATTACGTCTGTCTGAAAGCCCTTAACAAGGAAGGAAGTAAACTGTAAAAGATTGGTTGTCGTTGATCTACGCTTTAAAAATCCATGCTGACATGGATAAATAATTGATTTACACAGGTGTTGCAAATGTGGAGTAATGATTTTCTCGAAAAGTTTTGGAATGGCCGACAACTTAGAGATTCCTCTATAGTTGCTGGCATCCGATTTTCTACCTCTTTTGTGGAGAGGAATAACAAATGATTCCTTCCAAATAAGGGGAAAGTGGAAGGTTTCTAGGGGCAATACCTGAGCACACAGCCAAGTATACCGTCGGGACCTGGCGAATAAACGGGCTTAACGCAGTGAAGATCTAAAAGAATAGAGCTTTCGGCTAAAGTAGGACTTCAAATAAAGGTAGATTTGGGCATGATGTGAGAATAAGTCTGCTTGGAGTCAGGGGAAGATGAGTAAGTGGTTTGAAAAAGCTGCGCAAACAGATCGGCCATAGCCCGATCGTTATTTACGGTTGTATTTTCAAACGAAAGAAATTGGCTTACGTTTAGTGTTATAAAATTATAAAACTGTTTTGTGTACTAAAAGAGATCTGGACCCTACAACGAGTTAAATAATTCTTGTAACACTGCGCGTTCAACACGGTAAATCTTGACCGAGCCGATAAATAAAGGGATAGGCAGAGTTAGAACCGGTACATTTATATTTAGTATACAGCCTAGATTTTTTGTTTTTAAGATGACTCAACTCTTTAGTAAACCAAGGAGGCTTATTCGATGTTGATGGATAGTATAACGGAACACATTCAGTAAAAAAGGAATTTATGGCATTGTACAAAATATCCACGGCTACTGACATGTCAGTGCACATGTATAAATCGGACCAATTAAAATCGGATATAAAGTTATTCAGCCTTTCGAAGTCCGTTTTGCGAAAACAAAGGACTTTCTTGGCAGGACAGTCAGATATATTCTGTAACTCAGTCCCAATGTCGAGAGTTTCGTCGAAAGTCGGATGATAGGGATCTTCGGGAAGCGTCAACGGCGCCACCCTGGCTAAACTGACTCTTGCCGGATCTGAGACAAAACAGAGGTCAAGCAAGCGCTCTAGGGAATTTCGTACATGGTTGACTTGAGACAGCAAAATGTCGAGCAAGCCAGCAATAAAATCATGCTGTGTGAAGGTGAAAAGTATATTAGAGGAAGTATTTGAGGACCAAATAGCCCCTGGGATATTAAAATCACCAAGAACTACTAAATGATCCTTATTCGAAAGTCTGTTGAAAACCGTTTGGATAGGGGAAAGATGGTTCCAATAAATAGGAAGTTCGGACATAGGAGGAATGTATGAACAGGTAATGAAAATAGAGCTACCATTGATGGTTAGCTTCACACAGAGGAATTCAACATCGAACTCCTCGAAAGTTATTAATTCCGACGCGAGAGTGGAGTCAACCGCTATGAGGACACCACCTCCACGTCTGATAGGCCGATCCAGCCGATATATTGTGAACACAGCTGGGAAAACTTCGGAGCTCAGAATCTCCGGCTTTAACCAGGTTTCTGTGAACACAATAACCTGGGATGCAAACGAGAGACTATCAGAATACAACAAAGCTTACTACGTAAGCCTCTTGCATTCTGATAGGAGATAGAGAGGGAATTGATAAGTTTTTTTTGAGCGGATGTCGTAGAGGGCGCAGTGGTCTGGTCGGGCCTAGGAAGACTTATTCCTACAGGCCGCCGTTTCTTTTTCTTAGCTTCAAACTCTTTGACGATAATATACTCTGGCCAGAAATTGGTAGAGCATATTGTTTCAAAGAGTTCATTTGGGACATTTATTTTAAAAGATGAAATATTCCTAGCATAAGAAAATTTGAATTTTTCCACCTTTATTTGTATTTTTTCAGCTCTAGTTTTGCCTTGGATAAAGGCAATAACATCTTCCGATGTCTGAGCAGGGGAGAGCAGCGTAACAAATATCTGTTTCGTAGGTGGTATTACTACAAGGGCTTTCGGCGCTGCAGACTGATTGTCTGCATTGCCGATATCGGCCGGTAGTCCGGGCCTGATACCCTGAGCAGGTAAATTAACGGGGCTTTGAGGAGTCAATATTTGAGACCCCCCAGGGGACAAAACGGATATCATCGGGGGAAAGGTCACTCCCGAAACACATTCGGATGCCGAATCTTTCTTGCCACTCGATCTCAGAACTCTTTGACTAAATTCTGAGGTCGAGGGCTGTTTTGAGAGAGACTGCTGTTGGGAGTCCGACGCTGGTTGTTGAGATCCGCCTATATGCTGCAGACCAGTTGCGGTTTTTTGCACCTAGGAGACTCATTTAATAGTTTAAGGCTATTAAATTGAGTATCCAGCGCCAAGAGCATTCATGAGTTTTACGAAAACTCGATCATATGTCTTTAAAACCGCCCTTGGTCTGCCGCATAAAAGACATCATTTCTTTTTCAACCTCGCGACAGGCCTTGCAGCAGTAACGCAGACCGATGTTTCTTCTTACATCGTCCACCGTCCGAGCAACAACACCAATGCACTTGGCATGCACAATGTTGTCGCACAGCCAGCAGCCGACTGTAAGATCGTTTGAGGTAATTGCCTTTTTACAGGTCTTAGCGAACACCGGCAGCACAAACTAAATTGTGAAAATAATAACAATTAAATACACAAAACAGAATAGCTGCATGCACACGAAGTGAACGGGAACTTTATTTATCACAAAGTAGAAGATTTAAATAAAACCCCGATTGTTTTAATGCAAAAATTAACACAAAACGAGAGCGCAAGAAAAAAACACGTCCGTTCACTTGGAAGAGAGAAAGCTTTTTTTTGTTCAACCTTGGTCCGAAAATACCAGCTCCGGTGTCACCGTTTTCGAGCTTCGAAGTTTCTATGGAGAACGAGTTTTGGTTTCTGTTCGTCAGTTACTCGCAGAATGGGATCATTTATTAGGGGTTCAAGGAGCCTAAGATGCCCGGTAAGATCACCACTTTTTACATTGGTGATGTTTTGAAGGCGAAGTGCCCCCAGGCAGGCCTCCTTTATCAAAGTAATTGGTAAAGGGGGTATGCCAGGTTTGACTCCCCGTGCTGCAGTGGGACATGTCCGGATGGCTCCAGTAATGCCTATGCAGACCAGTCGTTGTAATTTGTTAAGTGCAGCCGCAGCTGTCCTCTGGGTAGATTTCGTCCACCAAGCAAGAGATGCATAGGTTAAGATCGGTTTTACCACAGTGTTAAAAGACCAGTAGATAATTTTGGGACTTAGGCCCCATGTTCTACCGTAGAGCCTTTACATGCAAAGTGTGCTTGTCCTGGCACCATCTGTTGGCTATATCAAGGGCTTGCTGCATGCGGTCCGAAATGGTTTGCTCATGCCAGCCCACTATATAGATGACTAGATCATCAGCGTAGCCTTGAGTGGGGAAACCCAAATTGTTGAGCTCATAAAGCAGCTCGTCGATGACCAGAGTCCACAAGAGGGGAGAGAGTACTCCCCCTTGAGGGCACATCCTTGTGGCTGTGATTCAGGTCATGGTTCCTCCAAGGTCTAGTTATGATGCTGGATTTAAGCATTTCCAGAATCCACCTAATGATGGGTGTTGAGACATTTTGCGTACAAGAGAGGCACGAATAGCCTCGTATGACGTGTTGTCAAAAGCTCCTGAGATGTCTAAAAAGGCACCCAGTGCTAATTGTTGAGCGCCAATGGCCTTTTCAATGGTTGCTGTAAGGCAATGAATGGCAGTCTCAGTTGATTTACCAGCTTGATACGCATATTGGTACTTGTTAAGGGGAAGATGGAGACAGAGTTTACACAGTGAAGTGGCAGGTTGTTTTTCTTACCGCGCTCCGCCTGATTTCCATCATAAGTCGGTGCAAGCTAGTTAGCCTGGAAAAAATTCGAAGTGCAGTACCAGACTCCTCGGGACGCTGTTACATACCTGGACGGTCCCTGGATGGGCCCTGGCAGACTTTCCGGCCACACCAGGCCACGGCTGGGCACCTGTTTCCAAAAGAGGAACCCGAGGGTAAGGGGAGGGGGTGTCTCTCGCTTCTCTTCCACACAAAACGCCTTTCTCCTTTCCTTTCGCCTTCCCATCTTTCACTGGCCACATTTTCCCGCGATTCTTCGGTAAACAAACAGAGCTGTGTTGTACAGCGCCGGCGGAGCAAGCTCGTACTACAGCCGCGCTTAACAGCACAACGCTTCTAGTGTTGTAAAACGCGCGTGGTTAGGCTTTTCCGCCATAGCCGGATTTAAATTTAATTTAAGTCAGCATTTTTTTTCCCCGAGGCTGCGGGAGGCTGCGCAGCCGGCAAGCGGGATAACGTCACGGTCCCGACCAATTTCCGATCCCCCGCCTAGGCGGTGTCCCGAACAAGGGACGTCGGGGACGGGACGAGAAGGGGCGGTATAACCCCCGTCTTCGAGTCAAGGGGAAATCCTTGGTTAGCGTGGGAGCCCTGTGCAGGCCGTTCGGCCGGACGAAGACAAACCCTTCGTGGGCGGTTCGGCGCTAACAAGGTCGCCTTGCCGATCAAGGGAAGTGGACGATGCGGTGGCGTTGAAGAAGAGCAATAAGCTCTCAAGATCGCCCCCACCGCTCGGAACCATAGAAGATGAGCAGAGAACGGGTGCAGACGCAACGCCGACTTCCAAGAGGTCACGAGACCCTGCCAGCCCGGTAAGTTCGCAAAGAACGACGCCGGCAAAAAAGAGCAAGGCATCGCGGGAGGCAGCTTGTCTGCAGGATCTCTAGGAGCTGGGGAGCATGCTGCAGGAGGTGTCCGCCAAAATAATGGACAAATCCCTGCGACACATCACCATGGAGCTGCGTCTCCAAGGTCCGCGGTATTTCCAATGGCAACCTGCTGCTCGAAGTGGCCAAAGACAGCGCCGAGACCGCTGAGGCCATGGCAGAGAGCATCGAGAAGGTGCTTGGAGAAGCAGCGTCGGTGCGCGCCACGACGGAAGACTCGAAGGTGGTCGTCCTGGAGTTGCGCAACATCGACTCCATCACCACGAAGGAGGAGGTCTGCGCAGCCATCGCTGGCCAATTCAACATGCAACCGGAACGGATCAAGGTTCGAAGCATGTGCCGTGGGTACGCTGAGACCCAATCGGCGGGGATCAGCTTGCCCGTCCCCTTGGGCAAGGCTGTCCTCCACCGTGGAGAAGTGCGGATCGGATGGACCAGCTGCAGGATCCGAGAGAGGCAAGGCCCAACGAGGTGTTTCAGATGTCTGGAACTGGGCACATTGCGATCCACTGCTAGAGCCTTGTGGACAGGAGCGGCTGCTGCATCAAATGCGCTAAGCCGGGTCACAGGGCAGCAGAGTGCAGACAGGAGGCATTATGCTTCATCTGCTCAGCGGCCGGAAAGAAGGATACGAGGCACCAGGCAGGCGGCAAAGGATGCCCAGCCACAGCAGCGGGAACGGGAACAACACACCCAGATGCAGTTGATCTAGCTAAACCTGAATCACTGCAGAGCGGCGCAGGATCTCCTGGCGCAGACGGTTCGCGAGCTTGGCTCGGAGGTGGCAGTCCTCAGTGAACTTATAGGGTAGGCAGCAGCCGCGACAGGGCATAGGACAGTTCAGGTAGGGCGGCCCTGTGGCTCTGCGGACTGGAGACGCTGGTGATGCGGGACATAAAGTCGGCCGAGAGATTTGTCCGAGCAAATGTTGGCGGCTACTGGGTGTACAGCTGCTATCTGGAACCCAGTCTCTCGCTGGAATCATTCAGCAGGATCCTGGACGAGCTACGCAGCGACTTGCAGGGAAGGTCCAGCGTTGTGGTCGGTGGCGATTTCAACGCCTGGGCCATAGAATGGTAGTCCCCCCGTACCAATGCCAGAGGCCGAGCGGTGTTGGAGACCTTTGCCTTCCTGAACCTTGTCCTTTTGAACGAAAGCTCCCGGCAGCCCTTCAGCAGGGCAGGGGCGGGTTCAATTATTGACGTCACCTTCGCCAGTAGCACGCTAGCCCGCCACGCAAGATGGAGGATCAGCGAGGCCTACACTTACAGCGATCCATGAGGCCATCGAGTTCTCGATAGGCGTCGTAAGCCGACCGATTGGCGCCCTGCCCGTGGCCAGGAAGGCGTTCCGGCAGAACACTTTTAGGCCTCACGACACACGCCCTTGAGGGACTTGCGGCTGGCCAGGCCGACGAGGCGAACGCAATGGCCAACAAGATGGCGGCCGCGGTGGAAGGTGCCTGCAACGAAAGCATGCTGCAAAGGAGGACATTCCGGCAGCACCACTCCCCGGTGTACTGGTGGAGCGAGGAGATCGCCGAACTGCGCCGCACTTGCCCCCGCAATAGGAGGCTGCTGCAGAGTGCCAAAGGCACTCCGCGCTTCTCTGCATGCAGCGACCGCCTCAAGGCGGCAAGGAAGGACGGAGGCCGTCCTGATCTCGAGCCGTAAGGTAGTAGAGTCTGCCAGTGTGTTGGTCGGAGGGACTACAATGCAGTCGCAGCGGGCAATCAAGTACCTGGGCGTCCTCATCGACACACGTTTGGCGTTCAAGGAGCACCTGGAGTACGTCCACAAGAAAGCCAGTGGGACTGCAGCAGCGCTGTCGAGAATGTTGCCGAACACGAAGGCCGAAGCAGGTAACAAGGAGACTGCTAACCTCGGTTGTGACCTCGCAGATCCTTTATGCAGCGCCGGTGTGGGCGGAGGCCACATATAGGCTGTGTGCCATTAGAACAGCGTGCGCGTTCCAGACCATTTCGGAGGATGTGGCGCTGGTCATCGCCGGGCAAGTTCCGCTCGACGAACTGGTAAGGGAACGGAAGGAGATCTCAGCCTCGCAGGCCAGGGATCCGACCAGAGCCGTGCTCAAGGTTGCCGCCAGGAGGAGAAGTATAGATAGCTGGTAGACCTGTTGGGACTCCTCATCGAAGGGACGATGGACGCACACCCTCATCCCGGACCTGGAACAATGGATGGAGAGGTCGCATGGGCCGGTGGATTTCTACCTCACCCAGGCACTAAGCGGACACGGTTGCTTCCGGAGCTACTTGAAGCGCTGACGGAGGACTGGTGCCCGGAGTGTGGCTTGGGCATTGTGGAAGACGCGCAGCACGTCCTCTTCGAGTGCCACAGGCTCGGACTCGAGAGGCAGGAGTTGGAGGCAGTAGCCGGGTGCTCGATCAGCACGGGAACTTTGGTCCCGATGATGCTTAGGGAACAGCGAGTGTGGTATGCGGCCGCCACTTTCGCAGCACATGTCATGAAGACACTCAGGACCCTGGAGAGAAGACGGAAGGTGCAGGCGGAGTAGGGGCATACGCGCACGCGAAGCAATGCCAGGTGGCGGTACCGCACGGCGCGGAAGTTTGGTTTATGTTATATGTTAGTGTATAAGGCTTTAGCAATTAGTGATTAATAGATTTTGAATACAAATAAAAAAATGGGAAGATGCTTGAGATTCACCTCCCTGATGTGCTGGTCGATTATAATTGGACGTTGATGCACTATGATCAGTAATGGCCCATCTGACACCAAGCATGTGCCTGTTCGTGTTAGGCGCGTGTTAGGCGCGTTAGTAGGCGCGACAAATGAAAGTATAGAAAAGGAATACGAGGAAATGACTACTGGCGTGCTCCCAGATTGTTTGCCTGCATGCGTACTAAGTGGGTTAGTATTAAGGTTAAGGATAAGGTAAGACTCTAAAGGATTCATGGAATTCAAAAGATGTTCTACAGTGGCGCAAAACTAAGGGAATAATATTTCTACTCGGTACGTGAAAGTTAAGCTGACCCAACAAGTCAGCACTTTCCACGACACTGTGGATAAGGTTAAAACTGAACGTAATGCCAAGCATGGTTCTACGGTTAGCTAAAGAAGGTAAGTTAATTAGGAGAAGTCTACTAGAGTACCCCATACTGAGGGCTCCAGACGTAAGATCCATATTCTAAGATAGGACGAACTAAAGAAATATATAGGGAGTTTGTAACATAGGGGTCATTGACTTCTTTCGACCACCGTTTAATGAAACCAAGCACACCTCTGGCTTTATTCACCATGCACGAAATATGATCGATAAAGTCAAGTTTAGGGTCCAGTCGGACACCTAAATCATCGACTATAGTAATTCTTTCCAAAGAGCAGCAGTTTAGCGTGTAAGTCGCGAGCTTGGGAGCGACACGAGAGATAATCATTAGCTTGCATTTAGAGTCGTTTAGGTTTAATAAGTTTATGCGGCACCATGTTTGGAAATGATTGAGATCTGTTTGTAAATCAGACTGGCAGGAAGCGAGTTTTAGCCCTCGATGAGATTCAAAATCTCTGCCGTCTTCATCTCCCCATATGGTAGCGGAAGGTATCCAATGAATACAGCGGCACTTGGAGCCTCTGCTTCCGGGACCACCTTGATGTGGGTTTGCTTCCACAGTCGGAGCTTTGGCACCTCTGTGCTCAGCCACTCGGCCGTCTCTGCGTTCCCACATGTGATTGCCATCCAACCTGGTCGAAACGTGCAGCCCAGAGAACATCGGCTTCACAGAGCCGTGTCTCATAGCCATCACTCTCGACAGGATGGCGAACTGGATGCTATTTAGTATTAAGTATTTGGGGGTAGTCGGCAGGGAGTATCGCCATTTTCGTGGCAGGTGGGAGGCGGTGCAGTCGCAAGACCACCTTTCGTCAAGGCACTGGGTTCCGCTGTTTTGATCATGGCCCTCTTAGTCGACACCTCTGCTGGGGTCGTGTTGACCGATCTTCCCCTATGGGAGAGGGGAGAAGGGTTTCTTCCTCTTCCTTGGTGAAGTTATCGAAGCCAGAGCTCTGTGAACAAAAGTCCATGTCTTCTTCGGGCTCCCGGATAGGATCGATGTTACTCGACTTGGGGCTGCTTGAGCACAATGTTTCAATATTATTACAATTTGTATTCATATGTTGGTCCCACGAGTAATGAGGAAGGAAGTATCCCCCGAGGCAGAGCCTCATACCCCGGATCGGGTGCTTATACGACCGGAGGTGCCAGGTATCCGGAAGCCACCGTTAAAAAACAAACTAACGTAGTGCCATTCATCACAGGGGCACGGTACGGTAACACCGGTGATTACGGGTTTTTTTCGAGTTGTCCTCTCTAGATCCGCCATATTTAGTCTAGGGCAGGGGCACCTTTTCACCACGTATCGTCGGTCCTTAGTAGTCGGCATGTGCCTGCCAACTTCCACTGGCTAAGTCAGATCGGCGCGCCGACAGGCACACACGCTTCTTTAACAGAGCCTTAGCCCTTACGGAGATGATCTAATGATCCGCAATTGAAGCAGTAACTCCTTCCTTCCTTTCTTTCGTTGAACTCGTGCTGTTTCCACTGGTTCAACGTCCACTTTGCATCGTTCAATGGCTTCTCCACCACGCAGTTTGTCAAACCGTCAAACTTCGGATTGATCTTCGCAAAGCCTTCTGCCGTAATCGAGCAACTATTGTTTCGCTCAACCGAATCTTTCAGCATTCTTGTATTTTCGTCGATCGAACTGCTTTCAATTAAACCAGCTCCGCCACTTTGTTCCGACATGATTCTGCATTTTGCTTGTTGTTGCATTCACATATTGCTCCCCGCTGATTTCGGCAGGTTCTTGCACGCTTTTAAATTCTTTCGGACTTCCATCTCGACTTATTTCGCAAACGCATTCCACCGGCTCACTCATTTTATTATTTGTATCTGCTGCAGCCACTGATCTAGTTTAATACCGCAGATTTCCTTTTAAAATTGGTATGTTCGAAGGTGCTTTAATGCATTCTCTCACTCTCATTCGCCGTTGTTTTCCAGCGTCAGTCAAACTCTTCTTCCTCTTTTGAGACTATTCGTGACGGCGTCTTTTCCGGTTAGGACGAGCCCCCAAATGTAATATGAGATATACTCAACTTAGAGTTTTATTTATTATATTAAATTATAAATGTTATAGTAAACGATGAATATTAAAAGTTTTGGTTTTCAGTGTTCAGCTTTTCTTAATCCGGTTTTTTGATTCTCTCACTCTGTCGTCTGCCCCTGCTAAAATCCACTTTCTAAATGTTGCTTTTCTGTTCTGCCCTTCTCTCTCTTCTCGCTGTTCTCTCTTGTCGCTCTGCTGCTGCTCGGCTGACGCTTTGTTTGCTGATCTCTGCTTTAATTCTGCTGGTTTACTACCTTTTCTGCTTATCTTCTTTGTTCTGCTCGATTACTGCTTTTCTTTGGTACTCCTAAAACAGTGTTTTAAATATATATGTATATGTAGGTAATACATATTATGTATGTTTATATTGTGTGGCTCGGAAGTGGAGTTTGTTTATATACAAACAAAAATTATTAATAATTTAGGAAATTATTAGTCGTAAATAATTATTTATTTTCGAACGCTATTAGTACGGAACCGGAAAAACGCGGCCGCTGCAGCGGTTAAGTCGAAACTTTGGCAAAGCAGTCGCGGTCCTGCCTGTTTGGATCTTTAATGATGTTTTGTTGTTTTGTCCTACTTTTTTATTTTATTCATATTAGGAGGCGGAGGTTATTTTCTGGGATCGGAGGCAGAAAATATATTGTAATTATATGCCATGCTTCCGAATAACACACATCTATGTGTGTATGTGTAAGGGCAGAGTACTCTATCTTCTCTTGTGGACTGTGGTCATCGACGAGCTACTTTATGAGCTCAACAACCTAGGGTTCCCCAATCAAGGCTACGCTGATGATCTTGCCATCTATATAGTGGGCTGGCATGAGCAAACCATCTCGGACAGCATGCAGCAAGCTCTTAATATAGCCAACAGATGGTGTCGGGGCAAAGGATTGTCGATAAACCCGTCAGAAACTGTTTTAGTCCCATTTACTGACCTTTTCCTTTCCCTAACTAGACTATCCCTAAATGGGTCCACCATTAACTTTTCGGTTGAGGCCAACTATCTGGGAGTCACACTTGACTCCAAACTCAACTGGAATGCACACCTAGACTATAAACAAAGCCACTCGAGCACACTTTGCTTGCAACAGGCTTTACGGTAGAACATGGGGTCTAAGTTCAAATGATCCAATGGTCTTTTAACACTGTGGTAAAACCGATCTTAACCTATGCCTCTCTTGCTTGGTGGACGAAATCTACCCAGAAGTCAGCTGCGTCTGCACTTACAAAACTAAAACGACTGGTCTGCATTGGCATTACTGGAGCCATGTCGCACTGCAGCACTGGGAGTCATAACTGGCATACCCCCTCTACCAATTACCCTGAAAATTGATGCCTGCCTGGGGGCACTTAAAAACTTAAAACATCACCAACATAAAAAGTGGTGATCTTACTGGACATCTTAATACACGAGCCCATTTTGCGCGTAACTGACGAACAGAAACCAAAACTTGTTTTTTACAGAAACTTCTCTTTAGTCTTATACACTACGAATGAATGGTACACAAAATCAATATCTCTGCCCAGTGGATCACAAACATGGTACACAGACGGGTCGAAAATGAAAACGGTGACTCCGGGGCTGGTATTTTCGGACCAAGGTTCAACAAATCCATTGCCATGGGAAAGTCGACAACCATTTTCCAAGCAGAGATACACGTCATAGAAATCTGTGCTCGTGAATGCCTTCGCAAGGCGCACGCTTTACATCTACTCTGACAGTCAGGAGGCTCTCTTAGCGCAGCTGGATGCCCATGCCTCTAAAAACATCTTAACGGTGGGTGCCAGGGCATAAAGGCCATATAGGAAACGAGGTGGCAGACTACCTGGCCAAACGCGGGGCGATGACACCACTAATCGGATCTGAATCGTTCTGTGGAGTATCGAAAAGACACAAAAGAGTTCTGCTCAGGAATTGGGAGGACGTTGAGATAAGTCGTCACTGGACCAACAGTGCAGATAAGCCAAACAATTTCTCGTCCCCTTGATGACGCGATCTACACGCACCATCAATTTAAAGAAGATCGAAATCCGCATTCTAACGAACTACCTAACGGGTCAGTGCAACCTAAGGTATCACCTTAAGAAATTCAAACGTTCATAAATCGACACTTGCAGATTCTGTGAGATGGAGCAAGAAACATCAGAATATATTCTATGTGAATGCCCCTCGCTAAGCAGACGTCGACTTCTACACTTAGGAGGTGAACTCATTCCCCCTACAGGAACTTATTCCCCCCTAGACCCTACCAAAGTGCTCTCTTTTATTAAAAGCCTCGGTATAGAGGCGACGGACTGTTCGGCGAACTCCCGAATACAGTTCACACCGGTTGGCCGATAATAATTATGCTGTTTTCCAGAAACGCCTTCCGGGAGGGAGTTGCTGCTGTCCTCCATGGTGGCTGAGTCCTGGGAAGAGCGGTGCTGGGTGGGGAGTGGTGCGCACAAATGGGTCCCACCCGTCGGGGAGGTTCCGCATGAGCTCCTCCACTTCGGCCGGTATCTCCTCCATTGGAAGGTCATATGTCTGTTCAAGTCAAGTCGACCGGGCTCGTCCTGGGCGTGGTGGTGGGCGACCACACGGCTGCGTTGGCCTCTTGTAGTTCAGGCGTGGATGGGCAATGTCAGAGGAGGTACCGCCTCCAGTGGGGTCTTTCTTCGTCGGAACCTTTGCTCGGTTGCCTCCTCTTTGTCGCTGGTCTCTGATTCCCAGTGCATGGCCTTGCTCGTGGGGTGTGGGTTGGAAACCGGAGCGCTGGGATCCGACTGGGGTGGCCACCGTGTCGATAATATTCGTCGTCCTCGCGCCGCCAACGGAAATCTTCCTCTTCGGCCCGGCGTTGCTGGTCGTCGTTGTCAGAGTCTGCATGACCATAGCTGAAATCCACGAAGGCCGACGAGGTTCTGTCTGCGTGTGCTGATCCGGCCGTCGCTGTCTTCTTGGTCCTGGTCCTGGTTCCTGTGTCTTGGTCGCTGTCGAGGTCGGAGAATGACATGCGCCTGTTGTCGTTGGGTGAGCCGGGTGTTCGCGGGTCTTCCGAATCAGGGCGGAGATGACCAACTGGTGTCCAAGGTCGACCTTCGTCATATACGTAGATAAAGGTCGTGCGGCGGGCAGTCGGAGAACAGTTCCTCCTCTTCGTCGCTGTCGTCGTGTCTGGGGACAGTCGGCGCTGCCCGATGTGTTCGTGTCCGAGCGGGGGAAGTCTCTGGTGAGGATGAAGTCGCTCGACCAGAGTTCCTCCGCGGGCGCCCACCCATCGGACATGGCCTGGTGGACCTCCCGACGTACGCCGTTCCCGGGCGTAGTCGGGGGTCTCGTTGTCCTCGCTGGCGCTGGAGAATATGTATATTGTCTCCATGTTTGGGTAGGTGTGGAAGAGACAAAAACATTACCATCGTGATATTTAGAAAAAGGGCCGTGTGGGCAGCAGCAGGGTTCTTTTCGTGCTTTCTTTTCTTAAATCTAACGGGTCACAAAGTGGGATTAAGGATTATGATCACCCCTCGCTGATAGAATCGATCGTCTGGTTTCGGATGATCGGCCCGGGTTGGTTACCTGCCGGCCGTAAACTCGACACACGGGTGTGTCCCCAAAGGGCAGGAGCTAGGATTCAATGGTCAGGTTCGTCAAGTTTGGTACGAAGCGTTTGTACCATGAAGCCATTCCGAGGCATCTCCTCAGCTCTTTCAGTCGCCCCAGGATGTGGTTGATACGCGGCAGCGGATACGCGTCTGGGACGAATTTCGCGTTTCATTGTCGGTAGTCAACACACGTGCGCCATCGACCGGGATTGCACTATCGTTTTTTTGGCTTTCGGGGTCGGGTATTCGTGGTCTCTGGGTCTCTGGCTCTGGGGTAATATGTCCTCATGGGACGTCAGTGGCTTCCTGTGGGTTGGAATCGTTCTGGGACTCCCCTATGTTACTCTCCTCTGGTGTTGTCGGTTGTCCGCGGTCGCATCCTTCGTTGTTTCTCCTGGCGTTGGTCTCTGGGTATCCTCCGGTGTTTTTCCTCTCATTCCCGTAGCTTTGTTCTGGCATTTTTCCATCGTTCCATCTAAGCGTTCTTGCTCATCTGGCCTTATCCTCCGTTGTTCCTTGAGTGTTACAGTATTTCCATATCCTGTTCGTTCCGTGGTCTTGTCTCGTGATCGGCGATGCCTAGTCGTGGTTCTTTGTGGTCGGCGTCGGGGTCAGGTGTGGGGTTCTGTTTGAGAGTTTCGTTCTGTAGCATAGTGTTTTTTTTTTTTTTTTTTTGGTGAGGGGGGTGAGGGTAATGTACAAATTGGGGGGGGGTGGTTGTTTGTTTTTATTTATTGTTACTGGCAGTCGCTCGCGTGGACTGTGCGGTATCCCAGTTAAGCACGTGGGCTTGATTCCGGTCGCGATGACTGGTGTTTCGATTTTTTTCTTCGGTTTGAATTTTTTGTTATTTTTGCGGTATTTTGAGGTTATGTCACTATCCCTAAGTCTTCACACTCCGTATGCAGGTGGTAATATTCCTGGTATTTCTCCCTATCAGGTTCCTGCTCGGGTGCCACTTGTAATGAAGTTCTTTGGCCGGGGTAAAATCTAAAGAGGCGCAGGTTCGTTATGCTCTGCACAGATGAGAAAACCAAGCGTACGAGTTTCTCAAAAAAAGCTAGGGTTTCATGCAGGGCAGAGAAGGGCAAGATTAGGAGAGAGGATGCGGTTATATGGTAACGTACGAAATGGCGGTGAATGATACTTCAAGCATTTTTATATTTCACAATGTACAAGTTTCCTTGGCTGCTGCCCTGAGCGAAATATGATGCTTACCGTATCCTTCCTTGTTGGTACTTAGATGTAGGAGCGTGACGTGGCCCAAGTCTTGATAACGCGGTCGCGAGTATGTGGCGAAACACGTGTCGAAGGTTCTTGCTGGTCGCGGTAGAGTTCTAAGACGGTTAGGTTAGGTTTGTTTAGGTTGAACCGGATGGCCCTCACGGGGTCCACGCATAGGCCAATATGAGTTGTCCGGAGGTTTCTGAGTGGACCTAGAGAGTATTTGCGAGGTTTTTGAAGTTCTTGAGGATCAAGGTGATTTTCGCGAAGGCAAGTATTTCGCTCGTCTTCTTCTTTGAGAGATCTTTTAGCGATGCCAAGACTGCAAAGCTAACTGTTTCTTGCCGGACATTTATAAGTGGGATGTTTCACAATTTCGTTTGCCTCGGATTTATCACATCTCCTGCATTTGACGTTGTCGGTAATGCCAAACTTGACTGCATGTCCCGCAGCTGGCCAGTGACCTTTTAGAATTCTCACAGTCTGCAGTCTTTCCTTGGAAGGTGCAATATGTAGTGACTGAGTTTTACGTTGCACTCTCTGCCCATGAGTTTTGATATTTTGCATGTTGTGGAGCTTCTTTTCCATCTGTTCTTTGCTCGTCATCAGCCCGCCTCTCTAGCTTGCTTTGGAGGGTTCTTAGAGAGACAGGAAAGTTTTCAATTCTTTCGCCAGCCTGACGCCTTCCTTTGTAAATTCGTATGAGGAACCTAGTATATCAGTACTGACGTAGTCGTGCTGAAGATATCTAGTGCCTTCCTACGTTCCAGTACATTTTTGAAGATGACCGCTGACGATTGCATGGATCTTATTGCCGCTAAACTGTCTACAAACAAATTGACCGCTTCATGAGGGCGGTCTATGCTCTGCGCAAGCTCTGCCGCATTCCCTATGGCGAATACTTCCGCCTGGAATATGCTTCATTGACTTGGTAGCTTATACGACAGCCTCATTTCAGAATCTGTACAGTATATGCCCGCTCCAACTCCTCCTTCCATCTTGGAGCCGTCGGTGTATATATTGAAGTGTAGAGCATGGTCCTGATCTGTTTTCCAGTCGTCTGGTCCCATGAATGTAATTGTTTTGTAAGGTATCCCTCACAAGCCCCTGTATATTTTGTAAATAATTAGTTAAGGTTAGCATTTAAGTTAGTATTTAAGAGACATGGCAAAGTCCCACGAAGGGCATCTGTAAATAGCTAGGAGTTAGACAACAACCACCGCCAGTCAGCAACATCGACATCACCAGCGCCAGAGAGAGAGAGAGCGAAGAGCATGGCAACAACGGGAGAACGGCAACCCGAAAGCACAAGAGAGCGCCGATCGGGAAGCATGCATGTCAGAAAGAGACAACGAGAATGCACGCCGCAGCAGAGCCCGAAGCTACTGCGTGGAAACGCCGGCAAAGCTAGGGCAAGAGAAACTTCGCTTCTGGCCGATCATTCTCTTCTTTCGGCGAGCTTGGAGGCGGGAAAAACAAATGCCAAATACCGACGGGATTTTGCCAGAGGCCAAACGGTCATGGTGTCCAGCACCCGAGGCTAGAAGGGTGAGCCGGCCAAGCGGCCTCCCGCGGCATGGGAGCCGGAGGTGCGGACTTATGTAGGGAAAACTAGAATAGGGACGAGAACGCTGAACAATAAAACTCAGATTTAAACCGACGAAAACTTTCGCCAATCTTGGGCAGCTCTTCTCCATCCGCCTTTCCCTTTCTCCCATCTCTCCGAGCGATAACCGGGACGCGGCGACGCGCTCGGCCACCGTTTTCCCCTCTCCCCCACTCCCCTCTCTCGGATCGGGGGCACCGGCACCATGGTAAACAGGGCCGGTTCCCAGTTTCGAGACTCCGCTCCGGGATCGGGAAGGCCGAGACGCGGGCGACGCGCCCAGCCATCTCTGCCCGGACATCTTTACTGGCGAGGCCAGCAGCCGCGGCACCATGGTAAACAGGGCCGGGTACCTGGCCACGCCTCAGAGGGCCCCCCCCGCCGGAGCCCTGGCCAACGGGACCGGCCGGCCGCTCGAGCCGCCCCTCCCGCCACGGCAGTCCCGCCACATGGTCGACGTGGGCGGGATTGTTTTCCCCAAGAAAAGCCTGGATCCTGGATCCCAAGTGCCGCCCTACACGGACCACCCCTTTCCCCGAATTATTTCCCTAAAATAAACCCGCGCTTCCACCAGCGCATCCCCGTTTTCCTGCCTGTCTCAATATATAAATAATGGGAGGACTTCTGAGCCGCTGAGGCTATCCCAGCCTTAGATCGCTTCCTCACAGTTTTTACATCCGGGCACGTTCTGGTAACCATGTAGTGAGATATACTGCTCATGTCTCGAACAATTGAACTATGCCCGAATCCTTTTAGGGACATATTTCCTGATGCAACTAGGCGTTGTGCCGCCTTTCCTGGAATAAGTTGCGCGTGGATGTCTAGGGGATCAACACCTATTATAGTTTCGAGTGCTTTTGTGGGGGTTGACATCAGCGCCCCTGTTATGCAGAGCAGTGCCTGCCACTGAGTTCTCTCCATTTTTTTTTTTTTTTTTTGTAATTCAATTTATTTGTATCGTAATTGGCTACAATCAATTTAACTTATGTCTATTATTTTATAACAATTTGTACATAAGGGGATATGGCTTTTTCAATTATTTAGCTTGACAATCTGTTTTTAATTTAAAAAAGGCTACGGGACAGCAGCTGCCCGAAAGTAAACCTCCGGAGTCTTCTCCTGGAAGTGACTAGGCGCGTGTTTCTTGCTAACTGAGTTCTCTCCATAAGCTTGTAATAAGTCATAAGTCCATGGCCTGCCACCATACTAATAGCCTTATTCCACTGCTACATTTTTCTAAATTTTTGGGGTATTGTCCGTATTTTTTCATACAAAATAAATGAGGTCATTCAAAAAAAATGTTCCATACATTTTCGGTATTTTTGTTAAAAATACCAAAAATTTAAGCTCCGATACCTTTTACGCACTCTTCTACCTTCTTCTGTGTAAATAAAATCACGAGGCAAGTCCTTTGGGGCAAACACTCTGTAAAACTCCACGCAGAACTCGTGTAAAATCTTTTCTACCATCGAGGAGAACACTCCAAAAGCCTTCCAAGTCTGCGGTTCTCCGCAAAAGATTCCAGAGTATACAAGGTGATATCAATACGCTTATCTTATGGTAAAGCGTTCCTAAAATTGGTATCCTTTTTCTTAAGCCCCTGTAGTTCACCCACAAACTTATCAAATGTACTCTCTCCGTGCATCGTAATTTTGAGGCACGCCTTGTTCCCAAAAACAACCATAACACTTCTGTAATATAGATGCAGTATTCGTCATGGTTTATTATTCTTTGTTACTGACAAACTCTCAGATTCACGGGGATTGGCGCAGATCTTTATGTATGTGGAGGCAATGGGTCCTCCTCGGCAATCACATTGTATACCGTCATGAGATCCTCTTCCCCATCTTCCAAACTGGCCAGTGTCACGATAGCATTGAGTAGAACCCGCTGATAGTGGCTTTTTCTTCAATCTCACTCATTTTGTTCAATATTTTCCTTATTTATATTTGACATGTCAGACTTCAAATAAACAAGGAATGTAGCCGAATGTAATAGCCTATTTACACTATCGTGCGTTACCTATCGATATCGAAGGAAACGCAATAACGTAGAATGTGTGTTTCTATTGCGTTATCGCGTCTGTTTTTGACAGCAATTCGAACAACGACGAAAGCCTGATATTATCAGCCATGGAACACAATAGAGAAACCATGATGAAGGCCATGGATTTGTCTGCGATGTCTTTTTCTTTGGAGAAGCGACTTGGGATTGTCTCGTACTGCTTGGAATCTTCTACGGAATACCGCACTATAACGAGTCTCTGGCGCACCCAATAATATACAGGATTTTGGTTGCGAGTATCCACCAGGATCCCTCACCAATAAGTGAATAACAATATCCATTAAAGAATTTGATGATATTGGAGGCAACCTGCTCAAGAAACTTGGATAGGAAATACAAACGAAAGCGCTGAACGCATTGGGCACGCCTGGGTCTAAATGTTCTTTGTGGAACCATTATTAAATAATTATTTTGTACATTAATTTTAAAATATGTTTTTATTAAAAAAAATGGTTTTTACGCGGTTTTTTAAAACGCCATATTGCGATTCTTGAAAGAGGTCCATCCAAGCGGTCGGCTAGCATCGATCCCAATTTGAATTATATTTTATCTTTCTGTATATGTGGGAGTTCTTCAGAACTCACTGAATTCTCTCATATTCTTTTTCCACAGATCCAGAAGTGCCGACCAGAAGTCCCCAAGAGTGCACTGCTCAAACAGTCAGTTACTAGGTTTTGATTTTTATTTTGTGGTGAAACTTGTACGATAGTCCGAATATAGAGTTGTTATCGAAATACTCAGGTGTTATCGACACAAACGTAACTTGAACGCAACTTGGACGCAACTTTTTCCCACCTCTAGGCCCCTATACAAAACCTATGTAAAAAAAACTACGTTTGCTCTGAGACGCAAAAACGCAAAAACGCAGCCTAGTGTAAATGGGGGCCTAAATGTAGCAATGGAATCACCCCAACATTCAAAATGTTGAAATATGTAGCAGTGGAATAAGGCTATAAGACTCCATACATCAGTGTTGGACGCACCACCCAGATGTAAATCCAGTGCATTAGAGCGGGTGAAAGGCCCCATGTGCTGCTAAGCATCTTCTTGTATGCATATAGCGCTATTGTGGCCTTCTTTGTTCTCTCTAGTACATTGGGCTTCCATGCCAGCTTGCTGTCTAGTACAATGCCGAGGTATTTGTCTTGTGTTTTAGAGGTCAGCCTGGTTGTGTTAATTTTCGGGAAAACCTATAGCGGCACCTTGTATCTCTTCGTGAAGAGAATGAGGTCCGTCTTTTCCGCGTTGATACTGAGTCCTAACTTCTTCGCCCACTCACATATTTCCCTGAGTGTTTATTCCATAATCGAACTTAGGGTCGATGGACAGACTCCCGTGATAGTTATGCTTATGTCGTCAGCATTGGCTGTTACCTTTGGGCTCATTCTTTCGAATCTCTTGATCTTCTTCCGGAGTCTAGCCGTTTTTGGGGCCGTCTCGATATTGGAGCAGAAGTTTCTCCACGAGCTTCTTTGTGCCCTGCGTATTTCCTTCTTGTAATCCCTAAGTAGGATTTTGTATTCCTCATCAATTACATCCTCTTTCGCCTCTTTGGCGATTTTGAAGAATTCTTTGAGGTTATTGCGCAGGAGCGAAAGATAACTGTTCCACCAGGGTGGTCTGGTCCTCTTTCTAGCTCTAGAAGTTAAGCATGCTGCGCGTTGCGCATCTAGTAGTTCCTTGGAGAGGGTCTCTAGGGACTTTTCTATGTCTTCAGCGGATTTTACTAGGTCCGGGCCAGTCGCGAGTCGTGTTGAGATTGTCTTCCTAAACTTTCCCCAGTTAGTGCTCCGGGGGTTCCTAAAGACGGTTGGTTTGGGAGAATGGTTTAAATCGCATTGGAATTGTATGTACTTATGATCTGAGAAGGATGGTCTCTCAAGGACTCTCCATTCTGATACCATTGTACATTGTCCCTTTGTGAGTGTTAAGTCTAGCACGTTCGAGGAGGTGGGACCTACGAAGGTATGCTCCTCCCCTACGTTCGCTATACATATGTTAGTGGATAGTAAAAAGGCTAGGAGTGACTCACCTCTGTCGTTTATGTTGGGGGCTTCCCCACACGCAGTAGGAAGCTGCCAGAAGGCGCTTCTTCTTGCTTTCAAGCATTATCACAGTCAGGTCATCCGTGCTGTAATGAGACATAAGGTTAGCGAAGAGACCATTCCGTAGGAGTACCGCGGTTCTGTTCCTGCTTACCGTAGTGAGTAAAACGTGTGGTATGATGAGGACTTTGCTCGAGGTAATCCACGGCTTCTGGACCAAAGCTATGTCGACGGACCCTTGCTGAATGACAATCAGGAGTTCTGCCGACGCAACTTTACTTTTATGGAGGTTGAGCTGCAGTACCTCAAAGTCATCAGCTCGGGACGGGTTGACTATAGTTGTCAGATCACCGTCCTCCTCCTCCTCCTCTGAGACGTCAAGCGTCATCTCATGGGCGGCGTCGACGATGGAGTCCAGACCTAGATCCCTCTGCACCTCGCCTGTTTGCAGGGTGTGAGCATCGTTGTCCCCCAAGTGGCGCACTGGCCGCTTGCTCGCCGGAGCCTCGTTAGTGGCGCTCTCATTTCCTCCACTTTGTTGGCGAATCCGCCCTTTGAGAACATATGTGGGATATTGGCGTATTGTAGCCTGCCCTCTTCAATCTTCTGCTCGGCCCAGGCTAGCTTTGCCTTCTCTTGGGAGATGTTAGCTTTAGCCCGAAGCCGGCTTTTGATAGTGATGGCAGCCTTATACTGGGCCTTCGCGTTCCTCTCCTCGCTTGACCATTTTGGCCCGTCCCTACGCGGGGAGTTGGTGCCTGGTTCCTCCTCGAGAGTGAGTTGCACGCTCTCCAGGCCCGTGTCTATATCGACGGCGGCACCTGTGCGGCATAGTTTGCTCTGAGTCGTTTTTGTGGCAGTAGCAGTACAACTAGCTCGACCTGCTCCAGTCTTGATAGAGGTGCGGTTTCTTGCGACACGCAGAGAGGATTGCTCCCCTCCGTGCCCGCAGGTGGTAGCAGTCACGCTTCCCACCGACGTTTGGGCTAACATCCCAGCCCCGGTTGACTCCTTCTTCCCACTCATTATGGCGTATTTTTCCGGGGAAAACTTGCGTTTTATGCCTTCCGGCAGGCATAGCTTATGGTTTATTTCCTCCGGCTTTTTGGGCGGAAGGAATTGAACCGTTGCCTTAGCTAGACACTGTATTACCGCGGAGGGAGCAAGCAGCAGTTGTACGGGATAAAACAGTGTCCATTGCCCAGTCGACGCATTAGTGGAGGGTTCAAATGGAGGGATTTCGGCAGCCCTTAACTGGAAGAATTCATTTATTATTCCTCTCCACAAAAAGGCAGCAAATCGGATCCTAGTATCTATAGAGAAATCTCTAAGTTTTCGGCAATCCAAAACTCTTCTAGCATGTAATAATTCCTCACTTGCATTTTTTATGCAGATCTGTAATTTCTATATATTCTAAATTTTTTGGGACTTACCTTATTTCTTATTAGGGGTTTCCAACGGAACTTTTAAACCGATTTGATTTACACGGTTTTTGGTAAAGCTTTGGAATTAAAAGGTTATGTTTAAGAATGCTCTATCCAATTTCCTTAGAGTCACATTTAACGTCAAACAAGGCAGCAATCTTGGCCCACTTCTCTTTACATTATTCATCAATAATTTTCCGCTAGTTCTTACCAACTCTAAACTACTTATGTACGCTGACAATGTTAAACTATGCCTGCAGTATAAGGACAGCTCATGCCAGTCAGACTTACAATCGGATCTAAATAAGTTTCAAGCATGGAGTCGTGCTAACTTATTACATATTAACAGCTCCAAATGCAAGCTGATTACATTTTCACGTGTCACTCTCCAGTATGAAACATATAATATTTGCCTTCCGTCTAGGGCCTAAGCTTTCGTTTTCAGAACATATTTCGTGCATGGTTAACAAGGCCAAAGGCATGCTTGGATTATTAAAAGGTGGTCGAAGGAATACGATTCCCCTTATGTAACGAAGGCTCTCTTTACTTAGTTAGTTCGTCCTATTTTGGAGTATGGTTCTTGCGTTTGGAGTCCTCAATTTGGAGTTAATATTAACCGCATTAAATCTATTAAAAAAAAACGTTCTGATTTTCGCCTACGTGGCTTAACCTGGGATGCCTACCTGCGATTACCGTCTTACTCTAGTAGACTTCTATTAATTAACCTACCTCCCTCGCTAACCATAGGACTTGCTTGGACAGCACAACTTCCACTTTCCTTAACTAACATCTATGTATAACCTTTATCTCCCTAGCAAGAAATCACTGTAGAAGGGAGTTGAGGAACAAGAACATTTTAGGGTCTGATGTGCATTATGTGTAAACTGTACTGCTAGAATTAGCTCGTAATTTTTGTAAATTTCCTCGTACTTTCCTATATTTTCCTTCTTACGCGTCTATCTAGAACGCGATCGGGCCGTCCATCACACGACACCCCTCGGTCGGTTGGGCGGGAGGTGGGCGACGGAATTATGATTTGAGTCAAGCTTAAAGAAGGATGGCGAAGAGGGGGTAAACTCGCAGAGGGCGAAAGAGAGCTTTATTATGCTCCCGTCAGCGCACTAGACTAGACATACGAGACTCGTACACTAGACTTCTTCACTCAGTGCACTATGGTCCAGAATTCGATTTTTTTGGCATAAACTCCAAATTTTTATGTCAATATATCGTCCTTAAGCAATTATTTTCTAAAAGTAAATTGATCATACAAATTAAAAACAAAAACAAAAACAACCGAAAGCTTCTCTTAAGCTTTTTATGAATTTTCAAAGTTCAAATTTGCGCGATTTTTTTGTTTACTTTGGCATATCACACAAGGTTTACTACGCACCCAAAAATTTAAGTAAAATATTTAAATTAAAGGTAAAGGCATCTAATTTTTAATGTATATAGAATATAAATGTTTTTTTGTAGAATTTTAGTGCCGTGTAGCGTCTTAGTTATGTGATTTTATAGGAAAAAATTAACTATGTCCTCTGTCTTTAATGGAGTATAACTAACCACCTGACACTTCCTGACAAAAGTTAAAAACGTAAGTTTGTAGGTTTAACCTTTGTTTTTGATGGCTATGTAATATCTTTTGCTCATTTTTGCTCCTTTTCTGATAAATCGATAATACATAGGCAAGTCCCAGTTCTGGTAAAGCGACATTTTCGATGAATAAATATGTAATATAGAATTACAGGAACAACAAGATTAATCATTCTAAAAATTTGTATATAATATAGATCTCAGAAAAAGTTAATAAAGTTAAGTTTTTGTAGGGCCGTCAGCCAGCGGGCGGACAGGGGGAATAACGGGTGAGAAATCACCTGCCGTAACTGTTCGCACCGTTGGAAGTGCGACTATACTCTCCCCGTGAGGGCGGCTGGAAGCAGGTCCCAGTACGGTCATGTCTCTGCTGAGGATGCTGACGAATGGTAGTCGGGCGGGGAGAAGAAAACTCCTGCCCAAAAAATTACCCCAATCCAAGGTGGAACAGCATATGCCGAGGGATGCGTGTCCGGGGGTGCTTGGACATTAGTATGCGGACTCTGGTGGACCGGCCGACCCATCAGTTTTAATTAGGCTTACCACGGTATGCGGGCTCTACCGTGGCGGACCATCCCCTACCCAGCATACTCGTGGGACCAAAAACATGAACTCAAACAAAACAACCAAGCAAAACATAGGTGATCGCCAAACCTCAAGGGCGAAAGGGGGTATCCCCCCGCTAAAAACACTTCGAAGACGCCTTGCGGTCGAGTGTGTGTCAAAAAGGAGGAGGAGAGCTCTTTAGAGCGCCTTCATCCGGGGGCCGGAGCCAGCGGAAAGGGCGAACCGATGGGCCCGCCGAGCGGCGTGATCGGGGGCAAGTCCCTCGACGTCACCGCAGGCGGCTCCAGAGGCAACCCCAATCCGGGAAGCACGGCCCAGCAACAGCAGAGGAAAAGGCCGCTCTATCATGAGCGCAGAAGGGCGGCCTTTATCCTCGCGAGAGCCAATCCAGCCATGGAGGCGGACCCAGAACAGGCGGGTCTCATAAAGTGGGCGAGAGGTGTCCTGCCAGACTTCAAGCCTGAGAAGGCGGGAAGGGCAGTAGCCCCCAGCTCCCACTCAACTAGCGCGAACGCGGGCAAAAGCGCTGCCAAACGCCAGCGCTCATCGGAGGTGCAACCACCGCAGCCGAAGCGGACCAAGGTGCAGCCACAGCGGTCCTTCGCCGAGGTGACCAAGGGCAAGATCCTGATTGGAGTGGTGGATGAGGGCTCCAGTGACGGACAGATCCCGAGGGACCAATGGCGCTGGATCGTTGGCGAGCTGCACAACAGGTTCGTGGAGGAGCTGTTGGAGTCGGGTGGTGCACTGCCTCGGTGCGAAGATGCCGGATGGCACCGGGGTGGCGTGAAGGTGATCGCGTGCAAGGCACGGCCTCCGTCACCTTCTACAAGCGGGCGATCGCAGGACTGGGTGAGGTATACCCCGGTGCGAAGCTCGTCGTCGTAGACTGGGACAAGATCCCCAGCAAACCGAGGGCCAGGGCGTGGCTGTCCCACAAGCCGGCGGAGCCGGAGAAAATACTCAAGCTCTTGCAGCTGAGTAACCCCGACATCCCCTCCTCTGATTGGCGAGTCGCCAAGGTCGAGGAGGCCGTTGGTCCGAGGCGCCAGGTTGTCCTGACTCTAAATGAGGGGACAGTCGAGGTGCTGAGGAATAACGGGGGGCTTCTCCGGTACGGCTTCGACAGCGTGGCCGTCCGCGTATACAAGGCCGACGCCAAGGCGGGCCAAAAGGAGGAGGACCTCGATATAGAGGAGCCTCATATCGAGGAGGCGCCAGGATTGTCCGATGAAGAGGACATTCTGGAGGGCTACGTCTCCGATGGAAGCGAACTGGCGAGGGGCCTTCGCGAAGTTGGGATGTCCGAGGAGGAGGACGGGCTGAACGAGCCGACCTCGGACGCCGACATTACTGTGGTGGAGGTCAAGAAGCAGAGTGTCTCTGACATTCCTGCAGATAAACCTCCACCACAGTAAGGCAGCTTCCGCTGCTCTACTCGACCACCTGGCGGAAGGTGGCACCGACGCTGTCCTCATACAGGAGCCCTGGATCTGTGGCGACAGAATCCTGGGGCTGAGGGCAGCTGGCTATAGGCTGTACGCGGCCACTACAACAGGTAAAACGCGAGCCTGCATACTCGCTAAGAAGGACTTAACCCTTTTTATGCTTCCTATTTTCAGCAATGAAGACTTCCTAACAGCATGTCTAGAGGGACCAAATGGATCCCTCCGGATATGCTCCGCATACCTGGGGCACGATCATGACCCCGTCCCCCCAACCCTGAGGCAAGTCACCGAGGACAGCAAAAAGCTGGGCGTGGACTTGATCATCGGGTGCGACGCCAATGCCCATCACCATCAGTGGGGCAGCACTGACACCAACGACAGGGGTGAGTCTCTTTTTGATTTTGTCCTTGCATCCAATTTACTGGTGGGAAACTCGGGGAACGAACCCACCTTCATCATCAAAAACCGCAGGGAGGTACTAGATATCACCCTTCTCTCTGAATCTCTTAGGGATACTTTAAAGTCGTGGAGGGTGATGGAGAAACACTCCTTCTCCGACCACAGGTACATCCAATTCACGCTGGGCTTCGATAGATTCAACCCGGTCACTTTTCGGAACCCCCGAAGGACTGACTGGGTGAAATATAGATCCCAGTTGAATAAGATCCTAAAACCCCCTCCAACCCCAACCAACCTGGACTACAGTCCAGAGGGGTTGGAGTGCCTTGTTAAAACCTTTACCGATGCTTGTAGCACGGCTCTGGATAGGTCCTGTCCCCGTAGTAGGAATGGGGGAAAGACTGGGAAAAAGCCACCGTGGTGGTGCAAAGAATTAGGTAGCCTCAAGAAGACCACGAGGCAATCCTTCAACCAAGCCAAGAGCGACAATACGGACGCATCGTGGCGCTTATACAAAACAAATTTGGCCCTATACAACAGGGAATTAAGAAAGACCAAGAGAAGGGCCTGGTCCGACTTTTGCTCAGGAATCCAGGACTACTCAGAGGCGTCTAGGCTGCGGAAGGTCCTATCGACGACGCCCACCAACCCGGGCTTTGTCAAGCGTCCTGATGACAGCTGGACGACCTCTAGTGAGGAAACTCTCGGAGTTCTCCTGGATGCTCACTTTCCTGCTAGCTCGTCTCAGAGCAGTCCGCCTAACCCCCCGACACGGCGGGGTCCGTCCGAAATGGACTACCTTCTTAGTGATAGGAACATCAAATGGGCAATAAACAGTTTTAGCCCATATAAATCCCCTGGGGTGGACGGCATCATACCTGCACAGCTCAGCTATGCAGCCGAGCTATCCACTCCCTGGCTTCGTCTGATCTTCTCGATCATCCTCGATACAGGGGTCATCCCGAGCGGTTGGCTCCGCTCAAAAGTTGTCTTCATCCCCAAGGCAGGCAAGCCATCGCATTGCACGCCTAAGGATTATAGGCCGATAAGCCTCTCCTCGTTTCTACTCAAGACGCTGGAGAGACTCATCAGTCTGCATCTCAGAACTAATATTCCCCAATCATCCATATCAGGATCTCAACACGCGTACAGGAGGGGCAGGTCGACAGAGACAGCACTCCATTCGCTTACCACTATCATAGAAAAATCGCTCCACGAAAAGGAGTTCACACTCGTCGCCTTCTTGGATATAGAGGGCGCTTTCAACAACATCCTTCCAGGCTCAATCACATCAGCACTGACTAGGCTGGGGATTGATCAACACTCGGTGGGTCTCATTGACCGGATCTTGCGCAGCAGAACGGTGGAGGCAACACTGGGGGGGGTCAACCATCTCCAGACAAGTCAACAGAGGCACACCTCAGGGCGGAGTCCTCTCCCCTCTCCTATGGAATGTGGCGGTCAATGAACTGCTTCAGGGCATAGAAGAGGGCGGCTGTCGTGTCGTGGCCTACGCGGATGATGTCGCCTTGGCGTTTACGGGAAGATTCCCGCAGACACTCTGTGACAGGATGAGCGAAAGTCTTCGGGTTCTGACGGACTGGACCGCAGGGTCTGGTCTGGGGGTAAACCCAGCGAAGACTGAACTAGTCCTTTTTACCAGGAAATACAAAATCCCCAATATGATACCCCCTAAACTCTGCGGGGCACCTCTCACCCTTAAAAATCAGGCCAAGTATCTAGGTCTTATCCTGGACAGGAAGCTCGATTGGTCCCTTAACACGGACGAGAGGGCCAAAAAGGCCACAATCGCGCTCTACACCTGCCGCAAGGCTATCGGGCTAAAATGGGGAATGACCCCAAAAATAGTCCGTTGGCTGTACACGGCTATCATTCGCCCGATACTCCTCTATGGAGTGGCAATCTGGTGGCCAGCTATAAAGCGGTCCACCTGCCTGGGCAAGTTAAGAAAAGTTCAGCGCATGGCTGAGATCTGTATGACAGGCAGCCTGCGCACAACTCCGGGAGACGCCTTGGACGTTCTCCTGGACATCCTCCCAATTGAACTAATGGGAGAGATGACCGCGTTACTCTCGGCATTAAGGCTGAAGGGCGCGGGTCTGTGGAGAAGACTGAGTTTCGGACACACGAACCTCGGCTCTGCTCCACACCTTACTGAGGGAAACACTGATTACTGTGTCCCCACTGAACACCCCATCACACCCTTCCAGGTTCACATCCCCGATAGAACGGAATGGAACCTTGGACCCCCTGGACCCCTAGGGTCCCTTCACATCTACACGGATGGCTCAAAACTGGACGGCCGGGTGGGAGGAGGTATATACTCTGAACACCTGGGATTAAACGTCTCGTTTAGGCTACCCGACCACTGCAGCGTCTTTCAGGCGGAAGTTTACGCCATCAAAGAAGCCCTTGATCAGCTCCCCCAACTAAGGGCAGAGCTCCCTTATGCATTTTCTCTGACAGTCAGGCCGCCCTGAAGTCACTCGAATCCATTTCTTCCAACTCGAAGACCATCAACGACTGCCGCAGATCTCTTCACGAGATGGCGGAGCAGTACGACCTCCACCTCATCTGGGTCCCAGGACATAGGGACATCGAGGGCAACTGCGCTGCCGATGAGCTGGCCCGGCAGGGTACAACCTCCCCTCTTCAGCCAGAGAGGGAGTCAGTTGACATGCCCTTGGCCACTCGCAGACTACTCTGTAGGGAGTACTTCCACCTCCTCGCGGACAGGAAATGGGAAAACCTCATCACCTGCCGCCACTCTAGAATGATCTGGCCACGCCGTTCAGCGAAGCGCTCAAAGGAGCTATTATCACTAAGCAGGGAAAGCTGCGCCCTGGCCGTTAGGGCTCTTACTGGTCACTGGCTGCTTGGAACACATGCGTCCAGGCTGTCGGTGCACCATGGTGACTTCTGTAGAAGCTGTAGGGATGAGGAGGAAGAGGAGACCGTCCTCCACCTCCTCTGCCACTGTCCGGCCCTAAGCAGAGCTATGCGAGACATCACCGAGGCAGATAATCCGATTCATCCAAGGATCGGGTTGGTCCTCTCTTACGTAGTACTGGTCATCGGCCCATGAGTACCTGCATCGGACGGGGACCTAAGCCTATGCGGCATCACAAGGAGCCTCCTCAGGCTCAAGTGGATGGTCCGGCTCTCTGAGCCGGCCATCACCGCCCTAACCTAACCTAACCTAAGTTTTTGTAATTAGTAAAAAAAAAAATATAAAATTTGGTTTAATTCCGAAGTCATTCCAGTAGCTTGTATGGGAGGCGAAAAGGGGGCGTGGTCACATTGACCCCAAATTTTTTTTACAAACTTGTTATAATGTAACAACAAAATGTACAAAGTTTCAAGTCTGTAGCTTTATTTTTAGAGTTTATGCCAAAAAAATCGAATTCTGGACCATAGTGCAGTGGCTAAATTCAGACTCAAATATAACAACGTAGTTAGCACTAATATTTTATTGAACATTAATTCTTAAAGGTATTTAATTATTAAAGCAATAACAATCAGATTTTGTCGGCTTACTTTAATGTAAATCCTTGTTATACCCTTGCAGGGTCTTATAATTTTAGTCAGAAGTTTGTAACGCAGTGAAGGAGACATTTCCGATTCTATAAAGTGTATATATTTTTTTTTTTTTTTTTTTTATGCTTTGCTTTTATTTATTGAATCTTCTCATTTATGAGACTAACAATAAGTGTATCAAATCTTATACTATAACCTAACTAGGAGTCATGAAGACTGACAAGTTATGGCTGGGTTGGAAGGTCTGTACGTTGCAGGCGGGTTCGGCTGGAGGCCCGAGTCAAGACCCTTGCTAAAGGATTTGGGTGGACAGAGAGTTTTTCATTGGTTACGAATATACCATGGTGCCCCAGTGATAGTTCGCAGGATCTTTGATTGGGCTCGCTGTATGATGTCTATGTTGGTTCTGCTCGCGTTCCCCCACAGCTGGGAGCCATACGTCCAGATTGGCTTAAGAGTGGAGTTGTAGAGCAGGACCTTGTAGTCCAGACACAAGGGCGATTGTGAGTTTATAATCCAGTTGAGGCTGCTGGCTTTCAGTTTTAGGTGCAGTTTCTTGCATTCGATATGTCTACGCCATGTTAGACGTCTGTCGAGGTGGATGCCGAGATACGTTACTTCATTAACTTGGGGGATCTGCGTGCTATTCATACAGAGCGGAGGGCAAGTTTGTCTGTTAAGGGTAAACGTTATGTGTTTACACTTTTGTTCGTTTATTTTAATACGCCAGTCAGATAGCCACTTCTCGACTACCACGAGGTGGTTGGCGAGTTGGGTTGTTGCACGGACTGGGCATCTGGAGCGGCTAAGGATCGCAGTGTCGTCGGCGAAGGTGGATGTTGTTAGTCGGTCGCTCGTGGGAATATCTGCTGTGTAGAGGACGAATAAAGTTGGCCCAAGTGCGCTACCTTGTGGGACCCCAGCTTCGATAGTGTAGCTGTCGGAGATTGTTGTGTTACATCTTACTGCGAAGGCTCTATTGTAGAGATAGGATTCAAGGAGTTTATGAGTGTACCCGGGCAAGTGTGTTTTAATTTTATGCATGAGACCTTTGAGCCAGACGCGGTCGAATGCTTGAGATACGTCGAGGAATATCGCGCTGCAATATTCCCTATGTTCGAAGGCTGTGCGAATTTCTGATGTTATTCTGTTTACTTGCTCTATAGTTCCGTGTTTTTCTCTGAAGCCAAATTGATGGGCTGGGATAATGTTGTGGGCTCCCATATATGGTATTATGCGCGTTAGAAGGCATTTTTCGAATAATTTGGACAAGCATGATAATAAACTTATTGGTCTGTAAGATGACGGAATCGTGTGATCTTTTCCGGGCTTCGGTATCATTATAATAATTGATTTTTTCCATTTCCTTGGATAGTAGGCGAGACTTATGATTCCATTGAAGAGTTTACAGATGACCTCAATAGCACAGTACGTAAGTTCCATTATCATTTTTGGAGTTATTAGGTCACCGCCTGGAGCCTTTTTTGGTTTTAGCTCCCTGATGACTTTTGTGATCTCGTTCGGCTGAAATGTAGTTGGCGTGGATTCAGTTTTGAGGTGGATTTGCGGGGGAACATAATCATTAGCTGCGGGGTTCGGCTGGAAGACGCCTCTGAGATGTAAGGCAAATGATTCGGCTCTATCTTTGCCGCTGCGGGCCCAGCACCCTGAGGAATTCCTTATAGGGGTGACGGTTTGAATTGGAGAGCTTAGATTTGGGTGAGCCCTCCACAAGGGATGCTTTGTACTAGTTGGCGAGAGTTTTCCAATATATTTAAGTTGTTCATTTTCAGCTTCTTGCTTCAGGGCCCGGTTAAGATTGCGGGTGGCTTCAGTAAGACGTTGCTTTGAGCATGGCGATCTGCTGGTTTGCCACGCTCGTCGCAGACGCCTCTTTTCCTGAACCAGCTGTTCGATTTGCCGGTTGGTTTTGAACTTCTTAAATTCCCCATCTTTCCGTATAGGGGTTGAAATCCTGGCTGCTGTGACGAGTACCTCTTCCAGGGCGGAGGAGGAGCAGTCGATGTCCGCTTCGATATTTAGTTGGGGAGTTAGCTCAATGTGGGAACTCACATACTTTCTGTATTTCATCCAGTTAGTGTTGTGCGACGTCAGCCTGTAGGGGTGGTCCGCAATTTCTGGGCTTTGAAGAAGGCTTATCAACAAAGGCGAGTGGTCAGATGAGAGATCCGGTAGTGCTATGGCGCTTATTAGATTGCGTGGGATGTTTTTTGTCACCGCGAAATCAATTAGATCTGGGATCTTTTTTGGGTCTGCAGGCCAATATGTAGGGCTACCAGGAGAAACGTTGTCCAGTTTATTGCTCACCTTTATAAGTGCATTATACAGTTGCCTTCCCTTGGGAGTCACTAGGCGTGATCCCCAGTGCGTGTGTTTGGCGTTGTAGTCTCCTGCTGCTATGAAGCGATCCCCCAGAGTGTTGTAGAAGTCCATGAATTGACCTTCAGAGATGTTAAATCGAGGTGGGCAGTAGACAGCGGCAATGCAAAGGTTTCCGTTTCCTGAGTTCACTTTTATGGACGTGGCTTGCAGGTAATTTGTTGCAAACCTTTGATGAAAGTGATGTTTGATGCGTTCTCTGATTAAGATGCCCGTTCCGCCGTGGGCCTTGCCATCCGGATGATCTGTGCGGTAAAAGGTATAACCTCTTATGTGGAAGTTATATCTCCCTGTGAGGTGCGTTTCAACCAGCAGCATGGCGTCGATGTGATTTACGTTTAGGAATTGAGTTATTTCAAGTTTATGCCGTGAAATGCCGTTGGCATTCCACATGGATATACGTAGGTTAGTCATTTATTTTTTGGACTGTTGTGCTACAAGCAACTGAATTACCATGTTCTGGTTCTGAACAAGGGTTTGCATGGTTGTTTTCATGAATGACATAAGTTCCATCATACTTTGTTGCATGGTGAACATCATAGATTCCAATTTGCTTTGCGGCTGCCCTGGAACCTGCTGAGCATTTTCTGAGTGAGGCTGGGGTGGATTTTCCATACCTGTTCTTAGTGCTTCGGCGTAGGAGATTCCCTTGGTTGTATTTAGCTGCCCAAATGATGATCTGGCTGCTTTGGCGAAAAATACATCTGGCGTACTTTTTGAGTTGTAATACACATTTTGTGTATGTTGTTGGTGCGTAGCTGTCGCTCGTCGCATGCGACTCTTCAGCTCCTTGTAGACCGCACAGCCTCTGTAGTTTGCCGAATGGTTTCCTCCACAGTTGCCACATTTTTTCATTTGGGGGTCTTCTTTGTTTGCGGGGCAGTTTACGGAGTTGTGGAAGTCTCCGCAGACTACGCAGACCGTCCGAAGTGTGCAGTATGTCTTTGTGTGTCCATACTGCTGGCAGTTTGTGCATTGAACAGAGCCGTTGCGTTTGTGGGGTTCTTCCACGGTGATTCTTCGATGCAGTAAGAGCTGCAGCTTGTAGATCGGGTGCACTTCGTTTTTCTTTAAGGCTTTGCTATCTGGTTCAAGCTCGACCTTGAAAAGTGGTTGTGGTTTTTTGTTTCTGTTAACAATATTGCTAACATTTTTGGCACAGAAGCCCCTGGCCTTAAGGTCTTCTTGAATTTCAGAGGGGGTGACGTCAGGTTCTATACCTTTTAGCACAACTTGCAGTCCCTTGCTGCTTTTTAGTTGATAGGTCTAAAAGTTCTTTTTTGTGTCTTCCAGGTACTTAGACACAGCTCGGAAGTGTTCTTCGGACTTCGTTTGAACCTTTGTTTCGTGTATGTTCCCTTTAATAAGCGGAACAACATGGAAATTCTCGTCCCCGACCAGCGCAACAATTTTGTTGACCAGGGCGCTTGAACTTTTTTCCCTTTTATAAATAGGTGGGGGCTTTGGTTTCCTTTGGGTCTCCTGCTCCAACTCTGGTTGGTTGGAAATTCTCGTCCCCGACCAGCGCAACAATTTTGTTGACCAGGGCGCTTGAACTTTTTTCCCTTTTATAAATAGGTGGGGGCTTTGGTTTCCTTTGGGTCTCCTGCTCCAACTCTGGTTGGTTGGAAATTCTCGTCCCCGACCAGCGCAACAATTTTGTTGACCAGGGCGCTTGAACTTTTTTCCCTTTTATAAATAGGTGGGGGCTTTGGTTTCCTTTGGGTCTCCTGCCCCAACTCTGGTTGGTTGTTGTCCGCCTCTCCTAAGATGGAGAAACGGTTTTCATTGGAGCTCCTCGTTTTGTTGGTTCGGTTGATCTTTGGTTTGTTACCAACCGTGTTGAGTGGACTAAGCTTGCGCTTAATCTGGATGTAGCGGTCCATACCGGTCTGTATAGCCGGGACCGGTTGTTGCTTATCGGAGCTAACTGTTTTTGTTGGCATTTTATTTTGTTCTGCAGCCGTTGGGACCGGACTCGCAATATTGGAAGTTGGTTTAATTATTGGTGGTGATTTTGCTGCGACTGCAGTAATTGTCGCACTGCTTGTTGTTGGAGCGTCATTCAGCGAAGCCGGCGGTGGTGGGGTTTGGCATTGGTAACTCCACAATGCGGGAGTTGGGGTGAGCAGAGAGGGTGAGCAAGAGCTGGCTCTCTTGCTGTCGACGGTCAGTAGAGTCGAGTGGCTCTTTGTCGATTTCTGATTTTGATCTATATCGCTAGTTGAGAAATAAGAGTAGCAAGCATTTCTTGGGTTGACGGAGCTTCTACGCTCATTCTTTTGATCGCTGCTCATTTTTTGAGCTTGTTATGCGTGGCACTTATTTGTTTAAATTAAATAAGCACTTGTATTAATCATAACACTAGTTATGAATATATTTTTCTTTGTTTTTTAATTGTTAGCGTCTTTTTGCACTGTTTGGACTGATCCAGTATAATATTCTTTAAGTTTCCACTATTCCATCCACTATTTTAATTTGTTTTCCCGGAGCTCGCGCGAGACCACGTCCGCTCTATGCGGGAGTTGAACGTAATGTGTATATATTCTTGATCACTTTTATATGCTCTCACTACTATAGGTCGGAATAAGCCGGATCGGACTATTATATCATATATGTAGCTGCCATAGGAACGATCGGGAAATTGAAAATTGGGAAATCGGAAAAAAATCTAACTTGGAAAGTTTTTACCATATTTCATATAATTTAAGATATGGCCATTTTGTATTTTTCTAGAATTTCGGTTTTAATTTTATCAAAATCGGACTTCTATATCATATATAGCTGCCACAGGAAAATTAATAAAATTTATTGAAAAAAAATATGTAATTTATGTTTTTCACCATATTTGTTGTGCCCAGAGATAGCCATTTTACATTATTTTAAAATTTCGCTTTTAATTTCATGCAAATTGGATAGTTATATCATATAGCTGCCATAGGAATATATATATAAATTTATTTAGTTTGTTCGCATCATTTTTCGCTCGCAACATTTACCCTATGTCAGTACCCGAGAAAGGGAAAAGTCCGAAAATTTCTACTTTTCTTCTTCTACTTACTGCAAGGGTTACACACCCACAACGCCACCACAATGTAAATAATATTTATATATACAATTAAAACCGAAATTCTGAAATAATACAAAATGGCCATGTCTCAAACTTGAAAATATGTGGAAAATTGGCTTAGTTAGATTTTTTTCCTCAAAATTTTCCAATCCGTCCTATGACAGCTACATATATGATATAGTCGTTCGATCCGGCCCGTTCCGACATATATATGTAGTAGTGATCAAGAATATATATACGTTAGGGAATTAATGTTAACTTAAGGAAATTCACATCGATAAATATTATCATTGAATTAGATTGTAAAATTATTTGACAAAAGAAAATAATTTGTATACTCTAATAATACTATAATATGATTTTTAATAGGTAATCAAAAAGCTGATTAGGTAAATTGAGAAAATGTTTCGGAAAAGTATATCACTTATCTATAAAGATTGTATTTTCTCCCTTGCTACGCCAGTTAGCAGTTTGCTTATGTGTCCATAACTATATAGAAAATTTTGCTTATATAAACTTGTCGGATCTCTATAACATTAATAAATAATACTCTTGCTTAATTTCCAGAATGAATGGAAATTAAGCTTGTGTTATATTATTATTAATTTTATTATTATTAATATTAATATTATTATTATTAATATTATTATTATTATTATTATTATTATTATTATTATTATTATTATTATTATTATTATTATTATTATTATTATTATTATTATTATTATTATTATTATTATTATTATTATTATTATTATTATTATTATTATTATTATTATTATTATTATTATTATTATTATTATTATTATTATTATTATTATTATTATTATTATTATTATTATTATTATTATTATTATTATTATTATTATTATTATTATTATTATTATTATTATTATTATTATTATTATTATTATTATTATTATTATTATTATTATTATTATTATTATTATTATTATTATTATTATTATTATTATTATTATTATTATTATTATTATTATTATTATTATTATTATTATTATTATTATTATTATTATTATTATTATTATTATTATTATTATTATTATTATTATTATTATTATTATTATTATTATTATTATTATTATTATTATTATTATTATTATTATTATTATTATTATTATTATTATTATTATTATTATTATTATTATTATTATTATTATTATTATTATTATTATTATTATTATTATTATTATTATTATTATTATTATTATTATTATTATTATTATTATTATTATTATTATTATTATTATTATTATTATTATTATTATTATTATTATTATTATTATTATTATTATTATTATTATTATTATTATTATTATTATTATTATTATTATTATTATTATTATTATTATTATTATTATTATTATTATTATTATTATTATTATTATTATTATTATTATTATTATTATTATTATTATTATTATTATTATTATTATTATTATTATTATTATTATTATTATTATTATTATTATTATTATTATTATTATTATTATTATTATTATTATTATTATTATTATTATTATTATTATTATTATTATTATTATTATTATTATTATTATTATTATTATTATTATTATTATTATTATTATTATTATTATTATTATTATTATTATTATTATTATTATTATTATTATTATTATTATTATTATTATTATTATTATTATTATTATTATTATTATTATTATTATTATTATTATTATTATTATTATTATTATTATTATTATTATTATTATTATTATTATTATTATTATTATTATTATTATTATTATTATTATTATTATTATTATTATTATTATTATTATTATTATTATTATTATTATTATTATTATTATTATTATTATTATTATTATTATTATTATTATTATTATTATTATTATTATTATTATTATTATTATTATTATTATTATTATTATTATTATTATTATTATTATTATTATTATTATTATTATTATTATTATTATTATTATTATTATTATTATTATTATTATTATTATTATTATTATTATTATTATTATTATTATTATTATTATTATTATTATTATTATTATTATTATTATTATTATTATTATTATTATTATTATTATTATTATTAATATTAATATTATTATTATTATTATTATATTTATATTATTATTATTATAAAGGGTATTTTTTGGCCCCCTATACCTAGCCTTCATCTTTGACTTCAGATTGACTACCAAATTTCCATTTCAAATATATTCATGGAACACTCAGTCACTACGGTAATTTAATATCGGTCGTATAGGAATTGGCATGGCTGTGTCGAGAAGAATTTATACCAGTTATCATAAAAGTCAAGAAAAGTCTCGTCTTAAAAATTACTTGAAACCGTTTTTATTATAGTAGTTCTTTCACTTTAAGTGCAGATGGGTTTAATATCACCGTACACCACATGCTGGGACTATATGAAGCAAGAACACCTTACAATTTTAATCATTGGAATTGTGTCGCCTCTATGGATTTATTGGCTTTTTTTTATACCATTTCGATGGAACTATGTACGTACACCAAACTGATTTTAGGATAAAATCAATAAATTAAAATAATGAAAAAACTAAATAAAATTTGTTGCTACTGAGATAACATTTAGCAGATAACAGAAATTCATATTTAAAATTTGTATTATTTTTTCATGTATGTATATACATATGTATGACGAAGTAGGAAATCGCAAAAGCGAACTTTTATTTTTATATTTGTACCTATGTAAAGTTTTCCTTTTCCTACCTCTTTTTTGTTTCACATTTTAAAATAAATCCGTCTTATTAGTAAAATATTTAATTCTAAAACTATAGACATTGTGCCGAACAAAAACTATTTAAATTGTTTGTAATTTATTATACATTTTACAGTTCAACTTAAATCTGAAAAGGCATCTTCGACTCTATAAATTAGGGGAAAGGTGGCAGTTGTGGACATAGTTTTGTTTTTCGCTGATATCTTTTTAACTGGAGCATATTATGCGGACATATGCATATCAATGGAAAGCTAGAGACCTTAGCTAACTAGTTTTTGAATAATTACAGTGATATCTATCACTGAAAGAAAAATTTGTAAGTTTTTGTAAAATAGTAATTTTTGCCAATTTTAGATTTTAAGGGGGGTTGTGGACACCTTTGTAAAATGTGCTAAAATTAGGAAAGTATCAAGTTAAACGCAATCAAATTAAGAAAAAATGGAAGTTTATTTATTTGTAAAGCAAAAAAAATACTACGCATTCCCTATCAGAATCACAATTCTCGCATGTGAAATAGCTGGCACGCATGTTAGCACACTTCAAGTGCACTGGCCGATCACATACATTGCAGTGAACGGAGCTGGAGGCGGTCAATTTTTTGGCAACATTTTAATACAAATTATGCAGAAGTCCTCATCTTTCTCGTCCGACGACTTGGACTTGGACGACTTGAACGACTTGGACGGCTGAGATATTTTGGCACGTTTTGCCGGTGTTTTGGCTGGCGTTGATGTGGGGCCGCGCTTAGGTGGTCTTTCGGCTGCCGTTGACGTTGAAAATTCCTCGGCAAGCTTTTTGAGTCTTGCCAAATCCTTGGCCGCTGAATTGGCTACACGCTCGTCAGCCTTCTGCTTCAAAGCTGTTAAAACTTCCGGTGAAGTTAAAACAGAGCTGCGCATAGGCTTGCGACCTCGATTGGATCGCTTCTTCGGAGTAACACCATGCAACGGACCAACCTCATCCAAAATTGACAGACTGCTCAGAGATCTTGAACGAGAAATGGAAGATGTAGACGGCCCTGATGTCGTGCAAACTTCTTCGACGTGGCCAACAGCCGGATCAAGCGGTACCACGATGCAGTCCTGCTCTTTCTCGCCCAATTTATTTGCCATGGAAACTCCAACCTCATTTTTCTTTACAGCTTGAACATAATCAGCATCACTGAAAATGTCTGGATCGTATGGTGCGATTCCTGTTGCCCGAAAACCAGCCTTGATTGTCTTCGGCGTCAACGCAATATTAATACGAGCTATATTAGTTCCACAACGAATGTACGATAAACAACACGGGCGCAGCATGCCAATGTCGACTGTCGAGCCCCACATATTTTCGTTCTGCCTTATTCTTCGTGGGATATACATACCTATATATTATTTTTTCTAATTAATTCTAAATAATTTAATGTTATAATGTTATTACTACTAAAATAACTTATGTTGACATCAACGGCGATATTTTAAGATTTTCAAAAAAAAAAAAAAAATTGGGTGTCCACAACCCCCGACATTTAAGTGTCCACAACTGCCTCAAGCAGTCGTTTTAAAAACATATGAAAAAACCCGGTGTGGAATCTTAAACATAACTAAATTTCCCGTCAAAAAATCTATTGCAATCACCTTCTTAATTAATACACTTCACACGGTGACACTTTTAAAAACGTGCAATAAAACTTTAGTGATTGTTTTCACGGTGAAAAAATTAATTTTTCCGGGACACAAAGCAGACGCGTCCGTTCCGTTTGGTATAAGGCACAAAACAATCGATCTTCAATACCGCACACATGACATTTGACAGATCCATATATCTGTCCTGTGTCAAAAGTTACACCGGGGTGTCCACAACCCCCCCGTGTTCACAACTGCCACCTTTACTCTAGTATTTTCTGGAATCTTTTAGCGGAGGATCCTCGCCACCCCCCTACATAAACAATAATGATGAACTTTTTCGCAAATTTAATTTAAACGCACAATACTTATGGATGCTGCAAAAGTCGATTCCAAAGGCAAAGACAATTGGGAGAGGCGAAAAGAACTCGAAAGTTATACATAGTGTGTTTCATAAACAATTTAAAAAGTCTTAAAATTTTTTATTTTAAATATAAATTAATTAAATATAAATAAGTGGCAATCCGTTGATTAGAATTACTTCGAAAAACAGAAACAAATAGTTTGACGGTCGAACATCGCGAAGCATCGTCCGACAAAATTTGTTCGCCTACTTCTTTTAATGAAGCCCATTCGATTTTTTTGGAAAGAACCGTAAATAATGATTATCAATGATTTCTTCAAAAATAAATCATCTACTTTGAAAGCTTCATAAAAAACGAACTATACCATTCGATGTTCGATTATCTTCCAAGATATGCAAGATAATTCAGTATTTTTATATACAGTAGAATCCGGTTATAACGACATTCAAGGGACCGACGATTTTACGTCGTTATATCCGGAAGTCGCACTAGCCGGGAGGAGCAACAAAATTTTTTTTTGTTTTTTTTTTAAATAGTTGCCATGTTCATAATAACTTTTAAAATAAAACAAATTATTTTTTCAATAAAACCGAAAAATTTAATAAATTCCAAATTAAAATAGATATTTTTTTTCATAACAAATATAACGGAGAATAGGCTATGAGGTCTGCACACTAGAGCTGAAAAAAGCATTGGCATTTTACAGTTCAACTTAAATCTGAAAAGGCATCTTCGACTCTATAAATTAGGGGAAAGGTGGCAGTTGTGGACATAGTTTTGTTTTTCGCTGATATCTTTTTAACTGGAGCATATTATGCGGACATATGCATATCAATGGAAAGCTAGAGACCTTAGCTAACTAGTTTTTGAATAATTACAGTGATATCTATCACTGAAAGAAAAATTTGTAAGTTTTTGTAAAATAGTAATTTTTGCCAATTTTAGATTTTAAGGGGGGTTGTGGACACCTTTGTAAAATGTGCTAAAATTAGGAAAGTATCAAGTTAAACGCAATCAAATTAAGAAAAAATGGAAGTTTATTTATTTGTAAAGCAAAAAAAATACTACGCATTCCCTATCAGAATCACAATTCTCGCATGTGAAATAGCTGGCACGCATGTTAGCACACTTCAAGTGCACTGGCCGATCACATACATTGCAGTGAACGGAGCTGGAGGCGGTCAATTTTTTGGCAACATTTTAATACAAATTATGCAGAAGTCCTCATCTTTCTCGTCCGACGACTTGGACTTGGACGACTTGAACGACTTGGAAGGCTGAGATATTTTGGCACGTTTTGCCGGTGTTTTGGCTGGCGTTGATGTGGGGCCGCGCTTAGGTGGTCTTTCGGCTGCCGTTGACGTTGAAAATTCCTCGGCAAGCTTTTTGAGTCTTGCCAAATCCTTGGCCGCTGAATTGGCTACACGCTCGTCAGCCTTCTGCTTCAAAGCTGTTAAAACTTCCGGTGAAGTTAAAACAGAGCTGCGCATAGGCTTGCGACCTCGATTGGATCGCTTCTTCGGAGTAACACCATGCAACGGACCAACCTCATCCAAAATTGACAGACTGCTCAGAGATCTTGAACGAGAAATGGAAGATGTAGACGGCCCTGATGTCGTGCAAACTTCTTCGACGTGGCCAACAGCCGGATCAAGCGGTACCACGATGCAGTCCTGCTCTTTCTCGCCCAATTTATTTGCCATGGAAACTCCAACCTCATTTTTCTCTACAGCTTGAACATAATCAGCATCACTGAAAATGTCTGGATCGTATGGTGCGATTCCTGTTGCCCGAAAACCAGCCTTGATTGTCTTCGGCGTCAACGCAATATTAATACGAGCTATATTAGTTCCACAACGAATGTACGATAAACAACACGGGCGCAGCATGCCAATGTCGACTGTCGACCCCCACATATTTTCGTTCTGCCTTCTTCTTCGTGGGATATACATACCTATATATTATTTTTTCTAATTAATTCTAAATAATTTAATGTTATAATGTTATTACTACTAAAATAACTTATGTTGACATCAACGGCGATATTTTAAGATTAAAAAAAAAAAAAAAAAATTGGGTGTCCACAACCCCCGACATTTAAGTGTCCACAACTGCCTCAAGCAGTCGTTTTAAAAACATATGAAAAAACCCGGTGTGGAATCTTAAACATAACTAAATTTCCCGTCAAAAAATCTATTGCAATCACCTTCTTAATTAATACACTTCACACGGTGACACTTTTAAAAACGTGCAATAAAACTTTAGTGATTGTTTTCACGGTGAAAAAATTAATTTTTCCGGGACACAAAGCAGACGCGTCCGTTCCGTTTGGTATAAGGCACAAAACAATCGAGCTTCAATACCGCACACATGACATTTGACAGATCCATATATCTGTCCTGTGTCAAAAGTTACACCGGGGTGTCCACAACCCCCCCGTGTTCACAACTGCCACCTTTACCCTAGTATTTTCTGGAATCTTTTAGCGGAGGATCCTCGCCACCCCCCTACATAAACAATAATGATGAACTTTTTCGCAAATTTAATTTAAACGCACAATACTTATGGATGCTGCAAAAGTCGATTCCAAAGGCAAAGACAATTGGGAGAGGCGAAAAGAACTCGAAAGTTATACATAGTGTGTTTCAGAGTTAAACTGAACTTGTAATTAGAACAACATAAAAAATATAATAAAACATAAACAATTTAAAAAGTCTTAAAATTTTTTATTTTAAATATAAATTAATTAAATATAAATAAGTGGCAATCCGTTGATTAGAATTACTTCGAAAAACAGAAACAAATAGTTTGACGGTCGAACATCGCGAAGCATCGTCCGACAAAATTTGTTCGCCTACTTCTTTTAATGAAGCCCATTCGATTTTTTTGGAAAGAACCGTAAATAATGATTACCAATGATTTCTTCAAAAATAAATCATCTACTTTGAAAGCTTCATAAAAAACGAACTATACCATTCGATGTTCGATTATCTTCCAAGATATGCAAGATAATTCAGTATTTTTATATACAGTAGAATCCGGTTATAACGACATTCAAGGGACCGACGATTTTACGTCGTTATATCCGGAAGTCGCACTAGCCGGGAGGAGCAACAAAAATTTTTTTTGTTTTTTTTTTAAATAGTTGCCATGTTCATAATAACTTTTAAAATAAAACAAATTATTTTTTCAATAAAACCGAAAAATTTAATAAATTCCAAATTAAAATAGATATTTTTTTTTCATAACAAATATAACGGAGAATAGGCTATGAGGTCTGCACACTAGAGCTGAAAAAAGCATTGGCGATACAGCGATGTTTTTTCTCAAAAACATCGATGTCGGTGACACCATCGGTTGTAGTTTAAATTTTTTGGCATTATTTCGCTGTATTTTTTTCCGGCACGTCGCAATAACCGGTTGAATTGTCAAAAATCGGTCAAAAATCGTCGTTATAAGCGGTTCGTCGCTAAAAGCGGAGGCGTACTAAGCGGAGGCCCTTTCATCTAAGTTTGTATGGGGACCAACCAAACCATCAAGTTTTCGTCGCAATAACCGGTCGATCGTTATAACCGGAGTCGTTATAACCGGATTCTACTGTATTTAACTAAGTTTAACAGTTCATTTTGAAGCTTATTTAAAAGCTAAAAAAAATTTTTGTAGGCAAAAAATTAACTTTCCAAAAAATACTTTAGAGTTTTAAGGGTTAAAAAAAAGTGATTTTTTTTATTATTTATTATGAAAGAATAGTATCTCAAGAATGTTGTCTTTAAATAGGAAGTCAATCGGAGCAAAACTGACAAAGATATAGCTTTGGAAGTAGGCGGGCTTTACCAGGGTCTCTTCGCTACGAAAAACTTTAAACGCGTTTTTCTCAAATCGATGTTTTTTGAGTCGGTGCACACTGTATCTCAAATTCTATTCAACCGATCGTTCTCAATTTTTTTACAGTATTTCCTTACATAATTTATGAGGTAACAACGTCGAGATTTTTTCGATTTTGATTTTAATTTTTTTTATTATTAACAACAATAGTCATGAATTTTGGCCGAAAATGTGGTACTTTCACTTTCAAGTCTTGAAAAAAAAAATCAAAAAATTAAAAAAATTGAAAACTCGACGTCAATACCTAGAAGGACATTCAAATTGATGGAAAAACTTTGGTTATTTCATTTCACATGATCCAGTGCTGAGGTATGTTGTACACAGAAAAATGTATTTTTACTGAGGCGCCTGCGAAGAATTGCTGCCATTCGGTCAATTTTCAATATTTTTCAACCAATATTTCACAGAATATACTTCAATTACTACTCTTTAATGTACAATAATCAGAGAAAAATTTACTTTCACAGTACGCCCAAAAAAAATCTGTAAAAACCTGTTTTTTTTCTGCCTTCAAAACCCTACACTGCAACAACGGAAAGTGTGTGCCAAATTGAGGCCAATATCTACACTCCGGGCACCCCAGAAACTGCCAGGCTCCCCCTCCACTTGTGTCAAGTACGTTGTGATCAGATCCGGGCACTGTGGGAAAAAGTGGAGAGAGATTACGACAGTTGTTCTGAGCTTATTGCAGCATCCGGTGAAAGTTCAACTGTAGGGCGAACATTCCAGTCCAACTATAAATATTGCTTCTCGGTCTACGAACGGTGTGTAGCCAATCTGCAAGAGCTCATAGAGAAGGCCGCCTCTCAGTCCGCTCAAGCTTCCGCAACCACCCAACCGCCCACTTCTACTGGCTGCCGTTTACCGCCAGTGGACACCAAAGTTTCCGCTGGGGAATGTCTTCGGTGGCCCGCCTTCAGAGACTTTTTCAACGCAATATATATCCACAACTCGCGGCTCACACCTGTGGAGAAATTGTTCCACCTGTTGTCGAAAACAAGTGGCGTCGCGCATGCCATTGTCTTCAAGGCCCCGATAACCAATGAAGGGTTCGTCTCAGCGTGGTAAGGCCTAATCGACCGCTTCGAGAATCGGTGGCCTTTGGTTAACAGTCAGTTGATCGTTTTCAACATTCAGACTGTTCCCCAAGAGTCCGGAGCCTCTTTAAACGATCTACATGGCACCATTCAGAGTTGCCTTACAGCCTTACGAATGTTCTCCATTCAGGTCGAGGGTTGGGATTGTCTTCTGGTATACATGGTTTCCGTAAAGCTTCCCGAAATCACGCTTCCCATGTGGGAGCAATCTGTTCACAACAACGCCGAAATTCCAACCTGGAGTGAGTTAGACGCGTTCCTGACAGAGCGCTATCGGACTCTGGAGGCAATCGACGACGTCAGGCCTAGCGGTTCAGGCCAATTTCCGCCAAGGTCGGCAACTTCTAACGCCCCAGCGCGCAGGCTCAACTCTTACGAGGTGGCTCCAGCCCACAAGGGATGTGATCTCTGTTCCAGAGAGAACCATCCCGTTCGCCTTTGTTTACGGTTCCATGAAATGAATGGAGCTCAGAGAATACATTAAGAGAAGGCAGCATTGCCTGAACTGTTTTGCGTGAGGGCACTAGCAACGGGACTGCACTAGTGCCCACATCTGCTTCACATGCCACAGCCGGCATCACACTCTCCTCCACCGCGGTAATTCGTTTGCAAACGGGGGCTGGTACAGGGACCGAGACTGAGACCGGGACCAGGATTCAGACTGGACGAGCAATTAAAAGGACACCAGCAAAAGAATGCAGAATGCGAAAAATGAAACTGAAAGCAGCGGCTGCACTGAAGAAAATATCTTAAAACAAATAGTTGAAAATTTTAAATCCAGGAGAGAATGAGCTTAATGATTGATTGAACTGATTTTAAAAATAAAACAATAAAAGAATAAATCAATATGAGAATAAGATGAGTTACGGTTAAGATGGCTCCCGGTTCTCTTGAAAAAGTAGAAGTAGTGTGCCATCTGGGGTTAAACTTCCAAACGCGAACCTTGATTGACTCTGGATCAACTTAGTCAAACTTCCTTTCAAGAGTATCCAGGCGCAAGTGTCCGTCCTGAACCAAACCGTCGCAGCTTAGTCCACTAAGGTGTGTAATTTTTCGATTCGATCGCCTTCCAGACCTGGGATACAGCTAGAGACCGCAGCTTATGTTCTTCCGCAGCTGGCCGGGAATCTGCCCTCGTATTTACTTTCACGAGATCTTTTTAAGGACGTTCCTGACATCCCTCTTGCGTCTTTCTATTCTTCCGTCAATTCTCATCGGCAACTCCAAAACTGACATTTGCGGTTCACTTCTCGGCCAGGAAACCATTTTTAGATGGGTGTTGACAGGCCCATGTCATTATCCAGCCCCTGCAGGGTGTCCGCCTTCTCCACGCGAGCTATCTGCGCCCTCGAAGACTCACTGAACCAGCTCCTCACCTAATTCTGGGAGGTGGAGAAAGTGCCCACACAGATCGTCCCCGAGTCTGATTCGTTTTGCGAACAAAATTTCGTACAAACCACCAGAAGGAGGCAGGTATGTTATGACGTTCCCAGTTCCGAGCTAGCATCTTCACGATCCTTCGCTCTGGCTCAGTTCCTCCGCACGAGCTTCGACTGAAAAAGGATCCTCTCCTCAAAGCCTTAAATCACAGCTTAAGAATACCTCGACTTAGGACACCGTGAGGAAACGATCCGTTCTAAGGCTGGCATATCCTCAGCGGCTCAGGAGTCCTCCCATTATTTATATATTGAGACAGGCAGGGAAAACGGGGATGCGCTGGTGGGAGCGCAGATTTATTGTAGGGAAATAATTCGGGGAAAATGGGCGGTCCGTGTAGGGCTGCGTTTGGATCCAAGATCCAGGTTTTCTTGGGGAAAAACAAATCCCGTCCACGTCGGCCAGGTGACGGGGCCGCCGTGGCGGGATGGGCGGCCCGAGCGTCCGGCCGGTGCCGGGAACCGCGTCGGGGCCCTCTGAGGCGTGGCCAGGTACCCGGCCCTGTTTACCATGGTGCCGGGCCGCTGGCCTCGCCAGGAAATATAGAAGGAGATGTAGAAGGATCTCGGGATCTGAAAGCCGGCCCTGTTTACCATGGTGCCGAGCCCAAGTCCGCCAAAGGGAAATTTGGGGAAGAGAGGAGGAGAAGGAGGAGCTGCCCAGGATGAATACGAATTTGCGGTCGGGTTTTACTCTTTGCTTTTATTTGTCCGTCTAGTTTTCCCTACCTCGTATCTGCACCGCCGGCTCCCATGCCGCGGGAGGCCGCTTGGCCGGCTCACACTCCTAGCCCTGGGCGCTGGACTCCATGTCCATGTGGCCTCAGGTTAAACTCCGTCGGTTGTCTGCGAACACGTGTTCCTGCGGGTTATCGCGGGTCGCACGTCCGTTCGCTTCGAGGTTCGCCGAGAGAAGAGAACGATCGGCGGCAGCGACGTTGCTCGGGCCCTTGCTCTGCCGGCGTTCTGCGCAGTAGCTTTGGGCTCTGCCTCGGCGCATGTTCCCTTCGTCGCGTTCTGGCATGCGCGCTTCCCGATCGGTTGCTCTCTTGAGCTTTCGGGTTGCCGTTTTCTCTTGTTCCCGTTTCTGTGTGGTGGTGGGTTTCGGCAAATGTTGCTGGCTCTCTCTCTGAGAAGCCGAAGTTGCCGGTGCTCGCGGTGTTGCTTGCGTTGCTGCTGGCCGATGTTGCCGGCTGATGTTGTTGGCTGATGTTGCTGGCTGATGTTGCTTGCGATGTTACGTGTTGCTCGCGATACTGCTGGCGGACGCCAGTGATGACGATGTGGCGGGTTGGTGCCGGTGATGCTTGGCTGGCTATGTCGATGTTGCTGGCGGGTGCTGGGTTTGCCCTATCTCCTAGCTATGTTCAGATGCCGTTCGTGGGTCTTTCCATGTCTCTTAATACTAACTTATTACTAGCTTAATTTTAACTATATACATTATTTACATATGATGAGGTACTCCTCACAACACACACAAAGAGCAGTTCCGCTACGTACCACCTTTCTCATTACGCCGTTCTTAAGCCCGAGGGCACAACCACTAAACTGCGGGTAGTTTTCAATGTAGCCGGTCCCGGTAGCCCGTCCGCGAACAGGACTTGTCTGAACGACATTATTTTCGCGGGCCTGGTCTTACAACCTGACCTGACTATTCAAATCCTGAAGTGGCGATACTTCAGGTTCGTTTTCAATAACGACATCGAATAGATGTACCGACAGATTTGGGTAGACCCCAATCATACTTCACTCCAGCGCATTCTGTTTTGCAACTCTGATAGAGCAATCCGCGACTATGAATTGAAGACTGTATCCTTCGGGGTCAATTGTGCTCCATTCCTAGCGATCCGCGTTCTGCACCACCACGCCGAAGACGAAGAGTCTAGGTATCCGCAGGCGAGTCAGATTATCCGACAATTTAATGTACGTCGACGACGTTTTCGCTGGTGCAGACTCAAAGACTAAGGGGCAGGCAGCTTTCCGAGAGCTCGAGGGGGCCCTGGGTTCAACAGGGTTCCCACTTAAGAAATGGACGTCCAACAGCAAGGCGATTTTGAGAAACATCCAGACAGACCATCTACTTCGGGCTGATTTCCTCGAAATCGACGCAGAGAGCACGGCCAAAATTTTCGGCGTGTGGTGGACGCTTCAAGACTTCGCGGATAGTCATCCGTGGTGGCATGCTCCTGCCTGGCTGCAAAGGTCATACCTCCCCCGCGACGGAAGTCGAGAAGCGAGCAGTCAAAGTCCATGTTGCGAAGGTCCCCCCGGAAGATATTCTTCTGTGTTTTTCCACCTTCGACAAGGCGCTGCTAGTCCTCGCCTATGCTCGTCGCTTCATCCAGCGTTCGTAAAAGACCAAGTCTTCATTTGAGAACCACCTGACGACTACTGAAATTCCGTCGGCCGAACATCTCCTAATTTCCCTTACACAATATCCGTCAAAATCGGAACCCGTTTTCAAAGGCTCATGAGAGCATGCTGCCGGGTCACAGCCTCTGAGCATTCGTTCATTCATCCATAGAACTGCCGTTTTTCTCGACTCCTCGTCCATTTTACGCATCGCATTCGTTCCAAATTTTGGATCCCGAAATTGAGGAATTTGGTTAAGTCCGTCATCTATCCAACGCCGAGGTTTGCGTCATCCACAAAAAGAACTTGCAAGCTCAACTCATGGGAGAACTACCCAAAGAACGGACGTCTTTCTCGCGTCCCTTCACATATACTGGAATGGACTACGCCTGTCTCATTACAAAAGAGTATGTGGTAGCCATCAAGGCCATCCATTGCATTCGCGTAACTCGTTATTGATTGGACTTGGGATCGAGATGCGTTGCATTGTTTTCCACTGTGTCAATATCAACTTTTGGAGTGAGGCTTTGGTCTAAGCTTTGGTTTCTTTTTCATATTGTGACGACCCTATTATAGGGGCGCACAAATTCCCCTACCCACACCGATCGGCAGCCGATATTCATATATTATAAGTTCAAACATAGTCAGGACACGAAGTCCGTCATTGCCATTCTCTGAAATATAAATTAAGTAAACATAAGCCGAGACGCAAACCTTTCCCGGAACACGATCAGCGAACTAGATCCACGCTATCGATACTAGCTCCGATAACGTAGAACCAGTTCAGCAAGGGCGAAGCCGAACAGAGGTGCGATCTCTAGTTTTTTTGCTCGCTCTCTTTCCGGTTGGCCAGCCGACGGGGGAAGACGAGTTCTTGCCGAAAGAAAAAAAAAAACACAAAGCCAGAGCTTAGACACGTGTTCCGCTGCACACGCGCGACCGCGACAACGAATTCCGAGCTACGCCAAGCCCACGGCAGAACCCAGTGTAAGCATAGAAATAATTTCCGGCCGCAGCAGCCAGGGAGCTCTGAATTACGGAATAAACTGAAATACTTAAGCATCATTCATTGCATTTTTAACATATCACCTAGTTGACCCCCCTCTCCACCCTACATGAAAAATTCCAGCTTGGTCCGCCAGAACTTGCACGTTTGGCTTTTCGTCCGTGCGAGAAATCACGAATCAGCGCCTCTTTCCTCCCCCTTTCGCCTTGCCCTCCTGCATGCACCCTCCTGTAGTTCTCCTAGCCTCCGAGATCAGCCGGAGCAATAGCAATCCCGGTAGCCTCCGCGCCAAGCCGCAGCAGTAGAACCCCCCGTAGCCTCCGAGATCAGCCGGAGAAGTTGATATCCCTGTAGCTTCCGCGCCAAGCCGGAACAGTAAAACCTCCCGTAGCCTCCGAGATCAGCCGGAGCAGTTGATACCCCCGTAGCCTCCGCGTCACCCGGAGCAGTAGCCCTGACCACCTCTGCAAGTGCCCAGAGGATTCCCTATCTGTCTTCCCATTACTTGGTATCTTCCAGAAATGTGCAACCTAACAGGAAATCGTAGTTATAGGAAAAGTGATGGAATTGGAATTATTGTACAGACGGACATATTGAAGTGGGCTTAATCATAATACTTTTCGTTAATTTTAATGGTCATTTAATAGTGTATACTGTCAAATTTTTTTGTTTCTTTTTTAAGCTTGCAAAATTTTCCTTTATTATATTGATGGAGGAAGCTGTGTCGATCATTCTCTTATAAGATTTATTCGGGTCTGTTCCAGTTTCCACTCGGAAGTGAATTTGATAACATTTTCATATTTCCCTTTAACATTTTCGGATTTCCCTTTAACATTCGAGTTTGGAACGCGTGTACCATTGATTTTAGTCAGTGAATCAATACCCCATTAACGTCATTAGGTTGGAAACTAGAGCGGGCCAAAACTCTGTCAACACAAACGCAGAGGACAAAGGGAAATTTAAGGGGGGTTTCTACCTTGTGTGGTCGAAAAAATAGATTTTTTTTTTTTGCATTTTTGGATTGATATATGTTTCTAGAGTCCGCTCCCAAAATTTCAATTGGTTATCTTAAGAATTACGGAACCTACACCTTAAAACAGGGAGCACCTACACCTTAAAACAGGTACTGAAGCAAAACTTCAAACGCGTTTTACTCGAAACGACATTTTTTGACCTTGCGGAAGTGATTCAAGCCAGACGAGTTGAGCAATCGCCACGAAATTTTAAAGTATCGTGTATTAGAGACTTCTCCATGGCTGGTACCAAAATCTTTAAAAAATATTGAATATTTTTAATTTTATATAACAATTAATGTTTTTCATTTAAAATCGCATAAGTTTTTCAATTTTCATTCTTTTTTCGTAATTCTGGTACCAGCCATGCGCAAAAGTATACAAAGTAAGAATATATTTAATTTTTGTGTTTCAGATCCTTTGGGGCAGCAGCAGGACTTCCGTAAGCGAAAAAAGGCGTTCCATTGCTCAAAGCCCCTCCCCCTCCCCTGTGCATATTTCCATTTGAAACTTTTTGTACTTAAACAATAAACTTGTAGATATACCTGAACAAAATTAGAAGTGTTTATCTTCAATACATTCCACGAAAAAATTTTTTTAAAAAGCACATTTTTTCGACCACACAAGGTAGAAACCCCCCTTAATAAAAATTATTCCAATACACAAGGGAAATTCGCTTTTGTTAACGGAAAACTCGAAAATGTTAAAAGGAAATCCGAAAATGTTAAATGTTAATATAAAAATGTTATCCCAATTACAGCAATTAAATGCTATATTTAAATGGTCATAATTTATATTTCTAAAGTCCCTAAAAACTATGGTATGGTCATGATATAAAAGGTCAATTTCATACGTCAGAAAGATGAGGTCATGTTTTGAAATGCACGATAAGTTGGTCTTATAAAACAACTCTGTCAGTATAAGTCACAAAGAACACATCTAGTACTGAGTTGCGAGTGTTGCAAAAATGCGTGGTGAATGAAATGTTCACTGCATTTAACCCTAGCGACCCCATATTATTTGAAAGGTGTGATTCTCGAGTCTCTATTAAGGGGGTCTTCTACCTTCGCGGTTTTAAAAAATCGATTTTTTTTTTTTTGCATATTTCTAAAGTAGACATAACTAAGAACATGCCCTGTGAAGGATTTGATCGAATTCATGCTCGTTTACGAGATATCGAGCCTCAAACCCGGCCCCGCCTTGCCTATAGCATTGTAACATTTATCTTTAAACACGTTTTCCCAAAAGTAGTGTTTTTCAAAAGTTTTGGCACGATTTTGACAAAACCATAGAAGATATCCAAGATCTGTAAAGCGTTACTTATTCACAAAACATCTCGCTAGGTCAGGACACAAGCTTTTTTCGAAAAAATTTTTTTTCAATTTTTTACAGTCATTTTTAGGTTGAAAAACATGGTCAAAAATTAAATTTTTTGTTCAAATCGCTGCCATTTTGTGAAATTTTCAAATATTAAAAAAAGCTTGTGTCCTGACCTAATCGACGTTCTTAAAATTAAGTTAAAAAAAACTTCTTGTTGTTTACATGTTCTGAAGCTGAGATTTCTTGCCAACCGTTTGCCTCTTTCGCGCTGGCAGTGGCTAATTCGACGACGCGCCAATGGCAAACGTTATGATAAATTCATATGGTTTTTTTTGTTTTTTCAAGTTCAAGCTTTTGTTAATCAAATAAAAAAAATTTTATTCGGATATCATGTGTAGTTTTTTTGCAATCCATTTTTGAAAAATAGGCCCCAAATTTGAGCGCGAAGGTAGAAGACCCCCTTAAAGTCTCCCGCTAGAATGAGATCTGCAAATTTTGTCGATAAATCAGTTAGGACACTGAAAATATTTTCATAATTCGTCCGACAATTTGGCCGATAGGCGCTCCCAATCAGCATTTTTGCAGTCTGTTGTAGCTTATATGTAATTTCTACAAATATATATTCCACCGAACTACAAGCAGGATGTTTACATGCAAATTTTGACTTGAATTTTTTGTTAACATACATTGCAACCCTTTCACTATCAGAACGATACAAGTTATAGCCGTAACATTCAACTAAGACACCACTAATATTCGCCACAAATCATGTTTCAGATATACATATATATAACATCGATGGCTGAGTTGATGAAGAGATACCTAAATTCTTCAATTTTTCTTGACAGACTTAGAGCATTTATATGGCAAATTTTTAGACCAGATCTCTGCTTTCCGAGAATGCGCAGTACGGCGCATTTAGTATATTTTTCATCTCCAGATAATCGAAGTCGCCGAAACTCTGCAAGCACCTGGTCTCTCCTCCTTATCTTTCCTTTACAAATATTTCCTCTCGCCGAGGGAAAACAGCTATCCGTTTGAGATGCATTGCTCGTTTGAAGATCTCATACTTTGGCTTCGTCAGGTATGCAGCCACCGCACGTAACAGCATCGGCTTATCGCTCACGTGATTCAATTTTATAATAATAATTGGATCAACCATTGATTGTGCTGGTTGTTTTGGTCGCACTCAAAAAATGTTGCGAATTTTAGTGCCCTCAACTTCTCCCCCTCCATGTGTGGAACTTCATGCCAGCGCAAGTCGCATGCGATTTCGGCCTCTGCCTGCGCATTGCAAGTTGCCACTAGCCTGTCCTCGAGCTCCTCGACGCGTTTTTTTTTTTTTTTTTGTCCTCAAGCTTCTTCTCCAGGTCCCTTTACTTTAACGCGCCCATCTCTCTCACCTCGTTCTGCAGTTTGGCCACAAGCTGACATAGCTTGTCATATCTCTCGCTCATCGGCTGAAACTTCTTCACCAGGAAGACAGTCAGACTTTCCTTAAGGTCTGCTGTTTGATGTAATTGGACTTTGTTCGATTCGCACGACAATAACAAAATGAACGAACAGAACTATGTTAGTTTCGCAAGAAAGTTTTGAAGTTTTAAATTGTATGTCGACTTATAAAGTTCTTTTAATGCGGAGTAGAAGTAAATACGTCCGTTCGGCTTCGTCTCTTCTTCTTCTTTTGAATACTGAGATATCCATTAAGTCTGTGATGATTACAGCTGTTTGTTCGTGACTTAATACATTTATGTCTTCCGTGTTTAAAATGTTTGTATTAAAGACATTAATTTTTGCCAATATGATGTTTTGCGTATGGCTAGAAAATGGAGACGAAGCCCTCGCGGTACGGCCGCAAAGCATTGCTTCGCGGAAGCATAGCCCCCATTAGCCCGGTACGCCTCTCCTGCGCCGTTCCTCCTCCCGGAGTCTGGTAAAAACCGTCGCAGCATAATTGCTCACTGCCTGCCAGTTGGCATTGCTGACGAGCATCATTTCGACCAGGTTGTCCACGCTGATCCGGTCGCCTAGGAACTCCTCCAGTCGCCTCCTATCGCGCTCGAATTGCCCGCAGATGAACACTACGTGCTCCGCGGTCTTCTCTGAGCCGTGCAGCCGCCCGAAAAGGGTGGCCTGTTCCTTGGCCAGGAGATCCAAGGGGGGGGGGGTCCCGGCTAGGACCAGTGCCGCCTGGTCCGAAACTGATCTGAATGCGCTGCATATACGCAGAGCGGCGAGCCGGTGCGTCGCATTCATTCCGCGGGGCAGCGTACAGCAGGGTTGCTCTCGTCACGCTCGTTAGGAGTAGTCTACTCCCTTGTTTAGGGCCTCTGCGGTTCAGCATGATCCGAGACAGCGCCCGGAAGGAAGTAACCGCCTTAGTGCTGGTATAAACGAGGTGCTCGCGGAACGAGAGCCTCGTATCCAGCATGACTCCCAGGTATTTAATCGCTCTGGACGATCTGATCGATGCGCCGCCCACCTCGATGTTTGCGGTTTCGACCTTTTTTCGGCTGCTTATCAGCACGGCTTCCGTCTTCTGCGGCGCTAGCTGCAGGCCTACGCTCGACAGCCATGAGCTGATGGCCACGATGCACGAGTTGCAGGTCTCTTCGGCACGAGATAGCATCTTATCCAGACCGACCGGGCAGTGAGAGAGGAACTAGTTTGCGTAGAAACGGACGGACGGACGGATAGACGACCATGGCTAGATCGACTCGGCTTTTGATGCTGATCAAGAATATATATACTTTATAGCGTTGGAAATGTCTCCTTCACTGCGTTGCAAACTTCTGACTAAAATTATAATACCCTGCCAGGGTATAAAAAGGAAATCTAATCTAATCTAATCTTTATTATTTCCTGTTCAGCAAAACCTACACGAGTTTCGAAGTATTTCGGCTTTCGATTTGATTTTGATTCAAATATGAAATTTCTTCCAAAATGTGCTGCCGAGTTCGTGCACACATACACTTACACTTATGCATTGTGTGCCCTATAAACGAAATTTAAAAATATAACAAGTAATTCCGTCTCGCTCTTTCCCTTTTTCTCATTACATTTTTCTATCAAAGCATTGTAGACGCCGTCTCTATATAACTTTATACTCTTTGGTAAAACTCATGATATGCTCTTGGCGCTGGACATTCAATTAAATAGCCTAAAGTTATTAAATGAGTCTCCTAGGCGCAAAACCGCAACTGGTCTGCAGCATCTGGGCGGATCCCAACAATCAGCGACGGACTCCCAACAGCAGCCTCTCTAGACACAGCCCTCGACCTAAGAATCATGTCAAAGATTTCTGAGATTGAGTGGTAAATAAGATTCGGTATCCGAATGTGTTGCGGGAGTGAGAGTAGCCCCGGTGATATCCGTTCTGTCCCCTGGGGGTCTCAAATATTGACTTCTCAAAGCCCAGTTAAATTGTCTGCTCTGGGTATCTGGCCCGGACTACCGGCCTATATTGGCAATGCAGATAAGCGTCTGCATCGCCGAAAGCCCTCATAGCAATACCACCTACGAAACATATATTTGTTTTGCGGCAGACATCAGACATCGCCTTCATCCAAGGCAAAACTAAAGCCGAAAAAATAAAAATAAAGGTGGAAAAATTCAAATTTTCTTATGATAGGGATATTTCATCTTTTAAAATACATTTCCCTAATGAGCTCTTTGAAACAATATGCTCTACCAAATGCTGGCCGGAATATGTTGTCGTCAAGGAGTTCGAAGCTAAGAAAATGAAGCCGGAGATTCTGAGCTCCGAAGTTTTCCCAGCTGTGTTCACGATATATCGGCTGGATCGGCCTATCAGACGTGGGTGTGGTGTTCTCATAGTGGTTAACTCCAGTCTCGCGTCAGAATTAATAACTTTCGAGGAGTACAATGATGTTGAGTTCCTTTGTGTGAAGCTATCAGTCAATTTTTCATTTTCGTTACTTCTTCGTACATTCTCCCTTTGTCGGAACTTCCGATTTATTGGAACCATTTTCCGCTATCCAGATGGTTTCCAATCGACTTTCGGATAAGGATCATTTAGTAGTTCTTGGTGATTTTAATATCCGAGGGGCTATTTGGTCCTCAAATAATTCTACTAATATACTTCTTACCTCCACATGATTTTATTGCTGGCTTTTTCGACATCTCGCTGTCTCAAGTCAACCATGTACGAAATTCCCAAGAGCGCTTGCTTGATCTTTGTTTTGTCTCAGATCCAGAGAGAGTCAGTTTAGCCAGGGTGGCGCAGCTGACGCTACCTGAAGATCGTTATCATCCTACTTTCGATGTGACTCTTGACCTTGGGACTCACTTACAAAATATATCTGAAGTCCTGTGTTTTCCCAAGACGGACTTCGAACAGCTGAATAAGTTTATATAAGATTTTAATTGGTCCGAAGTATACTGAATGTGTTTCGTCATACCATGATACAATTAGAAAGGTAGTCCAGTTAGATTTTGACAGGCACTGAAATGAACTGAAAGGCACTGAACTGAACTGACAAATAGAGTGTGCTTGTACAATTAGAAAGGTAGTCCAGTCAGATTTTGACAGGCACTGAAATGAAGTGAGAGGCACTGAACTGAACTGACAAATATTAAATCTTAACTGGCAATTGTCGTTTAAACTAGCCTACTAGATATCAAAGAGGTGAATTTTGTTTGTTTATAGTTTTATTTTTAACAATTTGGAATGTCCCATCAGGCAATATGCCATGTTGACACAAGGGTTAAAGATTTCAAATTTGACAAAATCGTCCAAGCACAACCTTCCCTGTCAACAATCAAACATGTACTGATTTCAGTGCCTGACGAGAGAGCGACGAATGCTGACTGGACTACCTTTCTAATTGTATCATGAAAGAGCCGACTGGATGCCAACAACTTTACAGGAAACTCTAAGTTGGGGGCCATCGCAAAACTTTTCGAAAGAATTATTACTCCTCACTTGCAGCACCTGTGCAAATAAATAATTTCTCCATGTCAGCATGGATTTTTAAAGCGAAGATCAACGACAACCAATCTTTTCCTTCCTTCCTTCCTAATTAAGACAGACGTAATCTATACTGATTTCAGTAAAGCATTTGTCTTTGTTAACCATTCTCTTCTTCTTCGGAAACTTGTTCTAGAGTACTTATGTTCGCGGACGGCGTCAAACTTTGTGTGCCATATAGGGACATTTCCTGTCAGTCTGATTTCCAAACAGATCTTAAAAATTTCCAAACATGGTGCCGCATAAACCTATTAAACTTAAACAGCTCTAAATGCAAGCTAATGACATTCTCTCGTGTCGCTCCCAAGCTTGCGACGTACACGCTAAACTGCTGCTCTTTAGAAAGAATTGCAATAGTTGATGATTTTGTTGTCCGACTGGATCCTAAACTTGACTTTAATGATCATATTTCGTGCATGGTAAATAAAGCCAGAGGTGTGCTTGGTTTCATTAAACGGTGGTCGAAAGAGTTCAATGACCCCTACCTATGTTACAAAATCCCTATATATTTCTTTAGTTCGTCCTATCTTAGAATATGGATCTTGCGTTTGGAGCCCTTAGTATGGGGTTCACAGTAAACGCATGGAGTCAGTTCAGAAGAACTTTTTAGTTCAGAGGTTACCCTCGTACTCTAGTAGACTCCTCCTAATTAACTTACCTTCTTTAGCTAACCGTAGAACCATGCTTGGCATTACCTTCATTTTTAACCTTATCCACGGTGACGTGGAAAAAAACTTTTAATACTGATCCACTTAGTACGCATGCAGGCAAAGAATCTGGCAGCACGCCAGTAGTCACTTCTTCGTCTACCTTTCCTATATTTTTATCTTTCCCGCCCACTTACACCTAACACGCACAAGCACGTGCTTGGTGTCATACGGGCCACTTGAATGTACTTACCTTAGTGAATCAACGTCCAGTAATGACTAACCTTTTTTTCATAACTTACAGTCTAGCATTATCTTTATTATTGGCGGAGTTGGTCATTAACATCCAATGGGTCGGGCCGATTTCTAAGCACTCCGTAACACAGTTGATCCACACCAGGTCAGGGGAGCCAATAATTACCCGTACTCTACGTGAACTTATGTTATTCGGTTACCAACCGAATCTATCTACCAAGACTTATCTCACTTACCTTTCGGTCTGCTGCAGGAAAACAAGTGATGTATAGTTACTTAGCTAGCGTAACCAGTCTCAAGGTGTGCATTTGCGGCATTGTCTGGTGCGTGCTTGAACTGTCGATCGCCTAATGGTTTAAGCGCGGGAAATCAAAATATAGGTTTGGTCTGTTCTGAAATTAGCATCTGTCATACAGATTTGACTAAGCTGACTAGCATTCCAGAATAAGTGTTAGATGTAGCCTTTCACAACCGCTTACGCAGAAGTGCAAACTTAGCTCTCTACCTTTAAGACTTGTCAAATAAATGGGGCGTTCTGGGTTGGGCTTCCATGCCAGCTTGCTGTCTAATCCAATTCCGAGGTACTTGACTTGTGTTTTCGGGGTTAGCCTGGTTGAGTTAATTTTCGGGGGGACCCATAGCGGCACCTTGAATCCCTGAGTGTTGATTCTTTAATCGAGCTGAGGGTCGATGGGCAGTCGTCCCACATCGTTTCTGATGTATATGTCCAACAGCTTTTCTAGCGTCTTAAGTAGGAATGAGGTGAGGCTAATCGGCCTGTAATTCTTGGGGCTCACATGGCTGCACTTGCCTGCTTTTGGCAGGAAGACAATCCTAGAGGTCCTCCATTGGATAGGGATATAGGCTGTGCTTAGGTAAGCTGTGAATATTGCGTGTAGTCATGGGGTGATCACTTCTTTGGTCACCTGTAGCATGGCTAGGAATATTCCATCTAGTCCTGGTGCTTTTATAACCGCGAAGGAATCTATAGCCCATTGGATTCTTCTAGAGGATATTAGGTTTGTTGGGAGACTCTCTTCTCCAAGTGCGAGGTCCTTGTGCTTGTTAGCATCGGATATCTCAGTGCATCCTGGGAAGTGTGCATGCATTAGTGCTGTTAGGGCCTCCTCGCTGCCCTCAGTCCACTGTCCGTCGTCGCGTTTGAGCTGACTCTGTATGGTGGGTTGCTTCGATAGCAACTTCCGGAGTCTAGCCGTTTCTGGGGCCGTCTCGATATTGGAGCAGAAGTTTCTCCACGAGCTTCTTTGTGCCCTACGTATTTCCTTCTTGTAGTCCCTAAGTAGGGTTTTGTATTCCTCATCAATCACATCCTCTTTCGCCTCTTTGGCGATTTTGAAGAATTCTCTGAGGTTATTGCGTAGGAGCGAAAGATTACTGTTCCACCAGGGTGGCCTGGTCCTCTTTCTAGCTCTAGAAGTTGGGCATGCTGCGCGTTGCGCATCTAGTAGTTCCTTGGAGAGGGTCTCTAGGGACTTTTCTATATCTTCAGCGGATTTTACTAGGCCCGGGCCAGCCGCGAGTCGTGTTGAGATTGTCTTCCTAAACTTTCCCCAGTTAGTGTTCCGGGGGTTCCTAAAGACGGTTGGTTTGGGAGAGTGGTCGAAATCGTATTGGAATTGTATGTACTTATGATCTGAGAAGGATGGTCTTTCAAGGACTCTCCATTCTGATAGCATTGTACATTGTCCCTTTGTGAGTGTTAAGTCTAGCACGTTCGAGGAGGTGGGACCTCCGAAGGTATGCTCCTCCCCCCCGTTCGCTATACATATGTTAGAGAATAGTAAAAAGTCTAGGAGTGTCTTACCTCTGTCGTTTATGTCCCACGAGCAGTTACTGGTCGTTCGGGCTGGCTTCCACCAGGCTCCTGAGTTCCTCGGGTGGGGCTGAACTATCGTGGGCCATGTAGCAGGAAGCTGCCAGGAGGCGCTTCTTCTTGCTTTCAAGCATCACCACAGTCAGGTCATCCGTGCTGTAACGAGACATAAGGTTAGCGTGGAGACCCTTCCGTACGAGTACGGCGGTTCTGTTCCTGCTTACCGTGGTGCGTAGAAGACATGGTGTGCTGAGGACTTTAGTCCGGCAATGGAATTGCCCGAGGCAACCCACGGCTCCTGGACCAAAGCAATGTCGGCGGACCCTTGCTCCATGGCAATCAGGAGTTCCGCCGACGCGATTTTGCTCTTATGGAGGTTGAGCTGCAGTACCCTTAGAGTCATGGGTACCTGGATCAGCTCGGGACGGGTTGACTATTACTGTCAGGTCACCGTCCTCCACCTCCTCCTCCGAGACGTCGAGTGTCATTTCCTGGGCGGCGTCAACAATGGAATCCAGACCTAGGTCCTTCTCCACCTCGCCTGCCTGCAGGGTATGCGCGTCCTTGTCCCCCGGGTGGCGCTTTTTGAGGCGCATGTAGACACTACCCATGCCTAACGCCCGTATCTGGGGTACAGGATGTCCTCCGCCGCTTTGTTGATTTGAAGGTCTGCGCACTGGACCCCCTCTTTGGGTGTCGGGGTCGCAATGTGCAGCACCTTCCAATCTGCGGTGGGAATGTCGGGGTTTTGACGCTGTAGCAGCTTCAGCGCCCGGTCACCTTGGATGACGATGGGGAAGAGTACCTTCGACTTCGGTATGGATGGGATTAGCTCCCTGTCCACCACCTGCAGTTTGGCCCCCTCCCACAACGCCTTCGTCTGGCTAACCGTTTGCGTCAGCCACTTCCGAGTCGGATCGTCCATGCACTTCAGGATTTTGACCCCATTTAGCCACCCTGCACCATCGAAAGTGGGCATGGGACCAAGGGACTCCCTCCATCCGTGCAAACAGCGCTTCGACGAGCCTCGTGCGCACCGTCTTCCAACGTTCTTCGGACATCTTTCCGTTTTCGTCGTTCCGGTCGATGAGTGCCACGATCAGATGTCGTTTGGTCACCTCACTGACTCTTTGTGCCCTCTGAGGCTTCTTCGCCTTAGGTGGAGGGCCTACCTGCTTGGGCCCGCGTTGCCGCTTGCTCGCCGGAGCGTCCTTAGTGGCGCTCTCGGCAGAGCGTTGCCTTTTGCTGGCAAGCATCTCCTCCACTTTGTTGGCGAATCCGCCCTTAGAAGACATGTGGGGGATGTTGGCGTAGTATAACCTGCCCTCTTCAATCTTCTGCTCGGCCTAGGCTAGCTTTGCCTTCTCCTCTTGGGAGAGGTCAGCTTTGGCCCGAAGCCGGCTTCCGATTCCGAGTGCAGCCTTATACTGCGCCTTCGCCTTCCTCCCCTCGCTAGACCGTTTCGGTCCGTCCCTGCGCGGGGAGCTGGTGCCTGGTTCTGGCGAGCGGAGTAGGATCTCCTCCTCCTCCAGTGTGAGCTGCGCGCTCTCCAGGCCCGTGTCTGTATCGACGGCGGCCCCTGAGCGGCATAGTTTGCTCTGAGTTTGTTTTTTGGCAGTAGTAGTACAACTGGCACGACCTGCTCCCGTCATGCTAGAGGTGTGACCGCTGGCGACACGCAGAGGGGATTGCTCCCCCCCGTGCCCGCCGGTGGTAGCAGTCACGCCTTCCACCGACGTTTGGGCTGATATCCCAGCCCGAGTTGAACCGTTTTCTGTGTCCATTTTAGAAATACACTGGTTAGTTTCCTGGGGAACCACCCACTTGCGTTTTATGCCTAACCGCCAGGCTGCGTTTTATGCCTAACCGCCAGGCACCTCCACCCATGGCAAAGTGATTCATTTCCTCCGACTTTTCCAGCGGAAGGAATTGAACCGTTGCCTTAGCTAGACACTGTATTACCGCGGACGGAGCAAGCAGCAGTGCATTACCCGTTGTCCGGGATAATACAGTGCCTATTGCCCAGCCGGCGCCCTCTTGGAGGGTTCAGATGGAGGATTTTCGCCAGCCAATATATTTATACTAGTTATGTAGAAATTTATGTGTAAACTTACATTTAAATTCGTTTTTTTGAAAATTTTTGAGACATATTCCTTTTTTATTTAAATTATTATTTTATATTTATTTTTAGCACCTGGGAAATAAATGTTCACAGATGTCAAGAAATATTGCGAATTATTTGATACGTGATTCAATTAACCGCTTACGTAAAGTAAGAAGTCCAATTCAAGCCGAAATGCCTCCACCTTTTCCCAACGGTTGGTATGGTATTCTGGAATCGTCCCAGCTCAGAGATGGAGAAGCTACTTTTTTGTCATGCTTAGGGGAACATTTGGTCGTGTATCGTACCAAAACCCATGAGGTTTATATTTTAGATGCTTATTGTCCACACTTAGGAGCAAATTTGGGTATTGGGGGGAGGGTTGTTGACGACTGTATTGAATGCCCTTTTCATCAATGGAGTTTTCGGGGTTCAGATGGAGTCTGCACAAACATTCCGTACAGTAAATCAGGTAAGTTATATTAAAGTTAATTTCAAGCTGTGTAATAAAATTATAGATGAATATAATTATATAATGATGAAACTAGTTTCCAGTAAAAAATGTTAAGATAAAAATCAAATTATCGCACAGCCTCACAGTTTGGCTAAATCATAGAAGAGAAGAAAATACAATCCAAAATTGAAAAAGTAAGAGTTTAACTAATTCTGTCAAACGGCAGGGAATGTTGTTCGGGTTTCCGCCTTCCATAAAATAACTCAGAAAGATATCTTAATATTGTCGATCAAATTTCTGATCAATTTGACTTAAAAGACCAAAACCAAAAGTCGGTTCTCGACCTATGGGAGAGAAAGGGAAAATAAAAGTAGGAAAGGGAACCGGCTGAGCCGAGCCCATATATAGGACAATGTGACCGCCATGTGGGCTAGTTAAAATTTGACATCGGTTGGGTAAAAATCCTCGCGAGGCACAAGAAGACTCGTGAGTTCGATAGGATTTCTGTTAATCGCAGTTAAGTAAGTTAATCGCAGTGTTTTTTTTTTTTTATAAAATTAGTAAGAAAAAAAAGATTCGGAGATCGACGTGGAGAATAAGGCCAGAAAAATATGAGTCCGTTCCGAAAGGGGAACATAGAAATAGCATTAAAAAGTATCTGGGTTTCAGAGAGACAGGAGCGCATTTTCTTGACACCGGGATATCCTCATTTTGGACCCGGGGAGATCTTTTTCTTGGACCCTGGCCGTTTTCTTTTGACCGATTCCAACCTTAAACCCCACTCAAATCGAGCAAACCCCGAGCAAACCGGGAGAAGTTCTTCAAAAATGAGTATAGTTATTTATTATTTTTTTTTATTTTATTTAATGTTAGAGTAGATTATAAAACTAAACTAACATATTAAAATATAGTACGAGCTTCCAGGGCCATCGTCCATATACATGGTATTTTACAATTTTTATGGCGATACAATTTGATGGTGCATGTTTATATATTATGGTATAATTAAGAAATTTGGTTATTATTCTGATGTGTTCCGTTGAGGGGTTACTTAAATATGTTTTTAAGAATGCTTTGTTTCAAATGGGCTATAGTCGGATAATAACACAGGCCGACAAAATTTTGACCAAGAAACCAGTATATACTTTTCCGAAGGTTTTCGGTGTGCTGAATCCGAATCCGAGGTCGAAATTTCCGAATTGGCTCTGGTTTCCGAGATATCCTAACCTAAAAGTGCAAAAACAGCGTTTTTTGCCTATATTTGAGGTTATGTAGCATCGATTTTGTTCTTTTACTAAAAATATAAAAAAAAAAACATTTTAAAGTATAACCCTTGCCCTTTCAAATGCTGTTGAGTTTGATTAAATATCTTTTTTTTTCGCTGAGATATCGTACTTTCAAATTGATATAGAGTATTCTTTGTCGAGTGAGCTGTCTGACATTCCCCGCGATTTCGTTTATGGTCGTTCTACGGTCGCCATATTGCATTTTTTACTTACAAAAAATAAAAATCTAACATCAAATTTCAGAATTTTATCTCAGTTTGGTAAACAGCGACCCAGAAGGCCCCCTATACCCAGTTTCAGCTTGATCCAGTAACTTTTTACGAATTTGGTCCGCCATATTGGATCCGCCATCTTGAATTTTGAAAATTTGAGTCCGGATTCATCATCATCGAACCAAAAAACCCCCGAGTAACGGATTTAAGCTGTTTTATGTTGTGAGGTAGTTTCTTGGGCTGGGATAGAGACTCAGTCCCGCCAGGGTCTCTCTACAGAAAATGTATAAAGATATGGGACAATGTGGCCACGATGAGACGGTGGGCTGACGTGGGGTGGAGTTTGCCAGCCACCGGGTTACACGAAAAAAATAAGTTGCTAGGGCGCAACAGAGGGAAGGACCGAATTAGCCTTCATGCATGTTTGGGGCCGGAGGGCCGAGAGAGAAGGGAAGAAATATTTGCGAATTTGCTCCGGCCGGCTGTGCCTGGCCCGTCCAAGTTAAATTCATATCTATCTGAAATTTTCCCAAAGGTCCTAAGGGGCCGCCAAACCGACTGGCACGACAGTAGCTCTTTAATTTACTTTAAACTATTATATAGTTCGATATTTTTACCCGTTTGCATGTTTCACTATTTTCTTATTATTTTCCGCCATTTATTTCCGCATATAGTTTCCAGTATTTTCTTGCCATTCTTTTCCGTTAGTTTTATTTTTATTTCCTATATGTAATTTTTGCTATTTTTATTTCCATGATTTTCGTCTTCCCGGCCTCTTATTTCATACCAAAACAATTTATTTAATTTAATTTCATTATTATAATTTTGTTTTATTTGTCAAAGTATTTTTCTCCCGGTGCACTCGCTTTCCTTTTGTTTTTTTTTCTTTTATAATTTCCTACTTTTCATAATTTTCATAATTTCAAACTTCCACAAATTTTCTCTCAGTGTTTTCGCCTTTACAGTTTTATAATTTTCATATTTTCTTCGCTAGTTGTATTTCCCGTATAATTTTAACTATTTTTATTTCCATATTTTCTATACTTTCATAATTTCATATATTTTCCGAGATTTCACAGTTTCACATAATTTCTGTCGGTGTTAGTTAGTGGGACTCAAAACTTAGGCTTATTCTAGAGTCGGTCTGACCGCACTCTTCGGTGACCACCGCATCGAGGGCTCGCAAAGATTTTAAGAACACACGCACTTCCTAGCCACCTCGTTGCGGTTCACTGTCTGCCACTCACCCATCTCGCTCGCTCGCACACACACGTTGGCTCCACGTGAGGAATGGCTCTGCCCCGCCGCTGGTCCTGGGCCAGGCATTGCCAAATCCTCCTCTTGCTCCAAAAGTCCAAATCCAATTTACGGTGGCATTCGCCGGCCCGTATCTCCTTCTCCAAAAGTCCACAAGTTTTGCAGGTTTTTACCCGCACACGCGGTTTTCACTCGATCGTCGATCTACGTTTTACGTCCGTCTCAATTCAATGCTTATCTCGAACTTTTACTCAGCTTCGCTTCGCGAAACTTCTTGCGGAGTTCTTTTCGACTTCTTCCAGAAGTTTTACCGTACGATCGGTCCTTCCCTCTCCTTCGCTCTCATTAGCGCTTGCCAATTTTTGGGTGGCGTGATCTATGGTGAGTTTCTGGTGTGTGTGTGTGTCGGTGTGTGCTAGCCTTCCAGGCTAACGGGTCGAGCTTGGGTTAGTGGTGACAGTTTTAAAACTATCGCGTGTGGCTGCCGTCGCCATAATCTAATTAATATAATTATATAGCCAATACGGGGGAATATCTATCTGCTAATATTACTTATATTACACAGGCCGACAAAATCAGCTCGACCCTCTGACCCAGAAACCAGTATATACTTTTCCAAAGGTTTTCGGTGCGCTGAATCCGAATCCGAAGTCGAAATTTCCGAATTGGCTCTGGTTTCCGAGATATCCTAACCTAAAAGTGCAAAAACAGCGTTTTCTGCCTATATTTGAGGTTATGTAGCATCGAATTTGTTCTTTTACTGAAAATACTAAACAAACCATCTTAGAGTATAAAGCAAGGGATATACTTTAAGATGGTTTGTTTAGTATTTTCAGTAAAAGAACAAATTCGATGCTACATAACCTCAAATATAGGCAGAAAACGCTGTTTTTGCACTTTTAGGTTAGGATATCTCGGAAACCAGAGCCAATTAGGGAATTTCGACTTCGGATTGGGATTCAGCGCACCGAAAACCTTTGGAAAAGTATATACTGGTTTCTGGGTCAGAATTTTGTCGGCCTGTGTTATTATTTAATTCTATTATTTACATTCAGCCCTGCTCCGGTAATCGAATTCGGTAAATTTTTACGATTTCGAATTGAAATCGTAAATTCGGTGCTCCGGTTTTCGGAAATCGTAAAATTTTACCGAATTGGAAAACGGGCACCTTTGTCTGCCCGAAATGAAAAGTAAATGCCTTTTTTTATATCAAATCATATCTAATTTACTAAGGGAAAAAAATAGTTTACTCAGTGGTCTATTGATGTTTATTCCACACCACCACAAGATCATTCTGGCACGTAGTTATTTTATAAAAAATTTATTTCTGACCCCACCTCAAATTTGACAAACCAAATTTAGCCGTAGGCAACAAACAATTTCGATTTGGCCAAATGTTGACAAGTACTTGGTCGAAAGTTATCGCCAGGGTTGCCGTACTTTTGGTGGAATGAAACAGCCAGATTAAAATACTTATAAAATTAAAATGAATTCATTAATAAATTTAAATCAGGGCCATAAATGTTTTTTATAAATATTGCTATTTATTTTAATGACTTTTATGGTGAGAATACAGTAAAAAACTACAGTAAAAAAGTTGAAAACATCGGAATTAAAACTGTGAAAAATGTGGCAACACGTTTGTGTCAGCTTAAACAGCTGTTCACAGCCGGCGAATAAATATTTGAAAATGTAAGTAGAAAAGTATTGATTGCTTATTATTTTTTCACGTTGTTTACTTTTGAGAAAAAAATAAGTCAGCTGTTTGAGCAGCGAGAAACAATGAGAAAATGAAACATTCCGATAACAAAAATTTACCGAAAACCGAAAATCGCCTAAAATCGAAATCGTAAGATTTTGGCCGAATCGAATTCGGGAAAAAATTACGATTACCGGAGCATGGCTGATTATTTAGGTTTCCTTGATATGATTATTTAATTATATATTTATATTATAGGTATTTATATTATTATTTATATTATATTTATATTATATTATAAGTATTTATATTTTTACTTGTATTATTATTTATATATTTATTTATTATTTATATGTGTGTATTTATATTATTTAGTTGTATTATTTATTTGTGAGGGCCAATCGGCTCCTCACAATGTGCAAAGAAAAATGTTTGCTTCATAGGGCCTATCCATAATGTTTTTTTTTGAGGTAAATTCATTAACATGAAAATTTCAAAGTACGAAAAAATTTCTCAGCGAAAAATAGAGATATTTAATCAAACTCAACAGCATTTGAAAGGGCAAGGGTTATACTTTAAGATGTTTTTTTTTTAGTATTTTCAGTAAAAAAACCAATTCGATGCTACATAACTTCAAAAATAGACAAAGAACGCTGTTTTTTCACTTTTAGGTTAGGATATCTCGGAAACCAGAGCCAATTCGGAAATTTCGACCTCGGATTCGGATTCAGCGCACCGAAAACCTTCGGAAAAGTATATACTGGTTTCTGGATCAGAGGGTCGAGCTTATTTTGTCGGCCTGTGTAATTGAGGATGTGATCGATGGTGACTGGAGTGTGAGTAATGCATAGTGGGCAGTTTCGTTGTGTTGTTGTGTCTAGGTAATGCTTGTGTGTTAGGTTTGTATGACCCAATCGTAATCGGGTAAACTTAATTTGGTCGAAACGAGTTACTTCTTCTTGAATTATGCTTGAGTAGATCAATGTATGTGAGTCGTTGGTATTGGTGTTTTGGTACCAGGTATTGCACTGGATGAGTAGACTTAGTGATTGTTGGTTAAGTTGTTGTTTTAGGAATTTGTTAATGTACACAAAAGACATAGATTTGGCGTGAATATAAGTGGCATTCTTAATAGTGATTTGGCTGTTTAGTAAGCCATTTCGTTTCCTTTTATGTTGCTGTGTCCTGTAGTCCAAAAGATTTTGATTTTCGGGTAGTAAGATGAAATGGTCGATCGGATAAGTGCTGGGTATGTGTTGTTGTTGAGTGGGTTTTTTATGGCTTCGATGGCTCCTAGTGAGTCGGAGCATATTACGAATTTGCCTCTCATTTTTAATATTATTTTAGTTGCTTCGAGGATTCCTAATATTTCGGCTGTTAGTATTGATGAGTAGGGAGGTAGGCTTCCGTAGGCTAGGGTTTCGGTTTCTGTGGTGATTGCATAGGTTGTAATAGAGTTCTGATGAGATCCATCGTCGTAAATGAATGTGTGATTTTGATAAAATGCTTTGTTTCATTGAAGATTTTTTTGAATGTTTCAGGTGGTGTGTTGGCTTTGTTGTAAGTGTTAAGAGATGTTTTGATTGATTTGTTGGTTAATTGCCAGGCTGGTTTTAATTTGTGAATTATTTTCGGCTTGTATGGTATATCATAGTATTGGCATTTCGTTATTGCGTGCTGTATTGTTGAGATCCATTTTTTCTTTCTGATGTTTGGTTTTATACATTTCCAGATAGGAGTATCTTTAGCTTGTATTAGGGATTTGAAAAGTTTTGCTGTTAGGTGATCGCGTTTTTGTTCTATTGTTGGTATGTTAGCTTCGTATAGTAAGTTGTGGATGGGTGTCGTGCGGAATGCCCCTAAAGCTTGTGAAGTGGTTTCTATAGCAGGGGTGAGATCTCAGTCGCGGCCAAGGAACCTACACAAGAAATTTGTATAAAAGGGTGGAACCTGTAGTTAGGAATTTTGTATGCAGGAGTGGAGAGACCGACAGAAGTACTGTAGTATAACAATCTACCGCTGGTCGTCGCTTGTTGTGTTGATTTCTGATCGTTCTCAACTAGCGGCCACGCTGCTGGGCGGCCGATAGTCGGTAGCGAAGATAAAGACGCCCCTGTTGGCGATACTCGGCGATCGCCTTGCTTGCCGATCAACCGTTGGCGGGAAAGAAACGCGCCACCTGACGGTGCGGGCCGTAATCCTCGACCTGGCCGTCCGCCGTCTGGCAACTCCGGCTCGAAACGCCGTCTGACAACTCGGGTTCGCCGCGAGCTGGCAACTCTGACAGATCCACACGATCTGGCAACTTGGAGCGATCTGGCAACTCTGGCAACTCCGATTGATCTGGCAACGTTGGCGACTTTGACTGATCTGGCAACTCTGACTGATCTGGCCACTCTGACAACTTTGACTGATCTGGCAACCCTGGCAACTTTGACTGATCTGGCAACCCTGGCAACCGATCTGGCAACTCAGACGACTCTGACCGATCTGGCAACCCTGGCTAAAAGCTTGTGGGACAAGGGGGCGGGGGAGTCATGGGAATCCTCGGGACACTGGGGCTCCTCGGGACTCCTCCTCCGGTTAATCACGAAGGCTACGGGATTTCTAACACTCCGGTTGGTCGCGGAGGCTACCGGGATCGGTGGGCATGCAAGGAGCGTAGCGGCGTGAACTTGGGAGTTCCGGTGCGGATGCGAGACCAAACGCAGAGGAACCGTCGGGCCACGCAGCGTACGCAGGCAGAGGATCGGGGTGAGGGAGCAGAGGGGTAGACTCGGGAGTTCTTGTGCGGATGGGAAACCAAACGCGCAAGTTCTGGCGAGCTGCCCAAGGTTCGCATGCAAGGGGGGAAGGAGTGGGAAGCAGAGGTGGTCGGGGTGGAGGAAAAGGCTCTACGATTTAGTTGCAACGACAAGTTTTTATTTTTTCAGTATATTTCCCCTGGCTGTGGCCGAAGGGGGAGGGGAAAAACAGGTGGCTTACTTGCTCTGACTATGCTAGTTGCTGAAGCGGGCAAAAGGCTGTCGCCGCTGGTGTTCTGGCGATGGTAGTTGGTGCAGCGGGAAAAGGCTGTCGCCGCTGGTATTGCGGCGATGGTAGTTGATGCAGCGGGAAAAGGCTGTCGCCGCTGGTACTTGTTCGCGCACACACGTGTCTTTCGGGACTTTCGATGCTTACGATCACTACTTTGTCACACACGTCTGTCTTGCTCGCGACCGGAAACGAAAAAGCCACGTTCTCTGGCGTAGTGGTCGCACCTCCTCGATTGCTCGTTTTTCGAAATATCGTATCGTCCGTTTTCGTGCGATGTCTCCTATCGATTGCCCTAAGGTTGCCACCTGGGCACTTATAAAGGGTATTCTTTTGGACTTCGTGCCCCTATTAAAAATATCGGTATTGGTGGGCTCCGTGCCCCTAATGAAATATTGTTCTTGGTGGACTCCGTGTCCCTAATGAACTATCGTTATTGCTAATGTTTAAGATTAACCATTACTTAATGTTATTTACAGAGAAATGTACATGGGCGTATAATACTAAAGTTTGTATGACCCAAGAAAAGGGTCGTTACAAGCTAGTCGAATTGCTGAGTTGAATGAGGTTTTTCTCAATGGTTTTCGGTGCTTGTTCATATATATGTAGTCCGTAGTCAATTTTTGATATATATATTACTTTTGTTATACTTAGTAATGTGTGTGTGTTGCAATTGAATCTTGGGCTATCCAGGCATTTAATTATATTGAGTTTGCTAGATAGTGCTGGGATAAGGATATTGATGTGGGTGTTCCAGTTGTATTTGTTGTTTATCCAGAGTCCAAGTAACTTGAGTGATGAGGTGTTTGATATGTTAGCGTTGTAACAGGTGATAGTGGAGATGCAGTTATGTTTTCTGCAAATATGCAGATGTTGGCATTTTGTTGGTGAGAGAGAAGCGCCGGAGTACTCGCCCCAAGTTTTTATTTGAGTAAAGAGTGTGTTAAAGTTATAATTTGTTATAATTAAAGTTATAAATTATGTTGCTTAGTTTGTTGAATGCTATTATGAATAGGACGACAGAGATAGGTGAACCTTAAGGTATTCAGTTTTCTAAAGGGTGTATTGAAGAGGTTTTTGATCCTACGCGGGTAGCTATTTTATTATTGTCCATGAAGTTTTGAATGTATTTTATTATTTTAGGTCCGCATTTCCATTCAATAAGTTGGTTTATTATTGAGTGTACACCGATACGGTCAAATGCTCTCGCAAAATCAAGAGAAACTAGTGAGATGTGTTTTTTAGAGTTTAGTGCTTTTGTAATAAGGTAGACTACGTAAAGTAGACTATCTGTAGTCGACTTTCCTTTTTTGAAGCCAAATTGATTTGGATGTATCAGTCTATTATATGTAAGGAACCATCATAGTCGCTGTGAGACTCATCGCTTCTCTCTTCCAAGTGAACGGACGTGTTTTTTTCTTGCGCTCCCGTTTTGTGTTAATTTTTGCATTAAAACAACCGGGGTTTTATTTAAATCTTCTACTTTGTGATTAATAAAGTTCCCGTTCACTTCGTGTGCATGCAGCTATTCTGTTTTGTGTATTTAATTGTTATTATTTTCACAATTTAGTTTGTGCTGCCGGTGTTTGCTTTGCATTTTTTGCATTCCTCTTTATGCCTTCTCCGTTTAGTTTGCGCCGTCGCGACAGCTAAACGTTAAGCTCGCTCCCACGCTCACCCGTTTACCCGCTCTCTCATTCTACCGCGCTCTCGGTGCAGCTGCACTTTTCTTATCTCTTCCTACGTAAAGGTACAGTGGTAAGTCCCTATAATGTCTGCTATCGTCTGTTTCGCTAAGACCTGTAAAAAGGCAATTAATTCTAACGACCTTACAGTCGGCTGCTGGCTGTGTGACAACATTGTACATGCCAAGTGCATTGGTGTTGTTGCTCGGACGGTGGACGATGTAAGAAGAAACATCGGTCTGCGTTACTGCTGCGAGGCCTGTCGCGAGGTTGAAAGAGAAATGATGTCTTTTATGCGGCAGACCAAGGGCGGTTTTAAAGACATATTATCGAGTTTTCGTAAAACTCATGATATGCTCTTGGCGCTGGACACTCAATTTAATAGTGGCAAAAAAGATTCGGCATCCGAATGTGTTGCGGGAGTGACCTTTCCCCCGATGATATCCGTTTTGTCCCCTGGGGGGTCTCAAATATTGACTCCTCAAAGCCCCGTTAATTTACCTGCTCAGGGTATCAGGCCCGGACTACCGGCCGATATCGGCAATGCAGACAATCAGTCTGCAGCGCCGAAAGCCCTTGTAGTAATACCACCTACGAAACAGATATTTGTTTCGCGGCTCTCCCCTGCTCAGACATCGGAAGATGTTATTGCCTTTATCCAAGGCAAAACTAGAGCTGAAAAAATACAAATAAAGGTGGAAAAATTCAAATTTTCTTATGCTAGGAATATTTCATCTTTTAAAATAAATGTCCCAAATGAACTCTTTGAAACAATATGCTCTACCAATTTCTGGCCAGAGTATATTGTCGTCAAAGAGTTTGAAGCTAAGAAAAAGAAACGGCGGCCTGTAGGAATAAGTCTTCCTAGGCCCGACCAGACCACTGCGCCCTCTACAACATCCGCTCAAAAAAAACTTATCAATTCCCTCTCTATCTCCTATCAGAATGCAAGAGGCCTACGTAGTAAGCTTCCCAAATTGTATTCTGATAGTCTCTCGTTTGCATCCCAGGTTATTGTGTTCACAGAAACCTGGTTAAAGCCGGAGATTCTGAGCTCCGAAGTTTTCCCAGCTGTGTTCACAATATATCGGCTGGATCGGCCTATCAGACGTGGGGGTGGTGTCCTCATAGCGGTTGACTCCACTCTCGCGTCGGAATAAATAACTTTCGAGGAGTTTGATGTTGAACTCCTATGTGTGAAGATAACCATCAATGGTAGCTCTATTTTCATTACCTGTTCTTACATTCCTCCTTTGTCCGAACTTCCTATTTATTGGAACCATCTTTCCGCTATCCAAACGGTTTTCAACCGACTTTCTAATAAGGATCATTTAGTAGTTCTTGGTGATTTTAATATCCCAGGGGCTATTTGGTCCTCAAACACTTCTTCTAATGTACTTTTCACCTCCACACAGCATGATTTTTTCTTTGTTGGGTTTTAGTACGGGTATGGTTAGGCTTTGTATGATTGAGGAATGTAGTTATTGAATATTTTGAATATTCCTGATCATGGGGTATGAGATCCTGTTAAGACCTGGTGTAAAACCCTTCAAGGATTGTAGTGCCATGTTAAATTCCATTTTAGTTTTGTTCTTTTCTATTTCTATTGCTGATGTTTATGGAGAGGGGTTTATAATTATAGGTGTATGTTTTTGCGATATGAAGCTATGGTCAAAGTTTGTGTCCTTTGCAAGGTCAGACCAATGACGTGCGAACAGGTTGGCTATTTTGTTTTTATCCGTAGTCGTTTCATTGGAGGCTGTAATGCAGTGAATTTGTTTTGTTGGGTTCAGCCCACAAACTATTCTTATATGTATAGTTGATGTAAAATTTGTTGTTGCGTCAACTTTTCTAATTTTTATTTCTCTTTAGGCGTGCGTTGGCTCTCCGATACTCTATTATAGTTTGCTGTGTTATATGTATTTTTAGTGCTCTCCATTTTTGTTTCTTCTCTGGGTGTAGGTCTGCTATTTTTTTGTTCCACCAGGGAACTTTGTGTAAGAGGATGTTTGGTGATGCTTGTAGCTTTTTTTTGTAAATCATGCTTTATTTAATGGGGTGGGGAGGGGGGGATTTGCGTAAGGCTAAAAAATGGAGACGAAGCCCTCGCGGTACGGTCGCAAAGCATTGCTTCGCGAGGGCATAGCCCCCATTAGCCCGTTACGCCTCTCCTGCGCCGTTCCTCCGCCCGGAGTCTGGTCAATACCGTCGCAGCATAGTTGCTCACCGCCTGCCAATTGGCATTGCTGACAAGCATAATTTCGACCAGGTTGTCCACACTGATCTGGCCGCCTAGGATCTCCTCCAGTCTCTCACTCTCAAATTGCCCGCAGAAGAACACTACGTGCTCCGCGGTCTCCACTGAGCCGTCTGCACACCAGGCGCAGGCCGCGCTGTCCTCATGCCCGCGCGTGTGAAGGTACCCTCTGAAGCACCCATGGCCGCTCAGGACTTGGGTCAGGAAGAAGTTCACTTGGCCGTGCTTTCTGCCGGTCCACGGCTCGAGCCTGGGAATGAGCCGGTGGGTCCACCGTCCTTTGGACGATGACTCCCATCGGGTTTGCCAGGATTGGAGGGTGTCAGCCTTCAATACAGAGCGTGCCAGCTTCTTCTCCGCCGGTGGGAGTGCTCTACCGTGCATCCGCCCAAATAGGGTGGCCCGTTCCTTGGCCAGGAGATCCAGGGGGGGTCCCGGCTAGGACCAGTGCCGCCTGGTCAGACACTGTTCTGAATGCGCTGCATATACGCAGAGCGGCGGGGTTGCTCTCGTCACGCACGTTAGGAGTAGTCTACTTCCTTGTTTAGGGCCTCTGCGGTTCAGCATGATCCGAGACAGCGCCCGGAAGGATGTAGCCGCCTTAGTGCTGGCATAAGCGAGGTGCTCACGGAACGAGAGCCTTGTATCCAGCATGGTATTTAATCGCTCTGGACGATCTGATCTATGCGTCGCCCACCTCGATGGTTGCGGTTTCGACCTTCTTTCTGCTGCTTACCAGTACGGCTTCCGTACGGCTTCCGCTAACTGCAGGCCTACGCTCGACAGCCATGAGCCACGATGCACGAGTTGCAGGTCTCTTCAGCATGAGATAGCACCTTATCCACGACGACCACCGCAATGTCGTCGGCGAAGCCCACGAGCTCAAACCGACCGGGCAGTGAGAGGCGCAGTACTCGGTCGTACATTGTATTCCATAGTAGCGGTGCTAGTACGGAACCTTGAGGTACGCCGCAGGAGACCTCAACCGACTCCACGCCGTCGGAGGTGGAAAACTCCAACGTTCGGTCCTCGAAGTAGCTGCTCATCGTCTTCAAGAGGTATGGGGGGACTCCGAAGATGGATAGAGCCTCCATGATGCAGCTCCATCTCGCCGTGTTGAAGGCGTTGCGTACATCCAGCGTTACCACAAGGCAGTACTCTTTCGAGCCGCCTTTCCACCTCTTTCCGGCTATTGCCGACCTGGCCATGTCTACCACCTTGGAGATGGCATCGACAGTGAATTTCGCCTTTCGGAAGCCGAACTGCGCGGCCGAGAGGTCGCCAGCTGCTCGGATCGCCTCCTCTAGGCGCGTTCCTATTAAGTGCTCGAGCACCTTTCCGGCTAAGTCGATGAGGCAGATTGGTCTGAAGGATGCCGGGTCGTCCGGCGGCTTTCCGGGCTTCGGCAATAGAACCAGCCTCTGCAACTTCCAACTGAGCGGGAACACGCCCTCTGCCAAGCATCTGCTGAACAGCCTCGCAAAGAGGTCAGGCCGACAAGTCAGTGCGAGCTTCAGGGCCTTATTGGGTATATTATCGGGGCCAGCGGCCTTCGACGTCTTTACCCTTGCGGCCGCCTCCTGTATCTACTGCGCCGTGACCGGGGCAAAACATGCCAGGGAGTCGCCGGCGTCGGGGAATGTTGGGACGTCCATCGATGGAAACATATGTTCCACGATCCGCTTTAGGCTCTCCGGCACGAGCGGCGCAAGTTTGTCGGGCCAGTTAATACGCTTGACGACCGTTTTGTAAGCGCTGCCCCACGGGTCGCAGTCCACCGAGTCGCAAAGTTCAAGAAAACACTTGGATTTGCTCGCCCGAATAGCAGCCTTAAGTGCTCTGCGACAGGTCTGATACTCCCGCCTTTTGTCTAGAAGGAAGGGGGTACCATACGACCGCTGGTAACGTCGCCTGGACCGGACGCAGTCTCTCCGCACGTCGGCTATCCACTGATTTCACCAAAACACCGGCTCGCGGTGGCGGCTGTGGGGACTCCTGACTTGCATGCAGCCATTACAGACCGCCAGGAGCTGCCGCATGACATCTTCAGCCATCTGCTCAGCGGAGCCAGAGACATCCAGTCTCTCCATGCCCTCCGAGAACAACTGTACATCCAGTGTGTCGGCCATGTAACTCTTCACCGGTCTCGAATGGGACCGTGGAGCAGGCGTTATGTGGGGGACTTTGTGCGCTTTGAATTAGAATTTTGTTAATTAATGCCGCTTCTTTGTTCATGTTGGTTGAGCGGGGGTATAAGGCGTTAATATTGCGAGTGTACCTCTGAAACGTTAAAATAGGGTTTGCTTGGATTGCTGGTTGGATTTTTGGGAAAGAGGGTGATTAGGATTGGAAAGTGGTCGCTTTCGTAAAGGCCATCAATAGTGTTCCAGGTAGTAAGTGGAGTCAGTGAAGGAGAACAGAAAGTAAGATCAACATGGGTAAAGGTATTGTGCGTAGTAAAGTGAGTTGGTGACATATCAATTTAGAAGAGTAAATTGCGATTGTTCAATGAACTTGGCAATTGTTTTCCCTCTAGAATTCTGTTGCGGGGATCCCCAGTTTTGATGCCAACGATTAAAATCTCCTGTTACCATGACTAATTCATTGTTAGTGTTTATAGCGTTGTCTATGTTATTGCGTGAAAAAGCTTTGTTGGGTGATATATAAATGGCGTATAATTTTTGTTTGGATTTTATTTCGGCTGCTAATCCTTCTACGCCTTCATTGATGTTGCATTGCGTGTGCTGAATTGAATTATGAATTAGCAGGGCTACTCCTCCGAAACTGTTGGATGCAATGGTTGTCAGCATGTTATAATTTATTGGAGTTTGTGACGCGGGGCGCACAAATAAATAAATAAATAATAGAAAACGGTATATAAATAATAATAACTAAACTAAATAAATAATAACACGAACTGTATATAAATAATAAGAATAAGCTAAATAAATAATAAACAACTCCGACTGTAAATAAATAATAATTAATCTAAGTAAATAAATAATAACCACTGTAAATAACTAATAATCCCAAACCCATAAACAACCACCTAACGATAAAGACATTCAAATTCAAACACGGTGCGCGCGCCCGCCCCAACGAACAAAGGCACTGGCCACACTAAGTCGGGCAAATTCCCAGGCAGCTGCCACACTATTCGGGCAAATCCACGGCCCGTGCAGGCACACTAAAACCCGCCAAGCGCTATATAAAGCCGGCCGCTAGCCTCAGAGCTATCATTCGGTGGTCGGAGTCGACCAAGGTGGAAGTCACCTAGCGCGCAGCAAGCAAGCAGCAAGCCGCAACTAAGGGACTGGAAGCAGCGGTAACAAAGGAGTAAGACTTAACTATACTAGGTATCGGTTGACGGCTTCGTCCTATTTTTCCATACTAAGTCTATATTTCAATACTAAGTCTTTCGCTGACGGCTTCGTCCTGCAGACGGCTTCGTCCTATTTTCTCATATCTCGCTGACGGTTTCGTCCTGCAGACGGCTTCGTCCTATTTCTCGCATACCTTGCTGACGGCTTCGTCCTATTTCTCGCATACCTTGCTGACGGCTTCGTCCTGCAGACGGCTTCGTCCTATTTCTCGCATACCTTGCTGACGGCTTCGTCCTGCAGACGGCTTCGTCCTATTTCTCTCGTACCTCGCTGACGGCTTCGTCCTGCAGACGGCTTCGTCCTATTTCTCGCATACCTTGCTGACGGCTTCGTCCTGCAGACGGCTTCGTCCTATTTCTCGCATACCTTGCTGACGGCTTCGTCCTGCAGACGGCTTCGTCCTATTTCTCTCGTACCTCGCTGACGGCTTCGTCCTGCAGACGGCTTCGTCCTATTTCTCGCATACCTCGCTGACGGCTTCGTCCTATTTCTCGTATATCGTTGACGGCTTCGTCCTAATTCTCGCAACACGCTGACGGCTTCGTCCTGCAGACGGCTTCGTCCTATTTCTCATACATCGCTGACGGCTTCGTCCGGCAGACGGCTTCGTCCTATTTCTCATACATCGCTGACGGCTTCGTCCTGCAGACGGCGTCGTCCTATTTCTCGTATATCGCTGACGGCTTCGTCCTAATTCTCGCAACACGCTGACGGCTTCGTCCTGCAGACGGCTCCGTCCTATTTCTCATACATCGTTGACGGCTTCGTCCTAATTCTCGCAAACCCGCTGACGGCTTCGTCCTGCTGACGGTTCCGTCCTTATCCATTAACGCTACGTATCCTTATTGACGGTCTCGTCTCAATTGACCCATACCACGTCTTCCCGAAGGCCAGGGGCGCATCGCGGAATCCCCAATCCTCCCACCCGGACGGCAGGAAGCCACCTCCACGGACCCCGGACACGAGACCCCTTCCGCGGGACACGGACGGAACCCCGGCTCCGGAAATAATTACTCTGTCACTAATATCAATAAACTATATATATATATATATTGTAAGCCTAGTTAAGGTTAAAACCAGCGTTATTACTGGGGCTCGGGTCGGAATTTCCCTTTCTAGCACCACTTTCCTGAATCAAATAAATGTCCTGGATGATCCTGGCCAGCCCTGACCTACCCGAGGCTTGACTGAACGTCACAGGTGGCGCCCGAGCAGATTGAGTGGTGTTTAGAAGGAGCCGACGCCGAGGAAGTAATGTCCAGTTGGGTATATATGGCAACAAAAACCGAACTGAGAGAATACGCGAGTGAATTTGGATTGGATTCATCAGGAAAGAACGAGGATTTACGGAAAACATTGGCGGCTTTCTCAAAAAGGACGGACCACGCAGAAACAGTAAGGAAGAAACTGGCACTGCTGGCAGAAAAATACAGGAGGGAAAAAAGCCCTGCTAGAATACCAGAGATCATTGTAACGGAGGAAAAAACAAGGATGGACAACGAAATAGAAACAAAAATGGAGGGAAAGAAGGAGACAGGGATTATCGACAGGGTACGAAACTGGGACATCAGGTACCAGGGAACATCCAACCCACTAGAATTTCTAGAAAAAATGGAGCAATGGGCAAATGGATACGGACTCCATCTCGATCAGCTGGTCCAGACAATGCCATTCATACTGGAAGGGATCGCAATAGATTGGTGGAATACGACGCCAACAAGGATCACATCATGGGCACAAGTCCGAACAGAACTGCTGGAGTACTTCCTACCGCCCCGGTACGGAGAGCAGTTAGAAACCCAGATAGCGCAGCTAAGACAAAGGGACAACGAGCCAGTAAGGGAATATGCGATGAACCTAAGAAAGCTCATGAGATTCACGAAGCTATCGGAATCAGAAAAATTAGACTGGGTATACAAAAATTGCAGGAGCAAACTGAAGCTATATGCAAGAAGAACCGGATTTTCAACACTGACGGAATTCCTCAAGCTCGCGGAAGAGGTGGAAGAGATCGAGCAGATGGAAACACAAACCGGACAAACAGCACCACAGCCGGTGAGGTCAGAAATATGCATGCGATGCGGCGGAACCGGACATACGGCACGCACATGCGGAAACCCACCAAGGCTGTTCTGCTGGGTGTGCGGGAGAAACGGAGTCAGGACAACAGAATGCTGTCGAACCAGGTCGGGAAACGCCGGAGGCCTGAGCGGATAGAGCTGGCAGCTCAGGCACGAAGAATGGGTCCAGCAGCGGGTGATATAATGTGCGACGGCTACCAGATAGTAGCAACATTTGGAGTAGGGTGTAGGATTGCCAAGGGCATAATAGACACCGGAGCAACAAAGAGCGCAATAAGCAGAAACATGTTCCAAGACCTAAGAGAGGAAGGAAGATGGAACAAAATGCAGGCGGAGATATCACTAGCGGATGGATCGCGACAGAAGGCGATGGGAGGTTTCAGGACAAACGTGGAGTTCGGAGGACGGAGATTTGAAATAACATTCATGATCCTACCGAATGTGGAGGGAGGAATCCTCTTGGGAATGGACTTTCTGGCAGGAGCAGAAAGCGTACTCAGATGCGGCGGACTAGAGCTGAAAATCAGGGGATTCAACAACGGAGGAAGAGATGAGGGACAAGGCATACAGGAGTCAACATCGCCAGGAGATCTGTCCGAACAAGATATCGAAGCATTTCTGGAGGAAAACAAACGGATATTCGAAAACATGAAGGGAGTCAGCAACGCAGCCGTACACAAAATCTACCTAAAGGACGACAAACCCATCAAGCAGAGGTATTATCCGCGAAACCCAAAACAGCAGGCGATAATCAACGAACAGGTAGATGAGTTGCTAAGCCTGGGCTTGATAGAGCGATCACGAAGTCCATACAGCGCACCCGTAGTGCTAGTAAGAAAAAAGAACAACGAATGGAGAATGTGCATCGACTACAGGCTGCTGAACGACCGGACAGAAAAGGATGCGTACCCCGTACCGCGTATGAACTTCATCCTCGACCAACTACGGGAAGCCAAATTCATAAGCACGATAGACTTGAAATCGGGCTATTGGCAAATCCCAGTAGAGGAGAAGAGCAGACAATACACGGCATTTACGGTACCGGGACGAGGGCTGTTCCAGTGGACGGTAATGCCATTTGGACTGACCACAGCGCCAGCAACCTTCCAAAGAGCACTTGATAACGTTATCGGACCGAAAATGGAGCCATTTGCCTTCGCGTACCTAGATGACATCATCGTGATAGGACGCACAAAAGAAGAACACCTGGAAAAGCTGAAAGAAGTATTCAGGAGATTACAGCAAGCAAACTTACGCATCAACCCAGAAAAATGCAAGTTTTTCCAAAAGGAGCTAAAATACCTGGGACACGTGGTGAGCGATCAGGGCATCCGAACGGATCCCGAATAGGTAGCGGCAATCAAAGACCTACCAGCACCGAAAACCACCAAAGAAGTACACAGCTTTCTAGGGATGGCCTCATGGTATAGAAGGTTCATACCAAAGTTCACCGAACAAGCGGGACCGCTACACGAATTAATCTGTAAAGGAAAGAAATTCGAATGGGGCGATCGTCACCAACAATCCTTTGACAGCCTCAAGGAAAGTCTCACAGAAGCACCGGTACTGGTATGCCCCGACTTTGCAAAGCAGTTCAAACTGCAGACGGATGCCAGCGATGTGGGCATTGGAGCCGTACTGACCCAGGAAACGGAAGACGGAGAACACGTAATATCATTTGCAAGCCGAAAGCTGAGTAAGGCGGAGCAAAATTACAGCGCAACAGAAAAGGAATGTCTAGCAATCCATTGGGGCATCGGGAAGTTTAAGATGTACCTGGAAGGATATCAATTTATAGTGGTGACAGACCATATGGCGCTTAAATGGCTGAACTCCATCAAAAGTCCAGCAGGAAGAATAGCACGATGGGCACTGGGGCTCCAACCATACCAATTTGAGGTGCAGTATCGGAAAGGGAAGCTGAACGTGGTGGCAGACACACTGTCAAGAGCCCCACCAGTGGAACTAAAAGCGATCAAGAACACCGGAAGTTGGATAAGCCGGAAGATCAGGGAAATACAAGAAGACCCACAGGACACAGAGTTCCGAATAGAAGGAAAAAGGCTATACAAACTGAGTCAGGACAGAAGGGACCAACACCCGTGGAAACTGTGCGTGCCGGAAGAAGAAGTACAACAGATTCTAACAGAGAATCATTGCCAGGCCGAAACAGGACACATGGGAATGTTCAAAACAGCAAGAAGGATAAGAACAAAATACTTCTGGCCACAACTGACAAAGGATGTACGGAACTTTGTAAGAAGCTGCGATAGCTGCCAGAGATACAAAGTGGCACAGCAAAAGGCAGCAGGGAAGATGCTGACCAAGGTCGCGGAAGCCCCGTGGGAAACGGTATGCGTCGATTTTGTAGGACCACTGCCACGATCAAAACACGGAAACACGGCACTGCTGGTCATGGTAGATAAGTTCTCCAAATGGGTGGAGTTGGCGGCAATAAGACAAGCCACGGCCGACTCATTCTTGCGGGTGTTCCGGGAAAGAATTGTGACAAGGTTTGGTGCACCGAAGATATTAATATCGGATAACGGAGTCCAATTCACCGGACGCAAAACAAAGCAAGAAATGGAAAGATGGGGCATTAGACAACAATTCACGGCCCCATACACTCCGCAAGAAAACCCAACAGAAAGAACAAATCGGACCGTCAAAACAATGATCGCCCAGATAACAGGCGAGGATCAGACGAACTGGGACGACAAACTCCCAGAACTGATGCTGGCATTTAACAGCAGCACGTCGGAGTCCACGAAGTACAGCCCTGCACAGATAGTACTGGGGAAGGAACTGAGAATTCCAAACACAGTATTCGACAGGGAAACGGAAGGATCAGGAATAAAGGAGGAAAGCGTGGAAAAACGATGGGAGCGCATAGAAAGCATACGGAAAGAAGCCGCAGGACACATGGGGAGAGCAGCGGAACAACAAAAACGCCAGTACGACCTGCGAAAAAGAGAATGGAAACCGGCAAGGGGGGATCTCGTATGGTGCAAGACACACCATTTATCCAACGCGGCAGAAAAATTCAATGCGAAATTGGCCCCGAAATACGACGGTCCGTGGAAAGTAACAGGGTTCGTGTCTCCGGTAATACTAACAGTTCGAAATCAAACGACACGGAAAACAAAACGAATATATATCGGAGACACAAAACCACACGTAAGCGAGGACACAAACCAAAACGAACTCGATCAATCGACTATCGGACAAAGGCATATCGACATATCGACAACAGCGGAAAATGATGGATTAAACCTAGCAGAGAAAACGGGCACACTAAGGAGGGAAAACAAGATCGAAGACAACCACACAAAAAGGCGGAAGAGGCCTATATAAGAAGAGCCAAAATCAGTCCGGGACACAGAAGGCGAGCGGCAGCAGAATGAATAAGTTCGAAGTAAGCGCCGAGCAAGTTAGGAGGAGTTATGCCAAGGCAAAGGCAGGGCAACCCCGATCAAGATTGATCGAGCCACCGGCACAGGGTACAACCCGTAAAAGGACGGCACCACCTAAAATGGTACCGCCAAACCGCCCGGGGACTCAAGAGGGGACAACGGTTGCAACGACTTCACGGCCGACGGAGCCCGTCCAGGGAGGCCGAAGCGACCCAAGCGCCCAGCCAAACGCCGAGGGAACGGCATCAAGCCGCGAAGCGAGGATCCAGCCGACGGAAACCATGCGGAAGATCCAAGCTGGAGCGTCTCAACCGCCATGCCAGAGGGGATCAGGCTACCCCGCCCCGGTCCGACAGCCGACGGAAATCGTCCAACAGGGCCGAGACGGGGAAGCCGGAACCCCACCCGGGAACACTGGCAGAACAAACCCAAGGGAGGTGAGCGACGACGGAAGGGCCCGACCGGTGACGGAGACCGTCCAAAGGGGCCGGACCAGAATCGCGCATCTCCCAAGGGATGGCACTAGACACCAGCAGAGCAGCGGGGAGAGTCAAACAAACAGACCGACGACGACCAACGCACAACCAACCGGACAAGGATACGGAAACCGACCAATGAAGACAGCACCAGCGCCAGTCAACTTCCGAACGGCCGGAATAGTGAGCTCAGCGGCAAGGGAGATAACACCGCGAGACAGCTCACCGGACCAGGACATTCTGGAACTCGATTCAGACAACACAGGAAGAGTTTCAGGATGGACCATGCCGGAAGGAACCCGAATCTCCGACGAAACGATGGAAAAGATACGGGCAACACTGGCACAAAAGAAGAAGCGAACGCAGAAACGCTGGCTGGAAAGAGACGGCGGAAACTGGTGGCGGATTACCTCTAACAGAGGCAATTTCGTGACCATAAAGCGTCACTTCCCTAAGGAGGGGGGAGTGTGACGCGGGGCGCACAAATAAATAAATAAATAATAGAAAACGGTATATAAATAATAATAACTAAACTAAATAAATAATAACACGAACTGTATATAAATAATAAGAATAAGCTAAATAAATAATAAACAACTCCGACTGTAAATAAATAATAATTAAACTAAGTAAATAAATAATAACCACTGTAAATAACTAATAACCCCAAACCCATAAACAACCACCCAACGATAAAGACATTCAAATTCAAACACGGTGCGCGCGCCCGCCCCAACGAACAAAGGCACTGGCCACACTAAGTCGGGCAAATTCCCAGGCAGCTGCCACACTATTCGGGCAAATCCACGGCCCGTGCAGGCACACTAAAACCCGCCAAGCGCTATATAAAGCCGGCCGCTAGCCTCAGAGCTATCATTCGGTGGTCGGAGTCGACCAAGGTGGAAGTCACCTAGCGCGCAGCAAGCAAGCAGCAAGCCGCAACTAAGGGACTGGAAGCAGCGGTAACAAAGGAGTAAGACTTAACTATACTAGGTATCGGTTGACGGCTTCGTCCTATTTTTCCATACCAAGTCTATATTTCAATACTAAGTCTTTCGCTGACGGCTTCGTCCTGCAGACGGCTTCGTCCTATTTTCTCATATCTCGCTGACGGTTTCGTCCTGCAGACGGCTTCGTCCTATTTCTCGCATACCTTGCTGACGGCTTCGTCCTGCAGACGGCTTCGTCCTATTTCTCGCATACCTTGCTGACGGCTTCGTCCTATTTCTCTCGTACCTCGCTGACGGCTTCGTCCTGCAGACGGCTTTGTCCTATTTCTCGCATACCTTGCTGACGGCTTCGTCCTGCAGACGGCTTCGTCCTATTTCTCGCATACCTTGCTGACGGCTTCGTCCTGCAGACGGCTTCGTCCTATTTCTCTCGTACCTCGCTGACGGCTTCGTCCTGCAGACGGCTTCGTCCTATTTCTCGCATACCTCGCTGACGGCTTCGTCCTATTTCTCGTATATCGTTGACGGCTTCGTCCTAATTCTCGCAACACGCTGACGGCTTCGTCCTGCAGACGGCTTCGTCCTATTTCTCATACATCGCTGACGGCTTCGTCCGGCAGACGGCTTCGTCCTATTTCTCATACATCGCTGACGGCTTCGTCCTGCAGACGGCGTCGTCCTATTTCTCGTATATCGCTGACGGCTTCGTCCTAATTCTCGCAACACGCTGACGGCTTCGTCCTGCAGACGGCTCCGTCCTATTTCTCATACATCGTTGACGGCTTCGTCCTAATTCTCGCAAACCCGCTGACGGCTTCGTCCTGCTGACGGTTCCGTCCTTATCCATTAACGCTACGTATCCTTATTGACGGTCTCGTCTCAATTGACCCATACCACGTCTTCCCGAAGGCCAGGGGCGCATCGCGGAATCCCCAATCCTCCCACCCGGACGGCAGGAAGCCACCTCCACGGACCCCGGACACGAGACCCCTTCCGCGGGACACGGACGCTTGTTAGTCGGAACCCCGGCTCCGGAAATAATTACTCTGTCACTAATATCAATAAACTATATATATAGGTATATATATTGTAAGCCTAGTTAAGGTTAAAACCAGCGTTATTACTGGGGCTCGGGTCGGAATTTCCCTTTCTAGCACCACTTTCCTGAATCAAATAAATGTCCTGGATGATCCTGGCCAGCCCTGACCTACCCGAGGCTTGACTGAACGTCACAAGTTGGTAGATTGTAAAGGTGTTGAATATGTGTTTCTTGAAGTGATATAATATGTGGAGAGTATGTTTTGATAAGAAGTAGTAGTTAGGTTAGGTTAGGTTAGGGCGGTGATGGCCGGGTCAGAGAGCCGGACCATCCACTTGAGCCTGAGGAGGCACTTTGTGATGCAGCATAGGCTTAGGTCCCCGTCCGATGCAGGTACTCATGGGCCGATGACCAGTGCTACGTAAGAGAGGACCAACCCGATCCTTGGATGAATCGGATTAACTGCCTCGGTGATGTCTCGCATAGCTCTGCGAGATCCACAAGGGTGGGGAAGCCCAGGTACTGCAGTCTTCGTCTGCTTAGGGCCGGACAATGGCAGAGGAGGTGGAGAACGGTCTCCTCTTCCTCCTCATCCCTACAGCTTCTACAGAAGTCATTATGGTGCACCGACAGCCTGGACGCATGTGTTCCAAGCAGCCAGTGACCAGTAAGGTTTTCCCATTTCCTGTCCGCGAGGACATTTCATGGCCGCTCAGGACTTGGGTCAGGAAGAAGTTCACTTGGCCGTGCTTTCTGCCGGTCCACGACTCGAGCCTGGGAATGAGCCGGTGGGTCCACAGTCCTTTGGACGATGACTCCCATCGGGTTTGCCAGGATTGGAGGGTGTCAGCCTTCAATACAGAGCGTGCCAGCTTCTTCTCCGCCGGTGGGAGGCTCTACCGTGCATCCGCCCAAATAGGGTGGCCCGTTCCTTGGCCAGGAGATCCAGGGGGGGTCCCGGCTAGGACCAGTGCCGCCTGGTCAGACACTGTTCTGAATGCGCTGCATATACGCAGAGCGGCGGGGTTGCTCTCGTCACGCACGTTAGGAGTAGTCTACTTCCTTGTTTAGGGCCTCTGCGGTTCAGCATGATCCGAGACAGCGCCCGGAAGGATGTAGCCGCCTTAGTGCTGGCATAAGCGAGGTGCTCACGGAACGAGAGCCTTGTATCCAGCATGGTATTTAATCGCTCTGGACGATCTGATCTATGCGTCGCCCACCTCGATGGTTGCGGTTTCGACCTTCTTTCTGCTGCTTACCAGTACGGCTTCCGTACGGCTTCCGCTAACTGCAGGCCTACGCTCGACAGCCATGAGCCACGATGCACGAGTTGCAGGTCTCTTCAGCATGAGATAGCACCTTATCCACGACGACCACCGCAATGTCGTCGGCGAAGCCCACGAGCTCAAACCGACCGGGCAGTGAGAGGCGCAGTACTCGGTCGTACATTGTATTCCATAGTAGCGGTGCTAGTACGGAACCTTGAGGTACGCCGCAGGAGACCTCAACCGACTCCACGCCGTCGGAGGTGGAAAACTCCAACGTTCGGTCCTCGAAGTAGCTGCTCATCGTCTTCAAGAGGTATGGGGGGACTCCGAAGATGGATAGAGCCTTCATGATGCAGCTCCATCTCGCCGTGTTGAAGGCGTTGCGTACATCCAGCGTTACCACAAGGCAGTACTCTTTCGAGCCGCCTTTCCACCTCTTTCCGGCTATTGCCGACCTGGCCATGTCTACCACCTTGGAGATGGCATCGACAGTGAATTTCGCCTTTCGGAAGCCGAACTGCGCGGCCGAGAGGTCGCCAGCTGCTCAGATCGCCTCCTCTAGGCGCGTTCCTATTAAGTGCTCGAGCACCTTTCCGGCTAAGTCGATGAGGCAGATTGGTCTGAAGGATGCCGGGTCGTCCGGCGGCTTTCCGGGCTTCGGCAATAGAACCAGCCTCTGCAACTTCCAACTGAGCGGGAACACGCCCTCTGCCAAGCATCTGCTGAACAGCCTCGCAAAGAGGTCAGGCCGACAAGTCAGTGCGAGCTTCAGGGCCTTATTGGGTATATTATCGGGGCCAGCGGCCTTCGACGTCTTTACTCTTGCGGCCGCCTCCTGTATCTACTGCGCCGTGACCGGGGCAAAACATGCCAGGGAGTCGCCGGCGTCGGGGAATGTTGGGATGTCCATCGATGGAAACATATGTTCCACGATCCGCTTTAGGCTCTCCGGCACGAGCGGCGCAAGTTTGTCGGGCCAGTTAATACGCTTGACGACCGTTTTGTAAGCGCTGCCCCACGGGTCGCAGTCCACCGAGTCGCAAAGTTCAAGAAAACACTTGGATTTGCTCGCCCGAATAGCAGCCTTAAGTGCTCTGCGACAGGTCTGATACTCCCGCCTTTTGTCTAGAAGGAAGGGGGTACCATACGACCGCTGGTAACGTCGCCTGGACCGGACGCAGTCTCTCCGCACGTCGGCTATCCACTGATTTCACCAAAACACCGGCTCGCGGTGGCGGCTGTGGGGACTCCTGACTTGCATGCAGCCATTACAGACCGCCAGGAGCTGCCGCATTACATCTTCAGCCATCTGCTCAGCGGAGCCAGAGACATCCAGTCTCTCCATGCCCTCCGAGAACAACTGTACATCCAGTGTGTCGGCCATGTAACTCTTCACCGGTCTCGAATGGGACCGTGGAGCAGGCGTTATGTGGGGGACTTTGTGCGCTTTGAATTAGAATTTTGTTAATTAATGCCGCTTCTTTGTTCATGTTGGTTGAGCGGGGGTATAAGGCGTTAATATTGCGAGTGTACCTCTGAAACGTTAAAATAGGGTTTGCTTGGATTGCTGGTTGGATTTTTGGGAAAGAGGGTGATTAGGATTGGAAAGTGGTCGCTTTCGTAAAGGCCATCAATAGTGTTCCAGGTAGTAAGTGGAGTCAGTGAAGGAGAACAGAAAGTAAGATCAACATGGGTAAAGGTATTGTGCGTAGTAAAGTGAGTTGGTGACATATCAATTTAGAAGAGTAAATTGCGATTGTTCAATGAACTTGGCAATTGTTTTCCCTCTAGAATTCTGTTGCGGGGATCCCCAGTTTTGATGCCAACGATTAAAATCTCCTGTTACCATGACTAATTCATTGTTAGTGTTTATAACGTTGTCTATGTTATTGCGTGAAAAAGCTTTGTTGGGTGATATATAAATGGCGTATAATTTTTGTTTGGATTTTATTTCGGCTGCTAATCCTTCTACGCCTTCATTGATGTTGCATTGCGTGTGCTGAATTGAATTATGAATTAGCAGGGCTACTCCTTCGAAACTGTTGGATGCAATGTTTGTCAGCATGTTATAATTTATTGGAGTTGGTAGATTGTAAAGGTGTTGAATATGTGTTTCTTGAAGTGATATAATATGTGGAGAGTATGTTTTGATAAGAAGTAGTAGTTAGGTTAGGTTAGGTTAGGGCGGTGATGGCCGGGTCAGAGAGCCGGACCATCCACTTGAGCCTGAGGAGGCTCTTTGTGATGCCGCATAGGCTTAGGTCCCCGTCCGATGCAGGTACTCATGGGCCGATGACCAGTGCTACGTAAGAGAGGACCAACCCGATCCTTGGATGAATCGGATTAACTGCCTCGGTGATGTCTCGCATAGCTCTGCGAGATCCACAAGGGTGGGGAAGCCCAGGTACTGCAGTCTTCGCCTGCTTAGGGACGGACAATGGCAGAGGAGGTGGAGAACGGTCTCCTCTTCCTCCTCATCCCTACAGCTTCTACAGAAGTCATTATGGTGCACCGACAGCCTGGACGCATGTGTTCCAAGCAGCCAGTGACCAGTAAGAGCCCTAACGGCCAGGGCGCAGCTTTCCCTGCTTAGTGACACTAGCTCCTTTGAGCGTTTCGGTGAACGGCGTGGCCAGATCATTCTAGAGTGACGGCAGGTGATGAGGTTTTCCCATTTCCTGTCCGCGAGGACATTTCATGGCCGCTCAGGACTTGGGTCAGGAAGAAGTTCACTTGGCCGTGCTTTCTGCCGGTCCACGGCTCGAGCCTGGGAATGAGCCGGTGGGTCCACAGTCCTTTGGACGATGACTCCCATCGGGTTTGCCAGGATTGGAGGGTGTCAGCCTTCAATACAGAGCGTGCCAGCTTCTTCTCCGCCGGTGGGAGGCTCTACCGTGCATCCGCCCAAATAGGGTGGCCCGTTCCTTGGCCAGGAGATCCAGGGGGGGTCCCGGCTAGGACCAGTGCCGCCTGGTCAGACACTGTTCTGAATGCGCTGCATATACGCAGAGCGGCGGGGTTGCTCTCGTCACGCACGTTAGGAGTAGTCTACTTCCTTGTTTAGGGCCTCTGCGGTTCAGCATGATCCGAGACAGCGCCCGGAAGGATGTAGCCGCCTTAGTGCTGGCATAAGCGAGGTGCTCACGGAACGAGAGCCTTGTATCCAGCATGGTATTTAATCGCTCTGGACGATCTGATCTATGCGTCGCCCACCTCGATGGTTGCGGTTTCGACCTTCTTTCTGCTGCTTACCAGTACGGCTTCCGTACGGCTTCCGCTAACTGCAGGCCTACGCTCGACAGCCATGAGCCACGATGCACGAGTTGCAGGTCTCTTCAGCATGAGATAGCACCTTATCCACGACGACCACCGCAATGTCGTCGACGAAGCCCACGAGCTAAAACCGACCGGGCAGTGAGAGGCGCAGTACTCGGTCGTACATTGTATTCCATAGTAGCGGTGCTAGTACGGAACCTTGAGGTACGCCGCAGGAGACCTCAACCGACTCCACGCCGTCGGAGGTGGAAAACTCCAACGTTCGGTCCTCGAAGTAGCTGCTCATCGTCTTCAAGAGGTATGGGGGGACTCCGAAGATGGATAGAGCCTCCATGATGCAGCTCCATCTCGCCGTGTTGAAGGCGTTGCGTACATCCAGCGTTACCACAAGGCAGTACTCTTTCGAGCCGCCTTTCCACCTCTTTCCGGCTATTGCCGACCTGGCCATGTCTACCACCTTGGAGATGGCATCGACAGTGAATTTCGCCTTTCGGAAGCCGAACTGCGCGGCCGAGAGGTCGCCAGCTGCTCAGATCGCCTCCTCTAGGCGCGTTCCTATTAAGTGCTCGAGCACCTTTCCGGCTAAGTCGATGAGGCAGATTGGTCTGAAGGATGCCGGGTCGTCCGGCGGCTTTCCGGGCTTCGGCAATAGAACCAGCCTCTGCAACTTCCAACTGAGCGGGAACACGCCCTCTGCCAAGCATCTGCTGAACAGCCTCGCAAAGAGGTCAGGCCGACAAGTCAGTGCGAGCTTCAGGGCCTTATTGGGTATATTATCGGGGCCAGCGGCCTTCGACGTCTTTACCCTTGCGGCCGCCTCCTGTATCTACTGCGCCGTGACCGGGGCAAAACATGCCAGGGAGTCGCCGGCGTCGGAGAATGTTGGGATGTCCATCGATGGAAACATATGTTCCACGATCCGCTTTAGGCTCTCCGGCACGAGCGGCGCAAGTTTGTCGGGCCAGTTAATACGCTTGACGACCGTTTTGTAAGCGCTGCCCCACGGGTCGCAGTCCACCGAGTCGCAAAGTTCAAGAAAACACTTGGATTTGCTCGCCCGAATAGCAGCCTTAAGTGCTCTGCGACAGGTCTGATACTCCCGCCTTTTGTCTAGAAGGAAGGGGGTACCATACGACCGCTGGTAACGTCGCCTGGACCGGACGCAGTCTCTCCGCACGTCGGCTATTCACTGATTTCACTAAAACACCGGCTCGCGGTGGCGGCTGTGGGGACTCCTGACTTGCATGCAGCCATTACAGACCGCCAGGAGCTGCCGCATTACATCTTCAGCCATCTGCTCAGCGGAGCCAGAGACATCCAGTCTCTCCATGCCCTCCGAGAACAACTGTACATCCAGTGTGTCGGCCATGTAACTCTTCACCGGTCTCGAATGGGACCGTGGAGCAGGCGTTATGTGGGGGACTTTGTGCGCTTTGAATTAGAATTTTGTTAATTAATGCCGCTTCTTTGTTCATGTTGGTTGAGCGGGGGTATAAGGCGTTAATATTGCGAGTGTACCTCTGAAACGTTAAAATAGGGTTTGCTTGGATTGCTGGTTGGATTTTTGGGAAAGAGGGTGATTAGGATTGGAAAGTGGTCGCTTTCGTAAAGGCCATCAATAGTGTTCCAGGTAGTAAGTGGAGTCAGTGAAGGAGAACAGAAAGTAAGATCAACATGGGTAAAGGTATTGTGCGTAGTAAAGTGAGTTGGTGACATATCAATTTAGAAGAGTAAATTGCGATTGTTCAATGAACTTGGCAATTGTTTTCCCTCTAGAATTCTGTTGCGGGGATCCCCAGTTTTGATGCCAACGATTAAAATCTCCTGTTACCATGACTAATTCATTATTAGTGTTTATAACGTTGTCTATGTTATTGCGTGAAAAAGCTTTGTTGGGTGATATATAAATGGCGTATAATTTTTGTTTGGATTTTATTTCGGCTGCTAATCCTTCTACGCCTTCATTGATGTTGCATTGCGTGTGCTGAATTGAATTATGAATTAGCAGGGCTACTCCTTCGAAACTGTTGGATGCAATGTTTGTCAGCATGTTATAATTTATTGGAGTTGGTAGATTGTAAAGGTGTTGAATATGTGTTTCTTGAAGTGATATAATATGTGGAGAGTATGTTTTGATAAGAAGTAGTAGTTAGGTTAGGTTAGGTTAGGGCGGTGATGGCCGGGTCAGAGAGCCGGACCATCCACTTGAGCCTGAGGAGGCTCTTTGTGATGCCGCATAGGCTTAGGTCCCCATCCGATGCAGGTACTCATGGGCCGATGACCAGTGCTACGTAAGAGAGGACCAACCCGATCCTTGGATGAATCGGATTAACTGCCTCGGTGATGTCTCGCATAGCTCTGCGAGATCCACAAGGGTGGGGACGCCCAGGTACTGCAGTCTTCGCCTGCTTAGGGCCGGACAATGGCAGAGGAGGTGGAGAACGGTCTCCTCTTCCTCCTCATCCCTACAGCTTCTACAGAAGTCATTATGGTGCACCGACAGCCTGGACGCATGTGTTCCAAGCAGCCAGTGACCAGTAAGAGCCCTAACGGCCAGGGCGCAGCTTTCCCTGCTTAGTGACACTAGCTCCTTTGAGCGTTTCGGTGAACGGCGTGGCCAGATCATTCTAGAGTGGCGGCAGGTGATGAGGTTTTCCCATTTCCTGTCCGCGAGGAGGTGGAAGTACTCCTTACAGAGAAGTCTGCGAGTGGCCAAGGGCATGTCAACTTACTCCCTCTCCGGGAGAAGAGGGGAGGTTGTACCCTGCCGGGCCAGCTCATCGGCAGCGCAGTTGCCCTCGATGTCCCTATGTCCTGGGACCCAGATGAGGTGGAGGTCGTACTGCTCCGCCATCTCGTGAAGAGATCTGCGGCAGTCGTTGATGGTCTTCGAGTTGGAAGAAATAGATTCGAGTAACTTCAGGGCGGCCTGACTGTCAGAGAAAATGCATAGTTGGGGGGAGCTGATCAAGGGCTTCTTTGATGGCGTAAACTTCCGCCTGAAAGACGCTGCAGTGGTCGGGTAGCCTAAACGAGACGTTTAATCCCAGGTGTTCAGAGTATATACCTCCTCCCACCCGGCCGTCCAGTTTTGAGCCATCCGTGTAGATGTGAAGTGACCCTAGGGGTCCAGGGGGTCCTAGGTTCCACACAGTAGTCAGTGTTTCCCTCGGTAAGGTGTGGAGCAGAGCCGAGGTTCGTGTGTCCGAAACTCAGTCTTCTCCACAGACCCGCGCCCTTCAGCCTTAATGCCGAGAGTGACGCGGTCATCTATCCCATTAGTTCAATTGGGAGGATATCCAGGACGATTTATCTCCGTTTCTTCCCATTTCCTGAGCAGTTCTCTATTGTGTCCTTTCGATAGTCCACAGAACGGCTCAGGGCCGCTAAAAGGTGTCATCGCCCCGCGTTTAGCTAGGGTGTCTGCCACCTCGTTTCCTATATGGCCTTCATGCCCTGGCACCCAGCCTACCGTTAGGGTATTTTCGGAGGCAAGGGCGTTCAACTGCTGGAAACAGTTCTCTACAAGTCCGGATGAGATCGTAAAGGAACTCAGCGCTATGAGCGCAGCCTGACTGTCAGAGAAGATGTAAATCCGTGCGCCTTGCATTTTCCTGCGAAGGCATTCACGAGCACAGATTTCAATGGCGTGTATCTCTGCTTGGAAAATGGTTGGAGACTTTCCCATGGCTATGGATTTGTTGAACCTTGGTCCGAAAATGCCAGCCCCGGTGTCACCGTTTTCCAGTTTCGACCCGTCAGTGTACCACGTTTGTGATCCACTGGGTAGAGATATTGATTTTGTTTTCCATTCATTCCTAGTGTACAGGACTACAGAGAAGTTTCTGTGGAGAACAAGTTTTGGTTTCTGCTCGTCAGTTACGCGCAGAATGGGATCATTTATTAGGGGTTCAAGGACCCTAAGATGCCCGGTAAGATCACCGCTTTTTATATTGGTGAAGTTTTGAAGGCGAAGTGCCCCCAGGCAGGCCTCCTTTTTCAATGTAATTGGTAAAGGGGGTATGCCAGTTATGACTCCTAGTGCTGCAGTGGGGCATGTCCGGATGGCTCCGGTGATGCCTATGCAGACCAGTCGTTGTAATTTGGTAAGTGCAGCCGCAGCTGTCCTCTGGGTAGATTTCGTCCACCAAGCAAGAGATGCATAGGTTAAGATCGGTTTTACCACAGTGTTAAAAGACCAGTAGATCATTTTGGGACTTAGGCCCCATATTCTACCGTAGAGCCTGTTGCAAGCAAAGTGTGCTCGAGTGGCTTTGTTTATAGTCTTTTCCAGGTGTGCATTCCAGTTGAGTTTGGAGTCAAGTGTGACTCCTAAGTAGTTGTCCTCAACCGAAAAGTCAATGATAGACCCATTTAGGGATGGTCTTTTTAAGGAGAGGGACTTTTTCCTGGTAAATGGGACTAAAACTGTTTTTGATGGGTTTATTGACAGTCCTTTGTCCTGGCACCATCTGTTGGCTATATCAAGGGCTTGCTGCATGCGGTCCGAGATGGTTTGCTCATGCCATCCCACTATATAGATGATTAGATCATCAGCGTAGCCTTGAGTGGGGAAACCCAAACTGTTGAGCTCATAGAGTAGCTCGTCGATGACCAGAGTCCACAAGAGGGGAGAGAGTACTTTTGAGGAAGAAGGAGCTAAAGCTAATCGGTCTACAATCATGGTCAAAAGTATTTTCACAACGAACGATATTTGCAAACTGCAACTTCTTTTAGTTGTTATTCTTGTTGTTGTTGACCAATTTGACTGAAATAGTTTTTATCGGATAGCTTGATCTATGCAGAATCTAGATGAAAAGAAATGCGAAAGATAACGGTTTATAGGACAAAGCTTAAAGCAAAAGAAAATATGCATTCAAGTTGTCAAAAGTATTTTCACAAGTTTATTGTATTTTCACATAAAATGTTTTTATCATACATATAATTATACTTAATTGTTCTATTCTTTTAAGCAATAATCTTGTTAGTTACAGTATTATTAATCAGAAAAATTTCATTTGGCATCGATGGAGGCTTTTAGCCTTGATGAAATTGAGTTTATGAAATTATGTTGAAATTAAAGGGTACATTTTTACAAACTCTCTGTTATTTCGAGTGCAGGACCTTAAAGTTTTTGCCTTTTTTAAATAATGATTTACAAATTATGATATCCAACTGTTTTGGATAATATTAATGTCAGAAATGTTTCAAAACAATGGTAAGCCAGCGTTAATACAGTCCTTTACAAATTTTGTATGCATCCATCCGTTGTGACATTGAGCACCATCATGTTGCAGGATACATTCAATGCTTGGAAATAATCTAATTCCAAACAAAAAACCATGATCTTTCAAAAAATAACATATTCAGACTTATTTCAAGTGATATTGGCGAATATCCCATCTCCAAATCGAAAATAAGAAAGAGTACAAAGTACCTGACCGAGCCACCTACAAATCTGGTCCTTTTTCTTCTTATGTTCTTGTGGTATATTTAATAAATGTATTCTAAATGAACCTTGTAATTATTCTGAAGCCACATTACTTCATAAAACATTGTTACAAACTCTAATAGCTTTTCAGTATAATTTAAAGAAAATAAATGTCGATTTGATACTTTCACCAGAGTAACATATTTTCGTTTCTAGACAAGATACTAGCTGATATTCAATTTATTTTGTCATCGGTGGAGTGTACTATCACTAGTCGTTATATTAATTAGTGTTTTATGATATTTTGGCAATTTTAGCATAACAAAAATAAGAATTTTTACTAAATGTTCCATTGAGTTGTCTTCATATATAGTTTTGCAATGCGTTCAGTTTTGCAAAACAAATTTACATGATTAAAAAAAAAATTAAGACTAAAATATAGCACTTAGGCTTTTTCACCAGTTCGTTCGAATTTTCTTCATATTCAGCATTTTGGTACTTTTTTTTGTTAATTATTCAACCAAAATCTTCTTAAAACTTCAGAAAGTCCAAACGAGTGCGAATATTTAAAAATATTCCAAGAACAATTAAATATTTGCATAGTGAAAATACTTCGAAGCGCAATAAACTTGTGAAAATACTTTTGACAACTTGCATGCATATTTTCTTTTGCTTTAAGCTTTGTCCTATGAAACGTACGTTATCTTTCGCATTTCTTTTCATCTAGATTCTGCATAGATCAAGCTATGCGATAAGACCTATTTCTGTCAAATTGGTCAACAACAACAAGAATAACAACTAAAAGAAGTTGCAGTTTGCAAATATCGTTCGTTGTGAAAATACTTTTGACCATGATTGTATATGATTTAGGCAATTGGGATTCTTTCTTCCCTGCTTTAGGGATAAACACAACTTTTACATTAGCCCATTTTCTTGGTATGTGTCCAAACAAGAGACTAGCTCTAAATAGACGGACCAGGGGGAGTGCGATTAGGTGCAGTCCCCGCTGTAACAGGCATGGATAAATTCCATCTGGTCCAGCTGATTTGTATGGGCTGAAACTCTGTAATGCCCATTGTACGCTATTTTGATAAAACAGTCTATAGGGCATGTTTCCAACACGTTCTGAGCGATAGGGGGGTTCCCCTCCCTCAGCCCCATTAGAGTCTGCCACCATAGTCACGTGCAGGTGCGGGCACTCTCCAGTCCCTGAGAGGTAGGTTGGTGCCTCACTCTCTGAGATGGGTTGCTCCACAGACACGCACCCAGGAAAGTGAGTAGCCAGGAGTAGGCTGCTCGTTTCCTTTGGGTTGTTTGTGTGTGTTCCATCCGGCTTTTTTAGCGTGCAGGTGCCGTTTGAGTGGTCTTTGGAGAGGGCTTTTTGCAGCCTAACAGCTTCCGGAAGAGATGAGATCTGCCCGCAGTGTTGACGCCACGTAGCCCGTTTTGACCTTCTCAGCTCTTTATTGTAGAGCGTTAAAGCAGTTGTGTAGGAGTCCCATGAGGCCCTCCCACTCCTCGCTTTATTGAAGAGCCTACTTGAGATCGTCAAGGCTTTTGTTCCACCAGGGAACAGCCCTTCCGGTCTTGCGTACCTTTTGGTCGCAGCTGGCGTGATATGCTGATTCAACATTTGTATGAAGCACAGTAGCTTCACGCTCTAACTCGTCTATGGATGTTATCGGACGGGTCGAGCAGTCTCTGGATTGCTGAAGCTCAAAGCAGAAGAGATCCCAGTTGGTTTTCCTGTGATTTCTGGTGACTAGGCTACATTGCAAGGCACATCCTATGTCAAATCTGATGTGCTGGTGATTTGACATAGTGATCTCACTTGCAACGTGCCAGTTTGAGACAACGGACAACATATTTATACTACAGAGAGTTAGGTCAAGAACTTCCTCTCTAATGGCATTAATGAATGTAGGCTCGCTGCCCTGGTTTAGTAATCCTATATTGTTACTAATAATGTATTCAAGGAGGTACTCACCCCTCTTGTTGATGTCACTGCTCCCCCAGACCGTGTGATGTGCATTGGCATCACAGGCGATTATCCATCTGAGCCGATTTCTCTGGCAGTGCTCAATCAGGGCACAAGTAGCCGCCGTAGGCACCTCCTCCGAGTCGCCGGGTAGATAGGCGGAGGCCAACACTGCCTCCTGCTCGCCGTGGGCGGTGGGTATTTTAACCCAAACCGCCACCAGGTCCTCAGTTATAAACTGTGAAAGGGGAACAAATGTTAAATTTTTGTTAATTAACAACGCCGATCTAGGGCGAGGTTGGTCATTTGCATACAGCAACTTACCGGATGGGGTGCTAAGCCCCCGGACATGTCCTGCATTTATCCAGGGCTCCTGGATGAACGCTATGTCCATTGTAGCGAACCTCTCGCAAAGTACGTCGGATGCGGCCTTTGCGTGGTGGAGGTTCGCTTGGAGACATCGGAGGTGTCTCCTGGTGTTAGGGGGAGTGGGGAGAGGGGGAGAGGACATTAGTCCGCCTTCTTGCGGCCCCTGGCCGCCATCTTCCGGCCGCGGTTAGTGCCTAGAAGGGCCTCCTCCTCTAGTGTGCGCCTCGCACCCTTGGGTACGCGCCCGGTGCCTCGAGTGGGGCGCCCGGTTCCGCGCGTGATGCGCCCATGGAGTGGAAGGCGCAGGACTTTCCGCGGTGCTGCGGGCTCTTGCGCGACTGCAGTGCCCTGTGGTGTCGATGCAGCCATAACAGGAGCACTGACATTTGAGCATGTGGGCTTCTCCGTTGGGGGAACGGGAGCCTCTGCCTGCCTCTTCGCCTGCGCACAGTCGGCGATTTGGCCAATCTAGCGAAAGAAAATGAAGAACTAAAAAAATAAAAGATTTTTCAAAAGAAAAAATTTTTTATCGTAATAATAACTTAAAAAGCCATACAAAAAAAAAAAATGTATTTCTTAATTTAACAAAATTTTTGTTTTCTTTTTTTTGTTTCTTATTTATTTTTAAGTATAAAAAAAATTATTCGGAGTCGCTGCTCCAATCAGATCCTGATATTTCGCCCTCCTTTACAAAGCCCAAAAGCAGCATGCCATACTGAAAAAAGGGCGTTTCTGGACCAATTACATGATTTCTGCAATATGCAAAATATTAGACGCACTTTGACGCAGCTAAGTTTGGTCATTTTGAATAGAGGACGATTCATATTTTCAAATGTATACACAATTAGCGCGGACAAGTACGGTCATCAATAGTTCTATTCCACAGAAGTTAACAATTACTCACAAAAAGGGTTATTTAAAGCTTACCACATTCAATCACCATTTAATAATTCAACACTTATCACAGGTCACAAAACGTTTTTTTTTTCTATTACTACATACCTGAATTCTTGTAAAATCAAAAAAAAAATCTTCGAAAAGGTTAAAATTTCAATTTTTACAAAGAATTGAAGTACCTCGAAAAAACGCTGGAAATACTTATTATGATTGCAGCGAAAACATATGCTCACTTTGAAAGCTCACAGCTGATCAAATATATCGATTAAAACACCAAAAATAGTATTTTTGTGCTAATTAAAATATTTAGTTATCGGCGGAAATTCAAATTTTGGAACATTTCAACAAAAAATTTTTGAATTTCCTGTCGCTAGATCGGCCAAATCGCCCACTGTGCTGCGTGTCGCCCTTTGGCTTTAGAGTAGCCGTACCAAACGCGAAGTTGAGCTGATGCCCAAGCTCTTTTAGCCGGTTGGCCGAGACCGGATCCAGCGCGATCGTCAATACAGCTGGGTTTTGCCTCATTTCGCGATGGAAGACTCGCCAGTCTCCCACTCGCAGGCCGCTGTTCTGGCCTTCAATGAGGTTTAAGACCTCAGCTGTCTTGAGATCCACACTTGGAAGTGGGAAGTAGCCGACGTAGACAGCGGCACGTGGAGCCTCTGCCTCAGGGACTACTTTTATGTGAGCGTCCTTCCCAGCCGGAGCTTGGGCACCTCGGTGCTCAGCCACTCAGCTGTCTCCGTATTCCCATATGTCACAGCCATCCAGCCCGGTCTGAAGGTGCAGCCGGAGAACAGTGGCTTCACAGAGCCGTGCCTCAGTGACATCACCCTCGACAGGATGGCAGCCTGGATGGTGTTCAGTTGCTCCGTGGTGAGCAGGCTGTTGGGATAGTCGGCAGGGAGTATCGCCATCTTCGACGAGCTGGCAACGTCCCTGTAGGAGGGCATGATACCGACTTTGGGTGACTGCTCCTGTGTCTGCTGCCCAGCCACAGCCACAGCTGCGGTTGTGGAGGCTACTGGAGCCTCCGTGGCAGGCAGTGCAGTCGCAAGACCACCCTTCGTCAAGGCACTGGGTGCCGCGGTTTTAATCATTGCCCTCTTTGTCGACACCTCTTCTGGGGTCGTGTTGGCCGATCTGATCCTCTTTTTGGTCGCGTCACTCTTGCTGGGTTCTACCCTTGGAGGGTCCATAGGCTTCTGAGCGAGCCTTTTGGCCTCCTCCATGGGAATGCCGTTCGCAAGGTGTCTGCGCAACCTTTTCCTAGCGGCGCCCGATAGGGCGATCCGCTTGGGTTTGTTCACCTTGGGAGAGGCGAGAAGGGCTTCTTCCTTTTCTTTGGTGATTGTGTCGGTGCCAGAGCCTTGTGAACATACGTCCATGGCTACTTCGGGCTCCCGGATTGGTTCGATATCAATCGATTTGGGGCTGCTAGAGCACCCTTTTTCATTGTTGTTACAGTTGGTATCCATAAGTTGGTCAAACGAGTAGTGAGGAAGGAAGTATCCCCCGGGGCAGAGCCTCATACCCCGGATCGGGCGCTTATACGACCGGAGGTGCCAGGTAGCCGGACGCCACCGTTAAAAGACACACTGACGTAGTGCCATTCATCACAGGGGCACGGTACGGTAACACCGGTGATTACGGGTTTTTTCGAGTTGTCCTCTCTAGATCCGCCATATTTAGTCTAGAGCAGGGGCACCTCGAGCAGGATGTGGTTCTTCACCACGTATGGTCGGTCTTTAGTAGTCGGCATGTGACTGCCAACTACCACTAGCTGAGTAGGATCGACGCGGCGACAGGCGCACGCGCTTCACTAACCCAGCCGTAGCCCCCGTGACTAAACGATAAACATATGTACATGCGCCCAGCCACAGTGAAGTTTTTGTTTTTTAAAGTGTATATATAAGTACTTTGCCAATATCGGCTCTCCACTTCGTCTCACTGTGATCCGCTGGTGTCCAAGCATATACATATATATGTATATATTGTCTCCATCCACCCTGCAGTACCTGTCATCAACGTTTCATCAACATTTCATCGACACACATGGGGTGTGTCGATGAAAAAGTGATTACAAGCCCTGTAAAAGGTTGTTGAATTTTTGTATGGGATGACCGCTCTTGTCATCAACACAAATTCATCAACATTTAATCACTTTTTCATCAACACTTTATACCAAAATTCATCAACATTTATACCAAAAAATGAATCAGTTTTTCATCAACATTTAATCAACAATTCATCAACATTTAATCACCTATTCATCACCTTTTCATCAACATTTAATCACCTATTAATCAACAATTCAACACCTATTCATCAACATTTCATCACCTATTCATCAACATTTAATCACCTATTCGTCAACATTTCATGAGTTTTTTATCAACATTTAATCAACAATTCATCCGTTTTTCATCGACATTTAATCAATAAGTAATCAACGATTTTTAATTCATTTTCATTTATTTATTTCCTTATTTCATAACATTATATAATAACTAATAACTAAAAAAATAATATATAATTCTAAATAAATCTAAATAAGCTTCATTTTTTCCGTCCTTCCTACAAAAAATAAACAGTAAAGAAATATAAAAGAAAAGACAAAATTGAAAAAAGACAATATTACCCAATAGAGAAAAGTCCGCGTAAAACACTTAATTCCACTGTTATTGATATATTTCACTGTTTTTAATATAATTTCACTTTTCTTTAACTTTTGTTGACCGCAATATATTGCGTCTTTACTTCTTTAAAATTAAAACGCAATTGAACAACGCTTGTTTGTTAGGAGAGGGAGAGTTCGAGAGAGGGAGAGTTTGAGAGAGCAAGAGTTTGAGAGAGCAAGAGCCTACGTGCCGTTTTTTGTTGATTACAAAAAGGTCTAATTCATCAGTAAGTCATCATATTTTCATCAACATTTGTAATCAATCTGTAATCAACCTTTTTGTGTGAAGAGAGAAAAATGAGAGCGCGCGAGAGTCGGGTTTGACACGAAGGTCGAAAGAGAGCGTCGGCTTGGTGGAAGTCGCCGTCGGCTATTGATGAATCGTTGATTACAGAGGCCTATTGATGACAGTGGTACTGCAGGGCACATACATCCACATTCACACAACATCCGTCACTAAACTGCGGTTTTTTGCCTTCAAGAAAAATATTCAAAATACATTCAAACAAATTATAATTTATACCATAACCGAAATTAATGCAAAATTTAACAAAAAAATATACTATCAAATTCATCCGCAGAAACTTCACTATCTACTTAAATAAAATAATTACAAACATATACCAATTTATACGAAAAATAAATATTCACAACACACAAATTATATTAAATATATATACCTATATCCTAAATATTATAAAACTTAACCTATTTTTTAAAGAAAATATTATATATAATAATAGTTACAAGAGGTTAGTGCACTGCGACCACTAGGGTCTATTGTGCCCTCAAATATAATATATACACAATTATTAAAAATAAACCAAACATCCACATTGAAAAAAATTAACCCTTCGTTCCAGCAATAAATAAAAAATTTCATTCGACTTACATAAATTTAAACAAACAAATATTGCCTTTTTCTTTCCCTACTGACCTACACATTTATCGACATATGTACATCTTTTCAAGCTCCCGCTCTATTTTCTTTTGTTTATGTTTCGCATACGTTGTTCCCCATTTTCCGTGTGTTCCTAAGTTCGGGGAAAATTCGAATTCATTCCATTTTTTTTCGGCGTCCAGGCCTCCTTGCCTTCTTTTTCCGTGGGCATAGTTGTTAAGTTGTTAAGTTAAACTTAACCCACACTCTCCGCTACCCGCTCGCGCTAAGCCAGCGGCCAAGTCCGCTAGTCCAAAGGTCAGACCCCCGATTTCCACTCCAAAAGGAAGGGATCTGCCATCGACCAGTTCGAAGACCACTCCAAAAATTGTAATTTCTCGTCCGTTGACGAAAGCGTATCAGCGAGTCTTTAATGGCGAAAAAAACCGAAAATCCCTCTGCAGTCAAGACTGAATTCCTAAGGGTAACTCGTTCTATCAGCAAAAAAAAATTGAATCTAATCATTTATTGTGTAACGGACGGTATATGTCCTTCGAGGTACGCTCTGTCTACGAAAGGATGTCAGCTGTGCTCAGGGAATATGGCGTGGTTCTTGTACCTCTTGGGAAATTCCCATTACTCGAATTAATTATAGACAGAGTATCGGAAGAAAAGAAGAAAAGCCAAGAATTAAATATGCGACATGAACTATTTTTGTTGGAGAAATAAGGTGTTAATTATTTCCCTATCTTTGAACACATCTGAGGTGTTGATCACTTAAGGTGCCTAAAGAAATGACTCTAAAGATTCATGATTTAAATTTCGTTATAATTCAGTAAAGATGACACTCCAAATATAATGTGCAATTAATGCTAAGATTGTGTATAAAAATTCAAAAGTTGTCGATATCATACTTATGTACTAAGAATATATAGAAAATAAAGTTAAACAAATAAAGATAAAAACTCGCTAATTTGGAGCAATCTTCAATAACTGTGTGCTGGTCTTGGCTTTTCACAAATTTTTATTCCGGCTATGCCGTACTTACTACCGCCGAGTCCTTCGATGTCGCCGGGCCCGCTGACCTTGGTGACCTTGGCTGATAAGGGTGGAAATTAATAGCAAATATGAAACACCAAACTCTCAATAAAATGCTTCGCTGCCCAAGCGGGAGCGGAATGGCTAGGATGATCCGGCTAGAAAACAACAATTTAATTTCGATCTCACACTATCACAATATTATTAGCCGCATTGTATCGGGCACCACACAAAAAGACTTATTTCAAATTCCAAATAAAATGTATTATTGGTGTGAAAAAGACCACTCAAAAGTTTAGCGAGGTTGGAATGAATTTTCCTCGTTTTTAAGATAAATTATAGGAAAATCAAGACGTTTAGCTTGGCACAGATCTCAAATAGAATGAGCGAACATTTTTAGCGGATACGAGGGTAAAAATTAAGCTCGGTTTGACATGTGAATTAAAGCTCATAGAGTTGTCAACAAAATGCATCGATCAGCTGTTATCAGTGCATCGATACCTATTGCATTGATAAGCTTTTTATTTATATTTTTGGAGATTAGAGTAAAACTGCAAGATAAGCTTTTTTTTATGCAGTTTACAGTCGCGTCCGATTATATTGGTATAGACCGGTTATATTACATATATTAAGTTAAACTGCCTGAAAATCGGGGGCGTCGTGGGATGAGTTCGGGGCGCGTCAGCTTTATTTCGCTGCATTCATTAGACTAATCTAAGCTTAAGCATAGAGCCGTGCTCCCGCCCGCTTTACTTCGCTAAAGGGAGAGCGGGAGATCGACAGCGGCCGACTGCGGTCTTCGGATTTGACCCGATGTCACAGCCATCCAGCCCGGTCTGAAGGTGCAGCCGGAGAACAGTGGCTTCACAGAGCCGTGCCTCAGTGACATCACCCTCGACAGGATGGCAGCCTGGATGGTGTTCAGTTGCTCCGTGGTGAGCAGGCTGTTGGGATAGTCGGCAGGGAGTATCGCCATCTTCGACGAGCTGGCAACGTCCCTGTAGGAGGGCATGATACCGACTTTGGGTGACTGCTCCTGTGTCTGCTGCCCAGCCACAGCCACAGCTGCGGTTGTGGAGGCTACTGGAGCCTCCGTGGCAGGCAGTGCAGTCGCAAGACCACCCTTCGTCAAGGCACTGGGTGCCGCGGTTTTAATCATTGCCCTCTTTGTCGACACCTCTTCTGGGGTCGTGTTGGCCGATCTGATCCTCTTTTTGGTCGCGTCACTCTTGCTGGGTTCTACCCTTGGAGGGTCCATAGGCTTCTGAGCGAGCCTTTTGGCCTCCTCCATGGGAATGCCGTTCGCAAGGTGTCTGCGCAACCTTTTCCTAGCGGCGCCCGATAGGGCGATCCGCTTGGGTTTGTTCACCTTGGGAGAGGCGAGAAGGGCTTCTTCCTTTTCTTTGGTGATTGTGTCGGTGCCAGAGCCTTGTGAACATACGTCCATGGCTACTTCGGGCTCCCGGATTGGTTCGATATCAATCGATTTGGGGCTGCTAGAGCACCCTTTTTCATTGTTGTTACAGTTGGTATCCATAAGTTGGTCAAACGAGTAGTGAGGAAGGAAGTATCCCCCGGGGCAGAGCCTCATACCCCGGATCGGGCGCTTATACGACCGGAGGTGCCAGGTAGCCGGACGCCACCGTTAAAAGACACACTGACGTAGTGCCATTCATCACAGGGGCACGGTACGGTAACACCGGTGATTACGGGTTTTTTCGAGTTGTCCTCTCTAGATCCGCCATATTTAGTCTAGAGCAGGGGCACCTCGAGCAGGATGTGGTTCTTCACCACGTATGGTCGGTCTTTAGTAGTCGGCATGTGACTGCCAACTACCACTAGCTGAGTAGGATCGACGCGGCGACAGGCGCACGCGCTTCACTAACCCAGCCGTAGCCCCCCGTGACTAAACGATAAACATATGTACATGCGCCCAGCCACAGTGAAGTTTTTGTTTTTTAAAGTGTATATATAAGTACTTTGCCAATATCGGCTCTCCACTTCGTCTCACTGTGATCCGCTGGTGTCCAAGCATATACATATATATGTATATATTGTCTCCATCCACCCTGCAGTACCTGTCATCAACGTTTCATCAACATTTCATCGACACACATGGGGTGTGTCGATGAAAAAGTGATTACAAGCCCTGTAAAGGTTGTTGAATTTTTGTATGGGATGACCGCTCTTGTCATCAACACAAATTCATCAACATTTAATCACTTTTTCATCAACACTTTATACCAAAATTCATCAACATTTATACCAAAAAATGAATCAGTTTTTCATCAACATTTAATCAACAATTCATCAACATTTAATCACCTATTCATCACCTTTTCATCAACATTTAATCACCTATTAATCAACAATTCAACACCTATTCATCAACATTTCATCACCTATTCATCAACATTTAATCACCTATTCGTCAACATTTCATGAGTTTTTTATCAACATTTAATCAACAATTCATCCGTTTTTCATCGACATTTAATCAATAAGTAATCAACGATTTTTAATTCATTTTCATTTATTTATTTCCTTATTTCATAACATTATATAATAACTAATAACTAAAAAAATAATATATAATTCTAAATAAATCTAAATAAGCTTCATTTTTTTCCGTCCTTCCTACAAAAAATAAACAGTAAAGAAATATAAAAGAAAAGACAAAATTGAAAAAAGACAATATTACCCAATAGAGAAAAGTCCGCGTAAAACACTTAATTCCACTGTTATTGATATATTTCACTGTTTTTAATATAATTTCACTTTTCTTTAACTTTTGTTGACCGCAATATATTGCGTCTTTACTTCTTTAAAATTAAAACGCAATTGAACAACGCTTGTTTGTTAGGAGAGGGAGAGTTCGAGAGAGGGAGAGTTTGAGAGAGCAAGAGTTTGAGAGAGCAAGAGCCTACGTGCCGTTTTTTGTTGATTACAAAAAGGTCTAATTCATCAGTAAGTCATCATATTTTCATCAACATTTGTAATCAATCTGTAATCAACCTTTTTGTGTGAAGAGAGAAAAATGAGAGCGCGCGAGAGTCGGGTTTGACACGAAGGTCGAAAGAGAGCGTCGGCTTGGTGGAAGTCGCCGTCGGCTATTGATGAATCGTTGATTACAGAGGCCTATTGATGACAGTGGTACTGCAGGGCACATACATCCACATTCACACAACATCCGTCACTAAACTGCGGTTTTTTGCCTTCAAGAAAAATATTCAAAATACATTCAAACAAATTATAATTTATACCATAACCGAAATTAATGCAAAATTTAACAAAAAAATATACTATCAAATTCATCCGCAGAAACTTCACTATCTACTTAAATAAAATAATTACAAACATATACCAATTTATACGAAAAAATAAATATTCACAACACACAAATTATATTAAATATATATACCTATATCCTAAATATTATAAAACTTAACCTATTTTTTAAAGAAAATATTATATATAATAATAGTTACAAGAGGTTAGTGCACTGCGACCACTAGGGTCTATTGTGCCCTCAAATATAATATATACACAATTATTAAAAATAAACCAAACATCCACATTGAAAAAAAATTAACCCTTCGTTCCAGCAATAAATAAAAAATTTCATTCGACTTACATAAATTTAAACAAACAAATATTGCCTTTTTCTTTCCCTACTGACCTACACATTTATCGACATATGTACATCTTTTCAAGCTCCCGCTCTATTTTCTTTTGTTTATGTTTCGCATACGTTGTTCCCCATTTTCCGTGTGTTCCTAAGTTCGGGGAAAATTCGAATTCATTCCATTTTTTTTCGGCGTCCAGGCCTCCTTGCCTTCTTTTTCCGTGGGCATAGTTGAGTATGCCCATAGAGGGAGACAAAAAAGGAAAAGCAGTTAAACTTAACCCACACTCTCCGCTACCCGCTCGCGCTAAGCCAGCGGCCAAGTCCGCTAGTCCAAAGGTCAGACCCCCGATTTCCACTCCAAAAGGAAGGGATCTGCCATCGACCAGTTCGAAGACCACTCCAAAAATTGTAATTTCTCGTCCGTTGACGAAAGCGTATCAGCGAGTCTTTAATGGCGAAAAAAACCGAAAATCCCTCTGCAGTCAAGACTGAATTCTTAAGGGTAACTCGTTCTATCAGCAAAAAAAAATTGAATCTAATCATTTATTGTGTAACGGACGGTATATGTCCTTCGAGGTACGCTCTGTCTACGAAAGGATGTCAGCTGTGCTCAGGGAATATGGCGTGGTTCTTGTACCTCTTGGGAAATTCCCATTACTCGAATTAATTATAGACAGAGTATCGGAAGAAAAGAAGAAAAGCCAAGAATTAAATATGCGACATGAACTATTTCTGTTGGAGAAATAAGGTGTTAATTATTTCCCTATCTTTGAACACATCTGAGGTGTTGATCACTTAAGGTGCCTAAAGAAATGACTCTAAAGATTCATGATTTAAATTTCGTTATAATTCAGTAAAGATGACACTCCAAATATAATGTGCAATTAATGCTAAGATTGTGTATAAAAATTCAAAAGTTGTCGATATCATACTTATGTACTAAGAATATATAGAAAATAAAGTTAAACAAATAAAGATAAAAACTCGCTAATTTGGAGCAATCTTCAATAACTGTGTGCTGGTCTTGGCTTTTCACAAATTTTTATTCCGGCTATGCCGTACTTACTACCGCCGAGTCCTTCGATGTCGCCGGGCCCGCTGACCTTGGTGACCTTGGCTGATAAGGGTGGAAATTAATAGCAAATATGAAACACCAAACTCTCAATAAAATGCTTCGCTGCCCAAGCGGGAGCGGAATGGCTAGGATGATCCGGCTAGAAAACAACAATTTAATTTCGATCTCACACTATCACAATATTATTAGCCGCATTGTATCGGGCACCACACAAAAAGACTTATTTCAAATTCCAAATAAAATGTATTATTGGTGTGAAAAAGACCACTCAAAAGTTTAGCGAGGTTGGAATGAATTTTCCTCGTTTTTAAGATAAATTATAGGAAAATCAAGACGTTTAGCTTGGCACAGATCTCAAATAGAATGAGCGAACATTTTTAGCGGATACGAGGGTAAAAATTAAGCTCGGTTTGACATGTGAATTAAAGCTCATAGAGTTGTCAACAAAATGCATCGATCAGCTGTTATCAGTGCATCGATACCTATTGCATTGATAAGCTTTTTATTTATATTTTTGGAGATTAGAGTAAAACTGCAAGATAAGCTTTTTTTTATGCAGTTTACAGTCGCGTCTGATTATATTGGTATAGACCGGTTATATTACATATATTAAGTTAAACTGCCTGAAAATCGGGGGCGTCGTGGGATGAGTTCGGGGCGCGTCAGCTTTATTTCGCTGCATTCATTAGACTAATCTAAGCTTAAGCATAGAGCCGTGCTCCCGCCCGCTTTACTTCGCTAAAGAGAGAGGGGGAGATCGACAGCGGCCGACTGCGGTCTTCGGATTTGACCCGATGCACTAGCTCGTTGCGCGGAAGTTGCAGAGGGCCGAGGAGCGGCGGACGAGTGCGCGGAGCGGCCGAAGATCAAAGCGGAGATGAGAGCGGGCGAGCGTGTCCAAAAAGAGTGCCGAGGAGCGGCGGAAGAGTGCCGAGAACCGGCCGATGATTGCTGAAGAGCGGGGAGCGGGCGAGCACGCTCGATGGACAGTGCGCTAAGGCCCGGAATCCGGGAGCGCAAGAGCGGCCGAGCTTTCGGAAGCTCGGTGGGCAGAGGGGGTACAGTGGGCCCCTCACGTAAACAGACCTCATTGCACGAGAAAGATCCCTTAGCACATTTCCTCTGCTGCAGTCCAAATATGATTACTGCTAGTCCGTGTATGAGTCATGCGCAGCAAAAATTGGCAAAACTATCGAGAGAGCAACACCGCCAGTCGTGCAAACACCCTCCCAACCGCTAATTTCATCCTGCTGCCGCTTACCTCCGTGCGACACAGAAGTCTTCGATAGCGACTACCTCCGATGGCCCACTTTCCGGGACCTATTCACGACAGTTTACGTTAATAACCCCAGGCTGACACCGGTCGAGAAGCTGTTTCACCTCCTCATCATCGTGTCCTAATCCCCTCTTACCAAAGACGGGTTTGCTTAGGCGTGGGAAGCGCTTCAAGGTCGGTTTCACAACAAACGACTTTTAGTCAACAGCCAACTCAAGCTCATTTTTAACTTTAGTTCCATATCCCAAGAATCTGGTCAGGCTCAAGGAGCTGCAGTCCACGATTCAGGGGTGTTTAACAGCCCTAGCTCATTCTCATATATCCACTAACAACTGGGATTATCTGCTGGTCTTCCTTTGCGCGAGGAAACTGCCAAAGCTGACCTTTTCCTTATGGGAACAGTTGTGACGCGTAGACGCGCACATATATAATATATTAGGCATAAATAAGTAATAGGAACGATTGAAGACATAAGAATGGAATTTGATTTGAATTAAATGCGCGCGCGCGCCAACGATTGGGTCACACTGGCCCGAAAGAGATCGGCCACACTAATGCGGCCAAATCCGCTTGGATATGCGGGCACACTAGCCTCCGCCGAACCGCTATATAAGGCGCACCACAGCCCTACAGATTCATTCAGTTTCGGCCGGCGATCGGCAAAGGTTCACCTAACCAGGACCAGCGGAAAGGACTAGGAGCCAAGGATCAGCAGTAAGGAGTGCAGCAGAGCCATAGGAGACGCGTAAACGGCGTGGTAACTAACTAATCACAGTAGCCTTTGTGTATTACGTCTCATATTTTGTAGACCAGAACGGCCTTTAAACTCTTCTCGTATTTAGTAGACCAGAACGGCCTCTAAAATCTTCTCATATATAGTAGACCAGAACGGCCTCTAAACTCTTCTCATATATAGTAGACCTGACCGGCCTCTAAACTCTTCTCAAATATAGTAGACCTGACCGGCCTCTAAACTCTTCTCATATATAGTAGACCAGAACGGCCTCTAAACTCTTCTTATATATAGTAGACCTGACCGACCTCTAACACTCTTCTCATATCTGGTAGACCTGATCGGCCTCTAAAACTCTTCTCATATTTAGTAGACCAGACCGGCCTCTAAACTCTTCTCACCAATTAGTAGACCAGAACGGCCTCTAAACTCTTCTCACCAATTAGTAGACCAGACCGGCCTGTAAACACTCTTCCCAGTTCTTAGGACCTCAGAACGAGCCGATGGAAGGGTCGCATTCGTCACTAGATCACGACGTAATCTGTAATCTGTACCTATTAAGTCAATAAACTTAAAGATCATTTCTACCGAATTAGCTAGCGTTCTACTCTGGGACCGGGTCGGAATCTCTTCCAGCAACCACACCTGAACCAAATATAAATTTCTGAGACGAATCCTGGCCATCCCTGATCCACCCGAGCAATGACAGATCGTCACACAGTCCTTAACGTCTAAATCCGAAATTCCGACTTGGGAAAAAATTAACACTTTCCTAAGCGAAAGGTATCGGAGATTGGAGGCCATCGAGGATATGAAACCTTCAATCCTTCGAGACAAAGGTCAGCACCAAACAGAAAGGGTGAAACTTATGCTCCAAGGAGAACCATCCGGTAAGATTGTGCCCGCGCTTTCTTAAAATGTCAGTTGACGCGCGTTCCGGATACATCAAAAAGAAGCAGCTATGCCTGAATTGTTTCGCGAGAGTCCATCAACTACGTGACTGCATAAGTACACACAGCTGTGTCACGTGTAAGGGGAGGCATCATACGATGCTGCATCGAAGCACCCCAAATTCCCCGAATGCGAGTTCCTCAACCTCCTCGCCCCCTACAGAGCAGTCTTCGAGACCCTCCAGCAGAAATGCATCTGCAAGCCCTGCAGCGGTGCAAAACTATTTCGCTTCCGGCACTTCAGCCGTTCTACTGAGCACGGCGTGTGTCATTTGGGGACGAACTATCGAGAACGAGCTTAATAGACTCGGGATCCGAGGCGACGTTCATTTCCGAACGCGTGTTTAACCTCATTAAGCTGCCATTCCGTAACATCGAGACCCAAGTCTCCGGGCTAAATCATTCAGTCTCCGCGAAGTCCTTGAAGCTGTGTCACTTTGGGATTCTCTCCCGATCTCCGCTGGGCAGATCCTATCCTATCCTAAAGCTCTCAAATTGATGTATTGATCGGGGCTGACATATTGCGGCTCGCTTCTGGGTCAAGAAACTATTTTCGGGTGGGTGCTAATTGGGCCGATTTCCAGTGGTAATCCGAAACGGGTAGCATTATTCACGACTCAGGTGCACCAAATAGGCGACCCTGATTTGCTCGACACGCTGCTCAGCAAGTTCTGCAAGGTGGAGGATCTACCAGTCAAGATGGTAAAAGAGTCCAATTCCTATTGCAAAAAAACTTCCACCAAACTACGAAGAAAGACGCAAGCCGGAGGTACCTGGTGACTCTCCCGTTCTATGACCCTGAGAATTCCGGATCCAATTTAGGATATTCGAGGTTCATTGCGTTAGCTCAGTTTCTTAGAAACGAGAATCGTTTAAAAATAGACTTTCCAAGACTGATCCAAGAGTATCTGGATATGGGTCATATGAAAGAAGTTCCGTCGACTCATAATTCTCGGACTTATCATCTTCCTCATCATTAGGTAGTAAAGCCCGTTTCAAGTTCGTCGGCAAATGGAACCATATTAAATGTTATCCTTCATGCTGGTCCAGTCCTACAATCCGATCTGACGATCCAGATCCTGAAGTGGCGATATTTCCAATTCGTCTTCAGTTCGGACATTACAAAAAGCAGCACATGTACGTCGACGACGTTGTGGCAGGGGCAAGTTCCGTGAACGCCGCCCAAAGTTCCATTCGAGAGTTGCAAGCAGCCCTAAGTTCCTCCGGATTTCCGTGGAGAAAGTGGACCCCAAACCCCAAGGGCGTACTGGAAGACGTCCCTACCGAGCACCTCCTTCATAGCGAGTTCCTCGATATCGATGCCGAAAGCTCGGCTAAGACGCTTAGTATTCGGTGGCGGGCAATGTTCGACGAATACTATTGCAGGACTTAGGCTGGGACGATAAGCTTTCCACCGAAATGAGTCAGAGGTGGCAATCGTTCTTAGATGAGTATTCCGACCTCAACCAGATCCGTGTTCCGAAAGCCTGCTTGCAACTGGACCACTTTTGTGGCCAACAAACTTGCCAAGATGACGCAAGCGTCGCCAGTCGACTGTTGGGCACACGTTCGATCTGAACAAAACTCCGCCAATCTAGCCAGTCCAGGCGTATCCCTACATGAATTGGCAGGTAATTAGCTCGGTTGGCTCGGACCAGAGTGGCTGCAAGGGTCACGAGAGCTATGACCAGCGCAAAGCGAAACACATCCAGTGACAGAGCTTGAGCAGCGCGCGGTCAAACTGAATTTTGTTTTCCAAACTGGACAAGGCACTTCGAGTTCTGGTATATGTTCAACGTTTCCTTAAGCGCTGCCGCAAGGGTTCGATCCCGCCCAATTTACTGCCCATTAATGAAGAAATCCGAGAGGCAGAAATAACTCTGGGCATACGGCCAAGAGCAGAAGCATCAGGCAGATAAAAGGCCCCTTCAAGTGTTTAGTCCGTTACTGAATTTGTTTCCATTCATTGACAAACACGGCCTTTTAAGGGCGTGCGGCCGCCTCACTGTTTCCAAATATGCCTAAAATATGACGAACGCCATCCGATAATTCTCTCCTATGACTGAAGACTGCCTCGCCTTCTCATCCAATTTGCCCACCAGATAACTCTTCACGGCGATACTCAGGCGGTACGCCTGATCCGACCAAGTATTGGATTCCTAAAATCAAGAATCTGGTGAAGACAGTGGTGAATCCGTGTAAGATTTGCACGATTTACAAGCAGAGACTTTAAACAGCTGATGGGCGATTTTTTGACAGATAAAGTCTCCTTCTCCTGCTCGTTTCGTAGCGAGGCGCGGTTGTCCCCAGCGGGTCCATTCGGATAATGGCAAACCCTTTAGGGGGCAGAAACTTTACTTTCCAGGGACTTCCATTAAAGCCATCAAAGAGTCTGAGACTGATACATATAGCCATCAGGGACTCGTGTGGCGGTTTATCCCACCCGGGGCTCCACATATGGGGGTCTATGGGAAGCGGAGGTGAAAAGTTTCAAAACCTTTTTCTATAAATTGACGTCAGCCCGCAAGTATACGTTTGAGGAGCTGGCCCCTCTCCCCGATGTCCGAAGATCCCTCAGATTTACTGGCCCTTACACCAGGCCATTTCCTTATCGGAGGGCCGTTGCTTTTCACGGCTGAGCCCGAGATAAAGGGCGAAGCCAAGTCGATATTAAATCGATGGAATCATCTCAAGGCTCAACATCACCAGTTTAGTGCACGGTGAAAATAGGAGTATCTCAAAGAGCTCCACAGACGTAATAAATGGCATTTTCCGACCAGGAATCTCCATGTCGACGATTTGGTAGTCGTCAAGGAGGACAATCTACCATCGAACGAATGGCGGCTGGGCAGAATCGTTTCTGCATTTCCTGGAGCCGGTGACCGCATTCGAGTCGTTGACATCCGTACGTCTCGCGGCACAATAAAGCGCCCTGTCCACAAGGTTATTCTTCTGCTCTGCGACACGGTCTCGAGGACCTTCGAGGCCGGGGCTATGATCGACCCGTGCATGCCGGTGAGCCGCATCGATCGGTCGTTGGCGTCTGCCCACCACACGGATAGGAGACGATGAGGTTTGTCCGGGACCGGATTGTCACTTTGGGGGGTAGAATGTTCACGCCAGAAGGGCCCGAAGTTCTGACCGGCAGTGTGAGCGGCCAGCGTTTGTGTGCGAGCGTTCGATCCGCTCTCCCCTCTTCCAGTAGGCAATCTCACCACTCCGCGGTGCCGCGGCTTTTCTATTGTTAGTTTTAAGTTATTATTAATCAAGACTTTGTTCCGAATAAAAGCGAAGTTCAGTGAAGTGATCCCTTCTTCTTTGGGGGACAACAACAGCAGCAACTTCAGCCTTCTCGTCCAGTAGCCACCTACGACCATCATCCCAGTGAACCGGCTTATATTTGGCTTAAATCTGTCCACTCCAATTCACTTTATTATGTTAACTCCATAAGATGTGTATAGTATAGCCCACTTGAAGCAGTATACATCTTCATTCTGCACATTTATACCTGCGTTCTTATTTTGCAGCTTCTTGGGGAGTTCAAAATAACTCGATCCTTTTAATGCCTCACATTTTAACCTATTTAACCTATTTAGTTCTTAACGTCCATCCGCTATCCCCTTACTGAAACTCGCTCATTTCCTCTTCGATGTCTTGTTTATGGAAATAAAGGGTTTACACCACTGTAAAACATAAAAAAAGGGCATATTTTCGAAATTTGTCTAGGTAAACCCAATGGAGTTATTGAAATTCTGTAAAAAGCATTTTATAATTTCAATATTAAACTACAAAAAAACATACATTTCAAGTAATTAAAAAAAAAAAATGGTGCCTCCGTAGCAGTTCTGCGGTGGCATGTTTTTTCTCAGATGGGTCCACGGCCGGAAACGTATCTTCTACAATTTTTGATCTAGAACAAAAAACCAAACATTTTCTGAATCCATAGTGATGTCCCCAGGGAAGTACGTAGGGGTTTTTATACCCTGGCAGGGTATTATAATTTTAGTCAGAAGTTTGCAATGCAGTGAAGGAGACATTTCCGACCCTATAAAGTATATATATTCTTGATCAGCATCAACAGCCGAGTCGATCTAGCCATGTCCGTCTGTCTGTCTGTCTGTCCGTCCGTTTCTACGCAAACTAGTCTCTCAGTTTTGAAACTTTGCAGATAGTCTTCTATATGCTCTCACTACTATATATGTCGGAACGGGCCGGATCGGACGACTAAATCATATAGCTGCCCTAGGAACGATCGGAAATTTTTTAGAAAAAAAATTTGGGGTAACGACATATGTCCTCGCGACATATCTCATCCGAAATTAAAACGACATACCTCCTAGCGGAGATATGTCATTTTGAGTTCGGAGGAAATATGTCGTTTTGAAAACGACATAACTCCGCTAGGAGATATGTCATTTTACTTTGGAAATTTGTCATTCATATTCTGATCTGCTCCGGAACATATCCAACAGTGCCTTAGCAGTGGCTCACGCCACTGCTTTTACGGCATTAGGAAGTTTAAAATACATATCATATATATCTCCGCTAGGAGATATGTCATTTTGAGTTCGGAGGAGATATGTCGTTTTGAAAGCGTCATATCTTCGCGCGGAGCTATGTCGTTTTTAATTCGGAGGAGATATGTCGTTTTGAAAGCGACATATATCCTCTCGGAGAGGAGAGGAGATCTGACGTTTTCAAAACGACATATCTCCGCCGAAATAAAAGCGACGTAGCTCCTACACGAAAATGTACTGGGAGGAGATATGTCGCGAGGACATATGTCGCTATGCCAAAAAATTTATACTATGAAAATTTGCAATATATTTTCATATAATTTAATACATGGCCATTTTGTATTATTCCAGAATTTCGGTTTTAATTTTATTCAATTAATTTAATTTGTTCGCAACATATGTATTTCGTTAGCAACATTTTTCGCTAGCAACATTCCGAGAAAGCGGAAAGTCAGAACATTTTTCTTCTTTTTCTTCTACTTACTGCAAGGGTATTTAAACTTCGGTATACCGAAGTTAGCTTCCTTTCTTGTTTTTAAATTAATTTTTCGTAAAATGGCGACAGTTTAAAAAAATGTCACAATAATTCATAAAATTCATTCCAAAAAATTCATCACATTTTGGTTTAAAAAAAAAACTATTCACTTTTTCAAAAAACCCCTACGTAGTTCCCTGCAGACAACAATTTCAAACGTAATGTATAAATTTGGAATCGATTGGTAAAGATTTGTTCGAGTTATGTTTCCGGCCAGCTCAAAAAAAGTGGTTTTGAGATAAACGCGCTTAAAGTTTTCAGTGGCTGTAAAATCGTATGTAAAATCGTGAAAGGTCCTACGGCAGAACTCAAAATTCAGACATGTCAAAATTTTTTCCCGGACTTCATTTTTTAGTATATCATTCTTAAGACCCCAAATGACCTTTAGCAATAAAAAAAAATGTTCGATTTTTAAAAAATTCTTCAGTGGTGTAACCCCTTAAAGTATGCTATGAAATTGGATGCAGCAGTTATAAAGGTCTGAAATGACGGTATTTCTACACGTGTGAAATGCTCTTTCACTAACATGTACTCTCCAAACAATTCAAAATTGATTTTTGAGCAATGGTGGGAGGTCATTCTGAGGGCCCAGTGATGTGCCCGCTTCATTCAGGAATTCAGCAGGATTCCTAACAGCAGGCCCCTCATTCACAAACATATATTGGAGGATACGGCCCTTAAATCCGTCAAAAATCTGCTTTACTCTTCCATCCACAGGTTGAGTACTAAAAAGCTCATTTTTAACTTTAGTTCCATATCCCAAGAATCTGGTCAGGCTCAAGGAGCTGCAGTCCACGATTCAGGGGTGTTTAACAGCCCTAGCTCATTCTCATATATCCACTAACAACTGGGATTATCTGCTGGTCTTCCTTTGCGCGAGGAAACTGCCAAAGCTGACCTTTTCCTTATGGGAACAGTTGTGACGCGTAGACGCGCACATATATAATATATTAGGCATAAATAAGTAATAGGAACGATTGAAGACATAAGAATGGAATTTGATTTGAATTACATGCGCGCGCGCGCCAACGATTGTGCACGATGGGTCACACTGGCCCGAAAGAGATCGGCCACACTAATGCGGCCAAATCCGCTTGGATATGCGGGCACACTAGCCTCCGCCGAACCGCTATATAAGGCGCACCACAGCCCTACAGATTCATTCAGTTTCGGCCGGCGATCGGCAAAGGTTCACCTAACCAGGACCAGCGGAAAGGACTAGGAGCCAAGGATCAGCAGTAAGGAGTGCAGCAGAGCCATAGGAGACGCGTAAACGGCGTGGTAACTAACTAATCACAGTAGCCTTTGTGTATTACGTCTCATATTTTGTAGACCAGAACGGCCTTTAAACTCTTCTCGTATTTAGTAGACCAGAACGGCCTCTAAAATCTTCTCATATATAGTAGACCAGAACGGCCTCTAAACTCTTCTCATATATAGTAGACCTGACCGGCCTCTAAACTCTTCTCAAATATAGTAGACCTGACCGGCCTCTAAACTCTTCTCATATATAGTAGACCAGAACGGCCTCTAAACTCTTCTTATATATAGTAGACCTGACCGGCCTCTAACACTCTTCTCATATCTGGTAGACCTGATCGGCCTCTAAAACTCTTCTCATATTTAGTAGACCAGACCGGCCTCTAAACTCTTCTCACCAATTAGTAGACCAGAACGGCCTCTAAACTCTTCTCACCAATTAGTAGACCAGACCGGCCTGTAAACACTCTTCCCAGTTCTTAGGACCTCAGAACGAGCCGATGGAAGGGTCGCATTCGTCACTAGATCACGACGTTACCCGGCGACGAGAAATGAAACTATCAGTAATCTGTACCTATTAAGTCAATAAACATAAAGATCATTTCTACCGAATTAGCTAGCGTTCTACTCTGGGACCGGGTCGGAATCTCTTCCAGCAACCACACCTGAACCAAATATAAATTCCTGAGACGAATCCTGGCCATCCCTGATCCACCCGAGCAATGACAGATCGTCACACAGTCCTTAACGTCTAAATCCGAAATTCCGACTTGGGAAAAAATTAACACTTTCCTAAGCGAAAGGTATCGGAGATTGGAGGCCATCGAGGATATGAAACCTTCAATCCTTCGAGACAAAGGTCAGCACCAAACAGAAAGGGTGAAACTTATGCTCCAAGGAGAACCATCCGGTAAGATTGTGCCCGCGCTTTCTTAAAATGTCAGTTGACGCGCGTTCCGGATACATCAAAAAGAAGCAGCTATGCCTGAATTGTTTCGCGAGAGTCCATCAACTACGTGACTGCATAAGCACACACAGCTGTGTCACGTGTAAGGGGAGGCATCATACGATGCTGCATCGAAGCACCCCAAATTCCCCGAATGCGAGTTCCTCAACCTCCTCGCCCCCTACAGAGCAGTCTTCGAGACCCTCCAGCAGAAATGCATCTGCAAGCCCTGCAGCGGTGCAAAACTATTTCGCTTCCGGCACTTCAGCCGTTCTACTGAGCACGGCGTGTGTCATTTGGGGACGAACTATCGAGAATGAGCTTAATAGACTCGGGATCCGAGGCGACGTTCATTTCCGAACGCGTGTTTAACCTCATTAAGCTGCCATTCCGTAACATCGAGACCCAAGTCTCCGGGCTAAATCATTCAGTCTCCGCGAAGTCCTTGAAGCTGTGTCACTTTGGGATTCTCTCCCGATCTCCGCTGGGCAGATCCTATCCTATCCTAAAGCTCTCAAATTGATGTATTGATCGGGGCTGACATATTGCGGCTCGCTTCTGGGTCAAGAAACTATTTTCGGGTGGGTGCTAATTGGGCCGATTTCCAGTGGTAATCCGAAACGGGTAGCATTCTTCACGACTCAGGTGCACCAAATAGGCGACCCTGATTTGCTCGACACGCTGCTCAGCAAGTTCTGCAAGGTGGAGGATCTACCAGTCAAGATGGTAAAAGAGTCCAATTCCTATTGCAAAAAAAACTTCCACCAAACTACGAAGAAAGACGCAAGCCGGAGGTACCTGGTGACTCTCCCGTTCTATGACCCTGAGAATTCCGGATCCAATTTAGGATATTCGAGGTTCATTGCGTTAGCTCAGTTTCTTAGAAACGAGAATCGTTTAAAAATAGACTTTCCAAGACTGATCCAAGAGTATCTGGATATGGGTCATATGAAAGAAGTTCCGTCGACTCATAATTCTCGGACTTATCATCTTCCTCATCATTAGGTAGTAAAGCCCGTTTCAAGTTCGTCGGCAAATGGAACCATATTAAATGTTATCCTTCATGCTGGTCCAGTCCTACAATCCGATCTGACGATCCAGATCCTGAAGTGGCGATATTTCCAATTCGTCTTCAGTTCGGACATTACAAAAAGCAGCACATGTACGTCGACGACGTTGTGGCAGGGGCAAGTTCCGTGAACGCCGCCCAAAGTTCCATTCGAGAGTTGCAAGAAGCCCTAAGTTCCTCCGGATTTCCGTGGAGAAAGTGGACCCCAAACCCCAAGGGCGTACTGGAAGACGTCCCGACCGAGCACCTCCTTCATAGCGAGTTCCTCGATATCGATGCCGAAAGCTCGGCTAAGACGCTTAGTATTCGGTGGCGGGCAATGTCCGACGAATACTATTGCAGGACTTAGGCTGGGACGATAAGCTTTCCACCGAAATGAGTCAGAGGTGGCAATCGTTCTTAGATGAGTATTCCGACCTCAACCAGATCCGTGTTCCGAAAGCCTGCTTGCAACTGGACCACTTTTGTGGCCAACAAACTTGCCAAGATGACGCAAGCGTCGCCAGTCGACTGTTGGGCACACGTTCGATCTGAACAAAACTCCGCCAATCTAGCCAGTCCAGGCGTATCCCTACATGAATTGGCAGGTAATTAGCTCGGTTGGCTCGGACCAGAGTGGCTGCAAGGGTCACGAGAGCTATGACCAGCGCAAAGCGAAACACATCCAGTGACAGAGCTTGAGCAGCGCGCGGTCAAACTGAATTTTGTTTTCCAAACTGGACAAGGCACTTCGAGTTCTGGTATATGTTCAACGTTTCCTTAAGCGCTGCCGCAAGGGTTCGATCCCGCCCAATAGGCAGAAATAACTCTGGGCATACGGCCAAGAGCAGAAGCATCAGGCAGATAAAAGGCCCCTTCAAGTGTTTAGTCCGTTACTGAATTTGTTTCCATTCATTGACAAACACGGCCTTTTAAGGGCGTGCGGCCGCCTCACTGTTTCCAAATATGCCTAAAATATGACGAACGCCATCCGATAATTCTCTCCTATGACTGAAGACTGCCTCGCCTTCTCATCCAATTTGCCCACCAGATAACTCTTCACGGCGATACTCAGGCGGTACGCCTGATCCGACCAAGTATTGGATTCCTAAAATCAAGAATCTGGTGAAGACAGTGGTGAATCCGTGTAAGATTTGCACGATTTACAAGCAGAGACTTTAAACAGCTGATGGGCGATTTTTTGACAGATAAAGTCTCCTTCTCCTGCTCGTTTCGTAGCGAGGCGCGGTTGTCCCCAGCGGGTCCATTCGGATAATGGCAAACCCTTTAGGGGGGCAGAAACTTTACTTTCCAGGGACTTCCATTAAAGCCATCAAAGAGTCTGTGACTGATACATATAGCCATCAGGGACTCGTGTGGCGGTTTATCCCACCCGGGGCTCCACATATGGGGGTCTATGGGAAGCGGAGGTGAAAAGTTTCAAAACCTTTTTCTATAAATTGACGTCAGCCCGCAAGTATACGTTTGAGGAGCTGGCCCCTCTCCCCGATGTCCGAAGATCCCTCAGATTTACTGGCCCTTACACCAGGCCATTTCCTTATCGGAGGGCCGTTGCTTTTCACGGCTGAGCCCGAGATAAAGGGCGAAGCCAAGTCGATATTAAATCGATGGAATCATCTCAAGGCTCAACATCACCAGTTTAGTGCACGGTGAAAATAGGAGTATCTCAAAGAGCTCCACAAACGTAATAAATGGCATTTTCCGACCAGGAATCTCCATGTCGACGATTTGGTAGTCGTCAAGGAGGACAATCTACCATCGACCGAATGGCGGCTCGGCAGAATCGTTTCTGCATTTCCTGGAGCCGGTGACCGCATTCGAGTCGTTGACATCCGTACGTCTCGCGGCACAATAAAGCGCCCTGTCCACAAGGTTATTCTTCTGCTCTGCGACACGGTCTCGAGGACCTTCGAGGCCGGGGCTATGATCGACCCGTGCATGCCGGTGAGCCGCATCGATCGGTCGTTGGCGTCTGCCCACCACACGGATAGGAGACGATGAGGTTTGTCCGGGACCGGATTGTCACTTTGGGGGGTAGAATGTTCACGCCAGAAGGGCCCGAAGTTCTGACCGGCAGTGTGAGCGGCCAGCGTTTGTGTGCGAGCGTTCGATCCGCTCTCCCCTCTTCCAGTAGGCAATCTCACCACTCCGCGGTGCCGCGGCTTTTCTATTGTTAGTTTTAAGTTATTATTAATCAAGACTTTGTTCCGAATAAAAGCGAAGTTCAGTGAAGTGATCCCTTCTTCTTTGGGGGACAACAACAGCAGCAACTTCAGCCTTCTCGTCCAGTAGCCACCTACGACCATCATCCCAGTGAACCGGCTTATATTTGGCTTAAATCTGTCCACTCCAATTCACTTTATTATGTTAACTCCATAAGATGTGTATAGTATAGCCCACTTGAAGCAGTATACATCTTCATTCTGCACATTTATACCTGCGTTCTTATTTTGCAGCTTCTTGGGGAGTTCAAAATAACTCGATCCTTTTAATGCCTCACATTTTAACCTATTTAACCTATTTAGTTCTTAACGTCCATCCGCTATCCCCTTACTGAAACTCGCTCATTTCCTCTTCGATGTCTTGTTTATGGAAATAAAGGGTTTACACCACTGTAAAACATAAAAAAAGGGCATATTTTCGAAATTTGTCTAGGTAAACCCAATGGAGTTATTGAAATTCTGTAAAAAGCATTTTATAATTTCAATATTAAACTACAAAAAAACATACATTTCAAGTAATTAAAAAAAAAAATGGTGCCTCCGTAGCAGTTCTGCGGTGGCATGTTTTTTCTCAGATGGGTCCACGGCCGGAAACGTATCTTCTACAATTTTTGATCTAGAACAAAAAACCAAACATTTTCTGAATCCATAGTGATGTCCCCAGGGAAGTACGTAGGGGTTTTTATACCCTGGCAGGGTATTATAATTTTAGTCAGAAGTTTGCAATGCAGTGAAGGAGACATTTCCGACCCTATAAAGTATATATATTCTTGATCAGCATCAACAGCCGAGTCGATCTAGCCATGTCCGTCTGTCTGTCTGTCTGTCCGTCCGTTTCTACGCAAACTAGTCTCTCAGTTTTGAAACTTTGCAGATAGTCTTCTATATGCTCTCACTACTATATATGTCGGAACGGGCCGGATCGGACGACTAAATCATATAGCTGCCCTAGGAACGATCGGAAATTTTTTAGAAAAAAAATTTGGGGTAACGACATATGTCCTCGCGACATATCTCATCCGAAATTAAAACGACATACCTCCTAGCGGAGATATGTCATTTTGAGTTCGGAGGAGATATGTCGTTTTGAAAACGACATAACTCCGCTAGGAGATATGTCATTTTACTTTGGAAATTTGTCATTCATATTCTGATCTGCTCCGGAACATATCCAACAGTGCCTTAGCAGTGGCTCACGCCACTGCTTTTACGGCATTAGGAAGTTTAAAATACATATCATATATATCTCCGCTAGGAGATATGTCATTTTGAGTTCGGAGGAGATATGTCGTTTTGAAAGCGTCATATCTTCGCGCGGAGCTATGTCGTTTTTAATTCGGAGGAGATATGTCGTTTTGAAAGCGACATATATCCTCTCGGAGAGGAGAGGAGATCTGACGTTTTCAAAACGACATATCTCCGCCGAAATAAAAGCGACGTAGCTCCTACACGAAAATGTACTGGGAGGAGATATGTCGCGAGGACATATGTCGCTATGCCAAAAAATTTATACTATGAAAATTTGCAATATATTTTCATATAATTTAATACATGGCCATTTTGTATTATTCCAGAATTTCGGTTTTAATTTTATTCAATTAATTTAATTTGTTCGCAACATATGTATTTCGTTAGCAACATTTTTCGCTAGCAACATTCCGAGAAAGCGGAAAGTCAGAACATTTTTCTTCTTTTTCTTCTACTTACTGCAAGGGTATTTAAACTTCGGTATACCGAAGTTAGCTTCCTTTCTTGTTTTTAAATTAATTTTTCGTAAAATGGCGACAGTTTAAAAAAATGTCACAATAATTCATAAAATTCATTCCAAAAAATTCATCACATTTTGGTTTAAAAAAAAAACTATTCACTTTTTCAAAAAACCCCTACGTAGTTCCCTGCAGACAACAATTTCAAACGTAATGTATAAATTTGGAATCGATTGGTAAAGATTTGTTCGAGTTATGTTTCCGGTCAGCTCAAAAAAAGTGGTTTTGAGATAAACGCGCTTAAAGTTTTCAGTGGCTGTAAAATCGTATGTAAAATCGTGAAAGGTCCTACGGCAGAACTCGAAATTCAGACATGTCAAAATTTTTTCCCGGACTTCATCTTTTAGTATATCATTCTTAAGACCCCAAATGACCTTTAGCAATAAAAAGAAATGTTCGATTTTTAAAAAATTCTTCAGTGGTGTAACCCCTTAAAGTATGCTATGAAATTGGATGCAGCAGTTATAAAGGTCTGAAATGACGGTATTTCTACACGTGTGAAATGCTCTTTCACTAACATGTACTCTCCAAACAATTCAAAATTGATTTTTGAGCAATGGTGGGAGGTCATTCTGAGGGCCCAGTGATGTGCCCGCTTCATTCAGGAATTCAGCAGGATTCCTAACAGCAGGCCCCTCATTCACAAACATATATTGGAGGATACGGCCCTTAAATCCGTCAAAAATCTGCTTTACTCTTCCATCCACAGGTTGAGTACTAAAAAATTTTTGCTGCTCAGAGCGGATATGGGCACGCTATTTCATCCATACAGGGAGATATTTTTGGCAGAAAATGTTGCCGTTGTTAATGTTGTTGCTGGCGGAGGGATTAATGCTGATCTTGATGTTAAAGTTGTTCTTGTTGATGAAGCCGGTTGTTGTTGTTGTTGTCGATGAAGGCGTTTGTTGTTCTCTATTAAGGCGTTTATTGTTGTTATTGATGTTGATTTTTTTAATGTTTTTTTTGTTGCTGATGTTGTTTGTTGTTGATTTTTAATGTTGTAGATGATTTTTATTATTATTTTTTTTATTTTGTTAAAAATTTTTAAGTATATTATAATACTTTTAATTAAAATTTTTCACTCAAGGGCGTTTATTTTCCGGAGGCAGTGTGATCCCGTACACTCGCTCTCTCTCCTCCTCGTCCACTGGACTTTCGTGCATTTAGAGCTTCCAATCCGCTTTCCCAAGCTAGTTTTAGACTTAATGTATTTTAGTACTAATTTACCTTCGAATCAATAAAGACCTCAAACGCACGTCGCGTAATACCCCGCAAGTTCTTCCGTGTTTTATTTATCGAGAGTACAGGTTGAAGCCATCCCCCTCCGAACAAAAAGTTCACAAAAGACCTAAAGTTCTAAAGACCGCCGTGATGGCTTGGAGTACAAACTGAAAGTGAATCCTGAGGCTGAAGGATTCTGAGTTTAGAGCCTATAGACTCATTCACCTAAGTTTGCACCATTTTGACCTGGTTTTTGCTGACCATGTGCATGGATATGGAATTAACTGTTTTATCTTGGGTGGTGGCTAAATGGGTAAACCTTTTTAATCTTTACCCCAATCTTGAGTGTAGGATCCAGAAGGGATCGAAATTGTAGATTTGTTTTTGGGTTGAAGTAGAAGGAACAATTTTGTGTGTGACGCCTTATTTTTAAGTGATGACACATATCATTATGGAGTTATGAATGGAGGGAGGCATTACTTTCCCTCCTTACGGTCAGACTTTTTATCAGGAAAAATGCAGAACCTTTTCCCACACCAACTCAACCTCTTATGTAATATTAGGTTCTTCTAAGCTGAGCACCTGCATTTTAATTCATGCCGTTGCGGCTTGCGAACGTTAAGGAAAATGCAAGACTTCATGCCTATTTTGGGATGGGGTGAACTCAGTTTATGACTTTCTCACCCTCCCGGCGTTTATATAGTAGTTTGGGATAGCTGATGAGCCCGTCCTTTCGTGCACACACAAGTGACAATTTTTCATCACCGGTAAAAATCACGGCTGACGTTGACACTTTCATTCCTGAGGCCTAACAAAAAATTTCAAAAATAGTTTTTTGTTCGGCCGGCTCTACATAGAAATCTCTATAAAATTATTCACTCCAAAAAACAAGAAATAAATTTAGCGCTGTACTGCTCTACTGCTCGCCACTCTCTTTTGTATGAGCTTAGGGCCTGTGAAGCTCGATTGATGAAGATATGCGCTGCCTTGGGGAGCCTCGTTGCCCTTTAGTGGGAGGCGCCTCAAGCCGTGTGTCCGCTAATTCGGGCCAAATAAATGGGTGGTGGGCCACCAAATTTTGCGGGGAAAAACCAACGTATAATTTGCGTAAATGCATTATCAAATTATTTTTCAACAAACACTGATATATTTTATTATTTAATCAAGTGCTGAGAAAACTTGAAAGCTTATGCTTCCAGAGTACGTCCGCCGCGATCTCTGGTCAGATGGAAAAGAATGGACCAAGCTTCCGGCGGATATAGCTAAGTTCGGGGCAGAAATTTGCAGCTCGTGTTTAGCCCTTTCCATTATCGAGAGAAAGTATGCCACATGCAATTATTATTATTATTATTACAAGGGCCTTGTTGCACTGCGACCAGATGTAAGGTCTTTTGTGCCGGCCTGTAGGATTAGGGTAAAGCCCCTATACCTAGGCTTCTAATAAAAGAAAGCACTTTGGTAGGGTCTATTTGTTCCCAAATCCTGTAGGGGGGAATAAGTTCACCTCCTAGATGTTGAAGTCGACGCCTGATTAGCGATGGGCACTCACATAGGATGTGTTCCGATGTTTCTTGCTCCATCTCGCAGAATCTGCATGTGTCGATTTCTGAAAGTTTTAATTTCTTAAGGTGATACCTAAGGTTGCAGTGACCTGTTAGGTAACCTGTTAGAGTGCGAATTTCGCTCTTTGGTAGGTTGATGATGCGTTTTGATCGCGTCATCAGGGGGACGAGAAATTGTTTGGCTTGTCTCAGCCCTGCACTGTCGGTCCAGTGACGGTTTATCTCCGATTCCTCCCATTTCCTGAGCAGTTCTCTTTTGTGTCCTTTCGATAGTCCACAGAACGGCTCAGGGCCGCTAAAAGGTGTCATCGCCCCGCGTTTAGCTAGGGTGTCTGCCACCTCGTTTCCTGTATGGCCTTCATGCCCTGGTACCCAGCCCACCGTTAGGGTGTTTTTGGAGGCAAGGGCATTCAGCTGTTGGAAACAGGTCTCTACAAGTCCGGACGAGATCGTGAAGGAACTCAGCGCAATGAGCGCTGCTTGACTGTCCGAGAAGATGTAAATCCGTTTGCCTTGCTTTTCCCTGCGAAGGCATTCACGTGCACAGATTTCTATGGCGTGTATCTCAGCTTGGAAAATGGTGGGCGACTTACCCATGGCTATGGATTTGTTGAATCTTGGTCCGAAAATACCAGCCCCGGTGTCACCGTTTTCCAGTTTTGACCCATCAGTGTACCATGTTTGTGATCCACTGGGTAGAGATATTGCTTTTGTTTTCCATTCATTCCTAGTATATAGGACTACAGAGAAGTTTCTGTGGAGAACAAGTCTTGGTTTCTGATCGTCAGTTACGCGCAGAATGGGATCATTTATTAGGGGTTCAAGGACCCTAAGATGCCCGGTAAGATCACCACTTTTGATATTGGTGATGTTTTGAAGGCGAAGTGCCCCCAGGCAGGCCTCCTTTTTCAATGTAATTGGTAAAGGGGGTATGCCAGTTATGACTCCAGTGATGCCTATGCAGACCAGTCGTTGTAATTTGGTAAGTGCAGCCGCAGCCGTCCTCTGTAGACCAGTAGATCATTTTGGGACTTAGGCCCCATGTTCTACCGTAAAGCCTGTTGCAAGCAAAGTGTGCTCGAGTGGCTTTGTTTATAGTCTTTTCTAGGTGTGCATTCCAGTTGAGTTTGGAGTCAAGTGTGACTCCTAGGTAGTTGGCCTCAACCGAAAAGTCGATAATGGACCCATTTAGGGATGGTCTTCTTAGGGAGAGAGACCTTTTCCTAGTAAATGGGACTATAACAGTTTTTTTTTTTTTTTTTAACGCGCGAGTCCCACGCCCACCTCCCGCCCAACCGACCGAGGGGCGCAGCCGTGTGACGTACGGCTCGATCGCGTTCTAGATAGACGCGTGAGAAGGAAACTATAGGAAAGATTTATTATTATTTTTTTTATTTTGTTAAAAATTTTTAAGTATATTATAATACTTTTAATTAAAATTTTTCACTCAAGGGCGTTTATTTTCCGGAGGCAGTGTGATCCCGTACACTCGCTCTCTCTCCTCCTCGTCCACTGGACTTTCGTGCATTTAGAGCTTCCAATCCGCTTTCCCAAGCTAGTTTTAGACTTAATGTATTTTAGTACTAATTTACCTTCGAATCAATAAAGACCTCAAACGCACGTCGCGTAATACCCCGCAAGTTCTTCCGTGTTTTATTTATCGAGAGTACAGGTTGAAGCCATCCCCCTCCGAACAAAAAGTTCACAAAAGACCTAAAGTTCTAAAGACCGCCGTGATGGCTTGGAGTACAAACTGAAAGTGAATCCTGAGGCTGAAGGATTCTGAGTTTAGAGCCTATAGACTCATTCACCTAAGTTTGCACCATTTTGACCTGGTTTTTGCTGACCATGTGCATGGATATGGAATTAACTGTTTTATCTTGGGTGGTGGCTAAATGGGTAAACCTTTTTAATCTTTACCCCAATCTTGAGTGTAGGATCCAGAAGGGATCGAAATTGTAGATTTGTTTTTGGGTTGAAGTAGAAGGAACAATTTTGTGTGTGACGCCTTATTTTTAAGTGATGACACATATCATTATGGAGTTATGAATGGAGGGAGGCATTACTTTCCCTCCTTACGGTCAGACTTTTTATCAGGAAAAATGCAGAACCTTTTCCCACACCAACTCAACCTCTTATGTAATATTAGGTTCTTCTAAGCTGAGCACCTGCATTTTAATTCATGCCGTTGCGGCTTGCGAACGGAAAATGCAAGACTTCATGCCTATTTTGGGATGGGGTGAACTCAGTTTATGACTTTCTCACCCTCCCGGCGTTTATATAGTAGTTTGGGATAGCTGATGAGCCCGTCCTTTCGTGCACACACAAGTGACAATTTTTTATCACCGGTAAAAATCACGGCTGACGTTGACACTTTCATTCCTGAGGCCTAACAAAAAATTTCAAAAATAGTTTTTTGTTCGGCCGGCTCTACATAGAAATCTCTATAAAATTATTCACTCCAAAAAACAAGAAATAAATTTAGCGCTGTACTGCTCTACTGCTCGCCGCTCTCTTTTGTATGAGCTTAGGGCCTGTGAAGCTCGATTGATGAAGATATGCGCTGCCTTGGGGAGCCTCGTTGCCCTTTAGTGGGAGGCGCCTCAAGCCGTGTGTCCGCTAATTCGGGCCAAATAAATGGGTGGTGGGCCACCAAATTTTGCGGGGAAAAACCAACGTATAATTTGCGTAAATGCATTATCAAATTATTTTTCAACAAACACTGATATATTTTATTATTTAATCAAGTGCTGAGAAAACTTGAAAGCTTATGCTTCCAGAGTACGTCCGCCGCGATCGCTGGTCAGATGGAAAAGAATGGACCAAGCTTCCGGCGGATATAGCTAAGTTCGGGGCAGAAATTTGCAGCTCGTGTTTAGCCCTTTCCATTATCGAGAGAAAGTATGCCACATGCAATTATTATTATTATTATTACAAGGGCCTTGTTGCACTGCGACCAGATGTAAGGTCTTTTGTGCCGGCCTGTAGGATTAGGGTAAAGCCCCTATACCTAGGCTTCTAATAAAAGAAAGCACTTTGGTAGGGTCTATTTGTTCCCAAATCCTGTAGGGGGGAATAAGTTCACCTCCTAGATGTTGAAGTCGACGCCTGATTAGCGATGGGCACTCACATAGGATGTGTTCCGATGTTTCTTGCTCCATCTCGCAGAATCTGCATGTGTCGATTTCTGAAAGTTTTAATTTCTTAAGGTGATACCTAAGGTTGCAGTGACCTGTTAGGTAACCTGTTAGAGTGCGAATTTCGCTCTTTGGTAGGTTGATGATGCGTTTTGATCGCGTCATCAGGGGGACGAGAAATTGTTTGGCTTGTCTCAGCCCTGCACTGTCGGTCCAGTGACGGTTTATCTCCGATTCCTCCCATTTCCTGAGCAGTTCTCTTTTGTGTCCTTTCGATAGTCCACAGAACGGCTCAGGGCCGCTAAAAGGTGTCATCGCCCCGCGTTTAGCTAGGGTGTCTGCCACCTCGTTTCCTGTATGGCCTTCATGCCCTGGTACCCAGCCCACCGTTAGGGTGTTTTTGGAGGCAAGGGCATTCAGCTGTTGGAAACAGGTCTCTACAAGTCCGGACGAGATCGTGAAGGAACTCAGCGCAATGAGCGCTGCTTGACTGTCCGAGAAGATGTAAATCCGTTTGCCTTGCTTTTCCCTGCGAAGGCATTCACGTGCACAGATTTCTATGGCGTGTATCTCAGCTTGGAAAATGGTGGGCGACTTACCCATGGCTATGGATTTGTTGAATCTTGGTCCGAAAATACCAGCCCCGGTGTCACCGTTTTCCAGTTTTGACCCATCAGTGTACCATGTTTGTGATCCACTGGGTAGAGATATTGCTTTTGTTTTCCATTCATTCCTAGTATATAGGACTACAGAGAAGTTTCTGTGGAGAACAAGTCTTGGTTTCTGATCGTCAGTTACGCGCAGAATGGGATCATTTATTAGGGGTTCAAGGACCCTAAGATGCCCGGTAAGATCACCACTTTTGATATTGGTGATGTTTTGAAGGCGAAGTGCCCCCAGGCAGGCCTCCTTTTCAATGTAATTGGTAAAGGGGGTATGCCAGTTATGACTCCAGTGATGCCTATGCAGACCAGTCGTTGTAATTTGGTAAGTGCAGCCGCAGCCGTCCTCTGTAGACCAGTAGATCATTTTGGGACTTAGGCCCCATGTTCTACCGTAAAGCCTGTTGCAAGCAAAGTGTGCTCGAGTGGCTTTGTTTATAGTCTTTTCTAGGTGTGCATTCCAGTTGAGTTTGGAGTCAAGTGTGACTCCTAGGTAGTTGGCCTCAACCGAAAAGTCGATAATGGACCCATTTAGGGATGGTCTTCTTAGGGAGAGAGACCTTTTCCTAGTAAATGGGACTATAACAGTTTTTTTTTTTTTTTTAACGCGCGAGTCCCACGCCCACCTCCCGCCCAACCGACCGAGGGGCGCAGCCGTGTGACGTACGGCTCGATCGCGTTCTAGATAGACGCGTGAGAAGGAAACTATAGGAAAGATTTATTATTATTTTTTTATTTTGTTAAAAATTTTTAAGTATATTATAATACTTTTAATTAAAATTTTTCACTCAAGGGCGTTTATTTTCCGGAGGCAGTGTGATCCCGTACACTCGCTCTCTCTCCTCCTCGTCCACTGGACTTTCGTGCATTTAGAGCTTCCAATCCGCTTTCCCAAGCTAGTTTTAGACTTAATGTATTTTAGTACTAATTTACCTTCGAATCAATAAAGACCTCAAACGCACGTCGCGTAATACCCCGCAAGTTCTTCCGTGTTTTATTTATCGAGAGTACAGGTTGAAGCCATCCCCCTCCGAACAAAAAGTTCACAAAAGACCTAAAGTTCTAAAGACCGCCGTGATGGCTTGGAGTACAAACTGAAAGTGAATCCTGAGGCTGAAGGATTCTGAGTTTAGAGCCTATAGACTCATTCACCTAAGTTTGCACCATTTTGACCTGGTTTTTGCTGACCATGTGCATGGATATGGAATTAACTGTTTTATCTTGGGTGGTGGCTAAATGGGTAAACCTTTTTAATCTTTACCCCAATCTTGAGTGTAGGATCCAGAAGGGATCGAAATTGTAGATTTGTTTTTGGGTTGAAGTAGAAGGAACAATTTTGTGTGTGACGCCTTATTTTTAAGTGATGACACATATCATTATGGAGTTATGAATGGAGGGAGGCATTACTTTCCCTCCTTACGGTCAGACTTTTTATCAGGAAAAATGCAGAACCTTTTCCCACACCAACTCAACCTCTTATGTAATATTAGGTTCTTCTAAGCTGAGCACCTGCATTTTAATTCATGCCGTTGCGGCTTGCGAACGGAAAATGCAAGACTTCATGCCTATTTTGGGATGGGGTGAACTCAGTTTATGACTTTCTCACCCTCCCGGCGTTTATATAGTAGTTTGGGATAGCTGATGAGCCCGTCCTTTCGTGCACACACAAGTGACAATTTTTTATCACCGGTAAAAATCACGGCTGACGTTGACACTTTCATTCCTGAGGCCTAACAAAAAATTTCAAAAATAGTTTTTTGTTCGGCCGGCTCTACATAGAAATCTCTATAAAATTATTCACTCCAAAAACAAGAAATAAATTTAGCGCTGTACTGCTCTACTGCTCGCCACTCTCTTTTGTATGAGCTTAGGGCCTGTGAAGCTCGATTGATGAAGATATGCGCTGCCTTGGGGAGCCTCGTTGCCCTTTAGTGGGAGGCGCCTCAAGCCGTGTGTCCGCTAATTCGGGCCAAATAAATGGGTGGTGGGCCACCAAATTTTGCGGGGAAAAACCAACGTATAATTTGCGTAAATGCATTATCAAATTATTTTTCAACAAACACTGATATATTTTATTATTTAATCAAGTGCTGAGAAAACTTGAAAGCTTATGCTTCCAGAGTACGTCCGCCGCGATCGCTGGTCAGATGGAAAAGAATGGACCAAGCTTCCGGCGGATATAGCTAAGTTCGGGGCAGAAATTCGGGCCCTTTCCATTATCGAGAGAAAGTATGCCACATGCAATTATTATTATTATTATTACAAGGGCCTTGTTGCACTGCGACCAGATGTAAGGTCTTTTGTGCCGGCCTGTAGGATTAGGGTAAAGCCCCTATACCTAGGCTTCTAATAAAAGAAAGCACTTTGGTAGGGTCTATTTGTTCCCAAATCCTGTAGGGGGGAATAAGTTCACCTCCTAGATGTTGAAGTCGACGCCTGATTAGCGATGGGCACTCACATAGGATGTGTTCCGATGTTTCTTGCTCCATCTCGCAGAATCTGCATGTGTCGATTTCTGAAAGTTTTAATTTCTTAAGGTGATACCTAAGGTTGCAGTGACCTGTTAGGTAACCTGTTAGAGTGCGAATTTCGCTCTTTGGTAGGTTGATGATGCGTTTTGATCGCGTCATCAGGGGGGACGAGAAATTGTTTGGCTTGTCTCAGCCCTGCACTGTCGGTCCAGTGACGGTTTATCTCCGATTCCTCCCATTTCCTGAGCAGTTCTCTTTTGTGTCCTTTCGATAGTCCACAGAACGGCTCAGGGCCGCTAAAAGGTGTCATCGCCCCGCGTTTAGCTAGGGTGTCTGCCACCTCGTTTCCTGTATGGCCTTCATGCCCTGGTACCCAGCCCACCGTTAGGGTGTTTTTGGAGGCAAGGGCATTCAGCTGTTGGAAACAGGTCTCTACAAGTCCGGACGAGATCGTGAAGGAACTCAGCGCAATGAGCGCTGCTTGACTGTCCGAGAAGATGTAAATCCGTTTGCCTTGCTTTTCCCTGCGAAGGCATTCACGTGCACAGATTTCTATGGCGTGTATCTCAGCTTGGAAAATGGTGGGCGACTTACCCATGGCTATGGATTTGTTGAATCTTGGTCCGAAAATACCAGCCCCGGTGTCACCGTTTTCCAGTTTTGACCCATCAGTGTACCATGTTTGTGATCCACTAGGTAGAGATATTGCTTTTGTTTTCCATTCATTCCTAGTATATAGGACTACAGAGAAGTTTCTGTGGAGAACAAGTCTTGGTTTCTGATCGTCAGTTACGCGCAGAATGGGATCATTTATTAGGGGTTCAAGGACCCTAAGATGCCCGGTAAGATCACCACTTTTGATATTGGTGATGTTTTGAAGGCGAAGTGCCCCCAGGCAGGCCTCCTTTTTCAATGTAATTGGTAAAGGGGGTATGCCAGTTATGACTCCAGTGATGCCTATGCAGACCAGTCGTTGTAATTTGGTAAGTGCAGCCGCAGCCGTCCTCTGTAGACCAGTAGATCATTTTGGGACTTAGGCCCCATGTTCTACCGTAAAGCCTGTTGCAAGCAAAGTGTGCTCGAGTGGCTTTGTTTATAGTCTTTTCTAGGTGTGCATTCCAGTTGAGTTTGGAGTCAAGTGTGACTCCTAGGTAGTTGGCCTCAACCGAAAAGTCGATAATGGACCCATTTAGGGATGGTCTTCTTAGGGAGAGAGACCTTTTCCTAGTAAATGGGACTATAACAGAGTCCCACGCCCACCTCCCGCCCAACCGACCGAGGGGCGCAGCCGTGTGACGTACGGCTCGATCGCGTTCTAGATAGACGCGTGAGAAGGAAACTATAGGAAAGAACGAGGAAAGTTAGGTTTAGGTTCATGCAACATTACGAGCTAATTCTACTAGCAATACAGTTTTAAGACGAGGGAGGCTCTCAGATCCCTCTATAAAGTTAAAAAGTCGGTTGTAATCGGCACATAAGACCCTGAAAGGTTCATGTGCCTCAAACTCCCTCCTACAGTGATTTATTGCTAAGGGGATAAAGGTTCTAGATGTTAGTCGAGGAACGTGAAAGTTAAGCTGTCCTAGCAGGAAGGGGCTCTCTACGTCACCGTGAATTAGCTTGTGTAGAAAGACGACACCAAGCACAGTTCTACGGTTAGCTAGGGAAGGTAGGTTAATTAATAGAAGTCTACTAGAATAAGACGGTAATCTTAGGTTGGCATCCCAGGGTAAGCCACGTAGGGCGAAAAGCAGAAAATTTTTTTGAACAGATTCAATGCGGGCAATATGAACTCCAAATTGAGGACTCCAAACGCAAGAACCAAATTCCAAAATAGGACGGACTAATGAAGTGAAAAGAGTCTTAGTTACGTAAGGGGAATCGAATTCTTTCGACCACCTTTTAATAAATCCAAGCATGCCTTTGGCCTTGTTAACCATGCAAGAAATATGTTCTGAAAACGAAAGCTTAGGATCTAGACGGACACCTAGGTTATCAACGAGAGTTATTCTTTCCAATGCACATTCATTAAGCGTATATGTTGCATACTGGGGAGTGACACGTGAAAATGTCATCAGTTTGCATTTTGAGCTGTTGAGATTTAATAAGTTAACACTACACCATGCCTGGAAGTTGTCAAGATCGGATTGTAAGTCTGACTGGCATGAGCTGTCGTTATACTGCACGCACAGTTTGACATCGTCTGCGTACATAAGTACCCTAGAGTTGGGTAGCACTAGAGGAAGGTCATTTATGAATAAGGTAAATAGCAGCGGGCCAAGATGGCTGCCTTGTGGGACGCCAGAAGTGACATTGAGGGAGTTGGAAAGAGAATTCTTAAACAGAACCTTTTGAGTCCGGTGACTCAAATAACTCTGAAGCCAATTAAGGAGATCGGTAGGAAACCCTATTAAATCGAGCTTCCTTATAAGAAGAAAATGATTAACCGAGTCAAAGGCTTTACTAAAGTCCGTATAGATCACGTCGGTCTGAGATTTACTTTGGAAGCCCCTAATCACAAATGAGGTAAGTTCTAAAAGATTTGTGGTGGTCGATTTTCGTTTCATAAATCCATGCTGACATGGAGAAATTACGGATCTGCACAAGTGCTGCAGGTGAGGAGTAATTATGTTTTCAAAGAGTTTTGGAATTGCCGACAACTTGGAGATTCCTCTGTAGTTACCAGCATCCGACTTGCTACCTTTTTTATGGAGAGGAATAATAAAAGATTCCTTCCAAATAAGGGGAAATTCTGATGTTTCCAAAGATATGGTAAATAGTTTGAGAAGGGGGTTACACAGAGCCTCGGCACAATACCTGAGAACACAGCCCGGTATGCCATCGGGACCCGGTGCATAAACTGGCTTTACACGTTGAAGATCCAGCCGAAGAGAGCTTTCGTCTAAGATAGGACTGAAAATTTAGTTCGATTTGGGCATAGGGAAAGAATACGTCTGGTTTATCTGGTTTGAGGAAGAATAAGTAGTTTTAAAAAACTCAGCAAAGAGATCGGCGATCGCCTGATCCGATTTTGCTGAAGAATTTTTAAATGAAAGCGAGGAAGGGTATAGGGTTTGTTTACGCTTGGTATTAACAAAATTATAAAACTGTTTCGGGTCCTGTGTGAACTGAACCCTACAACGATTCAGATAATTTTTTGATAAGACCGAGCGTTATGCACGGTAAATTTCGACCGAGCACTGAGATAGTTAGAAAAGACAGTTTTAGAACTAGTAAGTTTATATTTATTATAAAGCCTAGACTTAACATTTTTTAGGCGTGTCAGCTCCTTATTAAACCAAGGTGGTTTGCTAGAGACAGACGGATAGGTTAACGGAACACAGGATAAGAAGAACGAGTTCATGGCACTGTAAAAAATGTCCACGGCGGCTGCCATGTCAGTGCACATGTACAGATTTGACCAATCGAATTCAGATATAAGCTTTACGAAAACAGCGAACCTTTTTGGCTAAACAATCAGATTCATTCTTTACAATCGTCCCCGTATCGATAGTCACTTCGAAAGTTGGATGGTAAGGATCTTCAGGTAGCGTCAATGGAGGAACTCTAACTAAGTCAACACCTAGAGGATCAGAGACGAAACAAAGATCCAATAAGCGGTTTAAGGAATTCAGGACATGGTTAACTTGAGACAAGGATATGTCAAGCAGGCCATCAATAAGGTCATGCTGTGCCATAGTCTGAAGGGCATTTGACACACCATCAGATGACCAACGAGCTCCAGGTATATTGAAGTCCCCTAGCGCTACGAGTTGGTCTCGATCTGAAAGCCTGTTGGAAACGGCCTGAATTGCCGCAAGGTGTTTCCAATAAATGGGCTCCTCAGCCGATGGTGGAACATAGGAGCAAGTTATGTAAATAAGACTACCTGGAAATGAAAGTTTAACGCAAATAAATTCGATATCGGATATATCGTCAAAGGCAACAAGTTCTGAGATGAGGGAGGAGTCTACGGCAATTAAAACTCCACCTCCACGCTGGACTAGTCGGTCAACCCTGTAAGTTGTATATTTACCCGGGAGAATCTCAGAGCTAAGGATATCTGGCTTTAACCAGGTCTCAGTAAATACGATTACCTGGGATGCAAAGGAAAAACTGTCAGAATACAATTTCGAGAGCTTGCTGCGAAAGCCTCTAGTATTCTGATAGGAAAGTTGGAAGGAAGTGGTTAGTTTTTTGGGACTGAAGGTGTTGAGGTGGTCTTAGCGGTGGTCCTTGCGGTTTGTGGCGGTATAGGGAGGCGAACTCCGACTGGCCGCTTTTTCTTTGTTTTAGACTCGAATTCTTTAACTACAACGTGCTCGGGCCAGAAGTCACCAGAGAAAATTGTGTCAAAGATATTCGGATTGACGCTAATCTTGAACGACGAGATGTGTCTGACATACGAAAAATTAATCTTTTCCACTTTTACATTTTCGGCTTGGGTTTTGCTATGAATATAGGCAAGGACATCTACCGATGCGAGGTCAGGGGCAAGCCGCGAAACAAATATTGTTTTCGATGGTGGAACAGCAGTTAGGGTCTTTGGTAACCCTAAGTTACCGACAGCCGGTAGTCCGGATGTTTTTTCGCCCTGGGCAGTCTGCGGAGTCCGAGTTTGGGACACCGCAGCGGACACAACGGAAATTACTGGCGGACCTGTTGCCATTTCCACCCCTGTACATTCGGTTACCGAATCTAGTACCGCTCCCGATCTCAAGACCATTGGGCTTGGTATCGGGGTCGGTGGCTGTGCCGAAGGGGTGATCCCGATGGTAGGTTGCTGGGATTCGCACAGTTGCTGACGACCAGCAACAGATTTTTTGCGCTTTGGCGACTCGTTTAATAGCTTCAGACTATTAAACTGAGCGTCTAACGCTGTGAACAGATCATTCACTTTGCGAAAATTGACCGTGAGCTCGCTAAATCCGTTTCTGGTCTGCCGCATGAAGGATTTCATTTCCTTCTCAACCTCTCGACAGGACTGGCAACAATAATGTATTCCCATTTTACTGGAAATTGCATCCGCAATACGGCCCGACAACTCGACACACTTAGCGTGTACGACTGTATCACAAAGCCAGCAATATATTCTTGGTTGGTCTGCCAAAACGGTTTTTTGGCAGTTTTTAATTCCGCAGACAATATTAAAAGACATTTCCACAAACCTTAGACCACTGTGCAAAGAGGAGAACCGTCAACGCTGGTGAGCGGGAGAGTGAGAGCGATAAGGAAATAGCGAGGGCGATAGAGCTTAGAACCGTTTAGCTGCAGCTAAACACCAACGGAACGTAAGCGGGGAGAAGAGGGATAGGCACAAAAGAGAATGCAGAAAACCGTCTTAGCACAAAAACTAAAAGTGTAATTAAATACAAATTAAACACGAAATTTGCACACGCGGTAGCAAACGGCTGAAGTTAAGTGAGAAGTTTTGTTATGATTTTAATAAAACCCCGGTGGTTTAAAAAGCAAAACAACACAATATTCGGAGCGCAAAACAAAAACACGACCGTTCACTATGAAGAGAATAGAATATGGGTTTGATGGGTTTATGGACAATCCTTTGGCCTGACGCCATCTGTTGGCTATATCTAGGGCTTGCTGCATGCGGTCCGAGATGGCTTGCTCATGCCAGCCCACTATATAGATGACTAGGTCATCAGCGTAGCCTTGAGTGGGGAAGCCTAAATTGTTGAGCTCATAAAGTAGCTCGTCGATGACCAGAGTCCACAGGAGGGGAGAGAGTACTCCCCCTTGTGGAGACATTCTTGCGTACAAGAGAGGCACGTATAGCCTCATATGACGTGTTGTCGAAAGCTCCTGAGATGTCTAAGAAGGCACCAATGGTTGTTGTAAGGCAATGTATGGCGGTCTCAGTTGATTTACCAGCTTGATACGCATATTGGTACTTGTTTAGGGGATGTTGCTTGAGATTTACCTCCCTGATGTGCTGGTCGATTATCTTCTGCATGGTTTTGAGGAAGAAGGAGCTAAAGCTGATCGGTCTATATGATTTAGGCAATTGGGAGTCTTTCTTCCCTGCCTTTGGGATAAACACGACTTTTACTTTAGCCCAGTTGCTTGGTATGTGTCCAAGCAGGAGACTTGCTCGAAATAGACGGATCAGGGGGAGTGCGATTTGGTGCAGTCCCCGCTGCAACAAGCATGGATAGATCCCATCTGGTCCAGCTGATTTGTATGGGCTGAAATTTTGTAATGCCCATTTTACGCTATTTTGATGGAGCAGTGTATAGGGCATGTTTCCAACAGGTTCTGAGTTATAGGGGGGTTCCTCTCTCTCAGCCCCATTAGAGTCTGCCACCATAGTCACGTGCAGGTGTGGGCACTCTCCAGTCTCAGAGAGGTAGGTTGGTGCCTCACATTCTGAGATGGGTTGCTCCAAAGCCACACAACCAGGAAAGTGAGTAGCCAGGAGTAGGCTGCTCGTCTCCTTTGGGTTGTTTGTGTGAGTTCCATCCGGCTTTTTCAGCGTGCAGGTGCCGTTTGAGTGGTCGTTGGAGAGGGCTTTTTGCAGCCTAACAGCTTCCGGGAGAGATGAGATCTGCCCGCAGTGTTGGCGCCACGTAGCCCGTTTTGACCTTCTCAGCTCTTTGTTGTAGAGCGTTAAAGCAGTTGTGTAGGAGTCCCATGAGGCCCTCCCGCTCCTCGCTTTATTGAAGAGCCTACGCGCAGTTTTTTTGAGATCGTCAAGGCTTTTGTTCCACCAGGGAACAGTCCTTTCGGTCTTGCGTACCTTTTGGTCGCAGCTGGCGTGATATGCTGATTCAACATTTGTATGAAGCACAGTTGCTTCACGCTCTAACTCGTCTATGGATGTTATCGGACGGGTCGAGCAGTCTCTGGATTGCTGAAGCTCATAGCAGAAGAGATCCCAGTTGGTTTTCCTGTGATTTCTGGTGACTAGGCTACATTGCAAGGCACATCCTATGTCAAATCTGATGTGCTGGTGATTTGACATAGTGATCTCACTTGCAACGTGCCAGTTTGAGACAACGGACAACATATTTATACTACAGAGAGTTAGGTCAAGAACTTCCTCTCTAATGGCATTAATGAATGTAGGCTCGCTGCCTTGGTTTAGTAATCCTATATTGTTACTAATAATGTATTCAAGGAGGTACTCACCCCTCTTGTTGATGTCACTGCTCCCCCAGACCGTGTGATGTGCATTGGCATCACAGGCGATTATCCATCTGAGCCGGTTTCTCTGGCAGTGCTCTATCAGGGCACAAGTAGCCGCCGTAGGCACCTCCTCCGAGTCGCCGGGTAGATAGGCGGAGGCCAACACTGCCTCCTGCTCGCCGTGGGCGGTGGGTATTTTAACCCAAACCGCCACCAGGTCTTCAGTTATGAACTGTGAAAGGGGAACAAATGTTAAATTTTTGTTAATTAACAACGACGATCTAGGGCGGGGTTGGTTATTTGCATACAGAAACTTACCGGATGGGGTGCTAAGCCCCAGGGCTCGTCCTGCATTTTGTCCAGGGCTCCTGGATGAACGCTATGTCCATTGTAGCGAACCTCTCGCAAAGTACATAAGATGCGGCCTTTGCATGGTGGAGGTTCGCTTGGAGACATCGGAGGTGTCTCCTGGTGTTGGGGGGAGTGGGGAGAGGGGGAGAGAACATTAGTCCGCCTTCTTGCGGCCCCTGGCCGCCATCTTCCGGCCGCGGTTAGTGCCTAGAAGGGCCTCCTCCTCCTGGGTGCGCCTCGCACTCTTGGGTACGCGCCCGGTTCCTCGTGTGGTGCGCCCGGTTCCGCGCGTGATGCGCGCATGGAGTGGGGGGCGCAGGAACTTTCGCAGTGCTGCGGGCTCCTGGGCCGTCGCGGTGCCCTGTGGTGTCGCAGCAGCCATAGCAGGAGCACTGGCAGTAGAGCAGGTGGGCTTCTCCGCTGCGGGAACGAGATCCACTGCCTGTCTTTTTGCCTGCGTGTCGGCCTTTGGCTTAAGGGTAGCCTTGCCAAACGCAAAGTTTAGGCTATGCCCTAGCTCTTTCAGCCGATTGGCCGAGACTGGGTCGAGCGCTATTGTTATAACCGCCGTGTTCTGCCTTGTTTCGCGGTGGAAGACGCGCCAGTCTCCCACGCTTAGGCCACTGTTTTGGCATTCAATAAGGTCCAGAACCTCCGACGTTTTCATGTCCGCATTAGGGAGCGGAAAGTAGCCGATGTAGACAGCGGCACGTGGATCCTCTGCCTCGGGGACTAGTTTTATGTGGGCGTCCTTCCACAGCCGGAGCTTTGGCACCTCGGTGCTCAGCCACTCGGCTGTCTTTGCGTCTCCACATGTTACGGCCATCCAGCCTGGTCGGAAGGTGCAGCCCGAAAATAACGGCTTCGAGGAGCCGTGTTTCAGGGCCATCACCCTCGACAAGATGGCGGATTGCACCGTCTTCAGCTGCTCCGTCGTGAGCAGATTTTTCGGGTAGTCCTCAGGGAGTAAGAGGCCATGACACCGACTTGGGTCGACTGCTCCAGTGCTGCCTGCCTAGCCGCAGCAGCGGATGTGGAGGCTACTGGAGCCTCCGTGGCAAGCTGCACTGTTGCAGGACCCTTCGTCAAGGCACTAGGTGCCGCGGTTGTGGTCATGGGCCTCTTATTCGACACTCCTTCTGGGGTCGTGTTGGCCGATCTACCTCTTTTATTGGTCCCGCCACTCTTGCTAGGCACTGCCTTAGGAGGGTCCATAGGCTTCTGGGCGAGCCTTTTGGCCTCCTCTAAGGGTATGCCGTTCGCAAGGTGTCTGCGCAACCTTTTTCGTGCGGCGCCCGATAGAGCGATCCGCTTTATTTTGTCAACCTTGGGAGAGGCGAGAAGGGCTTCTTCCTCTTCTTTGGTGATGTTTTCGGTGCCAGAGCCTTGTGAACAGACGTCCATGGCTTCTTCGGGCTCCCGAGTGGGTTCGATATTGATCGATTTCGGGCTGCTAGAGCACCCTGTTTTAGTTTTACTTTTATTGGGCAGAGCCTCATACCCCGGATCGGGCGCTTGTACGACCGGAGGTGCCAGGTATCCGGAAGCTACCGTTAAAAGACACACTAACGTAGTGCCATTCATCACAGGGGCACGGTACGGTAACACCGGTGATTACGGGTTTTTTCGAGTTGTCCTCTCTAGATCCGCCATATTTAGTCTAGAGCAGGGGCACCTCGAGCAGGATGTGGTTCTTCACCACGTATGGTCGGTCTTTAGTAGTCGGCATGTGACTGCCAACTACCACTAGCTGAGTCGGATCAACGCGGCGACAGGCGCACACGCTTCACTGACACAGCCTTAGCCCCCCACATGCAATTCAGAGAACACTTATAATCGTTTTCTTATTTAGTTTAAGTGTCGCCTTTTGGGTTAAGGGTGACAGTCGGTGTGATGGTATGTCGTTAGGCGGCTTCCCTGGTTTTGGTAGAAGGACCAATTTCTGCGCTTTCCACCACGCTAAAAAATTCCTTTTCTGAGGCACCTCCTGAAAAACTCTACAAAGAAGACTTGGCAAAAAGACTGCTTGGCCTGTCAATACTCTTCTCATCGTGTGAAGCGCTCTGTCGAGGTCAGCGGTATCGCACAGAACCAGAAAACATTTTTTTTTTATATTTTCCCAAATACAAAGTAGTGAAACCGCTAATACTCTCACCGTCTCTCCAGGTGGGAGCTCGAGCATCACCTCAAACAAGTCCCTTCTGGCGTGAGCTAGCACTGTTGTATTGTATAGCAGAAACCGCCATTTGTTCTACGTTGCCTGTAACTGTCCAGCCTCTGCATACTCGCCACGAAAGACTGAGTGTCAAGCGAGCCTACTCTGTATCCATTTTCTTCCATAGTGCCAGTAATAGAAACAAATTTTTAAATTTTAAGCTCTCTGAGACGTGGCCATTTTGAATTATTTCAGAATTTCTTAATTCAATTTATGCAAATCGGATGATTATATTATACTGTAGCTGCCATAGGTTGTTATAATTTAATTGTTGGCTTAAAGGATAAGAGTTAAGTGCTTCGGATAACGTAGACACATTTGCTATTTGACCATACTTATTGTATTTTTATTTAGTTCCTAGAGGCTCAAAACTAAGAAAGTGGATATCGCAAGAAATCGACGGATATATTTTCATTTGGTATCATTCTGAGCCAACGGAAATACCTTGGGAACTATCTTCATCTATGGAAGGATTGCAAGAAAACTTTGTTTACCATGGGCAAAATCAATTCTTTATTAATTGCCATATTCAAGAAATACCGGAGAATGGAGCTGATTTGGCGCATTTTGACGCAATTCACAAAAAAAACTTTTTGGCTGACTTTTTGTCACACAAAAATATTTCCGCAGAACGTGTTGGACATCATCATTGGACGGCAAGGTAATATTCATTTTCACCCTTGAAAGTAAGTTATTATTTCAGAATCACAGTTTTATTCTTTAACGTTTCTTTTTTTTTTTGTAGTCTTGATGTATGTATTGATGTCAACTATTTATTAAATTTTGTATTATAAATTCATAAGCCCTGGAATATCCTTTTGTTCAAAGAACTTAAGGGGGGGGGGGGGGGGGTGGGGTGTTTACGGTTTTGAAGGCAGAAAAAAAACAAGCGATATAACAAACAATCGCTAATTATTCGGTCATTCTTAAACAGTTTTATGCTATAAATTTAAATATCGGCACAGTGCGTAAAATTGCCGGTGGTGCAGACGAAGTTATTCGTGGTTTACGAGCTCTTAACTGCGAAGAGCGAGATCCCTGGCTCATTTTCATATTGCTTTCAAAATTAGATAGCGATACCCCTCAAGCCTGGTCTCAGTGCCAAGAGTCCGAGGAAAAAGGTGTGACCATCTACCGATTTCTGAAATTTCTCACATCACGCTGCGATACATTGGAGGCTTTTAACTTAGCTCGACCAACCCAAGCTCGACGCGCAGCTACAACGCACTTCGCAGATACGCATCCAAGACGGAAACAGCCCAAATGCACATTGTGCCAGCAGAATCATCAACTGTTTAAGTGTCCTCAGTTCATCGCACTCGACATCGCATCTCAACGGGAATTCCTCAGAGCAAGGAAGCTTTGTTTCAATTGCCTCAGCCCCGCTCATATGGTGGGCACCTGCACATCTAGGCATACTTGTCGGATCTGCCGCCGCAAGCATCATACTTTGGTTCATGGCTCGGCGCAGCCAACTCAAAATGAAAACCACGTTGACACAGCGAATGTTGACAGCCGTGATCGACCATCAGTCTCACATGCGGGATCTACAAATGGCCACAATCAACCGCTAGCTCGAGAAGGTCATCACTTGGGGAGCGCGCCTCCCGCGGAAAACAACTTTACACATCATACCCTGGAGAATATTTCTGCTGCAGGTTCTCAGACTCTGTTGCCAACCATCCTTGCTGACGTCATCGACGCCTGGGGCAACACTACAACGTGCAGGCTGCTCCTGGACACTGGATCTACAATAACCTTGGCATCGGAATCATTTGTTCAGGGAATAGGCGTATGTCGAACGCACGCACGGATTTCTATTCTCGGTCTCGCCGCCAACAGCGCGGACGTTACCCAAGGACGCGCACATATCAAGCTGCGCTCTCGTCATTCGGGCCAAACTGCCGAATTGGTCTCGTTTATTCTCAACTCGCTGATGTCATCACTCCCAGCCCAAGTTATTGACACCTCATCTTCTACGTGGAAGCAACGAGCTTCCTTTGGCAGACCCAACGTTCTGCACACCAGGAGCAATTGATGTCATTGTTGTATCGGATCAGCTCTGCTCTCTATACACCGGAGAACGGAAATACTTTGGTTACGACTTTCCTATCGCTCTGAATACTGTTTTTGGTTGGATTATTACAGGTTCTTACTCTGAATGCGATGATTACCCCACTACTGCTGTTACTCATAACGCGGACCTAGACACAATGGTTCGCTCATTTATGGAGATGGACAGTATCCAGCCTAACAGGCTCTGTTGGACGCCAACGATCCCACAGAGAGTAATTTTGCTGCCACCCAAAAGCGCTTGACCGACGGGCTCTATGTCGTCGAGTACCCCTTCAAGGAGAAGGCACCGCCTATTGGATCGACCTTGCCACAGGCCATTAATCGCCTTTACTCTCTGGAACGGAAATTTCGTCGATCTCCAAAATTGAAGCAGCAGTACGAAGCTTTCTTGGACGACTACTTGCAACGTGGACATATGGAACAACTGACATCGGCTCAGGTTGAAGAGTCTCCAGATACTTAATTCTATTTGCTGCACCACGCTGTCATCAAACTGGACAGCTTGACTACCAAATGTCGGGTAGTTTTTGATGGATCTGGAAAAGACAGCTCTGGAGTTTCGCTCAATGACAGACTTCATATTGGTCCACCGATTCAACGCGATCTTGTTGGCGTTTGTCTACGCTTCCGGCAGCACCAATATGTTCTGTGTGCAGATATCGAGAAGATGTTTCGAGAAATTCAAATCTTCAAGCCGCACACCAGTTATCAGCGCATTGTTTGGCGCAAGTCTGTGAATGAACCGTTGCTTCATTTTCGACTGCTGACGGTGACCTACGGATTGGCACCGTCTCTCTTTCTGGCTGTTCGAGTTCTAAAGAAACAAGAGTACCCTACAGCAGCCCATGCACTTCTGCACGACGCCTATGTGGACGACAGGGTGCAACACCTTCGAGGACCTTATGATTCTAAAAGACGAGCCTATTGGACTCTTGGATAAAGCCAAATTCAAACTACGCAAGTGGAGTTCCAATAGTTGGCGTCTTTTGAAATCTTTGCCAGAAGATAGATGTTTTGAGCCTATCCAGCTCCTCGACACTTCAGCCGCGGATTCACCAGTCAAAATTCTTGGTATCCAATGGAATCCCGGAAAGGACGTCCTGTATCTCAATCTAAAGGACCATTTCTCCGACGAAACGAGAACTCTTGTCGCAACTATCAAGAATTTATGATCCGCAATGCCAAGTACCACGGTATATTGCGTCACCATTTCGAGACGTTCAGCTAAACGGATTCTCCGACGCATCCACGCACGCCTATGGTGCGGTAGTCTACGCTCGAGTTGCAGTTGGATGCGGCTTTCAAGTCACCCTCGTAGCTGCCAAAACTCGGGTGGCCCCGATCAAGCCCGTATCGATTCCACGTTTGGAGCTAAACGCTGCCTTAACCGATCTGCAACCGAACTGCTGAGATCCTGAACGACTTTCCCCGCAGCTGGTGGAACCATGTTCGCACGGAAGACAATCCTGCTGATTGTGCTTCTCGAGGACTTCATCCGTCAAAGCTTCTGGAGCATCGACTGTGGTGGAAGGGTCCGTCTTGGCTGGCCACACCGACCTCTGAGTGGCCACCCTCTACAAGCAAGTTCAGCGTATCTTCAAGCTTCGATATCCGTCTTGGCTGGCCACACCGACCTCTGAGTGGCCACCCTCTACAAGCAAGTTCAGCGTATCTTCAAGCTTCGATATCAACACGGAGGAACGAGCCATAAAGCCCACAACTCTACATAACTTTCCAAATGAAAGGAGGATCGACATTTTCATGTCTCCCATCTTCACACTGGAGTTGACGCAACGTTCAGCAATCTCCGTCAGCAGTACTGGATTCTGGGAGCCCGCAATCTCGTCAGAAAGGCTGTCTTTCAATGCAAACGCTGCTTTCTTCAACGCAAAGGCACAAGTAACCAGATCATGGGAGATCTACCCATTTCACGAGCTCAAGCTGCTTTCAACATACAGGGCTGGACTACGCTGGACCGATCGCAATCAAGGAATCAAAGGGACGAACTCCACACATCGGAAAGGCATGGTTTTTTATTTTCGTGTAAAGCAAAGCCAACTGACCTTTATTCGGACAACGGAACCACATTTCATGGAGGCAAGCAAACGTTGGATGATATGCGACGCCTGGCCAAAGATGAAGAATTGGCAGGATTCTTCGCCAATGAAGGGATTTCTTGGCACTGCGCCCCATTTTGGAGGGATGTGGGAAGCCGGAGTTCGCTCAATTAAACTCCATATGAAACGGATACTTGGATCCAAGGCTCTAACATTTGAGGAGCTCCTCCTCCGACTGTCCTGACCCAAATTGAAGCTATCATGAATTCACGCCCTCTGTGTCCAACTGGGGATAATTCTTTGGATCCACTGACGCCTGCTCATTTCTTGACTGGATCTCCGTATACTGCATTGCCTGAACCCATCTCTTCACGAACGTAAAAAGTGGCATTTGGAAACGGGGAATCTGAAGATCGAGACAGTGGTAGTTTTCAAGGAGCCTAATCTACCCCCTTCTAAGTGGATTGTTGAACGCATCACCGAGGTTTACGCAGGATTAGATAACAAGGTCCGGGTCGTAATTGTGAAGACTGCCCACGGCTCATATAAACGCCCTATTTCCAAGATCGCCGTACTGCCTCTGTGCTGAACAACCGTTCAGGGGGGCCGGTATGTTTGGGAGATACCCTGTATGCGCGTTTACATTCTGCATTATCCGCCGCTTCAGCGGAGCTTATCAGCGATATCAATGCAAGCATCCCACCGCTGGGCGAGCTTGCCCAGTACTTTTCCATAACTCCTAAATGTAACTTGTTTACTTCTTAAGCTACATAGCTTAATCGTATGGCGTGTTCACCGCCAAAGCTTAGTTTAGTCACATTTTGCTTTATAAATGATTTACTACAATAACATAATATGAAAAAAAAAATAAACTAATGGACAAAAAATCATTAAACATCAGGATTTTATTATTGTTATTTTTTTGTTGAGTGGATTGATTTTCTGAACTTTATCTATACCGTTAAGAATGAGTAAGAATGAGTTTCATGGTGAGCCGAGCAACGACGTTTGCCCCATGAGAAAAACGGCCACCCGATAATATAAGCGAATGAGCCTTTTACATGAACGGTGGGCCCCAACTAGTTCTGGAAAACAATCGATGGTGGACACCATCGATGTTTTCGATTGTTTGCTAAGAAAACATCGATAGTATCGATAGTTAAAAAAAAAAATGTATTTAACGTGAACCGAAGTTTATATACCCTTGTAGAATATGTAAAAAAATATTACAGCCGCCCTTTATAAAAATGCAGGAAGGACTGCTAAGGAATTAAAATACATTTTATTAAACATTAATAGAAAAATGTTTTATTTCATTTAATAAAAAAATTTTACACATCATACCCTGGAGAATATTTCTGCTGCAGGTTCTCAGACTCTGTTGCCAACCATCCTTGCTGACGTCATCGATGCCTGGGGCAACACTACAACCTGCAGGCTGCTCCTGGACACTGGATCTACAATAGCCTTGGCATCGGAATCATTTGTTCAGGGAATAGGCGTATGTCGAACGCACGCACGGATTTCTATTCTCGGTCTCGCCGCCAACAGCGCGGACGTTACCCAAGGACGCGCACATATCAAGCTGCGCTCTCGTCATTCGGGCCAAACTGCCGAATTGGTCTCGTTTATTCTCAACTCGCTGATGTCATCACTCCCAGCCCAAGTTATTGACACCTCATCTTCTACGTGGAAGCAACGAGCTTCCTTTGGCAGACCCAACGTTCTGCACACCAGGAGCAATTGATGTCATTGTTGTATCGGATCAGCTCTGGTCTCTATACACCGGAGAACGGAAATACTTTGGTAACCACTTTCCTATCGCTCTGAATACTGTTTTTGGTTGGATTATTACAGGTTCTTACTCTGAATGCGATGATTACCCCACTACTGCTGTTACTCATAACGCGGACCTAGACACAATGGTTCGCTCATTTATGGAGATGGACAGTATCCAGCCTAACAGGCTCTGTTGGACGCCAACGATCCCACAGAGAGTAATTTTGCTGCCACCCAAAAGCGCTTGACCGACGGGCTCTATGTCGTCGAGTACCCCTTCAAGGAGAAGGCACCGCCTATTGGATCGACCTTGCCACAGGCCATTAATCGCCTTTACTCTCTGGAACGGAAATTTCGTCGATCTCCAAAATTGAAGCAGCAGTACGAAGCTTTCCTGGACGACTACTTGCAACGTGGACATATGGAACAACTGACATCGGCTCAGGTTGAAGAGTCCCCAGATACTTAATTCTATTTGCTGCACCACGCTGTCATCAAACTGGACAGCTTGACTACCAAATGTCGGGTAGTTTTTGATGGATCTGGAAAAGACAGCTCTGGAGTTTCGCTCAATGACAGACTTCATATTGGTCCACCGATTCAACGCGATCTTGTTGGCGTTTGTCTACGCTTCCGGCAGCACCAATATGTTCTGTGTGCAGATATCGAGAAGATGTTTCGAGAAATTCAAATCTTCAAGCCGCACACCAGTTATCAGCGCATTGTTTGGCGCAAGTCTGTGAATGAACCGTTGCTTCATTTTCGACTGCTGACGGTGACCTACGGATTGGCACCGTCTCTCTTTCTGGCTGTTCGAGTTCTAAAGAAACAAGAGTACCCTACAGCAGCCCATGCACTTCTGCACGACGCCTATGTGGACGACAGGGTGCAACACCTTCGAGGACCTTATGATTCTAAAGGACGAGCCTATTGGACTCTTGGATAAAGCCAAATTCAAACTACGCAAGTGGAGTTCCAATAGTTGGCGTCTTTTGAAATCTTTGCCAGAAGATAGATGTTTTGAGCCTATCCAGCTCCTCGACACTTCAGCCGCGGATTCACCAGTCAAAATTCTTGGTATCCAATGGAATCCCGGAAAGGACGTCCTGTATCTCAATCTAAAGGACCATTTCTCCGACGAAACGAGAACTCTTGTCGCAACTATCAAGAATTTATGATCCGCAATGCCAAGTACCACGGTATATTGCGTCACCATTTCGAGACGTTCAGCTAAACGGATTCTCCGACGCATCCACGCACGCCTATGGTGCGGTAGTCTACGCTCGAGTTGCAGTTGGATGCGGCTTTCAAGTCACCCTCGTAGCTGCCAAAACTCGGGTGGCCCCGATCAAGCCCGTATCGATTCCACGTTTGGAGCTAAACGCTGCCTTAACCGATCTGCAACCGAACTGCTGAGATCCTGAACGACTTTCCCCGCAGCTGGTGGAACCATGTTCGCACGGAAGACAATCCTGCTGATTGTGCTTCTCGAGGACTTCATCCGTCAAAGCTTCTGGAGCATCGACTGTGGTGGAAGGGTCCGTCTTGGCTGGCCACACCGACCTCTGAGTGGCCACCCTCTACAAGCAAGTTCAGCGTATCTTCAAGCTTCGATATCAACACGGAGGAACGATCCATAAAGCCCACAACTCTACATAACTTTCCGGATGAAAGTATCAACGAGTTACTCATTCACAAATTCTCAACCTGGACGCGTCTCATACGGATCTCTAGCTACTGTTATCGCTTTATTCACACTATTCGATCTCATCAGAGGAATTCGGCACCATTCCTTACGTCTGAAGAGCTGCTGGCAGCAGAAGTTCTTTGCCAGAGAATATGCCCAGCTAGACAACGGACGCCAGCTCAACGCTAAATCGCATTTAATCCGGTTCTCTCCATTCCTGGATGATAATGGAATAATGCGAATCGGTGGGAGGATCGACATTTTCATGTCTCCCATCTTCACACTGGAGTTGATGCAACGTTCACCAATCTCCGTCAGCAGTACTGGATTCTGGGAGCCCGCAATCTCGTCAGAAAGGCTGTCTTTCAATGCAAACGCTGCTTTCTTCAACGCAAAGGCACAAGTAACCAGATCATGGGAGATCTACCCATATCACGAGTTCAAGCTGCTTTCAACATACAGGGCTGGACTACGCTGGACCGATCGCAATCAAGGAATCAAAGGGACGAACTCCACACATCGGAAAGGCATGGTTTTTTATTTTCGTGTAAAGCAAAGCCAACTGACCTTTATTCGGACAACGGAACCACATTTCATGGAGGCAAGCAAACGTTGGATGATATGCGACGCCTGGCCAAAGATGAAGAATTGGCAGGATTCTTCGCCAATGAAGGGATTTCTTGGCACTGCGCCCCATTTTGGAGGGATGTGGGAAGCCGGAGTTCGCTCAATTAAACTCCATATGAAACGGATACTTGGATCCAAGGCTCTAACATTTGAGGAGCTCCTCCTCCGACTGTCCTGACCCAAATTGAAGCTATCATGAATTCACGCCCTCTGTGTCCAACTGGGGATAATTCTTTGGATCCACTGACGCCTGCTCATTTCTTGACTGGATCTCCGTATACTGCATTGCCTGAACCCATCTCTTCACGAACGTAAAAAGTGGCATTTGGAAACGGGGAATCTGAAGATCGAGACAGTGGTAGTTTTCAAGGAGCCTAATCTACCCCCTTCTAAGTGGATTGTTGAACGCATCACCGAGGTTTACGCAGGATTAGATAACAAGGTCCGGGTCGCAATTGTGAAGACTGCCCACGGCTCATATAAACGCCCTATTTCCAAGATCGCCGTACTGCCTCTGTGCTGAACAACCGTTCAGGGGGGCCGGTATGTTTGGGAGACACCCTGTATGCGCGTTTACATTCTGCATTATCCGCCGCTTCAGCGGAGCTTATCAGCGATATCAATGCAAGCATCCCACCGCTGGGCGAGCTTGCCCAGTACTTTTCCATAACTCCTAAATGTAACTTGTTTACTTCTTAAGCTACATAGCTTAATCGTATGGCGTGTTCACCGCCAAAGCTTAGTTTAGTCACATTTTGTTTTATAAATGATTTACTACAATAACATAATATGAAAAAAAAAATAAACTAATAGACAAAAAATCATTAAACATCAGGATTTTATTATTGTTATTTTTTTGTTGAGTGGATTGATTTTCTGAACTTTATCTATACCGTTAAGAATGAGTAAGAATGAGTTTCATGGTGAGCCGAGCAACGACGTTTGCCCCATGAGAAAAACGGCCACCCGATAATATAAGCGAATGAGGCTTTTACATGAACGGTGGGCCCCAACTAGTGCTGGAAAACAATCGATGGTGGACACCATCGATGTTTTCGATTGTTTGCTAAGAAAACATCGATAGTATCGATAGTTAAAAAAAAAATGTATTTAACGTGAACCGAAGTTTATATACCCTTGTAGAATATGTAAAAAAATATTACAGCCGCCCTTTATAAAAATGCAGGAAGGACTGCTAAGGAATTAAAATACATTTTATTAAACATTAATAGAAAAATGTTTTATTTCATTTAATAAAAAAATTTTATTTGCTTCAATGCAAAACTGATATTAAAAATATCACAATAAAGAGATCATTTTTTTTGGTTTTTGTTCAGAAAAAGTAACATATCAACAATCTTTGGCTTTAGAGAAGACCTTCGGTCAGATATTATCTGACCGGCCTTACTGAAGGTCCTTTCAGATTCGGTCGAAGTTGCTGGGATGCAGAGGTACTTCATACAGAATGTCGTTAGTGGTTTCATTGTTTCACCGTTTGCCTGAAAAGGGATAAATTCATAAAAGTTTTATTTAAAAAATAAAAGTTATATTCGTACCATCAAATAAACAAGGGGATCCTTATCCGACGGCTCATTAGACCTATCGAAATAAGTTCGCAAGAGCATTATGGCATCGGCTAGGTTTGAGTGAACTTTTTTTGATATTTTATTTTCCAAAAAAGTAAAAAAACTGTTTTTTTTTCTTCTTGTGGAGTGTTTGGTGGTGTTGAAACATCAGGTGTACGAGGTACTCGGGCAAACTTGAAAACAACTCTGACTCCAAAGCTTTCGCGGCTTGCGGAGAAACCATCGATTGTTTTCGAATACCATCAATGTTTTAAAAAAACTTAAAAGCATCGATAGTATCGATAGTGCCATCGATGGTTTTCCAGCTCTACATGTACTTAAGATGCTGTAAAAATTGTAGTATTTTCAGTGAAATAGTTTTCAAGATATCCTGGCAACAGTTTGGAAAAAACGCGTTTACAAGTTGGTGTATACTACTGGCTCCCTCAGTATACGCTCCGGTTATAAGTGTAACTTTTAACCGGTTTCGAATTTTCAAAAATCCTTTTAAACACGTCTTCTAAACATGTTTTAGAAGTAATTTTGAAAATAAAAAAAAAAGGATTTTTTACTCGTCACAGTATACGACCCCCTTAAGCGGTATTGGTATACTTCTGATGTTGTCGTGTTTAGCTAAGTAGTTCCGGACCAGCTCGTTTGCCTTCTCGTTCGCTTGTATATCGTCGTGCCACGGTACCCTGGTTATTTTGACGTCTATATATCCTGTAAGTTCATTTTAGGCTTCCTAGCACTAACTGTGAGTTGGTTTTGACTACTGCCAGAGCTTTGATAGCTGCTTCGCACTCCGAGTAAATCCTCATCTTGATATAACAAGGCTGTATTGAGAGTCTGGCTGCCTCCAATATAGCCAGTACCTCAGCCTGGAAGACTGGCGCTGATACTGGCACTTTGAAAGTCGATTCAATCCCCCAACTCTCAGCGAATACCCCAGCTCCCATACCTCTTCTCGTTCGGTTACTCTGTGTCTAGTCTTATTTTCCCTCGATGGGTAATGTAGTCCGTGTTTTCGTCTACTAGCCATGTGGCCTCTTCAAGAATTGTGCGGTGTCTTATGCGGTGATCTCTGATGAACAGGTCAATCGGGATAATTTATTTTTAAACTGAAAGATGTAGTTTTTTTATTGTATGCTTAGACTTAAAATATGGATAAGTTAAATATACAAAAAAAATGTATGTTTTTCCAGACCACAACTCACACTACCTACTTGGGGCTTTTTTCCCGAGCTCCACCACCTTGGCCTTCTTGTTGTTGACACTCTTCTTGGCATCCTCGGCCTTCCGTTTGGTGGTATGGATGACACTCGGAGAGCTATGCAGGGACTTGGAAAAGCTGCTTCGATTTCAGCAGTTTCTTGGCGTAGCTGCGCATCCGTTAATCGTTGAACTGCCGGTCACCGCAAAGGAACTTGACCAGGACCTCCTCGTCGTGTTCAGTCCACTTGAGATCGATGAGACCGATAAACAGCTCCCGTGTCACCTTGTAGTATGGTCCCGATATCCAATGCCTTTGATGCAGAGAAGGATGCAGAGATCGATAAACTCCCGGCGGTTGATGGACAGACTTTCGAGGAGCTTGTAATAGCTGAAACCCTTGACGGGCGACTCGCTGTGGGTGAGATATTGCAGAAGTCTCGAAGAGCCAAATGTGAGAGCATCCATATCCTCCGTGACAGTGGGGTAGAGCTTGCCCGGCTTCACCAAGGCAGCACACTGCGCCTCCGCTTGGCAGGGAGCCTCGACATAGTCATACGAACCGATCGGCGATTGAACTTCTCAATGCCGGCATCATCTCCCACATCTATAGCCGCTTTGAGAGCCTTCTCCTCCTCCTTCCTCAACACAGCTCGCTGCTTCCCAGATTGTAGTTCTGGAGGTTTTCAATCGAAAACATACACTGTCTTGATTCCGTTGTCCAGAAAACGAATGGTGCGACAGAACATCCCCATCAAGTGGGAAGTGGGATCACCATAAGCCCAAAATTCCCATTTCAGTCTAATTATTCAAGATCAGTAGAATATAAATAAATTTCGAATTTTGGAAGGTAACGCCACCGACTTGGCAAAAGTGTGTTAGTGTGTAGGACTACGTTGAGAGCAACCTCTGCACAGGAGGAATGCCCCATTTGGGCATGCCAAAAGCTTTATCACTGTTAGTTTTGTGATGTTGTAGGTTTTTTTTCTTGAGTTGGTAGGATTGTTAATGACATCTGGGCGAAATTTCATGTCAATATCATTATCAGAAATATATTTACGCTTGTGTTTTTCAAACGACCATCAGCGTCTTCGTCGATTTTTCTTTTATTTCCTTTACCGACTCGAAACGCGTTTCCCGGAGTTGTGTCTTAAGCTTTGGGAATAGCCAGAAGTCACACGGAGCCAAATCAGGCGAATTCGGTGGTTTCGGAATGATATGCGCCGAATTTTTGGAGAAATGGTGGCGTATATATTGCAACAAAATTATCGTTTTCGGTACCAGAACAGATTTGACTTTTCGTAGGCCCAAATGGTGCTTTAAAATAGTTTTCGTAGATCCTTCTGATATTCCGATCATATCACTAAGATCTCTAAAAAACAACCGACGATTTTTGATCCCTAATTCGTTTACTTCATTGACTTGTTGGTCATCTGTTGACGTCGATGGTCGTCCGGAGCGCTCCAAGTCATCAACACGTTCTCGCCCGTATTTGTACCACTGATAAACATTTTTCTGCGACATGGTGGAATCACCAAAGGCCTTCCGCAAACATCCTCAAAGTTTCCGCAGCCGAAATTTCATTCCGCAAACAAAATTTTATGGCACTTCTTTGCTCAATTAAATTCGTAAAAGTATAAAAATAGACAAAGGCGCTGATGGTCGTTTGGAAACACAAGCGTTACTATATTTCTGATAATGATATTGACATGAAATGTACCCCAGATGTAATTAACAATCCTACCTACTCAAGAAAAAAAGAACTAGCTCGAATAATTTTTAATTTCAAAAAACACTTTACTTTTTGAACACACCTCGTATGTACTTTGGGTACAGTCCCCAGTTTTTTCCGAACATTTACTTACAATAGTAGAATGCAATTTCTACTTTTTTAGCTCTTTTATCAATGTTACGTTTTAACTCCTAGGTACTTCGCCTGCTCTGATAGTTGTTGATCGATGCTATCTATCTTGGGCATATTCTATACTGTGATTTTAATCTCCTTGTGAAACGCCAAAAAGCTCCCAACACTGTTACTAATGACGTCGGGATGTGGTTCTGATACTAGTAGCACTACGTCGTCGGAGGATGCTACTGCTTAGACTCTCTTACAATTGAATTCCTTTCATATGTGTTTCATGTTGTTTACGTGAGGGGCCCATTGTACCTCCTCTGGCCACCGAGCTTCCGAAAGCTCGGCCGCTCTGGCCCTCCCGTCTTTCGGGCTTCCGCGCAGTGCCGACACTCGCCCGCTGCAATCTCCGGCCGCTTCGCTGAACTATTCCGCCGCTCCTCGGCACCTTTCTTGGCAGCGATCGCCCTCTATGCTCCTCTCTCTGGCCGAAGATCCACTGCACTCATCCGTCGCTCCCTGGCCAAGTGCATCCACTCTCGCCCCTCTGATGCTCCCGCGCCCCGATCTCGGGATAAATCCGAACGCAGTCGGCCGCTGTCGATCTCCCGCTCTCGCTTTAGCGGAGTAAAGCGGGCGGGAGCACTGCTCTATGTTTAAGCTTAGATTAGTAACCAAATGCATGTTCAATAAAACGCTACGGGCGCTCCATGCCATTGTCGACTCTCGACCCCCGAATATTTTCTACGTCTTCCTCTTCGCGGGATATATACGCATTATATTTTCTGGAATCCTTTAGCGGAGGATCCTCGCCACCCCCCTACATAAACACATGTTGATTTGCCAGAGTAACATTGATAACACTCCGCCTTGAGGTGTGCCTCTCTTCTCTACTCGCGTAAGTGAGTGCCTCCCAGTTCGGCTATCGGCTTATCCACTCTCTGATGCCTCTCTCAATACCTATCGAGTAGAGGGAGCCCAGGACGTTCGACGTTCACATTATTGAACTCATCTTCTATGTCTCAGAAGGTGGCCTCGTGTATTGTTTGTAGTTGAATGATTTCTCGATGTGACTCACCACTTCTCCTCCGACTGTCCTGACCCAAATTGAAGCTATCATGAATTCACGCCCTCTGTGTCCAACTGGGGATAATTCTTTGGATCCACTGACGCCTGCTCATTTCTTGACTGGATCTCCGTATACTGCATTGCCTGAACCCATCTCTTCACGAACGTAAAAAGTGGCATTTGGAAACGGGGAATCTGAAGATCGAGACAGTGGTAGTTTTCAAGGAGCCTAATCTACCCCCTTCTAAGTGGATTGTTGAACGCATCACCGAGGTTTACGCAGGATTAGATAACAAGGTCCGGGTCGTAATTGTGAAGACTGCCCACGGCTCATATAAACGCCCTATTTCCAAGATCGCCGTACTGCCTCTGTGCTGAACAACCGTTCAAGGGGGCCGGGATGTTTGGGAGACACCCTGTATGCGCGTTTACATTCTGCATTATCCGCCGCTTCAGCGGAGCTTATCAGCGATATCAATGCAAGCATCCCACCGCTGGGCGAGCTTGCCCAGTACTTTTCCATAACTCCTAAATGTAACTTGTTTACTTCTTAAGCTACATAGCTTAATCGTATGGCGTGTTCACCGCCAAAGCTTAGTTTAGTCACATTTTGCTTTATAAATGATTTACTACAATAACATAATATGAAAAAAAAAATAAACTAATGGACAAAAAATCATTAAACATCAGGATTTTATTATTGTTATTTTTTTGTTGAGTGGATTGATTTTCTGAACTTTATCTATACCGTTAAGAATGAGTAAGAATGAGTTTCATGGTGAGCCGAGCAACGACGTTTGCCCCATGAGAAAAACGGCCACCCGATAATATAAGCGAATGAGGCTTTTACATGAACGGTGGGCCCCAACTAGTGCTGGAAAACAATCGATGGTGGACACCATCGATGTTTTCGATTGTTTGCTAAGAAAACATCGATAGTATCGATAGTTAAAAAAAATGTATTTAACGTGAACCGAAGTTTATATACCCTTGTAGAATATGTAAAAAAATATTACAGCCGCCCTTTATAAAAATGCAGGAAGGACTGCTAAGGAATTAAAATACATTTTATTAAACATTAATAGAAAAATGTTTTATTTCATTTAATAAAAAAATTTTATTTGCTTCAATGCAAAACTGATATTAAAAATATCACAATAAAGAGATCATTTTTTTTGGTTTTTGTTCAGAAAAAGTAACATATCAACAATCTTTGGCTTTAGAGAAGACCTTCGGTCAGATATTATCTGACCGGCCTTACTGAAGGTCCTTTCAGATTCGGTCGAAGTTGCTGGGATGCAGAGGTACTTCATACAGAATGTCGTTAGTGGTGTCATTGTTTCACCGTTTGCCTGAAAAGGGATAAATTCATGAAAGTTTTATTTAAAAAATAAAAGTTATATTCGTACCATCAAATAAACAAGGGGATCCTTATCCGACGGCTCATTAGACCTATCGAAATAAGTTCGCAAGAGCATTATGGCATCGGCTAGGTTTGAGTGAACTTTTTTTGATATTTTATTTTCCAAAAAAGTAAAAAAACTGTTTTTTCTTCTTCTTGTGGAGTGTTTGGTGGTGTTGAAACATCAGGTGTACGAGGTACTCGGGCAAACTTGAAAACAACTCTGACTCCAAAGCTTTCGCGGCTTGCGGAGAAACCATCGATTGTTTTCGAATACCATCAATGTTTTAAAAAAACTTAAAAGCATCGATAGTATCGATAGTGCCATCGATGGTTTTCCAGCTCTACATGTACTTAAGATGCTGTAAAAATTGTAGTATTTTCAGTGAAATAGTTTTCAAGATATCCTGGCAACAGTTTGGAAAAAACGCGTTTACAAGTTGGTGTGTACTACTGGCTCCCTCAGTATACGCTCCGGTTATAAGTGTAACTTTTAACCGGTTTCGAATTTTCAAAAATCCTTTTAAACACGTCTTCTAAACATGTTTTAGAAGTAATTTTGAAAATAAAAAAAAAGGATTTTTTACTCGTCACAGTATACGACCCCCTTAAGCGGTATTGGTATACTTCTGATGTTGTCGTGTTTAGCTAAGTAGTTCCGGACCAGCTCGTTTGCCTTCTCGTTCGCTTGTATATCGTCGTGCCACGGTACCCTGGTTATTTTGACGTCTATATATCCTGTAAGTTCATTTTAGGCTTCCTAGCACTAACTGTGAGTTGGTTTTGACTACTGCCAGAGCTTTGATAGCTGCTTCGCACTCCGAGTAAATCCTCATCTTGATATAACAAGGCTGTATTGAGAGTCTGGCTGCCTCCAATATAGCCAGTACCTCAGCCTGGAAGACTGGCGCTGATACTGGCACTTTGAAAGTCGATTCAATCCCCCAACTCTCAGCGAATACCCCAGCTCCCATACCTCTTCTCGTTCGGTTACTCTGTGTCTAGTCTTATTTTCCCTCGATGGGTAATGTAGTCCGTGTTTTCGTCTACTAGCCATGTGGCCTCTTCAAGAATTGTGCGGTGTCTTATGCGGTGATCTCTGATGAACAGGTCAATCGGGATAATTTATTTTTAAACTGAAAGATGTAGTTTTTTTATTGTATGCTTAGACTTAAAATATGGATAAGTTAAATATACAAAAAAAATGTATGTTTTTCCAGACCACAACTCACACTACATACTTGGGGCTTTTTTCCCGAGCTCCACCACCTTGGCCTTCTTGTTGTTGACACTCTTCTTGGCATCCTCGGCCTTCCGTTTGGTGGTATGGATGACACTCGAAGAGCTATGCAGGGACTTGGAAAAGCTGCTTCGATTTCAGCAGTTTCTTGGCGTAGCTGCGCATCCGTTAATCGTTGAACTGCCGGTCACCGCAAAGGAACTTGACCAGGACCTCCTCGTCGTGTTCAGTCCACTTGAGATCGATGAGACCGATAAACAGCTCCCGTGTCACCTTGTAGTATGGTCCCGATATCCAATGCCTTTGATGCAGAGAAGGATGCAGAGATCGATAAACTCCCGGCGGTTGATGGACAGACTTTCGAGGAGCTTGTAATAGCTGAAACCCTTGACGGGCGACTCGCTGTGGGTGAGATATCGCAGAAGTCTCGAAGAGCCAAATGTGAGAGCATCCATATCCTCCGTGACAGTGGGGTAGAGTTTGCCCGGCTTCACCAAGGCAGCACACTGCGCCTCCGCTTGGCAGGGAGCCTCGACATAGTCATACGAACCGATCGGCGATTGAACTTCTCAATGCCGGCATCATCTCCCACATCTATAGCCGCTTTGAGAGCCTTCTCCTCCTCCTTCCTCAACACAGCTCGCTGCTTCCCAGATTGTAGTTCTGGAGGTTTTCAATCGAAAACATACACTGTCTTGATTCCGTTGTCCAGAAAACGAATGGTGCGACAGAACATCCCCATCAAGTGGGAAGTGGGATCACCATAAGCCCAAAATTCCCATTTCAGTCTAATTATTCAAGATCAGTAGAATATAAATAAATTTCGAATTTTGGAAGGTAACGCCACCGACTTGGCAAAAGTGTGTTAGTGTGTAGGACTACGTTGAGAGCAACCTCTGCACAGGAGGAATGCCCCATTTGGGCATGCCAAAAGCTTTATCACTGTTAGTTTTGTGATGTTGTAGGTTTTTTTTCTTGAGTTGGTAGGATTGTTAATGACATCTGGGCGAAATTTCATGTCAATATCATTATCAGAAATATATTTACGCTTGTGTTTTTCAAACGACCATCAGCGTCTTCGTCGATTTTTCTTTTATTTCCTTTACCGACTCGAAACGCGTTTCCCGGAGTTGTGTCTTAAGCTTTGGGAATAGCCAGAAGTCACACGGAGCCAAATCAGGCGAATTCGGTGGTTTCGGAATGATATGCGCCGAATTTTTGGAGAAATGGTGGCGTATATATTGCAACAAAATTATCGTTTTCGGTACCAGAACAGATTTGACTTTTCGTAGGCCCAAATGGTGCTTTAAAATAGTTTTCGTAGATCCTTCTGATATTCCGATCATATCACTAAGATCTCTAAAAAACAACCGACGATTTTTGATCCCTAATTCGTTTACTTCATTGACTTGTTGGTCATCTGTTGACGTCGATGGTCGTCCGGAGCGCTCCAAGTCATCAACACGTTCTCGCCCGTATTTGTACCACTGATAAACATTTTTCTGCGACATGGTGGAATCACCAAAGGCCTTCCGCAAACATCCTCAAAGTTTCCGCAGCCGAAATTTCATTCCGGAAACAAAATTTTATGGCACTTCTTTGCTCAATTAAATTCGTAAAAGTATAAAAATAGACAAAGGCGCTGATGGTCGTTTGGAAACACAAGCGTTACTATATTTCTGATAATGATATTGACATGAAATGTACCCCAGATGTAATTAAGAATCCTACCTACTCAAGAAAAAAAGAACTAGCTCGAATAATTTTTAATTTGAAAAAACACTTTACTTTTTGAACACACCTCGTATGTACTTTGGGTACAGTCCCCAGTTTTTTCCGAACATTTACTTACAATAGTAGAATGCAATTTCTACTTTTTTAGCTCTTTTATCAATGTTACGTTTTAACTCCTAGGTACTTCGCCTGCTCTGATAGTTGTTGATCGATGCTATCTATCTTGGGCATATTCTATACTGTGATTTTAATCTCCTTGTGAAACGCCAAAAAGCTCCCAACACTGTTACTAATGACGTCGGGATGTGGTTCTGATACTAGTAGCACTACGTCGTCGGAGGATGCTACTGCTTAGACTCTCTTACAATTGAATTCCTTTCATATGTGTTTCATGTTGTTTACGTGAGGGGCCCATTGTACCTCCTCTGGCCACCGAGCTTCCGAAAGCTCGGCCGCTCTGGCCCTCCCGTCTTTCGGGCTTCCGCGCAGTGCCGACACTCGCCCGCTGCAATCTCCGGCCGCTTCGCTGAACTATTCCGCCGCTCCTCGGCACCTTTCTTGGCAGCGATCGCCCTCTATGCTCCTCTCTCTGGCCGAAGATCCACTGCACTCATCCGTCGCTCCCTGGCCAAGTGCATCCACTCTCGCCCCTCTGATGCTCCCGCGCCCCGATCTCGGGATAAATCCGAACGCAGTCGGCCGCTGTCGATCTCCCGCTCTCGCTTTAGCGGAGTAAAGCGGGCGGGAGCACTGCTCTATGTTTAAGCTTAGATTAGTAACCAAATGCATGTTCAATAAAACGCTACGGGCGCTCCATGCCATTGTCGGTATGCATGGTTGGACATCCGATAGGGGATAACTATCCGCCTCATCTCGTATATGTGTGTGCATTTGCCTCCCTACCGACTTCAGAATGAAGGAGTTTAGGCTGATTGTTTTATAGTCCTGTGCTACAATATGTCCTCTCCTGACAGGTTTTTGGCCTGGCGACCGCAGTGGGGTTGTGGGGCTTTGAAAAAGTCGACCATGGTACCCAATTTTATGACCTTATCATTCCCGATGCAAAAAGCTGTGTGTTATTCGGTTACGTTTCGAATACGTTTCATAATGGGTGCAATCATAAAATATTGTTTATTTCAAAATGTATAAACCCAATACTAAAATTATAGTTTCAACAATTTTTGTTTATCTATTTTTGTACAGGTGGCTTCCGCGATTTGGGAAAAGCAAGCACTTAGCGGATGTAAATCTTACTCATGCTTTGGTAATATTTGGAAAGTATTACTGTTTTCGTATGGATATTTCTGGCAAACAGGTTTACTATTTCGATGTATTTATTATTTAAACTAAAATGTACATTTTCAGATCGGACCGTCATTTGTATGCCTTAACATAAGTTCTACTTTACTAGGTAAATTCCAAGTTTTTCAAAGTATTACACCAATGGGGCCCCTTTTACAAAAAGTTGTCCATCGATTTTATGCTCCTCGTTGTTTCGCACCACTTATAAAAATATTTATTTTTGGTGAAAGTCTTATGGTAAGTAAAAAAATTTAAAAATCAATTAATATTAGTGTATCTTTATTTTTAGTTCCAACGCGATATTAATGTATGGAATAATAAAATGTTTCGCCGAAACCCAATCCTGGCAAAAGAAGATGCATCCATAAAGAAGTTTCGAATGTGGTTTTCACAGTTCTACACATCGAACAGCAAATCTTTTACAGAAGCTACCACTGTTGGCTGGTAGCCAATAGATCGTAACATTAGCTATATAACTTACTATCAAGATTGGAGCGACCTAAAGTTCTCACTCTAAATGTATCTACACTAATAAATAAATACATTGCTTTGGTTTTTCGTAATAATAACATAATTTTAACACTTAAGAAAAGACATTTACTTCTGATAAATATATTATTTCCAAACAGTAACTTTTTACTTTCATGACCACCTCGAATGACTAATAAGTGTTCAGAAGATACTAAAAAAATATTAAAAAGTTCCTAAAGTAGCCTACTTTTGTTCATCATTATTAATATACCCTTGCAGGGTAATATAATTTTTGTCAGAAGTTTGCAACGCATTGAAGGAGACATTTCCGACCTATAAAGTCTATATATCTATAGCCACGTCCGTCTGTCCGTCCGTTTCTACGCAAACTCGTCCCTCAGTTTTGAAGCTATCTAAATGAAACTGGAAATAGTCTTCTATATGCTCACACTACTACCCAGCATGCAAAGTTAGGAGTGCTCCGAATTATTTGTCTGAAAAAAGCCCAGTTTCGGAGCGTTTTCTGAGTATAACACATAACACTTAAAAAAGAGCGTTTTCAGAGCCCAATTAAAAACATAGGCTCATAAAAAGCTAAATTTTCGGACCGTTTTCTGAGTAAACACATAAATAGAAGCGTTTTCGGAGCCATATGTTCATTAAAAAAATAGGCTCATAAAAAGCTCCCTTTTCGGAGTGTTTTTGGAGCTAAAAAGAAAGTAAACATAAAAAGCACTTTTTTCTGAGAGTTTTCGGAGCTATGGGTAAAAACACAGGCTCATAAAAAGATCTTTTTTGGAGCGTTTTCAGAGCTTAAAAGGAAGTAAACATAATAAGCTCTTATTTCGGAGTGTTTTCGGAGTAAACACAAAGTATTCAACACAAAGAATTCAGATTCTTCCCTTTACAGGAACCTCTGCCCATTAAACCTAGGTGGCGCTATCCGGCCACGTTATATTATATATTTAATATTTTTACAGTATAGCGATGTTAGATTCGCCATTTACTTCTTTTGCGTATATATTTGATTACAATGATTTATTATAATAAGGCCCACACAACGCCCGCGTAACAAGTCGTATCTAGAGAATGACGCTTAATTATATAGAGTTACCGTATCGCTTAAATCTAGTATTATTGTAGGTGACGCTACCACTATATCAGTGTCGCCACAGTTCCCCCCTTCCAGTGAATCCGTCACGATCCTTGGCTCGCGAATGTTACTTTACGCCGTTTTTCGTAAGTCCTTTGAGGAGTGGGGTTGGATTCCTCCGAGTCGAACAACTTGTCGTTCTTGACTAGGAAAACAGGCTTGAGGCGGTCGACTGATACTGCTGAGTCCTTCCCGTCGATTCGTATGGTGAAAACTCGGTCGTTGTCGCGTTTGATGATTTCGTACGGTCCGGTGTAGGGAGGCTCCAAAGGGTTGCTTTACAGCGTCTATGCGGAGAAATACATGGGTGCATTTATCAATTCCCTTCAGTAGGAACATTTTTTCTTTCATATGGTGCGCTGTGGGAGTTTGTCGAATTTTCTGCATGTGCTCTCGAAAACTGCTCAGGAATGTCGTAGGATCTACAGTTTCATCCATGTTGGCGAAGAATTCGTTTTGGCAGTCGAATTGGTACTCCATATAACATTTCAGCTGCAGATGATTTAATGTCTTCTTTGAAGCAGGTACGAAGGCCAAGTAGCACAGTTGGTAATAGTTGAGGCCACGGCGTGCCACTGATGCACATCAAGGACGATTTGAAAGATCTGTGCCACCTCTCTATGAGTCCGTTCGATTCCGGATGGTAGGCCATAGTGTGAATGTGCTTGCTTCCGATCAGGTTGGCTAGTTGTTTGAAAACTGCAGATTCAAACTGCGTGCCTTGATCAGTAGTAATTGTTTTGGTTGATCTAAAACGTGATATCCAGTGTGTCCAGAATGCCATGGCTATCGTATCGGCCGTGATATTAGTGAGTGGTACTGCTTCTGGCCATCGCGAGAAACGGTCAATCATGACAAGACAATAGCGGTAGTTTTGTTGTAAAGGCATGACAACTATATCCAGGTGGACGTGGTCGAATATTCCATTTGGCACAGCGACCTTCGCAGGCTGAAGGTGATTGTGCTTGTGAATTTTGGCGCGCTGGCATGGGAGACAAAATCAACACCATTTGAAAACTTCTTTGTTCATCGAAGGCCAGACAAATTTCTGTCTGATTTGACGGGCAGTTGCTAGCCCACTAGGATGAGATAGATTGTGGATATATGAGAAAGCCTGTTTGCGAAGTGATTGCGGTACAAAAGGACGGAGATTTTGTGTGGATACGTCACAGTATATCGAACTTTCTCCACCGAAACAAACTTTCTTGAGCTTTAAGGAAGTTGTTCCTTGCAAGATGCGTGTCAATTCAGAATACGAGGCTTGCTCCTCCTCGAGCTGCGCCGCGGGGATCGCTGTGGGCATCGTGATAGTGCAAAGCCTCGAAAAAGCGTCTGCGACTATATTTTCTATTCCTTTTATGTGAAGGATGGTCGTCGAGAATTGCGAAATATAATTTAGATGCCGCAGCTGTCGAGGTGATGCTTTTTCAGGCTGCTGTTGGAATGCGTAAACTAATGGCTTTGATCAGTCTTGATCACAAAAGTGCGTGCATCGATGAGGTGTCTGAAATATTTGATTGACTCGTATATGGCAAGTAGCTCTCGGTCGTACGTGGAGTAATTTCTCTCTGTGTTGCTGAGCTTCTTGGAGAAAAATCCTAGATGTTGCCAATCATGACTAGTGCGTTTTTCCAGAACTGCTCCAATTGCGAGGTCCGATGCATCACAAACCAGTTGTAGGTCAGATTTCGGTGCAGGAAATGATAAGAGCGCTGCGTCTGCTATGCTCTGCTTGCAACTCTCGAAGGCTGATATGAGTTCTGCAGTCCAGAGGATTTGTCGTTGGTCGCTCTTCTTTACATTTCTAAGCAGCTCGGACAGCGGTGCCTGACTGTGCGAAGATCGGGGTAGCCATCTGCGATAGTAGTTTATAACGCCCAAGAAACGGCCTAGTTGGCTTATAGTTTCAGGACGAGCATAATTGAGGATGGCATCGATGCGACTGGGCGGTGGTTTGATGCCGTGTTCGTTAATCGTGTAGCTGAGAAAATTAACTTGCGTTAGCGCTAATTGACATTTGCTCAGATTGATACTTATCCCGTGTTTCTGCAGGACTGATAACACTGCTCGAAGATGTTCTTCGTGTTCGGCGATCGATTTCGAAGTTATCAGTATATCGTCTATGTTCAGACCAAGGGCCACTGTACCCCCGCTGCTCTCAGAGCTTTCCTCGCTGCTCTGCCGCTGCAATGATCGCTTTCCGTCGCTAGGCGAACTTCGGGACTGCTCGCGTCCGACCGTTGGTTCTCCCGCTCTCCTTATGTTATGCAGGCGGGAGTTCGGGTTTTAGTATGTAAGCTAGCATTTAGTCATCAAACTGAAGTCAAATAATAAAGTGAAGTGTGAATCGACGCCCCCGTGCCTACTTATTTTCACATCTTAATTTCGACTGCTTCGAGACGCCACCACCACCGAACTTCTTTTCCCGGACTTATTTTTCCCGCTGAAGGAAGCCACCCCCCTCCAAAACATTGGTCCTTCGAGCCGGATCAGCCACACACCAGCAGCTCCGGTGATTTCTTCGTCAGGAAAATAAGATAGGTACGAGACTCCATCCCTTCAGCCCAAAGTGCCGGTCTTCAGCAGCTGTTCGAATATCCAATTTCGCTCAGACTGCTGCAAGATTTCCCTGTCAACTCCGAGTCCGAGTCTCCGACATCACGGCAACTTGGGAGTTTTACTTTTGTCCATTTTCCAACGCCGTCTCCTCTTTCTCGCCGCCATCTTCCTCAGTCTTTTTGGCGTATGTACATCAACATCATAAACGGCCTATGTACATACATACATAAGTCCATTCCTACAATACTTACATATTTTTTCCGACTCCGCGGGAATTTATACATTTTTTTCCTACATTTATTTGCATTAAATCCAGCCCACTGCAAATTTTCCTAACTCCCATATAAATTCGCACATCCCGTCTGCTACCTTTTCGCCATACAAATATTTATGTACATATTCCGCAACTGCAAAATAAAATAAAAAGTGCATTCCTCCGTACATATGTATTTGTTCGTCTCCGCGGGAAATTATACATTTTTTCCACATTTATCTACATCGATCTATATTACATACATAAATACAGTCCACTGCAAATTTTCCTCTTTCGCCATTGTACAATATTTATTCCGCAACTGCAAAATAAAATACATATTAAAATTCTGAAACCAAACCAACAACGCTGTTCATAATTGTCTGTGCATTTATACATGTACATATATGTACATATATCCATTATCTCGCTTAGCATCGGCATCAGCAGCGGCAGTGCAATTGTTGTTGTTGCTGTGCTCTTGGGTTCGCCGGCTTGGGTTTTTCGCCCAGCCATACATACACACACATACCATCCGAAGCATACAGTGGGCCGTGGGCATTGCCGGACGGGCAATATCAATAAAGAAAAAACAAGAGAACAAATTGCCGACTGTCCATTACAGTCCATTCCACCTGTGTCCGCCTGTGTGTTATACTTTTCCGTCTTGTCCAGCTGCTGCCGTTACACACACATACATTCACATACATAAGACCGTTGCATTTGCCTGCACCGTGTCCCAGTAGTCATTTTTTGGAGACCAAAATTAAAAGGTCAACAACAACAAAATAAAATTCCGTATTACTAATTCAATCATTTACAATATTCCGTCGACATAAAAATTAATCAACAAATTAATAATATTCCGATTTGAATTAAATAAATAAAATCCAGTAAACTAATTCCACCTGTTCGCCTGTGTCTTATTTTTCCGTTTGGTCCAGCGGCTGCCGTACATGCATATGTATGTACGTACATATATCGGCACACTCATATGAGAGCATTTGCCAGCACAGTGTCCCAATAGTCATTCTTTTTGAACAAAAAATTAAAAGGTCGAGAACAATAAAATAAAATTTATTATTAATTCAATCTTTTACAATATTCCGTCTACATTGAAATTAATCAACGTAATAATATTAGTAATCGAAGTAAATAAATTGAATAATAATTTGATAAAATTAAATCCAGTCCAAAACAATAATTTGATAAAATTAAATCCAGTCCAAAACAATAATTTGATAAAATCAAATCCAGTCCAAAACAATAATTTGATAAAATTAAATCCAGTCCAAAACAAGGAGGTAAATTAATAATTGTTTTTTAATCATTAGTTTATTATCGAATTAATCTTACCTTGAAATTTAACAGAGTTTAATTAATTTTTTAAATTATTAACTAAAGAAATATCGAGCCAGAAACTCCGAGCTGCGCATTATATACACAAATCTGCACACAATTTATTATTCTATACACATTATATACACAAATCTGCACACAATTTATTATTATATATACATTATATACACACATCTGCACACAATTTATTATTATATACACATTATATACACATATCTGCACACAATTTATTATCTTATTTAATACGTACCAAAACACATTCCGGTCTGTCACCTGCTACAAATCTTCGCCTTGTCGCTTGCTTCCAGTTCGTTTTTGTATTTTCTTCTTCATACTAACGCTACGCAACGGATACCGCATAGTCACCATACTCTCACGGGGTTGGTCAGTATTTCCCAGGAGTTCGCTAATTTCTTCCCGGCGCTCAAACCGTTTCCCTTTGTTCCACTCGGTGTCGCGTATCCAAGTCAACGTTAAATTTGGAACAATAATTTCTTCATACATATTCTGTAACGGTCAATTGGTTTTTGAATCGTGGTTTCACGAGGTCCAGTGGCACCGCCTCTTTTAATATTCATTTTTTCCAATGCCAATAGGAGAGGATAAGAAACCTCATCCGATTCCATTAATTCGTCTAGACAGATCCAAGTCCGCATTTCCCCGGTCCTCTCAGCCGAAATCAACGTCCACAGTTGGCCAACACAGGGCGAGTAGCGAAAAGTCCTTAGATATCAGCGCAGGTCCTTCGTCAAGGGTCACTCGGTCAACTACAAAAATGGCTCAATCCGCCGTCGATATAGCCTTGAGGAAATTTATTGCCACCACGGATCGTGTGAGCCACTTTGAGGAGCACATCCACACTCCAGGCACCTCAGAAGCTACAAATCTGTCCCCGTCCATGTGCAAACTCCATTTGGACCAAATCCGTGTTTTTTGGGAAAAGGTGGAGAAAAGCTACGAAAGCTGCTCCGACCTTATTTCTGAGTCCGCTGACAGTACGACCGCCGCAACTGAACTAGAATCCAAGTACAGGTACTGCTACTCCGTGTATTCAAGGAGTGTTGTCCAACTTCAGAACATAATAAAGCAGGCTGAGTCCCAATCCACTCAGGTTTCCGTCAGTGAGTCCGCACCGCCGTCTACTGATTGTCGGCTACCACCCGTCGATACTGAGGTCTTCACAGGCAACTACCTTCGCTGGACCACGTTTAGGGATTTGTTTACGGCGATTTATATCCAAAATTCGCGCCTCACGCCTGTGGAGAGATTGTTTCATCTACTCTCCAAGACTAGCGGCGATGCGCACTACATTGTGTCCAAGGCGCCTTTAACCAATGAAGGGTTTATCTCAGCGCGGCGAAGCCTAACGGAGCGCTTTGAGAATAGGAGGCTGTTGGTGAATAGCCAGTTGAAAATTCTTCTGAATATTCAGGCTATCACTCAAGAGTCAGGAAGCGCCCTTAAAGAAATGCAAAGCACTCTCCAAAGTTGCCTAACAGCTTTAGAGATGTCCGATATAAAGATAGAGGCGTGGGATTCCATCCTCGTATTTATGATCTCTGCCAAGCTGCACAAGCTCACACGTTCCATGTGGGAGCATTCGCTTCATAACAAGGCCGAGATTCCGACCTGGAAAGAGCTGGATGCCTTTCTGACGGAGCGCCATCGTGCATTGGAAGCCATTGATGATGTTCCGCCAAAGCCGTCAAACGCCAACGGGCCTGCACGCAGGCTGAACGCGTACGAAGCCAGGGTGGTTCCAGCACCAAAAGGGTGTGACCTGTGCTCCAGGGAAAATCATCCTGTGCGTCTATGTCCACGGTTTCTAGAGATGGACGTGAGGTCCAAGGTCAGACTACATAAAACGAAAGCAGCTTTGCCTCAATTGTTTTGCCCGAGGCCATCAGCAGCGGGATTGCACGAGCCTTCATAGCTGTTTTACGTGTCATAGCCGGCATCATTCGCTTTTACATCGCGGTAATCCCTTTGCGAGAGATCCCAGCCACGCGGCACCGTCAAGGCCACGTGCTGCTCCTGCTCCGGGTGCCGGTGCTGCAGCCTCCGACGATCCGTCAGATGTGCAAGTGTGCTTCGCGTCCGGCTCAAGAGCCGTCCTACTAGGCACGGCCATCATCAATATATGTCATTTAGGCTGCAACTTTCAAGCGCGGGCGTTGATCGATTCGGGGTCCGAGGCGACCTTCATAACTGAGCGTCTTTTCAACCTCGTTAAACTTCCATTCAGGAATATCCAAGCCCAGGTCTCTGGCCTAAATCAGACAGTTGCCGCTCAATCCAAGAAGCTCTGTCACTTTTCGATTCTAGCCCCTTCGAGACCCGGGCTGCAGCTTGAGACTACGGCTTACGTCCTTCCCCAGTTGGCCGGGAATCTGCCCTCGTATCCGGTTTCGCGAGATCTGCTTAAGGATCTTCCTGACCTTCCCTTAGCGGATCCTAAGTTCTTCGAAAGCTCTCAAATTGAAGTTTTAATTGGAGCCGACATCCTTCCTTCGGTCCTTCTAGGTAGGTCTAAGCCTAACATTTGCGGCTCGCTTCTCGGACAGGAGACTATCTTTGGCTGGGTTCTTACTGGGCCCGTGTCGGGAGCAGCTCCTCGCAGCATCTCCGCGTTCTCAACGCAAGTATCCTGTTCGGTTGAGGCCTCATTGGACAAACTCCTTACCAAATTCTGGGAGGTGGAGGAAGTTCCGGCAAACTTAATGACCGAGGCTGAGTCGGTTTGTGAACAAAATTTTATCCGATCTACAAAAAGAGACAACAGTGGGAAATACGTGGTGACGCTACCCTTCCGCGACCCTGATCACGTTGGGGCCGGATTGGCACATTCCAGATCTTTCGCGTTGTCTCAGTTCCTGCGAAACGAACTACGCTTGAAGAAGGATCCTTCATTCAAGGCACGGTATGAGGCCGTCATCCAAGAGTACCTGGATCTAGGTCACATGACCGAGGTCCCATTCACGAATCACTCCTCCAATTACAACCTTCCGCATCACGCGGTGCTCAAGCCCGAGAGCACGACTACCAAAGTTCGAGTCGTTTTCAATGCGTCCAGCCCGTCCGCCAACGGAACCAGCCTGAATGGCATTCTTCATGCGGGCCCCGTCCTACAGTCCGATCTGACAATTCAGATTCTTAAGTGGCGCTATTTCCGGTACGTTTTTAACGCCGACATTGAAAAGATGTATCGGCAGATTTGGGTTGATCCTAGCCACACTCCTTTCCAACGTATCTTGTTTCGAAATTCCGAGGGAGAAATCCGAGATTACGAGCTCAAAACAGTCACCTTCGGAGTCAATTGCGCTCCTTTCCTGGCAATCCGAGTCCTGAAACAACTCGCAGACGACGAAGAGATTAGGTATCCGCGGGCTAGTAGCATTATTCGAGACTATATGTACGTGGATGACGTCTTAGCCGGAGCAGACTCCAAGGGAGAGGCTCAGCTAGCAATTCAAGAATTGGACAGGGCCTTAAGCTCAGCGGGGTTCCCTCTAAGGAAATGGACATCCAACAGCAAGGCTATTCTGGCCAATATCCGTAGTGACCATCTCCTTAGCACTGACTTCCTCGAGATCGACGCAGAGAGCACTGCAAAGACACTAGGTGTGCGGTGGAAGGCGACTTCGGACGAATTCTTCTTTGTTCCGCCTGATCTTACTTCCGAATCAGTACTCACAAAGCGCCTGGTCCTATCCCAAATTGCGAAACTATTCGATCCAGCGGGCTGGCTCGCCCCGTTTATTGTCCGATCAAAAATGTTTATGCAAGACATTTGGCTCCAGGACCTAGGGTGGGACGACGCTCTTCCTCAAGAATTGTCTCACAAATGGACTGAGTTCCTACAAAGCTATTCCGCGCTCGATCAAATTCGAATCCCTCGTTGGGTCGCTTTCCGACCAGAACTGAAGGTCGAGCACCATGGGTTTTGTGACGCTTCGCAGAAAGCGTATGGCGCCGCCATTTATGTCCGAGTGGAGGTGGGTTCCACAATCATGGTAAACCTGCTCACAGCAAAAACGAGAGTGGCACCAGTCAAAACGGTGTCGCTACCGAGGCTTGAATTATGCGGAGCCTTGCTGCTGTCCGAGATGGCCACGGCGATTCTTCCTAAGATGCCAGCGCCCACTTCAGGCTTACACTGTTGGACAGATTCGACAATAGTCCTAGCATGGCTGAGCAAGCCAGCGTGTCACTGGACTACGTTCGTGGCGAACCGGGTGACCAAGATCACTCAAGCCACCGAAGCTGAGAGATGGGCACATGTCCGATCGGAACATAACCCTGCTGACCTCGCTAGCAGAGGGGTAACGCTCCAAGACCTCGCAGACAGCCAACTGTGGTGGCACGGTCCGGCCTGGTTGCGAATTCCTCGTTGTGAGTGGCCCACTCAGGGTTGTGAGCCGCCCATAACAGAACTCGAAGTGCGAGCGGTCAAGGTCAATGTCGCCAGAGCATCCTCAGAAGACATCCTCGAGCGGTTCTCCGAACTTGACAAGGCATTACGAGTCCTGGCGTACGCGTATCGCTTCATTCAACGCTCGCGGAAAAGAGCAGCGCCGTGTGAGGGGCAGCTATCTAATACAGAGATCGCCGCAGCTTAACGGCTCCTCATTTCCATGACACAACGCAGATGCTTAGCGCTCGAGTCCGCCTGTTTGATCCAAAAGCAGCCAGTTCCTCCATCCAGTTCCCTTCGAAATATGAACCCCTTTCTGGATCCACACGGCCTCATAAGAGCGTGTGGTCGGGTGACGGCCTCCGAGGCTCTCCAATATGATGAACGGCATCCGATCATTCTTCCATACAACTGTCATTTCTCTCGTCTCCTTGTTCGTTTTACACACCGCATAACTCTGCACGGAGGTAACCAACTGATGGTTCGTCTGATCCGCTCAAAGTTCTGGATACCAAAGATTAAGAACTTAATTAAGTCCGTTATTTTCTCATGCAAGGTCTGCGTAATCCATAAAAAAAAGATACAAACCCAGCTCATGGGAGAGCTACCTAAAGAGCGAACATCCTTTTCGCGTCCATTTACTTATACGGGCATGGACTATGACGGCCCCTTCGACATTAAGAACTACACCGGACGAGCCTCCCTCTTGACCAAGGGGTATGTGTTGGTGTTTGTGTGTTTCTCCACGAAGGCGATCCATTTGGAGCCAACTTCGGACCTTAGAACAGAGAAATTTCTCGCTGCTTTCGCACGCTTCGTGTCCCGAAGGGGGTGCCCTCGACAAGTCCAGTCGGATAACGGAAAAACCTTTGTAGGCGCAGCCGCTGTGCTGTCCCGCGAGTTTCTTCAGGCAGTAAAGGAGTCAGTGACGAGTACGTATAGTCATCAGCAGCTCCTGTGGCAGTTCATTCCTCCGGGAGCTCCCCATATGGGAGGATTGTGGGAAGCCGGAGTCAAAAGCTTCAAAACGCTGTTTTACAAATCCACGGCCACGCGTAAATACACATTCGAAGAACTTGCTACGCTTCTGGCCAAGATCGAGGCCTGTCTGAATTCGAGACCAATCGCTCCGATGTCCGAAGACCCCACAGATCTGCTGGCACTCACGCCGGGTCATTTCCTTGTTGGTGGGCCACTCCTGGTCACCGTTGAACCTGAAATAAAGGGGGCCACCACGTCCATCTTTAATCGCTGGCAGCACCTTAAGAGCCTTAACCAACCAACAATTTCAGCTACGATGGAAGGAAGAATACCTCAAGGAACTCCACAAACGGAATAAGTGGCAAACCCCCATAGCCAACCTCGGCGTGGGGGATATGGTAGTCATCAAGGACGAAAATCTGCCATCCAATGAGTGGCGGCTCGGCAGGATCGATTCCGTGTGTCCCGGACCCGATGGTCATGTTCGAGTAGTGAACATCCGTACTGCCCGGGGTTTAGTCAAACGTCCAGTCGCGAAGGTCGTACTGCTTCCAGGGGGGTCCTCCGAACGACCGCAATAGCTTCTCTTCCCCCTGATCCGTAGTTCTTATCGGCACCTAGTTCTAAGTCGCAAGTCTATCTCCTTCTAATATAATCTTTTTTCTGTCAGATCAAACACGATGTCCCCACGTCCGCGCAGCGCTATCGTATTGGAGAGCAGACGTACTCGAGGTATGAATTCCGATGCCGAGTCTGCCACGGAGTTCATCCGCTACGGAAGTGCCATCGTTTCCTCCGGCTGAGTGTGGAGAAGAGGCTTCGCGCGGTACTCGCAAACCGCTATTGCGCTAATTGTTTGGCGCACGAGCACTCGGACGGAGCATGTCGCCGGGGGGATCGCTGCAAGGTGTGCAGACAGGACCACCACACGCTTCTGCATATGCACGAGCGGCCAGAGTCTCGCTCTCCTAGTCCAGTCGCCGCTCCTAAGCACTCAGCCGCCGCTCCTCGACGTTCTTTCGCCGCTCCCAGGCACTCGACCGCCGCTCCTAGGCACTCGTCCGCCGCTCATAGGCACTCGTCCGCCGCTCCTAGGCACTCGTCTGCCGCTCCTAGGCATTTGTCCGCCGCACCTAGGCTCTCGACCGCCGCTGCTAGGCACCCTTCCGCCGGCCCGACGCGCTCGGCTGCCGCTCCGTCGCACTTTCCCAGTGCCCTTCGGGACGCTACGGCCACTTCGCACAGCGCGGCAGGAACGCCGACGGCACCGTCGCTGGCTGGCCTGCTTCAGCGGCACAGCGTCAACGTCCTTCCCACCGCGCTGGTGCGGATTGATACGGGGACCCGAATTTTCAACACCGCTGCGCTCATCGACCCTTGCACACCCACGAGCTGCGTCGACGCTTCACTGGCCGCGAGTTTCCGGCTACCGACGACCGACGTAGGGGGCGAGCAGATCTGCTCAGCCGCCGTGCTTTCCATGATCGATCCCAGCATCCGCCTCGATGTCCTCTTCAAAGTTGAACCGTACGTGCGCATCCGCACTCTGATTCGCGAGCTCGATGAAGCCGTGCGGACCTGCTTCCAAGACATCACCTTAGCGGACGAGCGTTTCTATCTCCCCGCTACGATCTCCGTAGTCCTGGGTGCGGATGTATACCCTCAAGTAATGCAGTCGGGATTCAGGAAGTTCCAGGTCGGACGACCGGTGGCCCAGAAGACCGTATTCGGATGGGGCCTGTCATCAACTATAGGAAGGCAGGAATATTTTGCAACCGGAGTGATTGCAAGGGGGGCGGAATGTTCAGGCCAAGGGCCACTGTACCCCCGCTGCTCTCAGAGCTTTCCTCGCTGCTCTGCCGCTGCAATGATCGCTCTCCGTCGCTAGGCGAACTTCGGGACTGCTCGCGTCCGACCGTTGGTTCTCCCGCTCTCCTTATGTTATGCAGGCGGGAAATGGGTTCTAGTATGTAAGCTAGCATTTAGTCATCAAACTGAAGTCAAATAATAAAGTGAAGTGTGAATCGACGCCCCCGTGCCTACTTATTTTCACCATCTTAATTTCGACTGCGTCGAGACGCCACCACCACCGAACTTCTTTTCCCGGACTTATTTTTCCCGCTGAAGGAAACCTGGTGTCAAGGCAGCCACAACAGGACCACTGGCCTTGGAGCAGGTGGGTTTCTCTGCTGCGGAAACGGGACCCTCTACCTGTTGTTTATTCTGCGTGCCGGCCTTTGGCTTTAATGTGGCCGTGCCCCACGCGAAGTTCAGCTGTCAGAACGGCTGTGTTCTGCCTCATTTCGCGGTGGAAGGCACGCCAGTAGCCGATGAAGACAGCGGCACGTGCTTCGGGGACTACCTTGATGTGGCCGTCCTTCCACAGTCGGAGCTTGGGTACCTCTGTGCTCAGCCATGGCCCACTTTGTCGACACCTCTTCTGGGGTCGTGTTGGCCGATCTTCCACGTTTACCGGTCGCGCCACTCTTGCTGGGAACTGCCCTGGGAGGGTCCATAGGCTTCTGAGGGAGCCTTTTGGCCTCCTCCAAGGGTATGTCGCGGGATACATAGAAAAGGCTTTTGTGTACAAAAACTATACATTGGCCACCGTCATAGAAGGCGCCTTCAACAACGGAACCGCAGATTTCATCCTGAGCTCCCTCAACAAGATTGGAGTTGAAGCAGGCATTAATAAATGGATCGGCTCAATGCTAACGAGCAGAAGGATAACAGCCGAACTGAATGGCACTCATCACCCGAGGTATGTGAAGAGGAGCACACCTCAGGGAGGAGTTCTGTCTCCGCTGCTGTGGCTGATTAACATGGCGACATATTGAGAGAACTCAATAGCGAAGGAGCTAAAGTGGTAGCTTACGCACACGACATAGTTCTACTTACTTCAGGACCATTTCCAGACGTCATAAGAGAAGCCTTTGGACTGGGCATAAACCCAAGCAAAACGGAACTTATGCTCTTTACGAAGAGAACAAAGATCCCCAGATGCATTTATAATTTACGCACTTTTACTCGGTTCGATCGCTCGCGAAGAAACAGCTGACTTTGGAAGCTTCTTGCGCGAAAGTGGCCCCACCTATGAAGATTTTGAGTATGGTACGTTGATGGTCACTCTGTTCTTTATCGATTACTGCTAAAATCACATTATGTGGTTATCTTTTAAAAAATGGGTTTTGGCCAAGTAAAGCGGTCGCCTGAACCATAGTGCGATGGTGCACACAGTTGCGGCAGATGACTCAGTCATCCGTTGATCCCCCTGTATAAGTTTTAAAATATATATATTTCAGAAGGCTGTGTAAAAATGTGAGATTATATTATTATTGTTGGAAGTTTTTTCCCGGCTGTAAAACAATTCCTCTGTAAAATAAAATATTATTGGATTTAATATTCTATCATTCTTTTATTAAATTTAAAAATATAATATAATAATATGTATAATAAATATTACAAACTTAAATATGTGAACACAAAAAATGAAATGTATTAACAATGAGAATTATTGACTTTATTAATTTAATCATGTCTTTTTAAGCAGAGGATGACTCATCAACTTGAACTTTTATTATGTTTCCTAACTTTTTTGTTCTAGGAGGTGGAATTGGAGGGGTATGAACAACATCATTGCTGAGATCACTAGGTTTTTGAGATAAATCACATTTACATTTAAAAAGAAAAGTTTTACGGAAAAAAGTTCCAAAAGAAAATAGTTTTCTTTCCTTAAAAATTTTATTTTTGTAAAAAAAATTTTTCAACTCTTTAAATCTATACCAAATTCCCAAAACGGAAAGAAGTAATATTAAAATTATTGAAATCAAAAGACAATATATTAATGATTTACTATGGTAATTATCTGCAATATTTTCGGATACTGTTAATATTTTAGTCGGTTGTTGAGGTGTAGAGAATTTTGGTAGACTTGTACGAACAGGCAAATCTAAACTTAATGAAATATCCGAACATGAACGGAATTCTTCCTGGGGGCCACAACCAACGGCACCGTTGCCATCGTCGCAAATTCCCCAATTATTACCAGCAATGTAACGCCATTGCAAAACGCAATGGTCGCATGTTAAGTCTGTAATGAAAATTGGTTACTTATTTTCATCAATGTGGTAGGATATATTTTACCTGGAAGACGGGCTTTAATATCATAAATACGACTTCCATTTCGAGGATAAAATCGACTTCGCAAATCTGTTGGACTTGCCTGGGAAGGAAAACCACCTAATATGGGCAATACATTTTGATCCAGACAAGACTGTTTAGCATTTGGGTTTGGACATAACCGAAACTCAAAATATCTATAAAAGGGAAAAACTTTAAACTTTCCACACAGCACTTAATTGTTTTTTATACCCCATATGACTAGCTGTCAATTCGACACGTATTGTCATCTCTGATCCTGGAAAATAACTTCTCACAATTAAGCCTTGCCCCCACTGGCCGCCGCTTTCATGGGGACGTGGCTCCGGAATGTCCCATGGGTCTCCGCATTCTCCGCATTTACCCTTATTTTTTTTCCACTGGCGGGTAAACCCGCCACAGTATAATTCATGATCATTATAGTCTGGTGGTGTCTGAAATCCATAACGCCAAGCTGACGCTCTACTTGGTGGTTCAATAAGTCTTCCATGGCCATCGCAGCACAGAATAGAAAATGAGATTGAGAAAAAAAAAGCCATTCCATAAATTTGTATTGCTTTTCTGTTCCCTCCTGGTCTCCATTGCATCTAAAAGAATAAAATTATATTAAGACAATTATGATTAAATAAAATTAGCTTATGAATTGTTATTATGACCAATATACGTTTGTTTAATAACTTAAATATAAACTTTATCAACAGCCAAAAACAAAAAAAAAAATTGTTAGGTCTGAGAAGATCTAAGGTAATTTTACTTATTAAAATTAAACCCATGGTCTGTTTGGTCTGTAAATAAAGCAGCTATGCACCACTAGCTTAAGCAGTATCCACGATGTGAGCTATTTAGTCGCGTCGAACAAATCTACAACATCGCCTCCCAAAATGCCAAGAGTCAGATAGGCTGGGAGGCAAGGCTCTAATAAGGCGGTAGCCGGGTATTCCAGACCTCTATGGTTCCCCACAAATGCAAGCTGTGTAAATATATAGGTAATAATTATAATAATTAATTTAAATAATTTTAAATCATATTATATTTTTCCATATATAGACCTAATCGAATCGAATAGAAAGTAATTAACTAGATGTACATAAGCCGTAGATATACGATAGTGAGGAGAAAACGCTCACCACTAGTACGATCGCTCACCACTAGCAGGAAAGCTCGCTGCACGCATACACAAACACACACAGGCGCATGACGAGAAGTTCACCACGAAAAAGTGGTGTGTGCGAGAGCGAGACGAGTGTGTGCAAAAGTAAAATCGCAACGATCGGCCAGCGAGTGCCGGAAGAAATCCAAACTAGCAGATGCATAGGATCCCGCGGGGAGATACCCTGATCTAGAGCTCCGAGAGGCGTCCCCGTATTTATTCCCACTTTTGGCCCCGCATGGCGAGTGCCATGAGACCGGTAGAATACGCGTAGCCGCTGACCAAATTTGCTGAATGCTAGTACAAAATAAAATCCTCTTTACGAGGTAACCCGGTGGCTGCTAACCTCCATTTCAAGTCAGCCCACCGTCTCATCAGAGACCCTTGTCCCAGATCTTTATAATCTTTCTGTAAAGAGATCCAGACTGAGCTTAACCCCAGCCTAAGAACTACTTCACAGATGCACTGTGGATTCCTAAAATATGTGACCGAACAGATAAGGGGAACCTTGAGGTGGTTATACTTAAACTGTGATTCAAATTGTATAATATGGATATAACGAGGATGGTTGTCAGTTGTCCGAATGAAACACCGAATTTTCTTTTCTAAAGCTCCCTATTGCCTATTATAGATGTAAGCCAGATTTTAAGAACGAACGAACACTGCCACATTTATTTGAGAATAAGATAAAATTGACAAAAAAAAAACAAGAGAAAAATAAATCATTGAAACTGGAAGAAAACCGTGGTAATTTTTAAAAGAAAAAAGCATATGAGTTAAAACTAAAGATTAATTTTTCCAAAATTTCCAAATTATGTAAAAATTAAATTACTTAGTAAATGTATTATTATTCTATAGATTTTCATACAACTTAGCAGCGATGTCGCAAACCCTCTGTGACAGGATGAGCGCCAGCGAAGACCGAACCAAGTATCTATCCTGGAAAGAAAAATCAGCTCTAAAGTGGTCTACCTGCCTGGGCGAAATCCAACGCATAGCTGAGATCTGTATGACAGGCGGCCTGCGCACGACCCCTGGAGACGCTCTGGACGTTCGCCTGGACATCCTCACAATTGAAATAATGGTAGAGATGACCGCGTTGCTCTCATCACTAAGGCTGAAAGGCGCGGGCCTGTGGAGTATATCGAGTTTCTGGCACACGAATCTCAGCTCTACTCCACACCTTACTGAGGGGAACACTAACTAGTGTGTCCCTGCTGAACACCCTATCACATTTTATTCCCTTCCAAGTTTCCATCCACGACAGAACAGAATGGAACCTAGGACCTCCTGGGTCCCTTTATATTTACACGGATGGCTCAAAATTGGACGGCCGATTGAGCACCTGGTATTAAACGTCTCCTATAGGCTACCCGACCGCTGTAGCGTCTTTCAGGCGAAAGTTTACGCCAACAAAGAAACCCTTGATCAGCTCCCCCCAATCAGGGTCAGAGCTCTCATTTGCATATTCTCGGATAGTCAGGCTGCCCTGAAGTCACTTGAAGCTATCTCTTCAAACTCGAAGACCATCAACGCCTGCCGCAGATCTCTTCACGAGATGGCGAAGCAGTACGACCTCCACCTCATATGGGTCCCAGGACATCGAGGGTAATTGCGCTGCCGATGAGCTTACCCTGCAGGGTAAAACCTCCCCTCTTCAGTCGCAGACTACTTTGTAGGGAATACGTCCACCTCCTCGCGGACAGGAAATGGGAAAACCTAATCTCCTGCCGCCACGCTAGAATGATCTGGCCACGCCAATAAGTGAGACGCGCCACGCAGCTATTGTCATTAAACAGGGAAAGCTGCGCCCTTGCCGTTAGGGCTCTTACTGGTCACTGGCTACTTGGAACGCATGCGTCCAGGCTGTCGGTGCCCCATAAGGACTTCTGTAGAAGCTGTAGGAATGAGGAGGAGGAGGAGACCGTTCGCCACTGTCCGGCGCTAAGCAGACGGCGACTGCAGTATCTGGGCTTCTTCACTCTGTGAATCTCGCCGAGCTAAGCGAGGCATTACCGAGGCAGATAACCCGTTTCTTCCAAGGATCGGGTTGGTCCTCTATCACTTACATTCGTCATCGGCCCATGAGAACCTGTAGCGGACGAGGGATCTAAGCCTACGCGGCAACACAAGGAGCCTCCTTAGGCTCAAGTGGACGGCCCGGAGAATTCGGCACAACAAAACAATACAATCTTTGAAAATACAGAACAACAGAGGCGACAGAAATTTCGAAAATTTTGAACAGCGACACTGGAGAGGTTTTGAGATTTTATTTAGAAAAATTCAGGAAGAAGCTTAGATAAAAGCAACTAAAGGTGTAAATGTAGAAGGAAAAAGTGTAGGTACAATTTTGGATGAAAACAGTTTAGGTACAAATTTATATGAGAATATTTTAGCAATACTTTTAGTTGGAAATTGTTTAGCTTAGGAGGAAAAAGAAAAGCAAACTTCGGCACCGCGAAGTTTGTATAGCCTTGCAGCTTACAATTTGGTCATTATGAATTTACCTAATTTGATCAAATTAAAAAAAAAAACTAACAGGAATTATTTAAAGCATTTATATATGCCAAGTTTAAAATACATTTACAGTTACACTTTTAGATTCACAGTTTTGAATTTTCTTCCATATTTAACGATCGTATGACAGCTATATTCTATAGTAGTCTGATTTTGATCAAATTAAAATTGTAAGTTTAGAATAATACAAATTATATGAAAATATGTTCAAATTTCAGCAGATCACTGTTTAAAAAGAACGAAATCTAAGCATTATAACTTTGTGTAAAAGATTAATACAAGAGGCCAGAACGGTTAAACATATTTTTAAGAAACAATGAAATTAATAATTTTTTTTTCGCGCGGGTCCCACGCCCTCCGCCTGCCCAACCGACCGAGGGGCGCAGCAGTATAACGTATGGCACGATCGCGTTCTAGAAAGATGCGTGAGAAGGAAAATATAGGAAAGTACGAGGAAAGATTAGGTTAGGTTAGGTTTTAGTTTTATGCAATATAACGATCTAATGCTGCTAGCAATACAGTTTTAAGGCGAGGGAGCCTCTCATTCCCCCGTATACAGTAAAATAAGCGGTTGTAATCGGCACATAAGACCCTAAAAGGTTCATGTACCTCAAACTCCCTCCTACAGTGATTTATTGCTAACAGTCTTCTTCGTTACATAAGGGGATTCATATTCTTTCGACCACCTTTTTACAAATCCAAGGATGTCTTTGGCCTTGTTAACCATGCCCGAAATATGTTCTGAAAACGAAATATTAGGATCTAGACGGACACCTAGGTCATCAACAAGAGTTATTCTTTCCAATGCACATTCATTAAGCGTATATGTTGCATACTGGGGAGTGACACGTGAAAATGTCATCAGTTTGCATTTTGAGCTGTTGAGATTTAATAAGTTAACACTACACCATGCCTGGAAGTTGTCAAGATCGGATTGTAAGTCTGACTGGCATGAGCTGTCGTTATACTGCACGCACAGTTTGACATCGTCTGCGTACATAAGTACCCAAGAGTTGGGTAGCACTAGAGGAAGGTCATTGATGAATAAGGTAAATAGCAGCGGGCCAAGATGGCTGCCTTGTGGGACGCCAGAAGTGACATTGAGGGAGTTGGAAAGAGAATTCTTGAACAGAACCTTTTGAGTCCGGTGACTCAAATAACTCTGAAGCCAATTAAGAAGATCGGTAGGAAACCCTATTAAATCGAGCTTCCTTATAAGAAGAAAATGATTAACCGAGTCAAAGGCTTTGCTAAAGTCCGTATAGATCACGTCGGTCTGAGATTTACGTTGCAAGCCCCTAATCACAAATGAGGTAAGTTCCAAAAGTTTCATAAATCCATGCTGACATGGAGAAATTACGGATCTGCACAAGTGCTGCAGGTGAGGAGTAATTATATTTTCAAAGAGTTTTGGAATTGCCGACAACTTAGAGATTCCTCTGTAGTTACCAGCATCCGACTTGCTACCTTTTTTATGGAGAGGAATAATAAAAGATTCCTTCCAAATAAGGGGAAATTCTGATGTTTCCAAAGATATGGTAAATAGTTTGAGAAGGGGGTTACACAGAGCCTCGGCACAATACCTGAGAACACAGCCCGGTATGCCATCGGGACCCGGTGCATAAACTGGCTTTACACGTTGAAGATCCAGCCGAAGAGAGCTTTCGTCTAAGATAGGACTGAAAATTAAGTTCGATTTGGGCATAGGGAAAGAATACGTCTGGTTTATCTGGTTTGAGGAAGAATAAGTAGTTTTAAAAAACTCAGCAAAGAGATCGGCGATCGCCTGATCCGATTTTGCTGAAGAATTTTTAAATGAAAGCGAGGAAGGGTATAGGGTTTGTTTACGCTTGGTATTAACAAAATTATAAAACTGTTTCGGGTCCTGTGTGAACTGAACCCTACAACGATTCAGATAATTTTTTGATAAGACCGAGCGTTATGCACGGTAAATTTCGACCGAGCACTGAGATAGTTAGAAAAGACAGTTTTAGAACTAGTAAGTTTATATTTATTATAAAGCCTAGACTTAACATTTTTTAGGCGTGTCAGCTCCTTATTAAACCAAGGTGGTTTGCTAGAGACAGACGGATAGGTTAACGGAACACAGGATAAGAAGAACGAGTTCATGGCACTGTAAAAAATGTCCACGGCGGCTGCCATGTCAGTGCACATGTACAGATTTGACCAATCGAATTCAGATATAAGATTATTTAGCGCATGAAAGTTAGCTTTACGAAAACAGCGAACCTTATTGGCTAAACAATCAGATTCGTTCTTTTCAACCGTCCCCGTATCGATAGTCACTTCGAAAGTTGGATGGTAAGCGTTAATGGAGGAACTCTAACTAAGTCAACACCTAGAGGATCAGAGACGAAACAAAGATCCAATAAGCGGTTTAAGGAATTCAGGACATGGTTAACTTGAGACAAGGATATGTCGAGCAGGCCATCAATAAGGTCATGCTGTGCCATAGTCTGAAGGACATTTGACACACCATCAGATGACCAACGAGCTCCAGGTATATTGAAGTCCATTAGCCCTACGAGTTGGTCTCGATCTGAAAGCCTGTTGGAAACGGCCTGAATTGCCGCAAGGTGTTTCCAATAAATGGGCTCCTCAGCCGATGGTGGAACATAGGAGCAAGTTATGTAAATAAGACTACCTGGAAATGAAAGTTTAACACAAATAAATTCGATATCGGTGATATCGTCAAGGGCAACAAGTTCTGAGATGAGGAAGGAGTCTACGGCAATTAAAACTCCACCTCCACGCTGGACTAGTCGGTCAACCCTGTAAGTTGTATATTTACCCGGGAGAATCTCAGAGCTAAGGATATCTGGCTTTAACCAGGTCTCAGTAAATACGATTACCTGGGATGCAAAGGAAAAACTGTCAGAATACAAATTCGAGAGCTTGCTGCGAAAGCCTCTAGTATTCTGATAGGAAAGTTGGAAGGAAGTGGTTAGTTTTTTGGGACTGAAGGTGTTGAGGTGGTCTTAGCGGTGGTCCTTGCGGTTTATGGCGGTATAGGGAGGCGAACTCCGACTGGCCGCTTTTTCTTTGTTTTAGCCTCGAATTCATTAACTACAACGTGCTCGGGCCAGAAGTCACCAGAGAAAATTGTGTCAAAGATATTCGGATTGACGCTAATCTTGAACGACGAGATGTGTCTGACATACGAAAAATTAATCTTTTCCACTTTTACATTTTCGGCTTGGGTTTTGCCTTGAATATAGGCAAGGACATCTACCGATGCGAGGTCAGGGGCAAGCCGCGAAACAAATATTGTTTTCGATGGTGGAACAGCAGTTAGGGTCTTTGGTAACCCTAAGTTACCGACAGCCGGTAGTCCGGATGTTTTTTCGCCCTGGGCAGTCTGCGGAGTCCGAGTTTGGGACACCGCAGCGGACACAACGGAAATTACTGGCGGACCTGTTGCCATTTCCACCCCTGTACATTCGGTTACCGAATCTAGTACCGCTCCCGATCTCAAGACCATTGGGCTTGGTATCGGGGTCGGTGGCTGTGCCGAAGGGGTGATCCCGATGGTAGGTTGCTGGGATTCGCACAGTTGCTGACGACCAGCAACAGATTTTTTGCGCTTTGGCGACTCGTTTAATAGCTTCAGACTATTAAACTGAGCGTCTAACGCTGTGAACAGATCATTCGCTTTGCGAAAATTGACCGTGAGCTCGCTAAATCCGTTTCTGGTCTGCCGCATGAAGGATTTCATTTCCTTCTCAAGCCTCCCATTTTATTGAAAATTACATCCAGCAATAGATGCTTAGCTGGTCTTCCAAAACATTTTGTTTTTCAGTTTTTAATTGCACTGACAAAGTTGGAAGACATTTCCAAAAACCTTTGACCACTGCACATTGGGCAAAATGCCCGATTTTTTGGAAAAAAACCAAAATTTTCATGCAAAGCTTTTCGTGTTTTGATTTTGTATTTTGTAAGTAGATACCCTAAGATCATTTATGCGGTAAATTAAAGTTGTATAGTAGCAACCCTGGTTTTGTACCAGGGCGTCAAAGTCAAACATGTGTTCAGCGCTTTGTTTACATGTGGAACAATTAGAAATTTCGCTAGGTTTAAACGTCTATAACTATTGGAAATAAAAACTTATAATTATTATTTTTAATGGAAAATCTAGATCCAGGTATGTTTAATATAAATTGTATGTTAGAATTGTTTATTATATGTTAATTGCTTTATGTGTGTCTTGTGTTGTAGACCGATTTTATGTTCATAACTAAACCCGTGTGCTCGTCTTTTATGGAATAGAACTTACACGGCGCGAATTTGCGCCAAAAATGAAATATGTTGCGTTTTAAATAAAATTATACAGTTTTAGAGGGTATGATTTTCATTTGCGCATTTTTGCGCATTTTTGCGAATTTTTGCAAAAATTGAATGTGTTTGCAGGTGCTTTTGTCTTTAGCAATTTACAATTACTTGAAGCATGGAGAAACATCCGCACGGAAAATATTAATAAATATGTAAATAATTTGATAAAAATATTATATTTTGTCATATTGTTTCTTAATTACACAATTTTGTTATCAATAGGCTTCTCTGCAGACTTTACAAACTTTAAAATTACGTATACGCCATGTTGCCTTATTTGGTCGGTAAGAGCAGGCGTGACCAAAGTCGTCAAACATTTTATTTTTTAATTAGCGGCCTATAAATATAATGTACGCAAAGTTTCAGCATCCTAACTTCATTATTTTAGTTTTTTCCAAAAATGTGGGCATTTTGCCCAATGTGCACTGTGCGAAAGAGGAGAACAGTCAACTCGGGTGAGCGGGAGAGTAAAAGCGAAAAGGAAATAGCGAGGGCGAGAGCTTAAAACCGCTTACCTGCAGCTATACACCAATGGAACTTAATCGGGGAGAAGCGGGATAGGCACAAAAGAGAATACAGAAAACCGTCTTATGATAATAAAATATAACAAATAAAAGAACATATATATGACATTAAAATATGACTTAGTCGCGAAGTAACTCTCTTCAAGTGAGGTCGTAGTTCTTGTATTGTCTTCAATTTACAAACAACAACTTGTCAACCTGCTGAGACACCCTAAGTCTCGCCTTACTGTTACAAACGAAAGCTTTGAGCATAAAAATACAAATAAACAAATAGCAAAATTAAGCGCCGATCGGCAGCGCATGTTGACGGCGGTTCCATGGCACCGACCAAAAATAAAATTACGCGATCAAGCAAAAACTTATCTGCTGATCTATCATCCAATTATCAAAACTATTACCGTCCGCTTTAAACCATTGGGGACGAAAACGAAAACATCAACATTGACGAGGAAAATGAGCCTTTAGCTGAAGGTTCTCTTAAAATGCCATCTATAACTGTTATCAAACAGAACTCAACACTTATTCATAAGATAATTGCTGATCTTAACATCAAAGATTATTTTATTAAAACGATCTCTATTGGCATAACAATATTCGTCAAAGGAGCCGACAACTTTAACCACATTTGCACTAAACTTAAGGAGCTCAATTTTGAGTTTTACTCTTATGCAACAAAGAACACCAAACCATTCAAAGCCGTTCTTTCTGGACTGGATAAGCTCACAAACCTTGAAGTTAAATCAATGCTGGTTGAACTGGGCCTAAATTGCATTGATGTTAAAACCATCGAACAAATTACGCGCAATGATCATAAACTATTACTTTATGTAGTTTATTTCGCCAACAAAAGTACCACGTTAAAAGACCTACGTGAAAATTACCCACACGTCAACCATTCAAAAGTACGCTGGGAGTACATAACAAAATCGCACAATAAATTAACCCAGTGCTACAAATGTCAACTTTTTGGACACGAAATTCAAAATTGCGATATTAAAACATCTTGTGCCCACTGTGCGGGCCCTCACCTCACCGTTAGTTGTTCGGACAAAACAAAGAAGATGTGCGCAAATTGTAAAGGCGACCATCCATCAACCGACCCCAAGTGCCCCTGCCGTCTCTCGTATGAACAAATATTGAAGAGACACTCAAATAGAGGTAAATCTTACAACAATAACGTACGCGAAGAGGCTGTCAGACGACGAACTTTTGCCGAGAGCCAATTCACCGTTCCACGATCTCCAACCATCAGAGAGAGTGCCCTGTATAACCCTCTCCGCGGCGCGACACAGCCACAAACTGCTCATCTCAGCTATAGTCAGGTGTTCTCCAACGAAAACCAACAACATCAAGTAGACTCGAATCTCTTCTCTATCGACGAAATCAATGCTCTCTTAATGGAGAATATCAGTAAACTAAAGAGGTGCAAAACTAAGAGCGATCAATTCAGCACCATAACAGAACTAGATATTAAGTATATCTACTCTAAATAGCTCTCTTAACAATCTTACAATAATGGCATGGAATGCCCGTGCCGCTTGGAACTAATTAACTTAACTAAGTACTAACAAAATACACATATTACTTCTCAGTGAAACCTGGCTTACGCAATATATTCGATTCAATATTCCTAATTACGTGGTTTATAGAAATGATCGGACCTTGGATAGAGGTGGCGGCGTTGCCATTGTAGTTCACAGATCTATAAAACATTCACAAATCACTAGCATTAATACCCACTTCATTGAAAATATCGGACTAGAGATAAATATAGACTCAAGAACCTCATTTAAAATCTACTCTGTTTACTTCCCTGGCCAAACGGCGAAATGTCTTTCACATTGCAATTCAAATTGTTCTTCAAAACATAGAAAAGATTTGTTCAAATCTGATCTTCTTAAAATTTCTCATATCTCTGGTGACTACGTTGTTGGGGGTGACTTATACATACTATATATACCTGCAAACTATAAAAGCAAACCATCTACTCTTGATCTTTTCATTGCAAATTCACATTGGAATATTTGTGACGGTTAGTCGATGTTTCGGGCAGCTCAGGGGTGGCCCAGGGTCGTCGCAGACATTTATTTGGTTCAGTTGTGGTTGCTGAAAGAGATTCCGACCCATTCCCAGAGTAGAAAGCTGGAGGTTATGCCGTACACCATCGTAATCTTTATTATCTTAAAATTTACACTTCATAATGACTTCATGTCCTGCCGGATCTCGCCGCTCTGGAACGCCGTGATTGGGTGCCGGGATGTCCTTCCCGTCCGGGTCGTCGATGTCCGCGGGAAGAATGACTATGCTCGGGGCCGCTTGATCATCCACGAGCGAGAGAGTTACCTGGGGACCGCTAGGTCGACCGCACGAGAGAGAATGCCTTGGGGACCGCTAGGTCGGCCAGAGAGAGAGGGAAGCTTCGGGGACCGCTAGGTCGACCGCAAGAGCGAACGAGAGAACCCTAACTTGGGACCGCTAGGTCGACCAGAGAGAGAGAAGCCTCGGGGACCGCTAGGTCGACCGCAGGAGCGAGTGAGAACCCTAACTTGGGACCGCTAGATCGACCAGAGAGAGAGAACCCTGGGGAACCGCTAGGTCGACCGCAGGAGCGAGTGAGAACCCTAACTTGGGACCGCTAGGTCGACCAAGAGAGAGAGAACCCTGGGGAACCGCTAGGTCGACCGCAGGAGCGAGTGAGAACCCTAACTTGGGACCGCTAGGTCGACCCGAGAGAGAGGGAGAAGCCTCGGGGACCGCTAGGTCGACCGCAAGAGCGAGCGAGAGAACCCTAACTTGGGACCGCTAGGTCGACCGCAAGAGCGAGCGAGAGAACCCTAACTTGGGACCGCTAGGTCGGCCAGAGAGAGAGAGAAGCCTCGGGGACCGCTAGGTCGACCGCAAGAGCGAGCGAGACTTAAGTCGGGGACCGCTAGGTCTGCCCCGAGCTACAGAAGCTACTAACTAGAAACTACTTCTAACTACAATATATTTACCAAACCTACTGGTCCGGCTTACCAAAAGTGACTTTGCTGCTCTGCCTACAATCGCTGGCGGCTGCTGAGTCACGATATGAGGCCAGACGCCCGCTTTATATAGCCCGTGGCCAGGGCTAGTGTGCCCGTTGCCTCCTCTCAGTTTAGCCTACCCCGGGTGTGACCAGTTCCCTCAGTGTAGTGTGCCCAATTGCCCGTGATTGGCGCGCGCGCGGATCTTGTTTAAATTCAAATCCAGATCAATTCCATTCCTTATTCCTCTATTATAAACTATATTTGTGCGCGTCTGCGCGTCACACTCCCCCCTCGCTTAGGAGACGGTGTGATACCTCACCGTAATTGCTTCCCCCTATCGAATACGCTTCTCCAGGTTACCTTACTACCCTGCTCTCGACCCTGCTTCCATTCCCACTCGCCTGTTCCTGTTGCCGTTGTCTTCATCGCCGTGTCCCTCTTGTCGGGTGCTGCCTGTTCGGCTAGTGGTTGCCGCGGTGTCTCTGTGCCGTTGGCCTCTTCCAGCTCCGGTTCTATCGTTTTCCGGAAAATCCCCTCGATCGCCACACCTTCTCCGACCTTCTCTGCTTGATCTGTGTCCTCCTTCCTTCCTGTCTTCATCTGCTCCTCATCATTTTGTTCTCCAGATTCAGCTCCAAACTCTTTTCGTTCATGCTGCCCTTATTTACACTGATCCGTTCTCCTATCCACCTCGTATGTCTGCCTTGTGATGCCCTCTTCTTGATGCTCCACGTTGACCTCCTCCAGTTGTTCAATATCGTCTTTCCCAACGGCTGACCTCACGCACACCGCGGTATCTCTACCTTCCAGTGCGATCCCTGGGTCACGAACTACCTCTCTCGTTCGCTCTTGCGGTCGACCTAGCGGTCCCAAGTTAGGGTTCTCTCGCTCGCTCTTGCGGTCGACCTAGCGGTCCCCGAGGCTTCTCCCTCTCTCTCGGGTCGACCTAGCGGTCCCAAGTTAGGGTTCTCACTCGCTCCTGCGGTCGACCTAGCGGTTCCCCAGGGTTCTCTCTCTCTCTGGTCGACCTAGCGGTCCCAAGTTAGGGTTCTCACTCGCTCCTGCGGTCGACCTAGCGGTTCCCCAGGGTTCTCTCTCTCTCTGGTCGACCTAGCGGTCCCAAGTTAGGGTTCTCACTCGCTCCTGCGGTCGACCTAGCGGTTCCCCAGGGTTCTCTCTCTCTGGTCGACCTAGCGGTCCCAAGTTAGGGTTCTCACTCGCTCCTGCGGTCGACCTAGCGGTTCCCCAGGGTTCTCTCTCTCTGGTCGATCTAGCGGTCCCAAGTTAGGGTTCTCACTCGCTCCTGCGGTCGACCTAGCGGTCCCCAAGGCATTCTCTCTCGTGCGGTCGACCTAGCGGTCCCCAAGTAACTCTCTCGCTCGTGGATGATCAATCGGCCCCGAGCATAGTCATTCTTCCCGCGGACATCGACGACCCGGACGGGAAGGACATCCCGGCACCCAATCACGGCGTTCCAGAGCGGCGAGATCCGGCAGGACATGAAGTCATTATGAAGTGTAAATTTTAAGATAATAAAGATTACGATGGTGTACGGCATAACCTCCAGCTTTCTACTCTGGGAATGGGTCGGAATCTCTTTCAGCAACCACAACTGAACCAAATAAATGTCTGCGACGACCCTGGGCCACCCCTGAGCTGCCCGAAACATCGACTAACCGTCACATATTTCAGAGCCTACTGTATACACTAATCTTTCTTCTGACCACCTCCCAGTTCTATGCAAATTCACCAAGAAAATAGCTACGGCCAACGCAGAATGTTATTTGCAGTATTTTAAAGCAAATTGGGCTGCCTTTAGACGCACTTTAAATCTAAAGATCCAAAACAAGCTAGCCAAGACAGCACCACAAATGTTAGGCCCGTTACAATAGATGAAATTAAAATTGTAATCAAGTCACTAAAAAACAATAAATCTCCAGGGATCGATAAAATTCAAAATATCTGCTTCAAAAATTTGCCAAAGACTGCGCTTCAATACCTATCGCTTCTGCTCAACAATTGTATACAGGTCGGTTATTTTCCCTTAGAATGGAAAAGAGCAAAAATCATTCCAGTTCCCATGCCAGGGAAACCTCCTGACTGCCCCACAAGCTACCGACCAATTAGCTTGCTCTGCGGCTTCTCTAAAGTTTTCGAACGCCTCATAAAAACAAGGCTTAATCTTGGAAGAAAATAACATTATTCCGTCCTTCCAATTCGGATTCAGATCTTGTGTAAGCTGCATCCATCCCCTTGATATAGTTACTAGCTTCATTAGAGAAAGTCTTGAAGAGAAAAAATCAACCGGATTGGTAACCCTTAACGTTGAAGCTGCGTTTGACTCGGTATGGCATAATGGCCTCGTTCACAAACTAGTCCAGTGCAATACTCCATTGTATCTAACAACACTTATCTCAAGCTTCCTATCTGACAGATGCTTCTATGTCTCGCTAAATGGATTTGATTCTGAAAGTAAACTCTTACCTGCAGGTGTCCATCAAGGCTCAATGCTGGGCCCGACATTGTACAATATCTACACTCACCAGAAGGCGTAAACCTTCTTTTCTACCTAACAATGAACTAAGTGTGGGCACAACAAATATCAAGTGGGAAAATTGCGTTCGCTATTTGGACATCTATCTGGACAAAAAGATGCTCTTTTCAGACCATATTAGTAAAACCTTAGATAAAATAAATAAAACTATTTGTATCCTCTACCCATTTATAAACCGCAGATCGAAACTAACATTACATAATAAGCTAATACTACACAAGTCAATTTTCTTACCCTTAATGCTATATGGGTCAGAGGTGTAGGGCAAAAGTGCAGAAACACATATAAAGAAAATTCAAACTGCACAAAATAAAATATTAAAACTAATCTTAAGCAAGACTTACTACTATGCAACAAAAAGACTGCATGATGAATCCAATGGTCAAACGATAAATGAACTCATTGATCGCGCCACAAAAAAATTTAATATTAAAAAACCTCATATTGCACAGCTGCGTATTGACGGGTACTTTCCTTCTAGTGCTAACTAGATCCCGATAAGTACCAGCATAGTCTTAAATTAGTTAATAAGTTCAACCAAGGTTTCTTGCCATATTTTCCCTTACCATAAAATATTATCAATAACCATAAACCTAATTCGGTAATTTGAAGGAGACATAAATTATGGGTTACCCAAAATTATGGAGCTAAATATAGCGGATTTGGTTGAGCCGGACAAGAAGGGTGCAGACGGCAGTGGCAGGGATAGAGTTGAAGGCAGAGGCGAAAATTTTGGTGATCAGTGGAACAATATATTGACCTTCTACAATTTGTCGGACATGCAACGGCGTGTCATGTTCTCAGTAAACTCAACGAAAATTTCATGCCGGACGGTTTGCAACGCCGATTAGTGATTTAGTAAAACAGTTGAAATTAGCTTTTGGGGATGTCGAGTCGAAGGGCGTTTTCTGGCAAAAGTTTAAGGCACGGACTTGGACATCGACTGAGCAATTCGCATATTTTTAAGAGAACTGTAGGCTGGCGCGTGTCAAAATGGAAGAGGACGATTTGCTCGAAGGACTCGTGGAGGGCTTCCCAGTATTAAGTCTTCGCACGCAGCCTAAGATCCAGTGTTTCGACAGCCCAGGAAAAATGTTTAGAGCTTTCGCGGACATCGGGCTTCCTGAAAAAGCACTAGTGATGGCGGAAGCAGCGAGCCTCGTTGCTTTAATTGCAACGGAAAAGGACACTGGAGCAGGGAGAGCACCAAAACAAAGAAAGAAGAAGAACAAAACAAGAAGAAGACGGAAAATTTGTATGTAAAATTGTTTAAAATTTTTTTTGTTTCAAATGCGAGGCAGTCAAAAATTGCAGAATGCGTAATAGATTTAGGAAGCCCAGTTTCACTGATAAAACGATCATGTTTAGGTGAAAATTTTCTAGGTAAAAACTTTGGAGACAACAATTTAGGTACATGCTTAGGAAAGAAACGATTAAGTACAGGTTTACGAAAGGAAAGTTAATACCGAAAAGCAAAGAACCATAAATTATTGGTAAAGTATTAAGAAATGATAGAATTTTGTTGTAAGACATCGACATCCGTTTCAATTATCTCAGAATCCATACCAAGGAGTTTGGAGCGCAAATAATATTCGGCATGGATGCAAGATGAAAGATAATTAAAATTTAATAAGAAAATTAGGAAAAACAAAAAGAAAAATTGTGATTTTAAATTGTATTAGTGGTATAAGTTGTATATTTTGTTAACTGCTTCTAAGAATAGGTTAGAACATGTTGAAATGCTGAGATAGTGGGCTATCTCCTCAGCAACAAATTGTTGCTCTACAAAGCGATAGTAGTCCCCTCGATGACCTATTGCGTCCAGATATGGGGTACGGCCTCCGACTCTAACATTATGCGAGTGCAAAGGGTCCAAAACCGAGCGTTGCGCACGATCACTAATGCGCCCTGGTATGCCAGAAATGTTGATATTGCTAACGACCTCAACATTCTCTCCGTTAGAGAGCAAATTAATCGACATTCTAGTCGCTATAATGATCGGCTTCAGGCCCACACCAACCACCTAGCGGCTGCATTGGCTAATCCGACGACCAGGAGGCGTCATCCAGGAGACATTTGGACAAGAGGGAGGCAAAGTACGTGTGTACTCCCACAGTAGCCAAAATTCCATTATTAATTAAATTGTTATTTTCCTTCCTGTTATGTTTCCTTGTTATGTTTGTTCTATTGTTAATTCCTACGCTTTATAATCATTTAATTGGTTGTTCAGCGCAAAAATAAAATTAATTATTTAAAAAAAAAAAATGGGCTATCTCAAGGTCAGAACGGCCGAGTTGTAGCAGGCTAAGTAGGATATGTAGGCTCTGGTCACATGATTCGATAAGTTACGCTCTTTTGAGGTAACATGTTACGCTCTCAACAGAGCGCCGCGCCGAAGAGTGGGTGTTGAAAGAGAGCTGCCTGCGAGCAGCAGATCACTGTCGAACAAGCACTCGAAGACGAAAGACAATGAGTTAAAAGACAGAAGAATAGAAGTGATGAAAGAAGAAGACAAATTGAAAAAAAAGTAAGAACATACAGGTAAACTTATTTGTAAAAAGCGATCAAATAAACGAAATAATATAATAAACAGAAGAGCAAATCGAAATGATCATACGGCTTCAACTGGTGCTGCAAGTGTGGAGTAATGATGCTTTCGAAAAGCTTTGGGATGGCCGACAACTTAGATATTTCTCTATGGTTGTTGGCATCCGATTTGCTTCCTTATTTGTAGAGAGGAAAAACAAATGAAAAGATGGAAGTTTCTAAGTATAAAGTTAACCATTTCAAAAGAGGATTGCATAGGCATCAGCATGAAAAATAAACTGGCATAACACGGTAAAGATCTTAAAAAATATAGCTTTCGTTTAAACTAGGACTTAAAATTAGGTTCGATTTGGGCATAATGTAAGAATATTTTTGATTTGAATCGGTGAATTTCGAATATGTGGTTTTTATTTGCGTTTACGGTTACCCAAATTATAAAACTGTTTTGGGTCCTGAGAGAACTGGGCACTACAACGAGTAAGATATTTTTTTTAACAGAGCGCAATTAACACGGTCAAGATTATTGGAGCCGATAAATAGCTGGAAAGGGCAGATTAAGATCCGGTACGCTTAAATTTAGAATTCAACCCAAATTAATTGTTTTTAATGCGACTCAACTATTTAGTAAACCACGGAGGCTTATTCAAAGTTAACGGATACGGAACGCATTCATTAATAAATAAATTCATGGCAAAACTATCTCCCTGATCTGAGGCAAAACAGAGATCAAGCCAGAGCTCTAGAGAATTTCCTACATGGTTGACTTGAGTCAGAGAAATGTCGAACAAGCCAGCAATAAAATCATGCTGTGTGGAGGTAAGAAGTGTATTAGTGGAATTATTTGAGAACCACATAGCTCCTGGGATATTAAAATCACCAAGAACTACTAAATAATCCTTATCCGAAAGTCGATTGAAAACCCTCTGGATAGCGAAAAGATGGTTCCAATAAATAAGAAGTTCCGACAAAGGAAGAATGTAGAAACAAGTAATGCGAATAGAGCTACCATTGACTGATTCACACAAAGGAATTCAATATATTAATTCAGACAAGAGACTGGATTCAACCCCTATGAGGACACCACCCTCAATACAGTTGGAAAAACTTTGGAGCTAAAAATTTTCGTGTTTAACCTGGTTTCTGTGAACACAATAACCTAGAAAGCAAACGATAGTTTATCAGAATATGATAAACTTTCTAAGTAAGCTTTTGTATTCTGATAGAAAATACAAAGGTAATTAATTAGTGTTTGGAAATAGAAGACGTAAAAGGCGCAGGAGTTTAGAATTGTTTTACGGAGGTCATTGTGATTTGGTGCATAGGTTAGCACGGTAATGTTGATTTAAATTGAAAAAGACACAGCTGTCTCCGCAGGGACGAGAAGAGTTTGGCAGAGGTCATGGCGATCTGATGGAAAGAAGCAAGGTAATTTTAATCGAAATTGAAAGATAAATTTAAGTTATTTGAATGATGAAGTATTTAAAGTTCAAAATTTACCTATTTAAGCTTCTGAAAAAAATTGGAGTTTATGATAATTATTAAGTTTGAGTTGTCAATATATGTTTGTGGAAAGCTACCAACGGTGCTTTACGAGGGTGTGGATCAAAATGGAGCTGAACTCTAATTGGAGGTAACCCGGGACGGGTAAACTTAAACCTACGTACCTCCAATATTTAATATCTAAAATAAAAAAAATGGTATTATTTATTCCATCAACTTTGATGTCAACTTTGAATGTCAAAAATGAGACTACACGGATGATGGGTTTGGCGTATGAGGTGTTGTTCTTGAATATGTTCTATATCACGTTCAAAAAAGATCGGGTCCCCCGACGTCCCATCCCGAATTTCCCAAGCAAAAGATACTTGTAACTCAGCGTAAAAAACGCGCGGCTTCGTGCAAATTCTGCTACAAGCGCAGTCGCTGCGAGGTACGAAATTGTATGGCGGGCACACATTTTTTCGTGTATTGGCGGCTTGTGTTTCAATTCCTGACTTTGTAAGGACACTTTATGATTTGAAATAAATGTATAATGATTAATAATTCTTCAAAAATATTAAATTATGTAAAATTGAATGATTATTTGAACAAAAAGTGCATAAATTATTAAAAATTGGTCAAAAAAACAAATTTCAAAATTTTTTTTTTTGTATTTTTCTTTAAAATTTTTTGTCTTTGTTTTTAAAACATTAAATATGCACCATGTTAGAATTTTCAGAGAAAACAAACGAAAAGTATATTTCAAAATTAGATAACATTTGAAAGAAACGCATTAGATACATTAGGGTTGCAAAAATCCTAACTGTTGAACCAGTTGAGATATTTTCATAATTCTTTTTTTATATGAAAGGTAATTTTAATACCTTTCGATTAAGTGGTCATACTATAAATAGTAGATTTTATACTCGCAAGTTAATGTTTTTTGAGGCAGTTTTCTCATTTTTTATCCAATTTCAAACAACTCTTTCCGTTTGTTTTCTCTGATAATGCTAATATGGTGCATATTTAATGTTTTAAAAACAAAAAAGGAATAAATTTTATAGAAACAAATTTTTTTAATTTTTTTTTTTTTACCAAATTTTTAACCAATTTTCAATATTTTATGCACTTTTTGTTCAAAATAATCATTTAATTTTACCATTTAATATTTTTGAAGAATAATTAATCATTATAAATTCATTTGAAATCATTAAGTGTCCTTACAAAGTCAGGAATCGATAAACAAGCCGCCAAGACAGGAAAAAATGTATGCCCGCCATACAATTTTTGAATTTGCACTAAGCCGCGCGTTTTTTACGCTGAGTTGAAAGTATCTTTTGCCTTGGAAATTCGGGGTGGCAGTTCGGGGAAGCCGATCTTTTTTGAATATGATAAAGAACATATTCAGGAACAACACCTCATACGCCAAACCCATAAGTAGGCGTAAGTTCTATTTTTTATTTTCCATCAAAGTTGAAAATAGGTGAAAATTAGTACTTCGGTAAAACAGATATGCCTGCACGTGCAAAAAACATTATAATTTTATTCTACCTTGGTTTTACAGAGATTTGATGACCCTTTCGATAGAAACCATAACCATGTCGGTCGGTTACATATTTTACCTAAAAATCGACTTCAAAGTCAGAATTTTTCTAAAAAACGACCAGCTTTTTTTGCAACCCAAAAGAGGTTCAACTTTGAACACGTGTAACTTTTAAAATAATAAACCGATTTGAATAATTTTTTGGATTCAACCCTTTTGAACCCTTTTACGGAAGTACTAATTTTCAGCTATTTTTCAACTTTGATGGAATGTCAAAAATGAGACTACAAGAGATGATGGGTTTGGCGTATGAGGTGTTGTTCCTGAATATGTTCTTTATCATATTCAAAAAAGATCGGTTGGCCCAAACTGCCACCCCGAATTTCCAAGGCAAAAGATACTTTCAACTCATCGCAAAAAAACGCGCTGTTTCGTACAAATTCTGGTACAAGCACAGTCGCTGCGCAGTACGAAATTGTATGGCGGGCATACATATTTTCCTGTATTGGCGGCTTGTTTTTCAATTTCTGACATTGTAAGGACACTTAATGATTTGAAATGAATGTATAATTATTAATTATTCTTCAACAATATTAAATAATGTAAAAAATTGAATGATTATTTTGAATAAAAAGTGCATAAATGATTGAAAATTAGTCCAAAATTTGGTCGACAAAAAACCAATTTTTTTTTTCTTTAAAAATTATTCTTTTTTAGTTTTTAAAACATTAAATATGCACCATATTATCATTATCAGAGAAAACAAATGAAAAGTCTTTTTCGGAATTGGATAAAAATTGAGGAAACTGCCTCAAAAAACATTAATTTTCGAGTATAAAATCTACTATTTATCACACCATACCGTACTAAAACTACCTTTCATTGAAACCGGTTCAACCGGTTCAAGAGTTATGATTTTTGCAACCCTAATTTATCTAATGCGCCACTGTGGCGACGGTAGAAGCCGGAAGAAGCTACTAGCCTCAGCTATTTAGCCAAGTTCGTTGCCGACGATAAGCGTGATTAGACGAATGACTACCGTGGGTCTTGCTGTGTGACTTGCTCTCTGGCTAATCGATGTTTCAGAAGGATAGCCGTTTTCCTTTACTTACCAACTTTAAACACATATTTTTAATAAATTTGAAATCTCTTTATATGGTTTCGTTTCCACTTCGTCAACTATTTTATCGGCAAATTAGTTTGAAATATTTTGTACAATTCGATATAGATATTACGACTAGACTATGTAAAATTGTCTTGCTTTCAGACTTTAAGATTTACAAAAATCAATCATTGTCCGCTTAAGGAGTTATTTTTTATTTTTAAACAAAGGATTTCACTTTCTTTTATATATCTTTTGTTAGAAAACACAGCAAATACTTTTTTAATGTGAATAATGATCTTTATGGCGTTAACCGTGTGACTAAACCTCAACCAAATTGTGTTGTATCTGTTTTATTCAAAGATGCATTCTACTAAATTCCCTCGAAGATGGCAAAACCATAAGTCATATTTTCCAAAATAAAATAAGCTACAATTGGTAATAAAAACTTAACAAGAAACAAAGCATTAATTTGTATTTGTTCCTCATAAATATTGAAATTTAATTAATATGAATGATATAAAATATTTTAATAACGACAAAATATTATAAAAAAAAAAAAAAATGATAAACATTACAAATAACCAATATGATCTTAACTTTTTGGGCTGATTATAATAACGACCCATACAAATTTGTTAACGGTAGCGGTTGCAAGAACCGGTCTGGAGAAGTTTATCAAGCTACAGTTTTGTCATGTACAGAAACACAAGTACTTTTCGTATTGTATTGAGTTTGTATGCCCTTGCAACATGAAGAATCAATAGTTTTTCCTCAAATGAAAAGTAAAACTAAAAGGATATATATAAAACATTTTCACATAGTATAACATAGTGGAGTTTGATTAAATTTAAACAAGATTATTTTAAAATCTAAAAAAATTAAATGAAAAATATCTCTGGGTAGAACTATTTCATATAATGCATATCATAAATGTTTGAAAAACAATAAAGTTCTGTAAACTTTCATAACATATTTAAAGATTTTCGGTTACCGTTTTACGTTTACCAGTCTACCAATTACAATTTTAAATTTCCTCTACACCTACAGACCGTTTCTATGGCAGTTGTATGATACAATCCGCCTACTAGCAATTCATTAAAAAGGATATTTAAAAAAATAATAAAAATAAAAAATGGTCATATCTCAGAGTACATATGTTTAATAACGGAACTTTTTAATTTTTGGGATCGTTTCTCTGGCAGTTACATAATATGTATAGTAGTCTGATTTGGCCCAATCCGACTATATACTAATCAGAATTGTTAGAAGACTATCTGCTAGGGTTTATTTAAATACATTTCCAAAACTGGGAGACTAGTTTCCCTAGAAACTGTGGAAGGTTAATTTATTCTCACACGTCAGCTCTTTACTTGTTCTTTATTTGGCTCGTGTTATTTACATCAGCTTAACATACGTTTAACATAGTCTTAGCATAAGTTTAACATAGTCTTCGTGAGTAGTATATTTACCGTAGTAGCCTTTGATGCTGGCAGGATAATAAAATGAAACTAATGGGTAAGCTGTCATAAGTAATTAATAAAAATGCAATTAATGAGGGTTGCAACCTGTAAACCGAGGGGGTAATAAAGATGAAATAAATTAGGGTCAAATCATATAAAAGAACACTGGAGTTATCCTGTCCCGGACGAGTATGTTTATCAACGGCACGTACACGTTCACCCACGATCCTTCACTTAAAAAAGGGACGGGGTGAATGGATCCAATAAATAGATCTTCATTTGTTGAGTTATTATTACAATTTGATTTTATTCTCTTTAAGTCCTAGCTTAGGTACCTAACATGAGATTTACATATTATAATCTTATCTCTAACTAGACCAACGCAGTGGCCATATGTTTCCTTATCTTCAAGGAAATACTACGTGATCGCTTGCATCTTTATTTAAGGGATGAGAAACTCATGCAGGAGTTAGTGCTATATTCCCAGATATCTATGCCTAACGCTCAAGCGTTGTTTATTTTTAGATAAGGCAGACACATGTTTGATAATACATAGCTGCAGCGGTTCACTAGCTGTACATAAATGTTTTAAATTCTTATACATATATTGGCCGTCAGCCAATGGGCAGAACGGGTGAACAACGGGTGAGAAATCACCTGCCGTAACTGTCTTCACCACTGGAAGTGCGACTATACTCTCCCCGTGAGGGCGGCTGGAAGCAGGTCCCAGTAGGTCATGTCTCTGCTGAGGATGCTGACGAATGGTAGTCGGGCGGGGAGAAGAAAACTCCTGCCCAAAAAATCACCCCAATCCAAGGTGGAAAAGCATATGCCGATTAGTATGCGGACTCTGGTGGACCGGCCGACCCATCAGTTTTAACTAGGCTTACCACGGTATGCGGGCTCTACCGTGGCGGACCATCCGCATCCCAGCATACTCGTGAGAACAAAAATGAATTTATCCGAACAAACAAGCAAAAACGTAGGTGACCGTCAAACCTCAAAGGTGGCAGGGGAAACCCCCCTCAATAATAACTCGAAGACGCTAAGCGGTCGAGTGCTGAAGAAGGAAAAGGAGAGCTCCTCGAAGCGCCTTAATCCGGGGACCGGTGTCACTGGAATGGGCGAGCCAATGGGCCCACCAAGCGACGTGATCGGGGGCAAGTCCCTCGACGTGACCGCAGGGGGCTCCAGAGGCAAACCTAACCCAGGAGGCTCGGCCCAGCAGCAGCAGCAAAGGAAGAAGAAGACGCTATACAATGAGCGGAGGAGAGCGGCCTTTCGCGTGCTAACCCAGCCATGGAGGCGGACCCGGACCAAGCGGGTCTTATAAAATGGGCGAAAGGCGCACTTCCAGATTTCCAGCCTGTCAAGGCGGGAAAGGCGGTTGCCCCCAGTGCCCAGCAAGCCAACGCAGACGCGGGCAGGAGCACCATTAAACGTCAGCGGTCTACGGAGGTTCAACCTCCGCAGCCAAAGCGTTCCAGAGTGCAGCCCCAGCGGTCCTTCGCCGAGGTGACCAAGGGCAAGATCCAGATTGGAGTGGTGGACGAGGGCTCCAATGACGGACAGATCCCGAGGGATCGATGCGCTGGATCGTTGGTGAGCTGCACAACAGGTTCGTGGAGGAGCTGTTGGCGTCAGTTGGGACACTGCCCCGTTGTGAGGATGCCGGTTGGCATCAAGGAGGAGTGAAGGTGATCGCGTGCGAAGACGCAGCGTCGGTCACCTTCTACAAGAGAGCGATCGCGGGATTGGGAGAAATATTCCCAGGCGCGAAGCTCGTGGCTCTCGACTGGGACAAGATCCCCAGCAAGCCAAGGGCCAGGGCGTGGCTTACGCACAAGCCGGCAGATCCTGAGAAAATTCTCAGGCTTCTGCAGCTGAGCAACCAGGACCTCCCCTCCTCTGATTGGCGAATAGCCAAGGTTGAGGAGGCCGTTGGTCCGAGGCGCCAGGTTGTCCTGACTCTCAATGAGGTGACAGTCGAGGCGCTGAAGAAAAACGGGGGGCACTCAGGTACGGCTCCGAGTGCGTAGCCGTCCGCATATACAAGGCAGACGCAAAGGCGGGCCTGAAGGAGGAGGACCCTGACATAGAGGGACCTCGCATCGAGGAGGCGCCCGAGGGATTGTCCGACGAGGAGGACATCCTGGAGGGGTACGTCTCCGAGGAGAGCGAGCTCGCGAGGGGCTTGCGCGACGTCAGGATGTCCGAGGAGGAGGACGGGTTAGACGAGCCGACGTCGGACGCCGACATCACTGTGGTGGAGGTCAAGATCAAGCAGCAGAATGTCGTTGACGTTCTTGCAGATCAACCTCCACCACAGTAAAGCAGCTTCCGCTACCCTTCTAGTCCACCTGGAGGAAGGTGGTATCGACGCTGTCCTCATCCAGGAGCCCTGGGTCTGGGGCGACAGAATCCTAGGGCTGAGGACAGCCGACTATAGGCTGTACGCAGCCGAAACAACAGGTAAATCGCGAGCCTGCATACTTGCTAGGAAAGACTTAACTCTTTTCATGTTTCCCAATTGTAGCAATGAAGACATTATAACCGCATGTCTAGAGGGATCAAACGGTTCCCTCCGGATATGTTCTGCATACCTGGGGCACGATCAGGACCCCATCCCCCCAACCCTGAAGCATGTAACCGAGGACAGTAGAAGACTGGGCGTGGGTCGAACGCCCACCACCATAAATGGGGCAACACCAACACCAATGACAGGGGTGAGTCTCTTTTTGATTTTATACTTGCATCCAACTTGCTGGTGGGAAATTCAGGTAATGAACCCACCTTTATAATAAAAAACCTTCTCACCCTTCTCTCTGAATCCCTTAGGGATAACCTAATGTCATGGAGGGTACTGGAGAAGCACTCTTTCTCTGATCATAGATTCATTCGGTTCACGCTAGGTTTCGACAGGTTCAACCCAATCACCTTTCGGAACCCCCGGAGAACCGACTGGGAGAAATTGAGGTCCCAGCTAAATAGGATCCTCAAACTCCCTCCAGCCCCAACCCACTCGGACTACTGTCCAGAGGGGCTGGAGCGCCTCGTAAAGACTTTTACCAATGCTTGTAGCAAGCCAAAACGATAGGTCATGCCCCCGAAGTAGGAAGCCACCGTGGTGGTGCAAAGAAATAGGCTGCCTCAAGGAGACCGCGAGGCAGTCCTTCAACCTAGCCAAGAACGCCAACACGGACGAATCGTGGCGCCTCTACAAAACTAACCTGTCCCTATACAACAGGGAATTAAGAAAGGCCAAAAGAAGGGCCTGGTCCGACTTCTTCTCGGGAATCCAGGACCACTCAGAGGCTTCTAGGCTGCGGAAGGTCCTCTCGACGACGCCCTCTAACCCCGGGCTTCGTCAAGCGTCCTGACGGTAGCTAGACGACTTCCAGCGAGGAAACTCTCGGAGTTCTCCTGGATGCTCACTTCCCCGCTCGTCTCAGAGTAGCCCGCCTAACCCCCCGACATAGCGGGGTCCGTCTGAAATGGCATACCTTCTCAGTGATAGGAACATTAAATGGGCAATTAACACCTTTAGTCCATAAAAATCCCCAGGGGTGGACGGCATCATACCTGGTGGATGGCTCCGCTCAAAATGTTGTGTTCATTCCTAAGACAGGCAAGCCATCGCATTGCACGCCTAAGGATTACAGGCCGATAAGCCTCTCCTCGTTTCTTCTCAAGACGCTGGAGAGACTTATTAGTTTGCATCTCAGAACAAATATTCCCCACTCATCCTTATCAGGAGCTCAACATGCTTATAGGAGGGGCAGATCGACAGAGACAGCACTTCACTCGCTCACCACAATTATAGAAAAATCGCTCCACGAAAAGGAGTTCACACTCGTCGCCTTCCTGGTTATAGAGGGCGCCTTTAACAACATTCTCCCAGACTCAATTATGACGGCACTGACTAAGCTGGGGATTGATCAATACTCGGTGGGTCTCATTGACCGGATCTTGCGCAGCAGAACGGTGGAGGCAACACTGGGGGGGTCAACCATCTCCAGACAAGTCAACAGAGGCACACCTCAGGGCGGAGTCCTCTCCCCTCTCCTATGGAATGTGGCGGTCAACGAACTGCTCCAGGGCATAGAAGAGGGCGGCTGTCGTGTCGTGGCCTACGCGGATGATGTCGCCTTGGCGTTCACGGGAAAATTCCCGCAGACACTCTGTGACAGGATGAGCGAAAGCCTTCGGTTTCTGACGGACTGGACCGCAAGGTCTGGTCTGGGAGTAAACCCAGCGAAGACTGAAATAGTCCTTTTTACCAGGAAATACAAAATCCCCAAAATGATACCCCCTAAACTCTGCGGGGTACCCCTCACCCTCAATAATGAGACCAAGTATCTAGGTCTTATCCTGAACAGGAAGCTCAATTGGTCCCTTAACACGGACGAGAGGGCCAAGAAGGCCACAATCGCGCTCTACACCTGCCGCAAGGCTATCGGGCTAAAATGGGGAATGACCCCACAAATAGTCCGTTGGCTGTACACGGCTATCATTCGCCCGATACTCCTCTACGGAGTGGCAATCTGGTGGCCAGCTATAAAGCGGTCTACCTGCCTGGGAAAGTTAAGAAAAATTCAACGCATGGCTGAGATCTGCATGACAGGCGGCCTGCGCACGACCCCGGGAGACGCTTTGGACGTTCTCCTGGATATCCTCCCAATAGAAATAATGGGAGAGATGACCGCGTCACTCTCGGCATTAAGGCTGAAGGGCGCGGGTCTGTGGAGAAGATTGAGTTTCGGACACACGAACCTCGGCTCTGCTCCACACCTTACTGAGGGAAGCACCGACTACTGTGTCCCCACTAAACACCCCATCACACCCTTGGAACCTAGGACCTCCTGGACCCCTAGGGTCCCTTCACATTTACACGGATGGCTCAAAACTGGACGGCCGGGTGGGAGGAGGTATATACTCTGAACAACTGGGATTAAACGTCTCGTTTAGGCTACCCGATCACTGCAGCGTCTTTCAGGCGGAAGTTTACGCCATCAAAGAAGACCTTGATCAGCTCCCCCCAACTAGGGGCAGAGCTCCCTTATGCATTTTCTCTGACAGTCAGGCTGCCCTGAAGTCACTCGAATCCATTTCTTCCAACTCGAAGACCATCAACGACTGCCGCAGATCTCTTCACGAGATGGCGGAGCAGTACGACCTCCACCTCATCTAGGTCCCAGGACATAGGGACATCGAGGGCAACTGCGCTGCCGATGAGCTGGCCCGGCAGGGTACAACCTCCCCTCTTCAGCCGGAGAGGGAGTCAGTTGACATGCCCTTGGCCACTCGCAGACTACTCTGTAGGGAGTACTTCCACCTCCTCGCGGACAGGACATGGGAAAACCTAATCCCCTGCCGCCACGCTAGAATGATGTGGCCACGCCGATCAGCAAAACGCTCAAGAAGCTATTGTCATTAAGCAGGGAAAGCTGCGCCCTTGCCGTTAGGGTTCTTACTGGTCACTGGCTACTTGGAACACATGCGTCCAGGCTGTCGGTGCACCATAATGACTTCTGTAGAAGCTGTAGGGATGAGGAGAAAGAGGAGACCGTCCTCCACCTCCTCTGGCACTGTCCGGCCCTAAGCAGACGAAGACTGCAGTACCTGGGCTTCCCCACCCTTGTGGATCTCGCAGAGCTTTGCGAGACATCACCGAGGCAGATAACACGATTCATCCAAGGATCGGGTTGGTCCTCTCTTACGTAGTACTGGTCATCGGCCCATGAGTACCTGCATCGGACGGGGACCTAAGCCTATGCGGCATCACAAAGAGCCTCCTCAGGCTTAAGTGGATGGTCCGGCTCTCTGAGCCGGCCATCACCGCCCTAACCCAACCTAACCTAAGGCTCTACATAAGTAATTTAGCCAACATCATCGTGGGCGTCATGAAAGACGACAATCTGCCACCCAATGAGTGGCAGCTCGGCAGGATCGATCGCGATCCGAGTAGTGAAAATTCATATTGCTCGATTGTTTCGTCAAACGTCCATTCGCGAAGGCCGTATTGCTTCCAGGTGGATCCTCCGAACGACTGCAATAGCCGTTTGCATCCCCTGCTCCATAGTTCTTAATGTCACCTAGTTCTAATCTGATCTTAACTTTCTTCTGATCTTTCATTCGCCAGGCCGACGCCTTCCTTTGCAAGTTTGTCTGCCGTCTCGTTGCCATCGAAGCCTTGGTTGCTGGGAACCCAGTAGATCCGCACTGACGTCGTTGTGCTAAGGATATCTAGTGCCTCCCTGCTTGCCAGTACATTTTTGGAACTGACCGCTGACGATTGCATGGATCTTATCGCCGCTTGACTATCTACGAACAAGTTAACCGCCTCGTGTTGGTGGTCTATGCTCTGCGCAAGCTCCGCCGCTTTCCCTATGGCGAATACTTCCGCCTGGAATATGCTGCAATGGCTTGGTAGCTTATACGACAGCCTCATTTCAGGGTCTGTGCAGTATGCCCGCTCCAACTCCTCCTTCCATCTTGGAGCCGTCGGTGTATATATTTAGGTGTTGAGCGTGGTTCTGACCTGTTTTCCAGTCATCATGAATATTGTTGTTTTTACATCCGGGCACGTTGTGGTTATCATGTAGTCAGATATACTGCTCATGTCTCGACCAATTGAACTGTGCCCGAATCCTTGTAGAGACATATTTCCTAATGCAACTAGGCGTTGTACCGCCTTTCCAGCAGTCAATTGCCCGTGGATATCTAGGGGATCGATTCCGATTATGGTTTTAAGTGCTTTTGTGGGGGTTGATCTCAACGCCCCGGTTATGCAGATCAGTGCCTGCCGCAGAGTTCTCTCCATAAGCTTGTTGTATGTTTTCTTTTTAATAACCTGCCACCACACTAAGACTCCATACAGCAGAGTCGGACACACCACCGATATATAGACCCAGTGCGGTGGGTGGTAAGGGTGCATCAGACCAAGGCAAGATTAGCAGAGTATTTGTTGATGGATATTCCTTGGCTCTACTGGTGCACCAAGTCGGCTCGCAGGTGAATATCAATTTGATAGACACCACCCTCTCCTCGAAAAGGGTCCTCCGCGTGGTACCTCCTGGAAACGTACTACGGTACGGCTAATGCGAGCGGCAATTCCCTGGGAATCCTCCATCCAATAATTCCTTTGACTCCACTTCCTTACCAAGACCTGGGTAAGTCTTCGGGCTCCCCTCAAGCCAGGCGTGTTACGCGACCGCTGGCTTACAGGTTCGCAGCTGAGGGGTTAATCCAGCTGTGTCTGAACGGAGCCTTCTCAGGGCCGGTCAACCCTGGGTCGTAATATGCCTTGCCGCGGCTTTGGGGTGAAGCCGCGGTCGACCTCCTTCAATGCCCCAAACCCCCTCTGGCCCGCCGCGCTTGCCTGGTCGAGCAAAGCGGACGATAATGCAGATGACCATGAATTCCCAAAGCCATGCTTCGGACGTGAGTCACATACCGCTCCTATGGAGGAAAGCCAAAGTGATATTCATACCAAAGCCGGGCAGGAGTGGTCACATCCTAGCTAAGGATTATAGACCAATCAGCCTAACATCCTTCATCCTGAAGACGATGGAAAGGCTAATTGACATACACATAAGAGACAAGGCGGAGGGAGATCACCTATCGGATGCGCAACACGCATACCGAAAAGGTCGATCGAGAAGGTGCGTTCAATAACGTGAACACCGAACCCATCCTGGGCTCCCTCAGCTCGATAGGTGTTGAGAGATGCACCAGAGAATGGATAGGTGCTATGCTCACGAGTAGGACGATAATGGCCAAACTGGGTGGCACTCACCTCACGCGAGTAGTGAAGAGGGCGGAGTTTTATCGCCGCTTCTCTGGCTAACCAACATGAACCACATATTGAAAGAACTCAATTGTGGTGGAGTACGGGCAGTAGCATACGCCGATGACGTAGTGCTACATTATGTCGGGTGCTCTGGACAGACTAAATAAATGGGCAAAATCCTGCGGACTTGGGATTAACCCTAATAAGACAGAACTAATGTTATTTATCCCAAGTTATAACATGCCCAAATTAGAGGGCATAGAGCTAAAACTTTCTCAGCAGGCGAAGTATTTGGGAGTTATACTGGACCCTAAGCTATCATGGAAACAAAACATCGAAGAGAGAGTCAGGAAGGCAAGCATTGCCTTCTACTCCTGTAGAAAGATGTTTGAAAAAACTGGGGACTACACCCAAAGACCATAATATGGCTCTACACAGCAGTAGTTAGACCTATATTAACATACGGGGCTCTAGTATGGTGGCCGGCACTTACTAGAGCCTATAACATCACCAAACTAAGGAGGATACAACTTTCCCCGCAGGAGCTACGGGGGCTATGACCTCGTGCCCGGCCGCCGCCCTGAACGTAATCTTGAACATTATGCCGATTGACCTATTTATGAGGGATGCGGCGGCGCAGAGTGCGGTGAGACTAAAAGCAAGCAATTGCTGGAGGGATCGCGGCATAGGACACCGCACTATTCTTGACGGGGTCACGTCGCTAATAGACAAAAACACGGACTACATGACAACCGAAATTAGATTCGGCTACGGCTATACGACCTCCTACCCGACAAGGGAGGAATGGACTAGAGGCAGAGTAACCGAACAAGATGAGGTATCGCTCTACACCGATGGCTCCAAGATGAGCTGTGGTGTGGGGGCTGGGATCTTCGCTGAGAGCTGGGGGATTGAATCGACTTTCAGTCTCCCAGCATCAGCGACGGTCTTTCAGGCTGAGGTACTCGCTGTATTGGAGGCAGCCAGACTATCCAATCAGCGAGGCCTTAGCAATACCAAAGTGAGGATTTACTCGGATAGCCAAGCGGCTATCAAAGCTCTAGCAGCGGTCAAGATAAACTCACAGTTAGTGTCAGAGTGTAAGGGAGCCTTAAACGAGCTTGCTGAATACGACGTTAGACTAACCTAGGTGCCAGGGCACAACGACATACCAGGAAATGAAAAGGCAGATGAGCTAGCCCGCAAGGGCTCAGCCGAGCCTAGCAACATTAAAAATACACTAATATCGCTGAAAGCGGTACAGTTTAAGATCCATGACTATTTCAAAGGTCAGGCCACCAAAGAATGGTCAGGGACGAGTCAAAACAGAAGATCGAGGCTATGTTGGCCGAACTTCGACAGCAAACGCACTGAAGAACTGTTACTACATAGTAAAAAGGATATCAGTAGGATCACAGCTGTCTCCACCGGTCATTGGGCGATAGGATTGCATGCAATGAAAATGGGGCTGCCCTATAACACAACCTGCAGAAGCTGCAAGGAACAAACAGAACAGGAGACACCAGAGCACCTGCTCTGTCACTGTCCAGCTTTGAACAACAGGAGAATGCGTCATTTCGGTGCCTTCCAGCTGGAATCGCTGAGAGAAGTTGGGAAGCGTAAGATTGCAGCTATCCTTGCTTTTCTCAACGATTCGGGTTGGTGCTGAGCATGACCCGCTACAATCAGTAAACCGAGGGTGTGGATCAAAACGGAGCTCAGCTCTAATTGGAGACTCGAAGAGAGCCTCACCACTTTAACCTACCATAGACCCAGTGCATTTGGGCGGGTGAGTCCCCATGTGCTGCTAAGCATCTTCTTGGATGCATATAGCGGTATGGTGGCCTTCTTTACCCTCTCTATTACATTGGATTTCCATGCCAGCTTGCTGTCTAGTACAATGCCGAGGTATTTGACTTGTGTTTTTGGGGTCAGCCTGGTTGTGTTAAATTTCGGGGGACCCAAAGCGGACCCTTGTATCTATTGGTGAAGAGAATGAGGTCCGTCTTGTCCGAGTTGATACTGGCTGCCGGAACTCGTATCTCCAGGCAGCGACTCGGTGATGGCTCGGGGCTAGATGACTGCGGCGGGACTCTGCTTCACCGGACCCTCCACGGGTTTAATTCCACACAAGTAAAGAAAATGTGCCGTGGCCAATGATTCCACCACTTTCTGCCTTCTGCCTTAACTTTAGCGGCCACTTTCACTCACGTTTTTCTTTTCCTTTCCAGATACTAAATGTATACTATTGCTGGCTCGTGTTCTTTCCTCCTACTGCTTTTTCCCTGCCTGCCAACGACTCCCTATATGGGCTCGGCACGTTGCCTGAGTTCCAACTTCTAGAAACCGTTCATTTCGGCGCTCAGGGCAACGGTCGAGTTCAAGGAAAATATCCCTTTCTCTTAAATTAGAGCTTGCCGAGATCTAGGGGCGCCACCGCTTCCCTTTCCTGGTCTGCTCTTGACTCCTCACCTCTAACCCTATCGCTCCTAATCCTATCGATATATCGATGTTCCTATAGCCCATTCCAAAAGAAATTCAACATATTTATATTAATAACCGGTTACTTGGCGTCTGAAAATATTTATTTAGAGACGGCTGATATTAATTGGCATTTATTTGTAAATCACATTTACAGTCGCACTTTATTGGAAATTTTATTTGTTTAAATTTTGGGTAAATAATTGGTAGGGGTTCTTGTTTATTTTCCCTGTGAAATTAAAGCTGTATTAAATTTGGTCAGCCGACCTGCATATTTTTGTGTCGTGGATTCGGTTTGGTTAAGTGCCAATTATGTTTTAAATATTTCCCTGGGTTGTCCCACGCAGCAGTCCGATGGGAAGGGGTGATGATGTCAGTGCCGACGTGGCCGGCTTCTCGGTCAGGGAGGGGAGCGGAGAACTTCTCTTTTGGTGGTGCGCAGACGTTTCGTTGCGCAGCTCGGGTTCTGAATAAGTTCAGTGTATGTTGGTAACTTTCTCCGTTACTGTCTGCCCTCAAGGCTAGCAACCAATATAAAAAATACAGCCTTCGCTGGAGTAAGTTCCTCGAGCTAGTGCTCTTTATTACAATTGAAATCAAACTGAAAACTAATTCTACTTTTCTGGGTTGCCCCACGCCGCAGTCCGAAGGGAAGGGGTGATGACGTCAGTGCCGACGGGGCTCGCTTCTCGGTCAGGGAAGGGAGCGGAGATCTTCTCTACTGGTGGTGCGCAGACGTTTTGTTGCGCAGCTCGGGATCTGAATAAGTTCAGTGTATGTTGGGAACTTTCTCCGTTACTGTCTGGCCTTATGGCTAGACAACCAATACAAAAAATACAGCCTTCGCTGGTGTAAGTTCCTCGAGCTAGTGCTCTTTATTACAATTGAAATCAAACTGAAAACTAATTTTACTTTACTCAAGCAAATCCCAGCAAAGTGCTGACACTCAATGGGAACCGGACACGGCCCCTAAAGGTGTTTACGCTGAATCTGCATATAAAAATACAAGGGTAACAACACCAGACTTATAACGACTTAAGTTAACTCATTAACGATGTTAACTTGTACAACCGTTTCGCAAAGCCAGAAATAGATACTTGGCTGGTCTGCCAAAACATTTTTTTGCAAATGGTTGCAAATGCCTGAAGTGAATTAAGAAATTTACTGATGATTGAATAAAACCCCGGTGGTTTAAAAAGCAAAACAAAATTACGACAGTTCGCTTTGAAGAGAATATACATTCTCGAGCGATTCTCCAATCTCGACAAGCCATTACAAGTTTTGTATGTATGTTTATCGCTTCATTCGGCGCGAAAAGTAGAGGTTCTATGCAAGGAGCGACTTTCTAATTCAGAAATCGCCGCAGCTGAACGTTTCTCATTTCCACGACTCAAAGAAGATACTTCGAGCTCGAATTTTTCTGCTTGAGCCAGTACCGGTCAGTTCTAGCATCCAGTTGCGTGAATATGAATATGAATAATATGAATCTCTTCCTGAATCCTTCTAGGCCCTCCAATATAATAAACGGCGGTTGGTCTTTTTTCCATCGAACTATAATTTTAAACGTCTCCTCGTTAATTTTACGCACCTCTGCACGGCGGTAAACAGTAGATGGTACGTCTGATCCGCTCAAAGTTCTGAATACTAAGAGTCAAGAATTTGGTTAAGTCCGTTATTTTCTCATGCTAGGTCTGCGTGATTGACAAAAGAAAGCTACTAACAAAAGCTACCTATAGAACGAACGTCCCTTTTGCGTCTTTTTTCATATACAGGCAAGGAATATGCCGGACCTTTCGATATTAAGAACTACACTGGACGAGCCAGTCTCCAACCAAGGGGTATGTGTTGGTGTTTATGGGTTTCTTCACGAAGGCGATCCATTTATAGCCTACGTCTGACTTTACAACAGAGAAATTTCTCACAGCCTTTGCACGTTTTGTGTCCCGAAGTGACGATTACTTACAGCCACCAGGAGCATCTGTGTCACTTTATTTCTCCGAGAGCTCCCAATATGGGAGGATTGTGGGAAGCTGGAGTCAAAAGCATCAAAACATTGTTTTACAAATCAAATCAGACACTCGTAAATACATTCCAAGAGCTTTCCACCCTTTTGGCCAATATCGATGCCTGTCTGAACTCGCGGCCAATCGCTCCGATGTCCGAGGACCCGACAGATCTGCTAAGACTCACAAAGTTGAGCCCAGCACTTTAAGGCTCTACATAAGCAATTTCGGCTAGGATAGAAGAACGAGTACCTTAAGGAGCTCAACGAACGCAAAAAGTGGCAAACCTCCATAGCCAACATCGTCGTGGGCGATATGGTAGTCATGAAAGACGACAATCTGCCATCCAATAAGTGGCAGCTCGGCAGGATCGATCCCGGTCGCGTCGCGAAGGCCGTACTGCTTCCAGGTGGATCCTCCGAACGACTGCAATAGCCGTTCGCATCCCCTGCTCCATAGTTCTTAATGTCACCGAGTTCTAATCTGACCTTAACTCTCTTCTTATCCTACCCTGTCAATCAGATCATACGCAATGTCCCCACGTCCACGCAGTGTCATCGATTCCGCACCTTCGCCTTCGACCGTTGCTCCTTGAAACGCTGCGACCACCTCGCATAGCGCTGCCGAAATGCCGACGGTTCAGCATTATCGTCCTTTCGACCGCTTTGGTGCAGATTGACACTGGGACGCGAGTCTTGGATACCGCTGCTTCGTTGCACACCCACGAGCAGAAACGATGCTTCGCTAGCTACGTGTTTTCGCCTGCCGAGGACCAACGTGGGTGGCGACAGATCTGTTCGGCCACCGTACGTTCCAAGATCAACACCTACATCCGGCATGACGTCATCTTCAAGATTGAGCCTCACCTGAGCATCCACTCTCCAACTAGGGAGCAGGACATCACACTAACGGATAAGCGACTCTGTTTCCCTGCGACGATCTCCGTAGTCTTGGGTGCGAATGTGTACCCTCAGGTGATGCAGCCGGGCTTCTTGAAGGTTCAGGATGGAATACCTGTGGCTCAAAGCACCGTATTTGGATGGGTCCTCTCCAGAGCAAGTCATCTACCCTGAGAGGGACAAGACTATTTTGCATCCCGAGTGATTGCAAGGGGTGCGAAATGTTCAGGATAGGAGCTACTATACCATCGCTGCTCTAAGAGCTTTCCAAAGAACACGCCTTTGTTAAGGGGCTCTGTTCTACTCTGTAAGCTAGATTATTTTTTTTCGAAAGCGCTGGGGAACTTTTACTTTTCGTGTCCGGATCCTTTTTTGGCCAGGAAGCCACCCCTACGAACACACCATTTCCTAGTAAAAATCCGGATTAATTCCATTTTTATACCATGTACCGTAGGTATATTAATTTTGTGCAAATGTATGTAACAGGCAGAAGGAAGCATTTCCGACCCCATAAAGTATATATATTCTTGATCAGCATCAACAGCCAAGTCGATATAGCCATGTCTGTCTGTCCGTCTGTCCGTCTGTATGAACGCCTAGATCTCAGCAACTATAAGAGCTAGAGCCACCAAATTCGGTATGTAGGTCGGAATGTTTTGCACGCAGATCAAGTTTGTTTCAGATTTAAAAATTTCCCTTCCACTCCCCCGCAAATCAATAAAAACGTTTTACAGCCACAAATATTACCATAGATCTTTCTTTTTGTGCATAGGCATGCATATGTATAACATGTATCAATACCGAAAATCTGGTAAAGATCGGGTGAAAAACACCCTTATCAGTGTGTTATCTATTTGGCAGCTAGCAACAGGTGCATCCCAAAAAACAACAACAAAACTGATGAGCGCAAGAAACTACTCCCGTGCGCAAAAAAGAGAGAGGGGTTATCTCTTTCTCTGTCTTACACACGCAAGTGCATGAGATGGTGGTGGTTTTGCAAAGAGCGAGTTTGTTTACATTTCTCTAATAGGCAAAAGTCGCGATCAGCTGATCAGCTGTGGTGTTCCCTGGTTACCGATTTTATTTATAATCGGGAGCTAATTCGAGCGGCGATATATTTTGGTACATGGTATATAACAGTCGTTCACGAACGACTGTAGCTTTCTTACTTGTTTTTTTTTATTTGTATCTTATATATAAAATTCTGCTGTCACACTCTTTGTACCAAAACTCCTCCGAAACTACTTGACCGATTTGGATGAAATTTTGAGGGGATATTCTGTAGGCCAGAGAATCGGCTAACATCTATTTTTCGTACCCCTAACCAATAAGGGTAGTACGCAATACAGCTTTAGTCGCTGCCTGCTGACTGTAAGATTTGAAATTTTTAATCTATGGATGTGGTAGCCATGAAATTTACGTCAAGTTTTGTATTTTGAAATACCCAAATAATATTTATGTGGCAGTGCTGTGGCAATTCGGTATTATTTTTTTGGTTTTTGGAAAGGAAGAGGTTTCTGTGGCCGACCTGTGAGTTTCTTTTGGAAAGTAGATTCATGATTTAAAGTGATTCAATTAGTTATATTTACAGTGCTGTGGCAATTCGGTATTATTTTTTTGGTTTTTGAAAAGGAAGAGGTTTCTGGAAGAGGTTTCTGTGGCCGACCTGTGAGTTTCTTTTGAAAAGTAGATTCATGATTTAATTTAATTAGTTATATTTACAGTGCTGCTGTGGCAATTCGGTATTATTTTTTTGGTCTTTGGAAAGAAAGAGGTTTCTGGAAGAGGTTTCTGTGGCCGACCTGTGAGTTTCTTTTGAAAAGTAGATTCATGATTTAATTTAATTAGTTATATTTACAGTGCTGCTGTGGCAATTCGGTATTATTTTTTTGGTCTTTGGAAAGGAACAGGTTTCTGGAAGAGGTTTCTGTGGCCGACCTGTGAGTTTCTTTTGAAAAGTAGATTCATGATTTAAAGTGATTCAATTAGTTATATTTACAGTGCTGTGGCAATTCGGTATTATTTTTTTTGGTTTTTGGAAAGGAAGAGGTTTCTGTGGCCGACCTGTGAGTTTCTTTTGAAAAGGAGGTTCATGATTTAAAGTGATTCAATTAGTTATATTTACAGTGCTGTGGCAATAAACCCCGCAAGCAAGGCTTACCAGTTGATGCATGTCCAAATTTATTCCAATCGAACGCGTTGGGGCGGGTGTTTACAGTCAATCCAAGGCAGACTGAGTGCTTTTACCTTCGATTGTTGTTGGTTAATGTTACTGGCCCGTTATCGTTCCAAGATATACGTACAGTGGATGGACAACAGTATACAACGTATAAAGATGCATGTCTTGCACTCGGCTTGCTGGAAAACGACAATTAATGGGAATGTATGCTTGCTGAAACAGCACTGAACTGTACAGTAAAACAAATTCGTCTACTCTTCGCTATAGTGTTGACTACATGTTCCCCATCCAGAGCAGAGGTATTGTGGGATAATCACAAAGATTCAATGACTGATGATATATTACATCAACATCGTACACGGTGCAACGATGCACAGTGGCGCATTAGATAGTTTTGGGTTTCAAAAATCATAACTCTTGAACCAGTTGAGATATTTTCATAATTTTTTTTTTAAATGAAAGGTAGTTTTAGTACCTTTCGATTGAGTGCTCATACTATATGGTGTGATAAATAGTAGATTTTATAATCGAAAATTAATCATTTTTTAGGCCGTTTTCTCAATTTTTATCCAATTTTGAACAACACTTTTCGTTTGTTTTCGCTGAAAATGCTAACATGGTGCATATTTAATATTTTAAAAACAAAAAAAAAAATACATTTTAAAGAAAAAAAAATTTTTTTTTTTGTTGACCAATTTTCAATCATTTATCCACTTTTTGTTCAAAATAATCATTCAAATTTACATTATTTAATATTGTTGAAGAATAATTAAACATTATACATTCATTTCAAATCATTAAGTGTCCTTACAAAGTCAGGAATTGAAAAACAAGCCGCCAATACAGGAAAAAATGTATGCCCGCCATACAATTTCGTACTGCGCAGCGACTCTGCTTGTAGCAGAATTTGTATGAAACCGCGCGTTTTTTACGCTGAGTTGAAAGTATCTTTTGCTTGGGAAATCCGGGGTGGGACGTCGGGGGACACGATTTTTTTTGAATATGATAAAGAACATATTCAAGAACAACACCTCATACGCCAAACACAAAATGCACCAAAATGCAATTTTTGACATTCCATCAAAGTTGAAAAATAGGTGAAAAATTAGTACTTCGGTAAAACAGGTATGCCAGCACATGCAATAAACATTATAATTTTATTCTACCTTAGTTTAACCGAGATTCGATGACCCTTTCGATAGAGACCATAACCATGCCGGTCGATTACATATTTTAGCTAAAAATCCACATTAAAGTCAGAATTTTTCTAAAAAGCGACAAGCTTTTTTTGCAACCCAAAAGATGTTCAACTTTGAACAGGTGTAACTTTTAAAATACTGAACCGATTTGAAAAATTTTTTGGATTCAGCCCTTTTGAACTATTACCTGTCGAATGCTATAACAAATTGTCCGATCCGTTGTCATCAAAAAGTTGATTTTTGCAACCTATCTGTATCTTTTGCGCCATTGTGCGATGTAACGATAACATTCAGTGACGCTATATACAATGAAGCATTGATTGCTATTGAGGATCTTTGCACATTTCATTTTCGTGAAGAGCGCTCCACGCCTCTCACCCATATACCACATCCTTACATACTTGCAATAATAGTTGTTTTCATACTAGACAGAGATAAAAATGGTTTTTGTTTATGCAGCATGCATTGAATCACGGATAGGTGGGACGAAGTTCACCGGGTCAGCTAGAATATTTCGAAGCAGAAGAGACGAAAGAACAGAGGAACAGATCCAGCGTGCGTCTTGCATTCCGGTATGAGCCCGATATTGAATATTATTTTCATTCAAAAGTTATAATTGGTGCTATGGACAAGGAATGACCGCATTGTCATGCTCTAAAATTCACAAATGAATGGGAAGGTGCAACTACCTGATATTGAAGCTAGAATTTAATTGAATTGAATTATCTGCGTATTATTATCACTCTAGAACTATATAAAACAACAATAAGGGGCGAGACAAAGTTCGCCTGGGCCGCTAGTTTATTTATAAAATTGTATACTTCATTTAATAATTTTTCACATTTTATGTCAGAATAACTTCTTTCAATAGCCCAATAGCAATAGTGCCGGCTGTAAATATGTGAAGTAAAGTATATTAAAGTCTAATTGAAAATTTCAATGTTTTGCACAAATTTACATACATATAATTTTAAAAAGAAAGCAAATTCCGCATAAGTATGATATTTCCATTTACACCGCCTAGGTTGAAGGGGGATACAGGGTCAAGATCAATTCTGCAAATAAATTTCTTAATTTAACAGAATTATCTTCACATATGTTATCATAAAATTTAACTATTACGCAACTTCAACTAATACGCAAATCTTTTCTAAATACATCAACAGTCAACACTAAATACAAAGAGAATTAAAAGATTTAGAGAAAGATTTCACGAAAAAAATGTTTAATTGAGGAAAATTACCCTGACACCATTTCCAAGAAGCCTCGAAATTTCTATGAATCTGGCCTAGGTACTAAAGATGGGCATGGACTGTCATTTTTCGGCACGACCCAGCACGACACGAAAGTTAAATTTTTCAACACGCATGCTCAAAAATTTTCCAAACACGACAAGGCCCGATGAGAGGGGGTCAAGCTGCTGTAATTGCACCCGTGCTTTGCGTGCGAGAAAAATTTGAATTTTCAAATAGAAATGAAACGCTGAAGGTGAACGTTCGTTAAGCCTACTCTCTCGAGTGTACAAAATCGGTTGACAAGCCTTGGGACACTAGCATTGGAGTATAGGCTGGCTCGCAACATCAATTTTGACTCAATCATTTCCATTTTCGCTGAACGAAAAGGTCGCAAAGTTTTCTTCGACTGATTAGATTCCTGGCTGTTCATTAAGATGTAGTAAATTTTGCCAAATCGACATACAAATGTAAACGTTTGATAGGCATTTAAAAATACCAAATGTATGTGGGGTTTTTATTTAATATACAGTTTTAAGTAATATCCAATTCACATTAGCCTATTCGACGACACTGACATTATTCCTCCGAACACACGTCCAAAATTCAACCTCAACAAAGCCAACTGGCCCCTCTTTAAAGAGATAACAGAGACACTCTCATCCAATAGACCACCAAGCAATAACACTAACAAAGAAGCTGCCAATATCACAAAGATCTTAATGGGGCCAACCAAGTAATCCCAAAATACCAACAGCAACGAAAAACCAAACTTGTCCAGCATGGATTAAATTAAATAGCGATATCAACTCAACAAACATTAGAAACTACAAAAAAGCCAATGCCAAACTAAAAAGGGAAATAAATATTAGAAAAAGAATATCTATGCAAAACTTTTCGAGTGAAATACACCCAAATACACCAATTAGTAAAATATGGTCGAACATTAACCGCTTCTGCGGCCTAAAATCACGACATGATATTCACTGGCTCTCTAAACTAAATGATCAAACTACTAACATACAAAATAGGAATGATATAGCTAACACGCTCTGCTCTCACTGGTCAGAAGCAGCGCTAGACACCAACTTCCCGGCAATATTCAGACAACACAAATCCATCTCGCGACCACTTAACACCCTCATACCCTCGCCCCTAGCATTGAATATAGAAAAGGACATCACCATGGTCGAACTCCTATCCGCTCTCAATCAATTAAAAGGTAAAACCCCCGCGCGAGATCACATAACCTACCCAATGCTAAAGAACCTCCCTCTCAACCTTCTGCAAAGGCTCCTTAACTTATTCAATAACATCCTCAACACACAAATTCCCCAGAAATTCAAAGTTTGCTGCATCATACCCATTCTGAAACCAAATATGAATAAAACATCAATAAACGCCTTTCGCCCCATCTCTCTCAATCCCTGCATTGCAAAAATACTTGACAAAATCATAGCAAGACGGCTATGGTGGATTGCCACAAACGGCAACCTTCTAAATAGCCGCCAAATGGGCTTCAGAAAAGGGAAATCAGTGTATGACTGTCTAGCCGTATTAGACTACCATACCACGTCGTCCATTTCAACTAAAAGTCACGCCTCTATTATATCGCTAGACTTTGCCAAGGCATTTGACAGAGTCGGTATCCATAGCATTATCGACGAACTTATCGAATGGGAAATAGGACCGAGAATAATCAAATATATCTCTAACTTCCTAACAAACCGAAAAATTACTGTGTTAGCCAATAATGTATACTCCTCCCAGTAGCCGCTTAACAATGATTTTATTCGCTACAGCCTTTAACAAATTAAACAAACTTATTGACAAACACAAAAACTGTCAGTTCACAGCATATGCTGACGACTACACAATCATCTAAATAAAAAATTAAATAAAAAACAACACTTAACACCACTTAACATAGACCCATAACTTTCCAATCCAACACATACACCCTACAAAACGTAGACTCACTAAAAACTCTCGGTATTACAATTGACAATAAATACAGATGGAACAAATACATCGACAATCTTACACTCCAACTTTAAATAGACTTAATATAATCAAATGACTATCCAGTAACAAATTCAGATGCAATGTAAATACAATACTTTATGTAGTAAAAGCAATAATAATGTCAAAAATTGACTTCGGGCTCCACCTCTATGGTACAGCGCCCAAATCAGCCCTCAACAAATTAAAAACAATGTACCACTCAGCTATTAGACTCGCTCTTTGCGCTTTTCGTACAAACCCAATAAACAACCTGCTACACGAAGCAAACATTCTACCAATAGAATATAGAACAGCTCATGCCATCAAAAAAAACTTCAAATTAATCATGAATTCAAAACAATCTCCCATAGGAACTATCTACAACAAAATTATTAAAGCTAAAAGATCTCCAAAAATCAAATCTTCGCTCCATAACACAATTTACTTATGCAAACAACTCCAAATCCAAATTTTCCCTATAACAACAACAAAACAAAATACCCCGCATTGGGTAATCAACGACAGGTCGTTTAACACCTCACTGCACTATACTAACAAAACAAACACTGCACCAATAATATATCAACATAAATTTAGAGAATATAAAAACATAATGAAAGATCGCATATTCTTATACACTGATGGATCAAAATCATCTGACATCTTACAGTGTAACAACTGAAAAAGATATAATCTCCTACCAAATACTACCAGAATACACCTCAGTATTCACAACAGAACTAGCTGCGATATTGGCAGCATGTAACCATGACAGTAAAAAAAGAGGAAAACACATAGTGTGCACAGACTCTCTTTCTTCATTGAAAGCAATACAAAACTACCATAACCATTATACAAACTCAATTAGAAAAATTATAAATAAATATAAAACCGATAAACTAATACTGCTTTGGGTCCCAGGACACTGCGGTTTACTAGGAAATGAGTTAGCAGACAATACAGCAAAGAACACCCATAATTTTCCTTTAATCTTCGAAAACAACTACAATACATCTGATATAAACAACTTCATAAAGCAAAGCACCCAATAATACTTTAAACTAATACTTAACAACGCATACCAATACTACAAAGCAATCTGCCATGACAAAGCTACAAAATCAACAATAAAAAATACATCACGAATCGACTTTTTGAAATTCACAAGACTAAGACTAGGACATACAAACCTAACCCATAGCCATCTCCTTTCTAATCCCAAAATCGTAACACCACTTTGTACAAAGTGCAATTCAACACTCTCCATTACACACATACTCATCGATTGCCCACTATATAATACAGAAAGATCCTTATATCTGCAAAAAAAATTTAAAAGAAATAACATCATTCCAAAACATAGATAAAACAATAGAGTTCCTCAAAAAAAAAAAAAAAAGAATATTTAGTATTAAATTACCACATGTTTATATGTAAATTTGAATATATAATAAGTTTACCCCATACATTTCAAAAAACAAGCTTAAGGCCATAGCTGCTATTGCTTAATAAAAAAAGTTAGACTTAATTTAAATTAAGTACCAACTCGTAAATAAAAAATAAATAAAAAAAGTAAAGTATTTAATGTTTGAAAATCGTCTCTTCGCGTCGTGGCAAATGTATGTACGCCTTCCTTCTTCTAACGTCGAATACTACTCCAACCGTCTTCTCTCGGCTCTCTTCACAAACTGCGCAAACTCGTCTACGTAATCGTTGTCATTCTGCCGATCGCCGTTCTTGAGTAATAAGAGAGTCCTCTCTTATATCGTCGTTATCTTCTTTGAATCGTTGTGGTCGTCGTCTTCAACTCCTCGTTGCTTCGTATTTTGTCTGTTCGTTCTCGTTGTCCAGGGCGTCGTCAATGTATAAGAATACTTGGAAATATAGGAATATTTCTCCCACATTCGGCCATTCTGATTAAACATTCGCTTCGAATGTTTTTCGTCGTTTTCATTGCTTGGTTGTCTTCTTCACAGATTTACTCTTTGCATCGTTTTCGTCTTTTCTCGGAACAGGGCTCTGCCGATCGTCGTTATTCTCTTTGCCCTCGTCTTTGCATCGTTTTTCGTTTTTGTTTTTCGGCACAGGGCTCTGCCAGTCGTCGTTATTCTCTTTGCCCTCGTCTTTACATCGTTTTCGTCTTTTACTCGTCGTCGTCTTTATTCGTTATTTAAATTCTCGTTTTCGCTGTATTTTCTTGTCGTTTCGCTTATGTTCTCATCGCCTTTTTACGGAGTTCCGTTGTCGTTTCAATCGTTTGGTTGATATTCTTCTTCAGATTTGTCTGTCTTCGTCGTTCTCGCTCTCTTCGTCTGATTCGTCATTTTGTCCGTTTTCGTCGTAGGCGAGAAGGTTGCTGTTTTGCAAATTCCGAAATATGTGTCCTAGTGCGTTCTCTATATCATGATTTATTCCCAGAATTACACATATTGATGGCCGTCAGCCAATGGGCGGACAGGGGAACAACGGGTGAGAAATCACCTGCCGTAACTGTCTTCACCACTGGAAGTGCGACTATACTCTCCCCGTGAGGGCGGCTGGAAGCAGGTCCCAGTACGGTCATGTCTCTGCTGAGGATGCTGACGAATGGTAGTCGGGCGGGGAGAAGAAAACTCCTGCCCAAAAAATTGCCCTAATCCAAGGTGGAACAGCATATGCCGAGGGATGCGTGTCCGGGGGGTGCTTGGACATTAGTATGCGGACTCTGGTGGACCGGCCAAACCATCAGTTTAAACTAGGCTTACCACGGTATGCGGGCTCTACCGTGGCGGACCATCCCCATCCCAGCATACTCGTAGGAATCAAAATGAATGAACCTTTAAATAACAAAAAAACCGTAGGTGACCGCCAGAACTCAAAGGCGGCAGGGGTAACCCCCCTCACTAAGAGGGGCCGGTGTCACTGGGAAGGGCGAGCCAATGGGCCCACCGAGCGGCGTGATCGGGGGCAAGTCCCTCGACGTGACCGCTGGGGGCTCCAGAGGCAAACCTAACCCAGGAGGCACGGCCCAGCAGCAGCAAAGGAAAAAGAAGACGCTGTATAATGAGCGGAGAAGAGCGGCCTTCATCCTTACGCGAGCAAACCCAGCCATGGAGGCGGACCCGGAACAAGCGCGTCTCATCAAATGGGCGAAAGGCGTACTGCCAGATTTCCAGCATGTCTTGGCGGGAAAGGCGGTTGCTCCCAACGCCCAGCAAGCCACCCAGTCGCGGGCAGGAGCACCACCAAACGGCAGCGGTCTACGGAGGTTCAACCTCCGCAGCCGAAGCGTTCCAGAGTGCAGCCTCAGCGGTCCTTCGCCGAGGTTACCAAGGGTAAGATCTTGATTGGAGTGGTGGACGAGTGCTCCAGTGACGGACACATCCCGAGGGACCAGTGGCGGTGGATCGTTGGTGAGCTGTTGGCGTCGGGTGGGGCACTGCCCCGTTGTGAGGATGCCGGCTGGCATCAAGGAGGCGTGAAGGTGATCGCGTGCGAAGATGAGGCGTCGGTCACCTACTACAAGAGAGCGATCGTGGGATTGGGAGAAGTATTCCCAGGCTGGCGAAAATCCTCCATCTAAACCCTCCAAGAGGGCGCCGGCTGGGCAATGGGCACTGTATTATCCCGGACAACGGGTAATGCACTGCTGCTTGCTCCGTCCGCGGTAATACAGTGTCTAGCTAAGGCAACGGTTCAATTCCTTCCGCTGGAAAAGCCGGAGGAAATGAATCATTTGCCATGGGTGGAGGTGCCTGGCGGCTAGGCATAAAACGCAGCCTGGCGGTTAGGCATAAAACGCAAGTGGGTGGTTCCCCGGAAAACTAACTAAACTTTTTAACTCGGGCTGGGATATCAGCCCAAACGTCGGTGGAAGGCGTGACTGCTACCACCGGCGGGCACGGGGGGGAGCAATCCCCTCTGCGTGTCGCCAGCGGTCACACCTCTAGCATGACGGGAGCAGGTCGTGCCAGTTGTACTACTACTGCCAAAAAACAAACTCAGAGCAAACTATGCCGCTCAGGGGCCGCCGTCGATACAGAGCGCGCAGCTCACACTGGAGGAGGAGGAGATCCTACTCCGCTCTCCAGAACCAGGCACCAGCTCCCCGCGCAGGGACGGGCCGAAACGGTCTAGCGAGGGGAGGAAGGCGAAGGCGCAGTATAAGGCTGCACTCGGAATCGGAAGCCGGCTTCGGGCCAAAGCTGACTTCTCCCAAGAGGAGAAGGCAAAGCTAGCCTGGGCCGAGCAGAAGATTGAAGAGGGCAGGTTATAATACGCCACTAAGGACGCTCCGGCGAGCAAGCGGCAACGCGGGCCCAAGCAGGTAGGCCCTCCACCTAAGGCGAAGAAGCCTCAGAGGGCACAGAGAGTCAGTGAGGTGACCAAACGACATCTGATCGTGGCACTCATCGACCGGAACGACGAAAACGGAAATATGTCCGAAGAACGTTGGAAGACGGTGCGCACGAGGCTCGTCGAAGCGCTGTTTGCACGGATGGAGGATGACTCCCTTGGTCCCATACCCACTTTTGATGGTGCAGGGTGGCTAAAATGGGGTCAAAATCCTGAAGTGCATGGGCGATCCGACTCGGAAGTGGCTGACGCAAACGGTTAGCCAGACGAAGGCGTTGTGGGAGGGGGCCAAACTGGAGGTGGTGGACAGGGAGCTAATCCCATCCATACCGAAGGCGAAGGAACTCTTCCCCATCGTCATCCAAGGTGACCGGGCGCTGAAGCTGCTACAGCGTCAAAACCCCGACATTCCAACCACAGATTGGAAGGTGCTGCACATTGCGACCCCGACACCCAAAGAAGGGGGCCAGTGCGCATTCGTTCAAATCAACAAAGCGGCGGAGGACATCCTGTACCCCAGATACGGGAAGATTGCGTGGGGCATGGGTAGTGTCTACCTGCGCCTCAAAAAGCGCCACCCGGGGGACAAGGACGCGCATACCCTGAAGGACCTAGGTCTGGAAACCATCGTGGACGCCGCCCAGGGACTGTCGCGGGACGAGCCATGGATTGCCTCGGGCAATGCTGTCGCCGGACTAAAGTTCTCAAATTATAACTTGTTCTCTCCACCATCGTTAAGCAGAAACAGAACCGCCGTACGTGTACGGAAGGGTCAGCATGCTAACCTTATGTCTCATTACAGCACGGATGATCTGACTGTTGTGATGCTGGAGAGCGAGAAGAAGCGCCTTATGGTAGCTTCCTGCTACATGGCACACGACAGAACGGCCCCACCGCAGGAACTCAGGAGCATGGTGAAAGCCAGCCCGAACGACCAGCAACTGATCGTGGGTACAGTCGCCAACGCACATCACTGCGTGTGGGGGAGCCCCGACATCAACGACAGAGGTGAGTCACTCTTAGACTTTTTAATATCTACTAACTTATGCATAGAAAACGTAAGAGAAGAGCATACCTTCGTAGGTCCCACCTCCTCGAACGTGCTAGACTTAACACTCACAAAGGGACAATGTACAATGGTATCAGAATGGAGAGTCCTTGAGAGACCATCCTTCTCAGATCATAAGTACATACAATTCCAACACGATTTCGACCACTCTCCCAAACTAACCGTCTTTAGGAACCCCCGGAACACTAACTGGGGAAAGTTTAGGAAGACAATCTCAACACGACTCGCGACTGGCCCGGGCCTAGTAAAATCCGCTGAAGATATAGAAAAGTCCCTAGAGACCCTCTCCAAGGAACTACTAGATGCGCAACGCGCAGCATGCCCAACTTCTAGAGCTAGAAAGAGGACCAGGCCACCCTGGTGGAACAGTAATCTTTCGCTCCTACGCAATAACCTCAGAGAATTCTTCAAAATCGCCAAAGAGGCGAAAGAGGATGTGATTGATGAGGAATACAAAACCCTACTTAGGGACTACAAGAAGGAAATACGTAGGGCACAAAGAAGCTCGTGGAGAAACGTCTGCTCCAATATCGAGACGGCCCCAGAAACGGCTAGACTCCGGTAGTTGCTATCGAAGCAACCCACCATACAGAGTCAGCTCAAACGCGACGACGGACAGTGGACTGAGGGCAGCGAGGAGGCCCTAACAGCACTAATGCATGCACACTTCCCAGGATGCACTAAGATATCCGATGCCAACAAGAACCAGGATCTCGCACTTGGAGAAGAGAGTCTCCCAACAGATCTAATATCCTCTAGAAGAATCCAATAGGCTATAGATTCCTTCGCGGGAATAAAAGCACCAGGACTAGATGGAATATTCCCAGCCATGCTACAGGTGACCAAAGAAGTGATCACCCCATGGCTACACGCTATATTCACAGCTTGCCTAAGCACGGGCTATATCCCTATCCAATGGAGGACCTCTAGGATTGTCTTCCTGCCAAAAGCAGGCAAGTGCAGCCATGTGAGCCCCAAGGATTACAGGCCGATTAGCCTCACCTCATTCTTACTTAAGACGCTAGAAAAGCTGCTGGACATATACATCAGAAACGATGTAGGACGACTGCTGTCATCCAACCAGCACGCTTACACGAGAGGGAAAACAGTGGAGACGGCACTACACTCGTTAGTAGCCACCATTGAGAGGGCCCTGCATAACAAAGAACTCGCTCTAGGAGTGTTTGTGGATATATCCGGAGCATTTAACAACGTGACCACAGACGCTATAATGGACCGCCTAGAAGCGGCCAACCCCCCCGCCATCAGCTTGTGGATAAGAAATCTACTAAGCTGTAGGCGGTTACAATCCGATTGGGGCACTGCCTCCACGGTGAAAGGAGTACACAGGTGCACGCCGCTAGGCGGGGTCCTGTCGCCTCTTCTGTGGAATCTGGTGGTAGACGACCTGATCAAGAGATTCGAGAGGAAGGCCCCAAAGATAACAGCCTATGCTGACGACATAAGCATAATTATCATCGACCCTCAGCTCGATTAAAGAACCAACACTCAGGGAGATATGTGAGTGGGCGAAGAAGGTAGGACTCAGTATCAACGCGGACAAGTCGGACCTCATTCTCTTCACCAAGGGATACAAGGTGCCGCTATGGGCCCCCCCAAAAATTAACTCAACCAGGCTAACCCCGAAGACACAAGTCAAGTACCTCGGAATTGAATTAGACAGCAAGCTGGCATGGAAGCCCAATGTATTAGAGAGGATAAAGAAGGCCACCATAGCGCTTTATGCATCCAAGAAGATGCTTAGAAGCACATGGGGCCTCTCACCCGCTCTAATGCACTGGATTTACATCTCGGTGGTGCGTCCAACTCTGATGTATGGAGTCTTAGTGTGGTGGCAGGCCATGGAAAAGAAGACGTATAACAAGCTCATGGAAAGGACTCAGCGGCAGGCACTGCTCTGCATAACAGGGGCGCTGAGATTAACCCCCACAAAAGCACTCGAAGCTATAATTGGAGTTGATCCCCTAGACATCCACGCGCAAGTGATTGCAGGAAAGGCGGCACAACGCCTAGTTGCATCAGGAAATATGTCTCTACAAGGATTCGGGCACAGTTCAATTGGTCGAGACATGAGCAGTATATCTGACTACATGATAACCACAACGTGCCCGGATGTAAAAACAACAATATTAATGGGACCAGACGACTGGAAAACAGATCAGGACCATGCTCAACACCTCAACATATACACCGACGGCTCCAAGATGGAAGGAGGAGTTGGAGCGGGCATATACTGCACAGACCCTGAAATGAGGCTATCGTATAAGCCAATGCAGAATTTTCCAGGCGGAAGTATTCGCCATAGGGAAAGCGGCAGAGCTTGCGCAGAGCACAGATCGCCCACATGAAGCGGTCAACTTGTTCGTAGACAGTCAAGCGGCGATAAGATCCATGCACTAGAGGCACTTGATATCCTCAGCACGAGGAGTAATTCCACAATCTGCAAAACATCAAAAATCATGTGCAAAGAGCGCAACGCAAAACTTAGTCACTACGTGCTGCATCTTCCAAGGAAAGATTTCAGACTGTTAGTGGGAATTCTCCCAGGTCACTGCCTAGCTGCGGCACATGCAGTCAAGCTGGGCATTACCGACAACGCCAAATGCCGGAAATGTGATGAATCCGAGGCAACCGAAACCTTGGAGCATCTCATTTGTAAATGTCCGGCCCTAACAAAGGCAAGAGTAAAATACCTAGGCGCTCCGGTTCTGGCATCGCTAGAAGATGCCTCCAGGAAGAAGCCAGGCGAACTACTTGCCTTCGCGAAAAACACTTCGATCCTTAAAGATTTTGAAAACAGCGTGAATACTCTCTAGGTCCACTCAGAAAAATTTTCGGACAGCTAAGGGCCATATTGGCCTATGCGTGGCCCCGTGAGGGCCTTCCGACCTAACCTAACCTATTCCCAGGCGCGAAGCTCGCGGCTGTCGACTGGGACAAGATCCCCAGCAAGCCAAGAGCCAGGGCGTGGCTTACGCACAAGCCGGCAGAGCCTGAGAAAATTCTCAAGCTTCTGCAGCTGAGCAACCCCGTCCTCCCCTCCTTTGATTGGCGAGTTGCCAAGGTTGAGGAGGCCGTTGGTCCGAGGAGCCAGGTTGTCCTGACTCTCAATAAAGGGACAGTCGAGGCGCTGAAGAAAAACGGGGGGCACTCAGGTACGGCTCCGAGTGCGTAGCCGTCCGCATATACAAGGCAGACGCAAAGCCGGGCCTGAAAGAGGAAGACCCCGATATAGAGGGACCTCGCATCGAGGAGGCGCCCGAAGGCTTGTCCGACGAGGAGGACATCCTGGAGGGGTACGTCTCCGAGAAGAGCGAGCTCGCGAGGGGCTTGCTCGGCGTCGGGATGTCCGAGGAGGAGGACGGGTTAGACGAGCCGACGTCGGACGCCGACATCACTGTGGTGGAGGTCAAGATCAAGCAGCAGAATGTCGTTGACGTCCACCTGGCGGAAGGTGGTATCGACGCTGTCCTCATCCAGGAGCCCTGGGTCTGGGGCGACAGAATCCTAGGGCTGAGGACAGCCGACTATAGGCTGTACGCAGCCGAAACAACAGGTAAATCGCCAGCCTGCATACTCGCTAGGAAAGACTTAACTCTTTTCATGTTTCCCAATTTCAGCAATGAAGACATTATAGCCGCATGTCTAGAGGGATCAAACGGTTCCCTCCGGATATGTTCTGCATACCTGGGGCACGATCAGGACCCCATCCCCCCAACCCTGAAGCATGTAACCGAGGACAGTAGAAGACTGGGCCTGGGTCTCATCATCGGGTGCGACGCGAACGCCCACCACCATCAGTGGGGCAGCACCAACACCAATGACAGGGGTGAGTCTCTTTTTGATTTTATCCTTGCATCCAACTTGCTGGTGGGAAACTCAGGTAATGAACCCACCTTTTTAATTAAAAATCGCAGGGAGGTATTGGATATCACCCTTTTATCTGAATCCCTTAGGGATAACCTAAAGTCATGGAGGGTGCTGGAGAACCACTCTTTCTCTGACCACAGATACATTTGGTTCACGCTAGGATTCGACAGGTTCAACCCAGTTACCTTTCGGAACCCCCGGAGAACCGACTGGGAGAAATACAGGTACCAACTAAATGGGATCCTCAAACCCCCTCCAGCCCCAACCCACTCGGACTACCGTCCAGAGGGGCTGGAGCGCCTCGTAAAGACCTTTACCGATGCTTGTAGCAAGGCTCTGGATAGGTCCTGCCCCCAAAGTAGGAAGGGGGGGACACTGGGAAAAAGCCACCGTGGTGGTACAAAGAAATAGGCAGCCTCAAGAAGACAGTCCTTCAACCTAGCCAAGAACGTCGTGGCGCCTCTACAAAACCAACCTGTCCCTATACAACAGGGAATTAAGAAAGGCCAAAAGGAGGGCCTGGTCCGACTTCTGCTCGGGAATCCAGGACCACTCAGAGGCCTCTAGGCTGCGGAAGGTCCTCTCGACGACGCCCTCCACCCCGAACTTTGTCAAGCGTCCCGACGACAGCTGGACGACTTCCAGCGAGGAAACTCTCGCTTCAGTTCTCCTGAATGCCCACTCCCCTGCTAGCTCGTCTCAGAGCAGCCCGCTTTACCCCCCGACATGGCGGGGTCCGTCTGAAATGGCATACCTTCTCAGTGATAGGAATATTAAGTGGGCAATCAACAGGTTTAGCCCATACTAATCCCCAGGGGTGGACGGCATCATACCTGCACAGCTTAGCTACGCAGCTGAGCGCTCCACGTCCTGGCTTCTCCTGATATTCTCGATTATTCTAGACATAGGGGTCATTCCAAGTGGATGGCTCCGCTCAAAAGTTGTTTTCATCCCCAAGGCAGGCAAGCCATCGCATTGCACGCCTAAGGATTACAGGCCGATAAGCCTCTCCTCGATTCTACTCAAGACGCTGGAGAGACTCATTAGTCTGCATCTTAGAACAAATATTCCCCAATCACCCTTATCAGGATCTCAACACGCGTATAGAAGGGGCGGGTCTACAGAGACGGTACTCCATTCGCTTACAACTATCATAGAAAAATCGCTCCACGAAAAGGAGTTCACACTCGTCGCCTTCCTGGATATAGAGGGCGCCTTTAACAACATTCTCCCAGACTCAATTACGACGGCACTGACTAAGCTGGGGATTGATCAACACTCGGTGGGTCTCATTGACCGGATCTTGCGCAGCAGAACGGTGGAGGCAACACTGGGGGATCAACCATCTCCAGACAAGTCAACAGAGGCACACCTCAGGGCGGAGTCCTCTCCCCTCTCCTATGGAATGTGGCGGTCAATGAACTGCTCCAGGGCATAGAAGAGGGCGGCTGTCGTGTCGTGGCCTACGCGGATGATGTCGCCTTGGCGTTCACGGGAAAATTCCCGCAGATACTCTGTGACAGGATGAGCGAAAGCCTTCGGTTTCTGACTGACTGGACCTCAAGGTCTGGTCTGGGAGTAAACCCAGCGAAGACGGAACTAGTCCTTTTTCCTTTTAGGAAATACAAAATACCCAAAATGATACCCCCTAAACTCTGCGGGGTACCTCTCACCCTTAAAAATCAGGCGAAGTATCTAGGTCTTATCCTGGACAAGAAGCTCGATTGGTCCCTTAACACGGATGAAAGGGCCAAAAAGGCTACAGTCGCGCTATATACCTGCCGAAAGGCTATCGGGCTAAAATGGGGAATGACCCCACAAATAGTCCGTTGGCTGTACACGGCTATCATTCGCCCGATACTCCTCTACGGAGTGGCAATCTGGTGGCCAGCTCTAAAGCGGTCCATCTGCCTGGGCAAGTTTAGGAAAATCCAACGCATGGCCGAGATCTACATGACAGGCGGCCTGCGCACGACCCCGGGAGAAGCTTTGGACGTTCTCCTGGATATCCTCCCAATAGAAATAATGGGAGAGATGACCGCGTCACTCTCGGCACTAAGGCTGAAGGGCGCGGGTCTGTGGAGGAGTTCGAGTTTCGGGCACACGAATCTCGGCACTGTCCCACACCTTACTGAGGGAAACACAGACTACTGTGTCCCCGCTGAACACCCTACCACACCCTTCCAGGTTCACATTCCCGATAGAGAGGAATGGAACCTTGGACCTCCTGGACCTCTAGGGTCCCTTCACATTTACACGGATGGCTCAAAATAGGACGGCCGGGTGGGAGGAGGTATATACTCTGAACACCTGGGATTAAACGTCTCGTTTAGACTACCCGATCACTGCAGCGTTTTTCAGGCGGAAGTTTACGCCATCAAAGAAGCCCTTGATCAGCTCCCCCCAACTAGGGTCAGAGCTCCGTTATGCATTTTCTCTGACAGTCAGGCTGCCCTGAAGTCACTTGAAGCCATCTCTTCAAACTCGAAGACCATTAACGCCTGCCGCAGATCTCTTCACGAGATGGCGGAGCAGTACGACCTCCACCTCATATGGGTCCATAGGGACATCGAGGGCAACTGCGCTGCCGATGAGCTGGCTCGGCAGGGTACAACCTCCCCTCAGACGGAGAGGGAGTTAGTTGACATGCCCTTGGCCACTCGCAGACTTCTCTGTAGGGAGTACTTCCACCTCCTCGCGGACAGAAATTGGGAAAACCTAATCCCCTGCCGCCACGCTAGAATGATGTGGCCACGCCGATCAGCAAAACGCTCAGAGGAGCTATTGTCATTAAGCAGTGAAAGCTGCGCCCTTGCCATCAGGGCTCTTACTGGTCACTGGCTACTTAGAACACATGCGTCCAGGCTGTCGGTGCACCATAACGATTTCTGTAGAAGCTGTAGGGATGAGGAGGAGGAGGAGACCGTCCTTCACCTCCTCTGCCACTGCCCGGCCCTAAGCAGACGAAGACTGCAGTACCTGGGCTTCCCCACCCTTGTGGATCTCGCAGAGCTTTGCGAGACATCACCGAGGCAGATAACACGATTCATCCAAGGATCGGGTTGGTCCTCTCTTACGTAGTACTGGTCATCGGCCCATGAGTACCTGCATCGGACGGGGACCTAAGCCTATGCGGCATCACAAAGAGCCTCCTCAGGCTTAAGTGGATGGTCCGGCTCTTTGAGTCGGCCATCACCGCCTTAACCTAACTTAACCTAACCTACACATATTGATATAAGATTCCTCTCGTTTAAATGCTCACTAATTATTTGCATTTGCGTCTGTATACTGATCCATTTTCGTCGTATTGGAAACCAGTAAATTCGCGCAGACGTTTGCGATTATTCATGTCTCCATCTTGTTCAAATACGAACTTGTGTAATGCGCAAATAGCTGCCTTCGATGCGTTTTTAATATTATTAGCTATTAAGTCTTTTAAACACGACATTGTTTATTGAATGTATAAAAAATTTGATATTGTTTTTCGTCGTTTTCGTTTTGTCGTTTAACCACGTTTCAACACGGTTTTCACTGTTTCTGGTTCATCCCGGACGAGCTCCCAAAATGTGGAGTTTTTATTTAATAATATTGATGTTTGTATTATGTTTATTATGAAATATTGTTTTAAGTAATAACATATATTTAATGTTTAAAAATCGTCTTCGCATCGTGTCAAATGTATGTACGTCTTCCTTCGTCTAACGTCGAATACTACTCCAACCGTCTTCTATCGGCTCTCGTCACAAACTGCGCAACCTCGTCTTCGTTCTCGTTCGTTCTTCATGAGTAATAAGAGAGTCCTCTCTTATATCGTCGTTATCTTCTTTGAATCGTTGTGGTCGTAGTCTTCAACTCCTCTTTGCTTCGTATTTCGTCTGTTCGTTCTCGTTGTCCAGGGCGTCGTCAATGTATAAGAATACTTGGAAATATAGGAACATCTCTCCCACATGTATATCTATTCTACTAAAATTGATACGAATTTTGAAACAATGATATGAATTTCATTAAATAATTTTCAATATTTACATGATATATCTGTTCGGGATAGGTGGGCCCGTGAGCATTTTATATACCAGGGCCCGGCTCGGCTCTCGACGGCCCTGAACACGACCCAACACGGTCCAACACGAAATTTAATACGTATTTTTTTATTTTTTGTTAATCAATAATTCATGATATTTCTTAAAAATAGCTTAAAATTTAAGAGCTTGACATTAACTTTAAATAAAAAAATTACAAATTGTCAAGATTAGAACTTGAGAATCTAGTCCTGCGGTTATAAATGATTTTCCCAGATGTGGAAAATACTCGTTCACTAGTAGCTGAACTTGCTGGTATACTTAACATTTTCTATGGACTAACTGAAGGCTGATGTTAGACTCTTAGTAATAATATTTTTTTTTTTTTTTTTTTTTTTTGCGCGCGAGTCCCACGCCCACCTCCCGCCCAACCGACCGAGGGGCGCAGCCGTGTGACGTACGGCTCGATCGCGTTCTAGATAGACGCGTGAGAAGGAAAATATAGGAAAGAACGAGGAAAGTTAGGTTTAGGTTCATGCAACATTACGAACTAATTCTACTAGCAATACAGTCTTAAGACGAGGGAGGCTCTCAGGTCCCTCTATAAAGTTAAAAAGTCGGTTGTAATCGGCACATAAGACCCTGAAAGGTTCATGTACCTCAAACTCCCTCCTACAGTGATTTATTGCTAAGGGGATAAAGGTTCTAGATGTTAGTCGAGGAACGTGAAAGTTAAGCTGTCCTAGCAGGGAGGGGCTCTCTACGTCACCGTGAATTAGCTTGTGTAGAAAGACGACACCAAGCACAGTTCTACGGTTAGCTAGGGAAGGTAGGTTAATTAATAGAAGTCTACTAGAATAAGACGGTAATCTTAGGTTGGCATCCCAGGGTAAGCCACGTAGGGCGAAAAGCAGAAAATTTTGTTGAACAGATTCAATGCGGGCAATATGAACTCCAAATTGAGGACTCCAAACACAAGAACCATATTCCAAAATAGGACGGACTAATGAAGTGAAAAGAGTCTTAGTTACGTAAGGGGAATCGAATTCTTTCGACCACCTTTTAATAAATCCAAGCATGCCTTTGGCCTTGTTAACCATGCAAGAAATATGTTCTGAAAACGAAAGCTTAGGATCTAGACGGACACCTAGGTTATCAACGAGAGTTATTCTTTCCAATGCACATTCATTAAGCGTATATGTTGCATACTGGGGAGTGACACGTGAAAATGTCATCAGTTTGCATTTTGAGCTGTTGAGATTTAATAAGTTAACACTACACCATGCCTGGAAGTTGTCAAGATCGGATTGTAAGTCTGACTGGCATGAGCTGTCGTTATACTGCACGCACAGTTTGACATCGTCTGCGTACATAAGTACCCTAGAGTTGGGTAGCACTAGAGGAAGGTCATTTATGAATAAGGTAAATAGCAGCGGGCCAAGATGGCTGCCTTGTGGGACGCCAGAAGTGACATTGAGGGAGTTGGAAAGAGAATTCTTAAACAGAACCTTTTGAGTCCGGTGACTCAAATAACTCTGAAGCCAATTAAGGAGATCGGTAGGAAACCCTATTAAATCGAGCTTCCTTATAAGAAGAAAATGATTAACCGAGTCAAAGGCTTTACTAAAGTCCGTATAGATCACGTCGGTCTGAGATTTACGTTGCAAGCCCCTAATCACAAATGAGGTAAGTTCCAAAAGTTTCATAAATCCATGCTGACATGGAGAAATTACGGATCTGCACAAGTGCTGCAGGTGAGGAGTAATTATATTTTCAAAGAGTTTTGGAATTGCCGACAACTTAGAGATTCCTCTGTAGTTACCAGCATCCGACTTGCTACCTTTTTTATGGAGAGGAATAATAAAAGATTCCTTCCAAATAAGGGGAAATTCTGATGTTTCCAAAGATATGGTAAATAGTTTGAGAAGGGGGTTACACAGAGCCTCGGCACAATACCTGAGAACACAGCCCGGTATGCCATCGGGACCCGGTGCATAAACTGGCTTTACACGTTGAAGATCCAGCCGAAGAGAGCTTTCGTCTAAGATAGGACTGAAAATTAAGTTCGATTTGGGCATAGGGAAACAATACGTCTGGTTTATCTGGTTTGAGGAAGAATAAGTAGTTTTAAAAAACTCAGCAAAGAGATCGGCGATCGCCTGATCCGATTTTGCTGAAGAATTTTTAAATGAAAGCGAGGAAGGGTATAGGGTTGGTTTACGCTTGGTATTAACAAAATTATAAAACTGTTTCCTGTGTGAACTGAACCCTACAACGATTCAGATAATTTTTTGATAAGACCGAGCGTTATGCACGGTAAATTTCGACCGAGCACTGAGATAGTTAGAAAAGACATTTTTTAGGCGTGTCAGCTCCTTATTAAACCAAGGTGGTTTGCTAGAGACAGACGGATAGGTTAACGGAACACAGGATAAGAAGAACGAGTTCATGGCACTGTAAAAAATGTCCACGGCGGCTGCCATGTCAGTGCACATGTACAGATTTGACCAATCGAATTCAGATATAAGATTATTTAGCGCATGAAAGTTAGCTTTACGAAAACAGCGAACCTTATTGGCTAAACAATCAGATTCGTTCTTTGCAACCGTCCCCGTATCGATAGTCACTTCGAAAGTTGGATGGTAAGCGTCAATGGAGGAACTCTAACTAACTCAACACCTAGAGGATCAGAGACGAAACAAAGATCCAATAAGCGGTTTAAGGAATTCAGGACATGGTTAACTTGAGACAAGGATATGTCGAGCAGGCCATCAATAAGGTCATGCTGTGCCATAGCCTGAAGGACATTTGACACACCATCAGATGACCAACGAGCTCCAGGTATATTGAAGTCCATTAGCGCTACGAGTTGGTCTCGATCTGAAAGCCTGTTGGAAACGGCCTGAATTGCCGCAAGGTGTTTCCAATAAATAGGCTCCTCAGCCGATGGTGGAACATAGGAGCAAGTTATGTAAATAAGACTACCTGGAAATGAAAGTTTAACACAAATAAATTCGATATCGGTGATATCGTCAAGGGCAACAAGTTCTGAGATGAGGGAGGAGTCTACGGCAATTAAAACTCCACCTCCACGCTGGACTAGTCGGTCAACCCTGTAAGTTGTATATTTACCCGGGAGAATCTCAGAGCTAAGGATATCTGGCTTTAACCAGGTCTCAGTAAATACGATTACCTGGGATGCAAAGGAAAAACTGTCAGAATACAATTTCGAGAGCTTGCTGCGAAAGCCTCTAGTATTCTGATAGGAAAGTTGGAAGGAAGTGGTTAGTTTTTTGGGACTGAAGGTGTTGAGGTGGTCTTAGCGGTGGTCCTTGCGGTTTGTGGCGGTATAGGGAGGCGAACTCCGACTGGCCGCTTTTTCTTTGTTTTAGCCTCGAATTCTTTAACTACAACGTGCTCGGGCCAGAAGTCACCAGAGAAAATTGTGTCAAAGATATTCGGATTGACGCTAATCTTGAACGACGAGATGTGCCTGACATACGAAAAATTAATCTTTTCCACTTTTACATTTTCGGCTTGGGTTTTGCCTTGAATATAGGCAAGGACATCTACCGATGCGAGGTCAGGGGCAAGCCGCGAAACAAATATTGTTTTCGATGGTGGAACAGCAGTTAGGGTCTTTGGTAACCCTAAGTTACCGACAGCCGGTAGTCCGGATGTTTTTTTGCCCTGGGCAGTCTGCGGAGTCCGAGTTTGGGACACCGCAGCGGACACAACGGAAATTACTGGCGGACCTGTTGCCATTTCCACCCCTGTACATTCGGTTACCGAATCTAGTACCGCTCCCGATCTCAAGACCATTGGGCTTGGTATCGGGGTCGGTGGCTGTGCCGAAGGGGTGATCCCGATGGTAGGTTGTTGGGATTCACACAGTTGCTGACGACCAGCAACAGATTTTTTGCGCTTTGGCGACACGTTTAATAGCTTCAGACTATTAAACTGAGCGTCTAACGCTGTGAACAGATCATTCGCTTTGCGAAAATTGACCGTGAGCTCGCTAAATCCGTTTCTGGTCTGCCGCATGAAGGATTTCATTTCCTTCTCAACCTCTCGACAGGACTGGCAACAATAATGTATTCCCATTTTACTGGAAATTGCATCCGCAATACGGCCCGACAACTCGACACACTTAGCGTGTACGACTGTATCACAAAGCCAGCAATATATTCTTGGTTGGTCTGCCAAAACGGTTTTTTGGCAGTTCTTAATTCCGCAGACAATATTAAAAGACATTTCCACAAACCTTAGACCACTGTGCAAAGAGGAGAACCGTCAACGCTGGTGAGCGGGAGAGTGAGAGCGATAAGGAAATAGCGAGGGCGATAGAGCTTAGAACCGTTTAGCTGCAGCTAAACACCAACGGAACGTAAGCGGGGAGAAGAGGGATAGGCACAAAAGAGAATGCAGAAAACCGTCTTAGCACAAAAACTAAAAGTGTAATTAAATACAAATTAAACACGAAATTTGCACACGCGGTAGCAAACGGCTGAAGTTAAGTGAGAAGTTTTGTGATGATTTTAATAAAAACCCCGGTGGTTTAAAAATCAAAACAGCACAATATTCGGAGCGCAAAACAAAAACACGACCGTTCACTATGAAGAGAAAAGACGAACAAAAAAAAAGAGGCATGTGCACTGCGACCACTAGGGTCTATTGTGCTCTCTTCCTAGTGTATGAGTTCTAGCTCCTCGAGCAGTTCAATCGAACGCAAGAATGCGATGATGTTGCCTGGTCGAAGAGCCCTCATTTCCTGCGTGGTGAGTGTAAGGCTCCAAAGTGGGCCAGCCTCAACCGACTGATAGCTGGGCACTCCGTAGTCTCGTCTCCTTCTAGACAGAGTCTGCAAAGACTCTTCTCCCTTATCTTGAGATTGTACAGATGCTTGCGCAGTCTGCAGTGCCCGGTCAGGAAACCCGTGACTATACGGAGAGATCCTTTGCTCAGCTCCAAACAGTCCTTGGTCCTCTTGCTATTGTAGCTACCTAGCAGACGTTTACTCTGCCTTGCCTCTTTCGATCATGAGATCCATACGACTGCTCTGGCTGATGACTCCTGGCCCTAGTCCACAGAAAGGTTACGTACCATAACAGGGCGTACTCGCCCCATTTCTAGCCATTATAGAGGCCACTTCATTCTGGGGATCTCCGCATACCCTGGTACCCAGTATATGCTTACTTTATTGTTCACACCCAACTCATTGAGTGTTTCTATACATTGCCATACTAGTCTGGAATCAATCTTATGTGCACTGAGTGCTCTGATTGCTGCCTGACTATCCGAGAAAATGGCTATGTGTCTCCGATTGTAACCCCGCTCAATATTGAACGAGGCACATCTCTCTATCGTGTGTATTTCCGCTTGAAAGATACTGGCGAATTTCCCTAGAGGTTCGTGATATTTGAGTTGGGGTCCGCAGACACCCGCACCCGCACCATACTCTGTTTGTGAGACGTCAGTGTACCATCTAATAGCATGTGGTTTCACATTGTAACTAGACATATTGGTTCACTCTGACTTGTTGCTAAGCTCCGTTTTGAAGAGCTTATCAAAGATAAACTTGGCCAATTGAACATCCTGCGGATACTCTAATAACAGGTCAGTTGCAGTCGCGGCCGAGTCGGCTGGTCTTTCCCGTGTTATCCCCATGGTAGATCTGCGCGCACTGTGCTTGAAATGCAAGTGCAGTGGTAGAAGCCCGAGCAGCATATCCAGAGCAGTGGATCGGCAGGTGCGCATAGCGCCCGAGATGCACGTGCAGCAAAGTCTCTGGAGTTTGCCCAGTTGCCTTCTAGTGAAATCAAGGTCAGCGCGATTCGCCCAAACCGCAGCCCCGTAGCTGACTATGGGCCTCACCATAGCAACATACATCCACAGCAGGATCTTTGGAGATACTTCCCAATTTTTCCCAGCAAGAGACCTACAGCTCATTAAGGCCATAGTGGCCTTGCGAATAGCATGTTCCACATGTTGTCTCCACTTTAATCGTTTATCTAGGATGACTCCCAGGTATTTGACTTCGGTGGAGATCGGAATTTCTGTGCCCCCAATGGCTATGGGCCGAATGGATTTCAGCTTGTAGCGATTGGTAAAGGCGAGGACTGTGATTTTCGCTGGATTGATATTCAGCCCCACGTCTCTGCACCAGTCTAAGCTTAGTCTAAGGTCCAGTGAGATCCTGTCGCACAATGTGCTCTCAAAATTGCCTTTATAGATTAAGGTGATGTCATCGGCACAGCCTTGACATTCAAACCCATTTGCTGTAAGTTTAACTAGCAGCTCATCCACCACGAGGCTCCAGAGTAGTGGTGATAAGACACCAACCTGCGGACAGCCTCTGGTGGTTTCAGCTCTAACTGTCACTCTGTTGAGTGCTCTTACAACAATATCATAAGCTGTGTTATCACCCTCTATGTCCATAAATGCACAAAGAGCTACCCCTTTGTCCTTTACAGAGCGCTGTAGACTGTCAACCAGGCTCGAAAGAGCCGATTCGGTAGATTTTCCTTCTCTGTAAGCATTCTGATGCGCATGCAGAGGACTTCGCACCAAGTGCGAGTTTTTAAAGTGGTTGTCCACAATCTTCTCAAGGGTTTTCAGCAGGAAGGAGGTTAGACTGATCGGCCTGAAGGATTTGGGATGAAAGCGGTCTTTCTTCCCAACCTTCGGGATAAAGATCACCCTAGCCGTTCTCCATGCCCTAGGAATGTAACCCATTGCTTCCACGGAAAATACTTATGAGGAACAACAATAGTTGTTCGACACCCTTCTGGAAATGGATGGGTATGAATCCATCCAATCCCGGAGCCTTGTAGGGGCTGAGTGTACTCAACGCCCACCTAATCTTCTGTTCAGTTGCGATCGCTGCAGCCAGGCTCCAGTTGGACCCAACTGCCCCCTTCAGACAAAGTTCAGAAAGTACTTTGCTTTTTGAGATTGCCTTAAACACTCTGGCCGCAGGTGCGGCATGCTCTATGGTGGAACAAAATTTCCGAAAGTGAGCTCGCTTACTGTACCGGATTTCTTTGTTATATTCTGTCAGCTTTTTGGTGTATAATTTCCAATTGGCGCTGTTCTTTTTAGCTGTGTTAAACAGCTTTCTGACTTCTGCACGAAGTAGCCCTAGTTTTCTATTACACCAGGTGTTCGGAGGGGGATGGCTTTAACCTGGAAGGCACTCGATAATAAAAACACGGAAACTTTCGGGGTATTACGCGACGTGCGTTAAGGGGTCTTTATTGGATCGATGGTAAATTAGTACTGACAAAGAAGAAGGCTTAAATCTAGCTTGGGGAGAGCGGATTAGCAGCTCCATGCACGAAAGTGCAGTGGAAGAGGGAGAGAGAGAGCGAGTGTACGGGATCACACTGCCTCCGGAAAATAAATGCCCTTCTGGCGTGAACATTCTCCCCCCCCTTGCGAGGATACGCAGCAAAAAATATAAGAAGGCCTTCGAGGCCCCCTAGCGAGGATACGCTGTAGGAATACAGGAGGCCTTTGCTCGGGAAAGCGTTGGGTACGCTGAGCGCTCGTGGACGTGGAGAAGTGTGTGGTGATCCTGGCCACACGACTGGCATCGGTCGTCACTGCGGCAAGATCCAGTGGAATGGTGATGGGCGAGGCAATTGACGCAGTATTTCTTCTCGATGACTGCTTGGAGCCGTTTCTCCGCGCTAAGCCGAAGAAAACGGTGGCACTTCCGAAGAGGATGGTTCCCTTGGCAGACTCGGCATGGGTAGGATAAAATACCTCGGGAACGTCTGCATTTCGTCTCGTTGTACGGAACCCAGTAATTGGAAGACTCAGGAGCAGTAGTCACTCGTGTGGAGAACGAGGAAATTCTTTGGATCGGATCAGAAGCAGTATCAGGAGCAGTCGGCTCACTGGAGGAGCAGTTGCTTGGATGCAACAAAGTGTGATGCCGACCGTGACACTTGAAGCACTTGTGGGCGCTTGTGCAATTACGGAGTTGATGACCGCTTGCAAAGCAATTTAAGCACAACCGCTTCTTCTGGATATAAGATGTACGATCCTCTGTCGTCATCTGAAGGAAGCGTGGACATAAACGCACTGGATGGTTCTCTTTGGAACATACATCGCATCTTTTGGATATCGGAACGATCCTCGTACTGAAGGATTTCAGTATTCGTGGCGACACGTCGGAGGGTGTCGGTTCTGACGGATGGAGGCGCAACTTAGGAGGTTGGATAGAATCTATAGTTTCTAGAGTTCTATGGCGCTCAGTCAGGAATGAATCAAGTTCTTGCCACGTTGGAATTTCGGTTTTATTTGTTAAGGACTGCTCCCATAGTGAGAGCGTCAGTTTTGGAAGTTTCGTGGAACACAAATAAACCAGGAGACAATCCCAATTATCCGTAGGAAGGCCGGACAAATTTAGGGATGTGAGGCAGTTCTGGATTGTATTTTGCAGCTCCTTCAAGGCTGCCGAAGATTCTTGTGCGACGGACTGCATGTTTAATAGCTTTTTCAGTTGGCTGTTCACCAGCGCTCGTTTATTTTCGAAACGCTCAGATAGGTTTTTCCAGGCTGAGCGGAAACCATCGTTGGTGAGTGGCGAATTGGAAACTACGGAATGAGCTTCACCACTAGTCTTGGCATTTAGATAGAACAACTTTTCAACAGGGGTCAGCGCAGGATTGTCTATATAGACCGCTGTGAAAAGGTCTCGGAAAGTCGGCCAGCGAATGTAATCGCCCGAGAAAACTTCTGTTTCGCACGGAGGAAGCTGACAGCCAGACGGATAGGAATTTTGGGGCGGAACGGGTTGGACTTGAGCTGTTGTAGTAGCGATCGTTTCGATCTGTTCCATGAGCTTTGCGGCACACCTTTCGTATATAAAATAGGCATACTCGTATTTTGCCTTTAGAGTAGGTAAGGTGTCCCCCGTGCCCTCTAAGCCAACTGAAATTTGCTCTGAACAAGCTTCGTACTCTTTCTCGACTTTATCCCATAGCGCTCGGACTTGGTCGAGATGGATTTGGCACGTGTACTTGGATGAACTTGGGGCTGCTGGATTGCAGATTTTGGAATCGAAGTGACTTAGACGGTCACAGGTCATCGTAAATTTATTTAAACTGCAGGAAGTCATTCTGGATATATTTTAGGAAAATTTACTGTCGTATATATATCTGTGTATATTTCGAAATATTTACGTGTCGAAGCTGAATTGGAATTTAGGAACCAATCGGAATGTATTAGGAATTTTATTTATTTGTAGAAGCAGGATTGGAATTTAGGAACCAATCGGAATATATAAAATTAAATTTAATTTAATTTAATAACGAATTAATTGAATAATATTCTCTCTGCTGCAAAACGGATACGGTCACACTAATGCGGATATGGAAGCGCACTTGAATTCCTAACTGATTCAGTTAGTTGGAATTTTTATAAAAAATAATTTTAAAATTATTTTGTGCCTGGACTTATCCAGTTGACCGCTGCTGTATTTTCCGCGGTACTGTTCTTGGAGATAAGGCGTGCGTGTGAATATGTTTATGCATTAGCCGTTGCGAATGCAAAATAGCGGATACAACGGAGTCGGAGAAAATTGCCAAAAGTCGGAGCGTCGACTTGCCGACGATTACATATGTACATATGTAATTGCAATGTTTGCCTATGTTTGCATGCAGCTGAGCTCAGGATAGAGCAAAGGAATGACAATAAATATTGTTTATTTGGATGAAGCTCCGCTCAGGATAGAGCAGGGAAGAGCTGATAAATAAATGCACAAATTAAGTCGGCGTTTCTGTGCCGTGATTTTGGGGATATATTTATTTATTTATAGGAGCTGTGGACTGTATTTGTAGAATTTTTTTAGTTGAACGTTGAGGAATTATTATAAATATATTTATTTTATAATTTGTGGGGTAAATTATTTAAATTATTAAAATACCCGTGCCGGAATATTTGGAGGTTTATATATTTAATTTAATTTTGTGTAAATTGCTTGTGGCGCTCGTAGATCAGTGGAGTGGACTGTATTGCATATCGGAGAGTGTAAATATGTAACTGCAAGCGGAACACAGTGAACGAAGAGAATTTCGGAACGAGAAGTTTCACTGTGGCTTATAGACGTACATATATTTAATTTACACTTTTGGATTTTGGAATGTTTATTTACTATTATTATCCAGGATAGGAATATTTATAGCGTAAATTATTGGTGCCGATTGTAGATAAGTGGACATATGTAGGCGTAGAAGTGGAAATAAATGCAAGCGGATCACAGTGAACGAAGAGAAATTCGAAATCGAAAGTTTCACTGTGGCTTATGGCATATATTTAAACACACACTTTTAGAATGTTGAATTCGCGGAAAATTAATATAAATTAATTGCGACACTAGGATTCTACAAATCGGATTCGGAATTGGAAGCTGCCGTTGTGTCGGATCAATCGGACTAGGATTTAGACACAAATCATAAAAATGAACGGCAGGGCAGCAAAGTAAAATGTTTACTTATCTTGTGCGGTGTTAAAGCCACCGGAACTGCTGGAGATAGAATTATCCGGCTCTGTTGGACCAAATGTTCGGAGGGGGATGGCTTTAACCTGGAAGGCACTCGATAATAAAAACACGGAAACTTTCGGGGTATTACGCGACGTGCGTTAAGGGGTCTTTATTGGATCGATGGTAAGTTAGTACTGACAAAGAAGAAGGCTTAAATCTAGCTTGGGGAGAGCGGATTAGCAGCTCCATGCACGAAAGTGCAGTGGAAGAGGGAGAGAGAGAGCGAGTGTACGGGATCACACTGCCTCCGGAAAATAAATGCCCTTCTGGCGTGAACACCAGGGATTGTCCCTGCTGGACTCTATGGATTTCTCGGGACAGCATGCATGATACGCATTCCCGATAACCCTGCTGAAACTAAGGTTTCTATGAATGTCGAACAGGATGATCCTGTGATCCGACATTGACGGTTCTGAGGAGACCTTCCAGTTGCGAATCAACCACCTCATTGCCGAAAGTGATTTCCAGTATTTCAGCCCTGGTTTTGGTAATGAATGTGGGTTCAGCCCCCACATTAAAAACTGTAAGATCCCTAGATACAAGATAATCTAGTAAACACTCATCTCTACTGTTGTTGTCCGTGCTGCCCTATACAACACTGTGCGCACTGTGGCTTCACACCCTAGCAGTAGGGGTAGCCTTTTGTTGCTGCACTTTTTGATGTTTGTCATTTGTAGTTTAGAGCAGGTACTAACATAAGATCAATTAACTTTAAGAAAGACCCAAGCGAAATTTCTATATATTTCGATCGGGAACCAGTGTGACCAAATATCTTAAGGAAAAGACGGAAAACGCGTAAATGGGATCAAACTGACACGTATGCACAGCTGTTTTATGTAAACAAACTTTATAAAATTAAATTACAATGAACATGAAAACTTTAAAGTTAATTTATAATGATTCGATATTGGAATACTATTAATTGATCTATTCGCCACTATATACTCAAGGCAAATAACAGGAGGCACCAACGCCGTCGCCGACAGTTTTTTTTCTTATTTAAAATGTCTTTTGTGAATTACATCACATATGTATATACATTATATACATTACATTACATATAATAACCATTAACATAGCGGCTTTTATACAATAAACCTTTTCCTGGAGACAATAAAAGACGCCCATGCGAGTAATGTTTTATGTTTTAAATTTCCCTCCATATCTAGCTTTTGAAATAAATAAATTTATTTTTTTGTTTTGTTTCCTGATCTGGCAACGCTCATACCCGTTTCACTAGGCTAGATTTATCTTATGTTAGTACCAGAGAAAGTCAGAAAGTTCTTCTTCTTCTTTTCGCTATGGTTTTTTTATATGGAGTTTGGCCGCTTTAAGAAAATTTATCTTATGTTAGTACCTAGCTTAATATTTTAATATAATGTGCTCACAACGAAGCATTCCCCATCCGTTGAAAATATAAGCACGGTATCCAGAGAGAAGAAAACTGTTGCAAAGCAGTGAGAGAGAGCGAGAGGCAAATAGTTTGAAACAGCTTGTCACCTAGGTCTGTTTCAAAAGGTGCAAGATTTAGGAGATTTTTAGAGTTAGTATTTCCATAACGCGTAGCGAAAAAGAAAAAAAATTTTAATAAAACTGACTGTCTCCAATGTTTGCCTCTCGCTCTGCCCTTCACTTCTTTCAAACTATGGATCCCGGCATGAACAAAAATGCGTGGAAAAGTCGAATTAAAAGAGCGAATACAGTCCTAATTGACTAGATAAAGGCAAGTACAACATATTGGGAATCGGGAAATTATATGAATTTGCATTAAAAGACCTGGGACGAAAAAGTAAAATTAAAAATAAGGATGCAGGACTGTCGAAGAGAAAATGGGCCACTTTTGCATCTTGTTATGCTACTGGCATAGGTCATGGGTATGGCCACTTGTGCAATCATGTTTCTGAACAGTACATGGATCCCGCACTTGCTTAAAAGAGCCCATATACAATCATCGGAGTTCCTTAGACATGTACTATGAGCAGTCCAAGGCAGGCGCAGCCGCCGGAACGCATGTCAATAGCTTTGGGACAATTAATAATATAAAACAAATCATAAAAAGATGAATGTGTGTGATGTTTCAAATTTTGCCGGTTGTCAACAAAGTATGACTGCATCATTGGCCCTCAAAAAAAGCCATGCAACGAATAGAAAAAGCGGTCACACTTCAAAAGAATCAACATTTTTGCGCTGCGTGACAACTTTATTTGCTGGATACTGTGCTTTATTAAAAAATGTATTCTTTTTCGCTACGCGTTATGGAAATACTAAATGCGCGCCCTCAAATAATCTCCTAAATCTTGCACCTTTCTAGTATTTTCGAACCTGTACTGGATACTACCCTTTGAAACAGACCTAGGTGACAAGATGTTTCAAACTATTTGCCTCTCGCTCTCTCTCACTACTTTGCAACAGTTTCCTTCTCTCTGGATACCGTGCTTATATTCCACATCATCTTCAGGATTGATTGAAGACATTAAAATGCTTCAAAATAATTTATTTAAGATTTAGTATAATTGTTAATGAAATACAATTTTCTATGCTACTGCCTTCTTGATCGATTCAAAAATGTACACGTTTTATATGTAATTCTCAATCGTTCCTTGCAGTCGTGTGAACCAGATTTAAATAAGCTTTTTACAGACGTTTATCGATATTACATTAAATGATGCTGTTGTACATGGGTCTTTTGATTGTCGTTAATTAAATTCACACAAGTTGTTCGAAGTTATAAGAAGATAAGCCTAAGTAAGTTTTTATTTATTTTGTTATTATATTACTATTTTGTACACTTTATTCGGAAGAAAAAATGTATAGTAAAAATTTGGCTGTGTTGATATTAAGAGACTTATTCTTTCGATTTTTTATTTTTATTGATATCTTAAGAATGTCTGGTCCAAGTTTCAAGTAAAAATTCGAAAAACTTGCGAAGTTCTTGTCGGAAATGCATGCTCTCGTTCTACGAGTGCCGAGCCATTGATAATTCAAAAGGCCGCCATTTGGTCAAAAATTTGCATATATTTTTAAAATTAGCTTTAATAAAGACTACATTATATATTTTAGTAATCTTTTTTTTTTTTTTTTCATTTCTGATGATTTTTGACGAAACTGCGTGTGGTACTGATTACCTTTTTTGGAACTAAATTAAAAAATAAACCATGTATTAATTTAAAAATATACAAATTTAATATTTCACTTTAAAAATTCCCGATCGAATAACTCAAACTGTTTCCCTTTAAAAAATGCACAAAAATTACCTTTTTTGGGCCTTCTGGTGTATATGCCCCCTTCACTTCTAAACACATGTGCAAATTATCTATATTCTATTGTTAGGTAGATTACATATGTAGTATGTACATACGTCCACAGTCCACTTCTACGAAGTCTGCTCACCCAAAGCTTACTCTCTCAAAGCAGTAGCTGCAAGTTAGTTCTTGAGTACGGCTCTATAAAGCCTTCGGCCATATACATATGTACATATTTTTGTAATAAAAGACAGCCTTTAGATTTATTGCGCTCTCCTGGAAAGTGTTTGATATTTTTTTTAATAAACGAATGCCTTTATGTATATTTTATTGGAAGGCGCATTGTATTCCTTAGTTATCGCTCTTGAACTAATAATTTTTTTTTTCCATTCTTGATTTTTCGGTGTTGTACATACATACATACTTCATTAGATCGCAAGGGTCAAAACGGTCAACATTTTATTGATAACTGGGATATTTTATACATAATCAGCAATGTTTTGTTGTGATTTGATCGAAACTATGGTTAAAATTAAGAAAATATTTATTTATTTCAGAATATGTCGGGCAGAGGAAATCTGTTGAGTTTATTTAACCAAAAGACTTGCACTTCCGAAATCTCACCTTCAAGTGATGATCGTGAAAGAGATAGCGGTTTGGATGTCGACCATTCTGGTTCAAGTGAAGACAAAAAAACTGGATGTGATATCTTGAATTCTTTGGAACAAGTTAACATTTCAGTCGGTCGAGAACAAGTAATACAGTCGGTTAAAAATAAAAAAGTGTCATCAAAAGAAGTTTTTTCAAATGAACATACATATTGTAAAGATACCGGTATTGGAGAATCAAAAGACCCTAATTTGGAAAAGGATATTTCAAGCAATGATATTTTTTACCCCAACTCAGTACACGGATCAAAAGGTATGATTTTGTATACATATTTTAAGATTTTATTATATTAAAATGTTAGTATCCTGAAAATACTATACGATAAAAATATATAAACAAGTAACTAGGTAACTGCAGAAACATCGAAGTTTTTCAAAATGTATAGATGCTTTTTCTATGTATCGTCGATACATCGACGATGTTTTTATAAAAATTAAAATGTTTAAAAATTAGTTAAAATTTACAATAAAGCATGAATTGAATTTAAACATAGAAAACGAAAAATATTTTCAAGATTTAACACAACTCAACCAGAATTCATGAGATCAAACTTAAATATTACCGATCTTAAATTTTAATTCTTATCCAAAATTGTTAATAATAAAATATTAATAACTAGCGGACTCGCTAGAAAAACATTTATATAGTCGAAGAAAATTAAAAAAAAAAAATCGTTTTTTTCGGAGAGCCATAATTTAGCATACAAATTTAAGTTCACTATTTTTTGTTAGTACGATAGCTGCACTTAATAATTTTTTTATTTTTTTTTTTTCAAATCAGTAGTTTGTTCGGTTTTTATATAAAAGGTGGCGTTCGTTATTGTCCATAGCTCTAGTGTTACGTATCGCATCATGTCATACAAGGCCGGAAAAGTGTTTTTTCGCGCTAAAAATTTGGCTTTGACAGTTTTTCTATTGATTGGCTCAGTGCGTTGTGAGAGCTTGTAAAAGATGGACACCAGCAAAGAGAAAATTCGCTATATTTTAAAATTTTTCTGGAATCAAGCCCAAAAAAGAAGCCAGAGCGACTGAAAAAATTAATTTAGTTTATGGGCCCTGTAAACGAACGAGTAGCTCAAAAGTGGTTTGCTAGGTTTCGTTCCGGTAATTTCGATGTTAAAGATGCACCACGCGTCGGGAGAGCAGTCGTCCAAAATTGAGATAAAATCATGGAAATAGTGGGAGCAGACCGGCCCGTGAGCACTTATTCAATTGCTGAGGAACTAAAAATAAGTCAGAAAACAGTTTGGAACCATTTGCATAACCTTGGATTCAAAAAAGCTAGATATTTGGGTGCCACACGAACTAACGCAAAAACCATGATTGACCGAATTTCAATCGGCGAATCGCAAAAAAATCGACCGATTTCTGAAGCGATTGTGTCTGGTGATTGTGACGATGAAAAACATGGAAAAACTCTGGGAAGCGGCCCAGACGATGGCCAAACCCGGATTGACGGCCACAGGAAAGTAAGAGGAAAGTTTGGTTTAGGTTCATGCAACATTACGAGCTATGTATTCTACTAGCAATACAGTTTTAAGGCGAGGGAGGCTCTCAGGTCCCTCTATAAAGACAAAAAGGCGGTTGTAATCAGCACATAAAACCCTAAAATTGTGTTTTATCAGGACAATGCAAGGCCACACATATTTTTGGTGACGTGCCAGAATCTCCGGGAGCTCGGTTGGAAGATCTTACTGCACCCATCTTATAGTCCGGACCTTGCACCAAGTGATTACCACCTTTTCCTGTCCATGGCGAACGCGCTTAATGTTGGCCTCAAAAGAGGCCTGTAAAATTAGGCTCTCTGAGTTTTCTTTGCCAATAAGGACGCAGCCTTCTATGAGAGAGTTATAATGAAGTTGACATCTCGGTGGCAACAAGTTTCCCAACAAAACGGTGCATATTTAACTTAAATCGGACGAATGTACAAAGTTATCATCTTTTGAAAAAAGAAAAAACAAACTTTAAACTTGACCTAATACATACATACATATATAGTAGTGAGAGCGAAGACTGTCTGTAAAGTTAAATTTAGATGTCGACTAGATCGACTCGGCTGTTGATGCTGATCAAGAATATATTTACTTTATAGGGTCGGAAATGTCTCCTTCACTGCGTTGCATTATTATTATTACAAGGGCCTTGTTGCACTGCGACCAGATGTTAGGTCTTTTGTGCCGGCCTGTAGGATTAGGGTAAAGCCCCTATACCTAGGCTTCTAATAAAAGAAAGCACTTTGGTAGGGTCTATTTGTTCCCAAATCCTTTAGGGGGGAATAAGTTCACCTCCTAGATGTTGAAGTCGACGTCTGCTTAGCGAGGGGCACTCACATAGGATGTGTTCCGATATTTCTTGCTCCATCTCGCAGAATCTGCATGTGTCGATTTCTGAAAGTTTTAATTTCTTAAGGTGATACCTAAGGTTGCAATGACCCGTTAGGTAACCTGTTAGAGTGCGAATTTCGCTCTTTGGTAGGTTGTTGATGCGTTTTGATCGCGTCATCTGGGGGACGAGAAATTGTTTGGCTTGTCTCAGCCCTGCACTGTCGGTCCAGTGACGGTTTATCTCCGCTTCCTCCCATTTCCTGAGTAGTTCTCTTTTGTGTCCTTTCGATAGTCCACAGAACGGCTCAGGGCCGATAAAAGGTGTCATCGCCCCGCGTTTAGCTAGGGAGTCTGCCACCTCGTTTCCTATATGGTCTTCATGCCCTGGTACCCAACCCACAGTTAGGGTGTTTTTGGAGGCAAGGGCATTCAGCTGCTGGAAACAGGTCTCTACAAGATCGTAAAGGAACTCAGCGCTATGAGCGCTGCCTGACTGTCAGAGAAGATGTAAATCCGTGCGCCTTGCATTTTCCTGCGAAGGCATTCACGAGCACAGATTTCAATGGCGTGTATCTCTGCTTGGAAAATGGTTGGAGACTTTCCCATGGCTATGGATTTGTTGAACCTTGGTCCGAAAATGCCAGCCCCGGTGTCACCGTTTTCCAGTTTCGACCCGTCAGTGTACCACGTTTGTGATCCACTGGGTAGAGATATTGATTTTGTTTTCCATTCATTCCTAGTGTACAGGACTACAGAGAAGTTTCTGTGGAGAACAAGTTTTGGTTTCTGCTCGTCAGTTACGCGCAGAATGGGATCATTTATTAGGGGTTCAAGGACCCTAAGATGCCCGGTAAGATCACCGCTTTTTATATTGGTGATGTTTTGAAGGCGAAGTGCCCCCAGGCAGGCCTCCTTTTTCAATGTAATTGGTAAAGGGGGTATGCCAGTTATGACTCCTAGTGCTGCAGTGGGGCATGTCCGGATGGCTCCGGTGATGCCTATGCAGACCAGTCGTTGTAATTTGGTAAGTGCAGCCGCAGCTGTCCTCTGGGTAGATTTCGTCCACCAAGCAAGAGATGCATAGGTTAAGATCGGTTTTACCACAGTGTTAAAAGACCAGTAGATAATTTTGGGACTTAGGCCCCATGTTCTACCGTAGAGCCTGTTGCAAGCAAAGTGTGCTCGAGTGGCTTTGTTTATAGTCTTTTCCAGGTGTGCATTCCAGTTGAGTTTGGAGTCAAGTGTGACTCCTAAGTAGTTGTCCTCAACCGAAAAGTCAATGATAGACCCATTTAGGGATGGTATTTTTAAGGAGAGGGACTTTTTCCTGGTAAATGGGACTAAAACTGTTTTTGATGGGTTTATTGACAGTCCTTTGTCCTGGCACCATCTGTTGGCTATATCAAGGGCTTGCTGCATGCGGTCCGAGATGGTTTGCTCATGCCATCCCACTATATAGATGATTAGATCATCAGCGTAGCCTTGAGTGGGGAAACCCAAACTGTTGAGCTCATAGAGTAGCTCGTCGATGACCAGAGTCCACAAGAGGGGAGAGAGTACTTTTGAGGAAGAAGGAGCTAAAGCTAATCGGTCTACAATCATGGTCAAAAGTATTTTCACAACGAACGATATTTGCAAACTGCAACTTCTTTTAGTTGTTATTCTTGTTGTTGTTGACCAATTTGACTGAAATAGTTTTTATCGGATAGCTTGATCTATGCAGAATCTAGATGAAAAGAAATGCGAAAGATAACGGTTTATAGGACAAAGCTTAAAGCAAAAGAAAATATGCATTCAAGTTGTCAAAAGTATTTTCACAAGTTTATTGTATTTTCACATAAAATGTTTTTATCATACATATAATTATACTTAATTGTTCTATTCTTTTAAGCAATAATCTTGTTAGTTACAGTATTATTAATCAGAAAAATTTCATTTGGCATCGATGGAGGCTTTTAGCCTTGATGAAATTGAGTTTATGAAATTATGTTGAAATTAAAGGGTACATTTTTACAAACTCTCTGTTATTTCGAGTGCAGGACCTTAAAGTTTTTGCCTTTTTAAATAATGATTTACAAATTATGATATCCAACTGTTTTGGATAATATTAATGTCAGAAATGTTTCAAAACAATGGTAAGCCAGCGTTAATACAGTCCTTTACAAATTTTGTATGCATCCATCCGTTGTGACATTGAGCACCATCATGTTGCAGGATACATTCAATGCTTGGAAATAATCTAATTCCAAACAAAAAACCATGATCTTTCAGAAAAATAACATATTCAGACTTATTTCAAGTGATATTGGCGAATATCCCATCTCCAAATCGAAAATAAGAAAGAGTACAAAGTACCTGACCGAGCCACCTACAAATCTGGTCCTTTTTCTTCTTATGTTCTTGTGGTATATTTAATAAATGTATTCTAAATGAACCTTGTAATTATTCTGAAGCCACATTACTTCATAAAACATTGTTACAAACTCTAATAGCTTTTCAGTATAATTTAAAGAAAATAAATGTCGATTTGATACTTTCACCAGAGTAACATATTTTCGTTTCTAGACAAGATACTAGCTGATATTCAATTTATTTTGTCATCGGGGGAGTGTACTATCACTAGTCGTTATATTAATTAGTGTTTTATGATATTTTGGCAATTTTAGCATGACAAAAATTAGGATTTTTACTAAATGTTCCATTGAGTTGTCTTCATATATAGTTTTGCAATGCGTTAAAAAATTAAGACTAAAATATAGCACTTAGTGTGCTCGAGTGGCTTTGTTTATAGTCTTTTCCAGGTGTGCATTCCAGTTGAGTTTGGAGTCAAGTGTGACTCCTAAGTAGTTGTCCTCAACCGAAAAGTCAATGATAGACCCATTTAGGGATGGTCTTTTTAAGGAGAGGGACTTTTTCCTGGTAAATGGGACTAAAACTGTTTTTGATGGGTTTATTGACAGTCCTTTGTCCTGGCACCATCTGTTGGCTATATCAAGGGCTTGCTGCATGCGGTCCGAGATGGTTTGCTCATGCCATCCCACTATATAGATGATTAGATCATCAGCGTAGCCTTGAGTGGGGAAACCCAAACTGTTGAGCTCATAGAGTAGCTCGTCGATGACCAGAGTCCACAAGAGGGGAGAGAGTACTTTTGAGGAAGAAGGAGCTAAAGCTAATCGGTCTACAATCATGGTCAAAAGTATTTTCACAACGAACGATATTTGCAAACTGCAACTTCTTTTAGTTGTTATTCTTGTTGTTGTTGACCAATTTGACTGAAATAGTTTTTATCGGATAGCTTGATCTATGCAGAATCTAGATGAAAAGAAATGCGAAAGATAACGGTTTATAGGACAAAGCTTAAAGCAAAAGAAAATATGCATTCAAGTTGTCAAAAGTATTTTCACAAGTTTATTGTATTTTCACATAAAATGTTTTTATCATACATATAATTATACTTAATTGTTCTATTCTTTTAAGCAATAATCTTGTTAGTTACAGTATTATTAATCAGAAAAATTTCATTTGGCATCGATGGAGGCTTTTAGCCTTGATGAAATTGAGTTTATGAAATTATGTTGAAATTAAAGGGTACATTTTTACAAACTCTCTGTTATTTCGAGTGCAGGACCTTAAAGTTTTTGCCTTTTTTAAATAATGATTTACAAATTATGATATCCAACTGTTTTGGATAATATTAATGTCAGAAATGTTTCAAAACAATGGTAAGCCAGCGTTAATACAGTCCTTTACAAATTTTGTATGCATCCATCCGTTGTGACATTGAGCACCATCATGTTGCAGGATACATTCAATGCTTGGAAATAATCTAATTCCAAACAAAAAACCATGATCTTTCAGAAAAATAACATATTCAGACTTATTTCAAGTGATATTGGCGAATATCCCATCTCCAAATCGAAAATAAGAAAGAGTACAAAGTACCTGACCGAGCCACCTACAAATCTGGTCCTTTTTCTTCTTATGTTCTTGTGGTATATTTAATAAATGTATTCTAAATGAACCTTGTAATTATTCTGAAGCCACATTACTTCATAAAACATTGTTACAAACTCTAATAGCTTTTCAGTATAATTTAAAGAAAATAAATGTCGATTTGATACTTTCACCAGAGTAACATATTTTCGTTTCTAGACAAGATACTAGCTGATATTCAATTTATTTTGTCATCGGGGGAGTGTACTATCACTAGTCGTTATATTAATTAGTGTTTTATGATATTTTGGCAATTTTAGCATGACAAAAATTAGGATTTTTACTAAATGTTCCATTGAGTTGTCTTCATATATAGTTTTGCAATGCGTTAAAAAATTAAGACTAAAATATAGCACTTAGTGTGCTCGAGTGGCTTTGTTTATAGTCTTTTCCAGGTGTGCATTCCAGTTGAGTTTGGAGTCAAGTGTGACTCCTAAGTAGTTGTCCTCAACCGAAAAGTCAATGATAGACCCATTTAGGGATGGTCTTTTTAAGGAGAGGGACTTTTTCCTGGTAAATGGGACTAAAACTGTTTTTGATGGGTTTATTGACAGTCCTTTGTCCTGGCACCATCTGTTGGCTATATCAAGGGCTTGCTGCATGCGGTCCGAGATGGTTTGCTCATGCCATCCCACTATATAGATGATTAGATCATCAGCGTAGCCTTGAGTGGGGAAACCCAAACTGTTGAGCTCATAGAGTAGCTCGTCGATGACCAGAGTCCACAAGAGGGGAGAGAGTACTTTTGAGGAAGAAGGAGCTAAAGCTAATCGGTCTACAATCATGGTCAAAAGTATTTTCACAACGAACGATATTTGCAAACTGCAACTTCTTTTAGTTGTTATTCTTGTTGTTGTTGACCAATTTGACTGAAATAGTTTTTATCGGATAGCTTGATCTATGCAGAATCTAGATGAAAAGAAATGCGAAAGATAACGGTTTATAGGACAAAGCTTAAAGCAAAAGAAAATATGCATTCAAGTTGTCAAAAGTATTTTCACAAGTTTATTGTATTTTCACATAAAATGTTTTTATCATACATATAATTATACTTAATTGTTCTATTCTTTTAAGCAATAATCTTGTTAGTTACAGTATTATTAATCAGAAAAATTTCATTTGGCATCGATGGAGGCTTTTAGCCTTGATGAAATTGAGTTTATGAAATTATGTTGAAATTAAAGGGTACATTTTTACAAACTCTCTGTTATTTCGAGTGCAGGACCTTAAAGTTTTTGCCTTTTTTAAATAATGATTTACAAATTATGATATCCAACTGTTTTGGATAATATTAATGTCAGAAATGTTTCAAAACAATGGTAAGCCAGCGTTAATACAGTCCTTTACAAATTTTGTATGCATCCATCCGTTGTGACATTGAGCACCATCATGTTGCAGGATACATTCAATGCTTGGAAATAATCTAATTCCAAACAAAAAACCATGATCTTTCAGAAAAATAACATATTCAGACTTATTTCAAGTGATATTGGCGAATATCCCATCTCCAAATCGAAAATAAGAAAGAGTACAAAGTACCTGACCGAGCCACCTACAAATCTGGTCCTTTTTCTTCTTATGTTCTTGTGGTATATTTAATAAATGTATTCTAAATGAACCTTGTAATTATTCTGAAGCCACATTACTTCATAAAACATTGTTACAAACTCTAATAGCTTTTCAGTATAATTTAAAGAAAATAAATGTCGATTTGATACTTTCACCAGAGTAACATATTTTCGTTTCTAGACAAGATACTAGCTGATATTCAATTTATTTTGTCATCGGGGGAGTGTACTATCACTAGTCGTTATATTAATTAGTGTTTTATGATATTTTGGCAATTTTAGCATGACAAAAATTAGGATTTTTACTAAATGTTCCATTGAGTTGTCTTCATATATAGTTTTGCAATGCGTTAAAAAATTAAGACTAAAATATAGCACTTAGTGTGCTCGAGTGGCTTTGTTTATAGTCTTTTCCAGGTGTGCATTCCAGTTGAGTTTGGAGTCAAGTGTGACTCCTAAGTAGTTGTCCTCAACCGAAAAGTCAATGATAGACCCATTTAGGGATGGTCTTTTTAAGGAGAGGGACTTTTTCCTGGTAAATGGGACTAAAACTGTTTTTGATGGGTTTATTGACAGTCCTTTGTCCTGGCACCATCTGTTGGCTATATCAAGGGCTTGCTGCATGCGGTCCGAGATGGTTTGCTCATGCCATCCCACTATATAGATGATTAGATCATCAGCGTAGCCTTGAGTGGGGAAACCCAAACTGTTGAGCTCATAGAGTAGCTCGTCGATGACCAGAGTCCACAAGAGGGGAGAGAGTACTTTTGAGGAAGAAGGAGCTAAAGCTAATCGGTCTACAATCATGGTCAAAAGTATTTTCACAACGAACGATATTTGCAAACTGCAACTTCTTTTAGTTGTTATTCTTGTTGTTGTTGACCAATTTGACTGAAATAGTTTTTATCGGATAGCTTGATCTATGCAGAATCTAGATGAAAAGAAATGCGAAAGATAACGGTTTATAGGACAAAGCTTAAAGCAAAAGAAAATATGCATTCAAGTTGTCAAAAGTATTTTCACAAGTTTATTGTATTTTCACATAAAATGTTTTTATCATACATATAATTATACTTAATTGTTCTATTCTTTTAAGCAATAATCTTGTTAGTTACAGTATTATTAATCAGAAAAATTTCATTTGGCATCGATGGAGGCTTTTAGCCTTGATGAAATTGAGTTTATGAAATTATGTTGAAATTAAAGGGTACATTTTTACAAACTCTCTGTTATTTCGAGTGCAGGACCTTAAAGTTTTTGCCTTTTTTAAATAATGATTTACAAATTATGATATCCAACTGTTTTGGATAATATTAATGTCAGAAATGTTTCAAAACAATGGTAAGCCAGCGTTAATACAGTCCTTTACAAATTTTGTATGCATCCATCCGTTGTGACATTGAGCACCATCATGTTGCAGGATACATTCAATGCTTGGAAATAATCTAATTCCAAACAAAAAACCATGATCTTTCAGAAAAATAACATATTCAGACTTATTTCAAGTGATATTGGCGAATATCCCATCTCCAAATCGAAAATAAGAAAGAGTACAAAGTACCTGACCGAGCCACCTACAAATCTGGTCCTTTTTCTTCTTATGTTCTTGTGGTATATTTAATAAATGTATTCTAAATGAACCTTGTAATTATTCTGAAGCCACATTACTTCATAAAACATTGTTACAAACTCTAATAGCTTTTCAGTATAATTTAAAGAAAATAAATGTCGATTTGATACTTTCACCAGAGTAACATATTTTCGTTTCTAGACAAGATACTAGCTGATATTCAATTTATTTTGTCATCGGGGGAGTGTACTATCACTAGTCGTTATATTAATTAGTGTTTTATGATATTTTGGCAATTTTAGCATGACAAAAATTAGGATTTTTACTAAATGTTCCATTGAGTTGTCTTCATATATAGTTTTGCAATGCGTTAAAAAATTAAGACTAAAATATAGCACTTAGGCTTTTTCACCAGTTCGTTCGAATTTTCTTCATATTCAGCATTTTGGGAATTTTTTTTTGTTAATTATTCAACCAAAATCTTCTTAAAACTTCAGAAATATTTAAATATATTCCAAGAACAATTAAATATTTGCACAGTGAAAATACTTCGAAGCGCAATAAACTTGTGAAAATACTTTTGACAACTTGCATGCATATTTTCTTTTGCTTTAAGCTTTGTCCTATGAAACGTACGTTATCTTTCGCATTTCTTTTCATCTAGCTTCTGCATAGATCAAGCTATGCGATAAGACCTATTTCAGTCAAATTGGTCAACAACAACAAGAATAACAACTAAAAGAAGTTGCAGTTTGCAAATATCGTTCGTTGTGAAAATACTTTTGACCATGATTGTATATGATTTAGGCAATTGGGATTCTTTCTTTAGGGATTTAGGGATAAACACAACTTTTACATTAGCCCATTTGCTTGGTATGTGTCCAAACAAGAGACTAGCTCTAAATAGACGGACCAGGGGGAGTGCGATTAGGTGCAGTCCCCGCTGCAAGAAGCATGGATAGATCCCATCTGGTCCAGGTGATTTGTATGGGCTGAAATTTTGTAATGCCCATTTTACGCTATTTTGATGGAGCAGTGTATAGGGAATGTTTCCAACAGGTTCTGAGTTATAGGGGGGTTCCTCTCTCTCAGCCCCATTAGAGTCTGCCACCATAGTCACGTGCAGGTGTGGGCACTCTCCAGTCTCAGAGAGGTTGGTGCCTCACATTCTGAGATGGGTTGCTCCACAGCCACACAACCAGGAAAGTGAGTAGCCAGGAGTAGGCTGCTCGTCCCCTTTGGGTTGTTTGTGTGAGTTCCATCCGGCTTTTTCAGCGTGCAGATGCCGTTTGAGTGGTCTTTGGAGAGGGCTTTTTCCAGCCTAACAGCTTCCGGGAGAGATGAGATCTGCCCGCAGTGTTGACGACACGTAGCCCGTTTTGACCTTCTCAGCTCTTTATTGTAGAGCGTTAAAGCAGTTGTGTAGGAGTCCCATGAGACTCCTACCCATGAGACGCCTACGCGCAGCCTTTTTGAGATCGTCAAGGCTTTTGTTCCACCAGGGAACAGCCCTTCCGGTCTTGCGTACCTTTTGGTCGCAGCTGGCGTGATATGCTGATTCAACATTTCTGTGAAGCACAGTAGCTTCACGCTCTAACTCGTCTATGGATGTTATCGGACGGGTTGAGCAGTCTCTGGATTGCTGAAGCTCAAAGCAGAAGAGATCCCAGTTGGTTTTCCTGTGATTTCTGGTGACTAGGCTACATTGCAAGGCACATCCTATGTCAAATCTGATGTGCTGGTGATTTGACATAGTGATCTCACTTGCAACGTGCCAGTTTGAGACAACGGACAACATATTTATACTACAGAGAGTTAGGTCAAGAACTTCCTCTCTAATGGCATTAATGAATGTAGGCTCGCTGCCCTGGTTTAGTAATCCTATATTGTTACTAATAATGTATTCAAGGAGGTACTCACCCCTCTTGTTGATGTCACTGCTCCCCCAGATCGTATGGTTTCGTAGGGTTTTGAAGGCAAAAAAAACAGGTTTTTACAGATTTCTTTTGGGCGTACGGTGAAAGTAAATTTGTTTTCTGATTATTGTACATTAAAGAGTAGTAATTGAAGTATATTCTGTGATATATTGGTTGAAAAATATTGAAAATTGACCGAATGGCAGCAATTCTTCGCAGGCGTCAAAAAAAAAAAAAAACCTTTTGCGGTGCACACCATACCTCATCACTAGATCATCTGAAATGAAACAACAAAAGTTTTTCCATCCATTTTAAAGTCCCTCTAGGTATTGACGTCAAGTTTGTCAATTTTTTTACATTTTTGAATTTTTTACAAGATTTGAAATTGAAAATACCACATTTTTGGCAAAAATTCATGACTATTGTTGTTAATAATAAAATTAAAATCAAAAACGAAAAAATCTCGACGTTGTTACCTCATAAATTATGTAAGGAAATACTGTAAAAAATTTAAGAACGATCGGTTGAATAGATTTAAAAAAAAAACAGTGTGCACCGACTCAAAAAACATCGATTTGAGAAAAACGCGTTTAAAGTTTTTCGTAGCGGTAAGACTCTGGTAAAACCCGCCTACTTCCAAAGCTATATATCGAGTGGTGCGCTCGGTTCCGCGCGTAATGCGCCCATGGAGTGGAGGGCGCAGGAACTTCCGCAGTACTGCGGGCTCCTGGGCCACTGCGGTGCCCTGTGGTGCAGCAGCCATAGCAGGAGCACTGGCATTAGAGCAGGTGGGCTTCTCCGTTGCGGGAACGGGAGCCACTGCCTGTCTCTTTGCCTGCGTGTCGGCCTTTGGCTTAAGAGTAGCCGTGCCAAACGCAAAGTTTTTTTTTCCTCTAAGGGGATGCTGTTCGCTAGGTGTCTGCGCAACCTTTGTCTTGTGGCGCCCGATAGAGCGATCCGCTTTGGTTTGTCAACCTTGGGAGATGCGAGAAGGGCTTCTTCCTCTTCCTTGGTGATGGTGTCGGTGCCAGAGCATTGTGAACAGACGTCCATGGTTTCTTCGGGCTCCCGAGTGGGTTCGATATTAATCGATTTGGGTCTGCTAGCGCACCCTGTTTCTTTGTTACTGTTATTGGTCTCCATATATTGGTCCCACGAGTAGTGAGGAAGGAAGTATCCCCCGGGGCAGAACCTCATACCCCGGATCGGGCGCTTATACGACCGGAGGTGCAGGGTATTCGGAAGCCACCGTTAAAAGACACACTAACGTAGTGCCATTCATCACAGGGGCACGGTACGGTAACACCGGTGATTACGGGTTTTTTCGAGTTGTCCTCTCTAGATCCGCCATATTTCTTCACCACGCATGGTCGGTCTTTAGTAGTCGGCATGTGACTGCCAACCACCACTAGCTGCATGTGACTGCCAACCACCACTAGCTGAGTAGGATCGACGCGGCGACAGGCGCACACGCTTTACTTAACACAGCCTTAGCCCCCACTGCGTTGCAAACTTCTGATTAGGATTATAATACTCTGCAAAATCTGTTCCAAAATAAGGTCCACTATACCTGTTTAGTTGTGTCCCCTTGTATAGGTATCAAGAGGTCATTGTAAGAGGGTTTCCCCGGCAAGAGTAAAAACAACACGGCCGAATGAATTCAATAGTTTTAATTATTCCGTGATATGTACTTTCAGTTAAAATTATATACAGGAGTGTGTGTGAATATAGGTAAAGAAAATAGATGGTTAGACCGACGGCGGGCGTTCAGCGACGTGTGCAAATTCAGACTGACTCGGTCTCGCCTCTCTTCCATTCTCCTTCTCCCTGCAGCTGCACTGGCCAGACCGAGCGAGCGATCAGCTGGTCGCCGCTCTCCCGCACTTTGGGACAAGCAGCAAACTGAACATGCCGCCCGCCAATGCTAGACGTATCATGAAAATCTCGCTTGTCCGGTCCATCCTGGTAGGTGAGGTAGAATCTAGCTTGGAGAAATGATACAAGAAGTGTGCGCAAGAAACAATTCGTTATGATTGAGGTATCTAAGTGAGAGCGCTTAAGAACGGATTGGAAGCGGACACAGTTTCGACACTGACCGTTTTAATTGACCCTGTTTGGTCCCGCGCCCACAAAGTTGGTTCCGTTGTCACTGTAGAGATGCTGAACCATCCCTCGCCGACCGGTAAATCTGTCCAGAGCTAGCAGGAAATGCTCCGTGGTGAGGCCAGTTACCGCTTCTAAGTGCACTGCCTTTGTTGCAAGACAAATGAAAACGGCAATGTATGCCTTGTAAAAGCTGGTTCCTCGCAAGCGTGCTGCCTTCAGCTCCATAGCGCCTGTGTAGTCAACCCCAGTCGCCAAGAACGGTCTGCTAGGGGGGTTCACCCGATGAAGCGGCAAATCTCCCATGAGCTGTGTCGAAGTGATTGGCCGGGTCCGAAAACACCTCACACACTTCCGTACAACTGTTTGAACGGCTCGTCTCCCTGTAGTTATCCAGAACCGCTGGCGAGTGTGCGCCAAAGTCAGCTGCGCACCTCCGTGCAGAGTTAAGACGTGCGAGTACCGTATTACTAGCTGCGTAAAATGATGAGAACTTGGGAGGATCATGGGATGACGACGCTCGTGCGACAAACCTGAATGGCGCAGTCGCCCCCTTACTCGCAGGATGTCTCCTACCAGTATCGGTGACAGGCTCAAGAGCTTACTTCTGGGAGGCAGCCTTTTGTTGTTCCTTACAGCGGTCAGCTCGGACGCGAAAGACTCCCTTTGAACGATGCGTACGATAGCGAATAGAGAATAGTCCATCTCCTGAATGCTTAGAGGACCACTGCACCTCCCTCTCTTCCCGATAGTATTGGTCTTGAACCGAAATATATATGCTATGACTCGTACCGCCTGGCTAAAACTAGAAAATCGCTCCAGAAGCGATGACATCGGGACTGCGTGGTGAACGCGAACTTTGTCCGCCTTTGCCTCTAGAGCGGCATCCTTCATGTCGACCTGTCCAATCTCTGTCGAAGGCCAGTCATTTTGACTGCGTGTAAGCCACTCCGGGCCTCGTCACCACAAGTCAAAGTCCTTCAGCTCACTCGGAGGCATCCCTCTTGTCGCATCCCTCTTGTCGACATGCCTCCACTGAGATGGTGAGGAGTGGTCCAGAATGAAGGCGACCCTGTTTGCGATGAAGGTCTTCCATCTGTTGACGTCTCCGTACAGCCAATGCAATAAAACGTTTGGATGGGAAGGTCCTTTAGCCACTTAGCCGTGGTCAACCATTTGACCAATCTGACCGCTAGTACGGCACCACTCAGCTCCGTTCGAGGTATGGTTAAAGGTTTATTTGGAGTAACCTTTGACTTTGCGGTCAACAGCGAGGTGCTGCACGTTCCGCCCTCATGCTCGAGCCTTAGATAGGTCGTAGCTGCATAGGATGTGGAGGACCCGTCACAGAACGCGTGAAGCTGAGCTGAAACTATGGATCCCGGAGAATAATGAATCCACCGCTGTATACTTATATCGTCAATCCTTAGCAAGCTGTCCCGAAATGCTTGCCACCGCTCCGCAAGAGCATTAGGAACCTCGTCGTCCCAATCCAGGGCCGTCAGAGTGCCGTCGACATGCGTTTTCTTGGCCATGGTTACCTCTTTCAAAATTAGCTTTCCCGAGATGATGACTGGCGCGATGAGACCCAGCGGGTCGAACAACCTCGCTATGCTCGACAGGATCGTTCTTTTGGTGAAAGTAGCTGGCATCTCAAAATCGACCTGAAATTTGAAGCAGTCCTTATTTGGGAGCCAATACATTCCTAGCGCCTTGATAGGATCCGTAGTGTCCCAGTTTAAAGGTGTCCGACTGCACTGATGCTCTATCGGAATCGAGCGGACAATACTCGCTTCGTTGCTGGACCATTTTCGCAACTCCATGCAAGCGGATTTTATAGCACCCTCTACCTGTGCTCGTTTATCCTGCGTCTCTTCCATCGAATGCCCTCCGGACAGAATGTCGTCAACATATATCTCGTCCATCAATACTTCTTCCGCCTTAGGAAATGAACGCCGCTCATCCTTCGCTAACTGTTGAATGACCCTGATGGCCGTGAAGGGTGCCGAAGTCGTTCCGAAGGTTAGTGTTGACAAGGCATAGACATTGACCGATCCGATTTTCTGAATATCCGCCGTGAAAACGAAACGATATTTCCGCCAATTGAGTATGACTGCCGACATGTCGTTCTGCAGGGTCGGTCCCGCGCAAAGAATGTCGTTTAAAGACCGTCCGTTGCTAGTCCTTGAGGAGGCATCGAAGACGATTCGCTGTTTGGTCGATTGAGGATCCTTCTTGAAGACAGCGTGATGCGGAAGCACACAGGAAGCCACGTGCCGATTCGTGGAAGTATCCCTTACCGAACTGCTCTCACTGCCTACCGCCGGCGCTATTTGCTCGAGCGTGAAGTATTCTTCGATCTCCTCGACGTATCTGCTCCACCGTTCTGGGCTGCTAGACAGACGTCTTTCCAACTGCAGGAACCGATTAAGTGCCATTTGATGAGATCTTCCCAGGACCATGGCTGGGTCTCGATAGGTTTTAAAAGGCAACCGCACTACGTAGCGGCCATCCGATCGGCGCACGAGAGTCTTCTGGAAAAAGGACTCGCACCAGAGTTCCTCGTCTGTTGCTGTGGGGCGATCTGGAACCGATTCGACCTCGCAGAAGCGCTTCAGCAATGCCTCAGTGTCCAAAAGCACTCGATGACAGCGCAACTCGGTTGATTCTCTCACTCCTTCAGCTCGTCCAGAAAGGAACCATCCGAAGTGTGTATTCTGAGCTATGGGCTCACCTGGCAAACCGATCCTGGTGTCGGGCAACATAATTTGCGCCAACATGTCTACTCCCAAAATCAGATCGACTCGCTTCGACCGCGCGTAATGGGGATCCGCCAATGAGAGCCCTCGAATATGATCCCAATGTTGTGGCGCGAAGCTCACACTTGGCAGGCAGGACGTAACAGAATTGAGAACATATGCTGAATCAACCCCTAAGGAGAAATTTGGGTTAATAATACTAAAGATTTCGAAATTTACTGTGTACTTGCAACGACGACCGCCCCGGGGCCCACCCCAAAAATGGACGCTCGGGTGGCTGACCGCTTCAGGTGCAACGACGTGTTCGGAAACTATGGTTGCCTCAGATCCTTAATCGATGAGAGCATTTATGACTGCTTGTAGACCGTTGACCGGATTCCGTACGGCGATTACGAGCTGTGGCGAGAAGCACATTCCTCGAAAGGACATTCGATGAAGTTGCTGAATGACATCTGTAAGATGCATGCGGATGTGGCTCCTCCGTCTCCTGCAGGCTGTGCTGAGATTCGTTCTCCCTGGCTGCAGGTGCACCAAATGGCGGCGCTGAAGGCCGGTTTGAATGCGGCTGTGCGCGACTCGACGATGGATTATGAGCCACTACTGGGAAATGCAGCAGCGTGTGATGGCGCTGCCCACAGACTTGGCAGCTCTTATTGCTGGTGCATCGTGACAGCGCATGCGATTTACTCAAGCAATTAATACATAATTTCGCCCTGCTCATTATATCCTTTCTCCTGTAACAGTCCAAGGCCAGAAAGGTTGCGCAACGACGCAGGATATGGTCGCCGCCGCAGTGGTAACAGGCGCTATCCGGGCGTCTTGAGCGCTCCTGTGCATTATGCACTCGTTCGTACGACGAACTTCGGTTTTCGATCGCATCCATTATGACCAGCCTATCATTCAAAAATGATTCTAAATCCTTATAAGTAGGAACGGTGGCACCGCTTCCTTGATGGTGTTCCCAGGCGTTGTGACTCTCCTTGGGCAACCTCGATGCTATGTAATGCGCCAACCAGTACTGCGATTCCCCGTCCAAGGCTTGAACGCGGCGGAATGCAGCCAGGCAAACATTGACCGTGCTTAACATCGACTGTATTGACTCCGTATTTTCCTTTAACAGCCTGGGCAACGCGTAGATAGCGTTCATGTGGTGTGAATACACGAGACGCGGATTAATGTACCGCTTAATCATCAGTCCCCAAGCCACGGCGTAATTTGCCTCCGTGAGTTGCATTTGCCGGATGTCATTATCGCGCCCTATTGGCAGCGACTCCTTGAGGAAGTGCAACCGTTGCACATTGCTCAGATTCACGTTGTTGTGTATAAGGCTTGTGAAGGCGTCATAGTAGCCTGGCCAGTCCACACATTCACCCGAGAATTTGGGCACTGACATCTGTGGCATGTTCAGCCGCACTTCGGGATCCGCACCCCCGCCCGCTTGTGGCGGCGGCGGAGGATTCTCGGATGGAAGTTTATCCAAATCCTCTGCGATGGCGCAATAGGCGTCCATATAGCGCTCCTCGAACTCCGACTGGAAATTCTTCGCGACATAGTTCGATCCAGCGAATCCTTCTAGATTAACGATCACGGCATCCGTTTCGCGAAACGCGTTCCGCAGCTCTTCCACTTGCTCTAGACGTTTCTTCAAATAAATCCTCGTTTTCCTTGACTGCGAATCCTTCTTGAAATTCTGCAACGTCGATTTGAGCGACTGGTACCGATTTGCTTGCAAATTTACTAGTTGCTCCAAAGTCGGAGCCTCTGAATCTGATTTCATGATGGCGAGTGTAAAAAACAACAAAAAGGGGCAACCAAAGGGCAACAAAAGCGCAACTCACCACCCCAAAACAATCATGTAATGAGAAAAATTCGTTAAAATTCTTGTCTCGCACACACCTTGGTCACTTACTCCGTTTGTTTACCAGATTCCACTCACCAGAAGCCGCCCAAACAACAGAAAAAAGCGTCGCAAAGTCCAGCGAAAATGCAGCTGCGGCGCCTATGTATCGCCGTCTGCCTTTTCCGCGTTCCGCCAAGCCGAGAATAGATGAAGAAGAAGAGCCGCCAAATTCCAAACAACCGTTGCGTTTATATATCGCAGTTTTAATTTCAGACAATTTGCCGAGCCGAATTGCAACTTAACGCGGCCGCGATCTAACGCAATCTATGTACACACATAACCATTCGAATTTAAATTTTACAATTGCAGGTTCCCCTCATGGGACACCATGTTTAGTTGTGTCCCCTTGTATATTTATCAAGAGGTCATTGTAAGAGGGTTTCCCCGGCAAGAGTAAAAACAACACGGCCGAATAAATTCAATAGTTTTAATTATTCCGTGATATGTACTTTCAGTTAAAATTATATACAGGCGTGTGTGTGAATATAGGTAAAGAAAATAGATGGTTAGACCGACGGCGGGCGTTCAGCGACGTGTGCAAATTCAGACTGACTCGCTCTCGCTTCTCCTCCATTCTCCTTCTCCCTGCAGCTGCACTGGCCAGACCGAGCGAGCGATCAGCTGGTCGCCGCTCTCCCGCACTTTGGGACAAGCAGCAAACTGAACAATACCGGTTTTAAATGATTCGGGATCAGTAAGCCGGAATTTGTTCCACGTGGTACTATCAATATTTATGGATTGAACTGGTAGTGTCATCATCAACGTTGGAAGAATTATACAACTTTGGTTTTCTTCCAGAGCTACGCTTCACACCGTATCCAACCGAATTTTCCAAAAATTTCGTGATAGCGCAATGTGTTTGACCATTTTTCTACGATTTTTAGCTTACATTAAGGCAATCAAACTTTCACGTGACATTTTATTACAAATTGATTATAACAAAAATATAACAAAAATTACAAATTTGAAATAAAATTTTCCACTCCAGCCGCAATAATCGAAATGTGTCGTATAAATTTGATACATTTGCAGGCATGACGAAAAACGGGCTGCTTGAAAACGCAAGATGCAATCAGAGATAAAAATATGTCTGCTAAAGGCAGAATCGATCAAGGTTTCATTCTGCATACTTAATTTTGTTGTGTTATGCTTCCCCATCGACCTACTAAAATGTTCGGGGTGTCGTATAATTTTGGGCAGGAGTTTTGTTTCTATTGCCACTTTATGTTTTGAAAGGCAACAAAAGATAACTTAATTTTCTGGGTAAGTGCAGAATTGGTGAAGCTTTCTCTGAAATAATTGTACTTTGAGAAAACGAATACAAAGTATGATGTCGGTGAAGATGATAGAATGCTTAAAAAAGCAGTCCGGACCTATTTTGGTAATTAGAAAGTTGGAGGCAAAACCAACTTTAAATGAAAATAATTTAATCAAATTAAAGAGATACAGAAATCTAAAAAAAAAAAAAGTGTTCTATGGCGGGTTCCAGTGGTAGAACCCGCATTTTACCCGTGGAACCCGCAGTGCTCAATTCTACTTTGAATCTGGTCGCCCGGTCGCATGCTTGCCTTTTGGTCTAGTGGTTAAGGCATCGGACTGCCAATCCACGGTGCATGGGTGGGTTCAAATCCGAGTTAGACTTCAGATTTTTTTTTTTTTTTTGTATATATTTAGGTGAAAGGTGGCAGTTGTGGACACACTTTTCCTTTTCACCTATATCTTTTTAACTGGAGCATATTATGCGGACAATTGCATATCAATGGAAAGCTAGAGACCTTAGCTAACTAGTTTTTGAATAATTACAGTGATATCTATCACTGAAAGAACAAATTTTAAGTTTTTGTAAAATAGTCATTTTTGCCAATTTCAGATTTTAAGGGGGCTTGTGGACACTTTTATAGAATGTGCTAAAATTAGGAAAGTATCAAGTGAAACGTAATCAAATGAAGAAAAAATGGAAGTTTATTCATTTGTAAAGCTAAAAAAAAAAAAAATATTACGCATGACACCATTCCCAATCAGAAGCACAATTCTCGCATGTGAAATAGCTGGCACTCATGTCAGCACACTTCAAGTGCACAATCACAATCATTCCAGTGAACGGAGTTGGAGGCGGTCAATTTTTCTTGGCAACAAACATCGAAGAGAATAATTTAAACACCATTAAAATATTTTTACTTATCTAGCTGTATCTATAATTCAATCAACGGCGAAAATTTAAGATTTGTCAAACAAAAAATTGGGTGTCCACAACCCCCGACATTTAAGTGTCCACAACTGCCTCAAGCAGTCGTTTTAAAAACATATGAAAAAATTTTGTATTGTGAAAATTTTGTCCAAACCCGGTGTGGAATCTTAAACATAACTAAATTTCCCGTCAAAAAATCTATTGCAATCACCTTCTTAATTAATACACTTCACACGGTGACACTTTTAAAAACGTGCAATAAAACTTTTGTGATTTTTTTCACGGTGAAAAAATTCATTTTTCCGGGGCCCAAAGCAGACTCGTCCGTTCCGTTTGGTATTCGGCACAAAACAATAGAGCTTCAATAGCGCACACATGACATTTGACAGATCCATATATCTGTCCTGTGTCAAAAGTTACACAGGGGTGTCCACAACCCCCCGTGTCCACAACTGCCACCTTTACCCTACATATTTACTTAACCCTCTCATGCCCGTTGTTGCATATATGTACCAAACATTGTATTTATGAGCCTCTAACTACTGTTATTTTACATTTTTTATTTTGAATCTATCGCAGAAATATAGCTGCATGTGTTGAGTGAGCTTACTGCTAATTGTCCGGTAGTCAGCTGTTCACGCGTTCAGTGATAATTTCACAGGCTGACAAAATCAGCTCGACCCTCTGACCCAGAAACCAGTATATACTTTTCCAAAGGCTTTCGGTGCGCTGAATCCGAAACCGTAGTCGAAATATCTGAATTGGCTCTGGTTTCCGAGATATCCAAACCTAAAAGTGCAAAAACAGCGTTTTCGCCTATATTTGAGGTTATGTTGCATCGAATTGGTTCTTTTACTGAAAATACTAAAAAGGACATCTTAAAGTATAACCCTTGCCCCTTCAAATGCTGTTGAGTTTGATTAAATATCTTTCTTTTCCGCTGAAATATCCCTAACCCTTAACCCTTTCAGCCCATAAACTTTTTTAACAGATATATTTGGCGTTATTTAAAGATGAACTGACGAAAATTTCAAGGTCCTTGGTGTCCTGGTGTCCTGTTGCCACAAAATGTTCAAAAAATTCTTGTAGACAAACTATGGACTTTTTCTTTATTTATTTTTATTTTTTAAATAATTTACTTACCTTACAGAAAACATGAAGCAATATGTTAAAAAAAGCGCGAAGCAAAAAAATTTTAATTTTGGGTAACTGAGGCTTATTTCTATAATGTTGCTTGTAGGCAACAAATGGGCTGAGAGGGTTAAAATGGTTGTAATCATTGGCCGGAATGAGGAACAAGAAATGCGTTTCAAAGTTGTAAATGCAGCAAATGTAATGTGCACTTGTGCTCCAATCACCAAAAAATAGTTTCGTGTTTATCATACATAAATATTAAAAAACGGCATTTGAAAAAAAATTAAATTGACTAAATATATAACACCGTTGCCCAATGTTGCATATACGCAACATCATGTAGCTCTTGAACCAGGACACCTAGGACATTGAAATTTGTTTCTGTTGATATGGAGGTCAACTCTATCTTATATGTATGTCTATTCAACAAATTTTTAGCCACCCCTATTTTAATTCGGGCATGAAAGGGTTAAATGTACATTTTTACTTTTAATAAATTAAATTAAGATAAATATGTTCAGTTCATAAAAAAAATTATATTATTATATTATTATATTTATATTTATATTATATTATTATTATATAAGTTTAATCGAGGGATAACTTCTTTGTCCGAAAATGCCGGCTAATTCTTTTAAACTCTCGATATGTTTCCGATGTCCTGCCATGTTTATCGAGCAGTCCAGAGTCCAGCAGCAGACCAGACAATCACCCTTTCGTGTTAATAGCTTGTTTTATCGCATTTCGGAAATCATTGGACGATCATCTGATTTTTTAAATAATTTAGTCCGGGTTGCGACTTGAGGCTTGGGGGTCAGCTATCGCCTCATCTGAATGGTGACTACCGCAGAATGGCTAATATCAAGCTCATCGGCAATATTACGTGTATAATTTTTTCTTTCGACCAGGTTTACAACATTATTTTTAATTTTCTTTGACAATTTGTTTAATTTTTTGGTTTTTATAAATACATTTTTCTAATTATTCCAAAAAAATTTTTTTAACAAAATCACGTTTTAAACTATGACTACCGAATATAGAATTAAAACGAATATATAGGTAAATCTGGGTGATGTTTCTTGAAGAGAGTTGTGGAAAATCGAAAATAGGTACAAAACGTAGAACGCGCAAAATTGAGTTTGTGTGTTTTTGTAGTTTTTGAATTCTAAGTATTTGAATTTACAAGATAAATTGCTGATTATAATATTTTATATAATAAAATAATAAGCAATTATAAAAAAAAATAATTGTTGGATTTCAAAGTAATGAACATAAACTCAATTTTGCTCGCCACTGGAAAGGTCGAATATTTTTGAGGAAAAAAAATTATAACTTTGCCAATTTTCAACATATTGTCATTTAATTTGAGATATGGCCATTTTTTATTATTCCAGATTTTCGGGTTTAATTTTATTCAAATCGGACCACTATATCATATAGCTGCCATAGGAATATATATATATATATATACTAGCGGCCCAGGCGAACTTTGTCTCGCCCCTTATTGTTGTTTTATATAGTTATAGAGTGATAATAATACGCAGATAATTCAATTCAATTAAATTCTAGCTTCAATATCAGGTAGTTGCACCTTCCCAGACGCGCAACACATCCCGGCTGGTTCATTTGTGAATTTGAGAGCATGACAATGCGGTCATTCCTTGTCCATAGCACCAATTATAACTTTTGAATGAAAATAATATTCGAATATTCGAAATATTCTAGAATTACTTGAGCTTCGGCTCAAATCAGCCCCTTTGCGTTTTTTTGGCTTTTTTTTCTTAAAAAAACACATATAAATATAACTAATTGAATCACTTTAAATCATGAATCTACTTTTTAAAAGAAACTCACAGGTCGGCCACAGAAACCTCTTCCTTTCCAAAAACCAAAAAAGTAATACCGAATTGCCACAGCACTGCCACATAAATATTATTTGGGTATTTCAAAATACAAAACTTGACGTAAATTTCATGGCTACCACATCCATAGGTTCAAAATTTCTAATCTTACAGTCAGCAGGCAGCGACTAAAGCTGTATTGCGGACTACCCTTATCGGTTAGGGGTACGAAAAATAGATGTTAGCCGATTCTCAGGCCTACAGAATATCCTCTCAAAATTTCACCCAAACCGGTCAAGTACTTAGTTTCGGAGGAGTTTTCTTACAAAAACCGTGACAGCAGAATTTTATATATAAGATATCAATTCATTTTGTTTGTTCGCAACATTTTTCCAGGCCCGTAGCAACCCAGGGGCTAGGGGGGCTTTGTCCTAACTGCACTTTTCGATCATGTAATGTATTGAATCTTTTCAAAACCATGTCGAGATCTATATTTTCCAGTCGTTTGTGCTCAAAAGCGAGAAAGCATAAATTATTCAATCTTTTAGTGGACATGCTTATACGTTGTGGCCGCATGATTCGCGTTAATGCTGAATTCGTTGCTGACGGGAATGTTTCTATGGCTCCATAGAGATTGTACACTTTCCATTCCTTGACGCAGTTTATACAGCCCTGCCAACACAACCGTCTTCGTTTTTTTAGCTTCCAACTTTTTCACCTTGTTCAAAGGATTCCATCTATGTATTCTTTGGGTTCAATTTCACTCGGTAACTGAATGCCCAAATCGGACAATGGCCGCAGCTTTTCCAAATTCATCCCATCATCTGTACCGATAGCTGTAGGAATGGCGTCGTTTTTTTTTACAAAACGATTGGTTATTTCTATTATCATACCTGATGATGAATTGCATTTGAAAAAACGTTGTGAGCTTCGGCTGCTTACACTTCTCAAGTGCATTTTCATGTTTCCTTTTACTTATTATTTTACACAGAGCACATATAGAAACTGAGAACCTGAGGCTCGCTGTCGCTGTCTTATCAATCGAATGATCAACATGACTGTGTACAATATTTAAACATACACACATCAACTTTATCGATTGTTTCGAACCTGTCGAGTCCCTTTCACGTGACGTTGTCACCAGCGCAATAAAGAGCCGGAAATTCAAATTGATGTCATTCAAATGATAAAATTCAAATAATAGGTACCTATAAACAAGCATAACTATAGACAGTTTTTTTTAGAATGATATAATAATAATATGACGTATTTTTATATTATCTGCATGGCACTATTGAAATAATTAAAAAAAAATTAAATCAATTCTAGTTATATAAATTAATGACCAATTATTATAAACTATTATCATTGCTTTATGTTATATTTGTTAATATAAAAACCGAAAATCAGGTGAAGGTTAGGTTAGGTTAGGTTAGGGCGGTGATGGCCGGCTCAGAGAGCCGGATCATCCACTTGAGCCTGAGGAGGCTCTTTGTGATGCCGCATAGGCTTAGGTCCCCGTCCGATGCAGGTACTCATGGGCCGATGACCAGTGCTACGTAAGAGAGGACCAACCCGATCCTTGGATGAATCGGATTATCTGCCTTGGTGATGTCTCGCATAGCTCTGCGAGATCCACAAGGGTGGGGAAGCCCAGGTACTGCAGTCTTCGTCTGCTTAGGGCCGGACAGTGACAGAAGAGGTGGAGGACGGTCTCCTCTTCCTCTTCATCCCTACAGCTTCTACAGAAGTCATTATGGTGCACCGATAGCCTGGACGCATGTGTTCCAAGCAGCCAGTGACCAGTAAGAGCCCTAACGGCCAGGGCGCAGTTTTCCCTGCTTAATGACAATAGCTCCTTTGAGCGTTTCGCTGAACGGCGTGGCCAGATCATTCTAGAGTGGCGGCAGGTGATGAGGTTTTCCCATTTCCTGTCCGCGAGGAAGTGGAAGTACTCCCTACAGAGTAGTCTGCGAGTGGCCAAGGGCATGTCAACTGACTCCCTCTCCGGCTGAAGAGGGGAGGTTGTACCCTGCCGGGCCAGCTCATCGGCAGCGCAGTTGCCCTCGATGTCCCTATGTCCTGGGACCCATATGAGGTGGAGGTCGTACTGCTCCGCCATCTCGTGAAGAGATCTGCGGCAGTCGTTGATGGTCTTTGAATTGGAAGAAATGGATTCGAGTGACTTCAGGGCAGCCTGACTGTCAGAGAAAATGCATAAGGGAGCTCTGCCCCTAGTTGGGGGGAGCTGATCAAGGTCTTCTTTGATGGCGTAAACTTCCGCCTGAAAGACGCTGCAGTGGTCGGGTAGTAGTAGAGAACGTCCAAGGCGTCTCCCGGAGTTGTGCGCAGGCTGCCTGTCATACAGATCTCAGCCATGCGTTGAATTTTTCTTAACTTGCCCAGGCAGGTAGACCGCTTTATAGCTGGCCACCAGAATGCCACTCCGTAGAGGAGTATCGGGCGAATGATAGCCGTGTACAGCCGTGTACAGCCAACGGACTATTTTTGGGGTCATTCCCCATTTTAGCCCGATAGCCTTGCGGCAGGTGTAGAGCGCGATTGTGGCCTTTTGGCCCTCTCGTCAGTGTTAAGGGCTTACAGGGGTCAAAAATGGTCAAAATTTTTTATTTTTTTATTCGATAGTACAAAGTCTCAGGAGTATTCTGTTAAAATTGCAAGCAATTTGATGAAGAATTGACGGAGATATGATTTCTTAAAGTTTCTGTCTCGCGTCCAAAGAGCCGAGCAACAAGCTGCAATAACAACGTTTTTCTCGAAATGTTGTTTTTAAAGTGTCACACACTTTCTACACATATTTATCCCGGCCCCAACGATCTTATTTTCAATTTTTTATTTTTATTTTTTCGATTTTACAGCTACACAAAATGGCCGACTTTTACTGCTGAAAATCCCAATTTTTGCTTTAAAACGTTATAAAAAAATTAGAAATAAAAAAAAAAAATATTCGGGCATCGTTGGGGTCACGAAAAACATGTTCAAAAATGAAAACACTTTGGATTTTTGCTTTCAGATAATTTTACATCGAGTTACGAGGTACACCGCAAGGCGCTTCTTCTCGACAACGTCTTCGTAAAATGGCTGCCATCGGCTGAATTTAAAATATTTTTAGTTGAAATTTTCAGAAATTAAAGTTCAAACTCCACTTTTTTAAATGTACTTGATCCGAAAAATGTATGTCATAACTGAACAAAGAAAAAAAATCTCAAAAATGTTGCATTTTTTTACTCAAAAGACCCCTGTAAGCCCTCAAGGGACCAATCGAGCTTCTTGTCCAGGATAAGACCCAGATACTTGGCTTGATTTTTAAGGGTGAGAGGTACCCCGCAGAGTTTAGGGGGTATTATTTTGGGGATTTTGTATTTCCTCGTAAAAAGGACTAGTTCAGTCTTCGCTGGGTTTACTCCCAGACCAGACCTTGCGGTCCAGTCCGTCAGAAACCGAAGGCTTTCGCTCATCCTGTCACAGAGTGTCTGCGGGAATTTTCCCGTGAACGCCAAGGCGACATCATCCGCGTAGGCCACGACACGACAGCCGCCCTCTTCTATGCCCTGGAGCAGTTCGTTGACCGCCACATTCCATATGAGAGGGGAGAGTACTCCGCCCTGAGGTGTGCCTCTGTTGACTTGTCTGGAGATGGTTGATCCCCCAGTGTTGCCTCCACCGTTCTGCTGCGCAAGATCCGGTCAATGAGACCCACCGAGTGTTGATCAATCCCCAGCTTAGTCAGTGCTGATGTGATTGAGCCTGGAAGGATGTTGTTGAAAGCGCCCTCTATATCCAAGAAGGCGACGAATGTGAACTCCTTTTCGATTTTTCGATTTTTCGATTTGCGATTTTTCTATGATAGTTGTAAGCGAATGGAGTACCGTCTCTGTAGACCCGCCCCTTCTATACGCGTGTTGAGATCCTGATAAGGATGATTGGGGAATATTAGTCCTAAGATGCAGACTTATGAGTCTCTCCAGCGTCTTGAGTAGAATCGAGGAGAGGCTTATCGGCCTGTAATCCTTAGGCGTGCAATGCGATGGCTTGCCCGCCTTGGGGATGAAAACAACTTTTGAGCGGAGCCATCCATTCGGAATGACCCCTGTATCGAGGATGATCGAGAAGATCAGTCGAAGCCAGGGGGTGGATAGCTCGGCTGCGTAGCTGAGCTGTGCAGGTATGATGCCGTCCACCCCAGGGGATTTATATGGGCTGAAGCTGTTAATTGCCCATTTAATGTTCCTATCAGTAAGGAGGTATGCCATTTCGGACGGACCCCGCCGTGTCGGGGGTTAGGTGGGCTGCTCTGGGAAGAGCTAGCGGGGAAGTGGGCATCCAGTAGAACCCCGAGGGTTTCCTCACTGGATGTCGTCCAGCTGTCGTCAGGACACTTGACGAAGCCCGGGTTGGAGGGCGTCGACGAGAGGACCTTCCTCAGCCTAGACGCCTCAGAGTAGTCCTGGATTCCTGAGCAAAAGTCGGACCAAGCCCTTCTTTTGGCCTTTCTTACTTCCCTGTTGTACAGGGACAAGTGAGATTTATAGAGACACCAAGATGCGTCCGTGTTGGCGCTCTTGGCTGTATTGAAGGACTGCCTCGTGGTCTTCTTGAGGCAGCCTAATTCCTTACACCACCATGGTGGCTTCTTCCCAGTCTTCCCCCCATTCTTGCTACGGGGGCAGGACCTATCTAGAGCCGTGCTACAAGCATCGGTGAAAGTTTCAACGAGACGCTCCAGCCCCTCTGGACAAAAGTCCGAGAGGGTTGGGGCTGGAGGGGGCTTAAGGATCTTACTCAGCTGGGATCTGTATTTCCCCCAGTCAGTCCTCCGGGGATTCCGGAAAGTGACTGGGTTGAACCTATCGAAACCTAGCGTGAATTGGATATATCTATGGTCAGAAAATGACTTCTTCTCCAGCACTCTCCAAGACTTAAGGGAGTCCTTCAGGGATTCAGAGAGAAGGGTGATATCAAGTACCTCCCTTCGGTTTTTGATGATAAAGGTGGGTTAGTTTCCCGAGTTACCCACCAGTAGGTTAGATGAGAGGATAAAATCAAAAAGAGACTCACCCCTGTCGTTGGTGTCCGTGCTGCCCCACTGATGGTGATGGGCATTTGCGTCGAACCCGATGATGAAGTCTAGGCCCAGACTTTTGCTGTCCTCGGTGACTTGCCTCAGGGTTGGGGGGATGGGGTCCTGGTCGTGCCCCAGGTATGCGGAGCATATCCGGAGGGGGGATCCATTTGGTCCCTCTAGACATGCTGTTAGTATATCTTCATTGCTGAAATTGGGTAGCATAAAAAGAGTTAAGTCTTTCTTTGCGAGTATGCAGGCTCGCGATTTACCTGTTGTGGGGGCTGCGTATAGCCTATAGCCGGCTGCCCTCAACCCTTGGATTCTGTCGCCACAGATCCAGGTCTCCTGGATGAGGACAGCGTCAGTGCCACCTTCTGTCAGGTGGATGAGTAGAGCAGCGGAGGCTGCTTTACTGTGGTGGAGGTTTATCTGCAGGAACGTCAAAGACATTCTGCACTTTCACCTCCACCACAGTAGTATCGGCGTCCGAGAGTGGCTCATCCTCTTCCTCGGACATTCCGACATCGCGAAGGCCCCTCGCCAGAAAAGAAAATCAGGTGAAAGTAATTATAAAAATTAAGAGGTTTAAAATTGCAAAAAATTCGTTGCCAACATAGTCATAGGAATTTTTTAGGGATGTCGTGATATTAAAAAAAAATCGTATCGATGATATTTTTTTATCAAAACGAAATGATGATAATATTTAAAATATCACAAAAAATATCGATATACATATTTGATATTTTTGATATTTAAAAAAAAAAAAAAAATTGTTTTCCCGCAAAGGTGGAAGCCAAACGTCCAGTTTGGATTAAGAGTGCAGTTGTAGAGCAGGACTTTGTAGTCCAGACACAAGGAGGATGTAGTCCAGAGGATGTAGTCCAGTGGAGGATGCTGGCTTTCAGTTTTAGGTAGTTTCTTACTTTCAATATGTTTACGCCATGTTAGACGTCTGTCGAGGGGATGCCGAAGTACGTTACTTTATTGACTTTGGGGGATCTGCGTGTTATTGAGGCAGAGCGGAGGGAAAGTTTGTCTGTTAAGAGTAAACGTTATGTGTTTGCACTTTTGTTTGTTAAGGGGGTCTTCTACTTACAATTTTTTTTATTTTCGATTTTTTTTTACATTTTTTTTTAAATACTAGAGGATCTGAGGAATACGCCATATAAAGGGTTTTGTAAAATTCGCATTCCTTCATTAGTAAACAGAGCCCGAAAGATTGCCACCTCCATACGTTTCGACCATTTTTCCTATCTTTAAACGCGTTTTGGCACGATTTTGACGAAACCATAGAAGATATCCTAGATCTGTAAAGCGTTACTTATTCACAAAACATCTCGCTAGGTCGAGACACAAGCTTTTTTTCAAAAATTTTTTTTTTCAATTTTTTACAGTCATTTTTATATTGAAAAACATGGTAAAAAAAATGAAACTTTTTTTCAAATCGCTGCCATTTTATGAAATTTGCAGATATTAAAAAAAGCTTGTGTCTATACCTAATCGAAAATTTCTTGTTGTTTGCAAGTTCTGAAGCTGAGATTTCTTGCCAGCCGTTTGACTCTGTCGCTCCGGCAGTGGTTTATTCAACGACGCGCCAATGGCAAATTTTATGATAAATTCATGTTTTTTTTTTTTTTTTTTTAAGTTCAAGCATTAAATAATCAAATAAAAAAAATGTTGTTCGGATATCATGTGTAGTTTTTTTTTTGCAATCCATCCTTGAAAAATAGGCCCCAAATTTGAGCGGGAAGGTAGAAGACCCTCTTAATTTAATACGCCAGTCAGATAGCCACTTCTCGACTACCACGAGGTGGTTGGCGTCTAAGGATCGCAGTGTCGTCAGGGAAGGTATATGTTAGTCGGTCACTCGTGTAAAGGACGAATAGAGTTGGCCCAAGTGCGCTGCCTTGTGGGACTTTAGCTTCGATATACACTATATACACGATATACACTGTCGGAAAATGTTGTGTTACACCTCACTGCGAAGGCTCTATTGTGGAGGTAGGATTCAAGTAGTTTATGAGTATACCCAGGCAAGTGTGTTTTAATTTTATGCATGAGACCTTTGAGCCAGACGCGGTCCAATGCTTGAGATACATCGAGGAATATCGCGCTGCAATATTCCCTATGCTCGAAGGCTGTGCGAATCTCTGATCTTATTCTGTTTACTTGCTCTATAGTTCCGTGTTTTTCTCTGAAGCCAAATTGATGGGCTGGGATAATGTAGTGGGCTCCCATATATGGAATTATGCACATTAGAAGGCATTTTTCGAATAATTTGGACAAGCATGATAATAAACTTATTGGTCTGTAAGATGACGGAATCGTGTGATCTTTCCCGGGCTTCGGTATCATTATAATAATTTATTTTTTCCATTTCCTTGGATAGTAGCCTAGACTTATGATTCCATTAAGGAGTTTACAGATGACCTCAATAGCACAGTACGTAAGTTCCATTATCATTTTTGTAGTTATTAGGTCACCGCCTGGAGCCTTTTTTGGTTTTAGCTCCCTGATGACTTTTGTGATCTCGTTCGGCCGAAATGTAGTTGGCGTGGAATCAGTTTCGAGGTGGATTTGCGGAAGAACATAATCATTTGCTGCGGGGTTCGACTGGAAGACGCCCCTGAGATGTAAGGCAAATGTTTCGGCTCTATCTTTATCGCTGCGGGCTCAGCACCCTGAAGAATTCCTTATAGGGGTGACGGTTTTAATTGGAGATCTTAGATTTGGGTGAGCCCTCCACAAGGGATTCTTTGTTCTAGTTGGCGAGAGTTTTTCTATATATTTTAGTTGTTCATTTTCAGCATCCAAACCCAATCCTGCGATCGCTTTTTTGTAGAAGCTCCAACAGCTCCTCCACGAACCTGTTGTGCAGTTCCCCCACGATCCAACGCCACTGGTCCCTCGTCACTGAAGCCCTCATCCACTACAATCAAGATCTTACCCTTGGTAGCCTCGGCGAAGGACCGCTGAGGCTGCACCTTTGAACGCTTGGGCTGCGGCTGTTGCACCTCCGTTCAGCGTTGGTTATTTGGGTCTTGGAGGCTACTGCCCTCCCCGCCTTGTCAGGTTGGTAGTCCGGCAGGACACCTCTCGCCCATCTTATGAGGCCTGCTTGCTCCGGGTCCGCCTCGTGGTCACCTCGTGGTGCTGGGCCAAGCTTCATGGGGTGGGGTTGCCTCTGGTGCCGCCTGCAGTCACGTCGACGGACTCAAAATTAATTCGAGTCAGCTTCCACAATTTCCAAATTCGCCGCCGCCCCAGTTCTAGTTTCCGATTGGAAAAGTCGAAACTGGCAGAGTACCAAAAAACATATGGAATATGCCTCAATCATCCTGGACCTCGGAAGCCCTTTTCTGAGTTGAATTTTGCTACACTATCCTTAAAAAATTTTTGCTTATCTGCTACCGAAACAACTGACAGGAATACTCAACAATTTATGCAATGTAGTAATGAAAACGTTTACAAATTTATTTTTATAAGGAAGAAGCATACAAATCTAAAGCACGATGACTTCTCAATCTCCTTTATGGAGAAAAATCATGACATTGCCGGGGGCACACAAATTTTGGGATTGTAGAGTGCCTTGACGGGCAAATAGTCCGACATATGCATGAGTTTTCCAATACTTCTTCTTCCAGCAATGCCTCCAAAACAGATCTCGGCATATTCGGAGAAGAAGAATGAAGAATTATGCAATGAATAGGTACCCCATTAACATCCTTGGGCTAGAAACCAGTGCGGGCGAAAGCTTGATCAGCCCCTAAACCACAAAACTCTGTCAAAACAAACGGAGCGGCCACCTGAAAGTTTGCAGGAACAAAAAGAACCAAAGGGAAATTTAATACAAAATCCTTCAACAAGGGAAATTCGCTTCCCAGTAGAACTGCGCACTAGTTCGTAGGTGGTGAAATAAGTACTTACAAACAGACTACCTCTACTTACTTTACTAACCCTAAGCAATGTGTTTTATCATTTCCACTTTTGTATAAAATGTCCGCATATAGGGTCAATCGCCACCACATCGATTACAATAAGGTTGGTGAAAAGGCTACCCATGATAGGGTTAGTAAAAAGAGTACCCATGTCTAGAGTACCTACATTGGTACCAATGAAAGGGTTAGTAAAAAGGGTACCCATGTCTAGATTACTTACATTGATACCCATCTCAGTGCTGATGAAAAAAGTACCCGTGTAAGGGTTGGTGAAAAGAGTACCCATGACTAGATTACCTACATTGCTACCCATCTAAGGGTTAGTGAAAAGAGTACACATGCTAGATTTAATATATTTATTTAATGTTATATTTTTCAACAAATTTAAAAAAAAAATCATTCCAATTTGTCCTCCTCTTTATGTTTGCTAATGCTGGTATTTTTAAAATGTCGCTTTTTTTGTAATTGCATGGCCTTGCGAAGTTGGTCCTCCGCTGGACCACCATCATTTAAATTGTTGATTGCATCTGAAAATAAAATTTAGGTCTTCATAACATCGATCTATACAAAATAAAGAGTAATTATAGTTCTGTCAATAAATTAAAAAAAAAAATAAAATAAATACTTACGTGAAGCTCTTTGTTTGTTTCCGTAATCTCCTGATTGATTTCTTCTCATTTTTCCACTGTCTGGATCGGAAATTTGTTCATAACTTGTTGTCCCATGCTTTCCCATGCTCTTAATTGTTGCTGTTTGGTCCGCGACTGCTTCAAGAAGGACACTTTGGCCAACTAAGATAAATAAAATTAAGATTATATAATCACTTAATTATTTATCAAGGGCCAATTAAATCTTGTACCTTTTAAAGAATGAACTTCTTGCAAACTTCTTCTAGGCTTTTGTTGGAACCGGAGGATCCACAGTTGCAACATTTTTGTTCCGATATAATAATATAGTTGTATTTTGACTACGGGTGTTTTCAAACTCCAGTCGCTTTATTTTCCTCTTCGGACTGACTGATATATTTACGTTGGTCTTAATTAAATTTATAAAAAAAAAAAAAAATTGTGCACTCGAACTTTTGAACAGCGGTATACCATCAATGTTTATGTCAAAAATAATGGTATCATTAACAATATCTTGAATTTTATTTATTTGATTCTTAATGCCAATGTGCAAATCAGAGCTCGCAAATAACAGTTGACCGTTTCTTGCAGTCACCAAATAACTGTTTTTTGCGCACGCATACGCTAAAATGTAGAGAAGAGCCGTTCACCAGTGTCTCTTGAACGAACGGTCTTTGCTCAACCAAACACCAATTTCGTGTTTCCCTTTTGCTCTGCTCATTCGCTCACCGAGCGAAGAAAAACGAAGTCTTTTGCATTTGTATGATTTTATATGCGAATGATCAGTCTACTTGTAAATCACACTTCTAAATTACAATACTGAATAAGTATAAATCTAATGGTTACATTTAATAAATATGATAAAATTGTTGCTAAGCTTTGTTTAAAAGGCACTGAAGACAAAAGACCGTTTATGATGAGCCTCTTGTGTGTTTGCTCTTCTGCTGACCCTCAATGAGTGAGGGTTGCTCTGGATTGCTCTCTCTGAGTTGTTGTTGAGAGAGCACAACAAGAGCCACACAACTGAGAACAGTTAAACAAACACCAAAAGAAAGATAAACGAAATGTTATGTTCATACCGAGGGCACACGTGCATCGTCTTTTATGGTTGTGTTAGTGTGCAGACCGCAAAACGAAAGACGGTTGAGAGTTATTTGCAAGCTCTGGTGCAAATAACTGCCACCGTCGATTTTTGTTATTTCAGTTTTTTCTGTCAACTTGTATTTGTAAAATGGCGAAACTTCTAAATTATTTTTTTTAATATACGCACTAAGTCAACTGCGCAGGTTCGTGTTGGCCTATGTTTAAGAACCAATTTAAATTCTCACTATTGTTTTTCACTTTATTGTTGAGTTTATGGTCACTTGTATTCACATTTTTAATATTTTCGATAATTTCCATCTCAACATCATTATTTTCACAAAGCACATTCTGATTTGCAAGAGCAAGATTTAACTTTTCTTGATATTGTCTTTTCAATTGCTGTTTCAGCCTTCTTTTATGCCTTTCACTGGACATTTTAATAAATTAATTTATCTTACCACCGTCACAATTTTTTTTTTTTACTTTCTTTCCACACCTTTACACTTTAAGCACGTTGAACAACTGCAAATAATTTTCGAATTTGTTCAAGCACTATACTTAATGACAATCAAAACAAACGGTACTTGATTCACATATTTTGTTTAACTTTAGAATTTTTAAAAACTGCCTTAAATTTCCCCCTAAAGTTACAGGGGATGTCCGACAGATGGTGCTGGCTACTTCATTTAAAAATATTAAATATATAACGTATAAATATAGCGCCACCAAGGTTTAATGGGGAGAGGTTCCTGTAAAGGGAATGTAAAGCGCACCAGGCGGCAGAATCTGGAATAGGTCAAAGCGGACGAGGTGGTTCGAAGTTCATTTACCTGAGGGTCAATCCAGTAGGTACCCATATGGTAACTAGCAAAGAAATTAGTTTGGTGGTTCGACGCTCGATTACCATAGGGTTACCTACCGAACCACTCATGTATGGACTAGTGGAGAAAGTAGTGCAACATGGTCAATTGCCACCAGCAGTACTACAGGGTTTTTATACATTTTGTTAGTTCCCATCTCATTTTTTTTTTTATTGAAGTATGTCGCCCAAACACATTCTTTACGCACATCCCACGCTGTAATCGAAAAGGTTGGATCACTATTTAAACTGTATTTATTAAATAATCTTCTGTTTTCTCGTTGATTTAATAGATTACGCGGTTTAAGCCGGGCATAAGTTGAATTAAGGTTATCATTAGAAGAAAGTAAATTAATATTTAAACTTTTTATAAGCAAAACTAGATTTCGGATTTCCGAAAATTGCATTAATTTTGGTATCAATTACATTTTTATTAATCTACATCTTTCTAGGTTCTACAATTGGTTTGTACTGCAATTACTTAGAAATAACTACGGATAAAACTAAAGGAGTTTTCCAATATGAAGTGCGCTTTTTCCCCAACATAGATTCTCTTCACTTACGAATGAAATATTTGAACGAACATAAAGAGCAACTTGGAGGATGCAAAACATTCGATGGAACCACGTTGTATTTGCCAATATTGTTGGAAAATGAAATGACAGTTTTTGTTTCAAAAACTGAATGTGAGGATGTAGAGATAAGAATTTTATTTAAAAAAAAAGAAGACCTTAAGAATTGCATACATTTATATAATATATTGTTTGACCGTGTTATGAAGACATTAAATTATGTAAAGTTTAATCGGAAACAGTTTGACCCTTCACGTCCAAAAATTATTCCTCTAGCAAAATTGGAGGTTTGGCCAGGTTACGTTACAGCTGTTGACGAATTCAAAGGTGGTCTAATGCTGTGCTGTGATGTATCTCATCGAATCCTTTGTCAGAAAACGGTATTGGATATGCTTGTAGATATTTACCAGCAAAACGCAGACAACTTCCAAGAATGTGCTAGGAAGACCATAATTGGGAATATAGTTTTGACAAGGTACAACAATCGTACTTATAAAATAAATGATATCTGTTTTGATCAAACTCCGAACGCCACGTTTGAAACAAAATCTGGAGCCACAACTTATTTGGATTATTATAAAAAAAATCACAATATTAACATTAAAGACATTAATCAACCGCTGCTTCTTAGCATCAGAAAGTCAAGAGTAAACACTGACGACAATGAAAATATACAATTCGGCTTAATTCCTGAACTTTGTTATCTTACTGGACTTCGTGATGACATACGGTCAGATAATAAACTTATGCGTGAGATTGCAACATTTACAAGAGTTTCACCAAATCAACGTCAAATGGCCTTAGATAAGTTTTTCGACAACGTTTCAAAGACCCCTGCAGCAAGAGAAATTCTCCAAAGTTGGGGACTGTCGCTTACCAAAAATTACAACAGGCTAAAAGGACGACAAATGGATCCAGAGCAAATATATTTTGCCAAACAGACGGTGTCTGCCGGTAAAAACGCAGAGTTTTCAAAATATGTTGTGAATAATGAAATGTTCAAAGTGGTGCACATTGACAAATGGATATTAATACATTTGAGAAATGATTTAAAAGCCGCAAATAATTTTCTTGATAATGTGAAGCAATGCTGTAAGGCACTCGGGATGAATATTTCTAAACCAAAAATGATTTCATTAGACCATGATCGAATCGATGCTTATATTCAAGCTCTACGCCGAAATATAGATTTGAATTCGCAAATCGTCGTCTGTATTTGCCATAATAGCAGAGAAGATCGATATTCTGCAATAAAAAAAATTTGTTGTTCAGAATTGCCTATACCATCACAGGTAAGTTAGTTTCAATTTACAGTTATTAACCAAACCACACATAACTTCTCTGATCATCTTTTATCAAAAATGAATAGCATACTTCAATAAGTGAAGTCAAGTGAGATCCATTGTATTTAAAAAATCCAAAGTTTATGAAGCCAATATTTTAAAACTTTAACCGATCTTAGTAACATAACCTAAACATAATATAGGTTTGTGAAGGTAGCTTTCGAAGGTGACTTTTTTTTTTTTAAATGGGTTTAGTGGTTTTTGAGTTTATTCATCATTAAAACCATCTTTTAAATGAAAATATATATTTTTATGTATTTAAAATGTTACAGGTAAAGTTTATATTGTAAAATTCGCATTTCTTCATAGGTAAACGAAGCCCCCCATTTTTACTCTCTTTAAACGCGTTTTCCCGAAAATCACCTTTTTTAAACTTTATTTTATCACTTCTACCAGTAATTTTTATCGAATTTAACCAATTTTTTCTCCACTTCTTTATCAAACAATTCTCTATGCTTCTCCGACTACGATTTACAAGTTTTTTTTTTTAATTTTTACACTTTCCAACAGGTGAAAAAACATGGTTGAAAATGGAATTTTTTACAAAACAATTTTAATACAAAAAAATTGTACTCGGAGAAGCATAGCCTAGCCAACGTAAAATTAACACGCATCCGTCCCTAAGAAAAAGTAACGAATCTGTCCCTTTGTGTCAATTTGACACAAGACGAAAAATGTCGAAAAACAACAGAAACAAATTTTTTTTTGGTTTTTTTGCTATAATTATCTTTTATTATTATTATTTTATTTTTTAAAGTGTTTATTTTTTTTTAACTTTTTTTTTTTAATTTAAAAAAAAAATTAATTATTTTCACCATTTTGACAAAGATTGAATCTGTGGTCTGGACAGACTTTTTTGGAACATTTATCGCATTCCACAGAGTGTACATTCGCATTAGATTTCCGTGGACACAAGTGGCACCGCGCCCGCTTCCTGGACGGGATGTGGTGCGTCACCAGGATGTTGACGGCTCTTGTGAAATTCCCCTCATTTCATTCACCACTGCCATGGCTCCTTCCCCTCTGGGGGTCCTCTCCAGTAGGTCAATAGTTGGTGAGACAAGTGCACTGCCCAATTCCACTAAGAAAAGTCGCCTGCGGAAGTTCTTCTTGCGAATATTCCATAGAGGATTCAGCTCCGTATACGCAATGTACGCATTCAATGCTGACATATCAAGCATATTGCAGAAGACTGCGACTGTTCACCTGTTCACTCCATTGATCGTCTACATGAAGAAGAAGCCACTTTATCACTCTCAATTTGTGTTTGAGGCAACATTGGGAGCCACACTGGTGTCATATGTAACGCAATGTAGGCGATTTGTAACACTGTTGAGCACATACCACAAAAAGAAAATCATTGACCAAAGCGACAATAAAATGAAGCCTGAAATAATAAACTATTACAACAAAACCAAATGTGGTGTCGACGTGATGGACGAAATGGTGGGCACATATCGCTGCAAGAGGGAAGTGAACAGGTGGAACAGGTGGCCAGTCGCAGTCTTCTGCAATATGCTTGATATGTCAGCATTGAATGCGTACATTGCGTATACGGAGCTGAATCCTCTGTGGAATATTCGCAAGAAGAACTTCCGCAGGCGACTTTTCTTAGTGGAATTGGGCAGTGCACTTGTCTCACCAACTATTGACCTACTGGAGAGGACCCCCAGAGGGGAAGGAGCCATGGCAGTGGTGAATGAAATGAGGGGAATTTCACAAGAGCCGTCAACATCCTGGTGACGCACCATATCCCGTCCAGGAAGCGGGCGCGGTGCCACTTGTGTCCACGGAAATCTAATGCGAATGTACACTCTGTGGAATGCGATAAATGTTCCAAAAAAGTCTGTCCAGACCACAGATTCAATCTTTGTCAAAAAGGAAAAAATTATTAATTTTTTTTTTTTTAATTAAAAAAAAAAGTTAAAAAAAAAAATAAACCCTTATAAAAATAAAATAATAATAATAGAAGATAATTATAGCAAAAAAACCAAAAAAAAAAAATTTTTTTGTGCTGTTTTTCGACTTGTGTCAAATTGACACAAGGGACAGATTCGTTACTTTTCGTGTTGCCACGCCCCCAAGCCTCCAAGAAAAAAAATTCTTCTTGATTTTGAAATTTCATCGAAATTCGTTCAGTGAGCCAAAATTTTATTAAAATATCTTTGCAACTAATGACCGAAAAATCGATTTGAAAATCAAAATTGTGTCAAATTGAGACAAGGGACGGATGCGTGTTAAAAATAAAAAAAATTAATTATTCTCAAATCAGGCAAGTTGAAGGGTAGTTATGATACCCGAAAAAGTACTCCTAAAATATTGATCACCACCAAATGATAACAGTCTGTGCTGACGACATAAGCATAATTATCACATAATTATCATAATGTCCATCGACCCTCAGCTAGATCATGGAATCAACACTCAGGAAGATATGTGAGAGGGCGAAGACGGTAGACTTAGTATCAACGCGGACAAGACGGACCTCATTCTCTTCACGAAGAGATACAAGGTGCCGCTATGGGTCCCCCCGAAAAGTAACACAACCAGGCTGACCCCGAAAACACAAGTCAAATACCTCGGCATTGTACTAGGCAGCAAACTGGCATGGAAGCCCAATGTACTAGAGAGGCTAAAGAAGGCCACCATAGCGCTATATGCATCCAAGAAGATGCTTAGCAGTACATGGGGTCTCTCACCCGCCCTAATGCCCAAAAGCACTCGAAACTATAATAGGAGTTGATCCCAAGAGGGAAGGAGTTGGAGCGAGCATATACTGTACAGACCCTGAAATGAGGCTGTCGTATAAGCTACCAAGCCATTGCAGCATATTCCAGGCGGAAGTATTCGCCACAAGGAAAGCAGCAGAGCTTGCGCAGAGCATAGATCGCCCACATAAGGCGGTCAACTTGTTCGTAGACAGTCAAGCGGCGATAAGATCAGTTCCAAAAATGTACTGGCAAGCAGGGAGGCACTAGATATCCTCAGCACGACTACGTCAGTGGGTTCCCAGCCACCAGGGCATGGATGGTAGCGAGGCGGCCGACGAACTTGCAAGGAAAGGCGTCGGACTGCCGAGTGAAAGAATAGAATACGTTTCTGTCTCCCTAAGAACCCTCCAAAGCGAGCTAAAAAGATGGGCCGACACACGAGCTAACAGCAGATGGAGGAGAAATTCCACAACCTGCGAACCATCAAAAATCATGCGCAAAGAGCGCAACGCAAAACTCAGTCACTACGTGCTGCGTCTTCCAAGGACAGACTGCAGACCGTTAGTGAGAATTCTCACATGCGGCACATGCAGTCAAGCTGGGCATTACCGAAAACGCCAAATGCCGGAAATGTGATGAATCCGAGGCAACTGAAAGCCAAAATTTCGGCCTTGTAAGTAGAAGACCCCCTTAATGAAGATAGTGTGTTTGCTTGAGCAGCGTCCCAATATGTACGTGTATGAGATCAGGAATGTGGCCTGACTACCACATTTGATCGGATTCCCTAACCTATACTCACTTGTTGCCGCTTATAATGACTTCTTCACGATAGACGAGAACCAGTTGCAAACATACCTGGAGGAACGATGCTAGCGAGAGATAGAACTTCACCACCGAGTACCAACTCATCGTTGCTAAGTAGCCTTGAATCCAGCCGTAGCCACTATAGTTTGCGCAACAGCTGGTGCTATAAGGAAAACTGAACTTTTTTTTTTTTTTTTTTTTTTTTTTTTTTTTGCGCGCGCGTGTTTTTTACGCTTACCTCCCACCGCCCATCGACCGCGGGACGCTGCCGTGTCACGTACTTCACAATCGCGTTCTAGATAGACTTGAGAAGAAAAATATAGGAAAGTCCGAGAAAAGTTAGGTTTCATGCAATTTTATGATCTAATACTACTAGCTATAAAGTTTTAAGGTGAAGAAGCTTTTCAGTGCCCTCTATACTGTCAAAGAGGCGGTTGTAATCGGCACATCAGACCCTAAAAGGTTCATGTACCTCAAACTCCCTTCTACAGTGATTTATTGCTAAGCGGATAAAGGTTCTAGGTTGTATTTGAGGAACGTGGAAATTGAGCTAAAATAAGCTTGTGTAGTAAGCAAGACTAAGCATCGTTTTACGGTTAGCTAGGGAGGTAGGTTAATTAATAGAAGTCTACTAGAGTAAAACGGTAATCTCAAGTCGGCATCCCAGGTTAAGAAACGTAAGGCGAAAAGCAGAAAGTTTTTTTTAATAATTTCAATGCGGTTAATATGAACCCTAACGAAAGTTTCCAATATGAAAACGAAAGCTTTGGATCTTGACGGCCAGCTTTATCGTCAACAAGATTATTCTTTCCAAAGCGCATTCATTACGCATATATGTTGCATACTGTGAGACGGGGAAATGTAATGGGTTCGCATTTGGAACTGTTGAGAAGTAATAAGTTAGCACGACACTACTATATCGAGGCTTCTAATAAAGGAAACTACTTTGGTAGGTTCTATATGTTCCCAAATCCTGTAGGGGGGAATAAGTTCACCTCATAGGTGTTGAAGTCGACGTCTGCTTAGCGAGGGGCATTCACATAGAATATGTTCTGATGTTTGTTGCTCCATCTCACAAAATCTGCAGGTGTCGATTTCTGAAAGTTTTAATTTCTTAAGGATGATACCTAAGGTATTAGGTAGCCTGTTAGAGTGCGAATTTCGCTCTTTGACAGGTTGATGATGCGTTTTGATCGCGTCATCTCAGCCCTGTACTGTCGGTCCAGGGACTATTTATCTCCGCATCTTCCCATTTCCTGAGCAGTTCTCTTTTGTTTCCTTTCGATAGTACACAGAACGGCTCAGGGCCGATAAAAGGTGTCATCGCCCCGCGTTTAGCTAGGGAGTCTGCCACCTCGTTTCCTATATGGTCTTCATGCCCTGGTACCCAACCCACAGTTAGGGTGTTTTTGGAGGCAAGGGCATTCAGCTGCTGGAAACAGGTCTCTACAAGATCGTAAAGGAACTCAGCGCTATGAGCGCTGCCTGACTGTCAGAGAAGATGTAAATCCGTGCGCCTTGCATTTTCCTGCGAAGGCATTCACGAGCACAGATTTCAATGGCGTGTATCTCTGCTTGGAAAATGGTTGGAGACTTTCCCATGGCTATGGATTTGTTGAACCTTGGTCCGAAAATGCCAGCCCCGGTGTCACCGTTTTCCAGTTTCGACCCGTCAGTGTACCACGTTTGTGATCCACTGGGCAGAGATATTGATTTTGTTTTCCATTCATTCCTAGTGTACAGGACTACAGAGAAGTTTCTGTGGAGAACAAGTCTTGGTTTCTGCTCGTCAGTTACGCGCAGAATGGGATCATTTATTAGGGGTTCAAGGACCCTAAGATGCCCGGTAAGATCACCACTTTTGATATTGGTGATGTTTTGAAGGCGAAGTGCCCCCAGGCAGGCCTCCTTTTTCAATGTAATTGGTAAAGGGGGTATGCCAGTTATGACTCCCAGTGCTGCAGTGGGACATGTCCGGATGGCTCCAGTAATGCCTATGCAGACCAGTCGTTGTAATTTGTTAAGTGCAGCCGCAGCCGTCCTCTGGGTAGATTTCGTCCACCAAGCAAGAGATGCATAGGTTAAGATCGGTTTTACCACAGTGTTAAAAGACCAGTAGATAATTTTGGGACTTAGGCCCCATGTTCTACCGTAGAGCCTGTTGCAAGCAAAGTGTGCTCGAGTGGCTTTGTTTATGATCTTTTCCAGGTGTACATGTTAGCCTCAACTGAAAAGTCAATGATGGACCCATTTCGGGATGGTCTTTTTAAGGAGAGAGACCTTTTCCTGGTAAATGGGACTAAAACTGTTTTTAATGGGTTTATGGACAGTCCTTTGTCCTGGCACCATATGTTGGCTATATCAAGGGCTTGCTGCATGCGGTCCGAGATGGTTTGCTCATGCTAACCCACTATATAGATGACTAGATCATCGGCGTAGCCTTGAGTGGGGAACCCTAAGTTGTTAAGCTCATAAAGTAGCTCGTCGATGACCAGAGGTCACAAGAGAGGATAGATTACTCCCTCTTGAGGACACCCCCTTGTGGCTGTAATTGAGGTCATGGTTCCTCAAAGGTCTACAGTTATGATTCTAGAATTAAGCATTTCCAGAATCCACCTAATAATAGGTGTGGAGACATTCTTGCGTACGAGAGAGGCACGTATAGCCTCATATGACGTGTTGTCAAAAGCTCCTGAGATGTCTAAGAAGCCACCTAGTGCTATCTGTTGAGCGCCTTTTCAATGGTTGTTGTAAGGCAATGTATGGCTGTCTCAGTTGATTTACCAGCTTGATACGCATATTGGTACTTGTTTAGGGGAAGTTGCTTGAGATTCACCTCCCTGATATGCTGGTCGATTATCTTCTCCATAGTTTTAAGGAAGAAGGAGCTAAGGCTAATCGGTCTATATGATTTAGGCAATTGGGAATCTTTCTTCCCTGCTTTAGGGATAAACACAACTTTTACTTTAGCCCAGTTGCTTGGTATGTGTCCAAGCAGGAGACTGGCTCGAAATAGACGGACCAGGGAGAGTGCGATTAGGTGCAGTCCCCGCTGCAACAAGCATGGATAGATCCTGTATCAACCCGCCAGTAGGTATACAAAATAGTCTTGGTTTTCAGTATTACTTTTATTCCACTTTCTTTGTAAGAACTGGTGCACATCCGCTCGGGTCAGGGGTTCGCTTCTTACTGCCTGTCAGTGTCAATTTCATCAGGAAACGGACCTTCACTTCTTACTGCCTGTCAGTGTCATTTTCATTAGGGAGCGGAACTTCGCTCCTCTCTGTGGGTGAGCGGCAGTCACTCTCTCGCACCGGTTCCCACAGATCCCATCTGGTCCAGCTGATTTGTATGGGCTGAAACTCTGTAATGCCTATTGTACGCTATTTTGATGAAACAGTCTATAGGGCATGTTTCTAACACGTTCTGAGCGATGGGGGGTTCCCCTCCCTCAGCCCCATTGGAGTCTGCCACCATAGTCACGCGCTGGTGTGGGCACTCTCTAGTCCCAGAGAGGTAGGTTGGTGCCCTCTCTGAGATGGGTTGCACCAGGAAAGTGAGTAGCCAGGAGTACGCTGCTCGTTCCCTTTGGGTTGTTCGTGGAGAGGGCTTTTTGTACCCTGACAGCTTCCGGCAGAGATGAAATCTGTTCACGCTACGTACCCCGTTTTGACCTTCTCAGCTCTTTATTATAGAGCGTTAAATCCGATTTGTTGGAGTCCCATGTGCCCTTTCCACATATCGCTTTAATGAGGAGCCTTCGCGCAGTCTTTTTGAGATCGTCAATGCTTTTGTTCCACCAGGGAACAGTCCTTCTGATCTTGCGACCTTTTGTTCGCAGCTGGCGTAGTATGTTGATTCAATATTACTATGAAGCGCAGTAGCTTCACGCTGTAGCTCGTCTATGGATATAATCGGACGGGTGAAGTGTTGTATTATTAACATAATACATAAATATTATAATAATACAACACTTATCATAGGTCACAAAACGTTTATCTTTCTTTTACTACATACCTGACTTTTTGTAAAAACAAAAAAATCTTCGAAAAGGTTTACCGCTTTAAATTACCCTTTTTGTGAATAATTGTTAACTTCAGAGGAATAAAACTATATAAGGCCCGTCCTGGCCTGTGATAATTGTGTATACATTTGAAAATATGAATCGTCTTCTGTTCAAAATGTCCAAACTTTGCTGCAACTACAATCATGGTCAAAAGTATTTTCACAACGAACGATATTTGCAAACTGCAACTTGTTATTCTTGTTGCTGTTGACCAATTTGACTGAAATTTCTTTTCATCTAGATCAAGCTATGCGATAAGAACTATTTCAGTCAAAATTGGTCAACAACAACATGAATAACAACTAAAAGAAGTTGGAGTTTGCAAATATCGTTCGTTGTGAAAATACTTTTGACCACCCCTGTACAGTGTTTTGGCCCGATTTGGCATCTGCTCATTATGCTAAAACAACACTGGAGGCTCTTGACCATTTGAGGATTGAGTTTGTGCCTAAGGCGCAAAATCCTCCAAATGTGCCTCAGCTAAGGCCAATTGAAAAGTTTTGGGCAAATTTGAAAAGAAATGTTTACAGCAAGGATTATAAGCCGAAAAACATAGACTGTTTAATATTCAAAACCAAAAGAGAGCTTGCTAAAATGGATACAAAGGGAATTCAGGAGGCTATGCGAAAGGTACCCGAAAATCTAAAGAAAGCTGCTCGCTACGGTCATGAATATTTTTTGTAATATAGTTTAAAGTCTTATAAAAAACATATATAAAATGTTAGTTGCTCTGACTTGGAATAAATTTGCTATTTGTATTACAACATGGTTTGGATGTACAAAAGTAATTTCGGCTCCATCCCAGGACTTGAATTTCCTTAAAGCCATTATTAAGTATGCGGAAACAGATCCAGCAATCTCAGCTGCCATCCTCAAGAAAATGAGTACTTATGGTACAATACCGACGAAAAAGTGGCTTTGGCATTCTTTGACTCCAAGGTACCTTTCGAAGAGAAGCGCAATATGATTGAAAATTTAGACAAGAATGAACCACTTGTTCAATTGAAAACTGGTCAAAGCCATTCAAATTTGCTTGAATTTGAAAAGTACACTTTAAGTGATTTCGTTTCAGAAAGAACGAAGCAGTTTTTCAGTTATTTTGAATTGTCTTCAGAGTTTTTAAAGTCTGATCCCTCGACTTGGAAAGCGTCTTTCGAATTCGAAGAAGGTTGGAGCTTCTGCCGTGATTTGTTTGTTGTGAATAATACAGCTGAGCGCAGAATTAAATTTATTCAAGACTACAATAGATTATTGACGAAAGATGAATATGAAATTCAAATTGTACTTCAAATGGTGGAAGCTTATCGCAAGAAATATCAATCATACAAAAAATGTGACTTAATGCATTAAATACTTTTAGTTTTAAGAAATACAAATATACAGATTGAATGAACTTTGAGGCCTGATCATTTATTTAGTCCTATATTTTTGTATTGATGCAAATAAATAATAAAAATATCAGATCGGAAAGTCTAAAGCTGAAAAAATAACTAAGATTAATCAAAAAATCTCAAAATATGAATTTTTTTTGGAAAAAATAATTAAATTATTTACCTAAGTGTTTTTTACTGTGTGTTTTTAAATTCTACGTTAAATTTAAATAAAATAATAACGTTTTGTATGAGCAATAATGATAGAATATGAAATCTTCAGCAAAAAATACGAAGAAATTAAAAATTTCTTCTAATTTTTTTTTTTTTTTAATTTTCGAAAATTTTCGTATAAAAAATTCGTATAAATTTTTTTAGAATAGATATACATTTGGTATTTTTAAACGTCTATCAAACGTTTACTTTGGTATGTCGATTTGGCAAAGTTTACTACATCTTAATGAAGTGCCAGGAATCTAATCAGTCGAAGAAAACTTTGCGAGAATATTCTTTTTTTCCCCAAGCCCCAATCGGCGTTTCATTTCTATTTGAAAATTTAAATTTTTCCCGCACGCAAAGCACGGGCCCTGGTGCAATTACACCAGCTGATCCCCCCTCTCATCGAGCCTGATGACAGCTATATGATACAGTTGTCGGATCCCTTCTGTTCCGACATATATAGTAGTGAGAGCATATAGAAGACTATCTGCAAAGTGTTATTCAGATAGCTTAAAAATTGAGGGACTAGTTTACGTAGAAACAGAATTAAATTAGTACTCCATTAATGTCCGTAGGTTAAAGAGAACAACGGGCTAATATTTTATCAGCCTTTTATTAGTAAAACTAAGAAAAACAACAACAATTCACTTCCGTGTAGAAACTGGAAGAAAACCTGATAAGAATTTTAATTTGTTGGATTGTAACTTTATTTCCTTATTTGCAGGTTATAAATACAAAAACATTATTGAATGAAACCAAAAATCGTTCAATTGTTCAAAAAATTTTATTACAAATGAATTGTAAAATTGGAGGATCCCTATGGACGGTTAAAATTCCGTTTAAAAATGTAATGATATGCGGAATTGACTCTTATCACGACCCATCTAATAAAGCCAGCTCTGTTGCAGGTAAGATAAGGAACTGCTAAAATTTAGATTACAACTCTGCCAGCTAGAAAAAATTATTTGATTTACAAAATATTTCTTTCTATTATATAAAATAGTTTTCTGCCGTGCCTAAAAATTATAAATTGACAGCTAGAGAAAATCATACTTTTTTTTTATCATATTATAAATTGACAGCTTGAGAAAAGCTTACTGTTTTTTATTCAATTTTTTGTATTTTTAATGTTGTATTTTGTTTGGGGTTTGGGTTGGGGGCTGGGCGGGAACATTCAACGTGCAACATGCAACATACAACATACAACATACAACATTCATGTCTCCACAAATATACACGCGTACATACTTGCATACACGGTGTGTCGCAAAAATAACGGAACTTTTCGGATATAAAATAAAATACATTATACATTATATTATATTATCTTTGAAAGTTATTATTTATTCAAAATAGGTTCCATTCGACTCAACACAACGTTTGGAACGATCAACCAGCGCATGCATAGATTTTTTTTATGTCATTTATAGAAATGTTCTTCAGTACCTCGGTTGCTGCTGCTTGAATGGCTGGTATATCATCATAAAATGCTCCTTTCATCTTAGTTTTCAGTTTTGGAAATAAAAAATAGTCACATGGTGATAGATCAGGCGAATACGGAGGATGGGCGATGAGAAAAATCTCTTTTTTCATTAAAAATTCGTTCACTTTTTTGGTCTTGTGAGGTGGTTCATTATCGTGCAATAAAAACAGCTGTTTTCCTGCTGAATATTCTGGTCTAACACGACCGATTCTTTTCCACAAATGTTTTAAAACGCCTAAATAATATTCTCCATTGACAGTTTGACCTTCTGGAACAAATTCCTTGTGGACAATACCCTTCGAATCATAAAAAGTAATCAACATTGTCTTGATTCGAGACTTCTGAAAACGCAATTTTTTTGGTTTTGGCTCGCCTTTGGACTTCCATTCAGCAGATTGACGCGTAGTTTCAGGGTCATATCTAAAGTCTCATCACCAGTATGATTGAATCAAAGAAGTCTGGATCGTTTTCAGCAGTTTCAATAATGTCTTTGCAATGCTCCACGCAAGCTATTTTTTGGTCGTCATTTAATTCATGTGGAACAAATTGCGCACAGACCTTTCTTTTCCCCAAATCTTCGGTTAAAATTCTCCAAATAGTGTTTTTACTCATATTCAATTCCTCAGCCAACATTCTCGTAGTAAAATTTGCATCGATACCAATGATTTCACCGACTTTTTCCACAAGTTCAGCACGATTATTAGTTTCTGGACGTCCTACTCTAGGGTCGTCATTTAAATCCTCACGACCATTTTTAAATCGTGTAAACCACGTATAAACTTGCGTACGACTCATACAATCATCACAATAAACTTTTTTCATTAATTCGTATGTCTCTCAAGTTTGACACAAAATTGTATATTTGCTCTTTGTTCCATTTTATTTTTGAACCATTAGCACACTTTTGGTCTTATTGAAATGGCTGTCACTTTTACACCTGTCATCCAATTTTCATGAAGTTAGGTGCGTTTGAAAGAGGATGAATGTATCTTTTTAATGTTGCAAACTTTCAATAGATGGCGCTGTATGTGGTATGACTTAAATATAAAGTTATGTTCTTTTTGGGACACACCGTGTATGCAAATTAAAATTGTTGTTGTTAATTATTTATAAAAAAATAATTTTTTAATTTTATATTTTTTAATATTTCTTTATTGATGTAAAACTTTTCACTTAATACTTAATTACAAGACACTACTTCGAACTCGTCCCGAATCAGACTCGTATCAGACTCAAACTCAAACTCGAACTGATCTTAAAATTATGAATCCTAATCCAATGAACCTCGGCCAAAAGCTTTCTCAGGAAACTTCTTGAACTTTCAATTATGTTTAGAATAAAAGCTTTATGCTGAAATTATTCCACTGCATTGTGAAATTCAATTATGCTGACCGATGCAGTTTATGTGAAGTGCAATACGTTGACCATGGTTTGGTCTCTAAGCGGAAGCTGTGATTACTTTACGTTTGGGTTGTTTACTTTAGCGGGTAGCTAGGCGTTGGCAAAGGCAATGATAAAAACAAAGACAAAGGAATTGTCGCCGAGATTGAAATTTGTTTATGAATTGGGGTGGAAGTCTGTGTTTACGGGTTGGATAACTTGCACATATTACTGTGCGCTTGTAATTTTTTTTTTTTTTTTTTGTTTTTGCTTTGATGCACTACGATCAGTACATTCAAGTGGCCCATCTGACACCAAGCACGTGCCTGTTCGTGTTAGGTGTTAGTAGGCGCGACAAATGAAAGTATAGAAAGGGAATACGAGGAAGTGACTACTGGCTTGCTGCCAGATTGTTTGCCTACATGCGTACTAAGTGGGTTAGTATTAAGGTTTTTAGTTTGGGAAGGCTATCTACAGCTGTGTTCACTGAAATAGCAGTGCTTACGACCTGCACTTTAAAGATGGGAAAATACTATTACAAACACTATTTTGAGATCAAATTTTTGCATAAAGGCTTAGTATATTTAATTATAAATAAATCAACAATTATTCCATGTGGGTAACTTAAAGACTTCAGAAGATATAGCTTAAAACATAGCAAAAAGTATATATTATGCTGTTCATTGAAATAGCAGTGAATGAATTAAATTAGGAAAAAAATACAGTAAACCTCAAAATATCTTAGAAATAACATACTATTACTAATAACACAGGCCGACAAAATTTTGACCCAGAAACCAGTATATACTTTTCCGAAGGTTTTCGGTGCGCTGAATCCTATATTTGAGGTTATGTAGCATCGAATTTGTTCTTTTACTGAAAATACTAAACAAACCATCTTAAAGTATATCCCTTGCCCTTTCAAATGCTGTTGAGTTTGATTAAATATCTCTTTTTTTCGCGGAGATATCGTACTTTGAAATTGATATAGAGTATTCATTGTCGAGTGAGCTGTCTGACATTCCCCTCGATTTCGTTTATGGTCGTTTTATGGTCGCCATATTGAATTTCTTACTTACAAAAAATAAAAATTTAACATCAAATCTCAGAATTTTATCTCAGTTTGGTAAACAGCGACCCCGAAGACCCCCATTAACACAGTTTTAGCTTGATCCAGTAACGTTTTACGAATTTGGTCCGCCATATTGGATCCGCCATCTTGAATTTTGAAAATTTGAGTCCGGATTCGTGATCATCGACCCCAAAAACCCCCGAGTAACATATTTAAGCTGTTTTATGTGCAAAGAAAAATGTTTGCTTCATAGGGCCTATCCATAATGTTTTTTTTGAGGTAAATTCATTAACATGAAAATTTCAAAGTACGATATCTCCGCGAAAAAAGAGATATTAAATCAAACTCAACAGCATTTGAAAGGGCAACGAATATACTTTAAGATGGTTTGTTTAGTATTTTCAGTAAAAAGAACAAATTCGATGCTACATAACCTCAAATATAGGCAAAAAACGCTGTTTTTGCACTTTTAGGTTAGGATATCTCGGAAACCAGAGCCAATTCGGAAATTTCGACCTCGGATTCGGATTCAGCGCACCGAAAACCTTCGGAAAAGTATATACTGGTTTCTGGGTCAGAGGAATGATCTAATTTTGTCGGCCTGTGTAATCAATTCGGCTATGATCTAATATTTTGTTGTATAGCCTTTGTTAGCTATTACAGCCTCGCACCTTCGTGGCATGGAGTTCACCAAATCTTGACATCGCTTGAGGGGAATCTGCCCCCATGCCTCCTTCACAACTTGCCAAAGCTGCGGCTTAGAAGTCGGGGACTTCTTTGACACGTATCGCTTAATGTCCCCCCATAAGTTTTCGATCGGATTTAAATCCGGGGACTGTGCTGTCCAAGGCATTACATTAACTTTTTCTTTGCTAAACCACTCTTTGACCACTTTACTGGTGTGCTTAGGATCATTGTCCTGCTGAAATGTCCAAATTAATGGCATATCCTCCTCTGCATACGGCTGCATGACATTTTTTAATATATTTACGTATACATGTTGGTCCATGATACCATCAATCATATGTATGGGACCTACGCCGTTATATGAAAAACATGCCCATACCATGATTTTAAGGCCACCGTGCTTTACCGTCTTCAGCTTATGGTTAGGCTGGTATTCTGTATTTGGGGGTCGACGGACATATTGTCTGGATCCTTTTCCACCAAATAAGTCCAGTTTGGACTCATCTGTCCAAAGGATATTACGCCATTTGGTTAGGGGCCAGTTCAAGTGGCTTTTGGCGAACTCCAACCTGGCTTTGATGTGTCTTTTCCCGAGTAATGGCACCTTCCGTGGACTTCGCGCGTTCAAATTCTTTTCAAGAAGTCGTCGACGAATGGTCACATCACTAATTCCCAAACCTATCTCCGCTTTTATATCCCTAGAGGATGCAAAAGGATTAGCTTTGCTGTATCGAACTATGCGTCGGTCCTCTGCAATTGTGGTTTTGCGAATCGCTCCTCGATTTTCGGGCTTCGGATCATACTTGACGGCATTAGATACCATCTTGGCAGAACATTTTAAAAGAAATTGGATTTCTTTATATGTTTTGCCCTCCTTTCTTAGCCGAATAATATCATCCCTTTCTTTCTTCGAGCAATGACGTCCTCTACCAACTAAAACGAAATTTTTTACGTAGAAAGGGTGTATTGTTGTATAAACTATAATAACGAACTATATTAAACTCACTTTTGACAAAATTACAAGAGATTTCCGCACTTTTCTATGATCAAAGTCAAACACTGTTATTTCAGTGAACAGCCAAAAAGACGTGCACGTGTGAAAAAAGCTCAAGATTTCACAGAAAAAGAGCAAATCTAACGGGGCTTTCGCTTGAGTCTTATACCAATGTTCCATTTTACAAAACACAATGTGCAATAGATCAATTAACATAAAGGAATATGGAAAAAAACCGTTTTATAGTTGTCCTTCTGTCACACTGCTATTTCAGTGAACACAGCTGTACGTTTGATGTTATTGTTATAATTTGCACATAAGACTCTAAAGGGTTCATGCCATTCAAAAGACTTTTTACAGTGGCGCAAAACTAAGGGAATATAGGATCTAGTATTTTTACTCGGTACGTGAAAGTTAAGCTGACCCAACAAGTCAGCACTTTCCACGTCACCGTGGATAAGGTTAAAAATGAAGGTAATGCCAAGGATGGTTCTACGGTTAGCTAAAGAAGCTAAGTTAATTAGGAGGAGTCCACTAAAATATGAGGGTAACCTCTGGTTTGGATCCCAGTTCAAACCGCGTAAAGCGAAAAGTTCTTCTGAACTGACTCAATGCGTTTACTCATACTGAGGGCCCCAGACGCAAGATCCATATTCTAGATAGGACGAACTAAAGAAATATATAGGGATTTTTGTAACAATAGGGGTCATGCGCGAGAAGTCTAAGTCCACTATACCGAAGTTACACTGTTTCACACGCAAAGCACCCTACATATGCGTGCATCTATACCCTGCAGTACCACTGTCATCAATAGGCCTCTGTAATCAACGATTCATCAATAGCCGACGGCGACTTCCACCGAGCCGACGCTCTCTTTCGATCTTCGTGTCAAAAACCCGACTCTCTCGCGTTCTCATTTTTCTCTCTTCACACAAAAAGGTTGATTACAGATTGATTACAAATGTTGATGAAAAGTTGATGACTTACTGATGAATTAGACCTTTTTGTAATCAACAAAAAACGGCACGTAGGCTCTTGCTCTCTCAAACTCTTGCTCTCTCAAACTCTCCCTCTCTCGAACTCTCCTAACCAACAAGCATTTTTCAATTGCGTTTTAATTTTAAAGAAGTAAAGACGCAATATATTGCGGTTAACAAAAGTTAAAGAAAAGTGAAATTATATAAGGTTGTCAAATATCTCCCTTCCGCTTTTTTGCTCTTTATTCAATGCTTTATAAAAAGTGTTTCAGTGATCGGATTTAGTTCAAATATGCGCCGTTTTGTTCGATAATCTGTTTCCATTTAGTCGGCAACTTCATAATACCTCCCTCGTAGAAGCCCCCTTACTTATTTGCGAAGAACTCGGACAGCCACTTTTCACAAGCTTTTTTTCAGTTCAACTTTACACCACCAAGGGCATTCGCCATGGACAGGAACAGGTGGTAATCACTTGGCGCTATGTCCGGGCTATATGGTGGATACGATAAAACCTCCCATCCGAGCTCCCATAGCTTCTAACGCGTCACCAAAGTTGTGTGTGGCCTGGCGTTGTCCTGATGAAACACAATTCGGCCTATGTTGATCAAAGATCGCCTCTTCTGGATGAGTGCTACCTTCAAGCGGACCAGTGTTTGGTAGTAGAGGGTCGGATTGAGCGTTTGGCCATAAGGGAGCAGATGATTCCTTGCCAATTCCACCAAACACACAACAAAACCTTCCTGGTCGTCAATCCAGGCTTGGCCATCGTCTGGGCCGCTTCCCCGAGTTTTGACCACGATCGTTTGCGCTCCATGTTGTTGCCTGATGTTGATTTTTCATCGCCAGTCACAATCGGCTTCAGAAACGGGTCGATTTTGTCGCGATTTAGCAACGAATAGCAGATGGAAATTCGGCCTATCATGTTTTTAGGGTTAGTTCGTGTGGCACCCAAACATCGAGCTTTTTTTAAATCCAAGGTTATGCAAATAGTCCAAAAGACTTTCTGGCTTATCCTTGGTTCCTCGGCAATTGAATAGGTGCTCACGTGCCGATCTGTTTCCATTATTTCCATGATTTTATCGCAATTTTCGACGACAGGTCTCCCGACATCTTTGAGATCGAAATTCCCTGAACGGAACCTAGCAAACCACTTTTGTGCTTTACATTCCATTACAGTATCGGGCACATAAACTAAATTAATTTTTCAGCCGCTTTGGCTGTTTTTTCGCTTTAATCGAAGAAAAATTGTAAAATGTAGCAGTGGAATTAAGTGTTTTACGTGGACTTTTCTCTATTGGGTTATTACAATATTGTAATAAGACAATATTGTCTTTTTTCAGTTTTGTCTTTTCTTTTATATTTATTTACTGTTTATTTTTATACCATGTACCGTAGGTACAAAGGTATATTAATTTCGTGCAAATGTATGTAACAGGCTGAAGGAAGCATTTCCGACCCCATAAAGTATATATATTCTTGATCAGCATCAACAGCCAAGTCGATAAAGCCATGTCTGTCTGTCCGTCTGTATGAACGCCTAGATCTCAGCAACTATAGGAGCTAGAGCCACCAAATTTGGTATGTAGGTCGGAATGTTTTGCACGCAGATCAAGTTTGTTTCAGATTTAAAAATTTCCCCCCCCACTCCCCCGCAAATCCATAAAAACGTTTTGCAGCCACAAATATTACCATGTATCAATACCGAAAATCTGGTAAAGATCGGGTGAAAAACACAAAAGTTATTTACTTATCAGTGTGTTATCTATTTGGCAGCTAGCAACAGGTGCATCCCAAAAAACAACAACAAAACTGATGAGCGCAAGAAACTAACTCCCGTGCGCAAAAAGAGAGAGGGGTTATCTCTATCTCTGTCTTGCACACGCAAGTGCATGAGATGGTGGTGGTTTTGCAAAGAGCGAGTTTGTTTACATTTCTCTAATAGGCAAAAGTCGCGATCAGCTGATCAGCTGTGGTGTTCCCTGGTTACCGATTTTATTTATAATCGGGAGCTAATTCGAGCGGCGATATATTTTGGTACATGGTATATAACAGTCGTTCACGAACGACTGTAGCTTTCTTACTTGTTTGTAGATGCCATTGGTCAGGCTGACCTTGCGGTCCAAAAAAGGAGGAAGGATGGAAAATAGGAATCTAATTTAGATTTATTTAGAGTTACATATGTATATATTATTTTTATACCCTGGCAGGGTATTATAATTTTAGTCAGAAGTTTGCAACGTAGTGAAGGAGACATTTCCGACCCTATAAAGTATATATATTCTTGATCAGCATCAACAGCCGAGTCGATCTAGCCATTTTTTTGGCTAACAACATTTTTCGCTAGCAACATTTTTGGCCCGCAGCATTTACCTTATGTCAGTACCCGAGAAAGCGGAAAGTCAGAACACTTTTCTTCTTCTTCTTACTGCAAGGGTATTTAAACTTCGGCATGCCGAAGTTAGCTTCCTTTCTTGTTTAGTTATTAGTTATTATATAATGTTATGAAATAAGGAAATAAATAAATGAAAATGAATTAAAAATCGTTGATTACTTATTGATTAAATGTTGATGAAAAACGGATGAATTGTTGATTAAATGTTGGCGAAAAACTGATGAAATGTTGATGAATAGGTGATTAAATGTTGAATTGGTGATTAAATGTTGATGAATTGTTGATTAAATGTTGATGAAATTTTAGGTATAAATGTTGATGAATTTTGGTATAAAATGTTGATGAAAAAGTGATTAAATGTTGATGAATTTGTGTTGATGACAAGAGCGGTCATCCCATACAAAAATTCATCAACCTTTTAAGGGCTTGTAATCACTTTTTCATCGACACACCCCCATGTGTGTCGATGAAATGTTCATGAAACGTTGATGATAGGTACTGCAGGGTACTTACATGTACACACATACACGCTTGCGAACTTGACTCAGTATTGTTTACTCACAGCGGTTAGACGTGTTTTTCCGAGCTCTAGAAGTGAACCGTCTACGATACAGTGAACCAGCGCCACAGGCCCTGGAAAAATTTGGTTACTGCAGTGAGACACCTTGGGACAAGGTACGTACCAGAATCGGCCCCGGCAGGTATCCGGTCTTCCCGAATCTTGGCACCCGCGACGACCACTGGAACTTGAGGGCAAGGGGGGAACCTCTCTCTCGTTCACTGAGAGCCTCTCTTTCCTTTGAACGTCGCTCACTCCCACGGAAAAAGATAGTTTCCACAAGCCGCGAGCAGCCCGCACAATTTTAAAAACCTAAAGCTGAGCCAAACCACTGGCCGCAACTTGGTTTTCCTCTAAATTGCTGAAGCCAAACACCTCGGGCCCATTCACTGCTGCTCCCGCAGCTGGCTCCTGTGGGGAACAAGGCAAAAGGCCGAGGATCGGGCTATATATATATATGGCTGAAGCCATGAGGACCACCAGTTACAGCCGGCAGTGCAAATCTGTGTACAGACGCTGCGCATTGCGCATTTCCAGCTGCTTCTGCACGGTGTCCGAGGAAGCTGCATTGGTGTTATCGGGAGCAATCCCAATAGATCTCCTGGCAGACGAGCGCAGAACAGGGAATTCTGGCAGCAGAACCCAGCGGAGCAGTACCATTGCGCTGTGGCAAGAGCGTTGGAACAATGCGAGCACTGGGCGGTGGACGCACAAGCTCATCCCCGACCTGGTCCCCTGGGTGCAGAGAAGCCATGGGCAGCTGGACTACCACACATCGCAGATCATCTCAGGACACGGATGCTTCAAGGCTTACCTAAACAGGTTCAAGCATGAGGACAACCCATACTGCGAATATTGCGGCAGCGAAGTCATCGAGGACGCGGAGCATGCATCTTCTTCGTGTGCCCCCTCTTTTCGGCAGAGCGAGCTGCCTTGGAAGCAGCCTTAAACCGTCGCCCTACACCCGACAACCTAATCAGCTGTATGCTGGAAGCCCCTTCCAAGTGGGAGGCCGTCGCCGGAATGGCAGCATCCGTGACGAGAGAACTGAGGCGCCGGGAGCAGACCCGACGCACTGAAGGCGACAGATGAGCGGCAACTTGACCGCCAGCCGCTCCGTGAAGTAGAGCTTTGCGGCAGTCCCACGGAAGCGGACTCTTCACTTATACCTCCTATCCTACTTCTAATGTTATATATGTACTTCATACTCTGTTTTAAAATAAAAAAAAAAAAAAAAAAAAAAAAAAACCCTTGCGAACTTTTGCACATATTGTGGTTCATTTTTATCTCCGCGAAAAATTCGCCAAGTGAACAGTGAATTTACGAGGTAAAAAGGCAAAATCAATCGGTCAACCGGTGTTCACTAAATTCGGGAGTTCCCCGTTCGCCGAACCGTCCGCCGCTGCCACGATATTTTTTTCTGCCAATTTTTATCCACATAATTTTTTCGGTTCGTTCAAGTCAAATACAGTCCACTTCTCGACCCTTCACTGTGCCCTTACATATACATTAGGGCGGGTCGATTTAAAAATCGCATAAGCGGCACGGAAATTCATGTTCTGGGGATCAAAATAAGCAACTTTGCCCAAAGAACCATACCTCTAAAATGCATTCTGATGTTCCTTTTTGATGCGAAGAAAAATCTCTTTTGATCAGTAGAGAAATTCCGTTTTGACCCATTTAGAGAGCCCCAATCGAGTCCAAATGTATGACCGACCCCCACTAATTTTCGATGGCCGATCCACTCATGCTAGTGGCGTACCCCCTTGACCGCCCCTAGATCCCCCAATAGACCATCCCCTACAAAGATGTTCCAAAATCACCATTATTAGCACGGTGCATGAAAAAAAAAACTATGAAATGCCTAATTTAGGGAAGAAAACATTATTTTTCAAGAACATACTTATGTAAATGCAAAAATTAATTGAAACACGCATGGATTTTAATGGGTTTTCTCCTACATTATAACTTTGCCAATTACACAGGCCGACAAAATTTTGACCCAGAAACCAGTATATACTTTTCCGAAGGTTTTCGGTGCGCTGAATCCGAATCCGAGGTCGAAATTTCCGAATTGGCCCTGGTTTCCGAGATATCCTAACCTAAAAGTGCAAAAACACCGTTTTTTGCCTACATTTGAGGTTATGTAGCATTGAATTTGTTCTTTTACTGAAAATACTAAAAAAGCCACCTTAAAGTATATCCCTTGCCCTTTCAAATGCTGTTGAGTTTGATTAAATATCTATTTTTTTTTTCACTTTTAGGTTAAGATATCTCGGAAACCAGAGCCAATTCGGAAATTTCGACCTCAGATTCGGATTCAGAGCACCGAAAACCTTCGGAAAAGTATATACTGGTTTCTGGGTCAGAGGGTGGAGCTGATTTTGTCGGCCTGTGTAATTATAGCAAAAAAACCCAAAAAAAAAATTTTTTTTGTGCTGTTTTTCGACTTGTGTCAAATTGACACAAGGGACAGATACGTAACTTTTTCTTAGGGACGGATGCGTGTTAAGCCGGGCGCACCGCTAGAGACAAGCAGTTGGTCCAACGGACCTCTGGAGGCGCAGGAGACTTGAGTGGAAAATACTTGCACATTTGAGTGGTCGTCGGACTTTTACGTGCTTCTCAGAATGGGCGCGGGTCGTGGACTATACGGATCGGAGGGTCTTGGCACGATAATAACTACATTGTCGTGTTGCAGCAGAGTATGATGGCGGTCATGGCAAGTAAAACAGGAGTGGGCACGAGTGCAATCCCGCTGTTGGTGACCACGAGCAAAACAGTTCAGGAAAAGCTGCTTTCGCTTTATGTTGTCGCTCCAACCATTTACATCCATTTCGAGGAAGCGTGGACAGAAACGAACAGGATGGTTCTCCCTGGAACAGAGATCGCACCTTTTCGGGGCTGGAGCCACTCTGGCCTTGTTTGAGTTGAGCATGCGTGCTGGGGCGCTCGCAGTTGGCGGAAATTGCCCCGGACCGCTAGGCCTGACGTCGTCGATGGCCTCCAGAGGTCGGTGGCGCTCTGTCAGAAATGCGTCTAAACCATTCCAGGTTGGAATTTCAGACTTATTGTGTATGGATTGCTCCCACAAATAAAGTGTGATTTTTGGAAGCTTTGAGGAAACCATATACACCAGGAGACAATCCCAAGCCTCGACTTGAACAGAGGACATCTATAAGGCTGTCAGACAGCTTTGAACGGTGCCTTGCAGCTCTCTTAAAGCGATCCCGGACTCTTGGGGAACAGCCTGAAGTTTGACTAAAATCTTCAGTTGGCTATTAACTAACAAGCTTTTGTTCTCGAAGCGCTTCGTAAGGCTTCGCCACGCGGAAGTAAACCCTTCATTCGTCAAAGGTGCCTTTAAAAGAAGGTGGAACAACCTTTCCACTGGCGGAAATCTTGAATTGTTAATGTAAATCGCCGTGAAAAGTGAGCCACCGAAGATAATCGCCTGTGAAGACCTCGGTGTACACTGGTGGCAATCGGCAGCCAATTAGCAGTGGGTTGGATGTGCGCGGAAGACTGACTTGCAGGAGCGGCGCTCCTCTTTATCGTTTCCTAAAGCTGGGCGACACACCTTGAATAGACGGAGTAGCCGAAACTGTACTTGGATTCAAGCGCTGTCGAGATAGCCGTGCTGTCAGCAGATACGGAGCTCGGAACTGCTCTCGTAACTCTTGTCTACCTTTTCTCACAGGGCGTGGATCTGGTCCCAATGGACTTTGCATATGGAAGGGGAAAGATTTGCCGCTTCTGAGGTGCCCGGAGTGAGAAAATTGGCCTCAAATTGACTCACCCGTTCCGTTGTGGCGATGAATTTCCTCAAGGCAATGTAGATGGCTCCTTGATCCATTTTCACAGGCGAAGGAATGAGTTGAGTATTTAGGAAAGCGATCACGGAATTTTCACGCTTTGATCAATTGATCAGAATTTTGTGGATAGTTCTGGGCTTGAAGGGGATTTAAATAGAAATTTGATATCCCGAGAAATTGGAGAAGCCGACTGGTTGGCTGAAGAAGAGAAAACATTCGAAAAGAAATTGGTTCGAATTGTGGGGTCGGAAACAATTTAAACTATTGCCACTGGAAAATGGCCAGAAAAGAAATACATACGTTGATTTGCCTTGTTAGAGTTGGTTAAATTCGCGCAGTCAAATTATCGGAAACAGCGAAAAAATAATAAACAGACTGCTACTACCGGCGGATAATGCCTTATGCCGATTGAAAAGCAGAATTTGGAACCAAGATGTAGACAGGAAAGTCCGAGATCTCGGTGTAGTCGGAAACAAAGAAATATAAATGTATATGTATAGTATACATATATGTATATTGCGTGGCTCGGACTTGGAGTTTGTTGATATGCAAAATAAATAAATTAATACATTAGGAAATTATTAGCAGTAAATGTGTGGAAAACAAACCCTTGGCTTTGGTTCGGCTGAGAGCTCACTGTTAGCGTAGGCAAAGTGCATGCGTAAGGGGCGCAAGAGGGAGAGAAAAACATCGCAACAACAAACCCGTGGCTGCTGCAGCGGTTAAATTGAAACTTTGGAAAAAAAAACAATCGCGGTCCCGCTCGTGTGGATTTGTAATGATTTGTAATGTTTGTGGTTTTTGTCTTCCGTTTAATATTTATTCATATTATATTAGTTCCTGGAATCTGAGGCAGATAATATAAATATGTGTCCAATATATAGGTATGCATTTATGTATATTAGGGCGGGTCGATTTGTATGGAGGCAAAAAAGTCGCATAAGCGGCACGGAAATTCATGTTCTGGGGATCAAAATAAGCAACTTTGCCCAAAGAACCATACCTCTAAAATGCATTCTGATGTTCCCCTTTTTGATGTGAAGAAAAATCTCTTTTGATCAGTAGAGAAATTCCGTTTTGACCCATTTAGAGAGCCCCAATCGAGTCCAAATGTATGACCGACCCCCACTAATTTTCGATGGCCGATCCACTCATGCTAGTGGCGTACCCCCTTGACCGCCCCTAGATCCCCCAATAGACCATCCCCTACAAAGATGTTCCAAAATCACCATTATTAGCACGGTGCATGAAAAAAAAAACTATGAAATGCCTAATTTAGGGAAGAAAACATTATTTTTCAAGAACATACTTATGTAAATGCAAAAATTAATTGAAACACGCATGGATTTTAATGGGTTTTCTCCTACATTATAACTTTGCCAATTACACAGGCCGACAAAATTTTGACCCAGAAACCAGAATATACTTTTCCGAAGGTTTTCGGTGCGCTGAATCCGAATCCGAGATCGAAATTTCCGAATTGGCTCTGGTTTCCGAGATATCCTAACCTAAAAATGCAAAAACAGCGTTTTTTGCCTATATTTGAGGTTATGTAGCATCGAATTTGTTCTTTTACGGAAAATACTACAAAAGCCATCTTAAAGTCTAACCCTTGCCCTTTCAAATGCTGTTGAGTTTGATTAAATATATTTTTTTTCGCTGAGATATCGTACTTTGAAATTGATATAGAGTATTCATTGTCGAGTGAGCTGTCTGACATTCCCCTCGATTTCGTTTATGGTCGTTTTATGGTCGCCATATTGAATTTCTTACTTACAAAAAATAAAAATTTAACATCAAATCTCAGAATTTTATCTCAGTTTGGTAAACAGCGACCCCGAAGACCCCCATTAACACAGTTTTAGCTTGATCCAGTAACGTTTTACGAATTTGGTCCGCCATATTGGATCCGCCATCTTGAATTTTGAAAATTTGAGTCCGGATTCGTGATCATCGACCCCAAAAACCCCCGAGTAACATATTTAAGCTGTTTTATGTGCAAAGAAAAATGTTTGCTTCATAGGGCCTATCCATAATGTTTTTTTTGAGGTAAATTCATTAACATGAAAATTTCAAAGTACGATATCTCCGCGAAAAAAAGAGATATTAAATCAAACTCAACAGCATTTGAAAGGGCAACGAATATACTTTAAGATGGTTTGTTTAGTATTTTCAGTAAAAAGAACAAATTCGATGCTACATAACCTCAAATATAGGCAAAAAACGCTGTTTTTGCACTTTTAGGTTAGGATATCTCGGAAACCAGAGCCAATTCGGAAATTTCGACCTCGGATTCGGATTCAGCGCACCGAAAACCTTCGGAAAAGTATATACTGGTTTCTGGGTCAGAGGAATGATCTAATTTTGTCGGCCTGTGTAATCAATTCGGCTATGATCTAATATTTTGTTGTATAGCCTTTGTTAGCTATTACAGCCTCGCACCTTCGTGGCATGGAGTTCACCAAATCTTGACATCGCTTGAGGGGAATCTGCCCCCATGCCTCCTTCACAACTTGCCAAAGCTGCGGCTTAGAAGTCGGGGACTTCTTTGACACGTATCGCTTAATGTCCCCCCATAAGTTTTCGATCGGATTTAAATCCGGGGACTGTGCTGTCCAAGGCATTACATTAACTTTTTCTTTGCTAAACCACTCTTTGGCCACTTTACTGGTGTGCTTAGGATCATTGTCCTGCTTAAATGTCCAAATTAATGGCATATCCTCCTCTGCATACGGCTGCATGACATTTTTTTAATATATTTACGTATACATGTTGGTCCATGATACCATCAATCATATGTATGGGACCTACGCCGTTATATGAAAAACATGCCCATACCATGATTTTAAGGCCACCGTGCTTTACCGTCTTCAGCTTATGGTTAGGCTGGTATTCTGTATTTGGGGGTCGACGGACATATTGTCTGGATCCTTTTCCACCAAATAAGTCCAGTTTGGACTCATCTGTCCAAAGGATATTACGCCATTTGGTTAGGGGCCAGTTCAAGTGGCTTTTGGCGAACTCCAACCTGGCTTTGATGTGTCTTTTCCCGAGTAATGGCACCTTCCGTGGACTTCGCGCGTTCAAATTCTTTTCAAGAAGTCGTCGACGAATGGTCACATCACTGATTCCCAAACCTATCTCCGCTTTTATATCCCTAGAGGATGCAAAAGGATTAGCTTTGCTGTATCGAACTATGCGTCGGTCCTCTGCAATTGTGGTTTTGCGAATCGCTCCTCGATTTTCGGGCTTCGGATCATACTTGACGGCATTAGATACCATCTTGGCAGAACATTTTAAAAGAAATTGGATTTCTTTATATGTTTTGCCCTCCTTTCTTAGCCGAATAATATCATCCCTTTCTTTCTTCGAGCAATGACGTCCTCTACCCACTAAAACGAAATTTTTTACGTAGAAAGGGTGTATTGTTGTATAAACTATAATAACGAACTATATTAAACTCACTTTTGACAAAATTTCAAGAGATTTCCGCACTTTTCTATGATCAAAGTCAAACACTGTTATTTCAGTGAACAGCCAAAAAGACGTGCACGTGTGAAAAAAGCTCAAGATTTCACAGAAAAAGAGCAAATATAACGGGGCTTTCGCTTGAGTCTTATACCAAAGTTCCATTTTACAACACACCATGTGCAATAGATCAATTAACATAAAGGAATATGGAAAAAAACCGTTTTATAGTTGTCCTTCTGTCACACTGCTATTTCAGTGAACACAGCTGTACGTTTGATGTTATTGTTATAATTTGCACATAAGACTCTAAAGGGTTCAGACTCTAAAGGGTTCATGCCATTCAAAAGACTTTTTACAGTGGCGCAAAACTAAGGGAATATAGGATCTAGTATTTTTACTCGGTACGTGAAAGTTAAGTTGACCCAACAAGTCAGCACTTTCCACGCCACCGTGGATAAGGTTAAAAATGAAGGTAATGCCAAGGATGGTTCTACGGTTAGCTAAAGAAGCTAAGTTAATTAGGAGGAGTCCACTAAAATATGAGGGTAACCTCTGGTTTGGATCCCAGTTCAAACCGCGTAAAGCGAAAAGTTCTTCTGAACTGACTCAATGCGTTTACTCATACTGAGGGCCCCAGACGCAAGATCCATATTCTAGATAGGACGAACTAAAGAAATATATAGGGATTTTGTAACAATAGGGGTCATGCGCGAGAAGTCTAAGTCCACTATACCGAAGTTACACTGTTTCACACGCAAAGCACCCTACATATGCGTGCATCTATACCCTGCAGTACCACTGTCATCAATAGGCCTCTGTAATCAACGATTCATCAATAGCCGACGGCGACTTCCACCGAGCCGACGCTCTCTTTCGATCTTCGTGTCAAAAACCCGACTCTCTCGCGTTCTCATTTTTCTCTCTTCACACAAAAAGGTTGATTACAGATTGATTACAAATGTTGATGAAAAGTTGATGACTTACTGATGAATTAGACCTTTTTGTAATCAACAAAAAACGGCACGTAGGCTCTTGCTCTCTCAAACTCTTGCTCTCTCAAACTCTCCCTCTCTCGAACTCTCCTAACCAACAAGCATTTTTCAATTGCGTTTTAATTTTAAAGAAGTAAAGACGCAATATATTGCGGTTAACAAAAGTTAAAGAAAAGTGAAATTATATAAGGTTGTCAAATATCTCCCTTCCGCTTTTTTGCTCTTTATTCAATGCTTTATAAAAAGTGTTTCAGTGATCGGATTTAGTTCAAATATGCGCCGTTTTGTTCGATAATCTGTTTCCATTTAGTCGGCAACTTCATAATACCTCCCTCGTAGAAGCCCCCTTACTTATTTGCGAAGAACTCGGACAGCCACTTTTCACAAGCTTTTTTTCAGTTCAACTTTACACCACCAAGGGCATTCGCCATGGACAGGAACAGGTGGTAATCACTTGGCGCTATGTCCGGGCTATATGGTGGATACGATAAAACCTCCCATCCGAGCTCCCATAGCTTCTAACGCGTCACCAAAGTTGTGTGTGGCCTGGCGTTGTCCTGATGAAACACAATTCGGCCTATGTTGATCAAAGATCGCCTCTTCTGGATGAGTGCTACCTTCAAGCGGACCAGTGTTTGGTAGTAGAGGGTCGGATTGAGCGTTTGGCCATAAGGGAGCAGATGATTCCTTGCCAATTCCACCAAACACACAACAAAACCTTCCTGGTCGTCAATCCAGGCTTGGCCATCGTCTGGGCCGCTTCCCCGAGTTTTGACCACGATCGTTTGCGCTCCATGTTGTTGCCTGATGTTGATTTTTCATCGCCAGTCACAATCGGCTTCAGAAACGGGTCGATTTTGTCGCGATTTAGCAACGAATAGCAGATGGAAATTCGGCCTATCATGTTTTTAGGGTTAGTTCGTGTGGCACCCAAACATCGAGCTTTTTTTAAATCCAAGGTTATGCAAATAGTCCAAAAGACTTTCTGGCTTATCCTTGGTTCCTCGGCAATTGAATAGGTGCTCACGTGCCGATCTGTTTCCATTATTTCCATGATTTTATCGCAATTTTCGACGACAGGTCTCCCGACATCTTTGAGATCGAAATTCCCTGAACGGAACCTAGCAAACCACTTTTGTGCTTTACATTCCATTACAGTATCGGGCACATAAACTAAATTAATTTTTTCAGCCGCTTTGGCTGTTTTTTTCGCTTTAATCGAAGAAAAATTGTAAAATGTAGCAGTGGAATTAAGTGTTTTACGTGGACTTTTCTCTATTGGGTTATTACAATATTGTAATAAGACAATATTGTCTTTTTTCAGTTTTGTCTTTTCTTTTATATTTATTTACTGTTTATTTTTATACCATGTACCGTAGGTACAAAGGTATATTAATTTCGTGCAAATGTATGTAACAGGCTGAAGGAAGCATTTCCGACCCCATAAAGTATATATATTCTTGATCAGCATCAACAGCCAAGTCGATAAAGCCATGTCTGTCTGTCCGTCTGTATGAACGCCTAGATCTCAGCAACTATAGGAGCTAGAGCCACCAAATTTGGTATGTAGGTCGGAATGTTTTGCACGCAGATCAAGTTTGTTTCAGATTTAAAAATTTCCCCCCCACTCCCCCGCAAATCCATAAAAACGTTTTGCAGCCACAAATATTACCATGTATCAATACCGAAAATCTGGTAAAGATCGGGTGAAAAACACAAAAGTTATTTACTTATCAGTGTGTTATCTATTTGGCAGCTAGCAACAGGTGCATCCCAAAAAACAACAACAAAACTGATGAGCGCAAGAAACTAACTCCCGTGCGCAAAAAAGAGAGAGGGGTTATCTCTATCTCTGTCTTGCACACGCAAGTGCATGAGATGGTGGTGGTTTTGCAAAGAGCGAGTTTGTTTACATTTCTCTAATAGGCAAAAGTCGCGATCAGCTGATCAGCTGTGGTGTTCCCTGGTTACCGATTTTATTTATAATCGGGAGCTAATTCGAGCGGCGATATATTTTGGTACATGGTATATAACAGTCGTTCACGAACGACTGTAGCTTTCTTACTTGTTTGTAGATGCCATTGGTCAGGCTGACCTTGCGGTCCAAAAAAGGAGGAAGGATGGAAAATAGGAATCTAATTTAGATTTATTTAGAGTTACATATGTATATATTATTTTTATACCCTGGCAGGGTATTATAATTTTAGTCAGAAGTTTGCAACGTAGTGAAGGAGACATTTCCGACCCTATAAAGTATATATATTCTTGATCAGCATCAACAGCCGAGTCGATCTAGCCATTTTTTTGGCTAACAACATTTTTCGCTAGCAACATTTTTGGCCCGCAGCATTTACCTTATGTCAGTACCCGAGAAAGCGGAAAGTCAGAACATTTTTCTTCTTCTTCTTCTTACTGCAAGGGTATTTAAACTTCGGCATGCCGAAGTTAGCTTCCTTTCTTGTTTAGTTATTAGTTATTATATAATGTTATGAAATAAGGAAATAAATAAATGAAAATGAATTAAAAATCGTAGATTACTTATTGATTAAATGTTGATGAAAAACGGATGAATTGTTGATTAAATGTTGGCGAAAAACTGATGAAATGTTGATGAATAGGTGATTAAATGTTGAATTGGTGATTAAATGTTGATGAATTGTTGATGAATTGTTGATTAAATGTTGATGAAATTTTAGGTATAAATGTTGATGAATTTTGGTATAAAATGTTGATGAAAAAGTGATTAAATGTTGATGAATTTGTGTTGATGACAAGAGCGGTCATCCCATACAAAAATTCATCAACCTTTTTAAGGGCTTGTAATCACTTTTTCATCGACACACCCCCATGTGTGTCGATGAAATGTTCATGAAACGTTGATGATAGGTACTGCAGGGTACTTACATGTACACACATACACGCTTGCGAACTTGACTCAGTATTGTTTACTCACAGCGGTTAGACGTGTTTTTCCGAGCTCTAGAAGTGAACCGTCTACGATACAGTGAACCAGCGCCACAGGCCCTGGAAAAATTTGGTTACTGCAGTGAGACACCTTGGGACAAGGTACGTACCAGAATCGGCCCCGGCAGGTATCCGGTCTTCCCGAATCTTGGCACCCGCGACGACCACTGGAACTTGAGGGCAAGGGGGAACCTCTCTCTCGTTCACTGAGAGCCTCTCTTTCCTTTGAACGTCGCTCACTCCCACGGAAAAGATAGTTTCCACAAGCCGCGAGCAGCCCGCACAATTTTAAAAACCTAAAGCTGAGCCAAACCACTGGCCGCAACTTGGTTTTCCTCTAAATTGCTGAAGCCAAACACCTCGGGCCCATTCACTGCTGCTCCCGCAGCTGGCTCCTGTGGGGAACAAGGCAAAAGGCCGAGGATCGGGCTATATATATATGGCTGAAGCCATGAGGACCACCAGTTACAGCCGGCAGTGCAAATCTGTGTACAGACGCTGCGCATTGCGCATTTCCAGCTGCTTCTGCACGGTGTCCGAGGAAGCTGCATTGGTGTTATCGGGAGCAATCCCAATAGATCTCCTGGCAGACGAGCGCAGAACAGGGAATTCTGGCAGCAGAACCCAGCGGAGCAGTACCATTGCGCTGTGGCAAGAGCGTTGGAACAATGCGAGCACTGGGCGGTGGACGCACAAGCTCATCCCCGACCTGGTCCCCTGGGTGCAGAGAAGCCATGGGCAGCTGGACTACCACACATCGCAGATCATCTCAGGACACGGATGCTTCAAGGCTTACCTAAACAGGTTCAAGCATGAGGACAACCCATACTGCGAATATTGCGGCAGCGAAGTCATCGAGGACGCGGAGCATGCATCTTCTTCGTGTGCCCCCTCTTTTCGGCAGAGCGAGCTGCCTTGGAAGCAGCCTTAAACCGTCGCCCTACACCCGACAACCTAATCAGCTGTATGCTGGAAGCCCCTTCAAGTGGGAGGCCGTCGCCGGAATGGCAGCATCCGTGACGAGAGAACTGAGGCGCCGGGAGCAGACCCGACGCACTGAAGGCGACAGATGAGCGGCAACTTGACCGCCAGCCGCTCCGTGAAGTAGAGCTTTGCGGCAGTCCCACGGAAGCGGACTCTTCACTTATACCTCCTATCCTACTTCTAATGTTATATATGTACTTCATACTCTGTTTTAAAATAAAAAAAAAAAAAAAAAAAAAAAACCCTTGCGAACTTTTGCACATATTGTGGTTCATTTTTATCTCCGCGAAAAATTCGCCAAGTGAACAGTGAATTTACGAGGTAAAAAGGCAAAATCAATCGGTCAACCGGTGTTCACTAAATTCGGGAGTTCCCCGTTCGCCGAACCGTCCGCCGCTGCCACGATATTTTTTTCTGCCAATTTTTATCCACATAATTTTTTCGGTTCGTTCAAGTCAAATACAGTCCACTTCTCGACCCTTCACTGTGCCCTTACATATACATTAGGGCGGGTCGATTTAAAAATCGCATAAGCGGCACGGAAATTCATGTTCTGGGGATCAAAATAAGCAACTTTGCCCAAAGAACCATACCTCTAAAATGCATTCTGATGTTCCTTTTTGATGCGAAGAAAAATCTCTTTTGATCAGTAGAGAAATTCCGTTTTGACCCATTTAGAGAGCCCCAATCGAGTCCAAATGTATGACCGACCCCCACTAATTTTCGATGGCCGATCCACTCATGCTAGTGGCGTACCCCCTTGACCGCCCCTAGATCCCCCAATAGACCATCCCCTACAAAGATGTTCCAAAATCACCATTATTAGCACGGTGCATGAAAAAAAAAACTATGAAATGCCTAATTTAGGGAAGAAAACATTATTTTTCAAGAACATACTTATGTAAATGCAAAAATTAATTGAAACACGCATGGATTTTAATGGGTTTTCTCCTACATTATAACTTTGCCAATTACACAGGCCGACAAAATTTTGACCCAGAAACCAGTATATACTTTTCCGAAGGTTTTCGGTGCTCTGAATCCGAATCCGAGGTCGAAATTTCCGAATTGGCCCTGGTTTCCGAGATATCCTAACCTAAAAGTGCAAAAACACCGTTTTTTGCCTACATTTGAGGTTATGTAGCATCGAATTTGTTCTTTTACTGAAAATACTAAAAAGCCACCTTAAAGTATATCCCTTGCCCTTTCAAATGCTGTTGAGTTTGATTAAATATCTATTTTTTTTTCACTTTTAGGTTAAGATATCTCGGAAACCAGAGCCAATTCGGAAATTTCGACCTCAGATTCGGATTCAGAGCACCGAAAACCTTCGGAAAAGTATATACTGGTTTCTGGGTCAGAGGGTGGAGCTGATTTTGTCGGCCTGTGTAATTATAGCAAAAAACCCAAAAAAATTTTTTTGTGCTGTTTTTCGACTTGTGTCAAATTGACACAAGGGACAGATACGTAACTTTTTCTTAGGGACGGATGCGTGTTAAGCCGGGCGCACCGCTAGAGACAAGCAGTTGGTCCAACGGACCTCTGGAGGCGCAGGAGACTTGAGTGGAAAATACTTGCACATTTGAGTGGTCGTCGGACTTTTACGTGCTTCTCAGAATGGGCGCGGGTCGTGGACTATACGGATCGGAGGGTCTTGGCACGATAATAACTACATTGTCGTGTTGCAGCAGAGTATGATGGCGGTCATGGCAAGTAAAACAGGAGTGGGCACGAGTGCAATCCCGCTGTTGGTGACCACGAGCAAAACAGTTCAGGAAAAGCTGCTTTCGCTTTATGTTGTCGCTCCAACCATTTACATCCATTTCGAGGAAGCGTGGACAGAAACGAACAGGATGGTTCTCCCTGGAACAGAGATCGCACCTTTTCGGGGCTGGAGCCACTCTGGCCTTGTTTGAGTTGAGCATGCGTGCTGGGGCGCTCGCAGTTGGCGGAAATTGCCCCGGACCGCTAGGCCTGACGTCGTCGATGGCCTCCAGAGGTCGGTGGCGCTCTGTCAGAAATGCGTCTAAACCATTCCAGGTTGGAATTTCAGACTTATTGTGTATGGATTGCTCCCACAAATAAAGTGTGATTTTTGGAAGCTTTGAGGAAACCATATACACCAGGAGACAATCCCAAGCCTCGACTTGAACAGAGGACATCTATAAGGCTGTCAGACAGCTTTGAACGGTGCCTTGCAGCTCTCTTAAAGCGATCCCGGACTCTTGGGGAACAGCCTGAAGTTTGACTAAAATCTTCAGTTGGCTATTAACTAACAAGCTTTTGTTCTCGAAGCGCTTCGTAAGGCTTCGCCACGCGGAAGTAAACCCTTCATTCGTCAAAGGTGCCTTTAAAAGAAGGTGGAACAACCTTTCCACTGGCGGAAATCTTGAATTGTTAATGTAAATCGCCGTGAAAAGTGAGCCACCGAAGATAATCGCCTGTGAAGACCTCGGTGTACACTGGTGGCAATCGGCAGCCAATTAGCAGTGGGTTGGATGTGCGCGGAAGACTGACTTGCAGGAGCGGCGCTCCTCTTTATCGTTTCCTAAAGCTGGGCGACACACCTTGAATAGACGGAGTAGCCGAAACTGTACTTGGATTCAAGCGCTGTCGAGATAGCCGTGCTGTCAGCAGATACGGAGCTCGGAACTGCTCTCGTAACTCTTGTCTACCTTTTCTCACAGGGCGTGGATCTGGTCCCAATGGACTTTGCATATGGAAGGGGAAAGATTTGCCGCTTCTGAGGTGCCCGGAGTGAGAAAATTGGCCTCAAATTGACTCACCCGTTCCGTTGTGGCGATGAATTTCCTCAAGGCAATGTAGATGGCTCCTTGATCCATTTTCACAGGCGAAGGAATGAGTTGAGTATTTAGGAAAGCGATCACGGAATTTTCACGCTTTGATCAATTGATCAGAATTTTGTGGATAGTTCTGGGCTTGAAGGGGATTTAAATAGAAATTTGATATCCCGAGAAATTGGAGAAGCCGACTGGTTGGCTGAAGAAGAGAAAACATTCGAAAAGAAATTGGTTCGAATTGTGGGGTCGGAAACAATTTAAACTATTGCCACTGGAAAATGGCCAGAAAAGAAATACATACGTTGATTTGCCTTGTTAGAGTTGGTTAAATTCGCGCAGTCAAATTATCGGAAACAGCGAAAAAATAATAAACAGACTGCTACTACCGGCGGATAATGCCTTATGCCGATTGAAAAGCAGAATTTGGAACCAAGATGTAGACAGGAAAGTCCGAGATCTCGGTGTAGTCGGAAACAAAGAAATATAAATGTATATGTATAGTATACATATATGTATATTGCGTGGCTCGGACTTGGAGTTTGTTGATATGCAAAATAAATAAATTAATACATTAGGAAATTATTAGCAGTAAATGTGTGGAAAACAAACCCTTGGCTTTGGTTCGGCTGAGAGCTCACTGTTAGCGTAGGCAAAGTGCATGCGTAAGGGGCGCAAGAGGGAGAGAAAAAACATCGCAACAACAAACCCGTGGCTGCTGCAGCGGTTAAATTGAAACTTTGGAAAAAAAAACAATCGCGGTCCCGCTCGTGTGGATTTGTAATGATTTGTAATGTTTGTGGTTTTTGTCTTCCGTTTAATATTTATTCATATTATATTAGTTCCTGGAATCTGAGGCAGATAATATAAATATGTGTCCAATATATAGGTATGCATTTATGTATATTAGGGCGGGTCGATTTGTATGGAGGCAAAAAAGTCGCATAAGCGGCACGGAAATTCATGTTCTGGGGATCAAAATAAGCAACTTTGCCCAAAGAACCATACCTCTAAAATGCATTCTGATGTTCCCCTTTTTGATGTGAAGAAAAATCTCTTTTGATCAGTAGAGAAATTCCGTTTTGACCCATTTAGAGAGCCCCAATCGAGTCCAAATGTATGACCGACCCCCACTAATTTTCGATGGCCGATCCACTCATGCTAGTGGCGTACCCCCTTGACCGCCCCTAGATCCCCCAATAGACCATCCCCTACAAAGATGTTCCAAAATCACCATTATTAGCACGGTGCATGAAAAAAAAAACTATGAAATGCCTAATTTAGGGAAGAAAACATTATTTTTCAAGAACATACTTATGTAAATGCAAAAATTAATTGAAACACGCATGGATTTTAATGGGTTTTCTCCTACATTATAACTTTGCCAATTACACAGGCCGACAAAATTTTGACCCAGAAACCAGAATATACTTTTCCGAAGGTTTTCGGTGCTGAATCCGAATCCGAGATCGAAATTTCCGAATTGGCTCTGGTTTCCGAGATATCCTAACCTAAAAATGCAAAAACAGCGTTTTTTGCCTATATTTGAGGTTATGTAGCATCGAATTTGTTCTTTTACGGAAAATACTACAAAAGCCATCTTAAAGTCTAACCCTTGCCCTTTCAAATGCTGTTGAGTTTGATTAAATATATATTTTTTTCGCTGAGATATCGTACTTTGAAATTGATATAGAGTATTCATTGTCGAGTGAGCTGTCTGACATTCCCCTCGATTTCGTTTATGGTCGTTTTATGGTCGCCATATTGAATTTCTTACTTACAAAAAATAAAAATTTAACATCAAATCTCAGAATTTTATCTCAGTTTGGTAAACAGCGACCCCGAAGACCCCCATTAACACAGTTTTAGCTTGATCCAGTAACGTTTTACGAATTTGGTCCGCCATATTGGATCCGCCATCTTGAATTTTGAAAATTTGAGTCCGGATTCGTGATCATCGACCCCAAAAACCCCCGAGTAACATATTTAAGCTGTTTTATGTGCAAAGAAAAATGTTTGCTTCATAGGGCCTATCCATAATGTTTTTTTGAGGTAAATTCATTAACATGAAAATTTCAAAGTACGATATCTCCGCGAAAAAAAGAGATATTAAATCAAACTCAACAGCATTTGAAAGGGCAACGAATATACTTTAAGATGGTTTGTTTAGTATTTTCAGTAAAAAGAACAAATTCGATGCTACATAACCTCAAATATAGGCAAAAAACGCTGTTTTTGCACTTTTAGGTTAGGATATCTCGGAAACCAGAGCCAATTCGGAAATTTCGACCTCGGATTCGGATTCAGCGCACCGAAAACCTTCGGAAAAGTATATACTGGTTTCTGGGTCAGAGGAATGATCTAATTTTGTCGGCCTGTGTAATCAATTCGGCTATGATCTAATATTTTGTTGTATAGCCTTTGTTAGCTATTACAGCCTCGCACCTTCGTGGCATGGAGTTCACCAAATCTTGACATCGCTTGAGGGGAATCTGCCCCCATGCCTCCTTCACAACTTGCCAAAGCTGCGGCTTAGAAGTCGGGGACTTCTTTGACACGTATCGCTTAATGTCCCCCCATAAGTTTTCGATCGGATTTAAATCCGGGGACTGTGCTGTCCAAGGCATTACATTAACTTTTTCTTTGCTAAACCACTCTTTGGCCACTTTACTGGTGTGCTTAGGATCATTGTCCTGCTGAAATGTCCAAATTAATGGCATATCCTCCTCTGCATACGGCTGCATGACATTTTTTAATATATTTACGTATACATGTTGGTCCATGATACCATCAATCATATGTATGGGACCTACGCCGTTATATGAAAAACATGCCCATACCATGATTTTAAGGCCACCGTGCTTTACCGTCTTCAGCTTATGGTTAGGCTGGTATTCTGTATTTGGGGGTCGACGGACATATTGTCTGGATCCTTTTCCACCAAATAAGTCCAGTTTGGACTCATCTGTCCAAAGGATATTACGCCATTTGGTTAGGGGCCAGTTCAAGTGGCTTTTGGCGAACTCCAACCTGGCTTTGATGTGTCTTTTCCCGAGTAATGGCACCTTCCGTGGACTTCGCGCGTTCAAATTCTTTTCAAGAAGTCGTCGACGAATGGTCACATCACTGATTCCCAAACCTATCTCCGCTTTTATATCCCTAGAGGATGCAAAAGGATTAGCTTTGCTGTATCGAACTATGCGTCGGTCCTCTGCAATTGTGGTTTTGCGAATCGCTCCTCGATTTTCGGGCTTCGGATCATACTTGACGGCATTAGATACCATCTTGGCAGAACATTTTAAAAGAAATTGGATTTCTTTATATGTTTTGCCCTCCTTTCTTAGCCGAATAATATCATCCCTTTCTTTCTTTGAGCAATGACGTCCTCTACCCACTAAAACGAAATTTTTTACGTAGAAAGGGTGTATTGTTGTATAAACTATAATAACGAACTATATTAAACTCACTTTTGACAAAATTACAAGAGATTTCCGCACTTTTCTATGATCAAAGTCAAACACTGTTATTTCAGTGATCAAGATTTCACAGAAAAAGAGCAAATCTAACGGGGCTTTCGCTTGAGTCTTATACCAATGTTCCATTTTACAAAACACAATGTGCAATAGATCAATTAACATAAAGGAATATGGAAAAAAACCGTTTTATAGTTGTCCTTCTGTCACACTGCTATTTCAGTGAACACAGCTGTACGTTTGATGTTATTGTTATAATTTGCACATAAGACTCTAAAGGGTTCATGCCATTCAAAAGACTTTTTACAGTGGCGCAAAACTAAGGGAATATAGGATCTAGTATTTTTACTCGGTACGTGAAAGTTAAGCTGACCCAACAAGTCAGCACTTTCCACGTCACCGTGGATAAGGTTAAAAATGAAGGTAATGCCAAGGATGGTTCTACGGTTAGCTAAAGAAGCTAAGTTAATTAGGAGGAGTCCACTAAAATATGAGGGTAACCTCTGGTTTGGATCCCAGTTCAAACCGCGTAAAGCGAAAAGTTCTTCTGAACTGACTCAATGCGTTTACTCATACTGAGGGCCCCAGACGCAAGATCCATATTCTAGATAGGACGAACTAAAGAAATATATAGGGATTTTGTAACAATAGGGGTCATGCGCGAGAAGTCTAAGTCCACTATACCGAAGTTACACTGTTTCACACGCAAAGCACCCTACATATGCGTGCATCTATACCCTGCAGTACCACTGTCATCAATAGGCCTCTGTAATCAACGATTCATCAATAGCCGACGGCGACTTCCACCGAGCCGACGCTCTCTTTCGATCTTCGTGTCAAAAACCCGACTCTCTCGCGTTCTCATTTTTCTCTCTTCACACAAAAAGGTTGATTACAGATTGATTACAAATGTTGATGAAAAGTTGATGACTTACTGATGAATTAGACCTTTTTGTAATCAACAAAAAACGGCACGTAGGCTCTTGCTCTCTCAAACTCTTGCTCTCTCAAACTCTCCCTCTCTCGAACTCTCCTAACCAACAAGCATTTTTCAATTGCGTTTTAATTTTAAAGAAGTAAAGACGCAATATATTGCGGTTAACAAAAGTTAAAGAAAAGTGAAATTATATAAGGTTGTCAAATATCTCCCTTCCGCTTTTTTGCTCTTTATTCAATGCTTTATAAAAAGTGTTTCAGTGATCGGATTTAGTTCAAATATGCGCCGTTTTGTTCGATAATCTGTTTCCATTTAGTCGGCAACTTCATAATACCTCCCTCGTAGAAGCCCCCTTACTTATTTGCGAAGAACTCGGACAGCCACTTTTCACAAGCTTTTTTTCAGTTCAACTTTACACCACCAAGGGCATTCGCCATGGACAGGAACAGGTGGTAATCACTTGGCGCTATGTCCGGGCTATATGGTGGATACGATAAAACCTCCCATCCGAGCTCCCATAGCTTCTAACGCGTCACCAAAGTTGTGTGTGGCCTGGCGTTGTCCTGATGAAACACAATTCGGCCTATGTTGATCAAAGATCGCCTCTTCTGGATGAGTGCTACCTTCAAGCGGACCAGTGTTTGGTAGTAGAGGGTCGGATTGAGCGTTTGGCCATAAGGGAGCAGATGATTCCTTGCCAATTCCACCAAACACACAACAAAACCTTCCTGGTCGTCAATCCAGGCTTGGCCATCGTCTGGGCCGCTTCCCCGAGTTTTGACCACGATCGTTTGCGCTCCATGTTGTTGCCTGATGTTGATTTTTCATCGCCAGTCACAATCGGCTTCAGAAACGGGTCGATTTTGTCGCGATTTAGCAACGAATAGCAGATGGAAATTCGGCCTATCATGTTTTTAGGGTTAGTTCGTGTGGCACCCAAACATCGAGCTTTTTTTTAAATCCAAGGTTATGCAAATAGTCCAAAAGACTTTCTGGCTTATCCTTGGTTCCTCGGCAATTGAATAGGTGCTCACGTGCCGATCTGTTTCCATTATTTCCATGTTTTTATCGCAATTTTCGACGACAGGTCTCCCGACATCTTTGAGATCGAAATTCCCTGAACGGAACCTAGCAAACCACTTTTGTGCTTTACATTCCATTACAGTATCGGGCACATAAACTAAATTAATTTTTTCAGCCGCTTTGGCTGTTTTTTCGCTTTAATCGAAGAAAAATTGTAAAATGTAGCAGTGGAATTAAGTGTTTTACGTGGACTTTTCTCTATTGGGTTATTACAATATTGTAATAAGACAATATTGTCTTTTTTCAGTTTTGTCTTTTCTTTTATATTTATTTACTGTTTATTTTTATACCATGTACCGTAGGTACAAAGGTATATTAATTTCGTGCAAATGTATGTAACAGGCTGAAGGAAGCATTTCCGACCCCATAAAGTATATATATTCTTGATCAGCATCAACAGCCAAGTCGATAAAGCCATGTCTGTCTGTCCGTCTGTATGAACGCCTAGATCTCAGCAACTATAGGAGCTAGAGCCACCAAATTTGGTATGTAGGTCGGAATGTTTTGCACGCAGATCAAGTTTGTTTCAGATTTAAAAATTTCCCCCCCACTCCCCCGCAAATCCATAAAAACGTTTTGCAGCCACAAATATTACCATGTATCAATACCGAAAATCTGGTAAAGATCGGGTGAAAAACACAAAAGTTATTTACTTATCAGTTTGTTATCTATTTGGCAGCTAGCAACAGGTGCATCCCAAAAAACAACAACAAAACTGATGAGCGCAAGAAACTAACTCCCGTGCGCAAAAAAGAGAGAGGGGTTATCTCTATCTCTGTCTTGCACACGCAAGTGCATGAGATGGTGGTGGTTTTGCAAAGAGCGAGTTTGTTTACATTTCTCTAATAGGCAAAAGTCGCGATCAGCTGATCAGCTGTGGTGTTCCCTGGTTACCGATTTTATTTATAATCGGGAGCTAATTCGAGCGGCGATATATTTTGGTACATGGTATATAACAGTCGTTCACGAACGACTGTAGCTTTCTTACTTGTTTGTAGATGCCATTGGTCAGGCTGACCTTGCGGTCCAAAAAAGGAGGAAGGATGGAAAATAGGAATCTAATTTAGATTTATTTAGAGTTACATATGTATATATTATTTTTATACCCTGGCAGGGTATTATAATTTTAGTCAGAAGTTTGCAACGTAGTGAAGGAGACATTTCCGACCCTATAAAGTATATATATTCTTGATCAGCATCAACAGCCGAGTCGATCTAGCCATTTTTTTGGCTAACAACATTTTTCGCTAGCAACATTTTTGGCCCGCAGCATTTACCTTATGTCAGTACCCGAGAAAGCGGAAAGTCAGAACATTTTTCTTCTTCTTCTTCTTACTGCAAGGGTATTTAAACTTCGGCATGCCGAAGTTAGCTTCCTTTCTTGTTTAGTTATTAGTTATTATATAATGTTATGAAATAAGGAAATAAATAAATGAAAATGAATTAAAAATCGTTGATTACTTATTGATTAAATGTTGATGAAAAACGGATGAATTGTTGATTAAATGTTGGCGAAAAACTGATGAAATGTTGATGAATAGGTGATTAAATGTTGAATTGGTGATTAAATGTTGATGAATTGTTGATTAAATGTTGATGAAATTTTAGGTATAAATGTTGATGAATTTTGGTATAAAATGTTGATGAAAAAGTGATTAAATGTTGATGAATTTGTGTTGATGACAAGAGCGGTCATCCCATACAAAAATTCATCAACCTTTTTAAGGGCTTGTAATCACTTTTTCATCGACACACCCCCATGTGTGTCGATGAAATGTTCATGAAACGTTGATGATAGGTACTGCAGGGTACTTACATGTACACACATACACGCTTGCGAACTTGACTTAGTATTGTTTACTCACAGCGGTTAGACGTGTTTTTCCGAGCTCTAGAAGTGAACCGTCTACGATACAGTGAACCAGCGCCACAGGCCCTGGAAAAATTTGGTTACTGCAGTGAGACACCTTGGGACAAGGTACGTACCAGAATCGGCCCCGGCAGGTATCCGGTCTTCCCGAATCTTGGCACCCGCGACGACCACTGGAACTTGAGGGCAAGGGGGGAACCTCTCTCTCGTTCACTGAGAGCCTCTCTTTCCTTTGAACGTCGCTCACTCCCACGGAAAAAGATAGTTTCCACAAGCCGCGAGCAGCCCGCACAATTTTAAAAACCTAAAGCTGAGCCAAACCACTGGCCGCAACTTGGTTTTCCTCTAAATTGCTGAAGCCAAACACCTCGGGCCCATTCACTGCTGCTCCCGCAGCTGGCTCCTGTGGGGAACAAGGCAAAAGGCCGAGGATCGGGCATATATATATATGGCTGAAGCCATGAGGACCACCAGTTACAGCCGGCAGTGCAAATCTGTGTACAGACGCTGCGCATTGCGCATTTCCAGCTGCTTCTGCACGGTGTCCGAGGAAGCTGCATTGGTGTTATCGGGAGCAATCCCAATAGATCTCCTGGCAGACGAGCGCAGAACAGGGAATTCTGGCAGCAGAACCCAGCGGAGCAGTACCATTGCGCTGTGGCAAGAGCGTTGGAACAATGCGAGCACTGGGCGGTGGACGCACAAGCTCATCCCCGACCTGGTCCCCTGGGTGCAGAGAAGCCATGGGCAGCTGGACTACCACACATCGCAGATCATCTCAGGACACGGATGCTTCAAGGCTTACCTAAACAGGTTCAAGCATGAGGACAACCCATACTGCGAATATTGCGGCAGCGAAGTCATCGAGGACGCGGAGCATGCATCTTCTTCGTGTGCCCCCTCTTTTCGGCAGAGCGAGCTGCCTTGGAAGCAGCCTTAAACCGTCGCCCTACACCCGACAACCTAATCAGCTGTATGCTGGAAGCCCCTTCCAAGTGGGAGGCCGTCGCCGGAATGGCAGCATCCGTGACGAGAGAACTGAGGCGCCGGGAGCAGACCCGACGCACTGAAGGCGACAGATGAGCGGCAACTTGACCGCCAGCCGCTCCGTGAAGTAGAGCTTTGCGGCAGTCCCACGGAAGCGGACTCTTCACTTATACCTCCTATCCTACTTCTAATGTTATATATGTACTTCATACTCTGTTTTAAAATAAAACAAAAAAAAAAAAAAAAAAAAAAAACCCTTGCGAACTTTTGCACATATTGTGGTTCATTTTTATCTCCGCGAAAAATTCGCCAAGTGAACAGTGAATTTACGAGGTAAAAAGGCAAAATCAATCGGTCAACCGGTGTTCACTAAATTCGGAAGTTCCCCGTTCGCCGAACCGTCCGCCGCTGCCACGATATTTTTTTCTGCCAATTTTTATCCACATAATTTTTTCGGTTCGTTCAAGTCGAATACAGTCCACTTCTCGACCCTTCACTGTGCCCTTACATATACATTAGGGCGGGTCGATTTAAAAATCGCATAAGCGGCACGGAAATTCATGTTCTGGGGATCAAAATAAGCAACTTTGCCCAAAGAACCATACCTCTAAAATGCATTCTGATGTTCCTTTTTGATGCGAAGAAAAATCTCTTTTGATCAGTAGAGAAATTCCGTTTTGACCCATTTAGAGAGCCCCAATCGAGTCCAAATGTATGACCGACCCCCACTAATTTTCGATGGCCGATCCACTCATGCTAGTGGCGTACCCCCTTGACCGCCCCTAGATCCCCCAATAGACCATCCCCTACAAAGATGTTCCAAAATCACCATTATTAGCACGGTGCATGAAAAAAAAAACTATGAAATGCCTAATTTAGGGAAGAAAACATTATTTTTCAAGAACATACTTATGTAAATGCAAAAATTAATTGAAACACGCATGGATTTTAATGGGTTTTCTCCTACATTATAACTTTGCCAATTACACAGGCCGACAAAATTTTGACCCAGAAACCAGTATATACTTTTCCGAAGGTTTTCGGTGCTCTGAATCCGAATCCGAGGTCGAAATTTCCGAATTGGCCCTGGTTTCCGAGATATCCTAACCTAAAAGTGCAAAAACACCGTTTTTTGCCTACATTTGAGGTTATGTAGCATCGAATTTGTTCTTTTACTGAAAATACTAAAAAAGCCACCTTAAAGTATATCCCTTGCCCTTTCAAATGCTGTTGAGTTTGATTAAATATCTATTTTTTTTTCACTTTTAGGTTAAGATATCTCGGAAACCAGAGCCAATTCGGAAATTTCGACCTCAGATTCGGATTCAGAGCACCGAAAACCTTCGGAAAAGTATATACTGGTTTCTGGGTCAGAGGGTGGAGCTGATTTTGTCGGCCTGTGTAATTATAGCAAAAAAACCCAAAAAAAAAATTTTTTTTGTGCTGTTTTTCAACTTGTGTCAAATTGACACAAGGGACAGATACGTAACTTTTTCTTAGGGACGGATGCGTGTTAAGCCGGGCGCACCGCTAGAGACAAGCAGTTGGTCCAACGGACCTCTGGAGGCGCAGGAGACTTGAGTGGAAAATACTTGCACATTTGAGTGGTCGTCGGACTTTTACGTGCTTCTCAGAATGGGCGCGGGTCGTGGACTATACGGATCGGAGGGTCTTGGCACGATAATAACTACATTGTCGTGTTGCAGCAGAGTATGATGGCGGTCATGGCAAGTAAAACAGGAGTGGGCACGAGTGCAATCCCGCTGTTGGTGACCACGAGCAAAACAGTTCAGGAAAAGCTGCTTTCGCTTTATGTTGTCGCTCCAACCATTTACATCCATTTCGAGGAAGCGTGGACAGAAACGAACAGGATGGTTCTCCCTGGAACAGAGATCGCACCTTTTCGGGGCTGGAGCCACTCTGGCCTTGTTTGAGTTGAGCATGCGTGCTGGGGCGCTCGCAGTTGGCGGAAATTGCCCCGGACCGCTAGGCCTGACGTCGTCGATGGCCTCCAGAGGTCGGTGGCGCTCTGTCAGAAATGCGTCTAAACCATTCCAGGTTGGAATTTCAGACTTATTGTGTATGGATTGCTCCCACAAATAAAGTGTGATTTTTGGAAGCTTTGAGGAAACCATATACACCAGGAGACAATCCCAAGCCTCGACTTGAACAGAGGACATCTATAAGGCTGTCAGACAGCTTTGAACGGTGCCTTGCAGCTCTCTTAAAGCGATCCCGGACTCTTGGGGAACAGCCTGAAGTTTGACTAAAATCTTCAGTTGGCTATTAACTAACAAGCTTTTGTTCTCGAAGCGCTTCGTAAGGCTTCGCCACGCGGAAGTAAACCCTTCATTCGTCAAAGGTGCCTTTAAAAGAAGGTGGAACAACCTTTCCACTGGCGGAAATCTTGAATTGTTAATGTAAATCGCCGTGAAAAGTGAGCCACCGAAGATAATCGCCTGTGAAGACCTCGGTGTACACTGGTGGCAATCGGCAGCCAATTAGCAGTGGGTTGGATGTGCGCGGAAGACTGACTTGCAGGAGCGGCGCTCCTCTTTATCGTTTCCTAAAGCTGGGCGACACACCTTGAATAGACGGAGTAGCCGAAACTGTACTTGGATTCAAGCGCTGTCGAGATAGCCGTGCTGTCAGCAGATACGGAGCTCGGAACTGCTCTCGTAACTCTTGTCTACCTTTTCTCACAGGGCGTGGATCTGGTCCCAATGGACTTTGCATATGGAAGGGGAAAGATTTGCCGCTTCTGAGGTGCCCGGAGTGAGAAAATTGGCCTCAAATTGACTCACCCGTTCCGTTGTGGCGATGAATTTCCTCAAGGCAATGTAGATGGCTCCTTGATCCATTTTCACAGGCGAAGGAATGAGTTGAGTATTTAGGAAAGCGATCACGGAATTTTCACGCTTTGATCAATTGATCAGAATTTTGTGGATAGTTCTGGGCTTGAAGGGGATTTAAATAGAAATTTGATATCCCGAGAAATTGGAGAAGCCGACTGGTTGGCTGAAGAAGAGAAAACATTCGAAAAGAAATTGGTTCGAATTGTGGGGTCGGAAACAATTTAAACTATTGCCACTGGAAAATGGCCAGAAAAGAAATACATACGTTGATTTGCCTTGTTAGAGTTGGTTAAATTCGCGCAGTCAAATTATCGGAAACAGCGAAAAAAATAATAAACAGACTGCTACTACCGGCGGATAATGCCTTATGCCGATTGAAAAGCAGAATTTGGAACCAAGATGTAGACAGGAAAGTCCGAGATCTCGGTGTAGTCGGGAACAAAGAAATATAAATGTATATGTATAGTATACATATATGTATATTGCGTGGCTCGGACTTGGAGTTTGTTGATATGCAAAATAAATAAATTAATACATTAGGAAATTATTAGCAGTAAATGTGTGGAAAACAAACCCTTGGCTTTGGTTCGGCTGAGAGCTCACTGTTAGCGTAGGCAAAGTGCACGCGTAAGGGGCGCAAGAGGGAGAGAAAAACATCGCAACAACAAACCCGTGGCTGCTGCAGCGGTTAAATTGAAACTTTGGAAAAAAAAACAATCGCGGTCCCGCTCGTGTGGATTTGTAATGATTTGTAATGTTTGTGGTTTTTGTCTTCCGTTTAATATTTATTCATATTATATTAGTTCCTGGAATCTGAGGCAGATAATATAAATATGTGTCCAATATATAGGTATGCATTTATGTATATTAGGGCGGGTCGATTTGTATGGAGGCAAAAAAGTCGCATAAGCGGCACGGAAATTCATGTTCTGGGGATCAAAATAAGCAACTTTGCCCAAAGAACCATACCTCTAAAATGCATTCTGATGTTCCCCTTTTTGATGTGAAGAAAAATCTCTTTTGATCAGTAGAGAAATTCCGTTTTGACCCATTTAGAGAGCCCCAATCGAGTCCAAATGTATGACCGACCCCCACTAATTTTCGATGGCCGATCCACTCATGCTAGTGGCGTACCCCCTTGACCGCCCCTAGATCCCCCAATAGACCATCCCCTACAAAGATGTTCCAAAATCACCATTATTAGCACGGTGCATGAAAAAAAACTATGAAATGCCTAATTTAGGGAAGAAAACATTATTTTTCAAGAACATACTTATGTAAATGCAAAAATTAATTGAAACACGCATGGATTTTAATGGTTTTTCTCCTACATTTGTCAATGAAAACAAGAAAGGAAGCTAACTTCGGCAAGCCGAAGTTTAAATACCCTTGCAGTAAGTATTTAAAATTTAATATACATTTAAGGATTGCGGTTCCTTTCGCTTTCGCGTGTTTTTCGATAATATAAATGTTGAGCGAAACATGTTGACAGTGAAAAATGTTGCGCAACAACTAAATGTTGCTAGCAACAAAGCTTTTAAAATAAATTAATTGCAAATATTCCTATGGCAGCTATATGATATAGTAGTCAGATTTTGATAAAATTAAAACCGAAATTCTAGAATAATACAAAAAGGCCATATCTCAAATTTCATGAAAATTTGTTGATAACACAGGCCGACAAAATCAGCTCAACCCTCTGACCCAGAAACCAGTATATACTTTTCCGAAGGTTTTCGGCGCGCTGAATCCGAATCCGAGATCGAAATTTCCGAATTGGCTCTGGTTTCCGAGATATCCAAACCTAAAAGTGCAAAAACCGCGTTTTTTGCCTATATTTGAGGTTATGTGGCATCGAATTTGTTCTTTTACTGAAAATACTAAAAAAGCCATCTTAAAGTATATCCCTTGCCCTTTCAAATGCTGTTGAGTTTAATTAAATATCTATTTTTTTTGCTGAGATATCGTACTTTGAAATTTTCATGTTAATGAATTTACCTCAAAAAAACATTATGGATAGGCCCTATGAAGCAAACATTTTTCTTTGCACATAAAACAGCTTAAATCTGTTACTCGGGGGTTTTTGGGGTCGATGATCCCGAATCCGGACTCAAATTTTCAAAATTCAAGATGGCGGATCCAATATGGCGGACCAAATTCGTAAAAACTTACTGGATCAAGCTGAAACTGGACATATGGGGGTCTTCGGGGTCGCTGTTTACCAAACTGAGATAAAATTCTGAAATTTGATGATTAAATTTGATGTTAGATGTTAGGTTAGGGTTAGGTTAGGTCGGAAGGCCCTCACGGGGCCACGCATAGGCCAATATGGCCCTTAGCTGTCCGAAAGAGTGTTCTGAATGGACCTAGAGTGTGTTTACGCGATTTTCGAAATCATTAAGGAATGTTAGATATTAGATGTAAGTAAAAAATTCAATATGGCGACCATAAAACGACCATAAACGAAATCGCGGGGAATGTTAGACAGCTCACTCGACAAAGAATACTCTATATCAATTTCAAAGTACGATATCTCAGCGAAAAAAAAGATATTTAATCAAACTCAACAGCATTTGAAAGGACAAGGGATATACTTTAAGGTGGCTTTTTTAGTATTTTCAGTAAAAGAACAAATTCGATGATACATAACCTCAAATATAGGCAAAAAACGCGGTTTTTGCACTTTTAGGTTAAGATATCTCGGAAACCAGAGCCAATTCGGAAATTGTGACCTCAGATTCGGATTCAGCGCACCGAAAACCTTCGGAAAAGTATATACTGGTTTCTGGGTCAGAGGGTGGAGCTGATTTTGTCGGCCTGTGTTATTATTGCGATACAAAAATTTTTTTTTTTAAAATCTTTTATTTTTGAGATATTAATTTTCTTTTGCTAGATTTTTTTAAATTAATCGGAGCTTTTGAAAGGTCGTTAATAAATAATATAATAAATGTCTTTCTTGCGGGACGCCAGAAGTAACCGGGACAACAATAGAAAAGCTTTTTTTTTTTAAAGTGTCCTTTTCAGATATCAGATAACTTGAGATCCATCTAAGGAGGTCAACCGAAAATCTTTTAAAATCAAGTTTCCCAATGAGGAGAGAATGGTTAACAGGGTCAACAAAGGAAACCCTTTATAATAAAGAAAGTGAGCTCCTGTGGTATGCGCACATTTAAACAATAACTACAATAAAGTCATTGCACTTTGTTCCAATGTTTAAGTAAAGAGTCGCTGGTGCATATGAAACATGAGCACCCACTTGGCGACTCGGAGCAAACGCGGAGTCAGCGTTCCCACGCTGACATGGGCGCATATAACATACCTTCCCGTATAGAAATATACATATATAAAGCCGCTCCGCTGCTGGCGTCACCGGCAGCGCAGCTAGCCGCATAGCTAGCACTACCTAAAACTAAAAATGTAACTAAGAAAATCGAATAAAGATACTTCTTGAGCACGGACGTGCTCACCAACTTACTAAATTAATTGACTTATGTATCACTGGACCTTCAAATGAATATATATATATTAAGCAAGGAGCTACATTATACTCCAAAAGATTAGTTTTTAGATAGCCGAAAACAGGATAACAGTTATTGCTATCTTTTGCTATCTTTTTTGTGAAGAGGAACAAACGATTCCTTTCAAATAGGGGGAAAGTGTTAGGTTTCTACGGATAGGGTAAACAATTTTAGAATTGGATTGGACAAGGCGTCAGCACAAGATCTAAACACACACACACAGATAAATAGACTGAACGCGATAAAGATCTATGACTAAAGAGCTTCGTTTACGAAGGTGTATGCATTTGCATATACCTTTTCAACGATTTACCATGTTGTCGTTCTAGTGTTCTTAAGAGGTTACACCACTGTAAAACACAAAAATAAGGCATATTTTCGAAATTTCTGTAGGTAAACACAATGGAGTTATTGAAATTCTGTAAAAAGTATTTTATAATATCAATATTAAACTACAAAAAAACAAGTAATTCAAAAAATTGTGACTGCGCAGCAGTTCTTCGCTGGCGTGATTTTTCTCAATTGGGTCCACGGTCGGAAACGGATCTTCTACAATTTTTGATCTAGAACAAAAAACCAAACATTTTCTGATTCCATATTATAGTAGCAAGAGAAGTACGTAGCGTTTTTTTTTTAAATTAATTTTTCGTAAAATGGCAACATTAAAAAAAAAATTTACAATTTGTCCACAAAATTCATCAGAAATTAGTTTAAACAAAAAACGATTGACTTCTTTAAAAAAAGGCATTATGTAAGGCCTCTCTATTTGTAGGTAATTGCGGGCGCTCCGAGATGGCGGCCGCCCCGACGCGTGGCCGTGGTGTTCACCAGTGGCTGGGTTCTCTCTCGTTGTTATAGAGGTGGCTTCCCCTCCGTTGCGGCGGGCACTCTTCCGAAGGGTATGCTGCATCTTAACCAGCTTCAATATGGCAGCGCCTCTGCTTGGCGCTCCTTGCGCCTTGTGACCGCTCGCTGCGGCCTCCGCAAATGACGCTGCAATGCGTCTAATCGTCGCTGGCTGCGACCCGTTCGTCCCTGCGTTCAGCGCTGGCTGCGCCCCTTTATGTTGCCCTTAACGGCTCTGTCGTTGGCTGCGACTCCTCTGCATGCTTTTAATGTTCTTCCAGTAATTTCTTGCTCATAATGGGCGGCGGGCTCGTCTTCCCCGGCCATTGGCAGCGTTTCCCCTGGGACTAACAACAACCTAACGACAACCCTCTTCGGGCAGCTCCCTTCCGAATCTGGGAAACCGGTTTAAAGGTTAAAGGGTCGGCTTTCTTTTTAGAGAGTTCCTTTCCCGTGAACCTGAGACCGGCTTATAGGTGACGGGGTCAGCCTACCTTTTCAGACTGCTCTGTTCCGGATCGGAACATCTATTGACGACGGGCTCGGCTTTCCCCATTTGGAAGGGTGTTTTATGGATCTGATAATCGTTTTACTGGGGCCAGTTGTCAGTTTTGGAAATTCCGACTCACGATTTCACCTGCGGCCAAGCGGAACACTCGCTGCTACCAAAAGTCTACACACTTGAGGGGTTAGTCCTCCAGCGGTTTGTTTGAACGGGCATTTTCCCCCTTCCTCTTTTGTACTGATGAAATCTCAGTCCACGGAACCATCCGATGCTGAATTTCTTTGTAAATATAAATGTTTCTGAGACTGAGTTTATACATCGACTTAATCAAGATATAAAGCATGGATGCCTCATTTAGGGTAAATTTATTATTATTATTAAAGGAAATACAATAATTAAATTAAATTGGCATATTTATTTTCCTTGTTCTCAACTAGTGTTTACGTGAGGGGCTTCCGAAAGCTCGGCCGCTCTTGCGCTCCCGTCTTTCGGGCTTCCGTGCAGTGCCGACGCTCGCCCGCTCTCCGCTCTGCTGCAATCTCCGGCCGCTTCGCTGCACTATTCCGCCGCTCCTCAGCACCTTTCTTGGCAGCGATCGCCCTCTATGCTCCTCTCTACATCTTCGGCCACTGCACTCATCCGCAGCTCCCTGGCCAAGCGCATCCGATCTCGCCCCTCTGATGCTCCCGCGCCCCGAGCTCGGGATAAATCCGAACGCAGTCGGTCGCTGTCGATCTCCCGCTCTCGCTTTAGCGGAGTAAAGCGGGCGGGAGCACGGCTGTATGTTTAAGCTTAGATGAGTAACCAAATGCATCTTCAATAAACCACACTACGGGCGCTCCATGCCAGTGTCGACTCTCGACCCCCAAATATTTTCTACGTCTTCTTCTTCGCGGGATATATACACTTTATATTTTCTGGAATCCTTTAGCGGAGGATCCTCGCCACCCCCCTACATAAACAACTAGAAAGTTACTCCTAGTTGATATGTCGATATTTTTTTTCTTTGATTGGTATGGTTTTAATGTCTTATTCTTAAGTTTTTGAGTCAATACACATCGATCTTTCTTTTTTTTTTATTTCAGCATTTGTAGCGTCTATGAATTCATCGTATACACAATGGTACAGCAAAGCTATTGTACAAACGAGAGGTGAAGAAATTGTTAATGGGTTAACTGCCTGTTTTGAAGATGCTCTAAAAATGTACGAAAAACGTAATGGATATCTACCAGAGAGTGTTGTTATTTACAGGTAATTAATTTGAAATACATTAAAAATCATACCTTTGAGCGGAACTTAGACCTGTAAATATTAATTCTAAATTACCATCATGGTGAACATTAATGGGAAAGTTCTTATACTTTTTTTCTTATATTTCTTATATTTACCTTTTTTACCTTTTGATGATTTTTGTAAAAAAAAACATTTATACATCCAAAAATTCCACGTTCACGGGTTTTCCACGCGGCATGGTTTCCGTTTAGCGAAGTTCGAAACGAATACGGCGCAACAAAAATCGACCTGCGTTCGCCTACTGCCGATCTCTCGCGAAGTTCGGACTGCGTATTTGTTTTTGATTTCGAAGTGACTCGGAGCAGTTCGGATATTAGAGAGAGATGGAAATTGTGGGAAGTGAAATAGAAACTCTCTCTCGAAACAAATTGTGTTGGGTCGACGTCAGAATACCCTTTTTAAAATAAGTTGTAATATTTATAAATATTTAATATTGTATTGGATGAATTTTTATTTATTTAGTCGAATTGGCAAGTATTAAAAATTTACTTTGGCAATGCCAATAAAGTTAATATATGATCTTCTGCCTTATAGGGTTCAAATTAAAAGGCATTGCGTTGGTCGTGCATACTCTGACACGAGCCAGGATTTTCGGTCTTCGGTTTTCTCTGGTTTCTCTTAATTCTCTTTGCATTTAGAGTTGACTGTTGCTGCATTCAGAAGTGTTTTGCGTATTAGTTAAAGTTTCGTAAAAGTGAAATATTATAATGGGGTAAGTAAACTTATTTGTGTTTAATTAATAAATTAATTTGTAGAATTGATCTTGAACCTGGACCCGCCTATATGTACGGTACGTATATTTGTGTAACATATTCTATTTGATCTTAAGATCAAATTTATATATTTTATTTACAGATAGCATTAGTCTGTTAAAGAACCACCCGCCAGCAGAGAAGACCCGTCACACGCATTTAGGAATAAAGAAGTTATGCTAACCAAAAATGTGCAAACGTCAAATAGAATACAACATTTTATAAATAAATACAAAATACAAAAATTAAATACTACGGATTTTTACCAGGAGGATATTTATACCCTGGCAGGGTATTATAATTTTAGTCAGAAGTTTGCAACGCAGTGAAGAAGACATTTCCGACTCTATAAAGTATATATATTTTTGATCAGTATCAACAGCCGAGTCGATCTAGCCATGTCCGTCTGTCCGTCCGTTTCTACGCAAACTAGTCCCTCAGTTTTGAAGCTATCTGAATGAAACTTTGCACATATGTATGCTTCTATATGCTCTCACTACTATATATGTCGGAACGGGCCGGATCGGACGACTATATCATATAGCTGCCATAGGAACGATCGGAAATTTTTGAGAACAAAAATTTTTACTATGCCAATTTTCAATATATTTTCATATAATTTGATACATGGCCATTTTGTATTATTCCGGATTTAATTTTATTCAAATCGTACCACTATATCATATAGCTGCCATAGGAATATATATATCAATTCATTTTATTTGTTCGCAACATATTTCGTTAGCAACATTCTGAGAAAGCGGAAAGTCAGAACATTTTTTTCTTCTTCTTCTACTTACTGCCATGGTATTTAAACTTCGGCATGCCGAAGTTAGTTTCCTTTCTTGTTTTCGGGTATTTTCTATAGGTTTTCCCTAGCTGGAAAAACATCGATGTTTCGATACATATACTTTTTTAGGGTGTATTTTTTAAAACTGTATTTTACTCCATATCATATTATAAATCAAAAACATCGATGTTTCGATACATAGACTTTTTTAGGGTGTATTTTTTAAAACTGTATTTTACTCCATATCATATTATAAATCAATACCAAAAATAAACCAATTGGTAAAAGTTCTTTGTCAAAAAGTACGCTTTATTTGAGATACAAATAAATAAAAATCTTATGATTATAACTTATCAATCTAATTACCTAATTACCATTGCTGTTCTGCCTTTCAAAATGTTCTCCATTTCTGAGCGCTGCCAACACCAATCATAGTCAAAATCTATAATAATTTGATCATTTATTGAATTTTCTTTTATTTAATAGAAAAAAGTCTTTCCCTGCCAAGTAGAGAAGAATTAGGTAGCCTCAAGAAGACCACGAGGCAGTCCTTCAACCAAGCCAAGAGCGACAATACGGACGCATCGTGGCGCTTATACAAAACAAATTTGGCCCTATATAACAGGGAATTAAGAAAGGCCAAAAGAAGGGCCTGGTCCGACTTTTGCTCAGGAATCCAGGACTACTCAGAGGCGTCTAGGCTGCGGAAGGTCCTATCGACGACGCCCACCAACCCGGGCTTTGTCAAGCGTCCTGATGACAGCTGGACGACCTCTAGTGAGGAAACTCTCGGAGTTCTCCTGGATGCTCACTTTCCTGCTAGCTCGTCTCAGAGCAGTCCGCCTAACCCCCCGACACGGCGGGGTCCGTCCGAAATGGACTACCTTCTTAGTGATAGGAACATCAAATGGGCAATAAACAGTTTCAGCCCATATAAATCCCCAGGGGTGGATGGCATCATTCCTGCACAGCTTAGCTACGCAGCCGATCTATCCACTTCCTGGCTTCGACTGATCTTCTCGATCATTCTCGACACAGGGGTCATTCCAAGTGAATGGCTCCGCTCAAAAGTCGTCTTCATCCCCAAGGCAGGCAAGCCATCGCACTGCACGCCTAAGGACTACAGGCCGATAGAAAAATCGCTCCACGAAAAGGAGTTCACACTCGTGGCCTTCCTGGATATAGAGGGCGCTTTCAACAACATTCTCCCAGGCTCAATTACGACGGCACTGACTAAGCTGGGAATTGATCAACACTCAGTGGGTCTCACTGACCGGATCTTACGCAGCAGAGGCACACCCCAGGGCGCAGTCCTCTCCCCTCTCCTATGGAATGTGCCGGTCAACGAACTGCTCCAGGGCATAGAGGAGGGCGGCTGTCGTGTTGTGGCCTACGCGGATGATGTGACGGATGTTGAACGACACTGTTGGACATTGGCATTGTGGTATTGGTATTTTGGCTGCAAAGTTGTATTTGTGGAGTGGGCGGATACCAGCTCTTGCAGCTTACAATTGAATCTTTATGAATTAACAAAACTTAAGGGGTTACACCACTGTAGAATTTTTTTTAAATCGAAAAAATTTTTTTTTTTCCTAAATGTCATTTAGGGTCTTAAGAATGATATACTAAAAGATGAAGTCCGGGAAAAATTTGTACATGCCCGAATTTCGAGTTCTGCCGCAGGGCCTCTCACGATTTTACACACTATTTTTTTACAGCCACTGAAAATTTAAAACGCGTTTATCTCAAAACCACTTTTTTTGAGCTGGCCGGAAACATAACTCGAACAAATCAAACAAATCGAACAAACAATTCTTTACCGATCGATTCCAAATTTTTACAGTACGTTTGAAATTGTTGTCCGCAGGGAACTACGTAGGGGCTTTTTGAAAAAGTGAATAGTTTTTTTTTTTTGTAAATAATGTAAATAATGTAAATATAATATAAGTTAAAGATAAGGTTACACTGTAAATATCGATAAGGAGGACACTCGATTATTATTATCGACCGTGCACGATCGAGGAAGTGCGATCACTCTCTCGAGAAGGCGAGACGAACAGAAGCGTGAATACCAGAAAATAAAGAAAAATAAAGATTTTACATATCAGGTGTGGGGTCAAGGCCCGTATAAAATAGAACGCCTTTGTTATGAGATATAGTGAAATATTAAAAAAAACGAGACCTGAGCTGAAAGTTATTCTAGAGCGAGAGAACGTGTTTTTCCAAGAAGACGCCACCATATATCAACTCCGTGCAGCGGCGAAAACCATTATGGACAATAAGAAAGCAAACGAACGGGAGAAGCTGAACATGGAGGAGTCAAACCTAGAGCATTTGGAACTGGATAAGCTATACCTGGAGGAGTTGAATATAGATAAAACCTCGCCCAAAGTAGCCGAAATTTCGAGATCGGGCTGCGACGCTGGTGTTAGTTGCGAAATTGAAGATGAGCAAGAAAGAGACGGCGATAGTGTGTTGGCGAGCAGTGACGAAGTGGCGGTGTCTGGAGAAGTTCCTGGTAGTGCAGCTGCGAACGTGCAGCGTCGTGTTCGAGTGGCGGCGTATGATGAAATTCTGGAAGGTTCTGATGTGGCGGCTGCGAACGTGCAGCGTCGTGATCGAGTGATGGCGGACGTCGAGGCAGAAATACAACATTTGCAGCAAGTTGAAAAGCTGTAAGCTGCGCGCAAACGAGTGGCTGATTTAGAAAACGCGTTGGGCCAAAATAAATCAGCTCAAGAAGACAACATTGATATGAGTGATTTGGATGCCCTAATTCAATCGTTTTCTGGAGACAATGGATACCCTGTGCTTCGTTGGATCGACGACTTTTCGAATATAATGGATGTATATTGCGTGCCGGAGAAAAAACGTTTTATCTTCGCCAAACGTTTACTGTCTGGATCAGCAAGAGTGTTTATGAACGAAACGGCAGCTTTGGATTGGCCGAGTCTGCGAGCAGAGCTGATAGCCGTTTTTGACCTCAAGATTACTGCTTTCGATGTGTTCAAGCAACTGGAAGCCAGGAAGAAGTTACCTGACGAGGGTGCTCTCCAGTATTTTTTCTCCATGTGCGGCATTGCGCGACAAGTAGAGTTGGCACAAGAAGATATTATTCGATTCATCGTAAAAGGCTTGGGAGATGAATCCGGAGATGCGTCTGCAATGGCTTATTGTAGTTCTTTGGAGGAGTTGCGAAACAAAATTATGGTCTACGACAAATTCAAGAAGATGACGGCCCAAACTTCAAAGTCGGCGGAAAAAACAAAAGTGGTGACGCCCCAAGTCCGTGTGTCCATGCCCGATAACATTCGTTGCTACAATTGTAGGCAAATGGGACACATGGCTAGAGAGTGCAAACAACCGAAGAGGCCGGAGGGGGCCTGTTTCAAGTGCTTCAGCGTGGATCATAAGTACCAGCAATGCCCCGAGCGGAGGGTGTCAACCAGGCCGGCAGTGCTGCAGGATGAGGAGAAGTCTGGATCAGAGAGCTTGGCAGCGATTCAAGAAATCGAGATCTGAGGTTTGCGAGGTGAAAAGAGGAAATATATTTCTATCTTAAGTCTATTTGATACCGGCAGCCCGGTAAGCTTAATTCGTAAGTCATTAATTCCGAAAAATATTGTTTTAAGTTCAAAGAAATCGAAGTACTCTGGTTTAGGGGGACCTAAAATTTTGATTTGGGGCATTTTGAAAGCCTCTGTTAAGTTTTATGCGAAAACATATTCTATCCTCTTAAATATAGTTGATGACAAAATATTACCACTCCCTGTATTAATTGGTCGAGACGCACTAAAGGTAATGAACGTTCAATTCATAGAAAAATCAATAATGATACTTATAAATCTAAAGACTCTTCCCTTTTCACCGCTAAAGTGAACAATACAAATAATTTAAGTACAGCTATTCATAATCCCATAAATTTAAGTCATAATCACAACTCTGGTTTAGATAATGAAAATTCTGTAGAAATTTTGGGTACTGACAGTGATGCGCAGAGATTTTTGGCTGACATTGAGCCATCATTAGAGGATTCATTTGAGATAGGCTTTGAGTTTGGGTTGGAAATTGCAAATAGGTGTGAAAAAATAATTCAATCTCATTATTCTAGTATCCAATACGATTATAACACTGCACCTAGATATCGGATGTCTATTAGATTAACCGATACCACTCCGTTTTACTGTTCTCCGAGACGTTTGTCTTATTTTGAGAGGGAGAAAGTAGCGGAAATCATTGATGATTTGCTTAAGAAAAAAGTAATACGTCCTAGCGCCTCACCTTATGCGTCACCTTTGGTCCTTGTGAAAAAAAGTCTGGTGAAATTCGAATGTGCGTTGACTACCGTGGTTTGAACAAGCGTATCGTTAAAGATAATTTTCCTTTGCCCCTTATTGAAGATTGCCTAGAGTATTTGGAAGGGAAATGTTGTTTTTCTGTGATTGACTTTAAGAGCGGATTTCATCAAATAGAGGTCGCAGAAAAATCCGTGCCGTATACAGCATTTGTTACCCCTCAAGGTCAATATGAGTATTTGAGGATGCCTTTTGGATTGAAAAATGGCCCGGCAGTGTTTCAACGATTTATTTCAGAAACGTTTTCAGATTTTATAAGAAAGAAGAGCCTAGTAATTTATATGGACGATATTGTTATTGCGACTAAGACAGTAGATGAGCACCTAGAGATTTTGGGAAAACTTTTGAATCGTATTAGCGAATATAATTTGGAGATAAACAAGAAGAAATGCGTATTTTTGAAGAAGGAATGCGAATTTCTGGGATACAGTGTCAGTAAATATGGGATAAAGCCTAGTGAATCGCATTTGGAAGCCTTGAGAAATTTCCCTGTGCCGCAGAATGTTCATAGTCTTCACTCCTGTTTAGGATTCTTTTCGTATTTTAGACGTTTCGTCCTGTCATTTGCGCGTATAGCTAAACCCTTGACAGAGTTGTTGAAGAAAGGGGGTCCTTTTCCACTGAATGATGAGCAATTAAAAGCGTTTAAAGATTTAAAGAACGCTTTAGCTAATTCCCCCAGTTTTAGCCATTTTCAGTCCTGGTCGAGAAACCGAGCTCCATACGGATGCCAGTGCCCATGGATTTGGAGCTATACTATTGCAGCGACAAGATGATGGAAAAATGCATCCTATTTCGTTTTATTCCCGGTACCATAGTTTTGAGCTGGAAACACTAGCGATAATAAATGCGTTGCGTCGGTTTAGAGTATACCTTGAGCATAGACCGTTTAAGATAATTACGGATTGTAATTCGTTAGTGCAAACTCTTAGTAGAAAAGCTATTAATCCTAGGATTGCCAGATGGTCCCTTGAGTTAGAGAATTACGATTATTCGATTATGCATAGACCGGGTGTAAATACGGCCCATGTGGACGCTTTAAGCAGACAGATAGAAGTTGTCAAGTTGTTAAAAGATAGTGAGTTTGGCGATAATGAAGACTTGTTAGAAAACCTTGAGGAAACCCGTAGAGATAGCCGTAGAGACCAACTTCTAGAGAACCGTAGAGACCAACTTGTTGAGACCGTAGAGACAGCCGTAGAGACCAACCTTAGAGACAACAGTAGAGATAGCATAATTCAAAGCCTTTTAGAAATCCGTAGAGACAACCTTGTTGACAGGGTGCCACTTGATGACCTTTGTGAAGATCCCTTAGAGAGACTTCGTGTTATTTTGGAAGAAAACCTTCGTGAAGAAGAAGAGGAAGAGAATGGTGGAATAAATTGTGAGAAAGCGGCCAGTAACTACATGAACGGTAGCAAAAAGGCCTGGGGAGATGATAAATTGGAGTTTCGAGAGGACGCTTTTCTAAAATCAATACCGTTAGTTGGAGTTGTAGGAGCAACACCTGATGACGTAGACCTAATTCCACAAACGGAGCAAATGAGGGATAAAAATATAGTTCATTTGAGAGAGAAACTAGAGAAAGGAAACGTGCGTAACTTTGAGTTAAGGGATGGACTAGTATGTCGAAAGAACGTGGACGATTCTTATTGTTTGTATGCACCGGCTTGTATGGAAGAACAGCTAATTAGAAAATCTCACGAAAAACTAGGTCACTTGGCAGCAGATAAGTGTGTTAAGGATTTAAGAAGGACCTATTGGTTCCCAGAAATGAGAACTAAAGTTGAGCATTTTATTAGAAATTGCCTTTCGTGCATTTTGCATTCGGTGCCGAGATCTATTCATAACAGAACCTTGCATAGTATCCCTAAACCTTGTATTCCGTTTCATACACTCCATATAGACCATTTAGGTCCCTTACCGAGTATCATTTCAAAGAGAAAGCATCTCCTGGTTGTTATTAATGCTTTTACCAAGTTTGTCAAACTTTTTCCCGTTAATACGACTAGTACAAGAGAAGCGAGAGATGCGTTGAGTAAATACTTTGATTTTTATAGTCGACCCCATAGGATTATATCGGATCGCGGTACTTGTTTTACGTCACTTGAGTTCACCACCTTTTGCCAAGAGCGAGCCATTGAGCACATAAAAGTGGCCACAGGAGCGCCTCAGGCTAATGGCCAGGTGGAGCGTGTAAACCGGGTGTTAACGCCAATGCTAGGGAAATTAGCTCGCTTTGGAGCGTTCTTAGGGAGACAGGAACGTTTTCAATTCTTTCACTCGGCAGTCCGACGCCTTCCTTTGCAAGTTCGTCGGCCGCCTCGCTACCATCCATGCCCTGGTGGCTGGGAACCCAGTAGATCCGCACTGTTTTGGAGGGGGGTGGCTTCCTTCAGCGGGAAAAATAAGTCCGGGAAAAGAAGTCCGTTGGTGGTGGCGTCTCGACGCAGTCGAAATTAAGATGATGAAAATAAGGAGGCACGGGGGCGTCGATTCACACTTCACTTTATTCTTTGACTTCAGTTTGATGACTAAATGCTAGCTTACATACTAGAACCCGAACTCCCGCCTGCATAACATAAGGAGAGCGGGAGAACCAACGGTCGGACGCGAGCAGTCCCGAAGTTCGCCTAGCGACGGAGAGCGATCATTGCAGCGGCAGAGCAGCGAGGAAAGCTCTGAGAGCAGCGGGGGTACAGTGGCCCTTGGCCTGAACATTCCGCCCCCCTTGCAATCACTCCGGTTGCAACATATTCCTGCCTTCCTATAGTTGATGACAGGCCCCGGAGAGGACCCATCCGAATACGGTCTTCTGGGCCACCGGTCGTCCGACCTGGAACTTCCTGAATCCCGACTGCATTACTTGAGGGTATACATCCGCACCCAGGACTACGGAGATCGTAGCGGGGAGATAGAAACGCTCGTCCGCTAAAGTGATGTCTTGGAAGCAGTTCCGCACGGCTTCATCGAGCTCTCGAATCGGAGTGCGGATGCGCACGTACGGCTCAACTTTAAAGAGGACATCGAGGCGGATGCTGGGATCGATCATGGAAAGCACGGCGGCTGAGCAGATCTGCTCGCCCCCTACGTCGGTCGTCGGTAGCCGGAAACTCGCGGCCAGCGAAGCGTCGACGCAGCTCGTGGGTGTGAAAGGGTCGATGAGCGCAGCGGTGTTGAAAATTCGCGTCCCCGTATCAATCCGCACCAGCGCGGTCGGAAGGACGTTGACGTTGTGCCGCTGAAGCAGGCCAGCCAGCGATGGTGCCGTCGGCGTTCCTGCCGCGCTGTGCGAAGTGGCCGTAGCGTCTCCAAGAGCACTGGGAACGTGCGACGGAGCGGCAGCCGAGCGCGTCGGGCCGGCGGAAGGGTGCCTAGCAGCGGCGGTCGAGAGCCTAGGTGCGGCGGACAAATGCCTAGGAGCGGCAAACGAGTGCCTAGGAGCGGCGGACGAGTGCCTAGGAGCGGCGGTCGAGTGCCTAGGAGCGGCGGTCGAGTGCCTGGGAGCGGCGGAAGAACGTCGAGGAGCGGCGGCTGAGTGCCTAGGAGCGGCGACTGGACTAGGAGAGCGAGACTCTGGCCGCTCGTGCATATGCAGAAGCGTGTGGTGGTCCTGTCTGCACACCTTGCAGCGATCCCCCCGGCGACATGCTCCGTCCGAGTGCTCGTGCGCCAAACAATTAGCGCAATAGCGGTTTGCGAGTACCGCGCGAAGCCTCTTCTCCACACTCAGCCGTATGGCACTTCCGTAGCGGATGAACTCCGTGGCAGACTCGGCATCGGTAGGAATTCATACCTCGCGTACGTCTGCTCTCCAATACGATAGCGCTGCGCGGACGTGGGGACATCGTGTTTGATCTGACAGAAAAAAGATTATATTAGAAGGAGATAGACTTGCGACTTAGAACTAGGTGCCGATAAGAACTACGGATCAGGGGGAAGAGAAGCTATTGCGGTCGTTCGGAGGACCCCCCTGTTCACTACTCGAACATGACCATCGGGTCTGGGACACACGGAATCGATCCTGCCGAGCCGCCACTCATTGGATGGCAGATTTTCGTCCTTGATGACTACCATATCCCCCACGCCGAGGTTGGCTATGGGGGTTTGCCACTTATTCCGTTTGTGGAGTTCCTTGAGGTATTCTTCCTTCCATCGTAGCTGAAATTGTTGGTGAAGAGCCTTAAGGTGCTGCCAGCGATTAATGATGGACGTGGTGGCCCCCTTTATTTCAGGTTCAACGGTGACCAGGAGTGGCCCACCAACAAGGAAATGACCCGGCGTGAGTGCCAGCAGATCTGTGGGGTCTTCGGACATCGGAGCGATTGGTCTCGAATTCAGACAGGCCTCGATCTTGGCCAGAAGCGTAGCAAGTTCTTTGAATGTGTATTTACGCGTGGCCGTGGATTTGTAAAACATCGTTATGAAGCTTTTGACTCCGGCTTCCCACAATCCTCCCATATGGGGAGCTCCCGGAGGAATGAACTGCCACAGGAGCTGCTGATGACTATACGCACTCGTCACTGACTCCTTTAGTGCCTGAAGAAACTCGCGGGACAGCACAGCGGCTGCGCCTACAAAGGTTTTTCCGTTATCCGATTGGACTTGTCGAGGGCACCCCCTTCGGGACACGAAGCGTGCGAAAGCAGCGAGAAATTTCTCTGTTGTAAGGTCCGAAGTTGGCTCCAAGTGGATCGCCTTCGTGGAGAAACACACAAACACCAACACATACCCCTTGGTCAAGAGGCAGGCTCGTCCGGTGTAGTTCTTAATGTCGAAGGGGCCGGCATAGTTTATGCCCGTATAAGTAAATGGACGCGAAAAGGATGTTCGCTCTTTAGGTAGCTCTCCCATGAGCTGGGTTTGTATCTTCTTTTTATGGATTACGCAGACCTTGCATGAGAAAATAGCGGACTTAACCAAGTTCTTAATCTTTGGTATCCAGAACTTTGAGCGGATCAGACGAACCATCAGTTGGTTACCTCCGTGCAAAGTTATGCGGTGTGTAAAACGAACGAGGAGACGAGAGAAATGACAGTTGTATGGAAGAATGATCGGATGCCGTTCATCATATTGGAGAGCCTCGGAGGCCGTCACCCGACCACACGCTCTTATGAGGCCGTGTGGATCCAGAAAGGGGTTCATATTTCGAAGGGAACTAGATGGAGGAACTGGCTGCTTTTGGATCAAACAGGCGGACTCGAGCGCTAAGCATCTGCGTTGTGTCATGGAAATGGGGAGCCGTTCAGCTGCGGCGATCTCTGTATTAGATAGCTGCCCCTCACACGGCGCTGCTCTTTTCCGCGAGCGTTGAATGAAGCGATACGCGTACGCCAGGACTCGTAATGCCTTGTCAAGTTCGGAGAACCGCTCGAGGATGTCTTCTGAGGATGCTCTGGCGACATTGACCTTGACCGCTCGCACTTCGAGTTCTGTTATGGGCGGCTCACAACCCTGAGTGGGCCACTCACAACGAGGCATTCGCAACCAGGCCGGACCGTGCCACCACAGTTGGCTGTCTGCGAGGTCTTGGAGCGTTACCCCTCTGCTAGCGAGGTCAGCAGGGTTATGTTCCGATCGGACATGTGCCCATCTCTCAGCTTCGGTGGCTTGAGTGATCTTGGTCACCCGGTTCGCCACGAACGTAGTCCAGTGACACGATGGCTTGCTCAGCCATGCTAGGACTATTGTCGAATCTGTCCAACAGTGTAAGCCTGAAGTGGGCGCTGGCATCTTAGGAAGAATCGCCGTGGCCATCTCGGACAGCAGCAAGGCTCCGCATAATTCAAGCCTCGGTAGCGACACCGTTTTGACTGGTGCCACTCTCGTTTTTGCTGTGAGCAGGTTTACCATGATTGTGGAACCCACCTCCACTCGGACATAAATGGCGGCGCCATACGCTTTCTGCGAAGCGTCACAAAACCCATGGTGCTCGACCTTCAGTTCTGGTCGGAAAGCGACCCAACGAGGGATTCGAATTTGATCGAGCGCAGAATACCTTTGTAGGAAATCAGTCCATTTGTGAGACAATTCTTGAGGAAGAGCGTCGTCCCACCCTAGGTCCTGGAGCCAAATGTCTTGCATAAACATTTTTGATCGGACAATAAACGGGGCGAGCCAGCCCGCTGGATCGAATAGTTTCGCAATTTGGGATAGGACCAGGCGCTTTGTGAGTACTGATTCGGAAGTAAGATCAGGCGGAACAAAGAAGAATTCGTCCGAAGTCGCCTTCCACCGCACACCTAGTGTATTTGCAGTGCTCTCTGCGTCGATCTCGAGGAAGTCAGTGCTAAGGAGATGGTCACTACGGATATTGGCCAGAATAGCCTTGCTGTTGGATGTCCATTTCCTTAGAGGGAACCCCGCTGAGCTTAAGGCCCTGTCCAATTCTTGAATTGCTAGCTGAGCCTCTCCCTTGGAGTCTGCTCCGGCTAAGACGTCATCCACGTACATATAGTCTCGAATAATGCTACTAGTCCGCGGATACCTAATCTCTTCGTCGTCTGCGAGTTGTTTCAGGACTCGGATTGCCAGGAAAGGAGCGCAATTGACTCCGAAGGTGACTGTTTTGAGCTCGTAATCTCGGATTTCTCCCTCGGAATTTCGAAACAAGATACGTTGGAAAGGAGTGTGGCTAGGATCAACCCAAATCTGCCGATACATCTTTTCAATGTCGGCGTTAAAAACGTACCGGAAATAGCGCCACTTAAGAATCTGAATTGTCAGATCGGACTGTAGGACGGGGCCCGCATGAAGAATGTCATTCAGGCTGGTTCCGTTGGCGGACGGGCTGGACGCATTGAAAACGACTCGAACTTTGGTAGTCGTGCTCTCGGGCTTGAGCACCGCGTGATGCGGAAGGTTGTAATTGGAGGAGTGATTCGTGAATGGGACCTCGGTCATGTGACCTAGATCCAGGTACTCTTGGATGACGGCCTCATACCGTGCCTTGAATGAAGGATCCTTCTTCAAGCGTAGTTCGTTTCGCAGGAACTGAGACAACGCGAAAGATCTGGAATGTGCCAATCCGGCCCCAACGTGATCAGGGTCGCGGAAGGGTAGCGTCACCACGTATTTCCCACTGTTGTCTCTTTTTGTAGATCGGATAAAATTTTGTTCACAAACCGACTCAGCCTCGGTCATTAAGTTTGCCGGAACTTCCTCCACCTCCCAGAATTTGGTAAGGAGTTTGTCCAATGAGGCCTCAACCGAACAGGATACTTGCGTTGAGAACGCGGAGATGCTGCGAGGAGCTGCTGCCGACACGGGCCCAGTAAGAACCCAGCCAAAGATAGTCTCCTGTCCGAGAAGCGAGCCGCAAATGTTAGGCTTAGACCTACCTAGAAGGACCGAAGGAAGGATGTCGGCTCCAATTAAAACATCAATTTGAGAGCTTTCGAAGAACTTAGGATCCGCTAAGGGAAGGTCAGGAAGATCCTTAAGCAGATCTCGCGAAACCGGATACGAGGGCAGATTCCCGGCCAACTGGGGAAGGACGTAAGCCGTAGTCTCAAGCTGCAGCCCGGGTCTCGAAGGGGCTAGAATCGAAAAGTGACAGAGCTTCTTGGATTGAGCGGCAACTGTCTGATTTAGGCCAGAGACCTGAGCTTGGATATTCCTGAATGGAAGTTTAACGAGGTTGAAAAGACGCTCAGTTATGAAGGTCGCCTCGGACCCCGAATCGATCAACGCCCGCGCTTGAAAGTTGCAGCCTAAATGACATATATTGATGATGGCCGTGCCTAGTAGGACGGCTCTTGAGCCGGACGCGAAGCACACTTGCACATCTGACGGATCGTCGGAGGCTGCAGCACCGGCACCCGGAGCAGGAGCAGAACGTGGCCTTGACGGTGCCGCGTGGCTGGGATCTCTCGCAAAGGGATTACCGCGATGTAAAAGCGAATGATGCCGGCTATGACACGTAAAACAGCTATGAAGGCTCGTGCAATCCCGATGCTGATGGCCTCAGGCAAAAAAATTGAGGCAAAGCTGCTTTCTTTTTATGTAGTCTAACCGTGGACATAGACGCACAGGATGATTTTCCCTGGAGCACAGGTCACACCCTTTTGGTGCTGGAACCACCCTGGCTTCGTACGCTTTCAGCTTGCGTGCAGGCCCGTTGGCGTTTGACGGCTTTGGCGGAACATCATCAATTGCTTCCAATGCACGATGGCGCTCCGTCAGAAAGGCATCCAGCTCTTTCCAGGTCGGAATCTCGGCCTTGTTATGAAGCGAATGCTCCCACATGGAACGTGTGAGCTTGGGCAGCTTGGCAGAGATCATAAATACGAGGATGGAATCCCACGCCTCTATCTTTATGGCGGACATCTCTAAAGCTGTTAGGCAACTTTGGAGAGTGCTTTGCATTTCTTTTAGGGCGCTTCCTGACTCTTGAGTGAGGAACTGGCTATTCACCAACAGCCTCCTATTCTCAAAGCCGCTCCGTTAGGCTTCGCCACGCTGAGATAAACCCTTCATTGGTTAAAGGCGCCTTGCACACAATGGAGTGCGCATCGCCGCTAGTCTTGGAGAGTAGATGAAACAATCTCTCCACAGGCGTGAGGCGCGAATTTTGGATATAAATCGCCGTAAACAAATCCCTAAACGTGGGCCAGCGAAGGTAGTCGCCTGTGAAGACCTCAGTATCGATGGGTGGTAGCCGACAATCAGTAGACCTGAGTGGATTGGGACTCGGCCTGCTTTATTATGTCCTGAAGTTGGACAACACTCCTTGAATAAACGGAGTAGCAGTACCTGTACTTGGATTCTACTTCAGTTGCGGCGGTCGTACTGTCAGCGGACTCAAAAATAAGGTCGGAGCAGCTTTCGTAGCTTTTCTCCACCTTTTCCCAAAAAACACGGATTTGGTCCAAATGGAGTTTGCACATGGACGGGGACAGATTTGTAGCTTCTGAGGTGCCTGGAGTGTGGATGTGCGCCTCAAAAAGGCTCACACTATCCGTGGTGGCAATAAATTTCCTCAAGGCTATATCGACGGCGGATTGAGCCATTTTTGTAGTCGACCGAGTGACCCATGACGAAAGACCTTCGCTGATATCTAAGGACTTTTCGCTACTCGCCCCGTGTTGGCCAACTGTGGACGTTGATTTCGGCTGAGAGGACCGGGGAGATGCGGAATTGGATCTGTCTAGACGAATTAACGGAATCGGATGAGGTTTTTTATCCTCTCCTATTGGAATTGGGAAAAATGAATATTAAAAGAGGCGGTCACACTGGACCTCGTGAAACCACGAACCAAAAAAAAACCAATTGACCGTTACAGAATATATGTATGAAGAAATTATTGTTCCAAATTTAACGTTGACTTGGATACGCGACACCGAGTGGAACAAAAGGAAACGGTTTGAACGACGGGAAGAAATTAGCGAACTCCTGGGAAATACTGAACAACCCCGCGAGAGTATGGTCACTCTGCGGTATCCGTTGCGTAGCGTTAGTATGAAGAAGAAAATACACAAACGAACTGGAAGCAAGCGACAAGGCGAAGATTTGTAGCAGGTGAAAGACAGACCGGAATGTGTTTTGGTACGTATTAAATAAGATAATAAATTGTGTGCAGATATGTGTATATAATGTGTATATAATAATAAATTGTGTGCAGATTTGTGTATATAATGCGCAGCTCGGAGTTTCTGGCTCGATATTTCTTTAGTTAATAATTTAAAAAATTAATTAAACTCTGTTAAATTTCAAGGTAAGGTTAATTCTATAATAAACTAATAATTAAAAGCAATTATTAATTTACCTCCTTGTTTTGGACTGGATTTAATTTTATCAAATTATTGTTTTGGACTGGATTTAATTTTATCAAATGATTGTTTTGGACTGGATTTAATTTTATCAAATTATTATTCAATTTATTTACTTCGATTACTAATATTATTGCGTTGATTAATTTCAATGTAGACGGAATATTGTAAAAGATTGAATTAATAATAAATTTTATTTTATTGTTATCGACCTTTTAATTTTTTGTTCAAAAAGAATGACTATTGGGACACTGTGCTGGCAAATGCTCTCATATGAGTGTGCCGATATATGTACGTACATACATATGCATGTACGGCAGCCGCTGGACCAAACGGAAAAAATAAGACACAGGCGAACAGGTGGAATTAGTTTACTGGATTTTATTTATTAAATTCAAATCGGAATATTATTAATTTGTTGATTAATTTTAATGTCGACGGAATATTGTAAATGATTGAATTAGTAATACGGAATTTTATTTTGCTGATGTTGACCTTTTAATTTTGGTCTCCAAAAAATGACTACTGGGACACGGTGCAGGCAAATGCAACGGTCTTATGCATGTGAATGTATGTGTGTGTAACGGCAGCAGCTGGACACGACGGAAAAATATAACACACAGGCGGACACAGGTGGAATGGACTGTAATGGACTGTCGGCAATGTGTTCTCTTGTTTTTTCTTTATTGATATTGCCCGTCCGGCAATGCCCACGGCCCACTGTATGCTTCGAATGGTATGTGTGTGTATATATGGCTGGGCGAAAAAAACCCAAGCCGGCGAACCCAAGAGCACAGCAACAACAACAATTGCACTGCCGCTGCTGATGCCGATGACGATGCTAAGCGAGATAATGGATATATGTACATATATGTACTTGTATAAATGCACAGACAATTATGAACAGAGTTGTTGGTTTGGTTTCAGAATTTTAATATGTATTTTATTTTGCAGTTGCGGAATAAATATTGTACAATGGCGAAAGAGGAAAATTTGCAGTGGACTGTATTTATGTATGTAATATAGATCGATGTAGATAAATGTGGAGACGAACAAATACATATGTACGGAGGAATGCACTTTTTATTTTATTTTGCAGTTGCGGAATATGTACATAAATATTTGTATGGCGAAAAGGTAGCAGACGGGATGTGCGAATTTATATGGGAGTTAGGAAAATTTGCAGTGGGCTGGATTTAATGCAACTAAATTCCCGCGGAGTCGGAAAAAATATGTAAGTATTGTAGGAATGGACTTATGTATGTATGTATGTACACAGACCGTTTATGATGTTGATGTACATACGCCAAAAGACTGAGGAAGATGCCGGCGAGAAAGAGGAGACGGCGTTGGAAAATGGACAAAAGTAAAACTCCCAAGTTGCCGTGATGTCGGAGACTCGGACTCGGAGTTGACAGGGAAATCTTGCAGCAGTCTGAGCGAAATTGGATATTCGAACAGCTGCTGAAGACCGGCACTTTGGGCTGAAGGGATGGAGTCTCGTACTTATCTTATTTTCCTGACGAAGAAATCACCGGAGCTGCTGGTGTGTGGCTGATCCGGCTCGAAGGACCAATGTTTTGGAGGGGGGTGGCTTCCTTCAGCGGGAAAAATAAGTCCGGGAAAAGAAGGTGGTGGCGTCTCGACGCAGTCGAAATTAAGATGATGAAAATAAGGAGGCACGGGGGCGTCGATTCACACTTCACTTTATTCTTTGACTTCAGTTTGATGACTAAATGCTAGCTTACATACTAGAACCCGAACTCCCGCCTGCATAACATAAGGAGAGCGGGAGAACCAACGGTCGGACGCGAGCAGTCCCGAAGTTCGTACGTAGTCGTGCTGAGAATATCTAGTGCCTCCCTGCTTGCCAGTACAATTGAACTATGCCCGTGTTCAGTTGGCTGCTTGTTCCAATGTGCGGGAGAGCGGCGATCAGCTGATCGCTCGCTCGTTTCTGGGCAGTGCATACGATGGGGAGAAGGAGAACGGAGAAGAGGCAAAAAGTCAGTACGAATTTGCACACGACGCCGAACGCCCGCCGCCGGTCTAGAATCTATTTGTTATTTTGTGTTTTGTTTTGTGGGGGTTGACCTCAGCGCCCCTGTTATGCAGAGCAGTGCCTGCCGCTGAGTTCTCTCCATGAGCTTGTTATAAGTCTTCTTTTCCATGGCCTGCCACCACACTAAGACTCTATACATCAGAGTTGGACGCACCACCGAGATGTAAATCCAGTACATTATAGCGGGTGAGAGGCCCCATGTGCTGCTAAGCATCTTCTTGGATGCATATAGCGCTATGGTGGCCTTTGTTACCCTCTCTAATACATTGGGCTTCCATGCCAGCTTGCTGTCTAATACAATTCCGAGGTACTTGACTTGTGTCTTCGGGGTTAGCCTGGTTGAGTTAATTTTCGGGGGGACCCATAGCGGCACCTTGTATCTCTTGGTGAAGAGAATTAGGTCCGTATTGTACGCGTTGATACTGAGTCCTTCCTTCTTCGCCCACTCACATATCTCCCTGAGTGTTGATTCCATAATCGAGCTGAGGGTCGATGGACAGACTCCCGTGATAATTATGCTTATGTCGTCAGCATAGGCTGTTATCTTTGGGGACTTCCTCTAGAATGTCTTGATCAGGAGAGGCGACAGGACCCCGCCTTGCGGCGTGCCCCTGTGTGCTCCTTTCACCGTGGAGGCGGTGCCCCAATCGGATTGTACCCGCCTACAGCTTAGAAGATTTCTTATCCACAAAGTGATTGCGGGGGGCGTGTTGGCCGCTTCTAGGCGGTCCATTATAGCGTCAGTGGTCACGTTGTTAAATGCTCCGGATATATCCACAAACACTCCTAGAGCAAATTCTCTGTTATGCAGGGCCCTCTCAATGGTGGCTACTAACGAGTGTAGTGCCGTCTCCACTGATTTCCCTTTCGTGTAAGCGTGCTGGTTGGATGACAGCAGTCGTCCCACATCGTTTCTGATGTATATGTCCAACAGCTTTTCTAGCGTCTTAAGTAGGAATGAGGTGAGGCTAATCGGCCTGTAATTCTTGGGGCTCACATGGCTGCACTTGCCTGCTTTTGGCAGGAAGACAATCCTAGAGGTCCTCCATTGGATAGGAACCCCGCTGAGCTTAAGGCCCTGTCCAATTCTTGAATTGCTAGCTGAGCCTCTCCCTTGGAGTCTGCTCCGGCTAAGACGTCATCCACGTACATATAGTCTCGAATAATGCTACTAGTCCGCGGATACCTAATCTCTTCGTCGTCTGCGAGTTGTTTCAGGACTCGGATTGCCAGGAAAGGAGCGCAATTGACTCCGAAGGTGACTGTTTTGAGCTCGTAATTTCGGATTTCTCCCTCGGAATTTCGAAACAAGATACGTTGGAAAGGAGTGTGGCTAGGATCAACCCAAATCTGCCGATACATCTTTTCAATGTCGGCGTTAAAAACGTACCGGAAATAGCGCCACTTAAGAATCTGAATTGTCAGATCGGACTGTAGGACGGGGCCCGCATGAAGAATGTCATTCAGGCTGGTTCCGTTGGCGGACGGGCTGGACGCATTGAAAACGACTCGAACTTTGGTAGTCGTGCTCTCGGGCTTGAGCACCGCGTGATGCGGAAGGTTGTAATTGGAGGAGTGATTCGTGAATGGGACCTCGGTCATGTGACCTAGATCCAGGTACTCTTGGATGACGGCCTCATACCGTGCCTTGAATGAAGGATCCTTCTTCAAGCGTAGTTCGTTTCGCAGGAACTGAGACAACGCGAAAGATCTGGAATGTGCCAATCCGGCCCCAACGTGATCAGGGTCGCGGAAGGGTAGCGTCACCACGTATTTCCCACTGTTGTCTCTTTTTGTAGATCGGATAAAATTTTGTTCACAAACCGACTCAGCCTCGGTCATTAAGTTTGCCGGAACTTCCTCCACCTCCCAGAATTTGGTAAGGAGTTTGTCCAATGAGGCCTCAACCGAACAGGATACTTGCGTTGAGAACGCGGAGATGCTGCGAGGAGCTGCTGCCGACACGGGCCCAGTAAGAACCCAGCCAAAGATAGTCTCCTGTCCGAGAAGCGAGCCGCAAATGTTAGGCTTAGACCTACCTAGAAGGACCGAAGGAAGGATGTCGGCTCCAATTAAAACATCAATTTGAGAGCTTTCGAAGAACTTAGGATCCGCTAAGGGAAGGTCAGGAAGATCCTTAAGCAGATCTCGCGAAACCGGATACGAGGGCAGATTCCCGGCCAACTGGGGAAGGACGTAAGCCGTAGTCTCAAGCTGCAGCCCGGGTCTCGAAGGGGCTAGAATCGAAAAGTGACAGAGCTTCTTGGATTGAGCGGCAACTGTCTGATTTAGGCCAGAGACCTGAGCTTGGATATTCCTGAATGGAAGTTTAACGAGGTTGAAAAGACGCTCAGTTATGAAGGTCGCCTCGGACCCCGAATCGATCAACGCCCGCGCTTGAAAGTTGCAGCCTAAATGACATATATTGATGATGGCCGTGCCTAGTAGGACGGCTCTTGAGCCGGACGCGAAGCACACTTGCACATCTGACGGATCGTCGGAGGCTGCAGCACCGGCACCCGGAGCAGGAGCAGAACGTGGCCTTGACGGTGCCGCGTGGCTGGGATCTCTCGCAAAGGGATTACCGCGATGTAAAAGCGAATGATGCCGGCTATGACACGTAAAACAGCTATGAAGGCTCGTGCAATCCCGATGCTGATGGCCTCAGGCAAAACAATTGAGGCAAAGCTGCTTTCTTTTTATGTAGTCTAACCGTGGACATAGACGCACAGGATGATTTTCCCTGGAGCACAGGTCACACCCTTTTGGTGCTGGAACCACCCTGGCTTCGTACGCTTTCAGCTTGCGTGCAGGCCCGTTGGCGTTTGACGGCTTTGGCGGAACATCATCAATTGCTTCCAATGCACGATGGCGCTCCGTCAGAAAGGCATCCAGCTCTTTCCAGGTCGGAATCTCGGCCTTGTTATGAAGGGAATGCTCCCACATGGAACGTGTGAGCTTGGGCAGCTTGGCAGAGATCATGAATACGAGGATGGAATCCCACGCCTCTATCTTTATATCGGACATCTCTAAAGCTGTTAGGAACTTTGGAGAGTGCTTTGCATTTCTTTAAGGGCGCTTCCTGACTCTTGAGTGAAGAATTTTCAACTGGCTATTCACCAACAGCCTCCTATTCTCAAAGCGCTCCGTTAGGCTTCGCCACGCTGAGATAAACCCTTCATTGGTTAAAGGCGCCTTGGACACAATGGAGTGCGCATCGCCGCTAGTCCTGGAGAGTAGATGAAACAATCTCTCCACAGGCGTGAGGCGCGAATTTTGGATATAAATCGCCGTAAACAAATCCCTAAACGTGGGCCAGCGAAGGTAGTCGCCTGTGAAGACCTCAGTAACGACGGGTGGTAGCCGACAATCAGTAGACCTGAGTGGATTGGGACTCGGCCTGCTTTATTATGTCCTGAAGTTGGACAACACTCCTTGAATAAACGGAGTAGCAGTACCTGTACTTGGATTCTACTTCAGTTGCGGCGGTCGTACTGTCAGCGGACTCAAAAATAAGGTCGGAGCAGCTTTCGTAGCTTTTCTCCACCTTTTCCCAAAAAACACGGATTTGGTCCAAATGGAGTTTGCACATGGACGGGGACAGATTTGTAGCTTCTGAGGTGCCTGGAGTGTGGATGTGCGCCTCAAAAAGGCTCACACTATCCGTGGTGGCAATAAATTTCCTCAAGGCTATATCGACGGCGGATTGAGCCATTTTTGTAGTCGACCGAGTGACCCATGACGAAAGACCTTCGCTGATATCTAAGGACTTTTCGCTACTCGCCCCGTGTTGGCCAACTGTGGACGTTGATTTCGGCTGAGAGGACCGGGGAGATGCGGAATTGGATCTGTCTAGACGAATTAACGGAATCGGATGAGGTTTTTTATCCTCTCCTATTGGAATTGGGAAAAATGAATATTAAAAGAGGCGGTCACACTGGACCTCGTGAAACCACGAACCAAAAAAAAAACCAATTGACCGTTACAGAATATATGTATGAAGAAATTATTGTTCCAAATTTAACGTTGACTTGGATACGCGACACCGAGTGGAACAAAAGGAAACGGTTTGAACGACGGGAAGAAATTAGCGAACTCCTGGGAAATACTGAACAACCCCGCGAGAGTATGGTGACTCTGCGGTATCCGTTGCGTAGCGTTAGTATGAAGAAGAAAATACACAAACGAACTGGAAGCAAGCGACAAGGCGAAGATTTGTAGCAGGTGAAAGACAAACCGGATAAATAAGATAATAAATTGTGTGCAGATATGTGTATATAATGTGTATATAATAATAAATTGTGTGCAGATTTGTGTATATAATGCGCAGCTCGGAGTTTCTGGCTCGATATTTCTTTAGTTAATAATTTAAAAAATTAATTAAACTCTGTTAAATTTCAAGGTAAGGTTAATTCGATAATAAACTAATAATTAAAAGCAATTATTAATTTACCTCCTTGTTTTGGACTGGATTTAATTTTATCAAATTATTGTTTTGGACTGGATTTAATTTTATCAAATTATTGTTTTGGACTGGATTTAATTTTATCAAATTATTATTCAATTTATTTACTTCGATTACTAGTATTATTACGTTGATTAATTTCAATGTAGACGGAATATTGTAAAAGATTGAATTAATAATAAATTTTATTTTATTGTTATCGACCTTTTAATTTTTTGTTCAAAAAGAATGACTATTGGGACACTGTGCTGGCAAATGCTCTCATATGAGTGTGCCGATATATGTACGTACATACATATGCATGTACGGCAGCCGCTGGACCAAACGGAAAAAATAAGACACAGGCGAACAGGTGGAATTAGTTTACTGGATTTTATTTATTAAATTCAAATCGGAATATTATTAATTTGTTGATTAATTTTAATGTCGACGGAATATTGTAAATGATTGAATTAGTAATACGGAATTTTATTTTGCTGATGTTGACCTTTTAATTTTGGTCTCCAAAAAATGACTACTGGGACACGGTGCAGGCAAATGCAACGGTCTTATGCATGTGAATGTATGTGTGTGTAACGGCAGCAGCTGGACACGACGGAAAAATATAACACACAGGCGGACACAGGTGGAATGGACTGTAATGGACTGTCGGCAATGTGTTCTCTTGTTTTTTCTTTATTGATATTGCCCGTCCGGCAATGCCCACGGCCCACTGTATGCTTCGAATGGTATGTGTGTGTATATATGGCTGGGCGAAAAAAACCCAAGCCGGCGAACCCAAGAGCACAGCAACAACAACAATTGCACTGCCGCTGCTGATGCCGATGCCGATGCTAAGCGAGATAATGGATATATGTACATATATGTACATGTATAAATGCACAGACAATTATGAACAGAGTTGTTGGTTTGGTTTCAGAATTTTAATATGTATTTTATTTTGCAGTTGCGGAATAAATATTGTACAATGGCGAAAGAGGAAAATTTGCAGTGGACTGTATTTATGTATGTAATATAGATCGATGTAGATAAATGTGGAGACGAACAAATACATATGTACGGAGGAATGCACTTTTTATTTTATTTTGCAGTTGCGGAATATGTACATAAATATTTGTATGGCGAAAAGGTAGCAGACGGGATGTGCGAATTTATATGGGAGTTAGGAAAATTTGCAGTGGGCTGGATTTAATGCAACTAAATGTAGGAAAAAAATTTATAAATTCCCGCGGAGTCGGAAAAAATATGTAAGTATTGTAGGAATGGACTTATGTATGTATGTATGTACACAGGCCGTTTATGATGTTGATGTACATACGCCAAAAGACTGAGGAAGATGGCGGCGAGAAAGAGGAGACGGCGTTGGAAAATGGACAAAAGTAAAACTCCCAAGTTGCCGTGATGTCGGAGACTCGGACTCGGAGTTGACAGGGAAATCTTGCAGCAGTCTGAGCGAAATTGGATATTCGAACAGCTGCTGAAGACCGGCACTTTGGGCTGAAGGGATGGAGTCTCGTACTTATCTTATTTTCCTGACGAAGAAATCACCGGAGCTGCTGGTGTGTGGCTGATCCGGCTCGAAGGACCAATGTTTTGGAGGGGGGTGGCTTCCTTCAGCGGGAAAAATAAGTCCGGGAAAAGAAGGTGGTGGCGTCTCGACGCAGTCGAAATTAAGATGATGAAAATAAGGAGGCACGGGGGCGTCGATTCACACTTCACTTTATTCTTTGACTTCAGTTTGATGACTAAATGCTAGCTTACATACTAGAACCCGAACTCCCGCCTGCATAACATAAGGAGAGCGGGAGAACCAACGGTCGGACGCGAGCAGTCCCGAAGTTCGTACGTATTCGTGCTGAGGATATCTAGTGCCTCCCTGCTTGCCAGTACAATTGAACTATGCCCGTGTTCAGTTTGCTGCTTGTTCCAATGTGCGGGAGAGCGGCGATCAGCTGATCGCTCGCTCGTTTCTGGGCAGTGCATACGATGGGGAGAAGGAGAACGGAGAAGAGGCAAAAAGTCAGTACGAATTTGCACACGACGCCGAACGCCCGCCGCCGGTCTAGAATCTATTTGTTATTTTGTGTTTTGTTTTGTGGGGGTTGACCTCAGCGCCCCTGTTATGCAGAGCAGTGCCTGCCGCTGAGTTCTCTCCATGAGCTTGTTATAAGTCTTCTTTTCCATGGCCTGCCACCACACTAAGACTCTATACATCAGAGTTGGACGCACCACCGAGATGTAAATCCAGTACATTATAGCGGGTGAGAGGCCCCATGTGCTGCTAAGCATCTTCTTGGATGCATATAGCGCTATGGTGGCCTTTGTTACCCTCTCTAATACATTGGGCTTCCATGCCAGCTTGCTGTCTAATACAATTCCGAGGTACTTGACTTGTGTCTTCGGGGTTAGCCTGGTTGAGTTAATTTTCGGGGGGACCCATAGCGGCACCTTGTATCTCTTGGTGAAGAGAATTAGGTCCGTATTGTACGCGTTGATACTGAGTCCTTCCTTCTTCGCCCACTCACATATCTCCCTGAGTGTTGATTCCATAATCGAGCTGAGGGTCGATGGACAGACTCCCGTGATAATTATGCTTATGTCGTCAGCATAGGCTGTTATCTTTGGGGACTTCCTCTAGAATGTCTTGATCAGGAGAGGCGACAGGACCCCGCCTTGCGGCGTGCCCCTGTGTGCTCCTTTCACCGTGGAGGCGGTGCCCCAATCGGATTGTACCCGCCTACAGCTTAGAAGATTTCTTATCCACAAAGTGATTGCGGGGGCGTGTTGGCCGCTTCTAGGCGGTCCATTATAGCGTCTGTGGTCACGTTGTTAAATGCTCCGGATATATCCACAAACACTCCTAGAGCAAATTCTCTGTTATGCAGGGCCCTCTCAATGGTGGCTACTAACGAGTGTAGTGCCGTCTCCACTGATTTCCCTTTCGTGTAAGCGTGCTGGTTGGATGACAGCAGTCGTCCCACATCGTTTCTGATGTATATGTCCAACAGCTTTTCTAGCGTCTTAAGTAGGAATGAGGTGAGGCTAATCGGCCTGTAATTCTTGGGGCTCACATGGCTGCACTTGCCTGCTTTTGGCAGGAAGACAATCCTAGAGGTCCTCCATTGGATAGGGATATAGGCTGTGCTTAGGTAAGCTGTGAATATTGCGTGTAGTCATGGGGTGATCACTTCTTTGGTCACCTGTAATATGGCTGGGAATATTCCATCTAGTCCTGGTGCTTTTATTCCCGCGAAGGAATCGATAGCCCATTGGATTCTTCTAGAGGATATTAGACTTGTTGGGAGACTCTCGAGAGATCCTGGTGCTTGTTGGCATCGGATATCTTAGTGCATCCTGGGAAGTGTGCATGCATTAGTGCTGTTAGGGCCTCCTCGCTGCCCTCAGTCCACTGTCCGTCGTCGCGTTTGAGCTGACTCTGTATGGTGGGTTGCTTCGATAGCAACTTCCGGAGTCTAGCCGTTTCTGGGGCCGTCTCGATATTGGAGCAGAAGTTTCTACACGAGCTTCTTTGTGCCCTACGTATTTCCTTCTTGTAGTCCCTAAGTAGGGTTTTGTATTCCTCATCAATCACATCCTCTTTCGCCTCTTTGGCGATTTTGAAGAATTCTCTGAGGTTATTGCGTAGGAGCGAAAGATTACTGTTCCACCAGGGTGGCCTGGTCCTCTTTCTAGCTCTAGAAGTTGGGCATGCTGCGCGTTGCGCATCTAGTAGTTCCTTGGAGAGGGTCTCTAGGGACTTTTCTATATCTTCAGCGGATTTTACTAGGCCCGGGCCAGTCGCGAGTCGTGTTGAGATTGTCTTCCTAAACTTTCCCCAGTTAGTGTTCCGGGGGTTCCTAAAGACGGTTAGTTTGGGAGAGTGGTCGAAATCGTGTTGGAATTGTATGTACTTATGATCTGAGAAGGATGGTCTCTCAAGGACTCTCCATTCTGATACCATTGTACATTGTCCCTTTGTGAGTGTTAAGTCTAGCACGTTCGAAGAGGTGGGACCTACGAAGGTATGCTCTTCTCTTACGTTTTCTATGCATAAGTTAGTAGATATTAAAAAGTCTAAGAGTGACTCACCTCTGTCGTTGATGTCGGGGCTCCCCCACACGCAGTGATGTGCGTTGGCGACTGCACCCACGATCAGTTGCTGGTCGTTCGGGCTGGCTTCCACCATGCTCCTGAGTTCCTGCGGTGGGGCCGTTCTGTCGTGTGCCATGTAGCAGGAAGCTACCATAAGGCGCTTCTTCTCCCTCTCCAGCATCACAACAGTCAGATCATCCGTGCTGTAATGAGACATAAGGTTAGCATGCTGACCCTTCCGTACACGTACGGCGGTTCTGTTTCTGCTTAACGATGGTGGAGAGAACAAGTTATAATTTGAGAACTTTAGTCCGGCAACAGCATTGCCCGAGGCAATCCATGGCTCCTGGACTAAAGCTATGTCGGCGGACCCTTGCTCCAGGGCGATGAGGAGTTCCGCCGACGCGATCTTGCTCTTATGGAGATTGAGCTGCAGCACCCTGAGTGGCATGGGTACTGGGCTCAACTCCACTCGACGGGTTGACTGTTAACGTCAGGTCACCGTCCTCCGCGTCCTCGTCTAGCGAGAGTCCCTGGGCGGCGTCCACGATGGTTTCCAGACCTAGGTCCTTCTCCACCTCGCCTGCCTTCAGGGTATGAGTACCCTTATCCCCGTGATGGCGCTTTGTGAGACGTAGGTATACGCTACCCAGGCCCCACGCCATCTTCCCGTACCTCGGATAGAGGATGTCTTCGGCCTCCTTGTTTATCTGGAGGACTGCACTTTGGCCCCCCTCCTTGGGTAATGGGGTCGCTAGGTGCAGAACCTCTGCGATCCTTTTCTTCTGTCAATGAGTGCCACTATCAAATGTCGTTTGGTCACCTCACTAACTTTTGCTAGCTTTGTGTCGGGCTTCTTCGCTTTCTGGGGAGGGCCTGCCTCCTTAGGCCCGCGTCGCCGCTTGCTCCCCGGTGCGTCCTTATTGGCGATCTTGGCTGAGCCATGCCTTTTGTTGGCAAGCGTCTTCTCCACCTTGTTTGGAAATCCGCCCGTGGATGGCATGTGAGGAAGGTTGGAAGGAAGGTTCCAGCGTCGCTTGTGCTGATATCCCAGCCCCGGTTGAGTCCTTTCGGTCGTCCATTTCTGAAAAGACTGGTTAGTTTTCCGGGGAACCACCCACTTGCGTTTTATGCCTACCACCAGGTACCTCCCACCAGGTACCTCCCACCATGGCTAATGGTTCATTTCTTCCGGTCTTTAGGCAGGAGGAATTGGACCGAAGCCTTAGCTAGACCCCGTTGTACGGGGTAATACGGTACCCATTGCCCACCCGGCGTCCTTGTGGAGGGTTAAGCTGAAGGATTTTCGCCAGCCAAAATGTATGTTTGCTTCTGATAATTCTAATATATCTCTTCCGATCAAATATCATACCTAGCGGAATAGGTTCAACATTTCAATGTTTACCTATAAATGGTAACCATGTATTATTTAATTTGTTGGTAAACGTTATATTTTCCATCTCTGTACATATACTTTACCATTGGTTTCATGCAGTCAATAAGTTTTTAATATAAATGGCTAGATCCATTATCTAAAGGGCAATTATATTTTATATCACTAATTTCAAGTTCAATGCTTTATGAGCAATGGTAAAACGTGGGGCCTTGACTCCAAATTCATCATGTGGCTTTACTGCATGATGGTTAGGCCTATTATGACCTATGCTGCTCTTGTGTGGTGGCCCAAGGTGCAGCAGGTCTCGGCCATTCAGAAGTGGAGCAAGTTGCAGCGGCTAGTGTATCTCTGTCGGGAGATTTTGTCCCCGCTACACATTCATACACCAGAAGGAGCCGCTAAAAGCCTTCTTAGAATTACTTACTAATGATGCTGCTCATGTCAGTATTTTGAATAATGTTTCTGGCTCAGAGATCTGCAGCCGAACCACGAAGCTATACTTTGGGGCGAAATTTAGGACTCTCATCCCAGACCGTGGGGCATGGGATAATGGCAACCCTTGCTGTGACCCTGGAAGCTTGCAGTGTTTCACTGGTGGGTCCAAAACTCAGCAAGGGGTGGGTGCGGGGGTTCTTTGGACCTAACACCAGAGTCTCTATTGCACTGGGCAAATGGCCCAGTAAATATCTTCTCAGATAGCCAAGCGGCGATCAAAGCTCTATCCTCTTGGAGGATAAGCTCCAAACTCGTCGCGGACCGCTGGACCAGCCTCAAGCAGCTCTCCACTGGGAACAGGATAACTTTGTGTTGGGTTCCCGGTCATCTCGGCAACGAAAACGCTGATGAGCTGGCAAGAGTCGGCTCAGCGACTCCTTTACACGGCCCGAAGCCTTTCTGTGGCTTAGGGTGGGCCGCTGCCAACGATATGGTAGAAACACTGATGTGATGGGTGTTCCAAGATGGACCTAAGACTATTGGTAGCCTACCTCACCGGAAACCGTGTCTTGAAATATCATCTTCACAAGATGCGTCTATCTTCGGACACGGAGTGCAGGCTCTGTAAAGAAGACGACGAGACGACCAAACACATTCTTTGTGATTGTCCAGCCATTATTTGGTCCAGAAGGAGGCACCTGCACAGCGAGCTCTTGGCAGCTACGCAGATCAGGCAAGCCTCGACAAGAGATCTGCTAGCCTTCATAAGGGAGGTTGAGCAACTCTTGTGTCAGTAGGGTGATCATTCGGTCGCAGTGCCTCAAGTCTCTGTCGGGAGGTCTCCCCAATATTTTGTATTATTATTATTAATTTCAAATTTAATAGTTGAATTTCTTGATCCACCGAGTCTTGTACCCAGCATGCAATACAAGCGTTTTCTCACGGTTCTCTGATTCTTTACACTCATAAAGTGTAAAAAAAAGTCCCGAAAGAACTTTGTTATCCTTAAAGAGGGTAATCTCTGACTTTTTTCCTTAAAAAATAAGATGGATCTAAAATTTAGTAATACTTAAAACATAATTCTTCGATTCTTGTATCTATTTTATTATACTTGTTGTTTGCTTTTCTATAATATTTATCTTTGACAGTGTGAAACCTTTTGCTGCATATTCAGCAGAAAATCTTGGATACATAAATGTAAAATGCAACTATTAATTTTAACGGCTGCCAAGAACATATACTATTTTAACTTTGATCCACTTCCACGAATACTTTTTCGCAGTCTTATCAATCATCATCTGCTTTTATTTTTGCTTTTAATTTTTAATTACCGTAGCTCCGAATGTGCTCAGAAAAAATAGTGTTTTATGAGACTGTGTTTTTTAAAAACAATGATTGATCTCCGAAACCACTCTTATTTGTGTACTTACTTAGAAAATGCTCTAAAGTTTGGCTTATTTTGTTGGTGTTCTGGATAAAACCTTTGGCTGTAGTTTTGTTTAAAGTTTTTGTATCAAAATGTTAATTTTTTTATCTAATCTTAGCAAAACTAGTCATTTTCCCTCTATAGATTTGGAATCCGGATTTAAAAAAACATTCAATTCATTTGTATGCCATTCTATCGAGCTAATTAGCAAGGCTCAAAGAAGTTAACAACACACTTTCAGAAGAAGACAAGAAATTATTGCTAGCAAAGTCGAAATTCTTTACCAACTAAAATGCATTTTTTGGTTATATTGATCCTAATCAAACTATTAAATTCGATTCAACTAAAATTAACTCAATTGTTCCTAAGTACCTTTGAGACACACACAATGATACACACAATGATAATCAAGAATGTCCATGAAGACAAAGCTAGTAAGTTGTCCTGGCTTACTCAAGGCTTAGAATCTCCTAAGCCTCCAAGCCTCCACCACTATTAATTCGTACGACAAGCTTTTTTACCCGTTTTATAATTATAATCTTGTTGTTGGTGTATTAAAGTTTAATTACATTTTTATACCCTTTCAGGGTATTATAATAATATAAACGCAGCGGCCCTATAAAGTAAATCTATTTTTGATCAGCATCAGTCCGTCCCTCCGTCCATCCATCCGTGCATTTCTACGCAAACTAGTCGCTTAGTTTTGAAGCTAGCTGAATAAAACTTTGCAGATAGTCTTCTATATGCTTCCACTACTATATAAGTTGGAACGGTCGGAATATTTGCATGAAAAAAATTATAACTTTGCCAGTTTTCAACATCTTATATATAAAATTCTGCTGTCACACTCTTTGTACCAAAACTCCTCCGAAACTACTTGACCGATTTGGATGAAATTTTGAGGGGATATTCTGTAGGCCAGAGAATCGGCGAACATCTATTTTTCGTACCCCTAACCAATAAGGGTAGTACGCAATACAGCTTTAGTCGCTGCCTGCTGACTGTAAGATTAGAAATTTTGAATCTATGGATGTGGTAGCCATGAAATTTACGTCAAGTTTTGTATTTTGAAATACCCAAATAATATTTATGTGGCAGTGCTGTGGCAATTCGGTATTATTTTTGTTTGGTTTTTGGAAAGGAAGAGGTTTCTGTGGCCGACCTGTGAGTTTCTTTTAAAAAGTAGATTCATGATTTAAAGTGATTCAATTAGTTATATTTATATGTGTTTTTTAAAGAAAAAAATGCCAACAAAGTTCAAGCAAATGTCGGAACCAGCGATAGAGAAGAGACCAAAGAACAGAAGAAGAGATCCAGCAAGAAAACATTAATGCCCGTGAGACCATGGCACGAGTGCGTCAAGAAGAAACAGAAGATATACGAGTGGAACGCAATGAAGAAAGAAGATCAGAACAACGACAAATATGCCGTTTCAGAAGCAATATAAGCAGAACAAATGACCAACAACGCACACAGGCACATCGAGCATTTGTCTCAAATTGATTCCTGCGTCTGGCATTCCACTACGAGCCCGATATTGAATATTCTGCTCATTCAAAAGTTTCCATTGGTGCTATGGACAAGGAATGCCCACATTGTCATGCCCTCAAATTCAACAAGGAGCCAGCCGGGATGTGTTGCGCGTCTGGAAAGGTACAACTACCTCCTATTGAAACACCACCTGAACCATTGAACGGTTTATTTACAGGCACAGATCCAAACTCTAACCTTTTCCTAAAGTCCATTCGAACAATTAATTCATGTTTTTTAAATGACTTCGTTCGGAGCAACAGAAATCATTAGAAATACTAATTCAAATGGTCAACAATTCAATTCTACATTTAAATTCAGATGAAACTGGATGCGTTAAGGGGGTCTTCTACCTTCGCGGTTTTAAAAAATCGATTTTTTTTTTTTTGCATATTTCTAAAGTAGACATAACTAAGAACATGCCCTGTGAAGGATTTGATCGAATTCATGCTCGTTTACGAGATATCGAGCTTCAAACCCGGCCCCACCTTGCCTATAGTATTGTAACATTTATCTTTAAACGCGTTTTCCCGAAAGTAGTGTTTTTCAAAAGTTTTGGCACGATTTTGACGAAACCATAGAAGATATCCTAGATCTGTAAAGCGTTACTTATTCACAAAACATCTCGCTAGGTCAGGACACAAGCTTTTTTCGAAAAAATTTTTTTCAATTTTTTACAGTCATTTTTAGGTTGAAAAACATGGTCAAAAATTAAATTTTTTGTTCAAATCGCTGCCATTTTGTGAAATTTTCAAATATTAAAAAAGCTTGTGTCCTGACCTAATCGACGTTCTTAAAATTAAGTTAAAAAATATGTTTTGTTTTTTGCATGTTGTGAAGCTGAGATTTCTTGCCAACCGTTTGACTCTTTCGCGCCGGCAGAGGCTAATTCGACGACGCGCCAATGGCAAACGTTATGATAAATTCATATGGTTTTTTTTTTTTCAAGTTCAAGCTTTTGTTAATCAAATAAAAAAATTTTGTTCGGATATCATGTGTAGTTTTTTTGCAATCCATTTTTGAAAAATAGGCCCCAAATTTGAGCGCGAAGGTAGAAGACCCCCTTAAATTACCGACAGATTTCTGCACAATCATTGTGCAGAATGCAGAACGGTAATGATTCAATCATTAAACGAATCCAGTTTCCAATTCGATTGGCATTTGCCATGACAATTAATAAGTCCCAAGGCCAAACGATGTCCGTTTGTGGCTCAGATTTGAGCAAACCATGTCAATTAAACGTTGCATGCTCGCGAGTGGGTAAACCATCCAGTTTGTTTGTCCAACGAAAAATGGGCTAACCAAGAATATTGTGCACGCCATAGCATTGAGAGAATAAATTTAAATGAATTTAACAAATTATTGTTCAGTGTTATGTTATTTGCACATTTCATTTTCGTGAACAGCGCTCCACGCCTCTCACTCATATACCACATCCTTACATACTTGCAATAATAGTTGTTTTCATCCTAGACAGAGATAAAAATGGTTTTTGTTTATACAGCATGAATTGAATCAGGGATAGGTGGGACGAAGTTCACCGGGTCAGCTAGTATTTTTATATAATTTGAGACATGACCGTCTTAAATTTTTATAGAATTTCGGTTTTAATTTTATCAAACTCTGTCTACTATATCATATAGCTGCCGAAAGAACGTTCAAGAAATTGATGGGAAAACAATTTTAATTTCGCTTTTTTTCAAACATATTTATATCTGCTCAGAAATGTTGCCATTTTTCATTTAAGAATTTCGGTTTTAATTTTATGCAAACCGTATGATTATATCATATCAACCAAATGATTATATCATAGTTGCCACACGATCGTGTAGAAAATATACAAAACTGTGAATAGGTAAACGTTCAAACCGAATTTTTTGGTATGTAAAAATATTTAACATAATGTTAGTTAGTTTTTCTTTTCATTTGATTAAGGGGTTACACCACTGTAAAACACCAAAAAAAAGGCATATTTTCAAAATTTGTGTAGGTAAACACAGTGGAGTTATTGAAATTCTATAAAAAGTATTTTATAATATCAATATTAAACTACAAAGAAACATACATTTCAAGATAAAAAAAAAAAAATGGCGACGCCGCAGCAGTTCTGCGGTGGCATGTTTTTTCTTAGATGGGTGCACGGCCGGAAACCTAACTTCTGCAATTTTTGATCTAGAACAAAAAACCAAACATTTTCAGAATCCAAATTGATGTCCGCAGGGAACTACGTAGGGGTTTTTTTTTTAATTAATTTTTCGAAAAATGGCGACAGTTTAAAAAAAAAATTTGAAATTTGACCATAAAATTCATCACATTTTTATTAAAAAATGTAAAATTTTTATTTTTCTTTATTTTCTGGTATTCACGCTTCTGTTCGTCTCGCCTTCTCGAGAGAGTGATCGCACTTCCTCGATCGTGCACGGTCGATAATAATAATCGAGTGTCCTCCTTATCGATATTTACAGTGTAACCTTATCTTTAACTTATATTATATTTACATTATTTACATTATTTACATTCGGCCGACCTGACTACAGATCGACCACGATCTTTATAAACAAAGGGCAACAAGTTCGTTAACATTACTTATCCAAGGCTTAAGTCTAGCAGGTTCTAACACGCCTCTAAATGGCAGTTGAGTTAACTGGCAATCATCAATATCAACTACTTCGTATCGATCATTATCAAACACACGACTTATCCTATAAGGCCCACGGTACTTAGGGGCAAACTTCTTATTAATTCCTGCAGTAGTATCAACATTTCTGATGGCCACATAATCACCTACTTGATATTCACGAGGAGCTTTATGTTTTCTACTGTATGACTCTTCATTTCTTATCTGTGAATTCTGGATATTAACAGATGCGTTCTCACGGATGCTTACAAGATCTCTGGGTTCATCATTGAATTTATTCTCTAAATACTCAGAAAGCTCATCAACTACAGGTCCCTTTTGTACTACTCCAAACAATAAAACACTAGGCGCTACTTGAGTGCTACTATGTACTGCGTTATTGATGGCATATTCCACTTTATTAAGTAATTTGTACCAATCGGACTGACTAAGAGGTTCTGCTAATTTCCCTAGCATTGGCGTTAACACCCGGTTTACACGCTCCACCTGGCCATTAGCCTGAGGCGCTCCTGTGGCCACTTTTATGTGCTCAATGGCTCGCTCTTGGCAAAAGGTGGTGAACTCAAGTGACGTAAAACAAGTACCGCGATCCGATATAATCCTATGGGGTCGACTATAAAAATCAAAGTATTTACTCAACGCATCTCTCGCTTCTCTTGTACTAGTCGTATTAACCGGAAAAAGTTTGACAAACTTGGTAAAAGCATTAATAACAACCAGGAGATGCTTTCTCTTTGAAATGATACTCGGTAAGGGACCTAAATGGTCTATATGGAGTGTATGAAACGGAATACAAGGTTTAGGGATACTATGCAAGGTTCTGTTATGAATAGATCTCGGCACCGAATGCAAAATGCACGAAAGGCAATTTCTAATAAAATGCTCAACTTTAGTTCTCATTTCTGGGAACCAATAGGTCCTTCTTAAATCCTTAACACACTTATCTGCTGCCAAGTGACCTAGTTTTTCGTGAGATTTTCTAATTAGCTGTTCTTCCATACAAGCCGGTGCATACAAACAATAAGAATCGTCCACGTTCTTTCGACATACTAGTCCATCCCTTAACTCAAAGTTACGCACGTTTCCTCTCTCTAGTTTCTCTCTCAAATGAACTATATTTTTATCCCTCATTTGCTCCGTTTGTAGAATTAGGTCTACGTCATCAGGTGTTGCTCCTACAACTCCAACTAACGGTATTGATTTTAGAAAAGCGTCCTCTCGAAACTCCAATTTATCATCTCCCCAGGCCTTTTTACTACCGTTCATGTAGTTACTGGCCGCTTTCTCACAATTTATTCCACCATTCTCTTCCTCTTCTTCTTCACGAAGGTTTTCTTCCAAAATAACACGAAGTCTCTCTAAGGGATCTTCACAAAGGTCATCAAGTGGCACCCTGTCAACAAGGTTGTCTCTACGGATTTCTAAAAGGCTTTGAATTATGCTATCTCTACTGTTGTCTCTAAGGTTGGTCTCTACGGCTGTCTCTACGGTCTCAACAAGTTGGTCTCTACGGTTCTCTAGAAGTTGGTCTCTACGGCTATCTCTACGGGTTTCCTCAAGGTTTTCTAACAAGTCTTCATTATCGCCAAACTCACTATCTTTTAACAACTTGACAACTTCTATCTGTCTGCTTAAAGCGTCCACATGGGCCGTATTTACACCCGGTCTATGCATAATCGAATAATCGTAATTCTCTAACTCAAGGGACCATCTGGCAATCCTAGGATTAATAGCTTTTCTACTAAGAGTTTGCACTAACGAATTACAATCCGTAATTATCTTAAACGGTCTATGCTCAAGGTATACTCTAAACCGACGCAACGCATTTATTATCGCTAGTGTTTCCAGCTCAAAACTATGGTACCGGGAATAAAACGAAATAGGATGCATTTTTCCATCATCTTGTCGCTGCAATAGTATAGCTCCAAATCCATGGGCACTGGCATCCGTATGGAGCTCGGTTTCTCGACCAGGACTGAAAATGGCTAAAACTGGGGAATTAGCGTTCTTTAAATCTTTAAACGCTTTTAATTGCTCATCATTCAGTGGAAAAGGACCCCCTTTCTTCAACAACTCTGTCAAGGGTTTAGCTATACGCGCAAATGACAGGACGAAACGTCTAAAATACGAAAAGAATCCTAAACAGGAGTGAAGACTATGAACATTCTGCGGCACAGGGAAATTTCTCAAGGCTTCCAAATGCGATTCACTAGGCTTTATCCCATATTTACTGACACTGTATCCCAGAAATTCGCATTCCTTCTTCAAAAATACGCATTTCTTCTTGTTTATCTCCAAATTATATTCGCTAATACGATTCAAAAGTTTTCCCAAAATCTCTAGGTGCTCATCTACTGTCTTAGTCGCAATAACAATATCGTCCATATAAATTACTAGGCTCTTCTTTCTTATAAAATCTGAAAACGTTTCTGAAATAAATCGTTGAAACACTGCCGGGCCATTTTTCAATCCAAAAGGCATCCTCAAATACTCATATTGTCCTTGAGGGGTAACAAATGCTGTATACGGCACGGATTTTTCTGCGACCTCTATTTGATGAAATCCGCTCTTAAAGTCAATCACAGAAAAACAACATTTCCCTTCCAAATACTCTAGGCAATCTTCAATAAGGGGCAAAGGAAAATTATCTTTAACGATACGCTTGTTCAAACCACGGTAGTCAACGCACATTCGAATTTCACCAGACTTTTTTTTCACAAGGACCAAAGGTGACGCATAAGGTGAGGCGCTAGGACGTATTACTTTTTTCTTAAGCAAATCATCAATGATTTCCGCTACTTTCTCCCTCTCAAAATAAGACAAACGTCTCGGAGAACAGTAAAACGGAGTGGTATCGGTTAATCTAATAGACATCCGATATCTAGGTGCAGTGTTATAATCGTATTGGATACTAGAATAATGAGATTGAATTATTTTTTCACACCTATTTGCAATTTCCAACCCAAACTCAAAGCCTATCTCAAATGAATCCTCTAATGATGGCTCAATGTCAGCCAAAAATCTCTGCGCATCACTGTCAGTACCCAAAATTTCTACAGAATTTTCATTATCTAAACCAGAGTTGTGATTATGACTTAAATTTATGGGATTATGAATAGCTGTACTTAAATTATTTGTATTGTTCACTTTAGCGGTGAAAAGGGAAGAGTCTTTAGATTTATAAGTATCATTATTGATTTTTCTATGAACTAATTGAACGTTCATTACCTTTAGTGCGTCTCGACCAATTAATACAGGGAGTGGTAATATTTTGTCATCAACTATATTTAAGAGGATAGAATATGTTTTCGCATAAAACTTAACAGAGGCTTTCAAAATGCCCCAAATCAAAATTTTAGGTCCCCCTAAACCAGAGTACTTCGATTTCTTTGAACTTAAAACAATATTTTTCGGAATTAATGACTTACTAATTAAGCTTACCGGGCTGCCGGTATCAAATAGACTTAAGATAGAAATATATTTCCTCTTTTCACCTCGCAAACCTCAGATCTCGATTTCTTGAATCGCTGCCAAGCTCTCTGATCCAGACTTCTCCTCATCCTGCAGCACTGCCGGCCTGGTTGACACCCTCCGCTCGGGGCATTGCTGGTACTTATGATCCACGCTGAAGCACTTGAAACAGGCCCCCTCCGGCCTCTTCGGTTGTTTGCACTCTCTAGCCATGTGTCCCATTTGCCTACAATTGTAGCAACGAATGTTATCGGGCATGGACACACGGACTTGGGGCGTCACCACTTTTGTTTTTTCCGCCGACTTTGAAATTTGGGCCGTCATCTTCTTGAATTTGTCGTAGACCATAATTTTGTTTCGCAACTCCTCCAAAGAACTACAATAAGCCATTGCAGACGCATCTCCGGATTCATCTCCCAAGCCTTTTACGATGAATCGAATAATATCTTCTTGTGCCAACTCTACTTGTCGCGCAATGCCGCACATGGAGAAAAAATACTGGAGAGCACCCTCGTCAGGTAACTTCTTCCTGGCTTCCAGTTGCTTGAACACATCGAATGCAGTAATCTTGAGGTCAAAAACGGCTATCAGCTCTGCTCGCAGACTCGGCCAATCCAAAGCTGCCGTTTCGTTCATAAACACTCTTGCTGATCCAGACAGTAAACGTTTGGCGAAGATAAAACGTTTTTTCTCCGGCACGCAATATACATCCATTATATTCGAAAAGTCGTCGATCCAACGAAGCACAGGGTATCCATTGTCTCCAGAAAACGATTGAATTAGGGCATCCAAATCACTCATATCAATGTTGTCTTCTTGAGCTGATTTATTTTGGCCCAACGCGTTTTCTAAATCAGCCACTCGTTTGCGCGCAGCTTACAGCTTTTCAACTTGCTGCAAATGTTGTATTTCTGCTTATCCAGTTCCAAATGCTCTAGGTTTGACTCCTCCATGTTCAGCTTCTCCCGTTCGTTTGCTTTCTTATTGTCCATAATGGTTTTCGCCGCTGCACGGAGTTGATATATGGTGGCGTCTTCTTGGAAAAACACGTTCTCTCGCTCTAGAATAACTTTCAGCTCAGGTCTCGTTTTTTTTAATATTTCACTATATCTCATAACAAAGGCGTTCTATTTTATACGGGCCTTGACCCCACACCTGATATGTAAAATCTTTATTTTTCTTTATTTTCTGGTATTCACGCTTCTGTTCGTCTCACCTTCTCGAGAGAGTGATCGCACTTCCTCGATCGTGCACGGTCGATAATAATAATCGAGTGTCCTCCTTATCGATATTTACAGTGTAACCTTATCTTTAACTTATATTATATTTACATTATTTACAAAAAAAAAAAACTATTCACTTTTTCAAAAAGCCCCTACGTAGTTCCCTGCGGACAACAATTTCAAACGTACTGTAAAAATTTGGAATCGATCGGTAAAGAATTGTTTGTTCGATTTGTTTGATTTGTTCGAGTTATGTTTCCGGCCAGCTCAAAAAAAGTGGTTTTGAGATAAACGCGTTTTAAATTTTCAGTGGCTGTAAAAAAAATAGTGTGTAAAATCGTGAGAGGCCCTGCGGCAGAACTCGAAATTCGGGCATGTACAAATTTTTCCCGGACTTCATCTTTTAGTATATCATTCTTAAGACCCTAAATGACATTTAGGAAAAAAAAAAATTTTTCGATTTAAAAAAAATTCTACAGTGGTGTAACCCCTTAAGTTTTGTTAATTCATAAAGATTCAATTGTAAGCTGCAAGAGCTGGTATCCGCCCACTCCACAAATACAACTTTGCAGCCAAAATACCAATACCACAATGCCAATGTCCAACAGTGTCGTTCAACATCCGTCACATCATCCGCGTAGGCCACAACACGACAGCCGCCCTCCTCTATGCCCTGGAGCAGTTCGTTGACCGGCACATTCCATAGGAGAGGGGAGAGGACTGCGCCCTGGGGTGTGCCTCTGCTGCGTAAGATCCGGTCAGTGAGACCCACTGAGTGTTGATCAATTCAGTGCCGTCGTAATTGAGCCTGGGAGAATGTTGTTGAAAGCGCCCTCTATATCCAGGAAGGCCACGAGTGTGAACTCCTTTTCGTGGAGCGATTTTTCTATCGGCCTGTAGTCCTTAGGCGTGCAGTGCGATGGCTTGCCTGCCTTGGGGATGAACACAACTTTTGAGCGGAGCCATCCACTTGGAATGACCGACTCGAGAATGATAGAAAAGATCAATCGAAGCCAGGACGTGGATAGTTCAGCTGCGTAGCTAAGCTCTGCAGGTATGATGCCGTCCACCCCTGGGGATTTGTATGGGCTGAAGCTGTTAATTACCCATTTAATGTTCCTATCACTAAGAAGCTATGCCATTTCAGACGGACCCCGCCGTGTCGGGGGGTTAGGCGGGATGCTCTGAAACGAGCTAGCGAGGAAGTGAGCATCCAGGAGAACCCCAAGAGTTTCCTTACTGGAGGTCGTCCAGCTGTCGTCAGGACGCTTGACGAAGCCCGGGTTAGAGGGCGTCGTCGAGAGGACCTTCCGCAGCCTAAAAGCCGCTGAGTAGTCCTGCATTCCTGAGCACAAGTCGGACCAGGCCCTTCTTTTGGCCTTTCTTAATTTCCTGTTGTATAGGGACAAGTTAGTCTTATAGAGGCGCCACGATGCGTCCGTGTCGGCGCTCTTGGCTAGATTGAAGGACTGCCTCGTGGTCTTCTTGAGGCAGCCTAATTCCTTACACCACCACGGTGGCTTCTTCCCAGTCTTCCTCCCATTCATTCAGGGGGCAGGACCTATCCAGAGCCGAGCTACAAGCATCGGTAAAAGTCTTAACGAGACGCTCCAGCCCCTCTGGACAGTAGTCCGAGAGGGTTGGGGCAGGAGAGGGCTTGAGGATCTTGTTCAGCTGGGATCTGTATTTCTCCCAGTCAGTCCTCCGGAGGTTCCGAAAAGTGACTGGGTTGAACGGGTCGAAGCCCAGCGTGGAAAGGATATTTCTATGGTCAGAGAAGGAGTGCTTCTCCAGCACCCTCCTTGACTTCAGGGTATCCCTAAGGGATTTGGATAGAAGGGTGATGTCTAGCATTACCCTCCAGGATGTTCTCCTCGTCGGAAAATCCTTCGGGCGCCTCTTCGATCCGAGGTTCCTCTAGGTCCGGGTCCTCTACTTTGTAGCCCGGATTAGCGTCGGCCTTGTAGACTCGGACGGCCACGCCGACGAAGCCGTACCACCGTTCTTCCTCAGCACCTCGTCTGTCCCCTCATTGAGAGTCAGGTCAACCTGGTGCCTCGGACCAACGGCCTCCTCAACCTTGGCGACCCGCCAGTCAGAGGAGGGGAGGTCGGGGTTTCGCGCAGGTCTTATTATTTTTAAAATTTAAACACTAATATAAACGTTCTGTTACATTTTTATTATCCCTATAAATACATAATATAATGTATGAAGGTGTTAATTAAAAGTAATTTTTCTAACCTTTATTATTAATTTTAGGGACGGACTTGGAGATGGCCAATTAAATATCTGTTCTAAATACGAAATTCCTCAATTTGAAAGTGTTTGCAGAGATCGAATAAAAGTTTCTTTTATTGTAGTGCAAAAGAGAATCAACACCAGGCTTTTTTCGGTAAGTTTTTATAATGTAATCTATATATATAAAATGCTTTGTCCTCACTGACTGACTGATATATCACAGCCATGGCCAAACCACATGTCTTAGAGACTTGAAGTTTTTTTTAAAAAATCAGAAAAAAAATTTCCAGATTCGTATGGGTATTTTAATTTTCTAATTCCACCTGCAACCTATTTTAAAAAATAAAAAAAAAAAAATTAAAAAAAATAATATTAATGGGATAATATTGATATTGGTCTAAGGCTTAGAGTAGGCCTTGCCTCATTTTATATTTGTCATTCGACTTCAAAGAATCTTTATTTCTTATTCAGTGCGCTGACTTCAAAGCGAAATTTAATACGAAATTTTAAGTCTGGATCTGCATCCGATCAAAGCGAGGATGCAATAGCGGGCCCTCTAGTGTAACTATAAATCACATTTTGAGTCTGTATACATGCTATAAATATTTATAAAGGCTATTTTGCAGTTTACTGGCAGAAACTAAAAACAACTCTATTTAAAAACATTTTCACGTGTATGTTTTTTTTGTCGTTTAGAAGTTATGGTTGCCTGAAAAATATTATTGGCGTTTAAAAAGCTAAGCTATGGACTTTTGTTTTCCTATTGCTCTAGCTCTCACTTTGAGAAGATCCGAAAAAGAGCCGTAGCTGAAGAATGGATATGTCTGTGCCCTGCTCGCAGTATTATCGCTTTATCTATATATATAAAATTCTGTATCGTCGTGGTGGACAGAAAACTCCTCCGAAATGGCTGGACCGATTCTTATGAAATTTTATATGCAGATTAACACGCATCCGCAACATTTTTTTTTTTGGGGTTTTTTTTTTTTGCGAAAATTATGTTTTATTATTATTTCATTATTTCAAGCGTTTTTTTTTTTTATGTTTATATAAAAAAAAAAATCTATTATTTTCACAATTTTGACAAAGAGTGAATCTGTGGTCTGGACAGACTTTTTTGGAACACTACACTTCGTTACATATGACACCAGCGTGGCTCCCAATGTTGCCTCAAACACAAATTGAGAGTGCTAAAGTGGCTTCTTCTTCATGTCGACGATCAATGGAGTGAACAGGTGGCCAGTCGCAGTTTTCTGCAATATGCTTGATATGTCAGCATTGAATGCGTACATTGTGTATACGGAGCTGAATCCTCTGTGGAATATTCACAAGAAGAACTTCCGCAGGCGACTTTTCTTAGTGGAATTGGGCAGTGCACTTGTCTCACCAACTATTGTCCGACGGGAGAGGACCCCCAGCAGGGAAGGAGTCATGGCAGTGGTGAATGAAATGAGGGGAATTTCACAGGAGCCGTCAACATCCTGGTGACGCACCACATCCCGTCCAGGAAGCGGGCGCGGTGCCACTTGTGACCACAGAAATCTAATGCGAATGTGGAATGCGATAAATGTTCCAAAAAAGTCTGTCCACTCCACAGATTCACTCTTTGTCAAAATTGTGAAAATAATTGATTTTTTTTTTTATGTAAAAATAAAAAAAAAAAAAAAAAAAAAAAAAAAAAACGCTTGAAATAATAAAATAATAATAATAAAACATAATTTTAGCAAAAAAAAAACCCAAAAAAAAAAGTTTTTGTTTTGTTTTTCGACAATTTTCGTCTTGTGTCAAATTGACACAAAGGGACAGATTAATTACGTTTCGTGTGGCCACGCCCCAAGAATCCTAGAAAAAAAAATCTTCTTGAATGTAAAATTTCGTCAAAATTCGTTCAGAGAGCCAAAATTTTATTAAAATATTTTTGCATCTAATGAACGAAAAATCGACTTAAATTTGAAAAATGTGTCAAATTGACACAAGGGACGGATGCGTGTTAAGTAGGTCTGAGAATAGACTAACACATAGAATAGACTAACACCGCTAAGTGATAAGGATAGTCCGCAATACAGCTTTAGTCGCTGCCTGCCGACTATCAGATTAGAAATTTGGAATCTATGGATGTGGTAGCCACGAAATTTACGTCAAATAATATTTTTGTGGCAGTGTTGTGGCATCTCGAAATTATTTTTCTTGATTTTTGGAAAGGAAGAGGTTTCTGTTGGCAATGCCAGCAAAACGCAAAGGGGCTAATTTGAGCCGAAGCTCAAGTAATTCTAGAATATTACGAAGCAGAAGAGACGAAAGAAAGAACAGAGGAACAGATACAGCAAATTCATACTAATAAGCGTGTGAGAATGAGGCAATTGCTTCAAGAACAATCAGAAGATACACGAGCCGAACGTAATGAAGCAAGAAGACTAGAACATCGACAATCACGCAGGTTTACAGTCAATAGACGCAGAACAAATGACCAACACCGCCTGCAGGCACAACGAGCAATTACATTGGATTCTTTCGTGCGTCTTGCATTCCGCATTGTCATGCTCTCAAATTCACAAATGAACCAGCCGGGATGTGTTGCGCGTCTGGGAAGGTGCCACTACCTGATATTGAAGTTAGAATTGAATAAAAAAAATAACATAGTAAATTGAATTACATATCTGCGTATTATTATCACTCTAGAACTACATACATAAAACAACAATTAGGGGCGAAACAAAGTTCGCCTGGCCCGCGAACAGCTGTGATGTGCGCAGCCGTAGCTGTAGTAAAATATTGATAGCGATATGAGCAGAGCCGCAGAGAGAAAATCGGGGCCCGGGGTAACAAAGTGCGGGTCCCCTCTCGGGCCCCTTTTAAAAACTACGGACCCCCTTTGAAAACTATTTCGACAAAATTGATATGGCCCACGTTAATGCAAAACATGTCTTGTATCCGAAGACAACATTCCATTTTAAGTGTTTGATTAAACTAAAAGCCTATTTACACTATCGTGCGTTACCTATCGATATCGAAGGAAACGCAATAACGTAGAATGTGTGTTTCTATTGCGTTATTGCGTTTGTTTTTGACAGCTGTCAGCATTTACTGATAAATTAAAAAAAATGGCGAAAATGAGCACTTTGAACAACGACGAAAGCCTGATTTTATCAGCCGTGGAGTAAAATAAAGTAACCATGACGAAGGTCATGGATTTGTCTGCGATGTCTTTTTCTTTGGAGAAGCGACTTGGGATTGTCTCGTACTGCTTGGGATCTTCTACGGAATACCGCACTATAGCGAGTCTCTGGCGCACCCAATAATATGCAGGATTTTGGTTGCGAGTATCCACCAGGATCCCTCACCAATAAGTGAATGACAATATCCGTTAAAGAATTTGATGATATTGCTCAAGAAACTTGGATAGGAAATACAAACGAAAGCGCTGAACGCATTGGGCACGCCTGGGTCTAAATGTTCTTTGTGGAACCATTATTAAATAATTATTTTGTACATTAATTTTAAAATATTTTTTAATGAAAAAAAAGGGTTTTTACGGAAACTTTGGATTTTTTTAACAATGTGTAGCGGTCATTTTATTACACACATGTTATTATTTATTGATTGTACATATTTTGAAGAAAAAAGGAAGCTATTGTTCTTGAAAAAATATAAATAATTCACGGAGTTATGGCGATTCTATCAAAACCATTTTTTTTGAAGGTCAGCAGGTCAACTGAGATCAAAAAACATAAAAAATTGCATTAGTATAAAGTTGTTTCTAGTTCGTGAACGATTACTTTAAAGAATATATGGTTTTTTCTGTAATTTTTCGAGCTCTAAAAATTGTATTCCAAAATTCTGATCTGAAAAATTAAAATTTTTGCATAAAAACTGAATTGTTCACGAACTGCGCACATTCATTACGAACAATTTAAAACAAAATATCAAAAATCGATCAAGTACTCGTAGTTCTTGTGGAATCGCAGTCACGGCAAAGGCACTTTTGTAGAAAAAACGATTTCGAGATAATCGGATTTAAAGTTCGAGGTTGAGTGTGTTGAGTGTGACAAACCGCGACACAAAAAGCTGTTTTCCTATGGAACTCCGAACAATGGATCTCTATGAAAATTTGGGAAAATGTTCTTTAGGAGTTGTACTTTAGAATTCTGCAAAAAAAACTTTCGATTTTTTGAAAAAATAAAATGTATATAACCCCTTAAATAAGCTGGTTCAAGTACTGTAACGAAGTTCTCTGGCCGGGGTAGAATCACAGTCGTGACCAAGGAACCTATACAAGAAATTTATATAGAAAGGGTGGAACCTGTAGTAGGAATTCGTATATGAGGGTGTGGTGTGCCTAGAACGCATTTATTATTTTATTTATTTTCGTATTAATGATTGACCCGCTCCCCTGGCGGTCGATCGAGGTTCATTTCTGACGGGTGTGACTTGGCTATGCGTCCCCTGGCTGTGCCGAATCGCACTGCTTGTCGATCGGTAAGGGTGAGTGTCTAGGGAGACAGCACAGGAGCGGATTTAGCAGGGCTCTGGTTTGGGGCTGTCCCAAAGAATGGGGACAAGGGGAGAATGTGGTGGACTGTGGGAATACTCCGGATACTCGCGAAGAATCCAGGAGTGGCTACTACTGCGGCTGATCGCGGAGGCTACAAGAGTGGCTCCTAATCCGGCTGGCCTCGGAGGCTGCAGGGGTTGCTACTTCTCCGGCTGGACGCAGAGGCTACAGAAGTGGCTACTACTCCGACTGGTCTACGCATGCAAGAGGGGCGAGGGGGGAGATGGGAAAGGCGCTTGCCCAGTCGGACTTTGTTTTATGCCCGTGAACGATTCTGCCAGAAATCTACGTCGAACGGGGATGGTTTTTCGTATGATCCCCAGTTCAGCAAAGCGGCAAGCGGGAGACTCTGGTACCTGAATCAAACGCTGCTTCGCTCATCATAAAATTCGGTGCTTTTCGTTATAATACCCTTGCAGTGAAGGAGACATTTCCGACCCTATAAAGTGTATATATTCTTGATCAGCATCAACAGCCGAGCCGATCTAGCCATGTCCGTCTGTCTGTCCGTCCGCCCGTTCGTTTTTACGCAAACTAGTCAATCAGTTTTGTAGCTATCTGAATGAAACTTTACAGATAGTCTTCTATATGCTCACACTACTATATATGTCGGAACGGCCGGATCGGACGACTAATCATATATGTAGCTCGAAACATTTTTTCAAAATATTTTCATATACATAATTTTGTATCATTTTGTATTATTCCACAATTTCGGTTTTAATTTGATCAAGATCGGACTACTAAATTATATATCTGCCATAGGAACAATCGGAAAATTTTCAAGGAAAAAATATAACTACCAATTTTCAACATATTTTCTTATAATTTGAGATATGGCCATTTTGCATTATTCTAGAATTTCCCGTTTAATTTGATCAAGATCGGACTACTATATCATAAAGCTGTCATAGCAATGGAATTGGATGGAATTACGAGTATAATCACCCAATTGTAGGCTGCAAGGGTATGCAAACTTCGGCGTGCCGAAGTTAGGTTCCTTTCTGGTTGCATTTCCTTTCAATAAAAAGAAGAATTTAGCAAATTCTTTGAAGTGTAAATAATATGGAAAATTGTTGTGTTTTTACTAAAAACAATATCAAAAGCTATAATAAAATTAAATTTGAATAAAATAGGAACACTTTGTTTTGCAACTTTTTCCCATATCTAAAACATTGATGTTTCTTTACCTTTAGTCGATTGCACTGTTCGCCAAGAAGCGTCTGGCCAGTGCCCATGAGCTGTGTGTCGTCTTATAAAAGTCACGATCAGCTGCTAGCTCCCTTTGCGATATCCCATAACTTATCGAAAATCTCAACTGATATGCTTTGAGTCTCCAGTCGTATATCAACGAACATCGACTGAACATCCAACACTCGCTTATAAAACACGGAAAAACTGTTCGGGGTTTTGCGTGACGTGCGTCGGGTTTATTGGTAGAAGATGATGTTATTAGAACGAGTTACAAGAGACTTAAAACTAGCTTGGGTGAGCGGGAGAGAGGGAGGGAAGAGGGAGTGTACGGCATCACACTGCCTCTAAATAATAAGCGCCCGTTTGGCATTAACAGGCATGATAATAAACTTATTGGTCTGTAAGATAACGAAATCGTGTGATCTCTTCCGGGCAACGGTATCATTATGGTAATAGATTTTTTTCCATTTACTTGGGTAGTAGCCTAGACTTATGATCCCATTAAAGAGTTTACAGGTGACCTCAATAGGAAAATTCGAAAGTTCTTTTACCATTTTAGAAACTATTAGGTCACCTTTTGATTTTAACTGCCTACTGACTTTTGTAATCTCGTTCAGCCGAAACTATTTTGTTTAAATTTTGGAAGGAAGAACATAAGCATTTGCAGTAGAGGTTGGAAAACATCGAACATTTCAAACATCGATGTTTTTTAACTTCTATGTTGATCAACATCGATGTCACCGATGTTTTAGTGCAAAAACATCGATACATCGAATTTTTCTTTCAGTTTCAAACGAAAACAACATTTTCTTATTCATTTTCTTGAGAGATCAACATTTTATTGACAAATAATAGTTTGTCGACTATCGCAGGCTGTAGTGCGCAGCGGTGGTCGGATATAATTTGCCCCGCTTTGCTGAACGTGCGTTCATCGTCGCAGGACGTGGCCTGTACACACATGTGTTTTTTACCAGAGTTTTCAAAACATTTTCGTCAGAATTCTGAAAATTAACAAATAATTTTTAAAATTACAGTTTATTTATTACAATATTAAAGTTGAAAATTACCTTCCAATAAAGTAAGGTTGCGATTTTGCTTTTTAAAAACTCGAAACGCGCTCGTTTTTGAACGTAGATTGTAGTACTTACCCTTTTTCTGCTGTTTCTGATTGTGAAAATTTGACATTAAGAAAAATTATATGATGTATCGATGTTGAAGAAAAAATATCGATGTTAACATCGATGCTGAAATTGATGTATCGATTTTGAGTTTTTTCGCAAAACATCGATACATCGATGTATTGTCGATTTATCGTCCAACCTCTAATTTGCAGCTCCTGCTTCGGCTGGAAGACTCTCCTGAGATGTAAGGCAAATGTTTCAGCTCTGCATGAAGAATTTCTTAGCCTTAGCGCTTTTAGATAGCGTGGATGTTTTTTTGATTTGCTGTCTTTCAGGGGTTACCGGGAGAAACATAGTCCAATAGTACAGTTGCCTTTCCTTGGGACTCACGAGGCGTGATCCCCAGTGCAAATGCTTGGCGTTGTAAACTTCTGGAGCTATGAAATGATATCCAAAAGAGTTGTAAAAATCAATGAATTGATCTTCAGAGATTGTAAAGCTAAGTGTGTAGTAGGCAGCGGCAATGCAAAGGTGGTGAAAATTGTGTTTGATGCGTTCTCTGATTAATATGCCAGCTCCGCCGTGGGTTTTACCATCTTGATCTGTGCGGTGGAAGGTATAGCCTCTCATATGGAAGTTGTATTTGCTTGTGAGGTGCGTTTCAACCAGCATGGTACCAGCATGGTGTCTATTTGATGATCATTCAGTAATTGTGTTATTTAAAATTTATACCGTGAGACACGGTTGGAATTCTGCGTGGATACGGCATTGATTATTTGGACTGCTATGCAGCAAGCAACTGAATCATCATATTCTGGTTCTGAATATTGGCATGTGTCGGTTTCATAAATTACATCAGTACAATAATACATGCCTGTTCGGCGTAGGAGATGGAGTGGTTTATAGTGGACCAAAAGATTTGACTGCCTTGGCGAGAAATACGTTTAGCGTAGTTTTTATACCCTTGCAGAATATTATAATTTTAGTCGAAAGTTTGCAAGGCAGTGACGGAGACATATCGAACCCTATAAAGTATATATATTCTTGATCAGCATCATCAGCCGAGTCTATCTAGCCATGTCCGTCTGTCCGTCCGTTTCTACGCAAACTAGTCCCTCAGTTTTGAAGCTATCTGAATGAAACTTTGCAGATAGTCTTCTATATGCTCTCACTACTATATATGTCGGAACGGGCCGGATCGGACAACTATATCATATAGCTGCCATAGGAAAAATCGGAAATTTTTGAGAAAAAAATTATAAATTTGCCAATTTTCAACATATTTTCATGAAATTTGAGATATGGCCATTTTGTATAATTTGGTTTTAATTTTATTCAAATCGGACCACTATATCATATAGCTGCCATAGGAATATATATATCAACTAGCGGGCCCTATGCGCTTCGCCGCATGCAGTCTTAAAATTCAATGAAAAATTCCTAGAATTTGTTATATAAAAGTCATTTACTTTATTTGAAAATGGTTATTTTCAATCCAAAACATTTGGATAAACTCCCAGTAGAACTGCGCACTAGTTCGTAGGTGGTGAAATAAGTACTTACAAACAGACTACCTCTACTTACTTTACTAACCCTAAGCAATGTGTTTTATCATTTCAACTTTTGTATGAAATGTCCGCATATAGGGTCAATCGCCACCACATCGATTACAATAAGGTTGGTGAAAAGGCTACCCATGATAGGGTTAGTAAAAAAAGTACCCATGTCTAGAGTACCTACATTGGTACCCATCTATGGGTTAGTGAAAAAAATACCCATGACTAGAGTACCTACATTGGTACCCATCTAAGGGTTAGTGAAAAAAGTACCCATGACTAGAATACCTACATTGGTACCCATCTAAGGGTTAGTGAAAAAAGTACCCATGACTAGAGTACCTACATTGGTACCCATCTAAGGGTTAGTAAAAAGAGTACACATGCTAGATTTAATATATTTATTTAATGTTATATTTTTCAACAAATTAAAAAAATCATTCCAATTTGGCCTCCTCCTTATGTTTGCTTATGCTGGTATTTTTAAAATGCCGCTTTTTTTGCAATTGCATGGCCTTGCGAAGTTCGAAGTTATTTTCTTCCGAAAATAATTTTCGAATTTGTTCAAGCACTATACTTAATGACAATCAAAACAAACGGTACTTGATTCACATATTTTGTTTAACTTTAGAATTTTTAAAAACTGCCTTAAATTTCCCCCTAAAGTTACAGGGGATGTCCGACAGATGGTGCTGGCTACTTCATTTAAAAATATTAAATATATAACGTATAAATATAGCGCCACCAAGGTTTAATGGGGAGAGGTTCCTGTATCTGGAATCTGGAATAAGTCAAAGCGGACGAGGTGGTTCGACGCTCGTTTACCTGTGGGTCAATCCGGTAGGTACCCATATGGTAACTAGGAATGAATTTAGTAAGGTGGTTCGACGCTCGTTTACCAAAGGGTTAATCTAGTAGGTACCCATATGGTAACTAGCAAAGAAATTAGTTTTGTGGTTCGACGCTCGTTTACCATAGGGCTACCTACCGAACCAGTCATGTATGGGCTAGTGGAGTAAGTAGTGCAACATGGTCTATTGCCACCAGCAGTACTACAGGGCTATATTTTTAGTCTGTCCATTTGGAGCGTATACAAATAAAGAGTTTGGAATGCCAACTCTTGAACAGGCCACGTATAGCTGCCCGTGAGAAAAACACGGCTCTTCCAAATTCAATCCGCATACTTGAAGCGTTTGTCCCTGTCCTTATTAATGGAGATGGCAAATGATAGACGCACTGGGAATTGCAATCGCTTAAATTCAAATGGCATGTCTGTTGGTATCAACGGAAAACGCGGTATGAGCATCATTTCTCCTTTCGCTTTTCCAGTCAATATTGTGGCTTCAATTAAGTTCGGAATCAACTTTCTTACAACCAATCTTGTGCCATTGCACAATTTTTGTGCATTTAAATTCCGTAGTAAAATTATTAATGAGCCGATTTTAAAATTCAAACAATGCGGTGGCATACCAGGCGGTTCTAGGGAATTTACAAATTCAACTGGATAATTCACTGCATCATCTTCATTCATTGCGCTATCAAAAGATTTATATGATGTCAGTGCGCCTGGGAATTTTTCTTGAATGTGAAAATTGATTTAATTGACATGTAAATTTTGTTGGGGACAATATTGCTCGTTCTGTCAACCAATCGTGATTTCTGTGAATTTATTTGGAAAATCGCTTTCAATTAATTCGCCTTTAGATTGTAGAATTGTACAAAAATTATTTGGCAAAGTGATCAAGCCATTTGTGTTTGGAACTTTGCCACTTCCGATTTCTAACAATTTCTTCGAAAACCGTTCTGCAGATTGATCATTGTGCAATTGAACACGCATGTTTATGTTCAATGTCAATTTATCGCCACAGGAAAGATGACTTCAAGCACGCATTGACCTGATCCGCTAACGTTGCACGTGGAATGACGTGCAATGTTTGGCGGAAATCTCCTGAGAGATGGGTCATTGTACATTCATCCAATAGAATAATTGCTACTTGCTGCAAAACTTTTGCCATTGCAATGAATACAAACAAACTTGCACATTTAACGGCAATTTTAATGCTGAGTGTGCTGTTCGTCCACCATCCAATAAAGTAGCAGCAATTCCTGACGAAGCAAGTGCCAAATGCAATTTTTTGTAAGTGTTCACGTTCTTCCTTTTTCTTCATCATATTTCTTCTTCCTCCTTCTTCTTCGTCTTCCTCCTCCTTCTTCTTCATCCTTTTCATGGTTTTAACCTCAAATGCACGATCCACATAATTAACACAGTTCAACTTACCACCTTAAAGCCAAATGCCTGCGGTTACAATTTATTTATGAACTCAACAAAGTTTGTCTCATGAATTAAATGAAATTAACTGAGCAGAGAAGAATGACATGCTATGTTTCAGAAATGGCGCTGCATGTGAAAAATGGGTTTCCCGCTTTTCTTTTGACTTTTTACAGAATTTTCTATACTAACATTATAACGAAGCCCGAGACCTTTCCAACGAATGCAAAACCGTTGAAATCGGCTCATGCGTTCTGGAGTTACAATCAGTTACGAAACTTGTTCTCAATTTTTATATATATATTTAGTTTGTTTGCAACATTTTTCACTCGCAACATTTTTTGCTCGCAACATTTTTTTCTCGCAACATTTACCTTATGTCAGTACCCCAGAAAGCGGAAAGTCCGAATATTTTTCTTCTTCTGCTTACTGCAAGGGTATTTAAACTTCGGCATGCCGAAGTTAGCTTCTATTCTTGTTGAGTTATCATACACATTTTGTGTATTTTGTTAAAGCGTCGCTGTCGCTCGTCGCATGCGACTCTTCAGCTCCTTGTAGACCGCACAGCCTCTGTAGTTTGCCGTATAGTTTCACCGACATTTTCCACTTTTTTTTCTTATAAAGGGTTTTCTTTGTTAGCAGGGCAGTGTACGGAATTGTAGAAGTCTCCGCAGACTACGCAGACTGACCAAAGTGTGCAGTATGTCTTGGTTTGTCCCATACTCCTGGCGTCATAGTAGCCTGGACAGTCCAAACACTCACCGGGAAATTTGGAAACTGTGGAAAGAAAGCATCTCAAAGTTCCACGACCTGCAGCTGCTGCACCTATGTATCGTAGTCTTCCTTTCAGGCAATTCGCCGAGTCGATTTGCAAACTTAACGCAACCGCTTTCTAACTTAATATATTAAGACACAAAAAACTGTCGAATTTAAAGTTTTACACTTGCAGGTTCCCCTCATGGGCCACCATGAACAGTTGTGTTCCCTTGTATGTACATATATCGCTAACAAAAGGTCATTGTAAGAGGGGTTCCCAGACAAGAGTAAACACAGGGCGAATGTAGTTAGACGTTATAATTCACCGCTTTTAATTTAAATATGGCTATCTGTACATAGCGTGTGTATATGTATGTGGCGACTTACGTTCAACGGCGGTCGCAAATTCAGACTGATTTTTGTCCTCTCCTCCTAGTACGCACGAGCGAGCGATTAGCTGATTGCCCTCCCGCACAATGAGACAAGCAGCAAACTGAACAAATATAATTTCAAAGTTTTTGCAGAGCTCAACTATAACATTTTCATTGTTTTCGGTTAATAAAATATATAATTCATTTCGGGCCAATTATTAAAAATAGATTTACACATTGTGCACTTCGAGTTTCACCGCAAGGATATACAGGAACTTCCACCTTCCTCCAATAACATCTAGAACCTTTATCCCCTTAGCAATAAATCACTGTAGGAAGGAGTTTGAGGTACACAAACTATTTAGGGTCTTATGGGCCGATTACATCCGCCTCTTTAACTGTATTGGCATTAAGAGCCTCCCTCAACCTAAAACTATTTTGCTAGTAGAATTAGATCGCATTTTGCAAAGCAGTGCAAATCGTATCGTAACTCGTCTCAAGGCAGACGTGGTCGACAAATGAATGTTCATAAATTAAAATTATTTAATTAAAAAAAATAGTATTTAAGATCGCTAATATTTAAGTTTGATCTTAAGAATTTATGTTTTATTTTGAGTTATGTTAAATCCTGAATATATTTTTCGATTTTTTATTTTTAATACAAAATGTATTGTAATTTATATTTCAAAATGAGTAAGTTTAATAGAAACATCGTCGATGTATCGACGATACATCGAAAAAACATGTATCCATAGATTAAAAACATCGAAAACTTCGATGTATGGACACATAGTCAGAGCAGTCATCATTTTATGAAAATGTTTTTATATTTCGTTTTTCTTGACTATAATGTCGTGTAAGTATATAATTTTTTGGTACATATATATTATATTTTTATCCAATTATTTGATTTTGATTTTTGTTATTACTATTTTCCTAGGCCTTGTAGACATCGAAAATTTGAAAAAAGCACTAAAATTCTTAGGTCGAAAAATCAAAAGCAAACATAGTTATAATGTAAGGAAACTTTTTAAGTGCATACTTATATGTCTTTAATACGTTTTCTAATACTCGGTTTTATATATTTTCCAGGGAACCGACAACCATTTTGACAATCCGTTGCCAGGAACAATTGTTGATACTCATATAACCAGAGCTAAAATGTATGATTTCTTTTTGGTTTCGCAATTGGTTCGACAGGGTACTGTCACCCCCACTCATTATGTTGTTTTACGAGATGGCGCAAATTATGGACCAGATATCATACAAAAATTAAGCTATAAACTATGTTTTTTATATTACAATTGGCCAGGAACTGTACGAATTCCGGCTTGTTGTATGGTAAGTAATTTATTTATCATATTAACAAAAAATAAGATTAGGTTAAGTAAAAAGTTCGTTCGGTTTTTATCTAATAGATGGCGTTATTGTCCATAGTTCTATGGCAATGTGAGTTTCGCCATTTACTTCGTTTGCGTATATATTTGATTACAATGCTTTATTATAATCACACACAATGCGCCCGTAACAAGTCGTATCTAGAGAATGACGCTTAATTATATGGAGTTACCGTATCGCTTAAATCTAGTATTACTGTAGGTGACGCTACCACTATATCAGTGTCGCCACAGTTCCCCCCTTCCAGTGAATCCGTCACGATCCTTGGCTCGCGAATGTTACCTTACGCCGTTTTTCGTAAGTCCTTTGAGGAGTGGGGTTGGATTCCTCCGAGTCGAACAACTTGTCGTTCTGTGCAATCGGATAGCGATCTCGTATCGTAATCGAGTTGAGCTTACGATAATCGCTGCATGCCCTCCAGCCACCGTCTTTTTTGGTGACCATGTGAAGTGGGCTGGACCAAGGACTGTTGGAGGGACGACATATGCCTTGCTCGATCAGAAAGTTGATTTCCTTTTTCGCAGTTGCAAGTTTAGCTCCAGATAAGCGTCGTGGTCGGTCAGAAACGGGGTCCCATATGTTTCGATGTGGTGTTGTATATCACTTTGCTTTGTATGCTTCGATGGCGGCTTGGTGACCTCCACAAACTCTTGCATAAGCTCTCGAAATTTAGAAACGGATGTTTGATACGCCTGTGCTAGGCACGCAGTTGTTGACAGTCCTGTGACCGATTCAATAAAGCATCTGTTTTTGAGATCAATAAGAAGCTGGAAAAAGCTAAAGTCTGCTCCAATTATAGGTGTGTGTACGTCCGCAATGATGAATGGCCAGGTGAAATTGCGTCTGAGATCCAAGTCCAGATTAGTTATATATCTACCATAGGTGTGAATGATGGTCTGGTTTGCTGCGTTTAGCGTCAGATCGGCTTGGGTGGTTTTATGTTTAACCAGCGTGCGAGGTACAACTGAAACCACAGATCCAGAATCGATGAGGTATCTGATGTTGGAGGTACTATCGGTGACGTGCAAACGCTGCTCCCGTGGAACAACTGACTGAACTGATGGATCGCTGCTGCTGTCCTGGCTGCCGCTGACCAGCGACGTAGAGCGTGCGCAGGGTGGTCGGCATTTATTTGCGTTGTCACCAAAGCGCTTAACTGAACTGCGTGATCGGTTGCGTGATTCGATGCGCTTTTTCAATGCCGAGACATCTTGTATGAGCGAACGTAAATTGTCGGAAAGTTATTTCAAAGGATCCGCAGGGGCAACTGCGCAGATAGCCGGATTTGCAGGAGGAACAGCAGTTGGGGATGTGCCGATGGCAAACGAGGCGTTCGTGCTAACGGCTTCTAGCATTTTGTCTGCGGTCTTCGCAAGCTTGTCCAAGTCCGTCTCATCCCATACGGTGAGCAGCGGACGAATGGAGGCTGGCATCTCAGCGAGGAATAGGGTGTGAATGATGCTTTCGCTGCCAGGATCCGGGGCCAAGCGTCGCATATTTGCCAAGATTTCCGAACGCTTTAATACGGTGGCACCTCCTCCTTGAAATAGTCGTCGCAGTTTTGATTCGGGCGATTCAGCGAACTTCTGCAGCAAGCTAATTTTGATTGCTGCGTACTTGTTATCTGCCGGTGGACGAGTGACCAAATCCTCCACAGCCAAAACCACATCTTCTTCCAAATGCAGTGTCACCAAGCCGAACTTGTCAGTGTCGTCGACTATGTGGTGCATACGGAATGATCGTTCCACTTGAGCAAACCACAGGTGCGGGTTGCTGTGTGTGTGAATTTTGGCAAATGCACGTTAACACGTGTGTGCGTTCGCGGCGATTCATCTCTGTTCGCAGGAACGTTGGTGGGCAGATTCTCTTGATCGCTTTCGTCGTCGAAATTTAGGGGTCTTGGTTGTAAATTTCGCAAATTGTAACGGTTGTTGCGTATTGACTTGAGTTCAACGTATGTGTGTGAGTGTGCGTGCACTTGAATTTCACAATAGCACGAAAAATTGTTTTCAGATTTTTGCACAATTTGCGCTAGTCGGGGTCACCACTATGGCGATGTGAGTTTCTCCAATTATTTAGTTTGCTTATATATTTGATTACAGTGCTTTATTATAATAAGGCACACTCAATGCGCGCGTATCAAGTCGTATCTAGAGAATGACGCTTAATTATATGGAGTTACCGTATCGCTTTAATCTAGTATTATTGTAGGTGACGCTACCACTATATCAGTGTCGCCACAGTTCTAGTGTTACGTATCGCATCATGTCATACTTACAGCTGAAAAAGTGTTTTCCGCGACAAAAATTTGTTGTTTGTTTGGTGGGATTGGTGGCCAAACGCTTCATTCTGCTCAATTGGACCGCTTGAAGGCAGCACTGATCCAGAAGAAGCAATCTTTGATCAACAGAGGCCAAGTTGTGACGCGCCAGAAGCTTCGGGAGGTCGGATGGGAGATTCTAATGCACCCACCTTATAATTCGGACCTAGCACCAAGTGATTACCACCTTTTCCTGTCTATGGCGACCGGGCTTGGTGGTGAGAAGTTGGTCTCAAGAGAGGCCTGTGAAAAGGAGGCTTCACTCTTGCCACGATTCCAAGCTTTCTATTTGATATGAAAAAAAATAAAGAAGATTACACAGGCCGACAAAATTTTGACCCAGAAACCAGTATATACTTTTCCGAAGGTTTTCGGTGCGCTGATTCCGAATCCGAGGTCGAAATTTCGAATTGGCTCTGGTTTCCGAGATATCCTAACCTAAAAGTGCAAAAACAGCGTTTTTGCCTATATTTGAGGTTATGTGGCATCGAATTTGTTCTTTTACTGAAAATACTAAAAAAGCCATCTTAAAGTATATCCCTTGCCCTTTCAAATGCTGTTGAGTTTAATTAAATATCTATTTTTTTTGCTGAGATATCGTACTTTGAAATTTTCATGTTAATGAATTTACCTCAAAAAACATTATGGATAGGCCCTATGAAGCAAACATTTTCTTTGCACATAAAACAGCTTAAATCTGTTACTCGGGGGTTTTTGGGGTCGATGATCCCGAATCCGGACTCAAATTTTCAAAATTCAAGATGGCGGATCCAATATGGCGGACCAAATTCGTAAAAACTTACTGGATCAAGCTGAAACTGGGCATATGGGGGTCTTCGGGGTCGCTGTTTACCAAACTGAGATAAAATTCTGAAATTTGATGATGAAATTTGATGTTAGATGTTTGATGTAAGTAAAAAATTCAATATGGCGACCATAAAACGACCATAAACGAAATCGCGGGGAATGTCAGACAGCTCACTCGACAAAGAATACTCTATATCAATTTCAAAGTACGATATCTCAGCGAAAAAAATAGATGTTTACTCAAACTCAACAGCATTTGAAAGGGCAAGGGATATACTTTAAGGTGGCTTTTTAGTATTTTCAGTAAAAGAACAAATTCGATGCTACATAACCTCAAATATAGGCAAAAAACGCTGTTTTTGCACTTTTAGGTTAGGATATCTCGGAAACCAGAGCCAATTCGGAAATTTCGACCTCGGATTCGGATTCAGCGCACCGAAAACCTTCGGAAAAGTATATACTGGTTTCTGGGTCAGAGGGTGGAGCTGATTTTGTCGGCCTGTGTTATTAATGTTAATAAGTGCAGGCTTCGTACAAACTACTAACTTCGTACTAACATTTCTATATTATTATTTTTTACTTTTTAAATTTGTTTAAAATAGTAAAAATGTAAATTTTTATTTAAAAATTTGACCTATGGCACACCAAAATTATTAAGATTTCTCCGTTACTTTTTTTTCAATAATAAACACGTGGAAAGTCGAATAATTTTCTTTTTTTCGAGGCAAAAAATTAATTTTTTGTTTGGAAATCAAACATTCTTTTTGGTTCAGTACATAGTTTAATGTGTTAGGAATCAAATAGCGTTTGTGTTTTTATTTTTTTTAAATTGGAACAACTAGAATCGTAGCAAAAGTTAAGCCACTTTTTTTAGGTCTTCCTGTTGAGCGGTATCTTATCGATAGATTGGCTTCAAAACTTTATAAAATATACTCGAAATGTACTCAAATAAAAAACTAAAAACCAAAGTAATTTTACCGTTTTTAAAATAATGATTTTTAAAAACAGCATAACAATACGACCTTCGCAGCAAGTCTCTTGTAAGCAGTACTTATTTACCAATGACTCAATAAAGAATTCCAACGTACGTCGCGTAATACCCCGAAAAGTTTCTTCATGTTTTTACTTAAAGTCCCGCCCTCCAAACAACAGAAGCAACTCGACAAGGATTGCGAAAGATAAGTGTTATAAGGACAATGGTACAAATAAAATAATAGATTCATGTAAGTTGTTAAAAGTATTTACACACGTTTTATTCGCGTCAGAAATATTAACACATAATCAAATCCAACAACTCCCGCATAGAGCGGACGTGGTTTCACGTGAGCTCCGCTAAAGGAAAAAGTTGATGAAATAGAGAAAACTTAAAAGGAATATTATACTGCAGTAATCCAAACAATGCGAAAAGACGCTAACCAATCAAAAACAAAGAAAAATATATTCATAACTAGTGTTATGATTAAGACAAGTGCTTATTTAATTTAAATTAATAAGTGCCACGCATAATAAGCTCGCAAAATGAGCAGCAATCCAACGAATGAGCGTAGAAGCTTCGTAATTCCAAGAAACGCCTGTTACTCTTCTCAACACGCAATATCGATGAAAACAAGAAGTCGACAAAGAGCAACTCGGCTCTACTGACCGTCGACAGCAAGAGAGCCAGCTCTTGCTCATCCTCTCTGCTCGCCCCAACTCCTGCATCATGGAGCTCCCAATGTCAAACCCCATCACCGCTGGCTTCGATAAAAGAAGCTCCAACAACTAGCAGTGCTACAATTTCTGCAGTCGCAGCAAAAGCACCATCAATTAAATCAACTACTAATATTGTGAATTCGGTGCCAACGGCTGCAGAGAAAAATACAATAGCAACAAAAACCGTAAGCTTCGATAAGCAACAAGCGGTCCCGGCTATACAGATCGGTATAGACCGCTACATCCAGATTAAGCGTAAGCTTAGTCCACTCAACACGATCAAACGTACCAACGATAGCAACGAACAAATTAGGAGTTGCAACGAAAACCGATTCTCCATTTTAGCGGAGGCGGAGAATAACCAGGCTGAGCAGGGGCAGTAGACCCAAAGGAAACCAAAGCCCCCACCTATCTATATAAGGGAAAAAAGCTCCTGGTCAACAAAATTGTTGCGGTGGTCGGGATGGAAAATTTCCATGTTGTTCCGCTTATTAAAGGGAACTTCCACGAAACCAAAGTTCAAACGAAGTCTGAAGACCACTTCCGAGCTGTGCCTAATTACCTGGAGGAAGCATAAAAGAACTTCTACACCTACCAACTAAAAAGCAACAAGGGACTGCAAGTAGTACTAAAAGGAATCGAACCTGACGTTGCCCCCTTTTGAGATTCAAGAAGCCCATAAAGCCAAGGGCTTTTGTGCCAAAAATCTCAGCAACATAATTAACAGAAACAAAAAGCTGCAACTACTCTTCAAGGTCGAGCTTGAACCAGATAGCAAAGCCCTAAAGAAACACGAAGTACACCCAATCTACAAGCTGCAGCTCTTACTGCTTCGAAAGATCACCGTAGAAGAACCACACAAACTCAACGGCCCTGTTCAATGCACAAACTGCCAAGAGTATGGACACACCAAGACATACTGCACACTTCGGACGGTCTGCGTAGTCTGCGGAGACTTCCATAACTCCGTAAACTGCCCCGCAAACAAAGAAGACCCCCAAATGAAAAAATGTGGCAACTGTGGAGGAAACCATACGGCAAACTACAGAGGCTGTGCGGTCTACAAGAAGCTGAAGAGTCGCATGCGACGAGCGACAGCTACGCACCAACAACATACGCAAAATGTGTATTACAACTCAAAAAGTACGCCAGACGTATTTTTCGCCAAGGCAGCCAGATCATCATTTGGGCAGCTAAATACAACCAAGGGAAGGGCGTAGGAACGCCGAAGCACTAAGAACAGGCATGGAAAATCCACCCCAGCCTCACTCAGAAAATGCTCAGCAGGTTCCAGGGCAGCCGCAAAGCAAATTGGAATCTATGATGTTCACCATGCAACAAAGTATGATGGAACTTATGTCATTCATGAAAACAACCATGCAAATCCTTGTTCAGAACCAGAACATGGTAATTCAGTTGCTTGTAGCACAACAGTCAAAATAATAAATGCCTAACCTACGTATATCCATGAGGAATGTCAACGGCATTTCACGGCATAAACTATTTAATATTTGCAAATTTCACAAAATGGAAGCGATTTGAAAATGACTGTAAAAAATTGAAAACAAAATTTTTGGGAAAAAGCTTGTGTCTAGACCTAGCGAGATGTTTTGTGAATAAGTAACGCTTTACAGATCTTGGATATCTTCTATGGTTTCGTCAAAATCGTGCCAAAACTTTTGAAAAACACAACTTTCGGGAAAACGCGTTTAAAGATAGGAAAAATGGTCGAAACGTATGGAGGTGGCAATCTTTCGGTCTTCGTTTACCCATGAAGGAATGCGAATTTTACAAAACCCTTTATATGGCGTATTCCTCAGACCCTCTAGTATTTAAAAAAAATTAAAAAAAAAAATCGGAAATAAAAAAAATCGAAGGTAGAAGACCCCCTTAATCAGAGAACACATGAATCACCACTATCACCAAAGGTTTGCAACAAATTTCTTGCAAGCCACGTCCATAAAACTGCACTCAGGAAACGGCAGCCTTGCATTACCTCTGTCTACTGCCCACCTCGCTTTACTATCTCTGAAGGTCAGTTCATGGACTTCTACAACACTCTGGGGGATCGCTTCATAGCTGCAAGAGACTATAACGCCAAACCCTTGCACTGGGGATCACGCCTCGGGACTCCCAAGGGAAGGCAACTGGTAGCCCCACATATTAGCCTGCAGACCCAAAAAAGATCCCAGATCTAATTGATTTCGCGGTGACAAAAAACATCCCACGCAATCTAATAAGTGCCATAGCTCTACCGGATCTCTCTTCTGACCACTCGCCTTTTATTGATAAGCCTTCTTCAAAGCCCAGAAATTACGGACCACCCCTACAGGCTGACGTCGCACAACACTAACTGGATGAAATACAGAAAGTATGTAAGTTCCCACATTCGGCTAACTCCTCAACTAAATATCGGAGCGGATATCGACTGCTCTACTGTCGCTCTGGAAGAGGTACTCGTCACAGCATCTCAACACCTAAACGGAAGGATGTAAAAATAAAGAAGTTCAAAACCACCCCGCAAATTGAACAGCTGGTTCTGGAAAAGAGGCGTCTACGACGAGCGTGGCAAACCAGCAGATCACCATGCTCAAAGCAACCAATCAGCCTCTTCGACGAAGACGGAAAGGTGCTCGTGCACTTAACCCTCTCAGCCCACATTTAAAATTAGCCAAGATAAACATTTTTTTTAACAGATATGTATTTGGCTTTACTCAAATATGAACAGGATGTTGCCACAAAATGTTCACAAAATTCTTGTAGACAAACTATGAACTTTTTTTAAATTTTTTTATTTTTAAATAATTTATCTACCCCTATATATGTATAACTCCCACCTAGTTTTCCATTACAACAAATATTTATTGAATAAAATAAAAAAAATGAATTTTTATTTTACCAACACTTTTCCCGTCAACCATTTTTTTTCATACAACTGCACTTAAAACGTCTGCTAAATACACACGTTTGCAGCTTACAAGTAACTTATTAGTTATTTTGGTTGCAGAAAACATTAAGGAAGATGTTGAAAAAAAGCGCGAAGCAAAAAAATGTATATTCCAGGTAACTGAGGCGTATTTCTACAATGTTGCCTATAGGCAACAAATGGGCTGAGAGGGTTAATAGGAACGCGCCTAGAGGAGGCGATCCGAGCAGCTGGCGACCTCTCGCGTGCGCAGTTTGGCTTCCGAAAGGCGAAATCCACTGTCGATGCCATCTCCAAGGTGGTAGACATCGCCAGATCAGCAATAGCCGGAAAGAAAGGTAAGGCGGCACGAAAGAGTACTGCCTTGTGGTAACGCTGGATGTACGCAATGCCTTCAACACGACGAGATGGAGCTGCATCATGGAGGCACTATCCAGCTTCGGAGTCCCCCCGTACCTCTTGAAGACGATGAGCAGCTAGTTCGACGAACGAACGTTGGAGTTTTCCACCTCCGACGGCGCGGAGTCGGTCGAGCCCTCCTGTGGTATATCTCAAGGTTCCGTACTAGCACCGCTACTATGGAATGCGATGTACGACGGAGTACTGCGCCTCTCACTGCCCGGTCGGTCTGAGCTCGTGGGCTTCGCCGACGACATTGCGGTGGTCGTCGTGGATAAGGTGCAATCTCGTGCCGAAGAGACCTGCAACTCGTGCATCGTGGCCATCAGCTCATGGCTGTCGAGCGTAGGCCTGCAGCTAGCGCCACATAAGACGGAAGCCGTACTGGTAAGCAGCAGAAAAAAGGTCGAAACTGCAACCATCGAGGTGGGCGGCGCATCGATCAGATCGCCCAGAGAGATTAAATACCTTGGAGTCATGCTGGATACAAGGCTCTCGTTCCGTGAGCACCTCGCTTATGCCAGCACTAAGGCGGCTACATCCTTCCGGGCGCTGTCTCGGATCATGCTGAACCGCAGAGGCCCTAAACAAGGAAGTAGACTACTCCTAACGAGCGTGACGAGAGCAACCCTGCTGTACGCTGCCCCGGTCTGGGCGTATGCCATGGCGACGCCCTCGTACAGCCGCGGAATGAATGCGACGCACCGGCTCGCCGCTTTGCGTATATGCAGCGCATTCAAAACAGTGTCTGACCAGGCGGCACTGGTCCAAGCCGGGAAGATGCGTTTTGATCGCGTCATCTGGGGGACGAGAAATTGTTTGGCTTGTCTCAGCCGTGCACTGTCGGTCCAGGCACGATTTATCTCCGCTTCCTCCCATTTCCTAAGCAGTTCTCTTTTGTGTCCTTTCGATAGTCCACAGAACGGCTCAAGTCGGGACGAGATTGTGAAGGAACTCAGCGCTATGAGCGCTGACTGTCCGAGAAGATGTAAATCCGTGCGCCTTGCATTGTCCTGCGAAGGCATTCACGAGCACAGATTTCTATGGCGTGTATCTCTGCTTGGAAAATGGTTGGCGACTTTCCCATGGCTATGGATTTGTTGAACCTAGGTCCGAAAATACCAGCCCCGGTGTCACCTTTTTCCAGTTTTGACCCATCAGTAAACCATGTTTGTGATCCACTGGGTAGAGATATTGATTTTGTTTTCCATTCATTCCTAGTGTACAGGACTACAGAGAAGTTTCTGTGGAGAACAAGTTTTGGTTTCTGCTCGTCAGTTACGCGTAGAATGGGATCATTTATTAGGGGTTCAAGGATCCTAAGATGCCCGGTAAGATCACTACTTTTGATATTGGTGATGTTTTAAAGCGAAGTGCCCCCAGGCAGGCCTTCTTTTTCAAAGTAATTGGTAAAGGGGGTATGCCAGTTATGACTCCCAGTGCTGCAGTGGGACATGTCCGGATGGCTCCAGTAATGCCTATGCAGACCAGTCGTTGTAATTTGTTAAGTGCAGCCGCAGCCGTCCTCTGGGTAGATTTCGTCCACCAAGCAAGAGATGCATAGGTTAAGATCGGTTTTACCACAGTGTTAAAAGACCAGTAGATAATTTTGGGACTTAGGCCCCATGCTCTACCGTAGAGCCTGTTGCAAGCAAAGTGTGCTCGAGTGGCTTTGTTTATGATCTTTTCCAGGTGTACATGTTAGCCTCAACTGAAAAGTCAATGATGGACCCATTTCGGGATGGTCTTTTTAAGGAGAGAGACCTTTTCCTGGTAAATGGGACTAAAACTGTTTTTGATGGGTTTATGGACAGTCCTTTGTCCTGGCACCATATGTTGGCTATATCAAGGGCTTGCTGCATGCGGTCCGAGATGGTTTGCTCATGCCAGCCCACTATATAGATGACTAGATCATCGGCGTAGCCTTGAGTGGGGAACCCTAAGTTGTTAAGCTCATAAAGTAGCTCGTCGATGACCAGAGGTCACAAGAGAGGATAGATTACTCCCTCTTGAGGACACCCCCTTGTGGCTGTAATTGAGGTCATGGTTCCTCAAAGGTCTACAGTTATGATTCTAGAATTAAGCATTTCCAGAATCCACCTAATAATAGGTGCGGAGACATTCTTGCGTACGAGAGAGGCACGTATAGCCTCATATGACGTGTTGTCAAAAGCTCCTGAGATGTCTAAGAAGGCACCTAGTGCTATCCGTTGAGCGCCTTTTCAATGGTTGTTGTAAGGCAATGTATGGCTGTCTCAGTTGATTTACCAGCTTGTTACGCATATTGGTATCTGTTTAGGGGAAGATCCCTGAGATTCACCTCCCTGATGTGCTGGTGGATTATCTTCTACATAGTTTTAAGGAAGAAGAGCTAAGGAGCTAAGACTTATCGGTCTATATGACTTAGGCAATTGGGATTCTTTCTTCCTTGCCTTAGGGATAAACACAACTTTCACTTTATCCCATTTGCTTGCTATGTGTCCAAACAAGAGACTAGCTCTGAATAGACGGACCAGGGGGAGTCCGAGTTGGTGCAGTCCGCGCTGCAACAAGCATGGATAAATTCTATCTGGTCCAGGTGATTTGTATGGGCTGAAACTCCGTAGAGCCCATTGTACGCTATTTTGAAGAAACAGTCTATAGGGCATGTTTCCATTATGGTCTGAGCTATAAGGGGGTTTGGGCACTCTCCAGTCCCAGAGAGGTAGGTTGGTGCCTCTCTCTCCGAGATTGGTTGCTCAGCAGCCACGCACCCAGGAAAGTTAGTAGCAAGGAGTAGGCTGCTCGTTGTGACGCCACGTAGCCCGTTTTGACCTTCTCAGCTCTGTATTGTAGACCGTTAAAGCCGATTTGTAGGAGTCCCATGTGGCCCTCCCACTCTTCCCTTTATTGAAGTGCCTTTGCGCAGTCTTTTTTAGATCGTTAAGGCTTTTATTCCACCAGGGAACAGCTCTTCTGCTCATTCAATATTGGTATGAAGCAGAGTACCTTCACGCTCTAACTCGTCTATGGATATTATCGGACGGGTGGAGCAGTCTCTGGATTGCTCAAGTCCAAAGCAGAAAAGATCCCAGTTGGTGTTTTCGGGATTTCTAGTAAATAGGCTACATTGCAAGGCGCATCCTACATCAAATCTAATGTGCTGGTGATCTGACATAGTGATCTCACTTGCAACGTGCCAGTTTGAGACAACGGACAACATGTTCATACTACAGAGAGTTGGGTCAAGGACTTCCTCTATAATCGCATTGATAAATGTAGGCTCGCTTCCCTGATTTAGTAATCCTATATTGTTATTAATAATGTACTCAAGGAGGCACTCACCTCTCTTGTTCATGTCACTGCTCCCCCAGACCGTGTGATGCGCATTGGCATCGCAGGCGATTATCCATCTGAGCCGGTTCCTATGGCATTGCTCTATCAGGGCACAGGTAGCCGCAGTAGGCACATCTTCCGAGTCTCCGGGGTGGTAGGCGGCGGACAGCACTGCCTCCTGCTCGCTATGGGCGGTGGGTATTTTAACCCAAACTGCCACCAGGTCTTCAGTGAGAAACTGTGTAAGGGGAACGAATGTTACATTTTTGTTAATTAACAACGTCGCTCTAGGGCGAGGTTGGTCGTTTGCATAGAGAGGCTTACCAGATGGGGTGCTTAGCCCCAGGACTCGTCCGCCATTTATCCAAGGTTCCTGGATAAATTCTATATCCATTGTAGCGAACCTCTCACAAAGAACGTCGGAAGACCTTCGAGGCCCCCTAGCGAGGATACGCTGTATGAATGTTAGGAGGCCTTTGCTCGTGGACATGGAGAAGTGTGTGGTGATCCTGGCCACACGACTGGCATCGGTCGTCACTGCGGCAAGATCCCGTAGAATGATGATGGGCCAGGCAACTGACGCAGTACTTCATTTCGATGACTGCCTGGAAACGAAGCCGAAGGAAACGAAGAGGATGGTTCCCTTGGCAGACTCAGCATGGGTAGGATAAAATACCTCGGGAACGTCTGCATTTCATCTCGTCGTATGGAACCCAGTAATTGGAGAAATCGGCGGGAGCAGGTGTCACTCGTGTGGATCGGATCGGATTCAGTATCAGGAGGAATAGGTACACTGGAGGAGCAGTTGCTTGGATGCAACAAAGAGTTATGCCGACCGTGACACGTGAAACATTTTTGGACGCTTGTGCAATTGCGGAGTTGATGGCCGCTTGCAAAGCAATTCAAGCACAACTGCTTTTTCTGGATATAAGATGTTCGATCCTCTGTCGTCATCTGCAGGAAGCGTGCACATATACGCACTGGATGGTTCTTTTTATACCCTTGCAGGGTATTCTAATTTTAGTCAGAAGTTTGCAACGCAGTGAAGGAAACATTTCCGACCCTATAAAGTATATATATTCTGGATCAGCATCAACAGCCGAGTCGATCTAGCCATATCCGTCTGTCCGTCCGTTTCTACGCAAACTAGTCCCTCAGTTTTGAAGCTATCTGAATGAAACTTTGCACATATGCTTCTATATGCTCTCACTACTATATATTTTGGAACGGGCCGGATCGGACGATTGTCATATAGCTGCCATAGGAACGATCGGAAAATGTTTGAGGAAAAAAATTATAACTTAGGCAATTTTTACCATATTTTCATGAAATTTCAGATATGGCCATTTTGTAATATTTTAGAATTTCGGTTTTAATTTGATCAATTTGATCGGACCACTATATCATATAGCTGCCATTGGAATATATATATAAATTCATTTTTTCGCTCAACAACATTTAACATTTATGTTAAAAAAGTCTTACTTACTTACTGCAAGGGCGTTTAAACTTCGGCATGCCGAAGTTAGCTTTCTTTCTTGTTGGAACATAAATCGCATCTGTTGGGTATCGGAACGATCCTTGTACTGAAGGATTTCAGAAGTCGTGGCGGCACGTCGGAGGGTGTCGGTTCGGACGGATGGAGGCGGGATGTGGGATGTGAGGCAGTTTTTGATCATATTTTAAGATAAACTGGATTGTTTGTTTATGGATGTATTTTTAAATTTGGCCGAAATAAGAGCAAACTTTGAGAATTTTTTTTGGGAAAATGAAAAGACCTACATACAAGGTCGTGCTTTGGAACATAAATGTATTGTTTATTAATGAATATAGAATGAATTGGTGGCTAAAATGGCGGATCTCGCGAACCTCTGCGGGCGAAACAACGTCTCCTTTTGTCAAGGCCTAGGGCTTATCGTGGTTAACTGAAGTGAAAAATGGTTTTAAATTTTTAAAGTATAGAAATTTTCGTATGACTTATACCTAATTTAAATGAAATTTAATGAGAAAAATACACAATTTCATGGAAATAGAAAAAAAGTCACATTTTTTCCCTGATCTTCATTAAAAATTATAAATAAAAAATGTTGTATGCCTAAAAATGGTATAAGTCATAGATAAAAGTATACCCTTCAAAACATTTTTTGAATTGGGCGAATCGCATAATTAGAACTAGAGCTACGATTAACAAGAGTTTTCAAAACATGGTTTCGGGAAAAATATGCAATTTTGAATATTGAACAAAAAAATTCATTTGATATTCATTAATAAACAATACATTTATGTTCCAAACTTTCCAAAGCACGACTTCATAGGTCTTTTCATTTTCACAACGGCTCCAACGAGTAAAATGCGTGGTCTGACATTCTGGTACATCCGCAACGACTGAAGCCGCTCGAGTAATGAAGTCAGTGAATAGAAATATTACAATATCAATGCAGCGGGCTTAAAAAAGGAGATTAAAAGCAAATATGCAAAAGCAACTGTAACTTCAATTATTTTCTTGCATATTGTCATTCTTCTGTGTGGCCTTGGTCGATTTTCGGCATGTGTGCTCTGCTACGCGGTGTGCGAATTACAGAACCGAAAAGAATGTACAAAAATTCCGCGCGTGAAAGAGACAGAGTACATTTTTGATTGTGTCTTTTTCAACCGCATATTTTGGTGTATTGTTTGTGTCCTACTCACAGACACAGCGGTGGTAAAACACCGCAACCGGATATTATGCGGTGCTGGTAACACCGAAACCGCATACTATGCGCATATTACGCGGTGTTAATAACACCGGTACCGCATATTATGCGGTGTGAGTAACCTTTTGTGAAGAAATAAAACGGCGCACATAAAAATTGGTATCGTTTATATTTAGAGGCAAGTTTGAAGAAAAGAAAACATGTTTCATATTGTGAAAAAAAAAATTTAATGAGCTGTTGTGGAGTTTTTTCAAAACCATGTTTTTCAACTTGCCGTACATGATTACAAAAAAAGTTGTTGACCGATTTGCTTCATCCTTGTAGTGGTCAAATGAGGCACCGGTGCCGATCTGTGGTGCCTAGAAGGGCCTCCTCTTCCGGTGTGCGCCTCGCACTCTTGGCTACGCTTCCGGTGCCTCTAGTGGTGCGCCCATAGAGTGGAGGCCGCAGGATCTTCCGCGGTGCTGCGGGCTCCTGGGCCACTGCGGTGCCCTGTGGTGTTAAGGCAGCCATTACAGGAGCACTGGCCTTGGAGCAGGTGGCCTCCACGCGAAGTTCAGCTGGTGGCCCAGCGACTTCAGCCTGTTGGCCGAGACCGGGTCCAGTGCAACTGTCAGAACGGCTGTGTTCTGCCTCATTTCGCGGTGGAAGACACGCCAGTCTCCCACACGCAGGCCGCTGTTCTGCCCTTCAATGAGGTTAAGAACCTCTGCCGTCTTAATTTCCCCACTAGGGAGCGGAAAGTAGCCGATGAAGACAGCGGCACGTGGAACCTCTGCTTCAGGGACAACTTTTATGTGGGCGTCCTTCCACAGCCGGAGCTTGGGCACTTGTGTGCTTAGCCACTCGGCTGTCTCCGAGTTCCCGCACGTCACAACCATCCTGCCTGGTCGGAAGGTGCAGCCGGAGTACAATGGCTTCACGGAGACGTGTCTCAGGGCCATCACCCTCGACAGGATAACAGACTGGACGATGCTTAGCTGCTCCGTCGTCAGCAGACGGTTTGGATAATCGGCAGGGAGTATTGGCATCTTCGCCGAGCTGGCAACGTCCCTGTAAGAGGCCATGACACCGACTTGGGGTGGCTGCTCCTGTGTTGCGTGCTCAAGGGTATGCCTCCTCCAAGGGTATGCCGTTCGCAAGGTGTCTGCGCAACCTCTTCCTTGCGGCGCCCGATAGAGCGATCCGCTTAGGTTTGTCACCCTTGGGAGAGGCGAGAAGGTCTTCTTCCTCTTCCTTGGAGATGGTGTCGGTGCAAGAGCCTTGTGATCAGTTGTCCATGGCTTCTTCGGGCTCCCGAGTGGGTTCGATATTAATCGATTTGGGGCTGCTTCTGTGTTACTATTTTTGGTTTCCATAGATTGGTCTCACGAGTAGTGAGGAAGGAAATATCCCAGGGGCAGAGCCTCATACCCCGGATCGGGCGCTTGTACGACCGACTAACGTAGTGCCATTCATCACGGAGGCACGGTATGGTAACACCGGTGATTACGGGTTTTTTCGAGTTGTCTCTCTATATCCGCCATATTTAGTCTAGAGCAGGCGCACCTCGAGCAGGATGTGGCTCCTCACCACGTATGGTCGGTCCTTAGTAGTCGGCATGTGACTGCGAACTACCACTGGCTTAGTCAGATCTTTAACAAAGTCTTAGCCCCCATGAATTGCAGTATCTATACTTCTTAAAAGAAAAAAAAAGAAATTTTCCCAAGGATTCCGAATCTGTAACCCAAATATTTCCTTTTTTTTTAGAAGACAGAAGCAATGCAAGTTAAATTCTTTCTTTCTTGCATCATCAACATTTTGGTAAATGTAACACTGCGCGTAGGATCTACTGACGAGTTGGATGTGTGTCGAAAAAAAATTATTGTTAAACAAATGTTTTATTAAAAAGTATTTTAAAAGGAAAGGTAACATTTCAATTTAAAATTAAATTCAAAATAAGACGACGCTAGCGACCAAGTTAAAGGACCGTTGCTTGCATCGAAATCTTTTCCTATTCCATTGTTGTAAAGTGCTTGGGTTCGTTCTTGTTTGCTGCTTGGGTTCGAGCAACCAGCTGAACGAGGAGACAGTCTTGGTAGCTCCTAAGAGTATATATAATAAATATAATAATACATATTAATAAATTATTTGTTGAAGAAACAAATTATGAACATATACATATTATCATTGTACTCTATGAGTAATCCGTTTTATTTAAAACAAATATTCATTTTTTTATTTTCAGTACGCCCACAAATTGGCCTATTTGATTGGACAAAGTATACAACGTGATATAGCTGATTCTCTTTTGGATAAACTATTCTATCTATAACATTATAATAATTTTCATGTATTTTAATTAAATATGTACTCATCAAAAGGCCATTTTTTCGTTTCTGTGAGTATAAATGAATGTCTCTACGGCCGGGGTGACTCTCAGCAGCAGCCTCAGACTCCCCGTTCCCGTCTCGCCACGGCCCGGAATTCTTCAGCGGCCACTGGAGAGACTGGTGTGATCGGTCCATCCACCAGGTCCCCGTTCCTGAGATTGAACAGAAAAAGAAGGGCGGGCCGGAGATTATCATCGTTATAAAGTAATTTGTTTGGGCGACCCAGCCAGCCATTATCCCCCTGATAACGTCAGGCTAGGGTCCTGACTAGCACACTGGACTTTTTAGAAGCTTATTACATGCATATTTTGCCGTGTGCCAAGTAGCGGCAATGAGCCGTCCTGTTTCCGAACTATGGGACAACGCACTTGGAATAACGTTGGATAAACAGGACCTTGTCTAATTTTACTAGCTAGCAATTCGAAATGATAACATATTAATTTTTTGGGACTTGTAGAAATAAGGGTCTTAGGAAACTGACGGTCATCGATTGATCAGGATGATAACTGGAGATCCTTTTCAAGATCCAGATATCGATCGAGAGCCCATTCGCATTTATTCACGACTCCACCACTGCACACTGGTTTTTTATGTGTTTTTTTTGGCAGAAAGTCAAAAAAAATTTTTAACGGAATAAAAAAATTTATGGTTTCTTTATATTTAGGATAGTCTAATTAGATAAAAAAAAAGTCGATTTTTACTTTTTTATGCATCGCTGGTTTATCGCCAGCCTCTCAAAGACAGCCGATTGTCGATAACATGCGTAAGACAAAATTGGCGACAAATCATTTTGCAACATTTGTGGTTTATATTTCCTCAGAGAATTAAAAAAGTTTAAAGTGTTGTCATGGAAAACAGTAGCACAGGTATGTAGATTTGTAGTTCACTAACATTTTTGTGTATGTTATATGTTTTTGTGTAGTTGTATCGTGTTTTGTTTATGTGCCTTTTTTACAGTCAACTTAACAAATGTAGCTGTGTTTCGTGGAATATAACTTTTGTATGGCAAACCACTTCAAAAGAATTTTAACGGCAAGTTATTAACTAACATCTGTATAATATTATACAACTAGTTTCATATGCTCCTTTTTGTTCCTTTTTGAAAAAATTACGTTTTTGTAGATGAATACATGCAGAGCTGCTAGACATTTGGAGCAACAATAGTCGCTCTGAGGATGCAGTTAGGCAGCATATATTTAAAAAAATTTGTTAGAATAATTTAAATGAAAGTTGTATTTCATTGGTTAATAAAAAAAGTAAAAAAAAAAAAAATTTTTTTTCTTTGGTAAGGTAGGCAGGTAGGCAGGTAGGTAGGTAAGGCAACTATATGAAAGTTGACCAAATCACTTGAAACTTTGTGAATCATCTTGGGGGAAGTAAAGAGTAACACAAACCAAATTTGGTGAAGATAGGTCATCATTTCGAATTTCTGCCAAAAAAAGGCAAGAAAAAACCACTGTGCACTGTGTGTACCTTTTTTCTTGACTTGAAAATTAGACTCGCCAATACTAAGTAAGTAGATAACTACTCCTCTCTACGAATCTGTAAGTGGTTCGCCAGATTGTTCGTTTGAGACCCAGAGTCCAACAGAGCTCGGGCTAAAACGTAGAGAAAATCACCCTGTACAATGACGTGGCGGGTGGTAAGGGTGCATCAAACCAAGGCAAGATCAGCATAGTATTTGCTGATGTATATTCCTTGGGCCACTGGTGCATCAAGTCGACTCGTAGGTGTATATCAAACCGATAGACACCACCTTCTCCTCGGAGAGGGTCCTCCGCGCGGTACCTCCTGGAAACGTACCTCGGTACGGCTAATACGAGCGGCAATTTCCCGTGTATCCCAACCCTTTAACACCTATGACTCCTCCTCCCCACCGAGACCTGGGAAAGTCTTAAAACGTCCTCCCCTCAAGTCAGGGGTGTCAAGCGACCCGTGCCCCCTGACTTTTGGTTCGCAGCTGAGGGGTTAATCCAGCTGTGTCTGAACGGAGCCTTCTCAGGGCCGGGCAACCCTGGGTCGTAAGATGCCTTGCCGCGGCTTTGGGGCGAAGCCGCGGTCGACCTTCTTCAATGCCCCAAACCCCCTCTGGCCCGCCGCGCTTGCCAGGTCGAGCAACGCGGGCGATAATGTAATGAACATGGAAAAAAATACCGAGCTTCGGAACTCCTGGGAGAGGATAAACCCCAAATTTTTGTCGGTAGAGGACGAAAAGGAGCTGCTGAGGCCCAGTTTGGTCTCGGCAACTCACCACATATCGGGAACCGATGACGACGAGCTGCCGATGTCTAGCAAGGACATCCCGGCTCCATCGCGACCCTAGGGGAGAGCAAGTAGCACTCCCCAACCCAAACACAAAGGTGGGGCTCAGCTGGGCACCACCTCAGATAACAAATTAAAGCAGCTCACACATCAGCAGCGAAGAGCGAGGGTCAATAGAGCCCGCTTCATCCTCGGCAAGATTGCCAAGATTGAGGCTGAGGGCAAAACAGACCCCCGAGACGCTGAGAACAAGGCCCAATTCCTTGCGGAGATCGCGGAGTATGAGGCGTATCAAAAGGCGAACCCGGCGGAGCTCCAGCCCTCTCAGGCGAAACGCAATCGCTCGCAAGAGGTGAACGAGAGCGCACCCAAGAGAGCGAAGGACCCACAGGGCAAGCCAAGGGCGACAAACTTCGTCAACAAGGCGAAGAAGTTTAGCGAGGTGGCCAGAGACACTCTGGCTATGGCTCTGGTGGATGAACTTCACGACGACGGTCGTCTGCTGTCGGAGAAGTGGGAGGTGATCGAAGCCAAGTTGGCCGACATGGTAACCGACAGGTTGGTTGCCGTGCCGGCCGGCCCCATCCCCTCCCTCGACTCCTCAGACGTGGTCAGGGGGCACCGGGTCATCAGGTGTGACGATGGGTTTTCGAGGACCTTCCTGGCGGAGTGTGTGGCTAAGATTAGCGACACCTGGGCTGGCCTTAAGATTAGGCTAGTCCACGCCAGGGAGATTCCGAGGAGGCCCAGAGCCCGCATCTGGTTGCCGAAGGGGCAAACTGACCATGCAAGGGTGATCGCCTGTCTGAAGGCCCAGAATCCGGATGTCCATACAGAGGACTGGACCAACCTCAAGGCAGAAAGAGAGATGAAGTCGAGGCAGCCGTTCCTTCTCCTCATTAACCAACGCTGCCTGTCGCAGCTCGAAGCCAATGACAACAAGGTCTGGTACGGCATACGGAAGACCAAGATTAAGGGGGTCTTCTACCTTCGCGCTCAAATTTGGGGCCTATTTTTCAAAAATGGATTGCAAAAAAACTACACATGATATCCGAGCAAAATTTTTTTTATTTGATTAACAAAAGCTTGAACTTGAAAAAAAAAAAAACCATATGAATTTATCATAACGTTTGCCATTGGCGCGTCGTCGAATTAACCTCTGCCGGCGCGAAAGAGTCAAACGGCTGGCAAGAAATCTCAGCTTCAGAACATGCAAACAACAAGAAGTTTTTTTTAACTTAATTTTAAGAACGTCGATTAGGTCAGGACACAAGCTTTTTTTAATATTTGAAAATTTCACAAAATGGCAGCGATTTGAACAAAAAATTTAATTTTTGATCATGTTTTTCAACCTAAAAATGACTGTAAAAAATTGAAAAAAAATGTTTTCGAAAAAAGCTTGTGTCCTGACCTAGCGAGATGTTTTGTGAATAAGTAACGCTTTACAGATCTTGGATATCTTCTATGGTTTCGTCAAAATCGTGCCAAAACTTTTGAAAAACACTACTTTCGGGAAAACGCGTTTAAAGATAGGAAAAATGGTCGAAACGTATGGAGGTGGCAATCTTTCGGGCTTCGTTTACCCATGAAGGAATGCGAATTTTACAAAACCCTTTATATGGCGTATTCCTCAGATCCTCTAGTATTTAAAAAAAATTTAAAAAAAAAATGGATTTTTTCAAACCGCGAAGGTAGAAGACCCCCTTAAGGTCTTCCTTGCTGAGCCGGACGAGCTTCTTGAGGAGGTCGATGACACCAACAAGCTGTTGGATGACATGGTCATCGACGACAAGTCACCCGATACAACCCCAACAAACCCCGATGTCGAAACTCGTGCAGATTAACCTGAAGCGCAGCACCCATGCTTCAGCAAATCTCACGATCCTTCTTAGTGAGAAGGATATCGACATCGGACTGATACAGGAGCCTTGGACCAGGGACGAGCAAGTTGCTGGCCTAAGGATCCCAGGATACACAGTACTGTGCACCAACTCGGTGGTTAGGTCGAGAGCATGCATAGTAATTAAGAATCATTTTAACGCTTTTCTCTGTTCCAATCTCAGCACACCAGATCTAGCAGTAGCTAGATTCGTGGCAGCGGATGGGAGCGGAGTTATCATCGCCTCTGCGTACATGGTCCGGCCCCGCCTGAACCGGTCGTCAAGCTGCTGCAATGGGCCGAAGACACTAAGACGACCCTGGTGCTGGGATGCGACGCGAACGCGAGGCACTCGCTCTGGGGAAGCTCGGAAACGAATGAAAGAGGTGAGTCTCTTTTTGACAATATTATTTGTCGTAAGGTTACGATTTGTAACAAGGGCAATACACCAACCTTCATATTCCCCAGTACGGAGGGTTTTCAGGGTTGGGAAGAGGTGTTGGATCTCACCCTTCAAATAGAATATGGCAAATATAAAGTCGAGAACTGGAGAGTGTCGACCCAACTCTCCTTTTCGGACCTCAGATACATCTTCTTTGACTTATCGGCATCGGTAAATAAGCCGATACCGAGTCGTAACCCCCGCAGGACAGACTGGGACAAATTCGGCGAAATTGTCCACTCGAAAGTCAGGAACAGGAGGGTAAAGGTACAATCCTCCTCTAAGGCTCTCGACAAGGAGGTAGAGGACCTTACAAACATCCTTAACAACGCATTCAAAGAGACATTTAAAGTTTCATTCTCCAAGAAGCAGTATCCACAATGGTGGACCAAGGAACTGAGCGATCTCAGGAAGAGAGCACGCAAGACCTTTAACACATGCTATGGGACCAAGAAATGGGAACCATATAAGGAAGCACAGAAAGCATACAAAAAAGCAGTATATGAATCCAAGAGTGAATCTTGGAAGAGATATTGCGAATCATTAGAAGGCATAAAAGATACGGCAATATTAAGCAAAATCCTTGCCAAGGGGCACACAAGCCCCACTCTTATCAACAGACCAGACGGCTCGGCCACAATGACAATAGAGGAGTCGCTAGAGCTACTAGTCGACACTCACTTCCCGGGGAACCTACGAGAGAACTCGGCACCCGAGGAAGGCACAAATACACAGACAGACACACAAACGAAAGATATCATCACCACGGAGCGAATCCAGTGGGCAATAGAGTCTTTTGATAAATACAAAATCCCGGGCCCGGACGGCATAATACCGGCAATGCTACAAACTGCCAAAGGAAGCCTCTGTAGATGGCTTAAAGCCATCTACAAGTCTTGTATAAGACTAAGGCATCCCGCTAAGGTGGAGGGAAGTTAAAGTCATATTTATACCAAAGCCAGGCAGAAGGGGGCACATTCTAGCGAAGGACTATAGGCCGATAAGCCTAACATCCTTCGTCCTGAAGACCCTAGAAAGTCTACTAGATGTTCACATCAGAGAAAGAATCGAGAGATACCACCTATCGGACGCGCAGCATGCGTACCGAAAAGGTCGGTCAACAGAAACAGCACTACACGAAGTTGTAGGTCACGTTGAGAAGGCACTACAGTACAAGCAATACACGATGACCGCCTTCCTAGACATCGAAGGTGCGTTCAATAACGTGAACGCCGCCTCCATCCTGAGCTCCCTCACCTCGATGGGCATTGAGAGAGGCATCAGAGAATGGATCGGAGTTATGCTAACGAGTAGGACGATCACTGCCGAACTGAGTGGCACTCACCTCACACGGTCAGTGAAGAGAGGCACACTCAGGGCGGTGTCCTATCGCCTATACTTTGGCTCATAAACATGAACAACATATTGGAAGAACTCAATATGGGTGGCGTCAAAGCTGTAGCCTACGCAGATGACGTGGTGCTGCTAGTATCCGGACCCTACCCTGACGTTATTAGTGAGATAATGACAGGGGCGCTGGGTCGCTTAAACATATGGGCAAAGACCTGCGGACTAGGTATCAACCCAAATAAAACAGAACTTATGCTCTTCACTAGAAGGACTAAGATACCAGCATATAATATGCCCAGAATAGATGGCATAGAGCTAAGACTATCAGAGCAGGCTAAGTATCTCGGTGTGATACTAGACCCGAAGCTCTCGTGGAAAGGAAACATTACTGAAAGAGTGAGGAAGGCAAGTATTGCTTTCTACTCTTGCAAAAAAATGTTCGGAGATAAATGGGATCTACACCCAAAGATAATAATATGGCTTTACACATTACATACGGAGCCCTAGTATGGTGGCCAGCGCTAACTAGGGCTTACAACATCACAAAATTAACGAGGATACAGATGCGCTCATGCCCCGCAGCAGCACTAAATGCTATCCTAGACATAATGCCGATAGAACTGTTCGTAAAGAACATGGCCGCGCAGAGCGCAGTAAGACTGAAAGCATGTAACTGCTGGAGGGAAAACGGCGCAGGCCACGGCAAGATATTGGAAGGAATCAAGTTAGAAGCAGAAGCACTAGTGGACTACATGACTACGGAGATGAACTTCGGAAATGCCTACACAACCACATTCCCAACAAGGGAAGACTGGAGAAGGGAGAGAGTAACCGGGGCAGAGGAGGTATCCCTCTACACCGATGGCTCTAAAATGAGCTGCGGCGTGGGGGCTGGGATCTTCGCTGAGCAATGGGGGATCGAGGAGTCCTTCACTCTCTCAGACTCAGCGACGGTCTTTCAGGCTGAGGTACTCGCCATAACGGAAGCAGCCAAGCTTTCGATACGGCGAGAACTTAGAGACACCAAAGTACGGTTTTACTCTGATAGCCAGGCGGCTATAAAATCCTTAACGGCCGTGAGAACAAACTCACGGATGGTGACAGAATGCAAAAAGGCCCTTAATAACCTTGCAGAGAGAAACGAGGTACAAGTCACCTGGGTACCGGGTCATTGCGACATCCCAGGGAACGAGAAAGCGGACGAACTAGCCCGAGCAGGTTCGCAGGGGCAAGATACCAACGTACCGACACCGATCTCGTTGAACTCCGTCCAGACAAGGATCCATGACCATTTCAAACAGACAGCCAACAAGGAGTGGTCAAGTAAGAGCGAACATAAGAGATCAAAGAAATGTTGGCCGACATACGACAAGAATCGAACTAGAGAGCTGCTATCCAACAGCAAGCGGGATATCAGAAGATTCACAGCAGTCGCAACAGGTCATTGGGCGATCGGAACGCACGCAATGAAGATGGGGCTACCTTACAACGCTAGCTGTAGAAGCTGCAGAGAAATTACGGAACCAGAGACACCAGAGCACCTTCTCTGCTTTTGTCCGGCCCTAAATCACATCAGACTACGCCACTTCGGTACCTACCAGCTGGAGGCATTAGAAGGCATAGGAGAGCTGAAGGTCTCAGCGATCCTAGGCTTTCTCAGCGACTCAGGATGGTATTAAAGGGCAACTACGACCACAACATGAAAACAGAGGGAGTGGACCAAAAAGGAGCCCAGCTCTACTTGGAGGCCCCAGAAGGGGGCCTCACCACTACAACCTAACTACAATGACGTGGCATGCATAACATGTGACGTGAAAGGCTGATCTTGGTTAAAAGGAGGAGTAATGCTCTCTATGTAGAAAAAAGTGGACCAAATCAGACCAAAGCGGTTAAATCTCATAATCGAGCAGTTCCCCTTATTTTTGTTTGGTAGCTGGGTCGACTCGGTTCAATACCAAATATATAAACATTGCATTAGAAATTTTTGAATCGTCTCCAATCGATAACAGACAACCATAAATCGAAAGAACAGTATCGGACTGATGCGATATTTTCGAAAGACTAAACAATGTTGAATATTATTCATAAAAACTAGTCATCCTTTATCGTAAACCTTTCTTAAACTGGCCGGCCAGTGCCTTTTCGTAATTGCTCTGGGTGACTCGGTAAGCTTTAATTGTTCCAAAAGCTTCATTAGATGGACGTGAAATTAAGAGGTTAAATTTTTCGATAGCTGGAAAGCAGGCGTCTTTATGAACCAAAGTCCCGAAAAGACTAATGAAATTTTTTAACTTAGAATAATCTCCACTACATTTTGGCAATGCCCGGAGTTTTGCTTACGCTCGCTGTCTTCAAGGCAGATAACATCGACATTATTTTTGACTTGGTCCTATACAAAGTTATATCTATGTATCTCCACTCTCTGTTTTCTATCTGATCTTGTAATAGATTTGCCTTATTAAGGGGTTATAAATAAATAAATGTTGGGGGGGAGATCTCCCTACAGAGACTTAAGGCACTGCGACCGAGCGATCTTTTGTGCCTATGTTGCTCCCTAATGAGACAAGAGTTGCTCAGCCTCCCTTATGAAGGCTAGCAGGTCTCTGGTCGAGGCTTGCCTGATCTGCGAAGCTGTCAAGAGCTCGCTATGCAGGTGCCTCCTTCTGGACCAAATAATGGCTGGACACTCACAAAGAATGTGTTTGGTCGTCTCGTCGTTTTCTTTACAGAGCCTGCACTCCGTATCCGAGGACAGACGCATCTTGTGAAGATGGTAGTTTAAGACATGATGGCCGGTGAGGTAGGCTACCAATAGTCTTAGGTCCATCCTGGAACATCCATCAGTGTTCCTCCCCAAAAGTGGATGTATCAGCTCTTTAGCTTGACGACATCCTGAGCTGGATATCCAATGCCTGGACTTAGCTCCTTTAACCCATCTTCCAACCATATCGTTGGCTGCGGCCCACCCTAAGCCACAGAAAGGCTCCGGACCGTGTAAAGGAGTCGCTGAGCCGACTCTTGCCAGCTCATCAGCGTTTTCGTTGCCGGGAATTCCGGCATGACCGGGAACCCAGCACAAGGTTACCCTGTTCCCAGTGGAGAGTTGCTGGAGGCTGGTCCAGCAGTCTGCGACGAGTTTGGAGCTTATCCTCCAAGAGGATAGCGCTTTGATCGCCGCTTGGCTATCCGAATATATATTTATTGTAGCTCCTCTCATTCTTTTAGCAAGGATGAGTTTGGAGCAGGCCTCAATGGCATGAATCTCTGATTGAAAAACACTGGGCCATTTACCTAGTGGAATCGAGACTCTGGTGTTGGGTCCAAAGATCCCCGCACCCGCCCCTTGCTCAGTTTTGGACCCATCAGTGAACCACTGCAGGCTGCCGAGGTCACAGCAAGGGTTGCCATTATCCCACGCCCTACGGTCTGGGATGAGAGTCCTAAATTTCGCCCCGAAGTAGAGTTTCGTGGTCATGAGATCTGCTTGTCTGCAGATCTCTGAGCCAGAAACATTTTTCAAAATCCTAACATGACCAGCATCATCTGTCAGTAACCCAGATGTGAGCTTGATTCTAAGAAGGCTTCTAGCGGCTCCTTCTTGTATGTGAATGTGTAGCGTGTTAATGTGTTAATCCAATGATTTTCTCCATCGCCACAGTTGGGCATGTGCGTAGAGCTCCCGATAGAGATGCACACACTAGCCGAGACCTGCTGTACCTTGGGCCACCACACAAGAGCAGCATAGGTCAAAACAGGCCTGACCATCATGCAGTAAAGCCACATGATAGATTTGGAGTCGAGGCCCCACGTCTTACCATATAGTCTACGACATGCCCATAAAGCATTAGTAGCCTTGGTAATCGTCTTGTTGAGGTGCGAGTTCCAGTTAAGTCGCTTATCTAGAACAACTCCCAGATATTTGACCTCACTGGAGAGCTCTACGGGGGTCCCCCCAATGACAAGGAGGCCAATGTCATTGGTGTACCGTTTGGTAAACGGTGCGGATTGATGTTGAGGCCCACGTTTGTGCACCAGTCGAGGACCAAATTGAGTGCCCTTTGCATCAATTCGGAGACAGTGTTGCCGAACTTCCCTGTGACTACAATGGCCAGGTCGTCGGCATACCCAATGGCATCGATTCCCTGGTTGTGTAGTATTTCTAGAAGTTCGTCCACCACAAGTGACCATAGTAGGGTAGACAGCACTCCGCCTTGTGGACACCCTCTAGCCGCGTTAATGCGGACCGTTGTCGCATCTAGCGTGGAAGATATTTCCCGTTGTCGTAGCATGGCTTCTATCCAGGCTACGGTTGCCGCATCAATATTCCTACGAGATAGAGCTCTGGAGATTGACTGATAGCCAGTGTTGTCAAAAGCACCTTCCACGTCCAGGAAGGAGCACAGAGCAATTTCTTTGGATTTGAAGGATTTCTCGATCTTGCTGACTAAGTGGTGAAGAGCGACCTCTGTCGATCCGCCTTTGATGTAGGCGAATTGGGTTTTGTGTAACGGCTTGGTGGTCTGGAGAGTGCACCTTACGTGCAAGTCCACAAGCCGCTCCGCAGTCTTGAGAAAGAAAGACGAAAGGCTTATCGGTCTGTATGACTTGGGTTGGTCAAGAGCCCGGTTGCCTTGTTTAGGAATAAAAACCACGTTGACTCTCCTCCAAGATTGTGGTATATATCCCCATGCAAAGCTGGCTCTAAGCAGACCGACAAGTGGGGAGATAATTATCTCAATGCTATGTTGTAGCAAGGCTGGAAAAATCTGATCACCCCCCGGGGCTTTGAAGGGACTAAAGGATTTGACTGCCCACCTGACCTTGTCAGGATCGAAGATAATACCGGACAGACTGTTGTCGCGCCTATTCGGTGGAGTGGATAACCCATTTGGTTCGCCATGCGTGTATAACTGAGACCCTGAAAAATGCACCTGAAGCAAAAGCTCTAGCGTTTCCTTGCGGTCCTGGGTGAAAGAACCATCCGTTCTCTTTAGAAGCCCCACCCCATTAGTTGAGTCCTTAGCAAAGACCTTTTGCAGTCTAGCTGCTTTCGGTAGTGCCTGCACACTTTCGCAGTAGTTGCGCCAGTTTTCCCGCTTAGCTCTTCTAATATTTTTGTTATACTCCGTGAGAGCACTCCTATAAGTGTCCCAGTAGTTCCGATTCGCTTTGGCTCTATTGAAGAGCCTGCGAACTTCCTGTCTCTGATTCGCAAGCCTATCGCTCCACCAGGGGACCTCGCGGTTTGACCTGACCGGTGACGGGTTAGGACTGTGCTGTCCTGGAAGGAAGTGATTAGCACATCATGAAGCTGGTCAGCAGCCATCTCTATGTCACTCACAGACGCAAAGTTGGTGATGAGTTAGTCAGCTTCAATAGCCACAGAGGCTGTGAACATGTTCCAGTTGGTTTTCTTCCGATTGTATAGCGAAGTATTGAGTTCCGTTTGACCAGGTAAATCAAACCGGATGTGCTGGTGGTCTGATAGCGTGGCTTCGTCGGTAACCCTCCAGTTCGTTATGCAATCGGATAGAAAATTACTAGCCAAGGTGAGGTCTAAGACCTCCTCTCGGATAGCGTTTATGAAAGTGGGTTTGCACCCTCTATTGACTATATCTAATTGACTACACAATATATATTCAAGAAGGCACTCACCCCTTTTGTTGACATCACTGCTACCCCATATGGTGTGATGCGCGTTGGCGTCGCAGCCGATAACCAAGTGTTTCCCGGCTGTACGGCAGAAGCTGACGAGCTGCTGGACCTCCATCGGCGGAGCTTCGTCAGTGTCTCCGGGAAAGTAGGCGGCCGCCACCACTACTTCTCGGACGCCTTCCGCTGTAGCCCCCTCTATGGCTGTTGCAACCAGATCCCTGCGGATAAAGTTAGTTAGTGGGAAGTGCTTTACGTTTCCATCCAGAAGGATAGCTGCGCGTGGAGCACCTCCACTGCGGTCATATAACAACTTACTTGAACCGCAGTTAAGTCCTCGGATTTGGCCACCGATCAACCATGGCTCTTGGATTAGGGCCAGGTCGATCCTCTTCTCGGCGAAAGTCCTGCACAGGGTGGCCGACGCCCCTTTGGCGTGGTGCAGGTTCGCCTGGAGAACCCTCGTGGTTCTCATTGCTCGTCCTTCGAGCATTGGACGAGGCTGCCTCATTTGCCTCGTCGAGAGTTATTCCCTCTCAGTCCCTTCGGCGGTCTTGATGCCGCGACCGGCATCGGGATCTTGGCCGCCGGTGCCATTGCCTTGGGTGGCTGGACCTTGCCATCGCCCTTAGCGGGAGCGCTACGCTTTGTAGCACCGCTTGGGGCTCCCTTGGCTGGTGGCTGGACACCTTCCTAGCAAGCACCTTCCTAGCAAGCCCAGCAGCGGCGCTAGTTGAAGGGCCATCCTCGGGGAGAGGTTCCGCACGTTGGGCGGGGGCGGCCTTCCTAGAGAGCTCAGCAGCGGCGCTAGTGGAAGGGCCATCGTCGGGGAGAGGATCTCCACGTTGTGCGACGCTGCTTCCTTCTTCAGACGCGGAGGTCTTCAGAATGAGCCTGGTCCTGCCAAAACAGTACCAGACTCTGCCGTCGCACGCGACGCGACGCCTGGTCGACCATCATGGCGAGGTGCAGCATCTCACCTTGTGTGTTCCGCTGCACAACTCTCCATTGGGTGGTATCGAGGCCATTCTGCCTACCAACATAGGCAAGAACTTCCTCGTTGGACAACTCTAAGCTGTTGGCGAAGTAGCCTCGCACAAGGCTGGCCCGGGGGAACTGGCCCTCCTCCAACAGCTCCACGTCAAGCGCACTGTTAGCCTTGATCTTGGCCGCCGGTGCCATTGCCTTGGGTGGCTGGACCTTGCCATCGCCCTTAGCGGGAGCGCTACGCTTTGTAGCACCGCTTGGGGCTCCCTTGGCTGGTGGCTGGACAGGGGTGGCCTTCCTAGCAAGCCCAGCAGCGGCGCTAGTTGAAGGGCCATCCTCGGGGAGAGGTTCCGCACGTTGGGCGGGGGCGGCCTTCCTAGAGAGCCCAGCAGCGGCGCTAGTGGAAGGGCCATCGTCGGGGAGAGGATCTCCACGTTGTGCGACGCTGCTTCCTTCTTCAGACGCGGAGGTCTTCAGAATGAGCCTGGTCCTGCCAAAGCAGTACCAGACTCTGCCGCCGCACGCGACGCGACGCCTGGTCGACCATCATGGCGAGGTGCAGCATCTCACCTTGTGTGTTCCGCTGCACAACTCTCCATTGGGTGGTATCGAGGCCATTCTGCCTACCAACATAGGCAAGAACTTCCTCGTTGGACAACTCTAAGCTGTTGGCGAAGTAGCCTCGCACAAGGCTGGCCCGGGGGAACTGGCCCCCTCCAACAGCTCCACGTCAAGCGCACTGTTAGCCTTGATAAGGCTAAAGTTGCGCCTGACCCACTCGGCTGCATTGTTGTCGTGGCAGACGAGCAACAGCTCTCAGCTCTCGGAACACATCTCTCGAACTGTGGCATCAAACCAGCAGTCTCCGAGGAGAGAGTGGTTTTCAGGATCGCCGCCTTGAGCGTAGCCATATGCTCCGCAGTTAGGGTCGGTGATCCGCCAGTCGAAGCGATCCGAGCTTGACACCACTGGCCATCCGACTGTAAGACGGCGCGGTCGGCTCTGAGCAATTTTCGGCTTCTTTGACACGCCGGACTCCGGGGTCGTGTCAAAAGATCTCTCCCGCTTGGCCTTGGCCGCGACGGGAGGAGGAGCTTTTGCCGCCTGGAGAGCCTCTGCTCTCGGGAGCCCTTTTGCGATGGCTGCCTTAAACAGCTTCTTTTCGCGGCTTGTCAATTTTACAAAGGCGACTTCGGAAACCAGTCTCATCCGCTGGAGCCGAGTGCCCGCATCCTCCAGATCCAACCCCACGGAGGTTGGGCAGAATGCGTCGTCGGACGATGGCGGAGTGACTTCCTTGGAGATTGAGGCCGATACCTCAGGTTCCCCTAGGGTCACCACGTCCTCCGTCGACGAGAAGGAGGCAGAAGCCACCCGTCCTGAGACGGATGGTGGCGCTTCCGGATCCCCAATCGTGGCGGGACCGACATCCGCGCATATGGGGGTGGGCGCCGGCAGCACATCATCTGCAGTGCCCTGAATGGCCATGGCCGTGGAGGTTGAGGCCTGGGGTGATGCGGTCAGAGTCACATCAAGCTCATTTTGTAAATTTGTGTCATCCATAAATGATTCCCACGAGTGAACGGGAAGGGAGGTCACCCGCGGCATAGCCCGTCTACCGCGGGAAGTCCACTATTGAAACTGGAGGTGGACAGGTATCCAGAGTCCGCATACTAGCGACCGAGCGCCCCCTCGGCCATGAATCCCTCGGCATATGCTGTTTCACCTTGGATTGGGGAATTTTATAAAGAGTTATCTTCTCTTAGCCCGACTACCATTGGTCAGCACCCTTGGTCGAGACATGACCAACACAAGGGTCTGCTTCCAGTCACCCTCGCGTGGAGAGTATAGTCGCACTTCCGGCAGTGTGTGCAGATACGGCGCGTACTACCAGAGTAGTTACACGTGATTCCCCTTGCACACCTGTCGGCTGATGGCCTATTATTATTAAGGGGTTACACCACTGTAAAAAAAATGTGTACATGCCTGAATTTCGAGTTCTGCCGCAGGACCTCTCACGATTTTACACACGATTTTACAGCCACTGAAAACTTAAAACGCGTTTATGTATCTCAAAATCACTTTCTTTGAGCTGGCCGTAAACATAACTCAAACAAATCATTTCCGATCGATTCCAAATTTTTACAGTACGTTTGAAATTGTTGTGTCCAGAGAAGTACGTAGGGGTTTTTTTGAAAAAGTTAATATTTTTTTTATAAACAAATTTCGGATTCATTTTTTTGTCAAATTTTCTTTTTTTTTTTGTTTAAACGTCTCCATTTTACGAAAAATTTATTTTAAAAATTCACTACGTTCTCTTGCTACTATAATATGGAATCAGAATATGTTTGTTTTTTGTTCAAGGTCTAAAATTGTAGAAGCTAGGTTTCGGCCGTGGACCCACTTGAGAAAAAAACCGCCAGCGAGGAACAACTGCTGCGCAGTCACCATTTTTTGTTTGAATTACTAGAAATATATGTTTTTTTGTAGTTTAATATTGATACTAAAATATGATATTTACGGAATTTCAATAAGCCCATTTTGTTTACCTACAGAAATTCCAAAAATATTCTTTTTTTTTTGTGCTCTAGGGACTATGGGGAAAATGCCCACTTTTTCTAACATTTATTATTGTAAGTTAACCAAAAGAGATATTTCACTATTTATTATGTTGCTATATACCATTAAAAGCTATTTTAGAAAAATGGGCGTGTCAACGCTCCTTTCGCTCAAAAAATCGAAAAATTAATATTTTTCGTGAATTTTTTTTATATAAACTTTAAAAATTCAGCTACCTAAAAGTGTTTACGTTGCAGATAGGAGTTTCGCCACACCCCCTTCCGCCCCAAAATGTCATCTCGGATAGCACAATACTGCTCCTTGTTCAATCCTTGATCCAAAATGAATGCTAATGCTTTATCTTTGGACGCACCTATAGGCTGATCAATGGGCTTTGGGAATCCTTCCCTGATCGCTGCATGAACCAGCAAGAAAACATCATTACTTTGGAGTTTGCATAGTTCCGCTGCCTGCAGTCTTTGAGCCCTTTCGCCTTTCGATCCAAATTGAAGAAGTGGCCGTCCAACTGGTCTATTACATCTGGTTTAAAGGCAAAGTTGTAGTACCATATCCATTGTGAATGTTTTCTTTCAAAGTTTTAATAAGTACTATTACATTTAAGCCAATTATAATGCAAATTTTTACAAAATTTGTGGGTTTTTACTTTTATAATATTTACATCCACATTTTTGCTTGCATGCATTTTCAAATATCTTTGAATTGCCTTCTCTCGTTCGTGTCGGCCCCTATAGCTTTTCCACACAGCAGACAAATCGACGTTGGAAAAAGTGAGGTTACCTAATAGAAATGCAAATTGCGCCAAAAGAGGGAAAAGCACTTCGACAAACTCATAACTAATTCTAAACTCTTAGATAATCATTTCCAAAGTTGAAATTTATTTATAAAAATCCAGCTTTTGAAGCGATTATAAAACGACAAAATATGGTACACAGTGTAACAGTGATTCTGAAACTAACAATACGTTATTTTTTTCCTGTAAGCTACTCCACAAAGCTATAAAAAACACCAGGTGTTTTTCAAATTGGTCAAAAACTTTTTGAGCAGGAATTTTTTATAGCGAAAAAGGGCCGACAAACGGTTTTTTGACAATAAATAAAGATTTTGAGGGTGTTAGTGTATTATGCTTTTGTATTATATTCGACCAGATAAACAATCTCTACTAGGTCACTTGAAAAGTTCATTTACTTTTTCAAATTTTGTAACACTGTGATATTAGTATACACACGCATAATTTGAACAATTCTTTATATTAAACACATAGTGCAAACCTGCGGGATTAGTGTTCATGACGTGTTCATTTTCTTTTAATCGTGTGTGAAGATTCACATTTTTATAGGATTAGATTTAAGTTAGTATTAAGGTATTTCCAAAGTTCACGAAGAACAGGCACATATATTTAATTTACCCACAAGGGATTTTAAGAGAAGGAAAAACAGACACACTAAGTTAGCAATTCAAGTTTCGAGCACGCGGCGGGCAAGAAGTAAAATCGAGAAGCAAAAAACCGAGAACTAGAAAATAAGAAAGAACCGAATAAGAACTACTAGAACGCTGGCGACAGACAACAGGGTGAGCATAGTGAGTGCGACAGGGAAAGATAGGGCCAGCTTGGAAAGAAGAGAAATGTGAATAAATAGAAAACTTAAAACCCGAACATGAAATGACAAGACTTTATCTCATCGTGCGCATTATCTAGGCTATCTGTGCTAGTTGCGATCGTGCCGCCTGGAGTATTCCGAGCACTTTCGCAAAGTTTTCCTTGAGCATCGTTAGTTGCGATCGTGCCGCCTGGAGTATTCCGAGCACTTTCACAAAGTTTTCCTTGAGCAGCGTTAGTTGCGATCGTGCCGCCTGGAGTATTCCGAGCACTTTCGCAAAGTTTTCCTTGAGCAGCGTAAGTTGCGATCGTGCCGCCTGGAGTATTCCGAGCACTTTCGCAAAGTTTTCCTTGAGCAGCGTTAGTTGCGATCGTGCCGCCTGGAGTATTCCGAGCACTTTCGCAGAGGTTTTCCCTGAGCAATGTTAGCTGCAATCGTGCCGCCTGGAGTATTCCGAGCACTTTCGCAGAGGTTTTCCCTGAGCAATGTTAGCTGCAATCGTGCCGCCTGGAGTATTCCGAGCACTTTCGCAGAATTTTCCTTGAGCAGTGTGAGTTGCGATCATGCCGCCTGCGAGTAACCGGGCATTTTCGTAGAATTTTCCCCACACGGTGCTAGACGACGGTGCCGCCTGCGAGTAACCGGGCCCGTGCGTATTGTTTTAGGCCAGCAGTGCTAGTTGCGATCGTGCCGCCTGGAGTATTCCGAGCACTTTCACAAAGTTTTCCTTGAGCAGTGTGAGTTGCGATCATGCCGCCTGCGAGTAACCGGGCATTTTCGTAGAGTTTTCCCCTCAGACAGTGCTGGACGACGGTGCCGCCTGTGCGTAACAGGACCCGTGCGTAGTTTAGGCCATCAGTGTTAGCTGTTATCGGGCTGTCGGAGGGTATTTCAGGCACCGTAGCAAAGTTTTCCCCGGCCGCAGCGGAGATTTGGGGTATCGCTGACCATTAAATCCTATGAATATCTCTCGATCTACATATAAGTATAGAGACTCCGTGACCCGAGCAAGATTTTACCGCCGATAACAATATGATACCCCCCTCAACTGTCTCGAAGATAATAAATTTATCTGTAGAGGATCCTGGACAGACTGAGACGCCGATCCCAGCTAAACGCATCCTTACAGATTGGCGCCCGATCAGGGACTAGTTGGGGAAAATTTGGGGAAAATTCCAACCATCGTGACCTAAAGAATCACTAGATCATTTGGTTTTCATCATCTGGTATGGGAAAATTTTGTCAGGGGCATTGAGAATAGGGTTATTACCAAGCATGGAGTAGCCTTAGATGAATCTCTGTAATAAATCGCTGGAAAGGAAATATACATGAGTACACTGAGAGAAATATACATGAGTACACTGAGAGAAATTTTTAACATTTTTATTAAAGAAGCCGTGTCTAACCTCTGAGAGCGCACGCTCGAAATATACCCGCCATAGACAGACCCACGCGCGTGAGACAGACCCGAGACGATCACGTGATCACCGCCGCCGGGTATATAAACGCGTGGTCAGCCGCCAGTAAATTCATTCGTTCGCGAGAGCTCAAGCTAGCAACATCGTGTTAGACCAAGTCAAAGAAACATTTAACCATCGTCGGGAATTACTTTCGAGAACCTCGTGCAAGCTAATTTAAAACAAAGCTGACGTAATATCCGGTCTGAAAAATTTTCAACAATTAACATTGAAGTGCGGCAAGGGTCGTGAAAGTGTTAAACACTTACTAAGAACCACTCGAAAGTGTGACCAGCAACAGTATCCTCTTTTTTTTTTTTTTTTTTTTATGCTTTGCTTTTATTTATTGAATCTTCTCATTTATGAGACTAACAATAAGTGTATCAAATCTTAAACTATAACCTAACTAGGAGTCATGAAGACTGAGACAGTGGCCCTGACAAGTTATGGCTGGGTTGGAAGGTCTGTACGTTGCAGGCGGGTTCGGCTGGAGACCCGAGTCAAGACCCTTGCTAGAGGATTTGGGTGGACAGAGAGTTTTTCATTGTAGGACGCTTTTTGCCTGTCTATTTCATCTTTTACTGCGAGAATGCCGAGGTCCTTGTGGATGTTTTGGTTACGAATATACCATGGTGCCCCAGTGATAGTTCGCAGGATCTTTGATTGGGCTCGCTGTATGATGTCTATGTTGGTTCTGCTCGCGTTCCCCCACAGCTGGGAGCCATACGTCCAGATTGGCTTAAGAGTGGAGTTGTACAGCAGGACCTTGTAGTCCAGACACAAGGGCGATCGTGAGTTTATAATCCAGTGGAGGCTGCTGGCTTTCAGTTTTAGGTGCAGTTTCTTGCATTCGATATGTCTACGCCATGTTAGACGTCTGTCGAGGTGGATGCCGAGATACGTTACTTCATTAACTTGGGGGATCTGCGTGTTATTCATACAGAGCGGAGGGCAAGTTTGTCTGTTAAGGGTAAACGTTATGTGTTTACACTTTTGTTCGTTTATTTTAATACGCCAGTCAGATAGCCACTTCTCGACTACCACGAGGTGGTTGGCGAGTTGGGTTGTTGCACGGACTGGGCATCTGGAGCGGCTAAGGATCGCAGTGTCGTCGGCGAAGGTGGATGTTGTTAGTCGGTCGCTCGTGGGAATATCTGCTGTGTAGAGGACGAATAAGGTTGGCCCAAGTGCGCTACCTTGTGGGACCCCAGCTTCGATAGTGTAGCTGTCGGAAATTGTTGTGTTACATCTTACTGCGAAGGCTCTATTGTAGAGATAGGATTCAAGGAGTTTATGAGTGTACCCGGGCAAGTGTGTTTTAATTTTATGCATGAGACCTTTGAGCCAGACGCGGTCGAATGCTTGAGATACGTCGAGGAATATCGCGCTGCAATATTCCCTATGTTCGAAGGCTGTGCGAATTTCTGATGTTATTCTGTTTACTTGCTCTATAGTTCCGTGTTTTTCTCTGAAGCCAAATTGATGGGCTGGGATAATGTTGTGGGCTCCCATATATGGTATTATGCGCGTTAGAAGGCATTTTTCGAATAATTTGGACAAGCATGATAATAAACTTATTGGTCTGTAAGATGACGGAATCGTGTGATCTTTTCCGGGCTTCGGTATCATTATAATAATTGACTTTTTCCATTTCCTTGGATAGTAGCCGAGACTTATGATTCCATTGAAGAGTTTACAGATGACCTCAATAGCACAGTACGGAAGTTCCATTATCATTTTTGTAGTTATCAGGTCACCGCCTGGAGCCTTTTTTGGTTTTAGCTCCCTGATGACTTTTGTGATCTCGTTCGGCTGAAATGTAGTTGGCGTGGATTCAGTTTCGAGGTGGATTTGCGGAGGAACATAATCATTAGCTGCGGGGTTCGGCTGGAAGACGCCTCTGAGATGTAAGGCAAATGATTCGGCTCTATCTTTGTCGCTGCGGGCCCAGCACCCTGAGGAATTCCTTATAGGGGTGACGGTTTGAATTGGAGAGCTTAGATTTGGGTGAGCCCTCCACAAGGGATGCTTTGTACTAGTTGGCGAGAGTTTTCCAATATATTTAAGTTGTTCATTTTCAGCTTCTTGCTTCAGGGCCCGGTTTAGATTGCGGGTGGCTTCCGTAAGACGTTGCTTTGAGCATGGCGATCTGCTGGTTTGCCACGCTCGTCGCAGACGCCTCTTTTCCTGAACCAGCTGTTCGATTTGCCGGTTGGTTTTGTACTTCTTAAATTCCCCATCTTTCCGTATAGGGGTTGAGATCCTGGCTGCTGTGACGAGTACCTCTTCCAGGGCGGAGGAGGAGCAGTCGATGTCCGCTTCGATATTTAGTTGGGGAGTTAGCTCAATGTGGGAACTCACATACTTTCTGTATTTCATCCAGTTAGTGTTGTGCGACGTCAGCCTGTAGGGGTGGTCCGTAATTTCTGGTCTTTGAAGAAGGCTTATCAACAAAGGCTAGTGGTCAGATGAGAGATCCGGTATTGCTATGGCGCTTATTAGATTGCGTGGGATGTTTTTTGTCACCGCGAAATCAATTAGATCTGGGAACTTTTTTGGGTCTGCAGGCCAATATGTGGGGCTACCAGGAGAAAGTTTATTGCTCACCTTTATAAGTGCATTATACAGTTGCCTTCCCTTGGGAGTCACGAGGCGTGATCCCCAGTGCGTGTGTTTGGCGTTGTAGTCTCCTGCGGCTATGAAGCGATCCCCCAGAGTGTTGTAGAAGTCCATGAATTGACCTTCAGAGATATTAAATCGAGGTGGGCAGTAGACAGCGGCAATGCAAAGGTTTCCGTTTCCTGAGTTCACTTTTATGGACGTGGCTTGCAGGTAATTTGTTGCAAACCTTTGATGAAAGTGGTGTTTGATGCGTTCTCTGATTAAGATGCCCGTTCCGCCGTGTGCCTTGCCATCCGGATGATCTGTGCGGTAAAAGGTATAACCTCTTATATGGAAGTTATATCTCCCTGTGAGGTGCGTTTCAACCAGCAGCATGGCGTCGATGTGATTTACGTTTAGGAATTGAGTTATTTCAAGTTTATGCCGTGAAATGCCGTTGGCATTCCACATGGATATACGTAGATTAGTCATTTATTTTTTGGACTGTTGTGCTACAAGCAACTGAATTACCATGTTCTGGTTCTGAACAAGGGTTTGCATGGTTGTTTTCATGAATGACATAAGTTCCATCATACTTTGTTGCATGGTGAACATCATAGATTCCAATTTGCTTTGCGCCTGCCCTGGAACCTGCTGAGCATTTTCTGAGTGAGGCTGGGGTGGATTTTCCATGCCTGTTCTTAGTGCTTCGGCGTAGGAGATTCCCTTGGTTGTATTTAGCTGCCCAAATGATGATCTGGCTGCCTTGGCGAAAAATACGTCTGGCGTACTTTTTGAGTTGTAATACACATTTTGTGTATGTTGTTGGTGCGTAGCTGTCGCTCGTCGCATGCGACTCTTCAGCTCCTTGTAGACCGCGCAGCCTCTGTAGTTTGCCGTATGGTTTCCTCCACAGTTGCCGCATTTTTTCATTTGGGGGTCTTCTTTGTTTGCGGGGCAGTTTACGGAGTTGTGGAAGTCTCCGCAGACTACGCAGACCGTCCGAAGTGTGCAGTATGTCTTGGTGTGTCCATACTCTTGGCAGTTTGTGCATTGAACAGGGCCGTTGCGTTTGTGGGGTTCTTCCACGGTGATTCTTCGATGCAGTAAGAGCTGCAGCTTGTAGATCGGGTGCACTTCGTTTTTCTTTAAGGCTTTGCTATCTGGTTCAAGCTCGACCTTGAAAAGTGGTTGTGGTTTTTTGTTTCTGTTAACAATATTGCTAACATTTTTGGCACAGAAGCCCCTGGCCTTAAGGGCTTCTTGAATTTCAGAGGGGGTGACGTCAGGTTCTATACCTTTTAGCACAACTTGCAGTCCCTTGCTGCTTTTTAGTTGATAGGTGTAAAAGTTCTTCTTTGTGTCTTCCAGGTACTTAGACACAGCTCGGAAGTGTTCTTCGGACTTCGTTTGAACCTTTGTTTCGTGTATGTTCCCTTTAATAAGCGGAACAACATGGAAATTCTCGTCCCCGACCAGCGCAACAATTTTGTTGACCAGGGCGCTTGAACTTTTTCTCTTATGTAAATAGGTGGGGGCTTAGGTTTCCTTTGGGTCTCCTGCCCCAACTCTGGTTGGTTGTTGTCATCCTCTGCTAAGATGGAGTAACGGTTTTCATTGGAGCTCCTCGTTTGGTCGGTGCTTTTGTTGGTTCGGTTGATCTTTGGTTTGTTACCAACCGTGTTGAGTGGACTAAGCTTGCGCTTAATCTGGATGTAGCGGTCCATACCGGTCTGTATAGCCGGGACCGCTTGTTGCTTATCGGAGCTAACTGATTTTGTTGGCATTTTATTTTGTTCTGCAGCCGTTGGGACCGAACTCGCAATATTGGTAGTTATTGGTATTGGTATTGGTGGTAATTTTGCTGCAACTGCAGTAATTGTAGCACTGCTTGTTGTTGGAGCTTCATTCAGCGAAGCCGGCGGTGGTGGGGTTTGGCATTGGTAACTCCAAGATGCGGGAGTTAGGGTGAGCAGAGAGGGTGAGCAAGAGCTGGCTCTCTTGCTGTCGACGGTCAGTAGAGTCGAGTTGCTCTTTGTCGACTTCTGATTTTGATCTATATCGCGAGTTGAGAAATAAGAGTAGCAAGCATTTATTGGGTTGACGGAGCTTCTACGCTCATTCTTTTGATCGCTGCTCATTTTTTGAGCTTGTAATGCGTGGCACTTATTTGTTTAAATTAAATAAGCACTTGTATTAATCATAACACTAGTTATGATTATATTTTTCTTTGTTTTTTTAATTGTTAGCGTCTTTTCGCACTGTTTGGACTGATCCAGTATAATATTCTTTAAGGTTCCACTATTTCATCCACTATTTTAAATTGTTTTCCCGGAGCTCGCGCGAGACCACGTCCGCTCTATGCGGGAGTTGAACGATAAGTATCCTCTTAATATCAAGAACGTCGCGCAACAAGAACTCGGCTTAGACCCTTACGTAATGGGAGTAAAGTGGATTTCGTATCGTCGGAAACAGGAGCTCGAGGCCCTGACAGCCACGTTCGGGTTGAGTAGTAGTGGTACCGTCGAGGAGCTGCGCCAACGGCTCACCGAGTTCTCAAGGCGGGACGACTTGTCGCCGGAAATCCAAGAACATTTAGTGAAAATGGAGACGGCATACGGGAACGCCGTTACTGCCGAGCAGAAATCGCCGCTTACCGTCGTGGTCGACCAGCAGCAGGAAGAAGGGCTTGGTTACGGTACGGGGGACACACTCCGCCTACCCAGGACCGCTTCTGCTCCTAACATAGCCACGCTACTACAAGTCGACGAACGCCGCGGGACACAGTTGCGAGCCGAGGGTAACCCCTGCGCGGTCCTGGTGGACAAAATGGTCAGGTAGGGGATTACTTTTGATGGGTCCGGCGACCCATTGCGCTTTATGGAGCATATCGAAGAGCGAGCAGCCACGTATCAAGTCGATCTACGGTCCCTACCCCAAGCGATGCCGGTACTACTAGTCGGAAGAGCCGAGAGCTGGTTCCGCACGAGCAGACTCCAGTGCACGACATGGAAGACATTTCGGAAGGAGTTCCTGGAATTTTTTTTACCACCCCGATATTTCCAGACACTAGAGGATCAAATGCGGACTCACACGCAGCGAGCCGGTGAGCTGTTTAAGTTCTATTTGGTTGATCTCCGCATACTCATGCAACGGGCGGGATACAGAATGGCCCAAGAACTCGAACGCGTGTATGACAATATGTTGCCGGAGTACCAATTGTACACTCGGCGTCAGGACTTTCGAACACTGGCTGAGCTGACTCAACTGGTCGTAAACTTCGAGACAATAAGGAGCCGCGGAGACTGGAACCAACATAGTCGTCAGGAGCGCGAGAGTTTTAGTACGCCACAGCGAAGGCCTGATGCCTTGATGGGCCAGCGGGCATATCACCACCCAGAGGTATTGACTGGAAGACCCACAGAGGTACAACATGGAACCATCATGCCGGAAACAGAGGCTCCGATTGACGTGCGTAACGCATGTAGGAACTGTGGAGAAAGTGGTCATTTTCAGCGTGAGTGTAGGCGGCCCCAGGTGTTTTTCTGCTGGGATTGCGGGAGACGTGGCCTCCGCACCATAGAATGCTGTCGGAGATCGGGAAACGCCTACGGGCCTCGAGCAGGCGGGGACCGCTCGAGGGACCCGAGAGATTCCCCAAGCCAGTAAATAAAATCTTACAGTTAACCCAAGGCCGAGTCCAGGCGCAGGTCCGCATCAAAGGCCGACCATTTACAGCCACCCTGGATACAGGAGCCACCCGAAGCTTCATCAGTGAGCAGCGTGCAGCGGAAATTGGGCGTGGAAGAGATTGGAGAGAAGTCCGTACGAGGATTCGATTGGCCGACGCATCTCATCTGGACCAGACCACCTGGTCCTAACCATTCATCTGGGCCAACAGCAAGTAGAACTTTTCCTACTCGTGATGCCCACCGTCCTAGATGACCTCCTGCTAGGAATGGATTTCCTTTGCGGCATCAAGGCCACCATCAGCTATGGAGGAGAACTTTTACAACTGGACCCGAGGGCCGACATAACCCGTAACACGGTGAACAACGACGGGGACATGGATGTTTCAGCAGGGAACGACGCACCGAACGCGGAGTGCGTGGCTGCGCCTTCTGGAATCTTACGAAGCGACAGCGGGACCATGGATGTTTCAGCAGGGAACGACGCACCGAACGCTGAGTGCGTGGCTGCTCCTTCTGGAATCTTACGAAACAACGACGGGGACATGGATAGTTCAGCAAGGAACGACGCACCGAACGCGGAGTGCGTGGCTGCTCCTTCTGGAATCTTACGAAACAACGACGGGGACATGGATAGTTCAGCAAGGAACGACGCACCGAACGCGGAGTGCGTGGCTGCTCCTTCTGGAATCATACGAAGTGACGGCGGGACCATGGTTGTTTCAGCAGGGAGCGACGCACCGAACGCGGAGTGCGCGGCTGCTCCTTCCGAAATGCCACAAGTCAACGAGGGCCTCCTGGAAACACCCACAGTTAATCCCAGGAAACAACGCCGCACCAGGCAGACCCGACACCTCCCCGACGCCGCCACAGGAGAAGCTCAATCCAGCTGGGTTTCGGCGTTGCCCCCGAGGAACGAGGCAGCTCGACAGCAGAACCCTTTTCGTCAACGCACGGGATCAACCTTAGCCCAGATGACCAGGCGGGTCCGATTTCGGGATCCAGTCATCGAAGGCGCGCATGAGCCCCAGTTCGACAGACCGCCGCCGATAGACCCCCAAAACGAGGAAAGCTTAGCCGTCATCGACACCACTCCGGACGTAGTAGTCGCACCAGAAATGCTAGATCAGCGGGTGAGTGTTTTCCTTCAGACTGAGTTAGACAAATTCGATCGTCTCAAAGGCACATCCCATATCGCGGAGCATCACATCGTCATGAGAGATGATAAACCTATCAAACAACGTTACTATCCGAAAAACCCGGCAATGCAAGCAGTTATAAATAAACAAGTCGATGAACTATTACGCGACGGAAGGATCGAGCCGTCCAAGAGCCCGCATAGCGCTCCCATAGTGCTCGTCGGCAAAAAGACAGGTGACATCCGTATGTGTGTAGACTACCGACAGCTAAACGCGCGATCCATACCTGACGCCTACCCATTACCGAGAATCCATCATATCCTCGAACGGTTGCGAAACGCGCGGTTTATCTCAACGCTCGATCTTAAAAGTGGGTACTGGCAGATCCCCGTTGCACCAGCCAGTCGCGAATATACCGCTTTCACCGTGCCGGGGAGAGGCCTTTTTCATTGGAAAGTAATGCCATTCGGGTTACATTCGGCGCCCGCGACGTTTCAAAGAGCCCTCGATAGTGTCATAGGTCCAGATATGGAACCCTCGGCATTCGCGTATCTGGACGATATTATTGTCATAAGTATGACTCTAGACGAGCATATCGAAAACCTTCGCGAAGTCTTTAGGCGACTTAGGCAAGCAAACCTGAAGCTCAATCGAGACAAGTGTAGTTTTTTCCAACGGAGCCTGAAATATCTGGGGCACGTTATCAGTGAATCCGGGATTCACACTGATCCAGATAAGATCTCCGCGATTCGTGCATTAAAACCGCCAACAAACATCCGAGAGCTACGACGGTGCCTCGGAGTCGCGTCATGGTATCGACGGTTTGTCCCAAATTTCGCGGCCATCGTTGAACCCATCTCCACGCTCCTCCGCAAGGGTAAGAAATGGAGTTGGGACACGGAACAGGAACAGGCGTTTGAGACGCTGAAGTCACGACTGACAGAGGCCCCTGTTCTCGCGTGCCCAGACTTCACACAGAAGTTCTCCCTACAAACCGACGCTAGTGACCACGGGGTAGGAGCCGTTCTACTACAGACGATCAACGAAGTGGAGCTAGTCATAGCCTACGCCAGTCGACGCTTAACGCGAGCCGAAGAGAACTATTCAGTAACCGAAAAAGAGTGCCTGGCCATCGTCTGGGCTATCCGAAAGATGAGATGTTACCTTGAGGGGTATAGGTTCGAAGTCGTGACTGATCATCTAGCGCTAAAATGGTTAAATTCGATCGACAACCCGACCGGACGGATCGCGAGGTGGGCGCTCGAACTTCAACAATATCAGTTCGACGTACAATATCGGCGGGAAAAATTTAACGTGGTCGCAGACGCCCTTTCACGTCAACCTTTGGATGTTGTACAACAAGCCGAAGTGGAACCCTCCCAGTGTAAGTGGATCCGAAAGATGACCCTTCGAGCAACCCAGGAACCCGAGAAATATCCCGACTATCGAGTTGAAGGAGGTCATCTGTACCGCAGGACGGGAACTACACCCCAGGAGGAGGACCAAGTGCCATGGAAGCTGTGTGTCGGCCAGGAGTATCGCCAAAGAGTCCTTCAAGAGTGTCACGATCACCCGACAGCCGGACATCTAGGGACACGGAAAACCAGTAAACGAGTCATGCAGAAGTATTATTGGCCCGGCCTCTTCCGAGAAGTTACCCGGTATGTACGACGTTGTCCCTCTTGCCAAAAATACAAAGTAAGCCAACTCAAGCCCGCCGGTCGAATGTTCACCCGCCAAGTCGAGGAGCCGTTCAGCCGCGTGGTCTGTGCGGATTTCATGGGCCCATTCCCGCGCTCTCGCCACGGAAATACTATGTTATTGGTATTTCTAGACGCGTTCACTAAATGGGTGGAGTTGGTTCCACTTCGAAAGGCAACCACACCTCATCTCGAACGGTCATTTCGAGACAGAATTTTAAGCCGCTTCGGTGTTCCCCAGACCTTTGTATGTGACAACGGGACGCAGTTCACAAGCAGGTCCTTTAAAACATTCTGTAAGAACCTTGGAATGGGACTCCAATGGGACTCCAACAGTCCAATGGGACTTCACCACAGCCCCCTACACACCACAACAAAACCCAACGGAGAGGGCAAACAGGACCATAAAGACGATGCTGGCCCTGTACCTGGATGGAGCAGAGCAAAACACTTGGGACGAACTATTGCCCGAACTTTCAGTGGCCATAAACACAAGCATTTCGGACACGACAGGATTTAGTCCGGCCTTCATAGTACAAGGGAGGGAACCGAGATTACCCAACACACTGTACAATCAAGCCACACCCGAGCAGACCTCGAACCAGCCATCTCCAGGAAAGAAGGCCGAACAGATGCGAGAGCTATTCCAGATCGTCCGGGCCAAACTTGCGGCGAAATACGACGGGCCATACAAGGTCCACAAGTTCCTGTCTCCTAATCTCTTACAATTACAGGCACCCGGGAGTCGACGCCGACGCACAGCCGGCCTGAGTGACCTAAAGGCATACCATCACGAGGACACAGACGAAGAAGAGCAACAAGATGTCAGCGAGAAAGCCACATCCTGAGTAATGGGGCCACTTGCTGGTAGTCGCGACTACCCAACGTCCCTCCCCGCAAGGGGTGCTCACTGGCGAGACACAATTTTTTTTTTAAATTGGAAAAAAAAAAAAGAAAGAATCTACTGTAAATTAGGGCATACCAATGAATTACCTAGAGAGAAGATAGGTTTAGACTAGCAGATCGCACTCTTAGGGCCCTTGATTTAATTAAGATAAACTAAGTATCTTTTCCCCGCAGCACCATGAGTTCCAGGGACCCGAGGCGCCAAACGGCAGACCCGACCGACGACGAGGTCGACGAGTACACCCGCCAGATCGACGAAGCTCTGCGGCAGTCGATGGAAGGCCTCCCGACTGACACGTGGTGGCAGAACGAATTCGATCTACCGGAGGCCGAAACCACGGGACTCTCCATCGAAGACGTCCTCGACTTGTGCGTACCACCCGGAGAGCAAGTCGGCAGCGCGAGCGAGATGGACGTCGACCCAGACGGCAGGTTCGGAGTTTTCCGCGACCCGAGCCCACCAATCGCCCGAAACGCCGAAAGGCCCAGTGCCGTAGAGGGGCCCAGTGCCGCTGCACATCCCAGTGGGCCCGAGATGCCGACCTCGCCACCACACTACGAGGACATCTCTAGAGCCGACGAGCCCAGCCCTGAGGCACGAGCAGCCACAGCACCAGTCCAAGTCTCGGGGGCCGGAGAGCCACCTTCCACGGCCGACCCGGTCGAGACAATCGAGCTGTCGGACTCGGACGACCGTAGTACCCCTTTGTGGAGAGAGGCACAACCGCGCCAGATGACACCACCACCCTCGTACCAGGAGCTCTTCGGGAGTGGCCCGTACGACAGCCCTCGCACCATGGCCAAGAGGCAGCAGACGCCGTCCATTGGTCTCGTCGCACAAGGAGTCGGAGGGGGCACCAGCCTGGACACCCTGCTTGATGGCCCTAGCACCACCAGCCAAGCAGCCAGGATGCGTGCCGAGCACCAACGGACGAACATTTCCGCCCAGAGCCCTGACGGCATCCCACCACCCGGCGAGACCGACCACTCCCGACGTGCTGCGGGACCCGCGACACCTGCTCATCCGGGATGCCCACGCGTGGAGACCAACCACCAGGCTACCAGCGGACGTGCCCCAACCAACCGCCGACGCTCCCCAGATGGCCCTTGCACCTCCAGCCAAGCAGCCAGGGTACAACCACGTCCACGCTAGGGGACCGGCCACCATCTGCACCCCTCCGGTGCGGGCCACCCACTACGATACACGGGCCGAGAGGAGATCCGCTGTGGAGCAGTGCGCGAAGACATGGCCACCACCAGCCAGCCAAGAGCCAGTCGACGCCGCCGAGCCAGACCGCCAACGAGCAGCTCGTCAGCCGCCAGCTCACCCGAACGCACTCCAAGGGCGAGATTAACGACGACACCAACCGGAGTAGATGGACAGCTGACGTCCAACATGGTGGTAGCTCCGGAAGACTGGAGAGTCCAGACGCCAGGGCGGCAGATACCAACCAGTCTGCGAGATCTGATTCTTCACCTCCTGACCCAACCACGGGATAAGGACGTTCGGAGCCTCGGAGAAGCCAATGGGAGCAGGTACCGGGTCCACCTCTCCAAGAGTGGACGCGTGAACATCAAACCGTACCCCCGCCCGAAGTAAGGGGAGGGTGTGAAGATTTACATTTTTATAGGATTAGATTTAAGTTAGTATTAAGGTATTTCCAAAGTTCACGAAGAACAGGCACATATATTTAATTTACCCACATATTAGTATTTAAGTTATTATGTATTAGTATTTAAGTTGGCCTAAGTGGCAACTCAAACCTATCGAATAAGCTAGGAGAATAGCTAGATTCCCGCCAAAGCCAGAAAATACTAGACATCGATAACAAGGGATTTTAAGAGAAGGAAAAACAGACACACTAAGTTAGCAATTCAAGTTTCGAGCACGCGGCGGGCAAGAAGTAAAATCGAGAAGCAAAAAACCGAGAACTAGAAAATAAGAAAGAACCGAATAAGAACTACTAGAACGCTGGCGACAGACAACAGGGTGAGCATAGTGAGTGCGACAGGGAAAGATAGGGCCAGCTTGGAAAGAAGAGAAATGTGAATAAATAGAAAACTTAAAACCCGAACATGAAATGACAAGACTTTATCTCATCGTGCGCATTATCTAGGCTATCTGTGCTAGTTGCGATCGTGCCGCCTGGAGTATTCCGAGCACTTTCGCAAAGTTTTCCTTGAGCATCGTTAGTTGCGATCGTGCCGCCTGGAGTATTCCGAGCACTTTCACAAAGTTTTCCTTGAGCAGCGTTAGTTGCGATCGTGCCGCCTGGAGTATTCCGAGCACTTTCGCAAAGTTTTCCTTGAGCAGCGTAAGTTGCGATCGTGCCGCCTGGAGTATTCCGAGCACTTTCGCAAAGTTTTCCTTGAGCAGCGTTAGTTGCGATCGTGCCGCCTGGAGTATTCCGAGCACTTTCGCAGAGGTTTTCCCTGAGCAATGTTAGCTGCAATCGTGCCGCCTGGAGTATTCCGAGCACTTTCGCAGAGGTTTTCCCTGAGCAATGTTAGCTGCAATCGTGCCGCCTGGAGTATTCCGAGCACTTTCGCAGAATTTTCCTTGAGCAGTGTGAGTTGCGATCATGCCGCCTGCGAGTAACCGGGCATTTTCGTAGAATTTTCCCCAGACAGTGCTAGACGACGGTGCCGCCTGCGAGTAACCGGGCCCGTGCGTATTGTTTTAGGCCAGCAGTGCTAGTTGCGATCGTGCCGCCTGGAGTATTCCGAGCACTTTCACAAAGTTTTCCTTGAGCAGTGTGAGTTGCGATCATGCCGCCTGCGAGTAACCGGGCATTTTCGTAGAATTTTCCCCAGACAGTGCTAGACGACGGTGCCGCCTGCGAGTAACCGGGCCCGTGCGTATTGTTTTAGGCCAGCAGTGCTAGTTGCGATCGTGCCGCCTGGAGTATTCCGAGCACTTTCACAAAGTTTTCCTTGGTCAGTGCTAGCTGCGATCATGCCGCCTGCGAGTAACCGGGCATTTTCGTAGAGTTTTCCCCAGACAGTGCTAGGACGACGGTGCCGCCTGCGAGTAACCGGGCCCGTGCGTATTGTTTTAGGCCAGCAGTGCTAGTTGCGATCGTGCCGCCTGGAGTATTCCGAGCACTTTCACAAAGTTTTCCTTGGTCAGTGCTAGCTGCGATCATGCCGCCTGGAGTATTCCGAGCACTTTCACAAAGTTTTCCTTGGTCAGTGCTAGCTGCGATCATGCCGCCTGCGAGTAGCTGGGCATTTTCGTAGAGTTTTCCCCAGACAGTGCTAGACGACGGTGCCGCCTGCGAGTAACCGGGCCCGTACATATTATTTTAGGCCAGCAGTGCTAGTTGCGATCGTGCCGCCTGGAGCATTCCGAGCACTTTCACAAAGTTTTCCTTGATCAGTGCTAGCTACGATCATGCCGCCTGCGAGTAACCGGGCATTTTCGTAGAGTTTTCCCCTCAGACAGTGCTGGACGACGGTGCCGCCTGTGCGTAACAGGACCCGTGCGTAGTTTTGGCCATCAGTGTTAGCTGTTATCGGGCTGTCGGAGGGTATTTCAGGCACCGTAGCAAAGTTTTCCCCGGCCGCAGCGGAGATTTGGGGTATCGCTGACCATTAAATCCTATGAATATCTCTCGATCTACATATAAGTATAGAGACTCCGTGACCCGAGCAAGATTTTACTGCCGATAACAATATGATACCCCCCTCAACTGTCTCGAAGATAATAAATTTATCTGTAGAGGATCCTGGACAGACTGAGACGCCGATCCCAGCCAAACGTATCCTTACACGTGTTTCAAATCAAAAAATATTAAAACAAAACTCAATGCAAAACATAGCCGCACGTTCTTTCGATTGCAACAGCCGACTTAACAGCTATTATTAACCGGTATTCTCACATGGTGGTGTCAAATTTAACATTTTGAGCTTGGGCCATTACAGTCTGATGATTCCTTTATGCATTAACAGCAAATTTTAGGTAATTAAAAAACTTTTAAAAAACATGCAAATGCCTTGCAGGGTATTATAATTTTAGTCAGAAGTTTGCAACGCAGTGAAGGAGACATTTCCGACCCTAATAATAGTGCTTGGAGGATTGTGCACTGAGACCCCCGGGTCTATTGTGCCCTCGTCCTATTGTCTGAGTTATAGCTCCTCGAACAGTTCAATCGAACGCAAGAATGCGATGATGTCGCCTGGTCGAAGAGCCCTCATTTCCTGCGTGGTGAGTGTAAGGCCCCCCAAGTGGGCCAACCTCAACCGACTGATAGCCGGGCACTCCTCAAGTAGGTGTTCCGGACTATAGAAGGGCGTACTCGTCCCCTTTCTAGCCATGATGTCGGCGACTTCATTGCCGGGGATCCCCGCATTCCCTGGTACCCAGTGTATGGTTACATTCTTGTTTGTCCCCAACTCATTGAGTGTTCCCTATACATACCATACTAGTCAAGAAAAAAATCGTATGTGTATTGAGTGATTTGATTGCTGCCTGACTATCTGAGAAAATGGCTATGTCTCTCCGATTGTAGGCCCGCTCAATATTGAACGAGGCACATCTCTCTATCGCATGTACTTCCTTGAATATACTGGCGAATTTCCCTAGAGGTTCGAGATATTTTAGTAGGGGTCCGCAGACACCCGCACCCGCACCATCCTCTGTTTGTGATCCGTCAGTATACCATCTAGTAGCATGTGGTTTCACATCGTAGGAGCTACAAATGATGGTCTACTCTGACTTGTTGCTAAGCTCCGTTTTGAAGAGCTTATCAAAGCTAAACTTGGCCAACTGAACATCCTGCGGATATTCTAATAACAGGTCAGTTGCTGTCGCGGCCGAGTCAGTTGGTCTTGCCCCTGTTATCTTCATGGTAGATCTGCGCGCACTGTGCTTGATATACAAGTGCAGTGGTGGAAGCCCGAGCAGCACATCCAGAGCAGTGGATGGGTAAGTGCGCATAGCGCCCGAGATGCACGTGCAGGCAAGTCTCTAGAGTTTGCCCAGTTACATTTTCGTGACATCAAGGTCAGCGCGATTCGCCCGAACCGCAACCCCGTAGCTGACTATATGCCTTACCATAGCAACGTACATTCACAGTAGGATTTTTAGAGATACTCGCCAATTTTTCCCTGCAAGAGATCTACAGCTCATTAGGGCCATAGTGGCCTTGCGAACAGCATGTTGCACAGGCTGTCTCCACAGTAATCGTTTATCTAGGATGACTCCCAGATATTTGACTTCAGTGGAGATCGGTATTTCTGTGCCCCTAATGGCTATGGACCGAATGGATTTCAGCTTGAAGCGACAACTGTGGTTTTCGCTGTATTGATATTCAGCCCCACGTCACTGCACTAGTCTAAGCTTAGTCTTAGGCCCAGTGTGATCCTGTCCGGCTTCAAGGTACGTTGTAGGTACCGGAGGTACCACTTTCCGCCGGCTCCGCTAAGGCCTTGCCTCAGTGGGTCTCCGGCTCCCCCGGGCTGACCTGCCGCCGGAACAGGATGCTCCTGGGTTGCTGCCTCGACCTTACGGAAGAGGGTGTTTCGGCGTCTCTTCTGCTGGTGTCGCTCGCCTTCAGAACAGCCGCCGGGGCAGTGCCAGGCACTACAACTGTTTTCAGTCTACATGACTTCTAGTTAGGTTATAGTATAATATTTGATACACTTATTGCTAGACTCGAAAATAAGAAGATTCAATAAATAAAAGCAGAGCACGTGCTTGTTCGTGTTAGGTGTTAGTGGGCTCGGAAGATGAAAATATAGGAAAGGAATTCGAGGAAGTGGCGAGGAAGTGACTGGCGTGCTGCCGATTGTTTGCTTGCGTGAGTACTTTGTGGGTTAGAATTAGTGTTTTTAGTGTTTGATGTTATTATGTACAAATCGCTATAATTTGAATAATTGACTCTAAAGGTTGACGTACCAAACGCAAGATCCTTGCTACGAGGGCCGTCAGCCAATGGGCAGACAGGGGGAACAACGGGTGAGAAATTACCCGCCGTAACTGTCTGCACCACTGGAACTGCGACTATACTCTCCCCGTGAGGGCGGCTGGAAGCAGGTCCCAGTACGGTCATGTCTCTGCTGAGGATGCTGACGAATGGTAGTCGAGCAGGGAGAAGAAAACTCCTGCTCAAAAAATTACCCCAATCCAAGGTGGAACAGCATATGCCGAGGGATGCGTGTCCGGGGGGTGCTTGGACATTAGTGTGCGGACTCTGGTGGACCGGCCGACCCATCAGTTTTAACTAGGTTTACCACGGTATGCGGGCTCTACCGTGGCGGACCATCCCCATCCCAACATACTCGTGGGAACAACAATATTAATCTATCCAAACAAAATAACAAAAACGTAGGTGACCGTCAAACCTCAAAGGCGGTAGGGGAAACCCTCCTCACAAATAACTCGAAGACGCTAAGCGGTCGAGTGCTGAAAAAGGAAGAGGAGAGCTCCTCGGAGCGCCTTAATCCGGAGGCTGTTGTCACTGGGAAGGGCGAGCCAATAGGCCCACCGAGCGGCGTGATCGGGGGCAAGTCCCTCGACGTGACCGCAGGGGGCTCCAGAGGCAAACCTAACCCAGGAGGCACGGCCCAGCAGCTACAGCAAAGGACGAAGAAGACGCTGTACAATGAGCGGAGGAGAGCGGCCTTCATCCTTTCGCGTGCTAACCCGGCCATGGAGGCGGACCCGGACCAAGCGGGTCTTATAAAATGGGCGAAAGGCGTACTGCCAGATTTCCAGCGGGCAAGGCGGTTACCCCCAGTGCCCAGCAAGCCAGACGCGGGCAGGAGCACCACTAAACGTCAGCGGTCTAAGGAGGTTCAACCTCCGCAGCCAAAGCGTTCCAGAGTGCAGCCCCAGCGGTCCTTCGCCGAGGTGACCAAGGGCAAGATCCTGATTGGAGTGGTGGACGAGGGCTCCAGTGACGGACAGATCCCGAGGGACCGATGGCGCTGGATCGTTGGTGAGCTGCACAACAGGTTCGTGGAGGAGCTGTTGGCGTCCGGTGGGGCACTGCCCCGTTGCGAGGATGCCGGTTGGCACCAAGGAGGAGTGAAGGTGATCGCGTGCGAAGACGCAGCGTCGGTCACCTTCTACAAGAGAGCGATCGCGGGATTGGAAGAAGTATTCCCAGGCGCGAAGCTCGTGGCTCTAGACTGGGACAAGATCCCCAGCAAGCCAAGGGCCAGGGCGTGGCTTACGCACAAGCTGGCAGAGCCTGAGAAAATTCTCAAGCTCCTGCAGCTGAGCAACCCCGACCTCCCCTCCTCTGATTGGCGAGTAGCCAAGGTTGAGGAGGCCGTTGGTCCGAGCCGCTAGGTTGTCCTGACTCTCAATGAGGGGACAGTCGGGGCGCTGAAGAAAAACGGGGGGGCGCTCAGGTACGGCTTCCAGAGCGTAGCCGTCCGCTTATACAAGGCAGACGCAAAGGCGGGCCTGAAGGAGGAGGACCCTGACATAGAGGGACCTCGCATCGAGGCGGCGCCCGAAGGATTGTCCGACGAGGAGGACATCCTGGAGGGGTACGTCTCTGAGGAGAGCGAGCTCGCGAGGGGCTTGCGCGACTTTGAGATGTCCGAGGAGGAGGACGGGTTGAACGAGCCGACCTCGGACGCCGACATCACTGTGGTGGAGGTCAAGATCAAGCAGCAGAATGTCGCTGACGTTCTTGCAGATCAACCTCCACCACAGTAAAGCAGCTTCCGCTGCCCTTCTAGTCCACCTGTCAGAAGGTGGTACCGACGCTGTCCTCATCCAGGAGCCCTGGATCTGTGGCGACAGAATCCTTGGGCTGAGGGCAGCCGGCTATAGGCTATACGCAGCCGTAACAACAGGTAAATCGCGAGCCTGCATACTCGCTAGGAAAGACTTATCTCTTTTCTTGCTTCCCAATTTCAGCAATGAAGACATTATAACCGCATGTCTAGAGGGACCAAACGGTTCCCTCCGGATATGCTCTGCATACCTGGGGCACGATCAGGACCCCATCCCCCCCCAACCCTGAAGCATGTAACCGAGGACAGTAGAAGACTGGGCCTGGGTCTCATCATCGGGTGCGACGCGAACGCCCACTACCATCAGTGGGGCAGCACCAACACCAATGACAGGGGTGAGTCTCTTTTTGATTTTATCCTTGCATCCAACTTGCTGGTGGGAAACTCAGGTAATGAACCCACCTTTATAATTGAAAATCGCAGGGTGGTATTGGATATCACCCTTCTAGCTGAATCCCTTAGAGATAACCTAAAGTCATGGAGGGTGCTGGAGAAGCACTCTTTCTCTGACCACAGATACGCTAGGATTCGACAGGTTCAACCCAGTTACCTTTCGGAACCCCCGGAGAACCGACTGGGAGAAATACAGGTCCCAACTAAATAGGATCCTCAAACCCCCTCCAGCCCCAACCCACTCGGACTACTGTCCAGAGGGGCTGGAGCGCCTCGTAAAGACCTTTACCGATGCTTGTAGCAAGGCTCTGGATAGGTCCTGCCCCAAAGTAGGAAGGGGGGGACACTGGGAAAAAGCCACCGTGGTGGTGCAAAGAAATAGGCAGCCTCAAGAAGACCGTGAGGCCGTCCTTCAACCTAGCCAAGAACGTCAACACAGACGAATCGTGGCGCCTCTACAAAACCAACCTGTCCCTATACAACAGGGAATTAAGAAAGGCCAAAAAGAGGGCCTGGTCCGACTTCTGCTCGGGAATCCAGGACCACTCAGAGGCCTCTAGGCTGCGGAAAGTCCTCTCGACGACGCCCTCCAACCCGGGCTTTGTCAAGCGTCCCGACGACAGCTGGACGACTTTCAGCGAGGAAACTCTCGAAGTTCTCCTGGATGCCCACTCCCCTGCTAGCTCGTCCCAGAGCAGCCCGCTTTACCCCCCGACATGGCGGGGTCCGTCTGAAATGGCATACCTTCTCAGTGATAGAAATATTAAATGGGCAATCAACAGGTTTAGCCCATACTAATCCCCAGGGGTGGACGGCATCATACCTGCACAGCTTAGCTACGCAGCTGAGCGCTCCACGTCCTGGCTTCGCCTGATATTCTCGATTATTCTAGACACAGGGGTCATTCCAAGTGGATGGCTCCGCTCAAAAGTTGTTTTCATCCCCAAGGCAGGCAAGCCTTCGCATTGCACGCCTAAGGATTACAGGCCGATAAGCCTCTCCTCGTTTCTACTCAAGACGCTGGAGAGACTCATTAGTCTACATCTCAGAACTAATATTCCCCAATCATCCTTATCAGGATCACAACACGCGTATAGGAGGGGCAGATCGACAGAGACAGCACTCCATTCGCTTACCACCATCATAGAAAAATCGCTCCACGAAAAGGAGTTCACACTCGTCGCCTTCTTGGATATAGAGGGCGCTTTCAACAACATCCTTTCAGGTTCAATCACATCAGCACATTGACCGGATCTTGCGCAGCAGAACGGTGGAGACAACACGGGGGGGATCAACCATCTCCAGACAAGTCAACAGAGGCACACCTCAGGGCGGAGTCCTCTCCCCTCTCCTATGGAATGTGGCGGTCATAGAAGAGGGCGGCTATCGTGTCGTGGCCTACGCGGATGATGTCGCCTTGGCGTTCACAGGAAAATTCCCGCAGACACTCTGTGACAGGATGAGCGAAAGTCTACGGTTTCTGACTGACTGGAACGCAAGGTCTGGTCTGGGAGTAAACCCAGCGAAGACGGAACTAGTCCTTTTTACAAGGAAATACAAAATCCCCAAAATGATACCCCCTAAACTACGCGGGGTACTTCTCACCCTTAAAAATCAGGCCAAGTATCTAGGTCTTATCCTGGACAAGGAGCTCGATTGGTCCCTTAACACGGATGAAAGGGCCAAAAAGGCTACAGTCGCGCTATATACCTGCCGAAAGGCTATCGGGTTAAAATGGGGTATGACCCCAAAAATTGTCCGTTGGCTGTATACGGCTATTATTCGCCCAATACTCCTCTACGGGGTGGCTATTTGGTGGCCAGCTCTAAAGCGGTCCACCTGCCTGGGCAAGTTTAGAAAAATCCAACGCATGGCCGAGATCTGCATGACAGGCGGCCTGGGCACGACCCCGGGAGACGCTTTGGACGTTCTCCTGGATATCCTCCCAATAGAAATAATGGGAGAGATGACCGCGTCACTCTCGGCACTAAGGCTGAAGGGCGTGGGTCTGTGGAGGAGTTCGAGATTCGGGCACACGAATCTCGGCACTGCCCCACACGTTACTGAGGGAAACACAGACTACTGTGTCCCCGCTGAACACCCTACCACACCCTTCCAGGTTTACATCCCCGATAGAGAGGAATGGAACCTTGGACCTCGTGGACCTCTAGGGTCCCTTCACATTTACACGGATGGCTCAAATTTGGACGGCCGGGTGGAAGGAGGTATATACTCCGAGCACCTGGGAGTTAGCGTCTCTTTTAGGCTACCCGATCAATGCAGCGTCTTTCAGGCGGAGGTTTACGCCATCAAAGAAGCCATTGATCAGCTCCCCCCACCAGGGTCAGAGCTCCCATATGCATATTCTCCGACAGTCAGGCTGCCCTGAAGTCACTTAAAGCCATCTCTTCAAACTCGAAGACCATTAACGCCTGCCGCAGATCTCTTCACGAGATGGCGGAGCAGTACGACCTCCACCTCATATGGGTCCCAGGACATAGGGACATCGAGGGCAACTGCGCTGCCGATGAGCTGGCCCGGCAGGGTACAACCCCCCTCTTCACCCGGAGAGGGAGTCAGTTGTCATGCCCTTGGCCACTCGCAGAATTCTCTGTAAGGAGTACTTCCATCTTCTCGCGGACAGGAAATGGGAAAACCTCATCACCTGCCGCCACGCTAGGATGATCTGGCCACGCCGTTCAGCGAAACGCTCAAAGGAGCTATTGTCATTAAGCAGGGAAAGCTGCGCCCTTGCCGTTAGGGCTCTTACTGGTCACTGGCTACTTGGAACACATGCGTCCAGACTGTCGGTGCACCATAATGACTTCTGTAGAAGCTGTAGGGATGAGGAGGAAGAGGAGACCGTTCTTCACCTCCTCTGCCACTGCCCGGCCCTAAGCAGACGAAGACTGCAGTATCTGAGCTTCCCCATCCTTGTGGATCTCGCAGAGCTAAGCGAGACATCACCGAGGCAGTTAACCCGATTCATCCAAGGATCGGGTTGGTCCTCTCTTACGTAAGGATTCGTTATCGGCCCATGAGAACCTGCACTGGACGGGGGATCTAAGCCTACGCGGCATCACAAGGAGCCTCCTTAGGCTCAAGTGGATGGACCGGCTCTCTTGAGTCGGCCATCACCGCCTTAACCTAACCTAACCTAACCTTGCTACGAGAGCCTTCCATCTAACTCTATTTTGAGCTGTCTTGTTTGGGATGTGTATCGGGGACTCGTCTGTAACGCGACACAGATCTTTGTTGGTTATTATGTTTGGCCAGAATACCCCACATATGACTCTCAGGCATTTGTTTGTGAAAGTATTTAGCTTCTGCGTTATTTTCTTCGTGGCGAGCCATGTCTCACTTCCGTATAGCAGTATGGATTTCACACACGCATTGTAGATCCTGAGCTTTGTTCGTCGGCTGATTTGTCGGTCTCTCCATGTGCGGTATAGTCTCCCAAATGCTGAGCGGGCTTTGCCAAGACGACTGGAGACATCATCATCCACTCCACCACTGTTTGATATGATGGTGCCAAGGAAAACTGGTGACGAACTCGATTGGGTTCCCATTAATGTTGATGTTTCCCTGGCTGGAGTGGTTGAAGCGCATAGCTTTTGGTCTCGAGCCCTACGCTGCTGGCTATCCTGACGAGGTCGTCACTTTTCCTCTGTAGTAGTGAAAGCGGGAATCCTTGCCGAATTCCGGTGTTTGTCTGGAAAGGTTCACTAGTTTTTCCATTGTGCAGTACCGCCAGGTTGGCATCGTCATACATCGATTTCATGATGGCGATGAGATTTGCAGTTACTCCTTTTCTTGCAAGTGTTCGCCATATTGCTGCCCTTTCAACTGAGTCGAACGCCTTCTTGAAGTCGATGAATTGGAGGTAAAGCGGGGCTCTCCATTCCACAGCTTGCTCGGTGATTATGCGTAGTGTATTTGCTTGGTCTACGCAACTCCTGTGTGGTCTGAAGCCTGCCTGTTCGTCTCGGATTGTTGGCTCAACTTTTTCCTGGAGGCGTTCGTTCAGAAGTGTAGCTAAGATCTTATAGCTGGTGTTGAGCAGTGTTATCCCTCTCCAGTTGTTGCAATCGCTTAGGTCGCCTTTCTTAGGAAGCTTCACAATGATTCCGCTTTTCCAAGAGTCTGGCACCGCCTTCCCATATACATACGTGAGAAATGTGGATGCAACGTTTCAGCCATCAGTTGGGTGTCAACTTGGAGCAGTTCGGAGAAATATATAGAGATTTTTTAACATGGGGTCCTTGAAAATATAAAAATAACAATGTGTCGAGATTAGAACTTGACAATCTAGTCCTACAGTAATTAAGGATTTGCCCAGATGTGGAAAATACTCGTTCGCTAACTTGCTGGTATACTTAATATATTTCTGACGACTAACTGAAAGCCCTTCATGTTGTTTTACTCTTTTGTTTTGTTGGCTATCCAAAAATTCAGAAAACAGAAGAATTGGCGGAGATGGTATTTTATTCAGGGGCTCATCAGTCTCCGAAACCAAATCAGTACTATCGTGAAGCATAGCGGTTATGGTTGCCATTACCTCTTCTTTTTTCTATGCTCAAAGAAGTCAGGCACTTAAAGGGCGAAACAGTGCTACGTAATGAGCAGTAGAAGGCTCAAAGCGTTTTTGCAAAATGTTTAAAGTATTAGATTTTATTTCGAGTATAAGCTCAGAATCCAATGTTTTGAAATGACCATTTTTTTTTTAGTTTTCCATACCATAGCTCATATGTATTGTTTGTTTTTTATCTGCACTCAGTTGCTCTGAGCAATCTTTAAAGGGTTTTAAAAAAGTAAGGAGTAAAGTGATCACATGAAAGTCAATTTCTGCCACTCTTTTAAGCTGATTCTTTTGGAGAAGTAAATGCTGTATTTCATGTTGCATTTCGTCTATGCTATTGAGCATTATATAAATTGAATTCCAAAGTGTCTTTACATCTTGTTTTAATGTTTTTGACAGGGATCGTAACAGTTACAATTTTTTAAATAAAAATCATAAAATAAGAGTTGTTACCAATTTTTATTTTATTAATTGCGATTTAACTATTATTTTAAATTTTTAAAATAAAAATTGCCAAATAATTATTATTTACAATTTTTATATAAAAGTTTGGTAAAAACTATTATTTTCAATTTTTAAACAATTAATTGAAAATAACTATTATTCCCCAATTTTTATTTTAGTAATTGCGATTTAACTATTATTTTCAATTTTTAAAATAAAAATTGCCAAATAATTATTATTTACAATTTTTATATAAAAGTTTGGTAATAACTATTATTTTCAATTTTTAAACAATTAATTGAAAATAACTGTTATTCCCCAGGATAATCATTCTGTGGAGTATAGAAGCGAGATGATGAAGGAGAACGATGAGACCTGCGAGAAGAAAATTAAGTTCTCGGTGGCATTTTCTGAATCTGATGTAAAAGAAGCTTGCGTGCAATTATATTTAAATGTAAAGAACACTTCACAGCTAGTTCTAGGTTGTCAGATTCGAAATGGGCAGATATAGAGCAGCTTCTATCCGTGCTGGAACCTCTAAATGTAGCTATGCTAATGCTTCAAAGCGAACAGCTTCTTTTTCCCCGACTGCTACAAGCTATGGCTCGAAACAAAGCTAGAAGTTCAAGCCATGCCAGATAATGTACATATTAAAGATCTGGTGAAATGCATAGAAGGTCGCGAGAAGGAGTTAATTTCGAATGAAGTCATGGTTTCGGCCATTTACCTTGATCCCCGACTACGCAGGATCTTAATAAAAGATCCAAACCAACAAGTTTTGGCCAGAAAACACTTATATTCTTTAATGAGACAAATGATTCTTACAAAAAAGGTAAGCAAATGGAAATCCTCCTAGCGGAGGTATGTCGTTTTAATTTCGGATGAGATATGTCGCGAGGACATATGTCGTTACCCCCATTTGAGGCCTTGGTAATCGTTTTGTTGAGGTGCGAGTTCCAGTTAAGCCGCTTTTCTAGAACGACTCCCAGATATTTCACCTCACTGGAGAGCTCTACGGTAGTTCCCCCAATGACAAGGCCAATGTCATTGGTGTTCCGTTTAGGGGAGACAACACTCCGCCTTGTGGACACCCTCTGGCCGCGTTAATACGGACCGTTGTCGTAGGTAGCATAGCTTCTATCTAGGCTCCGGTAACTGCATCAATGTTCCTATGAGATAGAGCTCTGGAGATTGACTGATAGCCAGTGTTGTCGAAAGCACCTTCCACGTCCAGGAATGTGTTCGTGTTATTGCGCCCGTCGTGTTAGGAAGTGACACGATGTGACCCAACTCTATTGCTTACTCTCAGTAACCCGTCTTAATCCTCAAAGGTGGTCGTCAGCCTATCCATGGCGGCTGCCACTACTTGTTGCTCGTCGAGTTGAGTCCTGATGCTCTAGTCGGAATCCTGTATCCATATGTCGGGTCCCCAGGCTCGGTCTTTTCGACTTCGTACTTGGGTTTGCTCTTGTTGGCACGTCTGTTCAGCTCCAGTTGCTCAAAAAGACTCCTTTGGCAGGTTTCTAGGGCACTTCGACTTCTTGGAAACGACTCCCCGATCGGCGGGCAGAGGCTCGTTCGGCACCCCTCCTATGCCGCCGATTCCGCTGACCAAGCGTTGACCCCTTCACCCGATACGAAACTCTGCCGTTGTTGCTGACTCTGCCGTGTGTGTGGCTCTGCCGTGTGTGTGTGCGTTTACACTTAGCCTAAATTTGTACAGTTGCCCTTCTAGGGCAACTAGGGTTTATTCAGCATTCATTTGGTGACTAATCTAAGCTTAAACATGGAGCCGTGCTCCCGCCTGCTTTACTCCGCTAAAGTGAGAGCGGTAGATCGGCGGCGGCCGACTGCTGGTTCGGATTTGACCCGATGCACTAGCTCGGGCTGCGGGAGCACAATAGAAGGTGAACGCTGGAGCATCACCGGGGCGAGAGCGGATGCGTTTGGCCAGGGAGCGGTGGAAGAGCGCTGCGGAGTGGCCAAAGACGTACAGGAGTACAGTTTGGGCGAGCGCTGCCAAGAAAGGTGCCTAGGAGTGGCGGAATATTGCCGCGAAGCGCCCGAAGATTGCCGAAGAACGGGGAGCGGGCGAGCATCGGCACACTCAACAAACAATGCGAAATACGGGAGCGCAAGAGCGGCCGAGCGTTCGGAAGCTCGGTGGCCAGAGGGGGATACAGTGGGCTCCTCACGTAAACAATGCCTTACATAACAAAAACAGATGGCATGAACTATGTAGCTTAGGGATTGGGAAGCAAAAACAGGCTGAGCACGTTAATGTCAACATTGATAACCTAAACGACAAACACGTTGGAAACAACGTACAAGTACCTAAGGCAACAGAAAATACACATACGTACCTAAATTATTCCTCAATAAACGACTGTGATAACAATTTTACTATAGCATGTGTTCGTGTTTGTGACGTCCTCTAATCTGTACTTAAAATTAAGGAGGCTACCCCCCAGGCAACCAAATCAAAATCAAAAAAACCAAAAAGATTATTATTCTGGAGAGCATAATCAAGTCTTTATCGACCGGAATTTTGAAAATATTGATTTTTGACAAAATGGCGGCCGTTTGAACTTAAAGTTGCGATTTTAATGGAAAAAATCATCCTTATTTTCTCAATACAAAAAAAAAACTAATTTTCTTTTAAAAAAAATCGTACAATAAAAATTAGATAATTCAAGTCAATCGGTTCATTAGTTTTCGAGATATCTTGCGTACCGATTTCAAAAATGATTTCGAGAAAAACGCGTTTAATAATTTTAAAAAATCGAGCAAATAAACATTTTCGTAAAACGAAACTAACTTTTAAAGTGCTGCCAATCCGGCTTTCGCAAGAACAGAAGTTGCACACCTGCAGTAATAAAAATCACAGTTGACATTCGTGTGCAGATTTGAATGACCTTCCGAATTATTGTCAAACTGTCAAGTCCATATGTATGCCGATGACGTCCAAATATATTATATGTAAGTCGTCCCCTATGTAATGTGTCTGAATGTATTGATATTTAAAATGACGAGCTACTAAAGATAGATGACTGGTCTAAATATATATGTGCTATTTTGTGTAAAACAAAGATTTTCTGTCTTTACTATATATATATATATATATATATATATATATATATATATATACTATACTATACTATACTATATATACTACGTAGTAAAGACAGAAAATCTTTGTTTTACACTAAATAGCACACTATCCTGGCATGACCACATAAATAAAGCCTCAGGCAGAACATACAGCATCCTTAGGCGCCACATTTTAAAATTCAAATTATATAATTCAAATATATGACCATAAGTTAGAGAATAGATATTATAATTAATTTTCATGTTATATAAGAATAATATGTTAGATAATGAAATCTACATATAACTCTTTGACTTTTTTTTTTACCTTGCTTTTATTTATTGAATCTTCTCATTTTCGAGACTAACAATAAATGTATCAAATCTTAGACTATAACCTGACTCCTAGTTCATGTAGACTGAAACAGTGGCCCTGACAAATTATGGCTGGGTTGGAAGGTCTATACGTTGCAGGCGGGTTCGGCTGGAGACCCGAGTCAGGACCCTTGCTAGAGGATTTGGGTGGGCAGACAGTTTTTCATTGTAGGACGCTTTTTGCTTGTCTATTTCATTTTTTACTGCGAGAATGCCGAGGTCCCTGTGGATGTTTTTGTTACAAATATACCATGGTGCCCCAGTGATAGTTCGCAGGATCTTTGATTGGGCTCGCTGTATGATGTCTATGTTGGTTCTGCTCGCGTTCCCCCACAGCTGGGAGCCATACGTCCAGATTGTAGTTGTAGAGCAGGACCTTGTAGTCCAGACACAAGGGCGATCGTGAGTTTATAATCCAGTGGAGGCTGATGGCTTTCAGTTTTAGGTGCAGTTTCTTGCATTCGATATGTCTACGCCATGTTAGACGTCTGTCGAGGTGGATGCCGAGATACGTTACTTCATTAACTTGGGGGATCTGCGTGCTATTCATACAGAGCGAAGTGCAAGTTTGTCTGTTAAGGGTAAACGTTATGTGTTTACACTTTTGTTCATTTATTTTAATACGCTAGTCAGATAGCCACTTCTCGACTACCACGAGGCGATTGGCGAGTTGGGTTGTTGCACAGACTGGGCATCTGGAGCGGCTAAGGATCGCAGTGTCGTCAGCGAAGGTGGATGTTGTTAGTCGGTCACTCGTGGGGATATCTGCTGTGTAAAGGACGATTAAATTTGGCCCAAGTGCGCTACCTTGTGGGACCCCAGCTTCGATAGTGTAGCTGTCGGAAATTGTTGTGTTACATCTTACTGCGAAGGCTCTATTGTAGAGGTAGGATTCAAGGAGTTTATGGGTGTACCCGGGCAAGTGTGTTTTAATTTTATGCAGGAGACCTTTGAGCCAGACGCGGTCGAATGCTTGAGATACATCGAGGAATATCGCGCTGCAATATTCCCTATGCTCGAAGGCTGTGCGAATCTCTGATGTTATTCTGTTTACTTGCTCGATAGTTTTGTGTTTTTCTCTGAAGCCAAATTGAGGGGCTGGGATAATGTAGTGGGCTCCCATATATGGTATTATGCGCGTTAGAAGGCATTTTTCGAATAATTTGGACAAGCATGATAATAAACTTATTGGTCTGAAAGATGACGGAATCGTGTGATCTTTTCCAGGCTTCGGTATCATTATAATAATTGATTTTGTCCATTTACTTGGATAGTAGCCGAGACTTATGATTCCATTGAAGAGTTTACAGATACCTCAATAGCACAGTACGGAAGTTCCATTATCATTTTTGAAGTTATTAAGTCACCGCCTGGTGCCTTTTTTGGTTTTAGCTCCCTGATGACTTTTGTGATCTCGTTCGACTGAAATGTAGTTGGCGTGGATTCAGTTTCGAGGTGGATTTGCGGAGGAACATAATCATTAGCTGCGGGGTTCGGCTGGAAGACGCCTCTGAGATGTTAGGCAAATGATTCGGCTCTATCTTTGTCGCTGCGGGCCCAGCACCCTGAAGAATTCCTTATAGGGGTGACGGTTTCAATTGGAAATCTTAGATTTGGGTGAGTCCTCCACAAGGGATGCTTTGTACTAGTTGGCGAGAGTTTTTCAATATATTTTAGTTGTTCATTTTCAGCATCTTGCTTCTGAGCCCGGTTTAGTTTGCGGGTGGCTTTAGTAAGACGTTGCTTTGAGCATGGCTTTTCCAGAACCAGCTGTTCAATTTGTGGGCTGGTGATCCCCAGTGCGTGTGTTTGGCGTTATATTCTCCTGCAGCTATGAAGCGATCCCCCATAATGTTGTAGAAGTCCATGAATTTACCTTCAGAGATAGTAAAGCGAGGTGGGCACTTTTAAAGACGTGGCTTGCAAGAAATTTGTTGCAAACCTTTGGTGAAAGTGGTGTTTGCTGCGTTCTCTGATTAAGATGCCGGTTCCGCCGTGGGCCTTGTCATCCGGATGATCTGTGCGGTAGAAGGTATAACCTCTTATATGGAAGTTATTTCTCCCTGTGAGCTGCGTTTCAACCAGCAGCATGGCGTCGATGTGATTTACGTTTAGGAATTGAGGTATTTCAAGTTTATGCCGTGAAATGCCGTTGACATTCCTCATGGATATACGTAGGTTAGGCATTTATTATTTCGACTGTTGTGCTACAAGCAACTGAATCACCATGTTCTGGATCTGAACAAGCGTTTGCATGGTTGTTTTCATGAATGACATAAGTTCCATCATACTTTGTTGCATGGTGAACATCATAGATTCCAATTTGCTTTGCGGCTGCCCTGGAACCTGCTGAGCATTTTCTGAGTGAGGCTGGGGTGGATTTTCCATGCCTGTTCTTAGTGCTTCGGCGTAGGAGATTCCCTTGGTTGTATTTAGCTGCCCAAATGATGATCTGGCTGCCTTGGCGAAAAATACGTCTGGCGTACTTTTTGAGTTGTAATACACATTTTGCGTATGTTGTTGGTGCGTAGCTGTCGCTCGTCGCATGCGACTCTTCAGCTTCTTGTAGACCGCACAGCCTCTGTAGTTTGCCGTATGGTTTCCTCCACAGTTGCCACATTTTTTCATTTGGGGGTCTTCTTTGTTTGCGGGGCAGTTTACGGAGTTATGGAAGTCTCCGCAGACTACGCAGACCGTCCGAAGTGTGCAGTATGTCTTGGTGTGTCCATACTCTTGGCAGTTTGTGCATTGAACAGGGCCGTTGAGTTTGTGTGGTTCTTCTACGGTGATCTTTCGAAACAGTAAGAGCTGCAGCTTGTAGATTGGGTGTACTTCGTGTTTCTTTAGGGCTTTGCTATCTGGTTCAAGCTCGACCTTGAAGAGTAGTTGCAGCTTTTTGTTTCTGTTAATTATGTTGCTGAGATTTTTGGCACAAAAGCCCTTGGCTTTATGGGCTTCTTGAATCTCAAAAGGGGGCAACGTCAGGTTCGATTCCTTTTAGTACTACTTGCAGTCCCTTGTTGCTTTTTAGTTGGTAGGTGTAGAAGTTCTTTTATGCTTCCTCCAGGTAATTAGGCACAGCTCGGAAGTGGTCTTCAGACTTCGTTTGAACTTTGGTTTCGTGGAAGTTCCCTTTAATAAGCGGAACAACATGGAAATTTTCCATCCCGACCACCGCAACAATTTTGTTGACCAGGAGCTTTTTTCCCTTATATAGATAGGTGGGGGCTTTGGTTTCCTTTGGGTCTACTGCCCCTGCTCAGCCTGGTTATTCTCCGCCTCCGCTAAAATGGAGAATCGGTTTTCGTTGCAACTCCTAATTTGTTCGTTGCTATCGTTGGTACGTTTGATCGTGTTGAGTGGACTAAGCTTACGCTTAATCTGGATGTAGCGGTCTATACCGATCTGTATAGCCGGGACCGCTTGTTGCTTATCGAAGCTTACGGTTTTTGTTGCTATTGTATTTTTCTCTGCAGCCGTTGGCACCGAATTCACAATATTAGTAGTTGATTTAATTGATGGTGCTTTTGCTGCGACTGCAGAAATTGTAGCACTGCTAGTTGTTGGAGCTTCTTTTATCGAAGCCAGCGGTGATGGGGTTTGACATTGGTAACTCCAAGATGCAGGAGTTGGGGCGAGCAGAGAGGGTGAGCAAGAGCTGGCTCTCTTGCTGTCGATGGTCAGTAGAGCCGAGTTGCTCTTTGTCGACTTCTTATTTTCATGGATATCGCGAGTTGAGAAGTAAGAGTAACAGGCGTTTCTTGAGCTTACGAAGCTTCTACGCTCATTCTTTGGATCGCTGCTCATTTTGCGAGCTTATTATAGTTTACTTAATAGTTTAAATTATTTTATTTTTATTTATTTTATTTATTAGAAAATATAGCACATTTCTGCTATTTTAGACCATATCCTTACCTCAGCCGAATTAAGGAGTGTTTTTTAAAGATGTGCTCCGACTCACATCATGTGGGCTGAGGCAAGGACAGGTGTCTTAATACATTTTGTGTATTAAAATCTAAAGACAATTCAACGTGTAACAAAAAGTATAACTCATTATAAAAAGAACATAAAACACGAAAAGGGTCATGCTGCTCGAAGTTAGTCTTACAAAAATCAAGAGTAATCGGACGAAAGTGACGAGAAGGTCTAACAGGAACAGAGAAATACAATTGACTAAGAAGATAGGACGAACAAGCATGACCATTAATTAATTTAAATAGAAACATCACTCCGTGGCAGGTCCGACGATCCTTCAGAGTGGGCAGGCTAAGAAGACGCAGCCTGTCGATGTAAGACGGGAGGCGGCGATGTGTGTCCCAGTGGAAACCCCGAAGAGCGAACAAAAGGAATTGTTTCTGAACCGATTCAATAAGGTCTTGATACTTCGCGTATTGAGGTGACCATACACACGAACAGTATTCGAGAATTGGACGAACAAGAGAGACATAAAGAAGTTTTGTGGTGTAAGGATCGTCAAACTCCTTAGACCAACGCTTGACAAAGGCAAAAACACCTTTAGCTTTCCCAACAATTATGCCAATGTGGTCGGAAAAGTTCAAATTGTGGGTAAAAAGAACTCCAAGATCGGTAACAGAGTGTATGCTCTCAAGATCACTCAGCCCTAAAGAATAACTTGCAGAGAAACAGTTTTTACGAAAAAATGACATAAATTTACATTTAGAGTTGTTAAGAAACAGCAAATTGTTACAGCACCAGGACTGCACGTTGTTTAAGTCAGATTGTAAGAGCATATAAGAGTCAGAGTTTGTCAGTGGCAAGCATAGTTTGACGTCGTCAGCGTACATCATAATTTTGGAATTTAGAACGACATTAGGCAAATCATTAATAAAAATTCTAAAAAGAAGTGGCCCAAGATGACTCCCTTGCGGAACACCCGAGGTTACGTGGACGCAGTCTGAAAAAGAACCCTTGAAGGCTACTCGTTGAGTCCGGTTGGATAAGTAGGTGGCAATCCAATTAGTCAACAAGACAGGGAAACCCAAGAGTGTAAGTTTTTTCAGCAGCAGCTGGTGATTCACGCAGTCAAAGGCTTTGCTGAAGTCCGTAAAGACGACGTCAGTTTGGGTGTTATTTTTAAAGGCGTTTCTAATAACAGTACAAAACTCCAGAAGGTTTGTGGAAGTTGACCTGTGTTTCATATAGCCATGCTGGTAGGGGGACATTATAGAGCGACATTGGTGCAGAAGTTGAGCAGTAACAAGCGATTCAAAAAGCTTAGGAATCGCACTAAGTTTCGCAATCCCTCTATAGTTTTCAATGTTAGATTTGCTACCCTTTTTGTGAAGGGGAATTATAAAAGATTCCTTCCAACTTTCAGGAAAAAATGAGAGCTGAAGGGATATCTTAAAAAGTTTAGACAAAGGACTACATAATGCACTGGCACAATATCTCAAGACACAGCTAGGAACAAGATCAGGACCAGAAGAGAACGATAGCTTGAGTGTTTTGAGACGCTGAAAAACATCGTTTTCGCTGATTGAGGGCAAAAAAATATTGTCAGAGTGCGGAAGAGAATATGGATATGGTGAGGTAGAGTCAAAACATATAGATGTATAAGTAGTCCGGAAAAATTTTTCGAATAAGTTCGCAATATCGTGCTCGTTTGAGGCTGACTCATTATGGAGGTGAAGACTGGATGGATAAATGTGTGACTTTCGTTTAGAGTTAACAAAGGCGTAAAAACTGCTTGGGATTAGCCTGAAACTCAGTTCTGCAACGATTTAGGTGATTCTTGTAACATTCAGAGTTGTGAGTCAGAAAGTCAGAGAGGGCTATTAAATATCTAGCACGATCTACTTGCAGCCCGGTTAGTCTGAATTTTTTAAAAAGTCTGGACTTCACGTTTTTTAAATAGGAGAGTCGACGGGAAAACCAGGGAGGCTTATGCGAAACGTCAGGAGAGGGAAACGATGGAACAAACATATCAAAACTAGAGTACAGTATGTCATAAAACCGTTCAACCATGTGCAAGGGATCGTCAGTGGAGTCAAGAAAAGTCCAGTCGATTGAAGATAAATAAGAAATCATGTCAGTGAAATTAGCTTTGCGGAAGCAGCGAAAAGTTGCTGGTTCAGCTAAAGGACACGGCAGTAGTGGAGACGAGGCCTCTAGAATTATCTCCAATGTGGGATGATAAGCATCTTCAGGGCTGGAGAGAGGGTCGATTCTAGAAACGTAAGCATTGGCAAACTCCGACGAAAAAATTAAGTCTAAGACTTTGTCTCCACAGTTCTTAATAAAATTCAATTGTCCCAATGAAAAGTCGATAAGACCATGAATAAAATCATGAGGAGCGGTGGGAATTAGAAAATTCGACTCAGGAGAGGGCACCCAGGATATGGAAGGCAGGTTAAAATCACCCATAACAATGAGGTGATCATTAATGCCAAGGGACGAATGAATATTTTGGATTAGCATTAAATGCTGCAAATATATATCAGTATCAGACCGAGGTGGGATGTAGGAGCATGAGACATAAACAAAATAATCGTGAACACGGATGCGAACTGCAACAAACTCTAAATCACAATCCGTATCATTTATCGGAAGCAAGTTAGAAACAAGATCAGACTTAACAGCGATAAGAACACCACCGCCGATACGCATAAGACGATCTCGTCTATAAACGACATAGTTTCCTCCAAATAATTCACTATCATAGACAGAGGAGTTGAGCCACGTTTCAGTAAAGGCGATAACATTGGCATCAAAGGAGACACTGTTGACGTGTAGTTCACTAAGTTTGCCTAGTAAGCTGCGAACATTCTGGTAGTGTAGGATAAAGGAATCATTTAGTTTTTTGGAGTTCTTGCCAAGGGAGACCGTGGCACGCGAGACCGAGGGTCACTCTTGTTGACAAATTCATGAACAATTGCGTGTTCAGGCCATACGGAAGTATCAAGAACCCTAGGAAATAGTACATCAGAAATTCCAATTTTAAACGAAGATATATCACGTCTTTGCTTAAAACTGAATTTAGTGACAGTAAATTCGGTAGCAGAAACATTCAATTTGTTACTCAAATGGGTTCTTACGTCGACCTCAGAGGCCCCTGGATTGAGGCGGGAAACAAAGATCAGCTTCTTTGGAGCAACGCCTGCTAAAGGTGCAGGTCATCGTTGGGAAACTCCAGAAATTGTAGAAATTAGGGGTCCTCGGCTGGCGATTGGCAGCGCTAAAGTTGAGACCGCCGGAGGTACCCCAGGGTGGGCATCCAAGTCCAACGACACGCAGTCAGCGACAGCCGACGTGGATGGTTGGTCGACGTTGACGGGATGCAGATCCAAAGGCACGTCAAAGTTGGCTGGTTGCAGATCCGAGACCATATCGACACTAGTCCCGCCAGATATGGGGGCAAGAAGAGCATCTCCATCAGTGCCGTTGACCACGGCCGCGGTGTTATCAGAAGGCTTAGTACGAGGACTAAACCGCATAAGGGGGCTCGCAGGGTCTGGAACAAATAAAAAACGGTTAGTACGGTTGCTCATTTGTTGATTTGCGGATTCACTTAGCAGCTTAAGCTTGCTAAGTCCCTGAAGCCGGCAGCCAAGGACTGAAACTCGAGGTGAGTTTGCCTCATAAAAGCCCTCATGTCCGATTTGATATGAAGGCAGCTCGGGCACGTCCAGTCCAATCCGGAATTGCTCCGTATGCGATCAGCAATACGCGGTCCTATAACACGGATTGATGCAGCAGGCTGCCATTATTTTAAAATAAATTTCACAGCAGCAGTCAAATCTAGCAATAAAATTGAACAAATATCGCGGCGAAGGAACCGATCAAAACAAAAGAATGAAATGCGCGAGAATAAAAGCTTTTCCTGAGCGCAGAGAAGTAATAAGTTAGTGTGGTTGATTTAGCGTATGCAGAACACTTGCACCAACAACAAGCACTAGGCGATGCAGCGATAAGCGGTAAACACAGAGCGCAAGAACAGAAAGGCAAAGCAATCTGATAAAATGTAAAACCGAATTAGTTTTACATAAATAAAGTCACTATCTTTGTTTAGAATGAACCAGCTGTTACTGGATATTGAATATCGCAGAAACACTGACTGCCTGCCAAAAATTTGGGCTGAGTAGAATAAAAATTCACTATGAAAACTTTGAAAACGAAGAGCGATAGAAAAACACGTCCGACTCAAAGCTCGTATGCGAAAAAAAAAAAAAAAAAAAAAAAAAAAAAAAAAAAATAAAAAAAAAATAAAAAAAAAAATAAAAAATTAAATAAGCACTTGTGTTCAGTGATCCCATTATTTCTTCACAAAAACAGGACAGATTTAAAAACAAAAAAAAGGAAAAAGGCTAAAAATTGGAAAAAAAAAAAATAAAAGGACAACAAAAAGGACAGCATTTTTTTTCATTATTTATGTGATCCCGTACACTCGCTCTCTCTCTCCCTCTTCCACTGCACTTTCGTGCATAGAGCTGCTAATCCGCTCTCCCCAAGCTAGATTTAAGCCTTCTTCTTTGTTAGTAATAATTTACCATTACACAAATAAAGACGCACGTCGCGTAATACCCCGAAATTGTTCTACCGTGTTTTTCTTGTCGAGTGCATTTCAGGTTAAAGCCATCCCCCTCCGAACATTTGGTCCTTCGAGCCGGATAATTCTACCTCCAGCAGTTCCGGTGGCTTTAACACCGCACAAGATAAGTAAACATTTTACTTTGCTGCCCTGCCGTTCATTTTTATGATTTGTGTCTAAATCCTAGTCCGATTGATCCGACACAACGGCAGCTTCCAAATCCGAATCCGATTTGTAGAATCCTAGTGTCGCAATTAATTTATATTAATTTTCCGCGAATTCAACATTCTAAAAGTGTGTGTTTAAATATATGCCATAAGCCACAGTGAAACTTTCAATTTCGAATTTCTCTTCGTTCACTGTGATCCGCTTGCATTTATTTCCACTTCTACACCTACATACATATGTCCACTTATCTACAATCGGCATCAACAATTTACGCTATAAATATTCCTATCCTGGATACTAATAGTCAATAAACATTCCAAAATCCAAAAGTGTAAATAAGCCACAGTGAAACTTCTAGTTCCGAAATTCTCTTCGTTCACTGTGTTCCGCTTGCATTTACATATTTACACTCTCCGATATTCAATACAGTCCACTCCACTGATCTACGATCGCCAAAGCATTTTAAACAAAATTAAATAAATATATACACTTATAAATATTTAAACTTAAAATAAATATAGTTGCAATATTTCCTAAACTTTAAACTACATAATTCTACAAAGTCTACAATTCTAATTCTACAAATACAGTCCACCGCTCCTATAAATAAATAAATATATCCCCAAAATCACGGCACAGAAACGCCGACTTAATTTGTGATTTATTTATCAGCTCTTCCCTGCTCTATCCTGAGCGGGGCTTCATCCAAATAAACAATATTTATTGTCATTCCTTTGCTCTATCCTGAGCTCAGCTGCATGCAAACATAGGCAAACATTGCAATTACATATGTACATATGTAATCGTCGGCAAGTCGACGCTCCGACTTTTGGCAATTTTCTCCGCCTCCGTTGTCTCCGCTATTTTGCATTCGCAACGGCTAATGCATAAACATATTCACACGCACGCCTTATCTCCAAGAACAGTACCGCGGCAAATACAGCAGCGGTCAACTGGATAAGTCCAGGCACAAAAATAATTTTAAAATTATTTTTTATAAAAATTCCAACTAACTGAATCAGTTAGGAATTCAAGTGCGCTTCCATATCCGCATTAGTGTGACCGTATCCGTTTTGCAGCAGAGAGAATATTATTCAATTAATTCGTTATTAAATTAAATTAAATTTAATTTTATATATTCCGATTGGTTCCTAAATTCCAATCCTGCTTCTACAAATAAATTAAATTCCTAATACATTCCGATTGGTTCCTAAATTCCAATTCAGCTTCGACACATAAATATTTCGAAACATACACAGATATATATACGACATTAAATTTTCCTAAAATATATCCATAATGACTTCCTGCAGTTTAAATAAATTTACGATGACCTGTGACCGTCTGAGTCACTTCGAGTCCAGAGTCTGCAATCCAGCAGCACCAAGTCCATCCAAGTACACGTGCCAAATCCATCTCGACCAAGTCCGAGCGCTATGGGATAAGGTCGAGAAAGAGTACGAAGCTTGTTCAGAGCAAATTTCAGTTGGCTTAGAGGGCACGGCGGACACCTTACCTACTCTAAAGGCAAAATACGAGTATGCCTATTTTATATACGAAAGGTGTGCCGCAAAGCTCATGGAACAGATCGAAACGATCGCTTCTACAACAGCTCAAATCCAACCCGTTCCGCCCCAAAATTCCTATCCGTCTGGCTGTCAGCTTCCTCCGTGCGAAACAGAAGTTTTCGCGGGCGATTACATTCGCTGGCCGACTTTCCGAGACCTTTTCACAGCGGTCTATATAGACAATCCTGCGCTGACCCCTGTTGAAAAGTTGTTCTATCTAAAGGCCAAGACTAGTGGTGAAGCTCATTCCGTAGTTTCCAATTCGCCACTCACCAACGATGGTTTCCGCTCAGCCTGGAAAAACCTATCTGAGCGTTTCGAAAATAAACGAGCGCTGGTGAACAGCCAACTGAAAAAGCTATTAAACATGCAGTCCGTCGCACAAGAATCTTCGGCAGCCTTGAAGGAGCTGCAAAATACAATCCAGAACTGCCTCACATCCCTAAATTTGTCCGGCCTTCCTACGGATAATTGGGATTGTCTCCTGGTTTATTTGTGTTCCACGAAGCTTCCAAAGCTGACGCTCTCATTATGGGAGCAGTCCTTAACAAATAAAACCGAAATTCCAACGTGGCAAGAACTTGATTCATTCCTGACTGAGCGCCATAGAACTTTAGAAACTATAGATTCTATTCAACCTCCTAAGTTGCGCCTCCATCCGTCAGAAACGACACCCTCCGACGTGTCGCCACGAACACTGAAATCCTTCAGTACGAGGATCGTTCCGATACCCAAAGGATGCGATTTATGTTCCAAAGAGAACCATCCAGTACGTTTATGCCCGCGCTTTCTCCAAATGTCAGTTGACGCGCGTTCCGGCTACATCAAAAAGAAGCAGCTATGCCTAAATTGTTTCGCAAGAGGCCATCAACTGCGAGACTGCACAAGCACACACAAATGTTTCACGTGTCACGGTCGGCATCACACTTTGTTGCATCCAAGCAACTGTTCCTCCAGTGTACCGATTCCTCCTGATACTGTATCCGATCCGATCCAAAGAGTTTCCTCGTTCTCCACACGAGTGACTACTGCTCCAGATTCTTCCAATTACTGGGTTCCATACGCCGATATGAAATGCAGACGTTCCCGAGGTATTTTATCCTACCCATGCCGAGTCTGCCAAGGGAACCATCCTCTTCGGAAATGCCACCGTTTCCTTCGGCTTAGCGCTGAGAAACGGCTCCAGGCCGTCATACAAAAGAAGTACTGCGTCAATTGCCTGGCCCATCACCATTCCACTGGATCTTGCCGCAGTGACGACCGATGCCAGTCGTGTGGCCAGGATCACCACACACTTCTACATGTCCACGAGCGCTCAGCGTATCCAACGCTTTCCCGAGCAAAGGCCTCCTATATTCCTACAGCGTATCCTCGCTAGGGGGCCTCGAAGGCCATCTTATATTTTTGCTGCGTATCCTCGCAAGGGGGGAGAATGTTCACGCCAGAAGGGCGTTTATTTTCCGGAGGCAGTGTGATCCCGTACACTCGTCTCTCTCTCCCTCTTCCACTGCACTTTCGTGCATAGAGCTGCTAATCCGCTCTCCCCAAGCTAGATTTAAGCCTTCTTCTTTGTTAGTAATAATTTACCATTACACAAATAAAGACGCACGTCGCGTAATACCCCGAAATTGTTCTACCGTGTTTTTCTTGTCGAGTGCATTTCAGGTTAAAGCCATCCCCCTCCGAACACAGTCTAAAGTTCCTTTAATGTCGCATCAATCAATTCAGCAATCTGGTTTTCTTCGTAAGTTTCCATAGAGCCGATCATGACTAAATATTTATCTGAGAGTTTGTATTATGTATTATGTGCAACTTTAAAGATTTTGCTCCAAAATGGGTTTTGCTAAGTTCAGTTAAATGGTTAACCGGCTCAATCGCACAGTGTTGGGCTACAATCGATTTCTGCCTACAAACTTCTCTCGGCTTCACAGGTTTAAAACATATTTCGTTTTCCTGCGTAGTTCTCGAGGTATATTAGAATTGTGGACTTGCACAATTTGCAGTAGCCTTTGGTACTGTCCGATTTGTCCTTGCAGAGCCAGTTTTTAAATCTGGCTGCTGCAGCCAGAACTCGCGGAATGTTTGCTCATAATTTTCTTTTGGCATTCTTTGGCTTTGTTGCTAGCAACATTTAGTTGTTGTGCAACATTTTTCACTGTCAACATGTTTCGCTCAACATTTATAGAATCTAAGAACACGCATAAGCGGAAAGAACCGCAATCCTTAAAGATACAAAATTGTAAATACTTACTGCAAGGATATTTAAAATTCAGCTTGCCAAAGTTAGCTTCTTTTGTTGTTCAACATAATTTTATCTGCCCAGAGAAATAAACGTTTGATATTAGAATTTCGGTTTTAATTGTATGCAAATCGGATGATTATATTATATAGCTACGTTGAGCTGCTCGTTAAATGTAGAGGGAAATGTAGAACGGTAAATGTTAAAACCAATTTTTTGGTATATATAGTTTTTCTTTTCATTTGATAAAATTTCATTAATTCATAATGGCCCAATTGCAATCTGCAAGGGTATATAAACTTTGGCTGCAGAAGTTGGCTTCCTTTCTTGTTTTAATTTCCTTCCTTTCTTAGCTTTGCCTCTCCGCTTCTCTGTGCATGACCTTTCTAAGAAAGTGGTTAACAAGCACAGATACGTATCTGTTCTCCGTATGATCGTATATCTACTACCTATCGCTTTGTGCTGGCCACCCTCACGCCTTTTTACTTGGTATCCACACGTTTAGAGAGGGACAGAGGATGCGCTTCTGCTTGTTGTCTTGCGGATGCCGATAACTTATCAACCTACCTTCATATATAAACAACGCACGATTTTATAGTCACAAATTTGTATTTATTTATACATCCGCCTTAATTTTAGTTTGAGATTCTTAAAAATCAAGCGGTGTACACAGCCGTCCCAAAACCGCTTGATAACATTTGCTGATCAATCCAATCTCGGGCTAAGGCTACGCTGGCATAAGCTGCTGGTACCTCATCATTGCAGCCGATTCCCCAAGCAACAATGCCACTTTGCTGATACCGATTTTCAGCGGCTTGTCCAATAGGACATGCAAGTGGTGCTCCACCATCTCCTTGGCAAGTATCAAAACCACGTTGACCTCCCGCACACATGAACGACCTATCCAGTGCAAACTTAGGTCCCAGTCGAGTGCTTCTTAGTCGTGCTTGACAAGAAGCAAAGTCCACAACTGGCAATGGCACACGTTTCATTATAACACTATATTTTCCCAGAGAACCAAAAACATCTTTACCCCAGCCTGTGGAGAAACAAGTGGTTTCTGGACTAGCAATAGCTCCTTGTTGTGGTAAACAAATAACATTAATGTGATCATCCAAGATAAAGGGCTGACTGAGTATAACAAGTGCATAGTCATTCGCAATGTTTCTATTTTTGTATTGAGGATGACTTATTGTGCTTTGCACTGTTCTTTCTTGATACGGTAGGCGTTCTTTTGTTGTTTGCGAGTCCCACTCCCCAGCCCGAACCTTAAAAGTTTCTGGTCCATGGGGTTCAATACAATGCACAGCAGTCAAAATCACTTGGGGATGTATAAGCGATCCAGCACAGAAATAGCTCGAGTTTCCAGAATGCAATAAGGCTACAGTCCAAGGAAACTCGCCGAAGCCGGCTTCATTTTGAGAGGCCCCGGAAAGAGTAAAATCTAGCCCTCCTGTATTCCGAATACCGCAGCCTCGTGGTTGGTTCGGCCTTTGATCCAACGGTGTAGGGTTCAAGACCTCAGTACGAGTCCTATTATCAGCGCAACACACATCTACAGATGACGGGCATACTGGATCATCGGCATTAAATCTAATATCGATTACACCAAATCCGTCAAATGACCCATCTTCCGTCACACTATTGGTTGATGGGTCGCATTTATAATAAGGAACACAATTGCATGCAGCGGTCTTGCCACTAATGGAATTAAAGTTTCGTGGGGTTATAGAATTTATTGGATCGGGCGTAACAATTAGTCCAATTCCGCTGTTTTGTTGATTATTGACATTGGTGTTAAATATTTCTGCTATGTTTTTTTGTGCGTTCGATTCCTGCTGGGGCATACAATCCACACCAATTGTTACAATTGCATAGAATATACCAAAAATAACATTTTTGTGTAAGCCGCTCATCGTTAAATCTGTAAAATGACAAATTGTAATGAATTATTAATTGCTGCTTAAAACAAATAATTATTTTAAAGTACATTTTTAAAGAAATACATAAAATCTCACAGTAAATGAAAATATATTGGAAACAGCATATTCGAATTCTTTTGATAATTTATTGATGGTTTCTATGGCAGGTATTGGTATATGGGTCCGATGCAGTACCGACTTATATACTGATAGGAATAAAAATAATACTTTTTGCAAACATTCAATTCATTCAGATCGTCAAGATCACCTCAATCAACATCGATCCCGTCGTAGAGGTTCATGCCACCATTGCCAACTAAGATCGTCAGATGCTACTTTTTATACCCTTTAATTTTTGTCAGAAGTTTGCAACGCATTTCCGATCCGATACAGTAAGGTGGCCGAAATCAGAAAACGGCTAAACATATTTAAAAAACCCAAATTTATATTTATTCTTTATTAAATTAGTAAAAAAAATCTAATTGAGAGAACAACAAGAAAGGAAGCTAACTTCGGCAAGCCGAAGTTTAAATACCCTTGCAGTAAGTATTTACAATTTGGTATATTTAAGGATTGCTAGCAACAAAGCCTTCAAAATAAATTAATTTATATACATATTCCTATAGCAGCTATATGATAAGTAGTCCGATTTTGATAAAATTAAAACCGAAATTCTAGAATAATACAAAATGGCCATATCTCAAATTATTTGTTGAAAATTGGCAAAGTTATAATTTTTTTCCTCAAACATTTCTGATCGTTCCTATAGCAGCAATATGATATAGTCGTCCGATCCGGCCCGTTCCGACATATATAGTAGTGAGAGCATATAGAAGCATATGTGCAAAGTTTCATTCAGATAGCTTCAAAACTGAGGGACTAGTTTGCGTAGAAACGGACGGACAGACGGACATGGCTAGATCGACTCGGCTGTTGATGCTGATCAAGAATATATATACTTTATAGGGTCGGAAATGTCTCCTTCACTGCGTTGCAAACTTCTGACTAAAATTATAATACCCTGCAAGGGTATAAAAAGAAAACGGCAAAACATATTTAATAAACCAAATTTGTATTTATTATTTATTAAATTAGTAGCAATATCCAAGGGCGTGAACAAAAAAAAAACTTAACAAAACATTATAAATAATAAAGAGAAAAGTTTTCAAACGAAATAAGTAGGACAAAACTGGTTATATGTAGGATAACGCAAAAAAAGGAGCAAATTCAGATTGTAAAAGTTAACAACTCGTTTAAATAGAGCATCCTTTGTTATTTAACACCTTTAGAATTCGTCCTGGCATAGAGTTTATACGGTTTTCAAGGACTTTTATGTCGATTTTTGCCCATTCTGGCTGGCCATTACAAAAGTGGGATTTGCGACGATTATTATTAAACTCCTTGTGTGCTTTGCATTGTCCTATTGAAACGTTCATTCTTCACCGAAATAATATCTTCAAGTTGAACAAGAACTGTATCTAATAGCTCTACATATGTAGGTTTAAGTATTCATTTTATGGGTTACAAAACATATAGCTGACTTTCCCACATACCCAAAGGCACCCCATACTATACGACCCTCAGAATAAATTTCTGGAGTCGTGGACTTTCTATGGATCCCTTGTATCGCGATAATAATACCGGTAGCCATCACGGCTACAGTAAACTTTTTCTAATCGCTAAATATTATTTTTTCCACTCTTCGTCCCAAAATTTCTATTTGTTGACAAATAGCAATCTAGCTACTTTATGTCTAGGCAGTAGTTCAGGTTTAAGCAGTTTTTCTTCGTACAAAACATTGTAAAATTTTTGTAAAATTGGTTGAACTCGCCGAGTTGTGACTGAAAGGCTCAAATTTGATCGTATTTGGGTTGCGCTGATGTTTTTATTAATTGTTAAAAATTTAATTCTGGGCGCCCAGATCGGGGTCTCTTACCATAATAGTTTTGATCTTTTAACAAGTTTTCTATTGTCCGGTTACTACTGCTACATTTCTCTACAATTTTGCGTATTGACATCCCCATTTCTGGAAGTGCCCGTATCACTTAACGCTCTGTATCGCCTAAAAAAGTAAAAATCGACATATCTTAACTAAAAATGGCAATAAACACTAAAAAAAATATAATTTCTTTGATAAAACTCACTTAAGGGGGGCACCTAGTTTAGGAGGTTCAAAAAATAGATTTTTTTTTTTTCATAAATCGTTAGTAAAACTATTGAAGAATATATTGCCGAAGTTTCAAATCAAAAATTCCGATTTTCCAGGAAGTTATGGGCAATAACGTGAGCGCCCGCCAGTCCGACGCTGAATATTTCGATAGATTTTAAAGGCGTTTTCTCGAAACCAATTTGCGGGAACTCTAGCTCGAAAAGTTACTTATCGCTCTAAAAATTTGTGGAAACTCTGGGAGAATATGATTATTAGCAATATATTTTTTAATGCAAAAAAGATGGAAAAAAGTGTCTAAAAAATATGACTTTTTGTTCAAACACTTCAAAAACATGCAATTTTCATCTTTTTTTTGTCGTCTGAGTTTGGTTCATATTCTTAGAAAATATGTTTTTAATGAAGAAACAAAATTTCAATGATTTCAGACCAAAATTGTTGCTTGCAGTATTCCCGCAAATGGCACACTCCGGCTGAGACGGACCATGTACATATGGCAGCGCACATCTCCTTCATTTCCGGCGAAAATGACTCAAAAAATTAGAATATGTAGTTGAAAGTATTATATAATAAAAATATTCACCAAATTTTAACAAGCTCTGATTATTTCTTTCCTGTTAAAAAAAATCCTGAAAAACGCCTGATTTTCGGCCGCCTAAACTAGGTGCCCCCCTTAATTTGATTTATTTTGGTCGTCAATGCAATCAATGCAAAATAAAATGGTTCAATTTGGCGTCCGAACATTTAAACAAACCAATGCAAAGTGATCTTTCCTACTTATGTATTTATTTCGTTCGCAAAAGCCAACTTTATCTACGAAAGTTTATCGCATAAGAAAACCTCGATGTACTTTAACGATTCTTTTTGCCTATGCCTCATTCAGACCCGATCGACAAATTTCAAGGAAAAAAGATTCCAAATTTATTTTTGTGAACACAATAGTCATTAGTTTTGGTGTCCTACTTGCTTATTTCGGACACCTTATTTAACGGCACGTAAATATCAATTGTTGTCCCGGCAAACTAGCGGAAAACTCAACAAATTTTAGAACAAACGTTTTTCAGCTCAAGCTTTTTAAAATATAAAACGATTCATTTTGATTTGCATATACATACATACATACATATGTATGTATGTATATACATTTAAGCTTTTACGAACAGGCAAATCTTGGCTGAGATTTAATTCTGCTTATATATGTACATATGTACATACATATGTACATAGTATGTACATACCTTGCGCATACATACTTTCTGTGATTATCGGCCCTACGTAAACCTCCGCCGACAAAAACTTGTTTGATAACAACAAACCCATGTATGTACATATGTATGTATATATTGTTTTTTTTATTTACCAAGAGCATACATATGTATGTTAGTTGCAAACTTCTGACTAAATCATAATATTATTCGCAACGTTAAAGTAGTGTTTTTAAGTTGTGTGCTTACACATACATACACAAGTATTTATTTTAATTTTTCCAAAATGGGGTCATATTTTATGGTTTTAGATTAACGATTACTCTGCATCACATACTTACATATAAATTAAATCATATGCATATGTACATATGTACCTATGTATGTATGTAGCTCTCATGGGAACAAATAAAATGAATATGTAGGAGAAATATTTGTACATATAAAAAAATATTTTTTTTTTACCTTATTTTTTTGTATCTTTACGATGAATACGAAAGATGATTGAGGATTTATAGAGCGTCGCTTACGTGTTAATGTTTATAATCTCGGGATAATTTAAATAATATTTTGTGAATTTACCTTCCTCTATAACATATGTATGTATGTAAAAACAGATTTAAGTATTATTTTGTCATTAATTTTACTTATTAAATAGCTGTGAACTCGATCGAAGCTTTATGACGACTAACGAAGAAAGCTTAAGTCTCATATTTATAGTAAGATGAGCGAGCTCAGTATTTTAATATACAATCATACACAATGCATACAAAAGCTTCAGGGTTACGTAGTCACAAAGTCGCGCTTTTATTTAAATATGTAGAAAGACTTGGGGTAAGGTTGGGTTCCCAGACAGAAAACAGATTGTATTTCAGTGTACAAACTATGTATGTATTTGTTCGACCTAATTCGACAAATGGGTCTGTATATATGTATGTACAGTCAGCAGAACATTTATTCGGACACCAGTGACATTCAACATGATATGCTTTTTATTTGACCAAAAAATTCGTCAGAAATTTGTTAAAAAAAACTTTCAAATTAAAAAAAAAAACCTCTTCGTACTTCTCTGGAGACAAAAAATTTCAAACGTACTGTACAAATTTGGAATCGATCGGTAAAGATTTGTTTGAGTCATGTTTCCGGCCAGCTCAAACAAAGTGGTTTTGAAATAAACGCGTTTAAAGTTTTTAGTGGCTGTAAAATCGTGAGAGGTCCTGCGGCAGAACTCGAAATTCAGGCATGTACACATTTTTCCCGCACTTCATCATTTAGTATATTATTTTTAAGACCCTATCAGGGGTGCCACAGAAACCACTTCCGCTGCAAAAACCCTGAAAAATGATTCCGAGGTGCCACAGCACTTCCACTCAAATATTTTTCGGGTATTTGAAAACACACAACTTGACGTCAATTTCGATGCCTACCACGTCGATAGATTCGAAATTTAGAAGTCGGGTTTAGTAGAGCTGTCTAGCTAGTTTTATTTATTTTCGCGCCAACATTTTAGACTTTTTTTTAAATAAAAGTAAAAAAAAACTAAATTAATGAACAAAATAGGTTAAATCACATTATTTAAGGGAGGGGTCTGGTTTTGAGGGTTAAAAAAAAGTGCTTTTTTTTTATTGCATATTATGAAAGTATAGTATCTCAAGAATGTTGTCTGTAAATATGAAGTCAAGCGGAGCAAAACTCACATAGATATATGTAGCTTTGGAAGTAGGCGGGTTTTACCAGGGTCTTACCGCTACGAAAAACTTTAAACGCGTTTTTCTCAAATCGATGTTTATTGAGTCGGTGCACACTGTATCTCAAAATCTATTCAACCGATCGTTCTCAAATTTTTTACAGTATTTCCTTACATCATTTATGAGGTAACAACGTCGAGATTTTTTCGTTTTTGATTTTAATTTTTTTATTATTAACAACAATAGTCATGAATTTTTGCCAAAAATGTGGTGGACATTTAAATTGATGGAAAAACTTTGGTTGTTTAATTTTAGATGATCCAGTGCTGAGGTATGGTGTGCACCGCAAAAGCTTTTTTTTTTTGACGCCTGCGAAGAATTGCTGCCATTTGGTCAATTTTCAATATATTTCAGCCAATATTTCACAGAATATAGTTCAATTACTACTCTTTAATGTTCAATAATCAGAAAAAAATTTACGTTCACCGTACGCCCAAAAAAAAATTTTAAAAACCTGTTATTTTCTGCCTTCAAAACCAGACCCCTCCCTTAAAGAATAAAATAACCCAAAACCTACCATTATGGAAAACACTGTGATTTTGATTTCCCCAAAAAGGCATTTCCGCTAAACCAATTTCTCGGTGCCATACAACATCGAATAAGTTTTGTGTTTTTAGTTTTTTCACAAACCATTCGAAATGGCTGGCAGGGTTGCCATGATGAAATCACCCATGTGTTTTAGCAAACATTTTATTCAAATTATTGTAAAATGGTAGGTTTTGGGTTATTTTATTCTTTAAATAATGTGATTTAACCTATTTTGTTAATTCATTTAGTTTTTTTACTTTTATTTAAAAAAAAGTTTAAAATGTTGGCGCGAAAATAAATAAAACTAGCTAGACAGCTCTACTAAACCCGAGTTCAAAATTTCGAATCTATTGATGTGGTAGGCATCGAAATTGACGTCAAGTTGTGTGTTTTCAAAATATTTGAGTGGAAGTGCTGTGGCACCTCGGAATCATTTTTCAGGGTTTTTGCAGCGGAAGTGGTTTCTGTGGGCACCCCTGAATATTGAATATTTTATTTCAATATTAATTGCTGCCCAAATTTTAAAATATTGGCTATGAAAAAACAAATTCTGACAAATTCTAAGTTTTTTTTATAAGTTTATTAAAATGTATGTGGAAAAATTCTTTATGGGGGGAGGGGGCTGTGTTACCACCCCCAAAACGATATACGATATGTTCGACGCTAACTTTCCAAAAAAGCATGCAGCCTTCACCGAGAGTGTGCAAATATGCACGGTATCTCAAACGAAACAGGAGATTATTCTCTAATTTCGAATTAAATTTTATAGAAATGAAACCATCAGTTTTTGAGAAATTCAAGTGTTTCACTTTTCCGATTTATTTACATCGATAAGACCGCCTCGTGCTCCTTATCGATGCATACCCCTCCAAGAAATAATTCTTATTGACAATTTTAACAATTGTTTAAATATGCTTGCCCTATTAACGACGTTGTCTTTCTTGTAGGTCTGCCATCAAAATACGTGCAGTCGCTAAGAAGAAATAGGCAATTTCTGACTATTTCAATTATTGCTGTTGTTAGCACGGCATATGCCTATGCATGTATGATACCGAACCAAGGATAAATTCGACGCTAACTATCAAACTAGAAATAAAGCTATCTTCGGCATGCCGAAGTTTAAATACCCTTGCAGTAAATAAGTAAGACTTTTTCGATTTCTCGGGTACTGACATAAATGTTGCGAGCGAAAAATGTTGCGAACGAAAATGTTGCGAACAAACTAAATGAATTTATATATATATTCATATGGCAGCTATATGATATAGTGGTCCGATTTTGATGAAATTAAAAGCGAAATTCTAAATTGTAAATATTACAAAATGGCCATGTCTGAAATTTTATGAAAATATGTTGAAAATTGCCTAAGTTATAATTTGTTTCCTAAAAATTTTCCGATCGTTCCTATGGCAGCTATATGATATAGTCGTCCGATCCGGCCCGTTCCGACATATATAGTAGTGAGAGCATATAGAAGCCTATGTGCAAAGTTTCGTTTAGATAGCTTCAAAACTGAGGGACTAGTTTGCGTAGAAACGGACGGACAGACGGACATGGACATGGACGGACAGATCGACTCGGCTGTTGATGCTGATCAAGAATATATATACTTTATAGGGTCGGAAATGTTTCCTTCACTGCGTTGCAAACTTCTGACTAAAATTATAATACCCTGCCAGGGTATACAAATTCCTGCAGCCTTCACCGAGAGTGTGCCAACATGCATATCAAACGAAAGAGGAGAATACTCTCTAATTTCGAATTAAATTTAATAGAAATGTAAAAATGTAATCAGTAGTCCGTGCATATTGGCACAGTCGCTCTGAAGCTGTAGGAAATTTTTTAAAAGTTAGCGTCTAATTCACGGTTCGGTATCAGGGATACATAGTAATTCCGCCACGGTATATGCAGCAATAACTGCAAAAAGTAAAACATATCTAATTTCTCCTGAAGGACTGCATGGATTTTAATAAAATCAAAATGCTTAGAATGGCGATGTCGTTTATGGGGCAGTCGGTGTATTGAATACTTAATTACGTAAATTCGTAATGCTGTTAAAAATAGTATTTTTTAGTAATGGTTCCGTTTGCTGGTTCAGAAACTGGTTCTTAGCTGGTTTACATCTGATTCCACTTTCATAGTTCGCGCCTCTGTTATCAGCCCAAATACACCGCCCACTGTAATGCGATTTTCTCAAAAACTAAAGGTTAGAATCCAATGAAATTTTCCCCAAATATTCTCTATGCCTCTATAAGCCAATACACCATATTGGTACCATATTGCATATTGGCACACTCTCTTGAACTGGAGTTATATGAGTTAAAATTTTTTCTGCCCTATTTTTTATGCAGCCGACCCCGAGGTTATTTGACTGTTATGCGGTTTTATCAAAAACTTATGGTTAGACTGAAATGAAACATTCCAGAGTAAGAATATAATAAATATCCGTCGTCCTGGCATATCTTATAATATTGTACTTTATTTTGTTCGATTTAGTTGTTTATTTACGAAATATATAAAAAATTCATTTTCCCACTGGCCAATCTGGCGAAAGAAAATTATGAACTCAAAAAATAAGATTAACAAAAAAATTTTGTTATCGTATTAATAACTTAAAAAGCCATACAACAAAATATTCTTTTTTTAATTTTATTTTTTATTTTTAATAAAAAAAATGTTTTTTTGCTTCTTATTTATTTTTAAGTATCCGTCGCAAGAGTCGCTGCTCCAATCAGATTCTGATGGTAGGTAGGTTAAAGTGGTGAGGCTCTCCTCGAGCCTCCAATTAGAGCTCCGTTTTGATCCACACCCTCTGTTTCCTGATTGTAGCTGGTCCTGTTCAGCACCAACCCGAATCGTTGAGAAAAGCAAGGATAGCTGCAATCTTACGCGTCCCTACTTCTCCCAGCGATTCCAGCCGGAAGGCACTGAACTGACGCAATCTCTTGTTGTTTAAGGGGTTATATACACTTTGCGTTGGTCAAAAAAATCGAAAATTTTTTTATTGCATTTTCTGAATGTACATATCTTGGAGAATGTTTTCCCCAAAATCATAAAATTCTGAGCATTATAACCGGATTGGCAGCTATTTATAGCGCGCTATCTGCACTACGAGTCAACGGCGAATTATTCTTTACACGCGATTATCTCGAAACTGTTTTTTTGAAAAAGTGTGGCTGCTGTGACCACGATTACTAAAGAACTGTTAACTCGGTCAGTCTGAAATTTTGCAGGCTTATTAACAACAATATTAGCCAGTGCGTGAACGAAGGATTTTGAATTTGAAGCAAAACTTTTTTTTTCTGATGGCTATTTTTCCTCGCGCGCAAGTGTATATAACCCCTTAAAGACCATTAGATCATTTTGGGACTTAGGCCCCATGTTCTACCGAAAAGCCTGATGCAAGCAAAGTGTGCCGAGTGGCTTTGTTTATGGTCCTTTCCAGGTGTACATTCCAGTTGAGCTTGGAGTCGAGTGTGACTTCTAAGTAGTTGGCCTCAACCGAAAAGTCAATGATGGTCAAGTCAACCCATTTAGGGATGGTCTTTTTAAGGAGAGAGATCTTTTCCTGGTAAATGGGACTAAAACTGTTGATGGATTTATGAACAGTCCTTTGTCCTGGCACCATCTGTTGGCTATATCAAGGGCTTGCTGCATGCGGTCCGAGATGGTTTGCTCATGTCAGCCCACTATATAGATGATTAGATCATCAGCGTAGCCTTGAGTGGGGAAACCCAAACTGTTGAGCTCATAGAGTAGCTCGTCGATGACTAGAGTCCACAAGAGAGGAGAGAGTACTCCCCCTTGAGGGCATCCCCTTGTGGCTGTGATTGAGGTCATAGTTCTTCCAAGGTCTACAGTTATGATTCTGGATTTAAGAATTTCCAGAATCCACCTAATAATAAGTGTGGAGACATTCTTACGTACAAGGGAGGCAAGTATAGCCTCATATGACGTGTTGTCGAAAGCTTCTGAGATGTCTAAGAAGGCACCTAGTGCTATCTGTTGAGCGCCAATGGCCTTTTCAATGGTTGTTGTAAGGCAATGTATGGCGGTCTCAGTTGATTTACCAGCTTAATACGCATATTGGTACTTGTTTAGGGGATGTTGCTTGAGATTTACCTCCCTGATGTGCTGGTCGATTATCTTCTCCATAGTTTTAAGGAAGAAGGAGCTAAGGCTAATCGGTCTATATGATTTTGGCAATTGGGAATCTTTCTTCCCTGCCTTTGGGATAAACACGACTTTTACTTTAGCCCAGTTGCTTGGTATGTGTCCAAGCAGGATACTAGCTCGAAATAGACGGACCAGGGGGAGTGCGATTAGGTGCAGTCCCCGCTGCAACAAGCATGGATAGATCCCATCCGGTCCAGGTGATTTGTATGATCTGAAACTTTGTAATGCCCATTGTACGCTATTTTGATGAAACAGTCTATAGGGCATGTTTCCAACACGTTCTGAGCGATGGGGGGTTCCCCTCTCTCAGCCCCATTGGAGTCTGCCACCATAGTCACGTGCAGGTGTGGGCACTCTCCAGAGAGGTAGGTTGGTGCCTCACTCTCTGAGATGGGTTGCTCCACAGCCACACACCCAGGAAAGTGAGTAGCCAGGAGTAGGCTACTCGTCTCGCCGTGGGCGGTGGGTATTTTAACCCAAACCGCCACCAGGCCCTCAGTTATGAACTGTAAGAGGGGAACAAATGTTAAATTTTTGTTAATTAACAACGCCGATCTAGGGCGAGGTTGGTCATTTGCATACAGAAACTTACCGGATGGGGTGCTAAGCCCCCGGACACGTCCTGCATAAATGCAGGGCTCCTGGATGAACTCTATGTCCATTGTAGCGAACCTCTCGCAAGGTACGTCGGATGCGGCCTTTGCGTGGTGGAGGTTCGCTTGGAGACATCGGAGGTGTCTCCTGGTGTTGGGGGGAGTGGGGAGAGGACATTAGTCCGCCCGCTTGCGGCCCCTGGGCTCCATCTTCCGGCCGCGGTTGGTGCCTAGAAGGGCCTCCTCCTCTTGTGTGCGCCTCGCACCCTTGGGTACGCGCCCGGTGCCTCGAGTGGTGCGCCCGGTTCCGCGCGTGATGCGCCCAGGCGCAGGATTTTCCGCGGTGCTGCGGGCTCTTGGGCGACTACAGTGCCCTGTGGTGTCGATGCAGCCATAGCAGGAGCACTGGCATTAGAGCAGGTGGGCTTCTTCGTTGCGGGAACGGGAGCCACTGCCTGTCTCTTCGCCTGCGTATCGGCCTTTGGCTTTAAAGTAGCCGTGCCAAACGCGAAGTTGAGCTGATGCCCAAGCGCTTTCAGCCGGTTGGCCGAGACGATCGTCAGTACAGCTGTGTTCTGCCTCATTTGGCGGTGGAAGACTCGCCAGTCTCCCACTCGCAAGCCGCTGTTCTGGCCTTCAATGAGGTTTAAGACCTCAGCTGTCATGAGGTCCACACTTGGAAGTAGGAAATAGCGGAACGTGGAGCTTTGGGGACTACTTTTATGTGAGCACTTCGGTGCTCAGCCACTCAGCTGTCTCCGTATTCCCACATGTCACAGCTATCCAGCCTGGTCGGAAGGTGCAGCCAGAGAACAGTGGCTTCACAGAGCCGTGTCTCAGTGCCATCACCCTCGACAGGATGGCAGCCTGGATGGTGCTGAGTTGCTCCGTGGTGAGCAGGCTGTTGGGATAGTCGGCAGGGAGTATCGCCATCTTCGACGAGCTGGCAACGTCCCTGTAGGAGGGCATGATACCGACTTCGGGTGACTGCTCCTGTGTCTGCTGCCCAGCCACAGCTGCGGTTGTAGAGGCTGCTGGAGCCTCCGTGGCAGGCAGTGGAGTCGCAAGACCACCCTTCGTCAAGGCACTGGGTGCCGCGGTTTTGATCATGGCCCTCTTAGTCGACACCTTTTCTGGGGTCGTGTTGGCCGATCTTATCCTCTACCCTTGGAGGGTCCATAGGCTTCTGAGCGGGCCTTTTGGCCTCCTCCATGGGAATGCTGTTCGCGAGGTGTCTGCGCAACCTTTTCCTAGCGACGCCCGATAGAGCGACCCGCTTGGTTTTTTGGCTTCTTCGGGCTCCCGGATTGGTTCGATGTTACTCGATTTGGGGCTGCTTGAGCACCCTGTTTCAGTGTTTTTACAATTGGTATCCATAAGTTGGTCCCACGAGTAGTGAGGATGGAAGTATCCCCCGGGGCAGAGCCTCATGCCCCGGATCGGAGGTGCCAGGTATCCGGAAGCCACCGTTAAGAGACACACTAACGTAGTGCCATTCATCACAGGGGCACGGTACGGTAACACCGGTGATTACGGGTTTTTTCGAGTTGTCCTCTCTAAATCCGCCATATTTAGTCTAGAGCAGGGGCACTCGAGCAGGATGTGGTTCTTCACCACGTATGGTCGGTCTTTAGTTGTCGGCATGTGACTGCCAACCACCACTAGCTGAGTAGGATCGACGCGGCGACAGGAGCACACGCTTCACTAACACAGCCTTAGCCCCCCGCAGCTTTTACTTACTTTTAGGAGCAGCCAAAGCTTCGTCTTGTGTGCCGTGTCCTGGGGATCGTTTTCCTGCTGTAATCAAATTTTCCAGCCCCAATTTTACACTTCGTGGAAAAACTTTCCTTAGTCTAAAGAAAATTATACTTAAAATATAAATTAAATAATTCTAAAAATATACGTCATTAAAGTCAAATTGTTTGAAAAAATTATTAGGCTAAAAGGGAAACGATTAGCTAAAAAGTTTGTGTTTAAAGTTTGAATTCGATATTTATTTGGGGTGTTTGCAGACTTATGCGGATAAGTGTAGATACTATCAGACTTTATTTTATTTCAGTACCACTTTTTAGATATACATATCTTCAATCTGCAGCCGCCAAAACTGGAAAAGACGGCTATAACGCCGGAAACATGACGGTTACCCCTTGTAAAAGTTGGTGAAATGGAATAGTTGACATTTGCAACTGTTGCTCTCTCGCGACCATTGCTATATTGCGTCTCTTTCCTATCCTACTCTAGTGGTAGCACCTCCTATGCTTACTCGACCAACAGATGGCACAAAATATATTTTCCCGAGCAATCGCTGCAACAGAGCTCCGATGTTTTGCCAGCACTAAGGAGCTTGCCTCGAAACGGAATAAATAAGCCATTAGTTATTAAAAAGCTGTCCAATAAACACACACTTAACACCTCCACAATATACCAATACCTATAAATTGTAAAATGGTAGGTAGGTGTAAGTGGTGAGGCTACTCTCGGCTGAGTAACCTCCAATTAGAGCTGTGCTCCGTTTTGATCCACACCCTCGTTTTGGATGTAGTCCGCGCCTCCCTTCAGTACCAGCCCGTGTCATTCAGGTAAGCCAGGATGGCATTCACTGTCTGCCTTCCCACTTCCCTTAGTGAAGTTGGTATGCTCCGAAGTGACGCGCTCTTATCCGGTTGAATGCCGGGCAGTGACACAGTAAATGCTCCGGTGTCTCCTGCTCGTTTGGTTCCTTGCAGCTTCTGCAGTGTGGGTTATAGGGTAGGCCCATCTTACAGGCATGCGTGCCTATTGGCCAATGGCCGGTGATGACTGCCGTTACCCTTCTGATGTCCGTTTTACCCTTGGAGATCAGCTCTGCAGTCTGTCTCCTATTGTATTCAGGCCAGCACAGCTTCGATCTCTTGTGTTCCGCCTTCATCGACCATTCCTTGCTGGCTAGTGGTCGTGAATCTCGGCCTGAACCGTGTTCAGAGATACTTGAACATCTGTTGTTACTGCGATTTCTTCTGACCCTTTTCTGGCCAGTTCGTCCGCTTTTTCGTTAGGCTATCTGCACCCTGTTGTGTTCCGCGAGTCTGTTTAGTGCCTCCTTACATTTGGCGACTAGTGTAGATGAAGTCCTTGCTGTTTTAATGCATGCTTGCAGCCATCTGCCAATGCATGCTTTTGTTGTTTGCAACATTGCTGGTATGTACCGGACTTTTGTACTTATCGAAAGAGTCCACCGCCCATTGGATTCTGACGATCTCGTCGACTCTTAACTGGTGTTCCGCCATTTGGATTTCCTCTGCTCGAGTTTCTTCTTTCTGGTTACCTGGGAAGTGTGAGTCCTCGATGTCGATGTGCGAGCTACGCTTCAGGTTTATCTGCACGACCTTCGGCATTATTGCGGTGTGGTGTTGGGGGTGTTTATCGTCAAAGCTCCTTCCAGGCGCCGCTAAACTTAGCGACGCACTCCGCCAGGAAGTCCTTTGAAGACTCATCGTCGCACCTGATCACCCGGTGCCCTCGAACCATGTCAGAGGAGTCAAAGGATGGTGTCGGACCAGCTGGCTCAGCTAGTATATTGTCTGATACCATCTCAGACAGTCTGGTCTCGACCTCATCCCATTTCTCCGACATCAGGCGCCCATCGTCGTTGAGCTCGTCCACCAGTGCCATGGCCACCTCACTGAACTTTTTCGCCGGCTTGACGAAGGACGTCGCTCTAGGGGCTCCCTTGGCGTCCTTTGCCCTTCTCGGAGCGCCCTCACTCACTTCGTGTGAGCGATTGCGCTTCGATTGGGGCGGCTGGAACGCTTCCGGGTGCTCCCTCTCATACTGCTCAAAGTCCTCGATCACGGCCTGGAATCGGGCTTTGTCTTCGATATCGCGCTGGTCAGCTTTGCCCTCCTTCTCATTTTTGGCTATCTTTGCCAAAATGAAACGGGCTTTACTGGCCTGCGCTTTCTTTTGATGATGGGAAAACGACGTTGGCTAGTCGTTTCCCCCCACCTTGGCGTTGCTCGCCTTGGTGGTTTTAGTGGTCGGTTGTGCTCCTGGTCGTTTGGGGAGTGCTCGCCTTGGCAGTCCCCACCGAACTCGACGGAGTTAATGTCTCGTTCTCTGAGCGCAATAACTCGTCTTCGTCGATTTCGGATAGGATGTTTTGGCGTTTTACCTCCCCATGAGGTCCGAAGCGGATTTTTTGTTGTGGTCCATAGTCATAAACGCCCGCGTTGCACGGCAATGAAAATCAGAGGGCACGGGTCGCTTTACACGCCTGACTTGAGGGGAGACCGTTTAAAGACTTTCCCAGGTCTCAGTGGGGAGGTGGAGTCATAGGAATTATGGATAGAGGATTCACGGGAGACTGCCGCTCGTATTAGCCGTACCATGGTACGTTTCCAGGAGGTACCACGCGGAGGACCCTCTCCGAGGAGAGGGTGGTGTCTATCAAATTGATATTCACCTACGAGTCGACTTGATGCACCAGAAGAGCCAAGGAATATACATCACCAAATACTCTGCTGATCTTGCCTTGGTCTGATGCACCCTTACCACCCAAAAAAAAAAAGACGTAGAAACAATAGCCGCCGAGATAAAATCAAAACAAAAGCTCACCATACAAATGTACAGTGGCTCCCTAGCTTATTTAAATTAATCTCAACTTTAAAAGCCTATAAAATATAACCCAAGGATTATCAAAAAAAAAAAAAGGGCCCGATACTTCGTTAATGTTCTAAAATATTAATTCTTCAATTCACATATTTTTATACGCTTTCTGGGTATTATAATTTTAGTCAGGAGTTTGCAGCGCAGTAAAGGAGTTATTTCCGACTCTACAAAGTATAAGTATATATTCTTGATCACCATCAACTGCCGAGTCGATCTAGCCATGTCCGTCTCCCCGTCCGCCCGTTTCTACGCAAACTAGTCCCTCAGTTTTTATTAAAAACTTTTTAATCAAACTGAATGGAACTTTGACTCCGCGACTGCCCAGGGTCAAATAAGAGCCGGACTACTGGCTGTGTTAAAAGACCATTACAGATGTTCCACCTTAGAAAATAATATTTGTTTCGCGACTTGCCCCTGACCTCGCATCAGAAGATGTTCTGGCCAATATTTTCGACACAATTTGCTCTCGTGACTTCTGACCCAAGGACGTTGTAGTTAAGGAAATCGAGGCCAAAAAAAAAAAAAAAAACTCCCTATACCGGTACAAACCGCAAAGACCGCCTCAGTCCCAAACAACTTTCTTCCAACTTTCCTATCAGAATACTAGAAGTTTACGCAGCAAGCTCTCAAAATTGTAATCTGATAGCTTTTCCTTCGCATCCCAGGTAATTGTGTTTAGTGAGACTTGGTTAAAGCCAGAGATCCTTAGCTCTGAGATTTTTCCGGATAAGTACATAATTTAAAAAGTGGACCGTCTTGTATTACATGTTCCAATGATCCTCCATCGTCTGAATAGGATATTTATTGGAAACAGGCTTTAAGATCAAGACCACCTCATGACTCTTTGGGACTTCAATATACCTGAAGCTCGTTGGTCATCAAATGTCCTTCAGACTGTGGCACAGAACGGGGTAATTCAGGATGCCAAATTCGCCGCGAGCGCTCTGTAGGATAATTCATGTGACACCGTAGCTGTTCGGCTCATCATGAAATTCATCCTTACCGATAAGGAAAAAGTACAGAAAATTAGTTTATAAAACTATAATATACATATATATTCATACTCTTAGGAATTTTGTTATTTCGCTCGCCACAGTGGTTCGTCCCATACGAGAAAAATAAAAAAAACGAAATCAAAAATTTTAAGTTTGAAGTATACAGATCGTCTCATAAATAAATTATCTATTTTAATCCATCGCGTTTTTCAGTGTGACCGTTCGCTCTTTGCGAAAAAGTACCACAAAGTTAGACCACTTGCAAATCAATACTGTGCATTGTGTTGTGTAGCAAGGTTAGGTTAGGTTAAGGCGGTGATGGCCTGATGCATCCTTCCTCGCTTTCGTTTGAAAATACAACCGTATAAAATGATCGGGCTATTGCCGATCTGTTTGCGCAGTTTTTTCAAACCACTTACTCAACTTCCACTGACTGTAATCAGACTTATTCCTACATCATGCCCAAATCGAACTTTATTTTCAGTCCTACTTTAGACGAAAGCACTATTCTTTCAGATCTTCATCGCGTTAAGCCCATTTATTCGCCAGGTCCCGACTGTATACCTGGCTGTGTGCTTAGTTATTCCCCTTCTAAAATTGTTTACCTTGTCCCTAGAAACCTCCCACTTTCCCCTTATTTGGAATGAATCTCTCTCCTCTCCACAAAAAAGGTAGCAAATCGGTTGCCAGCAACTATAGAGGTATCTCTAAGTTGTCGGCCATTCCAAAACTTTTCGAGAAAATCATTACTCCACATTTGCAGCACCTGTGTAGATCAATTATTTCTCCATGTCAGCATGGATTTTTAAAGCGTAGATCAACGACAACCAATCTTTTAGAGTTCACTTCCTTCTTAGTTAGTGGCTTCCATAAGGGCTTTCAGACAGACGTAATCAATACTGATTTCAGTAAAGCATTTGATTCTGTCAACCATTCTCTTCTTGTTCGGAAACTTGATCTAATGGGATTTCCGGTTGATCTTCTTAGTTGGATCTCAAGTTATCTGAATGGCAGAACGCAAAAGGTCCTCTTTAAAAATTCTTTATCTAATGTTCTCAGGGTTACTTCTGGCGTCCCGCAAGGGAGCCATTTGGGTCCCCTGTTGTTTGCATTATTTATCAACGACCTGCCCAAAGTTCTGACTAACTCCAGAGTACTTATGTACGCGGACGACGTCAAACTTTGCGTGCAATATAAGGACGCTTCCTGCCAGTCTGATTTACAAACAGATCTCAATAACTTCCAAACATGGTGCCGCATAAGCTTATTGAACCTAAACGGCTCTAAATGCAAGCTTATGATTTTCTCTCGTGTCGCTCCCAAGCTCGCGACTTACACGCTTAACTGCTGCTCTTTGGAAAGAATTAATATAGTCGATGATTTGGGTGTCCGACTGGACCCTAAACTTGACTTTATCGATCATATTTCGTGCATGGTAAATAAAGCCAGAGGTGTGCTTGGTTTCATTAAACGGTGGTCGAAAGAATTCAATGACCCCTATGTTACAAAATCCTTATATATTTCGTTAGTTCGTCCTATCTTAGAATATGGATCTTGCGTCTGGAGCCCTCAGTATGGGGTTCACAGTAAACTCATTGAGTCAGTTCAGAATAACTTTTTTCTTTTCGCTTTACGCGGTTTGAACTGGGATCCAAACCAGAGGTTACACTCGTACTCTAGTAGACTTCTCCTAATTAACTTACCTTCTTTAGCTGACCGTAGAACCATGATTGGCATTACGTTCATTTTTAACCTTATCCACGGTGACGTGGAAAATGCTGACTTGTTGGGTCAGCTTAACTTTCACGTACCGAGTAGAAATTCTAGATCTTGTATTCCTTTAGCTTTGCGCCACTGTAGAACGTCTTTGAATTACATGAATCCTTTAGAGTTTTATGTGCAAACTATAACGATTTGTACATGATAATATCAAACGTAGAAAGCCTTCCCAAACTAAAAACCTTAATACTAACCCACTTAGTACGTATGCAGGCAAACAAGCTGGCAGCACGCCAGTAGTCACTTCCTCGTATTCCTTTTCTATACTTTCATATGTCGCGCCTACTAGCACCTAACACGAACAGGCACGTGCTTGGTGTCAGATGGGCCACTTGAATGTACTGATCGTAGTGCATCAACGTCCAACAGAAATGGCCGACTCAAGAGAGCCGGTCCATCCACTTGAGCCTGAGGAGGCTCCTTGTGATGCCGCGTAGGCTTAGATCCCCCGTCCAATGCAGGTTCTCATGGGCCGATAACGAATCCTTACGTAAGAGAGGACCAACCCGATCCTTGGATGAATCGGGTTAACTGCCTCGGTGATGTCTCGCTTAGCTCTGCGAGATCTACAATGGTGGGGAAGCCCAGATACTGCAGTCTTCGTCTGCTTAGGGCCGGACAGTGGCAGAGGAGGTGAAGGACGGTCTCCTCCTCCTCCTCATCCCAACAGCTTCTACAGAAGTCGTTATGGTGCACTGACAGCCTGGACGCTTGTGTAGCAAAGTGACGCCCATATTAAAAGCAAATAATTGGAGTAATAATAACTTTTTAAAAATATGGATATTATTCGATCGATATTAACTATGATTTTCACTTTATAACAGTTTGTATTATATGGTATATCGTAGTAAGAAAATCTAATATGTCCATTTGTGAGTGTTTTTTTTTTCGTTTTGTACTTTTCAAAAAAGCTTTTAGTTGTGAAGTCGATCGATTCCGATGGTCATATTTATTTTTTCAAATAGCTTAATAATAATACATTTTATACAAAAAGAATCAGCTGCCAAGATCTGCCAAGCGCGCTGCAGCGTCAGAATATTTCCTGGGGAATGCGTCAGGTACTTGTGTTTTGTTGTTTGTGATCTGTGATTTGTTATATGTGTAGTAAATGTCGCATGCGTAATTAATGTCAAATTGGTCTATGTTTTTATTTATTATTATTATTTTTAATTTTCGCACTTTTCAATTTGCAAAAGGCGATTGTTTCCAATGCTCTGTATCATACGAAACAATTCTTCAAAAGTGGTGCACTATGAAAGACACCAATGCAGAAAGGGGCCGGCTTATTGTGGATTCTATACAGCTGGAGCTGGCAAAAGACGGCTATATTGCAAAACTAGAGGAGTTGCAAAATGGTGTCTTTGCTGTCTGCAAAAAAGTATACCTACGTTGGCAACGCTGTATTCGTTCCAAATTGGTGTTTATGAATAGGCATTCGGATTGGCTTGATATGAACCTCTCTTTCACAGTAACAAAAAACAGTATAGTCTCAAATGAATTTGACAATCGTGGGCGTCCCAAGTCCGAGTACAACAAATCTTCAAAAAGAACACAGCAACGACGAATAGCCAAAATAGCTGAAATAGATGAGTCCGCTGCAAACGCTTTACGGAATGCCTCCCGAGAGGCAAATCAAACATTAACCGAAGCAAATGTTAATGAAGTTGTTGCTCTTATAATGGATGCGAATTTAACAAAAAATCAGTACTTATTGATTCGACCTTTTTCTTAATTCCAGAATTTCATATAATTTTTTCCCCAGTTACATCAAAGTTCTGCAAGCTAAAGCACACAGTTATCCAAGTAACATTAATGTGAACGAATCACTCGCTGAAGTTGATCTGCAAAGTTTAGTTGATCATATAGCATCCCGTATAGTAAATCTTCAGATGGTCGTTATCAGTCAAATTAAAGATGAATCAGGTCAGTGTGTCTGACCTTAATTGGAAAGTGGGGTTTTGACCGTAGCACTGGACATAGCGAATATAAGCAGTTTTCCAATAAAAATTTGGAAGATAATTCTGTATTTGTCACGTCTTATGTACCCTTACAACTCATAACTAAGTCGCCAAGTCCGATAATTGTTTGGAAAAACCCTAGGCTGTCACCGATTCGCTTTTGTCGACCAATAAGGTTTCAATATGAAAAGGAAACTACCCAGTTGTCTGTTACAGAGGAGACTTACATAAAACAAAAAATACTCAATTTAAGAACGGCAGAAATTATTAATCCAAATAAAATCAGCATAGAGCACAGTCTTCAACTCACAATGGTGGACGGTAAAGTTTGCAACGCGTTGAGTGGAACATCTTAAATGAATTGTTATATATGCGGAGCGAAGCCGATAGATATAAACAATATAGATGCCTGCCTGAATAAAGAAGTTCATGAAAATCGGTATGAATTGGCTTATCACCCTTACATGCTTACATACGTTTTTTTGAGTATTTCCTCCTATCGTTTCTGTGTCCTATCGCTTGGAGTTAAAAATGTGGCAAATCAAGCATCCAACTTATAAAAAAGAGCTGTTAACACGCAAAGGAATGCTTCAAATAGAGTTTAGGAGAAAAATGGGTCTTATCGTTGACAGACCAAAGATTAGCGGTTGTGGAACATCTAATGATGGAAACACAGCTCGCAAATTTTTTGAATATCCTGAACTAGTTGGAAAAATTACAGGACTCAATGTAAACTTGATCGACAGATGCTCCACATTTTACAGGCATTAAATTCTGGCTATAGAATAAATATTACAAAATTTAAGGAGTATACGCTGGAGACAGCTAGAGGACTTGTGGAAATTTATCCATGGTATAAAATGCCAGCTTCTCATAAAATATTAATTCACGGTCCTGAAGTCATTAATAACGCGTTAGTATCAATTGGAGAGCTTTCTGAGGGCGCTGGAGAGGCTAAAAATAAAGACATTAAAAAATACAGATCTCAGCATACCAGAAAAATCTTGCGATCCGCAACTAATACAGACCTAATACATACATAGACCCTCTCATAAGTGGATTGAGAAAATTGCCATGCGAAGAAAAACGGTGTTAAAAGAATCTGTCTTGCAATTGATTGAAATGGTTAACTCTCTGATGTCGAACGCGACATTTGTACACAGTCGAACTTGCAAAAAACGTATACGAAGGTTTTATGTAATTTTTACAAAATATGAAACTTAAAGCTCTTGATTAGCACTATATATGGGTGCCAATACATTTTGGGCAGAGGTTCGTTTTCGAGATATTCACAAAAATGTGAGGTATTCGCACTTTTCGTGATGTTTTTTACTATTTAGGTAAATCAGAGAAGTATAAATTTGGTCTCTTTTGACTCCTTGCAATCTCACAGTAATCATAAAAAGCTAAAGTCTAAGCATGGTTCCTCTGCTTTTGAGAATTTTATCAAAACACATGATCTTTTTTATGGTGTTTTTTTATCAAAATGATAAAAAATCATAATTTGCGCGAGGTTGCATTCGAATATTTCGAAATTTGTTTTAGAATATGATAACGGCTTTTTAATTTTATCCATTTTTTTTTTGTTAATGTTCCTTCTTGATATAAAATGTTTAATTTAAAATTTCATATACTCGTATTTTATTTAATACATTTATATTGCCTACATAAGTGGGTGGTATAGACGAATGGGCGTATAACCACGCCCATTTTTTTAATAAACAGTCTTGTATTATATATATAATATTATTGTTTAAAGCTTTCATCTTAAATTACAGACTTGGAGGACACGTCTAACTATTTTTGTCGCTTACTTCCATACAAGCCGAACCTATGTGGCTCGGTTTTATATTGAACTTTGCCATCGCGAAACGATCGTGACGCATAGCATAGAGGTTAGAGAATCCGCCTAGGAAACAGGCGGCCGCGTGTTCGAATCTCGCTCTAAATCAATATTTTCTTAATGCAATACATTTTGTTTTATTCATTTATTTATTTATTTATTTTTTTTTTGTAAGTCTACATTATACATTATATATTAGGGGAGAGTGGGGAGTTATGAAACATGGGGAGTTGTGAAACATGGCCATCGATTTCGCTTAGTGGCTTTTCCGATCGTTTTTTTTTTTTGTCAACATTTTGTGAACCCCAATGCTTAATTTGATCGAGCACTTGCACCAATATCACCCTTTTTTTATATATTCCCACATACTGTGTTTAAAATTCGTGAAAAAAAGTTTTTTTTTTGTGATTTTCTTGAGTGGAATCTTGATGAACAGTTGCAAGTGAATCTATAAAGTTAGACTGCAAAATAATCAGCATTCATTAACGTTTAACTTACAGAAAAATTTGAGAGAAAAATTTTTTTTTGCTATGGCGGTGCTATTTTTAAAAAAGTAACAAATGAGGGTGTTTCATAACTCCCCACAATTTTTGAAAACTGAAAAAAGCAGTGTTTTGGGAAAACGAGCTAAACTCGCCCAAAATGTTGGATTAAAGGCGAATCCTTTGACAAGGTGGTAGTTTATTGATTGCTCTAAATATTCAATTAACAAAAATTGGAAAAAAAACGTAAATGTTAAAAGTTAGGGCCTTTAACAAAGCGTGTTTCATAACTCCCCACTCTCCCCTACATTATAAAATATTTTCTTGTATTTTAATTTAATCAAAGAAATGATTTGGCATGTAGCTATCATTCAGATAGCTTCAAAACTGAGGGACTAGTTTGCGTAGAAACGGACGGACATACGGATAGACAGACGGACACGGCTAGATCGACTCAACTGTTGATGCTGATCAAGAATATGTATACTTTATGGGGTCCGAAATGTCTCCTTCACTGCGTTGCAAACTTCTGACTAAAATTATAATACCCTGCAAGGGTATAAAAATTAAAAAAGGGGGAAAAAATTATGGTGGCTAATTTTGCGTGGAATGCCCCACATATATTATTATATACTTTAAAGGGTCGAAAATGACTCCTTACTGCATTGCTCACTTTTCTGGTTTACAATATAAGAATTATATCTCAAGTTGTCAAATAGCGATTAGGAGATATCCAATTGCTCCTCAGTTAAATCGTTTCAGCAAAAAGTTTACTTTCCTTTACAAAAAACTCTTTTTTACAGCCTGCTGCATAAAGCACAGATATAATATTTAGGATGATAATAATATTGAAAAAAAATGTATAAAGTATTTGATATTAGAAGCAGAAAAAAGAATTATAAATCTTGAACATATGTATAACTAATACATAAGTAGCTCCGAAGTTGATTTTATTTGTTATGGAATGCGTCCTTCTGTCTAAATTTTACCGCAAATACAAAGCCATATTTATTTTATTTTATCAGTTGTGTTATAGAAAATATTCGTTGTTTTAGTATCACATTGACCCCTATTTTAAGTAAACAAGTTTTCTACGTGTTAACGAATTTTTTATTTTAGTATCCTCAGACGTCGAAGTGCTATGCTTTCTCAAGGAACACAATGTACAATTTTCTGCAAAAAACGCCGCGGATGCTGCCTTGCAGAAAGCCCTGGCCGGGAAGCTTGCTCTTAGAACGCAAATAGAGCTGCACCATTCTTTCGCCCTGAACTACCCCTTGAGCTGAAAGAGCAGTACGACTCTACTGTATCATAAACCGCGAAAAGCTTTTTTCTTGGTTCTCTTAAAAGCCACGGCATCGGTTCAGCATCTCTGCATCGCTCGGAAAGCATCCGCTCGGCTCCTGACGTCTGGAACCCGAATTCACAATGTGTTTAGTCAGTTCAGCATCTTACGCTCAAAGAGCCGGAACACCTAACTGCTTACCTACCAGATATATCGAACATTTGCGCAGTTATGTAGAATAATCGAAATAATCCTCGCAGAAAATAGTAATGATATACTGTCTCGGGAGTGCAGCCATTGACTGGCATCAGTGAGAAATGACCATGAGGCCGGTCGCTAACAATTTCGCCGAATTATTACAAAAATAAAAATAATATAAAACTTGTGAAAGTAGCTGAGAAAATATTAAAAGAAAACGTATTTTCGTGAAAATGTGATTTGAATTATTAGTAACTCTACCCTTAAATTGGAGTTCTCGGAAAAGTTATAAGTGAATTTTTGGATTAACTAATATATAGAATGAAAATATATCGTGTTTAACAATAAAACATGTTAAATCGCAGTCCTAACAAAACCAAAGTGCAACGCAACATATAAGGCTCTTGTGGAATACGAAAGGCCACGAAAGGCCACGTGCACAATCTAAAGGTTAACGGGTTTTGAGCAGTAATATCCGAAAATCGCAGAGTATCCCTAAATGTTGTAAGTGATAGTTTTCATGTTTTAACACTCACTGGACCCCAAAATACGACAACTTGGATATTAATCATACTAAAATTATTAAAGCCAAATAATCCATAAAAAAGTGTATCTAAGCAAGTTAAGCATTTGGATTACAAACCAATTTTTACGGTAATTTATATACATATGCTAATCGATTTTTTCAAGGTATCAGTCATATTTGTAAAAATTTGCATGGTATTATAATTTTATTCAGAAGTGTTTGAATGCAGTGAAGGAGTTACGTTATGTTTCAAATATACATATCTATACCACTACTCTTAGTATTTTCAAGTCTCATAATTTTGGATCTTTCAGAATGAATTTTGCTGGTGGTCTTCTTTTTATCTGGGAAAAATTATGGGGAAAATAAGGACATGTCTTAAACGAAATTGTAACTTCGCCTTAAGCATACTTTTATCTACTGTAAGTTTCGAAAATATTTTTGTTATTTCTGCATTTCGGTTTTATTTTTATGAAAATCTGCAGGCTTTTCCATTTAGCTGCCTGGGAAAGATATGATGAAAAGTGTAAAACTGTAAATATTAAATGTATAATGGAGGAAGTAGCTTTCCTCTTAAAAGAGCTTTTACCTAAATTTGTATTTCACCTAAAAAGGCCAAACATTTTTAGTTTTGTTGAAAATTTAAATAAATTATAATTTTAATTTATGAAAACAATTTATGAAAACAATATATGAAAGTATATTAAAAAACGGGATATATCCCGTTATGGCAATTTTGAATGATTGCACAGTTTCGGGCTTATTAAGTATTATGAAATGGAATAACATACCATATATACCAGTCATAGGAACTTTCAATAAATTTATAAAAATACGCTTCCTTTATTTTTATATTAAATCGTTAAGATATTATTTATTAAAATAAATACTGGTTTATAAAGAAATGTATTTAAAAAGTGTCTTAGAGGTCGAGTTTCAAAATAGCCAAAAAACATTTTTTTGCCTTACTATTGTTTGTCGAAACTAAAGTGCACAAAGGGCCTCCGATGACTTCTGGAGGTCGTCGCAAGGAGCAAGGCAGAGGAAACGTTTGCTAGGTAGCTACAACAGCAAGAGGACCAAGGAGTGTTTGGAGTTGAGCAAAGGATCTCTCCGAATAGTTTCGGGTTTCCTGACCGGGCACTGCAGACTGCGCAAGCATCTGTACAATCTCAAGTTAGGGAAGGACAGTCTTTGCAGACTTTGTCTGGAAGGAGAGACGAGACTCCGGAACACCTACTTGAGGAGTGCCCGGCTATCAGTCGGTTGAGGTTGGCCCACTTTGGGGGCCTTACACTCACCACGCAGGAAATGAGGGCTCTTCGACCAGGCGACATCATCGCATTCTTGCGATCCATTGAACTGCTCGAGGAGCTATAGCTCAGACACTAGGACGAGGGCACACCTTCCTGTGGTCGCAGTGCACAAACTTCTTTCAATTATTGTTATTGTATTGTTATTGTTATTGTATTGTATAATATATAATATTATTATTAAAGTGCACAAAAGTTTTTAAAATACAGGAAACTATTTATTTTTTAAATTGCCAGGTTTTTACGCTCCAAAATTGAGCAACAAATACTTGTTGGTTGTTAATTATAAAATCTTCCACGTCCATAAATGCAAGAGTACAGAAATACATAAATAGCCACATATATTTTGAGAAAGCGACCATTGTTATTTCTGACCTTGAAAACTCTAATTAATGAAAACTTCATTACTGTGCCATAAGGCTATAAGCAAATCACCATCTTTTAACTACTAAGAACCCTGCTGAATGCCTTCCTTTCTCGCATTCATCCGTGTAATGCAGATTTGATTTTTAAAAGATGTTAAGCTTCGGTTCCCACAGAGCACCACATACCTTCCACCATCCGATAACAGCAGGTTCAACAGCTGGTCTGATAAAAACATAAATAAAGATTGTTAAAGTGGCTTCTGCGTCACTACAACGGTTAGTTTAGCAAATATTGTGGCTTTTATACTAACGAAAAACCTCAAGCTGCAACAAATTTTATTGACACTAATGCACGATTTGCTTATGAATGCACACCATATCTAAAATGTACTGTAAACATTTTAAATTAATTAAAAGCGCTCCGCTGAAATATCGCTTTTTCCAAATCGGTGTGTACGAATTCTACGGCGCCGATAAATTTTAAATTTTACATACAAACGCTTCCCTTAATTCACATACTGCAAATTCATAAATCGGAGTCAATTTTGATTAATAAAATGCATTGGCATGGCATTGTAATTTTCGTCAGAAGTTTGCAGGACAGTGAAGAAGCATTATCGACTCTATAAAGTATATATATTCTTGATCAGCATCAAAGAGCCGATCTAACCATGTCCGTCTGTCCGTCCGTCTTTCCGTTTTCTACGCAAACTTTTCCTTCAGTTTTAAAGCTATCTGAATGAAAATAGTCTTTGCACAGAGTCTTCTATGCGAGTTTTTATGATATGTATAAATAATTCATATAATTCCGGTTAATTATTCTTTTTATTTGATCAAATTGGCTTACATTACAATGATCCCATTGTAAGCTACAAGGGTATACAAGCTACGGCGATCCGAAGTTATCTTCCTTTCTTGTTTCCCTATATCTCTTATACCTATAAAAATTTTATTCAAAAACAATACGTAAATAAATGTCGTCTTAATTTATGGTTTTGAAATCATTAAAAAACCTTAAGGCTTAGGTAATTTGTAAATAAACAACATTTTAAGTTACCCGTTTTGCATTGATTTAAGAAAAATGGGAATACTTTTAGGGCAAAATAAGAGAAATTTGTCTTGCTTCTAGGACTATTTGACCGTTAAAAAGAATTTTTTTTTTTTAATTAAGGGTAAGTTTTCTTGAATTAATAAAATATGTATAGTATACGAATGTATGTATACGGTTAGTAAGACTTTCTACTTCTGCAATAGCACATATAAATCTAAGAGTTGGCCGGAAGTCGTCACTTCATGCCAGGATGTTGAAACCATGTGCGAAGGGAAAGGATGAGGAAGATTTTTCAGATTTGCAATTCGCCTGTTGGAATATCCCTATTCCCTTACAAAAATAGCATTGGCCTTTATATTTAAGTATTTAGTTATATATCGAGTTTTGGTCACACTAATGTTATCGCCTTCCGGAAGTTGTCTTCGGTCTCTCTCTTGCGTTTTTGATCTCGATGTGTTCAGTTCGTGGTGATTGGTGTTGCAATAAGAAAATAATAAAATATAAAAGAATACAAATCATAAACTTAAAAATACAGTTAAATACTAGTCTTATTGTTGAGGGTGCTTAACTAGATCTGGTTTTCAATAGGTTATGGGCCCAGATTACGCCTATCCGCAAAGATTAGTGCATTGTGACTTAGATTGTGAAATTGGTTTTTGGTTTATTTAAGTTGTGAAATTCTACCCCATATATAGATCTGAGTGTGTTTTTATACAAAATATGGAAAAGGCGAAACGCAACATAAAGGCTTTTGACGGGGAAAAGTATTCCGTATGGAAATTCAGAATCAGAGCATTATTCGCGGAATTGGATGTTTTAAAAGTAATTGATGAAGATGTTCCGCACGAAGTTGACGATTCTTGGAAAAAGGCAGAGCGCTGTGCTAAAAGCACTCTAATAGAATACCTTAGTGATTCCTTCCTTAATTTCGCAACGAGCGACAACTCGGCGCGACAGATTCTTAGTAATTTAGATGGCATATACGAGCGAAAAAGTCTCGCGTCGCAGTTAGCAGTTCGAAAAAGGTTATTGTCTCTGAAGCTGCCGAGTGAGATGGCACTACTTTCTCATTTTAATACGTTCGATGAGTTGATGAGTGAGTTGCTAGCGTCGGGAGCGAAAATCGAAGAGATGGACAAGGTGTCTCACTTACTTTTGACCTTGCCATCGTCATACAATGGGGTTATAACCGCGATTGAAACCTTAGCGGAGGAAAATCTTACTTTAGCTTTCGTAAAGAACAGATTGCTCGATCACGAGATAAAAATTAAAAACGATAGCAGGGACACAAGTAGAAAAGTGATGAATGTAGTGGCATATAATAACAACAAAAGTACAAATAAGTACAAATCTTTTAAAAACAGCGTAGTTCGTAAACCATTTAAGGGAAAAGGGAAATCTAATATCAAGTGTCATCACTGTGGAAAGGAAGGTCATATTAAAAAGGATTGTTATGCGTTTAAACGAATTATAAATGATAAAAACAAAGAAAATAACAGGCAAGCAAACACTGCAACAACCAACCACGGTTTCGCGTTTATGTTAAATCGTTTTGATAACAATAAATCCAAAACTGGAGACGGAAAAGTTACATTTATTTTGGATTCTGGTGCTTCCGACCATATCATAAATGACGAGAAGCTTTTCTTGGAGTGCATTAACCTGGAGGCGCCCATAAAAATTGCAGTTGCCAAACATGGCGAATTTATTTTTGCAACGAAGCGTGGAATTGTTGGACTCAACAATGGAAATCAAATCACGCTTGAAGATGTGCTTTATTGCCAGGATGTTGCAGAAAATTTAATGTCTGTAAAGCGACTTCAAGAGGCTGGCATGACCGTTATGTTTGGCAATAACGGTGTGAAGATATTCAAAAATGGCTCTGTTGTTGCTGAAAACTCAGGTACGTTCAATACACCGATTCTTGAATTTAAAGCCTATACATTAAATGTGAAAAATAAAAACAGTGAATATCGATTATGGCATGAGAGATTAGGACACATTAGTAAAGGCAAATTGCTAGATATTAAAAAGAATAATTTGTTTAGTGACAACAATCTTCTTGATAGAGTTAATGTAGTTGATGAGATTTGTGAGGCATGTTTAAATGGTAAACAAGCAAGATTGCGTCTTGAAAAATATAAAAATAAAGAATACATAAGTAGACCCCTATTTGTAATACATTCTGATGTATGTGGCCCTATAACACCTGTTTCGATTGACGACAAAAACTATTACGTTATTTTCGTTGATCAATACACACATTATTGTGTGACATATTTAATGAAACACAAATCTGATGTTTTCACAATGTTTAAGGATTTTGTGGCAAAAAGTGAGGCGCATTTCAACCTCAAAATTGTAAATTTGTATATAGATAATGGTAGGGAGTACCTTTCTAGCGACATGCGTCAATATTGTATAGAGAAAGGGATAAGTTATCACTTGACTGTGCCGTATACACCGCAATTGAACGGTGTTTCAGAAAGAATGATCAGGACGATAACTGAAAAAGCTCGTAGCATGGTAAATGGTGCTAAATTAGATAAAAGTTTCTGGGGTGAGGCTGTTCTGACAGCAACCTATTTAATTAATAGGATTCCAACAAGAGCACTTGAGAATAGTTCAAAAACCCCGTATGAGGCATGGCACAATAGAAAGCCTCTTCTAAAATATTTAAAAATATTTGGCTCAACAGTGTATGTACATATTAAAAATAGAAAAAGAAAATTTGATGAAAAGTCATACAAAACTATTTTAGTTGGCTATGAACCAAATGGTTTAAAACTATGGGACGTAAATAATTCAAAATTCATTGTTGCAAGAGATGTAATCGTAGACGAAATAAATATGGTGAATTCTAGAGTTGGAGAAAGTGAAATTAATATCCTGAATGAGAGTAAGGAGACTAATAAGAAAAGATTCCTGAATGAGAGTAAGGAATGTGATGAAGTTAATATCCTGAATGAGAGTAAGGAATGTGATAAAGAAAGTATCCTGAATGAGAGTAAGGAAGGTGATAAAGTTAGTATCCTGAATGAGAGTAAGGAATATGATAAAGAAAGTATCCTGAATGAGAGTACGGATAATGATGTAGCTTGTAAACTGTATGAAAGTAAAGAAAACAATGAAATAGTTATCCAGAATGACAGTATGGAGGAAAGTTTGAAACAACCTAGTGAAATGGGTGAATGTGTGTCCAGAAGAAGTGATAGGCTAAAGAACAAGCCACAAATTTCATATATGGAAGATGAAATGGATTCTTACAATTATATTTTAAATGCTCATACTATTTTTAACGACATTCCAAGTTCGTTTGAAGAAATACAAAGTAGAAGTGACAAATCTTTATGGGAAGCTGCTATTAAAACTGAATTGGATGCCCATGATTTAAATAATACTTGGACAATTACAGAAAGACCTAAAAATAAAAATATTGTTGATAGTAGATGGGTATTTTCCGTTAAATATAACGAACTAGGAATTCCAATTAGGTATAAAGCTAGGTTAGTCGCACGGGGATTTACTCAAAAATACCAAGTAGATTACGAAGAAACTTTTGCTCCAGTAGCTAGAATTTCAAGTTTCCGATGTATGTTGTCATTAGCGGTCCAATATAACTTGAAAGTACATCAAATGGATGTAAAAACCGCTTTCCTTAATGGCACGTTAAAGGAGGAAATATATATGAGACTTCCTCAGGGTATTCCATTTAAAGGTGACAGTGTATGCAAATTGAATAAGGCAATATATGGACTCAAACAAGCCGCTAGGTGCTGGTTTGAAGTATTTGAGCAAGCATTAAAAGACTGTGGGTTCGTAAACTCCTCTGTAGACCGATGTATGTATATTCTAAATAAAGGTGACATCAGAGAAAACATTTATGTGCTTCTATATGTTGATGACGTTGTGATAGCTACAGGAAACATGGTAACAATGAATAATTTCAAAAAGTATTTAATGGAAAAGTTTAGGATGACTGACCTAAAAGAAATACGGCATTTTATTGGCATTAGGATAGAAATGCAGGGAGATAAAATTTATTTGAGCCAAGCTGCGTATGTTAAAAGAATTTTAAACAAATTCAACATGGATAATTGTAATGCAGTCGCAACTCCTTTACCAAATAAACTGAATTATGAATTACTTAATTCAGACGAAAATTGCAATGCTCCGTGTCGTAATCTTATAGGGTGTTTAATGTACATAATGCTTTGTACACGTCCAGACTTAACGACAGCCGTAAACATATTAAGTCGATACAGCAGCAAAAACAACTCTGAGCTATGGCAAAGTCTTAAAAGGGTTCTAAGATATTTAAGAGGAACAATTGAAATGAAACTAGTTTTTAGAAAAAATGCAGCATTTGAAAATACATTAATTGGATATGTAGATTCTGATTGGGGAGGTAACGAGATTGATCGGAAGAGTACAACAGGGTATCTGTTTAAAATGTTTGATTGTAATCTAATATGTTGGAACACAAAGAGGCAGAACTCGGTTGCGGCTTCATCAACTGAAGCTGAGTATATGGCGTTATTTGAGGCTGTAAGAGAAGCCTTGTGGTTAAAATCTCTTCTTAAAAGTATAAGTATCGATCTTAAAATCCCAATCAAAATTTACGAAGACAACCAGGGATGCATTAGTATAGCCATGAATCCCTCATGTCATAAACGTGCTAAACATATAGACATAAAATATCATTTTGCGAGAGAGCAAATTGAGACTAATGTTATCTGTCTTGAGTATATTCCCACAGAGAATCAACTGGCCGATATGTTCACGAAGCCGCTGCCTGCAGTAAAATTCAAGGAGCTGCGAAATCAATTGGGACTTGTGCAAGATGACTGAGATGCAGTGGTTGCACGTCCAAGTGCTGATGCTGATTGAAGCTGAATTAGTTTATTTAATTACTTATTTGCTATAATTTGAAATATTTTAGTTAACATTAATTTAAACAGCGATCTGATCGGGTTTTTCTGGGTTTTCCCCGAATCCTTTGCAGCAAATGCTGGATCGTTTTACTACTCCCAGAATGCACACCACCCACATAAGAATAAGTAAATAATAGTTACAAATGAATTGTTGATGTTAAGTTTATAAATTTATAAATGCTATTTTTGAGGGGGCGTGTTGGAATATCCCTATTCCCTTACAAAAATAGCATTGGCCTTTATATTTAAGTATTTAGTTATATATCGAGTTTTGGTCACACTAATGTTATCGCCTTCCGGAAGTTGTCTTCGGTCTCTCTCTTGCGTTTTTGATCTCGATGTGTTCAGTTCGTGGTGATTGGTGTTGCAATAAGAAAATAATAAAATATAAAAGAATACAAATCATAAACTTAAAAATACAGTTAAATACTAGTCTTATTGTTGAGGGTGCTTAACTAGATCTGGTTTTCAATATCGCCCTCTAATTAAGCAATATTAAATATAAAATCGACATAAATGTAATGAAAAAACAAAACAACTCTAAAAAGGATATTTCATGTGGTTTGGGTTGATTGGATGGTTCCGTGTCTAATATTCATGAACATTGTTTATTTGTTCTAGAAAATATATCTAAGTTTTAGGGAGAATTTTCTTATAGAAAAATATTTTTTATGAATATATGAATGTACTTGAAGCCATTATTTTGACTGCCGTCTTTCTTCTTATTCAGGGGACAATTTTGTTCTTGATGTATGTATGTGATAAGCTGAGTGATGGTTTAAGGGTGAAAAAAACGAATATTTTTTTATTTTTTTAAAGTTTGATATCTTAAGAATGTCTGGTCCAAGTTTTAAGTAAAATTTAGGTAATAGTCGAAAATGCATGCCTTCGTTCAACGAGCGCCGAGCCATTAACAAATATTCAAACGCGTTCTTCTCAAAACTATGTTTTCAAGATCGATACTAGAAATATCTCGAAAACCATTGAACCGATTAACTTGAAAATGGTTGTATAATCGGCTGGAATAAAAACTAAATTATAGCATCTATTTTAGTACTTTTTTTTGGATTTTCCTTTTCTGATGATTTTTGACAAAACGGCACCTCGTACCGATTACCTCAATTTTTTTTGGCACTGAGTTAATAAAAACATCCGTTAATTATAAAATTGGTTTAATAAAAAAATATAAATATTCCTAGAAGTTTTTGTTTTACTTAAAGAAACCCAGATCCAATAACTCAAATAGATTCCCTAAAAATATTTCCCCAAAAATTGCCTTTTGATGAGCCTTCTAGGTGTATATGCTCCCCTAATGCTAACCGATTTGTTTCATTAAATGTAATCCATTATTTCATTTTAGATAGTACAACATTTCAGTAGTAAAAATATAAAAATATAAAGATTACGAGCCAAACTAACGGAGATATGATTTGTTGAATGTTTCGACTTGGAGACTCGGGCAGGTTGCAGGTATACTTTATAATTACAAAAATTTATTATTTCACCCAAGAGCCCCCCGTAATTCATAAAGGTTAATAAGAGTAGAGACAGGTTTGTTTAGCAACTTTTTAATACCTTGCATCAAGTTGTATTTATAAATGATAAATAATTAAAAAATTGTTCTTTATAATATTAAAAATATTTGTCGCAACTCTATCTCTAACTGTCAAGAATTTTAGTATGGGCTGATTTTCCAATGGCATGTACATTTTTAGGTAAATATTATATTCCTATAATTTTTTTTTAAACTGGTTAATAGCTCAAACTAAAGGCATGGTTCTACTTGCTGCTGACTTGGTTGTTTGTAGAGATAGTGTTAACATGTCCTTTATTTTTAACATTGTTTGTTTTTTGAAGCAAAATAAAAATTTCAATTCGAGTGGTCTTTGTGATCTGCTTTCGCATAGCGTTTAATAATCAAATACAGTTATAATAACTTAATTTTAAAAATAATTAAATAATGTAAAATTCTAGGTTGGTAGTAAGTTTAAATTCGGTTGTATATTTACACAGAAATCTTTGCATTTTTCTCAGATTATCGCGAAAATACGTATTACTTAAGGTAAAACCAAACCCTATAATGTTCAAGATACGTAAAAAAATAGAATATGTAATCTGTACAGTTTTATTTAATTTTTTTTTTTAAGTGGCTTTTAAAGAAGATCTGCTTACGTAGAAACTGACAAACGGATCTAGACTATAATTCTCTGTATTATTGCATATTATCTCCTCACTGCTTTGAAAACTTCTGACCAAAAATATAATACTACTATACCGTAAAAAAGTATTTGTGCTTTAAATTTATGACGAATCTTTCGTTATTCTAGACAAGTTTTCTACATTTCGGCCCGATATTTATATAATGTTTATGATTCCAGTAATTTTATTATTTTATATTATTTTATATTTTATATTTATATTTTTTAATTTCAGAAAAATCTTTTAATAGGTTTAGTAAAGATAAGCTCAAATTCCAAACTGAGATCTGATAACTTCAGCTGCGGTAATCTTTCTGTTTTTCTTAGGCTTGAATTGAAAACAAATGCATTTTTGAAAGTAATTTTAGATTAATTTTAAAATGAAAATACAAACCATTTTAGTTAATTGGTCCACAGTGTTCCCAAATAAAATAATTGTTTTTTATTACAGGTTACATACACTTCTTACAAATATATATCATCAGTACAACATTGTGTTGTTAGAATGTTAATATACAGTCAACTTCGGAAGAATTCTGTATTCTGAAGAGTTGAACCCAAACGAGATTGCTACAAATATTGGCTCCAGCTGTATTCAAAAAAACCTAGCGAAAAACACTCGCAGCCAACCAGGAGGCTGAACTATACAAGATTTTGGGAAGACTTAGGCTTCATCAAGTGCCCACGAATCGGGAGCCGGCGAACGGAGCCGTTCTCCATATTAGCGAGCTTGATTTTGTGATGGAGAAGCACACGGAACGAAGGCGATATCGCTCATACGCACGCCCTCTGCAGCTGGGAGTGATGCTGCTGGGATGGGGTTTAGTGTGGGTCCAGTCACCTCACTTAGTTTTCTGTGGCGAAAAGTTGGGTAAGTGTATTACCGATTTCTTTTTACAACTTTGCTTACAGCATTGTGTTCTTGCCCTTTGTTACTCTACTCACATTTGCCTGATTAAGTAATTATGACTCTTGGTTTTGATTTATTTGCGTATCTTCAAAATCTTCAAGCGAGTGTTAGAGAAATAGCACATTAGTTATACATCGGCTTTGAAGCAGCTCGTTTGATTATGTCAGATAATTTGGGAGAGATTATTTTTTTTTTGCAAAAATACCATCGTGTTGAACGATTTTAAGACCAAACACTCGTGCAGTACCACCGTATTCACCGGTTTTGGCTCCATGCGCCTACAATTATATTTCGATGATTGGAAAAATAAGTGTCATATGTATGTACACATGTGTTTCGCTTTACAAGGAGCATATTTTGAAGGCTACAAAATAAATATTCATGAAGATTTTAAAATGTTCGTTTTATTAAGTAATTCCGGACTCTTTCTGGACACAATTAAATTCACAATTACAATAAAAATTGAACAGTTTCAATAACCGAAATATAAGCCAAAAATTCCGAGATTTTTAGGCTCTCATACAAATTAACAGATCAGTTTTACGGCCGCTTTGTGACATCGTTGTCGTATTTTTATAAAGTTTAAACTGAAATTCGGAAATTTAAAAGATTACCATATCTTAAAATATATTGAAGTAAGTTTTAGGTCCTTGCACTAGCGCTATATAATATAGTTTTCCAATCTAGTCCTTTTTGATATGTACCTATGTTTTTCTACCCTTGGAAAATCTTCCGTACAAAAATGAGAATCGAAAAAACAAAGTATGTGGGTATTTAGAAAGCTTTGCACCTCACCGAGGTGTAATTTTCGACCCTATTCTTAATCAGCTTCAACAGCCGAGTTCTTCCACAATATCATACGAACGAACCGGAAATGATTGGAACTTATGTATAACTTCACTGTTTTATACCATTGCAGGGAAGGAGACATTTCCGACCCTATAAAGTATATATATTCATGATCACCATCATCATATCAAATTTGGCGAATTCATAATGATCCAACTGCAAGCTTCAAGGGTGTACAAACTTTGGCGTTCCTAAGATAGCCTCCTTGCTTGGTCTACATATTTTTGTCTACTACCGTTACTTTTCCTTTTCACTTGAGGAAAATGGATATGATAATTGCAAACTGCATGGGAATTGAAATTTCGGCGTGCAGAAGTTTGCTTTATATCACAATTACTGTTCACAAAGAACAGTACGACAACGGAGGTCAAACTGTGGAGTTCTTTCAAGGTGCAATTTTTTTATTGTGGTGTTATTCGATTTGAAAGGTAAAATTCGTTTTAATTAGGAATGCGGTTTAAATGCCAGCCAAATATTGATCAAGCTATTGCCATTTTTTTTAAATTACACAACAATATGAAATAACACACAGTACGGTAATAACCGACACATCAAAAAACCGACTGATCCATATGATCCAACTGCCTGCACTGTCACGTGTAGCGGTTTGAAGAATTTTAAACAAGTCACAAAAATTACTTGAAAGTATACAAAAAATCCTCATTTAACCGCTCGTCACAAAGCAGCTTGGATTACGATCGCACTCAATAACTCATCCCTAAGTTTTTTTCTGGTTAAGAAAAAACATTGACAAACCAGATGGCATGAGTAATTGTCGGACTACACTAAAATTAGTTTGCATCGATGAAATGAATACTGTGAAAACGCCTTTATTTTAATTCTAGACTTCTCTAGAATTCATTCTAAGGCAACCATTTTTTAACGGAATCGTTTGGTCAAATATGAGTTGCATGTTTACCGAACCTAAATTAAATGGAAAATGTTTACGGCCTTAAAATTACGATATTAATGGAATGTGGCCTCCTCAAACCTCACTTGTTCGTCAATTTAATAAGTTCCATACATAAAAGAATTTTTGCGTTTTAGTATACAAGGAATCAACTATTTATTGTTTATTAAAATTAGTTACTATTCATAAATCGAAATATTAAGTATTTCGAATTGTGATTCGCTCATATATCTTGTAAATGTAATTATTTTAAATATTCTTACAGTTTGCAAGTGGCTCATTAAACAATGGTCCATTTTGGTGTAATTAAGGGGGGTTTCTACCTTGTGTGGTCGAAAAAATCGAATTTTTTTTTTTTTGCATTTTTGGATTGATATATGTTTCTAGAATCCGCTCCCAAAATTTCAATTGGTTATCTTAAGAATTACGGAACCTACACCTTAAAACAGGGAGCACCTACACCTTAAAACAGGTACTGAAGCAAAACTTCAAACGCGTTTTACTCGAAACGACATTTTTTGACCTTGCGGAAGTGATTCAAGCCAGACGAGTTAAGCAATCGCCACGAAATTTTAAAGTATCGTGTATTAGAGGCTTCTCCATGGCTGGTACCAAAATCTTTAAAAAATATTGAATATTTTTCATGTTATATAACAATTAATGTCGAAAAAAGTGCGTAAAAATCGAGTTTTTCATTTAAAATCGCATAAGTTTTTCAATTTTCATTCTTTTTTCGCAATTCTGGTACCAGCCATGCGCAAAAGTATACAAAGTAAGAATATATTTAATTTTTGTGTTTCAGATCCTTTGGGGCAGCAGCAGGACTTCCGTGAGCGTAAAAAGGCGTTCCATTGCTCAATGCCTCTACCCCCCACACCCCCCCCCCTGCATATTTCCATTTGAAACTTTTTTTACTTAAACAATAAACTTGTAGATACACCTGAAAAAAAATTAGAAGTGTTTATCTTCAATACATTCCATGAAAAAAATTTTTTAAAAAGCACATTTTTTCGACCACACAAGGTAGAAACTAGAGGTGCAGAAAACATCGATGGAAACATCGATACATCGATGTTTTGAAGAATTGTAAAAACCTCGATGTTTTTTTTCACTATCGATGTTTTGGTGCCATCACTTTTCGAAGAAGAAGAAGCACTAAAAGAGGAAGGTTTTGTAATTTGTCACATTGTGGGAAAATGAAAAGACCTACAAAGTCGTGCTTTGGAACATAAATGTATTGTTTATTAATGAATACAAAATTAATTTTTTTTTCAATATTCAAAATGCCGGTTTTTTTCGCAAAACTATGTCTTGAGAACTCTTGTCAATCGTAGTTTCTATTAAGGGGGTCTTCTACCTTCGATTTTTTTTATTTTCGATTTTTAAAAAAAAATTTTTTTAAATACTAGAGGATCTGAGGAATACGCCATATAAAGGGTTTTGTAAAATTCGCGTTCTTTCATGGGTAAACGAAGCCCGAAAGATAGGCACCTCCATACGTTTCGACCATTTTTCCTATCTTTAAACGCGTTTTCCCGAATGTAGTGTTTTTCAAGAAGATATCCAAGATCTGTAAAGCGATATTTATTCACAAAACATCTCGCTAGGTTTTTCTTTTTCCCCAAATTTTTTTTTTCAATTTTTTAAGTCATTTTTAAATTGAAAAACATGGTCAAGAAATTAAATTTTTTTTCAAATCGCTGGCATTTTGTGAAGTTTGCAAATATTAAAAAAAGCTTGTGTCTAGACCTAGCGAGGTGTTTTGTGAATAAGTATCGCTTTACAGAGCTTGGATATCTTCTATCGTCAAAATCGTGCCAAAACTTTTGAAAAACACTACTTTCGGGAAAACGCGTTTAAAGATAGGAAAAATGGTCGAAACGTATGGAGGTGGCAATCTTTCGGGCTTCATTTACCCATGAAGGAATGCGAATTTTATATGGCGTATTCCTCAGATCCTCTAGTATTTAAAAAAAATTTAAAAAAAAATCGAAAATAAAAAAAATCGAAGGTAGAAGACCCCCTTAATGCGATTCGCCCAATTCAAAAAAATTATTAAAGGGGATACTTTTTTTTATGTCATGAACCTATTTTAGGCATAAAAAATAGCTTATTTAAAATTTTTAATGAAGATCAAATTAAAAAAAAAGCGAAAAAATTTGTTTTTTTTTTGTCCATGAAATCATTTATTTTTTTCATTACATTTCATTCAAATTAGGTTCATGACATGGGAAATTTCCTGCACTTTAATAATTTAAAACAGTTTCTCACTTCAGTTAACCACGAAAAGCCCTAGCCTTGACAAGAGGCTCGCGCGATCAGTCATTTTGAAGCCGCCATTTTGTATATTAAAAAAAAACTTTTTTTTTGTATTCACTAATAAGCAATACATTTATGCTCCAAAGCACGACTTTGTAGGTCTTTTCATTTTCCCACGAAAAATTCTCAAAGTTTGCTCTTATTTCGGCCAATTTCAGAAGAAGGGGGAGGCCCTTAAGATTGATGATCTTATGAATTTATATTTTTTGTTTGTTTATTCAATAAATTTTTTTTTTTACTTTTAATACTCATTTTATGGTGAGTTTTAATTTATATTAAAAATTTTTCAATTTTATTAAAAACATCGTCGATGTATCGACGATACATCGAAAAAACATCGATGTTTTTCTTAAAACATCGAAAAACATCGATGTGTCCATACATCGATGTTTCTGCACCTCTACTAGAAACCCCCCTTAAAAGAAAAACAAAAAAGCTTATTTCGTGCGCCTATTTTATATAAAGACAGTAAATTTAAACTTTTAAATCACGTATTTCCCTTTATTACCTATTTTAGTACTAGCCAACATATGATCTCAGAAAATCTCCCATACGCCAGGTTTCCGAGATATTTTAACCTAAAAGTGGAAAATGTTCGTTTTTCGGTAAATTTAAGTTGGTTTTTATATGTGTAACTTTTATAAAGAATTTTTTCCAAATTAGTAAAGGAAAGTAGTAGTGAAGTTTTGCAGCTGAAGCCAAATGTTTCTTATTAACTTAAAAAACCCATGTCTATAGTAGGATAATAGCTTTTACCTATGGAATATTTGAGTCATGTGAATATTTACTTCCTTGCCTATAAATAATAGGCAAGCAGTTGCTGTATCATGTTAACAGGAAAATGTCAGTGCCACCGAGCTTATGCCGTTTAAAGTATGTTGTAATTTTATATCTAGAAATTATGGATGGATTATGGAATATTAAATTCATGTGACCTCTTTGGCAGTATTGCGTATAAATATTAAGCAAGCAGTGTATTTATAACGTAACAACTTGAATCAGAACTGCTGTGTTTTATAGTCAGGGCGCCATAAACTTGTATCAGTATGTATGCCGGACTTGGTTACCCACAGGCCCAGGTTTTCTTTCTGCGACCTTGTTTAGAGTGCGTCGTGAAGTTTTATTTTAAATGCAACTAACAGCCCAGCGTTTCAATCCAAAGCAGAATATAGCTTTTAAACTATAAAATAGTAGGTGTGTGAATAACTGCTTTCAGTCATAAAATTATATTACTTGTGACCCTTTAACTGTACTGCTTAGAAATGTAAAGCAAGCAGTGGATTTATAGGGATACAGTTATAATTGCTTCCAAACTGTATGCAATTATAAATTCTATTGTGTTTATTGCGATAAAAGAATCGCGTATTTTTATATCTTAACCAGCTGTTAGCCCGTGTATATACTCGGAAAACTGCTTCCACCAATGGAATATTTAATTCATGTGACAAAGGCTGTACTGCATAACATGAAAGCGGTGGATTTATAATGGTAGCTGTGCTAATGACTCCCAAACTGTAAGCAAATGTCAGCACCAGAGAGCTTATGTCGTTTATAGGATGTTTTAATTTTATACCTAGATAGGCGTTAGGCACTTAAGTATAAGTATAAGTATTGAATAAGGGGCTTCAGCTATGGAATGTTAAATTCATGTGACTCTTTGACTGTATTAAAAATATTAAAAAAGCAGTTTATTTATAACAGTAACAATTTATCAAGTCAAAACTCAAGAGTTTTATAGTAAATGTAGAAAAGTACATTTTTTTTAACAACAGAAATAAAACAGAATATAAGTTATTAACTATAAACAAGACTGAACAGTACTGTACTGCTTATAAATATTAGGCAAACAGTTGATTTATAGTGGTCACTGCTATAATAACGCTCTGTATTCATTTGCTATAATCTACGCAAGCGGTATATTACAGTTAAACCTGAAATGTTAAACATTCAGCTAACCTTGGAAACTTCTGAAAAGAAATTATGAAAATTATTAGAGCAAAAAATGCTTATGGTAGCTTTTTATAGAAAACGCTGCTTACTTATATTAGTCTGTTTAAGTATAAATGTAAATATGTATGTTCTTGGGACATCTCTCCGAAGGCGGTCTTCTAACTTTAGTCCAATTAAGAATGGGTGGAGTGGAGTTCCATTTTCGGTAATTGCGGTTTCACATAAGGATTAGTGTCAAAATAATGAATCAGAGGTGCTTCAACGATTTATTTTTATAAGACAACTCCTATAACTTGTAGAATATTTGTTTGTGAATTATAGTTAACTCCCACAAATTAGTTGACACAGCGGAAATGAACAAAATTATTTGTATTATAATATCTAAAAATATTCAGAATTATTAAGGTTTAATAAATTCTGAAACTAAATGTATGAAATTTACGTTTACGGAGATAACGATCTGCGACCACAAAGAAAGTTCTTAATTTCCTCTTAATCTTATATTTTATAATTTTAGTCAGAAGTTTGCAAAGCAGTGAAGACGACATTTCGGATTGTATAAAGTATATATATTCTTGATCAGCATCAACAGCCGAGTCGATCTAGCCATGTCCGTTCGTTGGTCCGTCTATCCGTCCGTTTTTACGAAAAGTAACAATTTCCTGAACTATGGAATTTGTTTACTAATTTTTTAAAAAGGATTACAGAAAAAATTGACGTTAAATATTATATATCTCGGCAATGTTACAATGATTTTAGTTTCAACTCCAAGAACATGTACCGAGTGTTATTGTTATGATTGCAAGAGGTTATAAACTACTGCTTACCGAACTTAGCTTTCGTTATTTTTTCATCTAAAAATTTTTTCAGGTCTTTCCTATTGTGTCGCCTTGGCGTTCACGGGAAAATTCCCGCAGACACTCTGTGACAGGATGAGCGAAAGCCTTCGGTTTCTGGCGGACTGGACCGCAAGGTCTGGTCTGGGAGTAAACCCAGCGAAGACTGAAATAGTCCTTTTTACCAGGAAATACAAAATCCCCAAAATGATACCCCCTAAACTCTGCGGGGTACCCCTCACCCTCAATAATGAGGCCAAGTATCTAGGTCTTATCCTGAACAGGAAGCTCAATTGGTCCCTTAACACGGACGAGAGGGCCAAGAAGGCCACAATCGCGCTCTACACCTGCCGCAAGGCTATCGGGCTAAAATGGGGAATGACCCCACAAATAGTCCGTTGGCTGTACACGGCTATCATTCGCCCGATACTCCTCTACGGAGTGGCAATCTGGTGGCCAGCTATAAAGCGGTCTACCTGCCTGGGAAAGTTAAGAAAAATTCAACGCATGGCTGAGATCTGCATGACAGGCGGCCTGCGCACGACCCCGGGAGACGCTTTGGACGTTCTCCTGGATATCCTCCCAATAGAAATAATGGGAGAGATGACCGCGTCACTCTCGGCACTAAGGCTGAAGGGCGTGGGTCTGTGGAGGAGTTCGAGATTCGGGCACACGAATCTCGGCACTGCCCCACACCTTACTGAGGGAAACACAGACTACTGTGTCCCCGCTGAACACCCTACCACACCCTTCCAGGTTCACATTCCCGATAGAGAGGAATGGAACCTTGGACCTCCTGGACCTCTAGGGTCCCTTCACATTTACACGGATGGCTCAAAATTGGACGGCCGGGTGGGAGGAGGTATATACTCCGAGCACCTGGGAGTTAGCGTCTCTTTTAGGCTACCCGACCACTGTAGCGTCTTTCAGGCGGAGGTTTACGCCATCAAAGAAGCCATTGATCAGCTCCCCCCCACCAGGGTCAGAGCTCCCATATGCATATTCTCTGACAGTCAGACTGCCCTGAAGTCACTTGAAGCCATCTCTTCAAACTCGAAGACCATTACCGCCTGCCGCAGATCTCTTCACGAGATGGCGGAGCAGTACGACCTCCACCTCATATGGGTCCCAGGACATAGGGACATCGAGGGCAACTGCGCTGCCGATGAGCTGGCCCGGCAGGGTACAACCTCCCCTCTTCACCCGGAGAGGGAGTCAGTTGACATGCCCTTGGCCACTCGCAGACTTCTCTGTAAGGAGTACTTCACCCTCCTCGCGGACAGGAAATGGGAAAACCTAATCACTTGCCGCCACGCTAGAATGATCTGGCCACGCCGATCAGCGAAACGCTCAAAGGAGCTATTGTCAATAAGCAGGGAAAGCTGTGCCCTTCCCGTCAGGGCTCTCACTGGTCACTGGCTACTTGGAACACACGCGTCCAGGCTGTCAGTGCACCATAACGACTTCTGTAGAAGCTGTTGGGATGAGGAGGAGGAGGAGACCGTCCTTCACCTCCTCTGCCACTGTCCGGCCCTAAGCAGACGAAGACTGCAGTATCTGGGCTTCCCCACCCTTGTGGATCTCGCAGAGCTAAGCGAGACATCACCGAGGCAGTTAACCCGATTCATCCAAGGATCGGGTTGGTCCTCTCTTACGTAAGGATTCGTTATCGGCCCATGAGAACCTGCACTGGACGGGGGATCTAAGCCTACGCGGCATCACAAGGAGCCTCCTCAGGCTCAAGTGGATGGACCGGCTCTCTTGAGTCGGCCGTCACCGCCTTAACCTAACCCAACCTTCCTATTGTGTCAACTCTGGATGCAACTCATTAATAAATCAGCCGTGAAAAAAAAAGTTCTTTTGTCATGAGCCGCAGTCAGTTTAAAGGCCTCTTATTTACCCTAAGCATACTGAAGCGGTTTGTTAAGTTGACTGTGAACGTTTCATTCGATTAAATTCAGCACACTTCGCCATCGTAGAATAGAGGGGCTGAGGATGCGGATAAGGATGCGGCGGTCACACTGACCCACTTTCACAGTTCGTCGGCCCCACGAAATACCGGCCGGAGGAGGCTCTCTTCCAAAGTGCCGAGCAGTTCAAACTGCTTTCAACGCATGCGCAGGACTCTCTGGTAAAGAGACAATTTCCCGGCCGATTTAATGTTAGAAAAATGTCCTCGCTCAGAGCTGAACGCCCGAAATCGCCCACTAGGCAGTCGGCTTCTGTGCCACACGATTTGCTGGAGCCGACTCCTGGCGGTGGCTGCGTCAGTTCTTCGCAGAAGTCCCAGCGCCGCGGACGTGTCGAGCGTGAGTGACTGAGAGTAAGTGGCAGCTGCCGGTTTCGTACCGCCTCGGAGGTGCTGCACTCAGCCGAACCTGACGGGAAAGAACGCGAGGCCGGCGCCCGCAGCCCGCGGTCATCGTGCCCCTCGAAGGCCGAGCTAAAAGTATTCCACTGAGTTCGCGTATGTGTTTTCTGTTTCGACGGAAAGTAAACAATTTAAATGAGCCTATATACATAGATCCGGTATCCACTGAGCTGCACACGTCACGTCCAGGTCTACTCTTCAGTCGATTTCCGAAAAATTGCGAAAAGGAAAAGTTGATTTAGTGGAGGGCAGCACAAGAGCACGGGTTTCGGGCGCAGAATGTCCATGCCACTGCTCTGGTTGGGTTAGTTAGCTGCTGCGCGGTATCCAGCCTTTTCGCCTCTGTATTCCTATTTGAGAGCGCGTCGACAGCGAGTAAGTGCGTTCTCTAGGGTCGGTCAGGCAAATTGATGGGCGCCATTTCCCTGTCGTTAGTAGTCGGCATACCCCTGGTATCCTATGATAAGATTATAAAATCTGGCAGCATTGTTAAAGCATCCGAAATGGTGGCAGAAAGTCAGAAAGAATCATCGAATTCCATTACTGTCTGCCCGGATCCAATTGCATCCAATTCCTCCCTCACCACAGATTTACGCTTTTCCCCGTTGGCTGCCAACACCTAGATGAAAAATAACGACAAAAAATATTCTTTGCGATTTGTCCACAATGTTGACTTAAAAATTTTACGTCTTTGCTGTTTAAAAGAGTACGAAATTGTGGATAAATCTTATTAAATATTGACCAAAGTATGGAACAAATATAACGATAAAAGTAAAAATATAAATATCTTAACAATATTCTTATTTCTCGTTTAACTAAGTCGGAGATAAAAACAGTCATGCAAGGTTGGAAGCTACTCGCACCATACACCAGAACTTTTTGTGAGTTGCTTCCATACTTTGGTTTTTACAGGAAAAAAACAACTTTTAATGAGGCGAGCTTAAAAGGACGATCACCATCAACTCCATACCTTTCTTATATATATTTTGTTACAATTGAAAGGAACATTGAAGTAATCAACCATAGTACTTATATGTACGTATTTAAAATGTTTACGTTAGGATATCATTTTAAATTGGTTGATTTATTGAAAGTTGGCCTATTAGTTGACTTCTGAAATCTTCCTCACTGAGGATAGATTCGTATTCTAATGAAAAGTCCCACAGAACACGGTACTCATAAAGAGTACTATAATTAGCAGCATTATTGGCAATGTTCGCTTGTCGGTCCGTTTTTTATCCATATAAAACATCAGTTAACTTAAAAATCGAAAACGTCCGGGGCAATATTTAACATAATAATTATGATTATTTTACTTTAATTAAATTCGATTCTTTAAGTTTATATGTAAATGACAAAAGGATTTATATCCTATAACTAAAACTAACTAAATAACAAATGAAATTTATAAATGAGTGAACTTGGGACTTATTCCCCAAAGGGTTGCAACTTCCTATCATAAAATTATTCCATGGGTCGATTCGTTTTTGAAATAGTTTCATATCTAAAATCTTAATTTAAAAAAGACATCAATGAGCGCTTAAAGAACGGTTCTGAGTATCTCACGGTCAAATTGAAGACATCTTACCTATTTTAATTGTTGCAAGTTGCGACAAACTCGACGAATGATGGGTGCTGTTCATAAAGGAATGACCAAAGTCAATTGTCTGACGGTTTCAACTAATTTTGTAAGAAAAAATGTTGAGGAAATTACACAAGAATTAAACGGTAAAGGCTATTTGTGTGAACACTTTTTTAAATTTCAACTTTTCCGGTTTTTTTTTTCTGTGATTTCCTCTTAAATTCGACTTCCTGTGCAGAAATGGTTATTGGAACGGCGCATGTCCGTGCATATGCATTGCTGCTCCTCACTCCCGACTCCTTTATGCCGACCTAGGAATGTATTATCCACTTAATACTGTAGACTGTGAACGTGTGTGGTTAAATTTGATTGCGAGGAGGCTGGTGTGAAACGGGAGCTGTTTGGACGCAATAATAACAAGAGCCTAGTTTTTTGATTTAGCCATCAAAATACACAAATAAATCAGTGAGTGAAGAAGTGCGGTTTGAAGACCAATAAGCTAATGAGCTGATACCAACAACAACAGGCCACAGAATGCAACGCCCGCCGATCTACTTTAAAATGGATTACTCACAGGCTAGGAGCCTTGTTTTGTCCTTTCTGTGCATCCTTAGTGCGGCCACAGTGGACGGGGAAATTATTTTTCGCATCGATCCTCTCGGTAAGCACCACTTCGAAAAAAAATATTAAAGCATTAAACTATTGTCTCCAATTAAGCATACATTTTAAAGTCGGCAGGCAAATTCAACTGTAAACGAATTATAGAAGAGCTACATATCCACATATGAATAAACTTAGAGATGTGTACTACATACTATCTACATTATGAATTCGCTCTCAGATGCAGGCCGGTCTGTCTGCTCTACTTTCTGTTCGATGATAAGACTTAAAGCTGTTAGAAATTATGCTCAAATCCTTTCGTTTTGGTGTATTGCAAGGTATTATAATTTTGACCAGAAATTTGCAAAGCAGTGAAGGAGTCATTTCTGACCAAAAAAGGACCATATATTTTTGGTCAGCTTTAACAGCCTATCCTTAAAGCTGTTCGTTACGAGTCTCTCTGATTTTTAACTAAATAAATAAATCTTTGAAAATAGACTTTATATCATAATTACTTTATTTTATTTATATGAAGGTGTTGTATATTAATATAAAACAAGTATGACTTGGATGTTTTAAAAATTTCTCTACCGTGAGGCATGGTCATTTTCAATAATACATACTGCAATTTCGGTTTGAATTTATGCAAATCGGAAAATTTATCATACATAATTATACATACAGCAAATTATAAACTATTGATATAAAGTGTAAAACATCGTATTATGTCAACATACATATGTATGTATGTATATATTTACATAACCCTGAGTTGTAGTAATTCTATTATATTTTATAATAATTAAAAACAAGAAAGGAAGCTAACTTCGGCATGCCGAAGTTTAAATACCCTTGCAGTAAGTAGAAGAAGAAGAAGAAAAATGTTCTGACTTTCCGCTTTCTCGGGTACTGACATAAGGTAAATGTTGCGGGCGAAAAATGTTGCTAGCGAAAAATGTTGCGAACAAACTAAATGAATTGATATATATATATTCCTATGGCAGCTATATGATGTAGTGGTCCGATTTGAATAAAATTAAAATCGAAATTCTGGAATAATATAAAATGGCCATATCTCAAATTATATGAAAATATATTGAAAATTGGCATAGTTAAAATTTTTTTCTAAAAAAATTCCGATCGTTCCTATGGCAGCTATATGATATAGTCGTCCGATCCGGCCCGTTCCGACATATATAGCAGTGAGAGCATATAGAAGACTATCTGCAAAGTTTCATTCAGATAGCTTCAAAACTGAGGGACTAGTTTGCGTAGAAACGGACAGACGGACAGACAGACAGACGGACAGACGGACAGACGGACAGACGGACATGGCTAGATCGACTCGGCTGTTGATGCTGATCAAGAATATATATACTTTATAGGGTCGGAAATGTCTCCTTCACTGCGTTGCAAACTTCTGACTAAAATTGTAATACCCTGCCAGGGTATAAATATACAATTTAATATGACAATGTACGCAGAAAGTATTACCGGAAAAGATGTTCAATATTTATATTTCATATAACAAGAAGCGTCGGCTTTCCGAATAGATATTTACAAACCTCAAAAGGTTTCAAGCTCCAGTTCTTTCCCAATATAAACAAATTCTTACATTATAAAAGGTATAGTACAAATGTAGCAGCCATTTAAATAAACCAAAACGTAAAAAGAAAAAAGTTTCAGTAGTTCGAGAATCTCCAATTCAGTGCCAATAAATTGTATTAGGCTGTTATCGGATGGAGGATATTAAATGGTGCTCTGTGGGCATTGATGGTAGCGTTAACCAGAGCAACTTATTCAATGATCAGGGATGGATATTTTTATTCATTAAGAGACTCCGAAGTCGCTGACAATATGGGCTAAATGAAAAATGTGACCCTAGATTTCGTATAAATTAAAGCTTAGAATTAAAGAATGAAAGATCCAGTAGCTTAAAATAATTTTAGAATTCATAGAAGAATACAATATCCAAGTCTTGCTCCCCGTCAACAATCGCGGTCGGTGACGTGCTGGGTCACATTTCTCGATGTTATCAAATTAAGTTTTAAGTCGTTAATAATTTGTTGGGTTAGCCTTTAAGGGGCATAATTAAACAGCTCTAGTGCTACTTTTTTGTCTGTTCTGATTGTTTTGCGTTTTAAATTGTTGTCTTTGTCAGAAGCTTATAATCTTTTGTGTTCAACTCAGGGAAGGAAATAACAGCATTAAAATCTAGGTCTTATTTTTAAATTGGCAAAGTAAGAATCCAAAAAGGAACGTTAGCAAACTTTATGGAGTGTTACACCTTTTGGTAGCAAATTAAAAATTTAAATCTGTTGAAATCGCCTTGCGAGCCTTCGTAATTATTAACTTAATTATACAAAAGTCCCTTGCCTCAATAAGTTATACCTAAATGTTGGGGTGGGTGCGTTGGTTACATACACAATATACATACATATATAAATCAACGAAAAATCAGAACAGTGTAGATTATATATACATCGATAGTTGCAATAGGATCTTTCATAAAATGATATTCTAATTTTAGTTGTATTTTGATTTTTATCATAAATATAAAAAATAACGATTTTTATTATATATACATTTATAACCAATTTTCCAGAAGATTTAGAGGTTTTTTTTAGATAAAGCCGCCCGTTTTAAGTGGTATCACCTTTTACTGCCGTACACAGTGATACCTTTTAGGGATCCCTCTGGGTTCAAGTAATATATTTATGACATACTCATAAGGGAAAAAATTATATTACCAGCCCCGACCGCTATTAATTCGCACGGCAAGCTTTTTTACATCTTTATTATTTTCTTAGCCTTTAAGGGAGGGGTCTGGTTTTGAAGGCAGAAAATAACAGGTAAAGTAAATTTTGTTCTGATTATTGTACATTAAAGAGTAGTAATTGAACTATATTCTGTGAAATATTGGCTGAAATATATTGAAAATTGACCAAATGGCAGCAATTCTTCGCAGGCGTCAAAAAAAAAAGCTTTTGCGGTGCACACCATACCTCAGCACTGGATCATGTGAAATGAAACAACCAAAGTTTTTCCATCAATTTAAATGTCCCTCTAGGTATTGACGTCGAGTTTTTAATTTTTTGTAATTTTTTGAATTTTTTACAAGACTTGAAAGTGAAAATACCACATTTTTGGCCAAAATTCATGTCTATTGTTGTTAATAATAAAAAAATTAAAATTAAAAACGAAAAAATCTCGACGTTGTTACCTCATAAATTATGTAAGGAAAAACTGTAAAAAATTTGAGAACGATCGGTTGAATAGTTTTTGAGATACAGTGTGCACCGACTCAAAAAACATCGATTTGAGAAAAACGCTTTTAATGTTTTTCGTAGCGGTAAGACCCTGGTAAAACCCGCCTACTTCCAAAGCTATATCTATGTGAGTTTTGCTCCGATTGACTTCATATTTACAGACAACATTCTTGAGATACTATACTTTCATAATATGCAATAAAAAAAATCACTTTTTTTGAACCCTCAAAACCAGACCCCTCCCTTAAACAGAAATATTTTATTAAAAAAGATTATAATTATAAAACGGGTTAAAAAGCTTTAAGTAAGAATTAACCCTTAGATACGTACATTTTTAAGGTATGTAGCTTCTTTTCAAAAAATATGGCCGGCTCACCGGCTTTCGGGGTCCTTGATTATGAATCTAATATCAGAATTCAAAAATTAAAGATGGCCGATTTAAAATGGCGGGGCGATTTTCCGAAATGTATTAATTTTATTATTAAAATTGATGCATATGGGTTTTTGGGGTCGCTGATTTTTAATCTAATTTAATTAGAAATTCTATACTTAAAAAATAAATTTATTCATAATATATGTATATACTAATTTTTACCTCAATATAAGTGAATTTCCGCAATTAGGTCTACCATTATGAATTCAGATTCACATTCAGCTCCCGAAAAAATCCACCAGTACTCATTTTCACACTCATTTTGGGATCGATTTTGCAAATTCAGTCCGCCATTGGATCCGCAATCTTGCATTTTGCAAATTAGACATCAGAATCGAAGTCAAAGGATTTTTTAAGGATTAAGAATTTTTTCTTTTTTTTTATAGTTGAGTTTTTTAAAACCACTTATTCTTCCTCAAACCAGATAAACCAGTCCTATCAGTCCTATCCTAGACGAAAGCTCTCTTTGGCTGGATCTTCAAGGTGTAAAGCCAGTATATGCACCGGGTCCCGATGGAATACCGGGCTGTGTACTCAGGTATTGTGCCGAGGCTCTGTGTAACCCCCTGCTCAAATTATTTACCATATCTTTAGGAACATCAGAATTTCCCCTTATTTGGAAGGAATCATTTATTATTCCTCTCCATAAAAAAGGGAGCAATTCGGATGCTGGTAACTACAGAGGAGTCTCTAAGTTTTCGGCAATTCCAAAACTCTTCGAAAATATAATCACTCCTAACCTGCAGCACTTGTGCAGATCCGTAATTTCTCCATGTCAGCATGGATTTATGAGACGAAGATCGACCACTACAAATCTCTTGGAACTTACCACATTTGTGATTAGGGGTTTCCAACGTAAATTTTAATTATTCAAGCCTTTGACTCGGTCAATCATTTTCTTCTTGTAAGGAAGCTTGATTTAATACGGTTTTCTACCGATCTTCTTAATTGGCTTCAGAGTTATTTGAGTCACAGGACTCAAAAGGTTCTGTTTAAGAATGCTCTTTCTAACTCCCTCAATGTCACTTCTGGCGTCCCACAAGGCAGCCATCTTGGCCCGCTGCTATTTACCTTATTTATCAACGATCTTCCACTAGTTTTACCCAACTCTAGGGTACTTATGTACGCAGACGATGTCAAACTGTGCGTACAGTATAAGGACAGCTCATACCAATCAGACTTACAATTCGATCTTGACAACTTCCAGGCATGGTGTAGTTTTAACTTATTAAATCTCAACAGCTCAAAATGCAAACTGATGACATTTTCACGTGTTACTCCCCAGTATGCAATATACACGCTTAATGAATGTGCATTGGAAAGAATAACTCTTGTTGACGATCTAGGTGTCCGTCCTAACCTTTCGTTTTCAGAATATATTTCTTGCATGGTTAACAAGGCCAAAGGCATGCTTGGATTTATTAAAAGGTGGTCGAAAGAATTCGATTACCCTTACGTAACTAAGACTCTTTTTACTTCATTAGTTCGTCCTATTTTGGAATATGGTTCTTGCGTTTGGAGTCCTCAATTTGGAATTCATATTACCCGCATTGAATCGGTGCAAATTAAATGTTCTGCTTTTCGCCCAACGGGAGCTAACCCTGGGATGCCGACCTTAGATTACCATCTTATTCTAGTAGACTTCTATTAATTAACCTACCTTCCCTAGCTAACCGTAGAACTATGCTTGGTGTCGGCTTTCTACACATGCTAATTCACGGTGACGTAGAGAGCCCCTACTTGCTAGGACAGCTCAACTTTCACGTTCCTCGACTAACATCTAGAACCTTTATCCCCTAAGCAATAAATCACTGTAGGAGGGAGTTTGAGGCACATGACCCTTTTAGGGTCTTATGTGCCGATTACAACCGACTTTTTAACTTTATAGAGGGACCTGAGAGCCTCCCTCACCTTAAAACTGTATTGCTAGTAGAATTAGCTCGTAATGTTGCATGAACCTAAACCTAACTTTCCTCGTACTTTTCTATAATTTCCTTCTCACGCGTCTATCTTGAACGCGATCTTGCCGTACGTCAAGGGCCAGTGCCCCTCGGTCGGTTGGTAGGGAGGTGGGCGCTTAAAAAAAAAAAAAAAGCTAACTTTGGCAAGCCTAAGTTTAAATACCCTTGCAGTAAGTATTTAAAGTTTGGTATATTTAAGGATTGCGGTTCTTTTCGATTTCGCGTGTTCTTAGATTCTATAAATGTTGAGCGAAACATGTTGACAGTGAAAAATGTTGGGCAACAACTAAATGTTGCTGGCAACATTCAAAATTCAGCTTTGAAAATAAATTAATTGATATATGTACATTGTACATATTCCTATGGCAGCTATATGATATAGTATTCCAAATTCTAGAATAATACAAAATGGCCATATCTCAAATTATATGTAAATATGTTGAAAATTGGCAAAGTTATAATTTTTTATCTAAAAAATTTCCGATCGTTCCTATGGCAGCTATATGATATAGTCGTCCTATCCGGCCCGTTCCGACATAAATAGTAGTGATAGCATATAGAAGACTATCTGCAAAGTTTCATTCAGCTTTAAAACTGAGGGATTAGTTGCGTAGAAATGGACGGACAGACGGACATGGCAAGATCGACTCGGCTGTTGATGCTGATCAAGAATACATTATAGGGTCGGATATGTCTCCTTCACTGCGTTGCAAACTTCTGACTAAAAGTATAATATCCTGCAAGGGTATGGCCTAAATATTAACCGACCCATCCAAGGACTCATATATATATTATATAAAAATCCAAACATAAAGATTTCTTTTTTCTCGCCACAAACATGCCCAGAACTCTCCGCCACGGCATTGCATTATATTAAATAAATCCAACAAAAACACCTATTTACAAGGTGGCACCTCTAACTCAAAAAATGTCATATATCAAGTTGAGTGACTTTTAATAGTAGGTAGCACTAATAATAAATATATTATAAATAATTTAATTAGTTTTAATTTAAAAAGTCTTCATTTGGAAAATTATGACCAAATCTAGTTTATTGATAAAATAAAATTAATTAATAATTAAAATATGAAATAAAAAACTAATATATAGTAGATACATATGTTATTTGGTGCCTATATAACGTTAGAAACTCCAACCAGTAGGATAGCTTCCGTGGAGTGTGGCCGACAATGCGATACCTGGAAAGCATTGTGGATGAAATTAATAGGAAGATGGAACATTAATTTGTCTAAGAAAGTTCGAATTAATGAAAAACTTAAATTAGCAAGGACAAACGAAAATGTTGACATATGAAGAAAAATGTTGGTAGAAAAGTATTTAGTAAAACTTACTGATGCTTTAAGCGCAACAGTAGATGTTACAGTAGATCTAGAGTAGATCTACACGCAAATTTTATTGTCTAAGAACTTCAATGCTTCTTATCCGATTTTAATACAATTTTCAGAGTACTTCCGCAGTAGGCTTTTGTAAATTTACCTTAAGCTTTCCTAATGGTTTATCAAGAGTTGTTTAGTGGAAGTGGTTGTGGCAAAATTTTATAATAAACTTGACCTGCATGGATCATATATAATTATTTCACACGAACGGACAGACGGGTATGGCTAACACGACAAGAATAGAGATGGTGATCAAAAAGACTTTAAAGGGGACGAAGATGCCCATTTTGTACGTTATATTCCTTCTCGGTTGGCACTAGGTCTTGTATCAAAATGCATGTAAACATATTTAAATAAATTATCGTTTGATGCTTTTTCCTCCGACTAATTTATCAACATTGACTTCTTTTTTTTCATTTTCGAAACAGCCTTGTTATCAGCAACTCTTCGCACGTATCAGAAGGCAGCATGCGACTCGGATCAGGTGGTAATAGCGTGTCCCCGCGGCACCAGTATTTCTATAGAGTTTGCACAGTACAACAAGTTCGTGGCGAAAGGTAATTGTACAATTGATGGTTAAAAAACACATATTCAGGTGTGTCACAGATATGCATGTATCACTTTTAAATAAATTCGAACTACAAAGCAAAATAAAAACACATTTATCATATTATTTTGTGATTAAAATAGGCCATAGTCCAACTATGTATAGTACTCTTTATAATTGGCTGTATGACATTTTACATTTTAAATACATATGTCGAGAATACAGAATATGGGCATTTCTACAATCGCGGGACAATTCGTATTAAGGTTAAAAATCGGTATACAGGCAACGGTTTTTTTTCTGATGAAAGGCTTAGCATATACCTTTTTATTAGCAAAGACTGATTTTGGTTAATTTGATTTATATTTAAGGTAATTTCAAAATTCAAGTATTTGGCACCTGACACGAAACGGAAGTGGCTTGTTATATTGAGAAGAACACCATAGCGATTATGCTTTTGGATTTTTTTTTTTGAGTTTTTATCAAATTAAAATATTTTTATGTTGTTCTACATACATACATATATGTATCATAGTAATGAAAATCGCGTTTACGTTTCTTTGCATTCGAATACTTCGAAATCTGTTTTAGCAAATGGTGAATTCTTTAAAATGTGATAAATTGAAACATTTCTTCATGTAACTGTTAAAAAAATCATGTTTGAGAACCTTCAACTTGTTTACTGCAATTAAAATCTCTATATAAATAAATATATTTCAGTACATGTAAATATGTAGCACACTGATGTCTTATCTCCCTTTGTTACAACATGTATTATATAATATTAATTCCTTATATAGGTACTTATATACACTACGTAAGACTTATTTTGTTTACATTTTCCTACCACTTCAATGTTTTCCAGACGGCTACAGCATTGAAGATCTGTGTCCCCTCTCTGGAATGACTGGGCCAGAAATACGGGGCAAGGCAAAACACCTGCTCCGCGGGTCCATTTTTGGGTCATCTTCTTTAAAGGTGCCGGCAAACCGCTACGTAAATAATGGACACAGTTATGGACTTGCCATACCAATGCCATCCACCAGCGCTGGGACAAGTGAAACTGCCGCCGAGTCAGCAACTGGCTCAGCTATGTCCATTGACGAAGTGCAAGGTACAGACGATGCCAGTGACAACTCCTCAGAAAACTGCATGTGGCCCAATGCTTTACAGGTATGATGCAAACAAAAATCTTAAGAAATTAAATAAGAAAAAATTAAAAATATTGAGTATGCAAGGGATGCCTTTTCGCTAAGTGGATTTTCTGCAGCGCTTTTGTCGCTCATTTTGTGTTACTTTCGGATGTGTATTTAATAAATCAAAAGTTAAGTTAATCAAATTAAGTAGGCGGGGACAACAAACCCCCGTATTTCTAGAGTTGACTTTCTGAAGTTCAATCCAGAAGCTTAGAAAAGTTGATACGGCTCTGCCGTAGCTCATCAAGGATAAAATAGGGCTGCTCCACAGCCGTTCATCGCCTTGCCGCTCTCGCGGCAACACAATTCTGTATTGTGCTTAAATAAAATTTGTTAAAAAGAGTTATTCATTATTATAGCACATAGGTTAGATTTTTTCTAAAAAAAAAAAGGGACAAAATGTTGATAGGAACGTGTTGATCAACATCCAAGTAAAGTCAAATGTTGAAAGGAGAGACACCCATTAATCCTTCTTACACAAATTAAGACGTTGCAAAATTTGGAAATGAAACTTTATTGCCTCTCACTTTTGCTAATCGATTTTACTCAAATGTTTATAAAATAATTCGATAGTCATTTCTAATTAAAGAAATTAGGATTTAAAGAGTGGACTATTAAGCTAGGTGGGTGGTGACCTGATCGTTTAATTCTTTGCATATTTTGCAGTGCAATTTGTAGGGCTGACCCTTCTTATAGGATGGTGATGGCGGCTCTTATCCTTTCTACCACTACTCCCTCTATCCAGCATAGTTTCGATCTTCTGTGCTTTTTCTTTATAACGATTCCTGGGAAATTAGAATGCAAATCGTATCTGAGATTCCCTTTCCCGGCCAGCTTTGTACCTAGTTTTTTTTAGTGCCGTTCGGTCATCTTATAGCCAGTGTCTTTATTTACCCGAATATTTATTCCTTCCAGGAACTTTCTGAGCCCGGTATGGTAGTCCTCGTAGTGTTGCTCGCCCTTAGTCGTAGCGGGTTTTGGACTGCTGTTTAAAGTTAATGCCCAATCCAAAGTTGTTTTGCCTATGAATTAAGTTTGGTTACTGTCATTGTCATTAAATCGACGATGACGCCGTAGAATAGTCCTTATTTAACACCTTTACTATTGAGTGCTTTTATAAATGTCATCCATGTTCATCAGCCAGAGCAGTGAGAACAGTTGAGTTGTGTCCCTCCTCACTTATCTCTTCTAATGAGTGCCACTCAGTTCGAATATTAATCTTCTACTCTGATGTCTAGGATGGTGTGAAGAAAGTGAGAAACAAAGTCATGAAGTGCTGCTTCTAACGATCTTTCGTTCCTGTACGCATGATGTGCTACGAAAAGACTTTTCTCGGTTTTCCTCTGATGTATCCTATCCAATATTTTCATTAGTTGTTGCTGTTGTTTTGCTCTCCGGCTCTCAGGGTTTCTGTTTAGAATACAGAAAAGACTATCTGCTTAGTTTCATACAAGTAGCTTTAAAACTGAGGGATCAGGCGGGCATGGCTAGAAGGACTCAAGAATGTATATACTTTATAGGGTCGGAAATCACTTCTTCACTATGTTGCAAACTTCTGAAACTATAAGGGTATAAAAATGAAAAAATTAATATATTTTTGTCATATATTATTCCACAGGGAAGATTATTTGATTTATTTCCTCTCAATGGGTTGCTTTAATCAGACGTTGCTGCTCAGACCACGCAGCTACTGTGTAAAAATACCTGAATGTTCACCTAAAACACAATCAAATGTAAGAAGAGCTTGCTTGGGGGTCGAGGCTCGTATCAGAAAATACAATTTTATGTAGTATGTGAACATTTACACTTATGCAGCACCAGGACGTGATGCTTTCAGTCTAATTTGTCCAATAAATGGTTGAAACACGTGCGAATGCTTTCAAAATAAATTTACTTGTTTTAATACCAAAAATATTATCTGTTACTGGTTTCATATGAAATGAAACACAGGTCAACATGGTTCAGTTGTTGGAAGGCTGAGGTTAATTTTCTTTTTTTCGAACTTCCACTTTAAATATTTTTTTGTGGGTGTATATATGTACATACATCTGATCAGGACAAACCGAACTACAGAGATATAGCTATATTTAACGATTTCTGAAACGGTTTTAATATTATAGAAATCTGCCATAGGATCAATCGAATATTAGCTTGGTTATGTTATAATGCCTGAAATATAGTTATTTTTAACGATCTAAATGATATTTGTCTTATTAAAATCAAATGGCTGCAGATTAAACTGTCATCGGTTAATTTGTTTAAATAATGTTTTTGCATGTTTAAAATATTGCACACTGCGAGGGTATACAAACATGTTTTATAAGTCGGGGGATAGCAGCACTGTTAGCTAAATCAAATCAAATCAACTATGTTTAAAGCGTGATCAACTTGTTCTTCTGCCAAAAGGTAAATTATATAAAGGACAACCGATAACACTTCCATTACCTTTTTACTGCAAATATTTTTTTTCAATTTGCAAAGTTTGCCCTTTCGCAAAGTTGAGTTCTTCAGTCTGCGTTTACCCCCAGTTTCTTCTGTTTGCACTTTAAATATGTAGGGTGAAAGGGCGGGAATCAACCTACACAGAAATACTACTAATACTTGTTCCCTTTCATTTCCGTGCTTTTAGTACTCTTTACTTCAGACGGTAGTCGAGGCCTGTCAGAAGAAGAAGCATTGCAAGTTCCACGGATCCCCGCAGTTCTATGGCCAGGGCGCCAGTGGAGTGGGCGACACTTCCGGAACTAGCAGCTATCACAGCAGCACGGCCAGCTCGAATGCAATCAGCAGTGACCCGTGTCCAAAGCGCAGGAAAATTGTGGAAGTCGCCTACAAATGCCGTCCGTGTAAGTCAGTTAAACAACGTAGCAACATTAGCAGGGGTTGTGTTTTTTGTGTCAATCTGCAGTTGTCTCTAATTCGACGTACCAGGTAAATGGTGTCCCTCGTACTGGCGCTTCCATTACATTCGGAGCATTCGAATCATAATGGTCGAACTTAAAAGTTAAATAAAGCTTTGCGGGTCAGGTCTTGGGAACCGGACCCATCGCTCTGCAAGCAAATTTTCTTCTATCCGACAACAAACAAGTGAATGAAGGAATTTGGCACAACGTGCAGGTGCCCTGTCAGCGTAACAAGTTGAGAGGTTCTCGGTGCCTTTTTTTTAAGTCCAGTGAGGTGGAATAAGAGAGATATATTGAGTACTTTGTAAGCAGAGCCAAATCTAATAAACTAGTCAGAAGTCGGTTGCGCGAAATCATTTAGCGCTCTCTTACCTTTCGAAGCGAAAAAGCTACAACATCACGCAATTTTTTGTAAAGTTTATTGGGCGGAAGACCTGAGAGTAGTTGTAAAGAAAGAGGCTAAGCTGTCCAATGTATTCAAGTCAATTTTTCTTTTAAAAACAAAAGAAAGAGGTATGCATTTTTGACGCTCTACCTCTTAACATTTTCTGAGATCTGTTTTGGACTCGATTAAATATCTGGCGCTTAATTGGTTGCCAGTGATGGTGAAATAAGTAATTGTATATGATTATTATTATTTAACTATACTAAAATATCCCGCAAGGGTATACCCATTTGAGAAGTTGGGAACATATATAACGAGCACCAGAAGGACTTTTTATATTGATCAAGAATGTATACATCTTATACTGGCTATACAGGCTAAGTTTTAAAAAAATACCATGGTTCTAGGATTATCTGTATACTAGAACGCTAGAAGCGAGTGTAGTTTTTGTTGCTTGGCTAAATGCACGACTTTTTTGGAAGCCACTGAAAGTCTTTAATTCTTGGCTTCAAAGTCTTTAGAACACATTTAGGTATGTAGAATAGAAAAGAAAATTGGGCGAGGGAAAAATAGCTACGATATTCCCGAATACGACATGAAAAATATCTGAGACATAAAAATAGACATTTAATTTTGGTACCAATTATATTTTTCTGTCTTGTTTATGTTTGTTTGGGTGGCGGTATTCATTCCTTAGAAATGATAATGATACTAATCCCCAACTTTGAAATCATTAAATAAATATATAGAAGGATTTTCTTTTAAAACATAAACGTTTTGATATAAACGATTCGTGTTTTAACGGAAAGTAATACCAATTTCGTCGAAATAAAAGGAAATATTTTATGTTGAATCGCCTCATCCTGCAAATTCTATTCTGACTTTCGGATTTGATAAAGTAACGATTTTGCGAAGAAATTTAATTGACTTTATTTACAAATATTCTGGTTGTAGTATATTTATTTTTTAGTGTATTCTGACAAATGACCAACGAACACTTCAATTCTATGGTAAGAGCTTTTTTTTTCAGATGAGTTTCGCAGTAAAGTGGCGTGCCACAACGATGTTGCTCAGCTGGAGTGCAATCCGTACTCCCGGATTGCCGTATACAGCGCCAGCTTTGGCAGAACTGAGTACGAGAGCATTCAATGCCCCCAGCCGCAGGGCGTTCGTGAAGAAAGTAAGTCCTGGGAGGAGGGTACTAATCGCGTCCTCCTCATCAATATCAGCTATAAAATCTCACGGACACCGTTTTTTAATAACGTCTTCAATAGCGTGTCTGGCCTCATTTGCGACGGAAACTGTGATGCAAATTTGCCACGGGCGAAGGCGATGCAATCTGGCTGCAGACGCTAATACCTTTGGAAGTCCGTGCCAAGCAAATTCGCGGATGTACTTGAAGGTTGTTTACACATGCGGTAAGTGGGTCATTGAATCTGTGGGGTGACTAATGCTCGTATAGCGGTATAGCCGGGGACGGCTCGCTGGCTCAAGATTGATGCTACTGCCCGTTGGACTTATAAGCGTTGTTAAAGTCGGAAAACTCGTTTCTTGTTCCTAATTAGTGCCGAAGCAAGTGCTCAAGGAAAGTAACGAGTCGGAGGTAGAGGCAGACGAATCTGAGGACTTCGAGGGCGATATGAACGACCTCTACGATGACGAACTGATATATAAAGAGTCGGAGGCTATTCCAAAGCTGTACAGCAATGCAACTACGCCAGGACGACGGAATAGCACCAACGGACTTGGACAGGGAATTGGAGGTAGTCCGTATGGCAACCAGACCATGACAAACAACTCCCTTGTCGCGGATGTGGATAGTAATGACGTGAATCCTGTAATGACACACAGCGCGGACCTTAGTCTAGAGTGTAAGAGATATGCATATACTCTCTGTTTCTGTCTTCCTGTTTTTCTCTTGCCCTTTTGTAGAAAGTGCGACCTTAGGATTTTTACTAATTGCATGCGTTCAATATAACTTTTCTTGAATATATTAACAGATGACCAAGAGCGTTTATATTTGTACCTGCTTATCGTGGGCTCTCTCGGGGTTGTCTTTTCCATAATGATTGTCGCGATTAGATTGGTCCTTCAAAAGCGCCGGGGCCTATCTACTGACACGCACTCAAACTCCTCGACCAAGGGTGGTGGAGTTTCAGGAGGCTTAGTTGAAGAGACAACTATTCCGAGCGGCTTTAACGACACAATTTCCGAAATAGACGGTGACATCGACCTGACAACCTCACTGCCTTTGCCAAGCGTCTCCCAGAACGAGGTAAGTAATGTAAACTGACGTCCGGTTTTGTCCATCTGCTTACTCAGTCACCACTGATGCCTATTTAGAACTACTTGACGTACGCGCCGACTAGCAGCCTTTACGCTGGTTTATCCCCATCTCAGCTAACAGCTGGAGTAAGTTCGGGACCCGTCTCCGGCCTGATGGCAAATTCAGTTTTGGTGGGGGCTCAACAGTCGCCCGATGTAATAGGGCTATCCCCCTCTCCGGGAGCATTTGTAGCCACCAGCATCGCCAGTGCGGGCCAGGGTCCAGTGGCGGGAATCCTGGCTTCCGCTATTGTGATTGGATCCAATGCTCCACGAAGCAGTGCCATAAGTAAGTAATCGCGTTAGCCAGTATGGGCTCTGATTCCAATTTTGATTTCCCTCGAAAGGTACCATGGTACCCATTTCCTCACTAGCTCAATACACAACAGCGCCGACTATCCGGGGAGGATATATCATAAACGCCGAAGGCATGGGGATGCTTCAGCGGCCAAGTAACTCTCCGACGCCGCCCACCTCCATGGCTGGAGGATCTCCTGCACATCCGCCCACTCATACGCTTCCGTTGCCCTCTCCCCTGGCCATGGCCCCACTGGGCCATGTTCCAATTCCCATGACAGTTGGTGGCACCTCGACGTTGCGCCGCACAAAAGCGCCAATGCTGCAGACGCAGCTTTCTTACGACGGGACCGCCCCTCGCACCCTCTCCACCGGCGTGGCAGTGGGCTCACAGTTCTACTACGGATGACAGAATACGCTGGACTATGAGCCCCATGTATATACCGCGTCAATGGGCAGAAACGCGGACCCACCTAGTGGTGAGGCTCTACTGGTTGAAGCGGCAGATCGAGCAAGCAGTGCTGACGGGTTTTCCGGGAATTAGTCATTGCAAACATTACACCTAAGCCCTTCCAGGCTCGAGGAGAATTGCCAACAAAGGACAATACAAGGATAATTCCAGCCTGCACTTAACACTCTCAGGCAACCCCAAGTTCAGATTAAAGAGGCTATCAACCGTTTCCCTGTCCCCTAGGTCTGAAGCTTAAGCTGGCTTTTAGCACGGATACCTTTTCGGCAATCAGCAATCAGTGTAAATATCAAACGAAGGAGTCTTCTTCCCATATATACCAAAGTTTTCTATCAAAGTGGAATAGTAGGAATAGAATTGGTTTTAGGCTAGGTGGACAGTCATTGTTTATCAGCCAGATTGGCTTCTCCTGACAATTAGGTGTACATATGAAAGTAAGTTAGATCCCCTTAATTTCAAGACTTTTTTCAATCATTTTATTTGATATAGATTGCCTATCAGTGGGGTTATATAGAGAAAGACAAAAATGTAAAATTAGCGGTCTGAACCAGATAACAAGGATACTATTCGTCAGACAGTAAAATTTATAGGGCTCGGTCAAAGTCATTTTCTAGAGATAACACAACCCTCACACGAAAGCACAACACCAATCTGTGTCGGAATACTTATATAACCATTCTAGATAGAATACATGTAAATGTGTTCCTCGCATTCTGGCAATCAAGTTTGAGATGTTCGCAACTCCTTATTGTGCGCTTCAGATTAGTGCTTTACAAATGTATGAGAGCAATTAATATCCGACTTTACTGGCCTTAGTTGGGCCAAGGCAGGCCAAAAAGCTAATAGCTTGTGCATACGTGCCGAGGTGAATTGTTTGTGTATCTGAACGTGCCAATCTAGCAGAGATGAGTGAGCATGGGGAAGTTCTTTTACGAACAAGTGGAGCAGGTTGAGGACGGATAGCAATGTCGGCATTCGATGCATGGGGTGTTCAACTTAGTGGTACTTCTATAACAGCCAAATTAGTCTCTGCGTTAATGAACAGTGTACTACCGCTATTTTTTTATCTAAATATATTGATAATTAAAGTTTGGTTTCATGGCATTTACATTAACCATTTGTTGGTTCCATACAAACCCAGTTGTTAACCATACTGTTTGGTTCGAGTTTTTATTTAAAATGTCAAGTGCCTTTCTTAATAGCATTTAAGTGAGCGCTGAGTAGTTTGAATCGTGAGTCCTCGTTGAGAGCCGTACAATTCCATGTACATACATAAATATATAAAACCTATAGCCCAATAAAATCAAGCAAACGCATTTAAGCAAAATGTGACTATTTCTAGAATAATAGTCCTAATATTCAAGTAAATAACATCCCGTAATTAAATTCAAGATTACAGGTAATGTTTTCTATAAACTGTCCTTATACTATGGGTAGCGTATTAGATTATGGTTTACTATTGGAACTGACTGGTTCTAGAAAAAGCCAGAAAACGGCAAGTGGATGTGAAACATCCCTATTAGATCGTAATTATTCAAATGTAAATAAATTATCCATATTAGGTCAGAATTAGAGTATAAGCTTATCCATTATCAATAACTTGTAGCCGTGTACAAAACTGCTAACGAAACCAGAAAATATGGAAGTTAAAAATATATGCTGGCACATTAATCAAACCAACCCAATTCCTGCGTAGCTAAGCAGGGTAGTGCTCATTGAATAACAAAAATTCATAAAGTTGAAAAATTGGAATAGAGACCCCAAAAGTATGTAAAAAATAAGAATTTTATTTAACAAAAAACTGTGCGACTCATTAAGTTATACTTTCCTCTTATATGTCAAGTAAATTTTATATGTTTCATTTTAACAAAATTAATAAATGAAATATTAACTTGAAGTTTAAGTATTTTTTCAATGATATCTGTGCCTCGGTAAGTACAATTATGAAGAATCGTTTTTTATTTAGTAAATGAGGACCTACTTTTTTTGCAGTAGCCTATAAATAAAATCAAATTATTTTTACTTAAAGCAATTTTTTAACATAATTATATATATATTAGTGATTTTCGGTTTCTGAATCTGTTTCCGAGATACAGTTTTCACTTTAATTTGAAATCAGCAAGCCCAAAGCGCTGGATATGGGGTAGTGAACACAGTTTTCTTTTCACAGGGACCATAAATGACCTTGACCGGCCCGAAAGGTTGTCGGATTCGGACTGTCAAAATGATTAAAGATAAACTAACTTTTTTTTAAGACTTTACTTAATTATAATTTTTATACCATGTACCGTAGGTACAAAGGTATATTAATTTCGTGCAAATGTATGTAACAGGCAGAAGGAAGCATTTCCGACCCCATAAAATATATATATTCTTGATCAGCATCAACAGCCAAATCGATATAGCCATGTCTGTCTGTCCGTCTGTCCGTCTGTCCGTCTGTATGAACGCCTAGATCTCAGCAACTATAAGAGCTAGAACCACCAAATTCGGTTTGTAGGTCGGAATGTTTTGCACGCAGATCAAGTTTGTTTCAGATTTAAAAATTTCCCCCCCACTCCCCCGCAAATCCATAAAAACGTTTTGCAGCCACAAATATTACCATAGATCTTTCTTTTTGTGCATAGGCATGCATATGTATAACATGTATCAATACCGAAAATCTGGTAAAGATCGGGTGAAAAACACCCTTATCAGTGTGTTATCTATTTGGCAGCTAGCAACAGGTGCATTCCAAAAAACAACAACAAAACTGATGAGCGCAAGAAACTACTCCCGTGCGCAAAAAAGAGAGAGGGGTTATCTCTTTCTCTGTCTTACACACGCAAGTGCATGAGATGGTGGTGGTTTTGCAAAGAGCGAGTTTGTTTACATTTCTCTAATAGGCAAAAGTCGCGATCAGCTGATCAGCTGTGGTGTTCCCTGGTTACCGATTTTATTTATAATCGGGAGCTAATTCGAGCGGCGATATATTTTGGTACATGGTATATAACAGTCGTTCACGAACGACTTTAGCTTTCTTTCTTGTTATTATATTAAACGTTAATATTAGATAATGATTTCAAATTGTAAACGATTAAGAAAAAGAATTCTCTTATCAATCATATAAGGAAACACGAATTTATGTGTTACTACAAAAAAAGTTTCATTATATCTTACCATTAAAACAACACCCAGTCAAGACCCTTGCGAGATGATTTGGGTGGGCAGAGAGTTTTTCATTGTAGGAAGCTTTTTCCTTGTCTATTTCATATTTTACTGCGAGAATACCGAGATCCCTGTGGGTGTTTTGGTTTCGAGTCTACTGTGGTGTCCCAGTGATAGTTCGCAGGATCTTTGATTGAGCGCGCTGTATGATGTCTATATTGGTTCTGTTTCCCCCAAAGCTGGGACCTATACGCCGAGATTCGCTTAAGAGTGGAGTTGTAGACCAGGACCTTGTAGTCCAGACACAAGGGGGATCGGGCGTTTATAATCCAGTAAAGGCTGCTTTAGTTTAAGGTTTAGTTTCTTGCCATGTTAGACGTCTGTCGAGGTGGATGCCGAGATACTTTACTTCATTGACTTGGGGGAGAGCGGACTTCAGGCAGAGCGGAGGGCGAGTTTGTCTCTTAAGAGTAAACGATTGTGTTTACACTTTTGTTCGCTTTTTTTAATACGCCAGTCTGATAGCCACTTCTCGACTACCAGAAGGTGGTTGGCGAGTTGGGTTATTGCCCAGACTGGGCATACGGAGCGGCTGAGGATCACAGTGTCGTCAGAGTAGATGGATGTTGTTAGTCGGTCAATCGTAGGAATATCCGCTGAGTAAAAGACGAAAAGAGTTGGCCCAGTTGCTCTGCCTTGAGGGACTCCAGCTTCGATAATGTAGTTGTCGGATATGGTTGTGTTTTACCTGTTTATGAGTGTACCTAGGCACGGTGTTTTACATCGAGGAATATCGCGCTGCAATATACTGTGTGCTCGAAGGCTGTGGGAATCTCTGATGTTATTCTGTTTACTTGCTCGATAGTACCTTATTTTTCTCTGAAGCCAAATTGATGGGCTGGGATAATGCTGTGAGCTCCCATATATGGTATTATGCGCGTCAGAAGAAATATTTAATATATCTTATATAATTTATAATTTGTTATCTGCAAATTGTCTGTGATATTAAATACGTTCAGAAGTATATGTTTAATGTTGTTCAAGCTTGGAGGGAATGCAAATTTTGGTAATCGAATATTAATACAAAAATAGTCTGAAATCAAATTTTGTTTTGAAACTGAGCAACAACGTACTATATAGCCTAGAAACAAAAAACTACTACCAGCCGAATAAGACACCAGGTAAACTGTTTGCATTTAATTTTCAACCACATGCACGAGGTTTCTGTAACACTTATCATTTAAAAGTTAAGGGTGTGGGAAATCCAGCATTTTTGCTTTTTCCTGCTAAACTAGCGGAAACCCCAACTCGTGGTAGAACAACATTTATTCACCCTGTCTTGGTTAACAGAATAAAAGTGGTTTTAGGACCGAAAAAAGGGATTTCAATGTATGAAAATCTGTCAAAATGCAAAATGTCGTTTAAGTATTATTTATTGACTTTGGAATGCAGATTCGAAATGGAAATTTTCATAACGTTAATTTTCGAACTTCTCCAACACTTACACTGCCGTCCGCACTGTTATCATAGGGTACAATGATTTTCCGTATTTTCCGATGGCACTTAGTTATTCAAATTTTTTGGTTTTCGAAGAAATTAGGAATTAAAATGTCAAAGGGATTTCCTTTAAACCACCTGCTATCGATTTGTTTTATTACAATTAAAATGCAATACTTTATTGATTCAAATTAAAAATAAAGTTCCAAATACCCAAAATGTATCATATGATAATATGAAATTCGAGTTTGGTAAAGGTAAATCCGAAAATCTGTCAAATTTACTTCCGACTGAAATAAGTTATAGGCTTAGGTAAATTATTGCTCTAATCTTATGAGAGAAAAAATAATAGTGGGGCTAATCTAGATTATATTTGAGAATACTTTCATTAAGATGACTTCAAGAAGACTGCCTTAAAAAAAAAATGTATGCTATTTCACTGAAAAAATTTAATACTCTCTAGAGTGAAGGTGTTTTTAGGGTCGGTGGTGGCGGCTATAACGTTTTTACTTGTTTGTTTATGTTTTATTGAATCCCTTTTTTATTTTCTTTTTTTATATCTGCAGTGCAAGGCCAAAACGGCCCTTAGTCGAAAGCTGTGAAGGGCAAAGCGGTCAGACAACCTGAGAACGTTTCAGTCAAGCAAAGCTGGAGTGCGGGCACCCCCATTGTAAAACGAGAGTTTCTCTGGGAGGGCAGTTCAAAGCAATTAATATTCCTACCCAGACACACCAAAAGAGGGGCTGAAGGTATTCCGTGTATGGTACTTGTTCCTAAACATAGATCAATTTGTGAGTTACATATGTATGTAAATTGTAATTGTTGGTGCCTTGCAAACTTCCGACCCAAAATATACTTAATACCCTACAAGGGTTTTCAAAAGGTATATATTTTTCAATTATTAAATTTCTTTCCTTAGCAGTGCTATCTGCTTCTATCTTTAATCTAGCAAACATTATTTCGTTACTTTGTACACATTACTGTGTGAGCCAATGTATCTTTGGGGTATACTTTGATTCTCATGTAACATTTGTAAAGAAAATACTCTTCTAAGCAAAACTTAACAAATATGTTATTATTCTTATACTAAAATGCCAAAGATAATTTTAAATACTTTGGATTAGGGAAAATTACCCATAACTGTAAAGAACTTTTGTAAATGCAAACCTTTGCCCAATCGGGTCCAGTCTACAAATAAATAACATTTTCTTGTAATTTGAGCTCCTTTTGATATTTTATAAAGTCGGGTTTAAGTTTTCAATTAACCGAAGGTAGATTTCATGATGCAAGAAAATATCAAAATCGAGCCTTGCAAATAATTTCGGCAATATTTTCGCCCTCTAAGCAGAATGGCACCGACAATAAAAGCGATATAAAAGTGCCATAAACAGAACGTCGTAAGGATGACGAAATTTCGCGAGGGTGCAAGCTGTGAGTCCTCGGGCCGGTAGAAGAAGCTACAAATAAAATCAATAAGGAACCGTGTCCGGCTACTAAGCGCATTTATATATACTCTTATTGGGACTTTTGTCGCTCTCAGCAATTTATCTCTTACATGGCCTTATATCCTAAATTATATAATATATACTCAGTTTCTTAATTATATTTTGCAATGCTGCAATTAATAAATATAGTTCAATGGTAAACAATTGCGATAACTTATCGAGCTGCAAATGTCAATGAAATGTCAACAGACGTAGCACTGTTGCTTTCGATATTTTCATAATCAAATCATCAGACCGCAGTTCAAAATTCGAAAGCGCTGATGGTCGTTTGCAAAACACAAGCATAAATATATTTCTGAGATATTGACATGCAATTCGGTCCAGGTGTCATTAACAGTCCTACCACCTCAAGAAAAAAATAACTAGCTCGAAAAGTTAAGCCCGCTAAGTTTAATTTGAAAAGTCGCTATATTTTTTGAACCCACCTCGTATATCATATAGCTGCCATAGGAACAATCGGAAAATTATGAGAAAGCAAATTATAACCTGGACAGTTTTCAAGATATTTTCATAAAATTTTATACATTAAAAATTTGATTTATTTATATCATAAAATCTAATGTAAATGTAATGATATGTATAAATGATTAAAATAATTCCTGTTAGTTTTTCTTTTCATTTTATCAAATTGGATTTAATTAAGGTGCTCTAATCGTAAGCTGCAAGGGGATGTCTGGGATATAGGTTAGAAATTCTTCGTTCTACCATAAGGAGCGTAAATTTTCGACTTAATTTAAGAAATTGCCTGAGAAAATGCCGCCACTCAGGACTGTAACATATATAAAGATTCTTCAAATTTCCTTTAGGATCTGGAATTATGTATTTATTATGTATTTTATAGTACATTTCTCTGCATTTTACGCCTAAACTTGATGCTGCCGAAGGTTTATGTACAGTTCGGGATTGGCAAACGAAATACCACACAGTTTTTAGGCCAATACACTAAGCTTCCCGTATATTCTGCAATTGTCCGCTGTAGGATGGAATAGGAACCCTTTATACGTAACCCTTCAGCCACTGCTTACGTTTATATAAATGACAGCCTTTAGAAGAAGTTCCTTCCATTTTGATTGCAACTTTTTTTAAACAATCCCTTCCTATTCCAGGCTACTGCATAGTTCCCCGCTATTGGTCTGCTCTCGTCTGCACGCCTTCTATTCCCCTATGATTTTATAATCAGTAACATAGACAACCCTTATCTATTGGCCGTAATCGATTTCCTCTTCCCAGCTAGGAAGCTCTGTGTTGTAAGTGATGTTAGGACCAATTACAAATGGAACAGTTTCGTTTTAAAGGTCCTCCGTTTCAATACATAGCATTTACTTTAGTTGGGGATAAACAAGAATATACTGAGGCTGAAACGTTTTAAGTAGCCATAATTAATATTGGCAAGATTAGCTTGAAAGAAAAAAATGACGGGGAAAACGATAAAAAAAACAAACCATTTTAGAAAATAAACATAACACAGTCAGTTTTTCTAAAACGATTATGTACATATTTGTTGGTTTTAGTATACCAAAAGTTGAATAGTTATTGTATTTTTCCTAACAATATTTATAGTATGGACATTTCTATTATGTCGAATGATACATATGTGGTAGAAATATTTGGAAAGTTAACGTCGAATTACCGGGGTGCTATGGTAAACAGGATAATAACACAGGCCGACAAAATCATCTCCACCCTCTGACCCAGAAACCAGTATATACTTTTCCGAAGGTTTTCGGTGCGCTGAATCCGAATCTGAGGTCGCAATTTCCGAATTGGCTCTGGTTTCCGAGATATCTTAACCTAAAAGTGCAAAAACCGCGTTTTTTGCCTATATTTGAGGTTATGTATCATCGAATTTGTTCTTTTACTGAAAATACTAAAAAAGCCACCTTAAAGTATATCCCTTGTCCTTTCAAATGCTGTTGAGTTTGATTAAATATCTTTTTTTTTTCGCTGAGATATCGTACTTTGAAATTGATATAGAGTATTCTTTGTCGAGTGTCTAACATTCCCCGCGATTTCGTTTATGGTCGTTTTATGGTCGCCATATTACATTTTTTTACTTACATCTAATATCTAACATTCCTTAATGATTTCGAAAATCGCGTAAACACACTCTAGGTCCATTCAGAACACTCTTTCGGACAGCTAAGGGCCATATTGGCCTATGCGTGGCCCCGTGAGGGCCTTCCGACCTAACCTAACCTAACCAAATTTCATCATCAAATTTCAGAATTTTATCTCAGTTTGGTAAACAGCGACCCCCATATGCCCAGTTTCAGCTTGATCCAGTAAGTTTTTACGAATTTGGTCCGCCATATTGGATCCGCCATCTTGAATTTTGAAAATTTGAGTCCGAATTTGCTTGTTTGCTATGTTTGCTTCATAGGGCCTATCCATAATGTTTTTTTTTTGAGGTAAATTCATTAACATGAAAATTTCAAAGTACGATATCTCAGCAAAAAAAATAGATATTTAATCAAACTCAACAGCATTTGAAAGGGCAAGGGATATACATTAAGATGGCTTTTTTAGTATTTTCAGTAAAAGAACAAATTCGATGCTACATAACCTCAAATGTAGGCAAAAAACGCTGTTTTTGCACTTTTAGGTTAGGATATTTTGGAAACCAGAGCCAATTCGGAAATTTCGACCTCGGATTCGGATTCAGCGCACCGAAAACCTTCGGAAAAGTATATACTGGTTTCTGGGTCAAAATTTTGTCGGCCTGTGTAATTAAAGAGGGAAAACACAGATTTTGATTATTGAAATGCTAATAATGGCGATGCCGTTGAATATTTAGTTCCATAAATAACAAGAAAGAAAGATAACTTCGGCATGCCGAAGTTTAAATACCCTTGCAGTGTACTTACGTTTTCTCGTGTACTGATATTTCTGTCAGCAAAAATGTTGCAAACAAAAAAAAAATCGAAATTCTAAAATATTACAAAATGGCCATGTCTGAAATTTCATGAAAATATGTTGAAAATTGCCTAAGTTAAAAATGTTTGTTGATGCTGATCAAGAATATATATACTTTATAGGGTCGGAAATGTAAGGGTATAAAAATGTAAGTAAATCTTATTAGTTTGACTTTTCATATTGCAAACTGCAGTACAAACTTCAACGAACCGATGTTATCTTCCTTTCTTCAGATCCTTCAGATAGCTTACAAACTATGGGACTAGTTTGCGTATAAACGGACAAAATCACGCCTAACTGGAATTAAATTTGACAGAATCATCCCGACAATAGTTATTTCTGTGCACATTGTCAAAAGTGGAGTGCCCGGTATGCGAGTTTTCAACATCAAAGCTGATCTTATTTGCAAAAGAATGGTTTTTTCTTATTGTATACTTTACTGACTTCGGAAATTTAAATGGTCGCAGGCAAATAATAATAAAAGGTAAAGCTGGATTTCCTTTGCTTTGATAAGCAAACCACTGGGTTTAAACCAAATAGCGTCAAAATACATTTATTATTAGGAAATGGAACTCAAAGTGGATTTCTTTAAAATTATTTTGTAATAAACAAATAAAGGTTTCTTAATAGTTTGGCTCTGGAAGAGGTACCATAATGCGCGCTATGCGAGGTTTAAAGGTATTTATAGTAGTTTTACTGTATAAAGTTTTAATTATTAATGTTTGTTGATATCGAAGGTGCAAACTTTGAAACTGGAGCCATTTATGTTAAACCCATATGTTAAACAGGACAACAAAACCATCATTAAAAAAAGGTCGATTTGGAGCATGTTGGTATACGCACTACCTAAAAATTAAAATCGAAAAATTACCGTTAGTTATGATTAAATGTTGTTATGGTGCGTTTTTAATCATTCAAGTTTAAAAGATGTTATGCCCACAATGAATGGGGCAGCCTAATATGAATTTTTATACCCTTGCAGGGTATTATAATTTTAGTCAGAAGTTTGCAACGCATATATATATTCTTGATCAGCATCAACAGCCGAGTCGATCTAGCCATATCCGTCTATCCGTCTGTCTGTCCGTCCGTTCCTACGGAAACTAGTCCCTCAGTTTTAAAGCTATCTGAATGAATCTTTGCAGATAGTCTTCCATAGGCTCTCACTACTATATATGTCTTAGCGAGAAGTCATTAAGAGTTCACAAAAACTGATGTTCTTTTTAAAATATTGACTTACCAAGTCGTGTTTACAAAAAAATGTTTTTTTTTTGTCACCCTTGGTGCAACCAAATAATTCAACGGATAAGGCTCTTTAGAGGTACATACATATGTTGTCAGACCGCGATAAATTAGGACCTTTTTATCCTTTAGAGATTCAATTCTCATGTAACATATTTGTAGGGAAAAAATAGTTTTAGTTTCTTACAATAATTAAATCAGTGCAAACTTTTTTTGTATTTAAATTGTTTGCACTCTCCGTATTCTTAGTGGTGGAATTAATATTGAAAATGATTTTGATACATTTATTTATTTAAAACAGAATTGATAATCGACCGAAACCAAACTAATCTTTGTCATGAATGGGCAAGTCAGTGAGACATGTGTCTGTACTGTCTGTATTTACTTAAAGGTTTCTAACTTAAACCACTTACCACTTTGTATTTAAATTAAAATGATATTTTAATTACAGAAAAAAAAAATAGATCGTTAGATTGTTGTGGTACCACCATGGACGGAACAAAAATTAATGATATTAATGAACGTAGAGTATTCACAATCTGAAATAAATATTTAATTTACAATTTACGAGAGCCTTTAAGCCATTTTCTAAAAGCAGAACGGAAACAGATGACTTTTGGGTATAAAGAAGCAAGAGTGTATTCGATGGTTGTGGTTGTTGGCAGTTGGTTAATGTCACTGCGGATGTTGACGATTACATTTAAATTATTTACGAGCCTTGTCGCCGTCACATTTGTTATTCGCTTAACTTTTATGACGATGGCGGATTTTCTCCGGCGCTCTCAATCAAGCTCTGTTAAACTTCCTTCAACGGCCCGACACCTAACTCCATCTGCTGCTCATTTCCTACAAAGCCCGATGATGGTGCCAACTAAAGCGAGGGTGTCACACGCTTAAGGGCGGTTTACGAGCATCATTTTAATTTCCAATTAACGTTTATTAAAGCTTAGGAAGCTATCTGCTGTTTTTAGCGAAATATGCATAATAAAGCACACAAAACCCAATATATAGAGGGAAGCTTAGAATAATAAATAGCAGTAATAACTTACCTTAAGTAAAAACAAGAAAGAATGCATAATTCCTGTTGCCGAATTTTGTAAACACTTGAATTTTGCAATTTATTATTTATAATATAGTCAAGTAAAATAAAGAAAAACAGGACTGATAAAAAAAAACAGGTGTATGTAAAAAAACTTTTGTTGATTTTTGTAGGTTATTATACGATCAATTTACATAATTTCATAATTTCTCATATGGCAGCTAATTGATAAACTAAAATTAAATGAATTCCATTATTTAACATTATTAAAAAAAACTGTACTACCCAGAATAAACGGTAAAAACCAAAGCTCATTTTTTTTTTAACTGAATAGGTAAACCAAACTTGATTTGCACTTTAAAGTATTTTTCAATATACATTGCATAACTTCTTATTAATTTTTTGATTGCAATTGCCAATCAACGTGTAACATTTGATAAGTATCGTCACCAAGTGTATTCCCTTATTTTGACGAATTCGTTGTAGTTTTGCAGCTTAGGATACAATTTTCATTAATAATAAAATTTCATAATTTTCTCATTTTTTTTTATTTAAATATAAATTATTATTATTAATATAAATAAGCTTCAAACAATTATCTGTTTATGGAAGAGGTCAAACCAAAGCAATGAAAGTGGAATTAGCCTTCGGGATGGTAAAAAGTTTGGCAGCAGTCAAAATGTCGTGAGTAATTTTTTTTTAAGTGCGTTAGGATATAATTTATCCAAACTGCGTCAAATTCATATTAATCTAAGAGAACTTTTTGATGTTACAGCAGTTATCTAAAGCGTCTGAAACCGAAACCGTTGATCTTGAACACTCTGGAATTGGATGAAAAGATATAAAATATTTGTTATTTTTTTGGTAACTTCATATTAGAAGCTGGCTAGAAGCAACGCCAAAAAAGGTTACGAACTTTTATGACCCGTTTCTTTCATGAATTCTTGCATTTGTCAATTTATGATGTTTACCCTTTTGTGCATACGGTCAAATTTTTCTGATATGGGTAGAGTTCCGGTTTAAGAATTGGTCGAGGAAGTCCAAATAAAATGAGTGACAAAAATTTGGAAGGAAGCGGAGGTCAAGTGATCGGCGGGATAGTTCAGACGTCTCAATCTATACAATAAGGAACTATACGGAAAATCTGTTACTCTCTGTTAACCCAGTCCAAAGAATTTTGATCTTAAAATATAGAACATACATACATATGTACATATTTCGCAGCTCTGATTTGGTTAAGAAACACCTGTAAACACCTCCTTTAGACCTTAATCTCAATAAGCACACTTGGAATTTTCAAATATAAAATTGGGAAGTTTTTCGGTCTGAATGGATGAATATACTAACCAAATATGATACCAAATTGGTACACAGTAGGCAATGAAGTCTTCTAAAATATATTTGTAGCAAAAGGAGGTTTAGCTAAGTATTAAGGAAAAAGAAGTTCCTTTTTCTTCTAAGTATACTAATGCATGTTTGACGAAAAATATGAAGTATGTATGTATGTATTTGTTCTAATTTCTATAACTGCTTGTATAAAAATATTTGAAAGCGCTTGTTCGATATTTTAAAATTGTTGTAAAAATAATTGAAATAATAGAAATACATACATTTTATTTATTTATTTTATTTATATATTTATTTATGTTACATATATTTAAAAACTGCAGCAACATTTGGTAGCTGACAAAATTGAAAAGCACAATTTTCTGCGATTAGACATTCGTGTTTTGAGAAAAATTCAAAATAAATACAAATTAACTGTTCTTAAATATACATAAAGTATATATGATTTTTTGTTTAGTAGCACTTAACATGTATTTAATGCTTACGCACCTCAAAAGTAGCCAAAAACCACATCTTTTCACTTTCATGAAGAAATATCTCAGAAAACTGACATAAAGAAAATTTTTCGACGCCGGATTCGAGTTCAGCGCATTGACAATTTTTGTCAATGTTTTCGGCTTTCAGATTTTTTTAATGCTGTCAGCCTCTGTTATCTTAAACCAAATACAACAAATATTTCTTTTTATTGACGTTTTTCCTTCCCCAACGTTTTTTTGTTCATTTTCAGACTTTTTTTGTATACCTAATGTTTAGTATAAATTTGGTGCATTTTGGAGCTAAAGGTCGGCGATTTAAAGTCTGTAAAATGACGATGTTATGTATGTATTATTATGCAATGTAAATTAGCTTTTTAATCGCTGACCGACTCTTAAAACAACAAGTTTGAAGAGCATTTGTAAAAAAAAAATTATAATTCCTTTAGTTTTGCTCAGTTTTTTGACAGGAGACTTCTAAAAAGTTGAACTATCGAATAAAAACGATTGACAATTTTTGACCCGCGTAAGTCTTTAAAATGCAAAAGTATAAAGTACTTGAACTTTATTTGCCTTGCATCCTGTGAGTTCGGTCGAAGGGTGCCCGGATTAGGAACTAAGAATTACAAGCTTGAACAGAAGGTAGGTACGATTGGAACCTGCAAACGGCACCTGAAAGTATGCTAAGCTTTGAAGCTCTCAACTGATCGGAAGAGCACTTAAAAACTCATTAAAAAACTTCTTTGAGCTTAAAAGACTGCTACCAATTGAATAAAAAATATTCAGCACAATTTGGATGCTTAAAATCGACTTATACTGCGGATCTACTGCAGCATACATTGTGACCAGAAAGTTTCTGGAAATTCCAAATAAAACGAACATTTTTTAATTGTTGTCAATATTTATTTTGCCATCTTCGAAATATGCTGCGTCTAAAGCGTTACACATTCATACGCCACCGCTTTTTCCAATTATCGAAACATTACTTGTAGGCTTCCCGTGCTCGCCTTCTGCTCCCGCTGCCAATTTCCTTTAACGGACTGACTTGAACTAATTTAACAGAAAATCGCTAAAAAAAATATTCAGCTTGGGTAATGTAATCACGGAATTGGTTCTATTTACATTGAGCTTAATTTCTAAGCTCACTTAGATATTTATAGCGTTTGAACGCAATAACATAAAACATTAAAAGTTGAAACGAATATGTATATTTCTACTTTTTATCGATACTAATATTTTGGTTGACTCCATGTTCATTTCAATTTTTTTAGGTGTTTCTAAAGATCTACTACGATGCAATAATTACCAGTCATGCGTTACTTTAATTTCTAGTGTTAAATGAATGGGATTGTTATGGAGTTAAATCAATTTACTGCATATTATTGCTTTGGAATTTAATAGTTATTTGATTCGAAACTGGCAAGTGTGATTTTTGACAAAATTTTTTTTACATTTTCAACATATTTTTATTTGCTCAGAAATATAGCTATTTTATATTATTTTAATTTTATGCAAAATATAAGTAGCTGCTACAGAAACGAATGTTAAAAAATATGTAAAACTGTAAATGTAATATGAATAGGAAAATATTAAAAGTGAATTTGTATTATATGTATAAATGATTTATATAACTCCTGTCAGTATTTCTTTTCATCTTTCTTTTAATCAAATTGGATTAAATTATAATATCCAATTGTAAGCTGAAGGGGTATAAAAACTTGTGCGAGCCGAAGATAGTTTCCTTTCTTGTTTTCTGGTTGGGTTTTGTAAGAACAATTAGGAAGAATAGCTTTATTTGAGTATTTAAAAGTATTTAAGACTAAGGTAATTTAGTTTTAAGAAAGCATTGTTAAATATTATTATAAAAAAGAGTTACAGTTTTTGTTATAATCGAACCTTAAAACTTTAACACAAATAAGAACGATTTTTTAATTTTGCGTTATGGCCCTATATTATCCAAACTCGCAAATATCACCAAAATACACTTCCCGCAGCTGCCGGGAAACGAGTTCTTCATAATGTTTTCTCACTTATCGACGCTTTGATAAGCGGCAACACTGCACCCACCTTCTCTCTACACGAGTGGTACTTAAAACTTGTTTTTTCTTTGTTTTCCGCTTGGCAGTCTGACGTGGCCCAAAGAGTCAAAATTGAAAATTAGAAGGCGAATGTTTGAGTGCCTCGGCAAGCCAACGGGAAAGAGCTAAGAATTGCAGTTGTTACCGAACCCAGGAACGGCGGGCAGCTCTTCCGTGCTTAATTAATTCAGCATTGGATGCATGTCCCCCTCTGCCTAGGCCACAACAATCGTCGACTGCCACCGCAGCTGAATGCAAGTAAAAGGTAAGAGGCCGTTCCGACGGCAAGGCCGCCCAGACGAGGCGATTGGAGACTTCTGGTTAACAACACCACATACATGCGACTCGTAGAGCAGTCATTTCCAGCAAAACCTTCGACAAAGAAAGATCCCAACTTGAAAACTCAAAGTTTTAGGAAAACAGGTTGCAAATTTGACTTTTTATTTTGGGCTCAGGCATTGGAGTTTCCAGAAAAATATTGGAACAGCTGCGGTAAATAAACACCGTCTTAAGGTGCAAAAACGGGAGCCTATCAACAATTTACCTTACAGTAAAATAATTGAGAAAGTCAGATTGCTTGAGCTGGACCAGGACACAGGTCGAGCTGAAATAAATTCGATAAGTTTGAACAGAACGCTTCAAATGCCATGTCTCTCGACCTGAGCTGGTATTTATATATGTACTCAAACTGGGTCCAGTTCCAGACTGGTTTTCAGATGCGCTAGGGCCAGCATCACTTTTCCTTTCAGATGGGAGTCAAGGTCAGCGAATTACGCACGGAGCAGCGTCTGGGTGGGAAAATTAGTAAACAGAGCGTACATTGGGCAAACTGGTTTGATGCGTGCGTATTTCAGGCGGACCATAACCAGAAGCCGGTATTATTAGGAAAAGAAATCATAAATATTTATATTGTACCGTTGATATTATTAATGCTTCAAACCGGTGGCGCGAGTCTTCAGCGATGACTGGTTTGCATTTAGCAATAGTTAGACTCCGCAACCAAACTTCGCGTTTGGTTTCCTTTAGACAGCATTTTCTGACCCCTAATCAAATAGGTAATACCTGCGCACTCGACCATACATATAGACCAGGGTAGTTTTGAACGAGAATACAGACTAAGTTTTGCTGGTACTTTGGCTGGTACTTTGAGAGATCATTCCGAGACCAGTCTGATTAAAGCACTTAATCCACTCGTAGGAATTTCATATTATTTATGTAATTCAATAAATAAAGGCGTTGTAGTGCAGACAAACGAAGTCCAGTCCAAAACTTGGATACTTTTAAGGTATCTATTTGGTTCGGCTCGCGCATTTCTTTAATTCCCTTCCACGGGAAACTCCATCATATTTGTCACTCTCTTTTTACACTTTTCGGAAAGTAATACGCGCTTTTCTCCAGATGCATAGACACAATGGGTACTGTTTTATTTAATATTCACAGTTTGAATATAAACAAGTTTACTTCCCGCAGAGGCACAATTCCAACGTGGCGTATGTGCAATTAAATCAATAGGCGAGTTTCTGTTTCGATTCCTCAAACCGGCAATTGGCCAGTGCTGAGTTTTCACCCTGGCAGCACTACCATTGCAGAAAGAGCATGATCCCAGTCGATCACCTTCTCACGCTTCAGAAACAACTGCTGCGGTGCGCTGACGGCGATAAGTGAGAAGTCGGTTACCGGCTTTGCACGCTCCCCGCAGGTCTTGTTCGTTTTGGTACTCGTGGCGGCTGCACTATGGAGCTAACGACTATTTCATTTGGCCAAACTTATATTCCAAATGTAGTTAAAACACAAAATCTTTATTATTGAATCAATACGTCAATAAACCCACTTTCTTTAAAAAAAGTAACTTTTTTGTATAGCATTGTATCATGTATTTAGTTGTGGTCGGAAGTTTAATCGCAGCGAAGGACACATTTCCTGATAAATTATAAATATTCCTTATCAGTGCCTTCTAGAACTAGCCGGTAGAAGCATTCCAATAATCTTCTTTATATTGAAACTAGTGTACTCAATCGTTGGTAATATATAAGAAATACAAAGTGAATATCTAATATTCCTTGTTTCTAATTTATAATAAATAAGTTTAATGTTTTATAGATATCTGATTAGCTTAAGGCCTTAAGCTGCTATAACTAATCAAAATTTCGCGAGATTTTAATTACGCTATCATTTTTCAATATTAATACTTAAGATAGGCCTCTAAATGTATACACCTCCGTTGAGATTTCACCAATCAATATGTTTCCATTGTTCAGTTTGAAAAATAAATTAGCTTAAACGAAAATGCTCCAGTCCTTTACGATAAAGGGTCATATTACTTTCATATATTTTAAATTTAACCAGCTTTTCAGGCAATCAAAGTGGTGGTTGCCTCCATAGTGAGCTGGTTTGTCGGAATCGGGCTCTTTGACATTAACGATCGTCGCGGATCGGATCGGGCCGTCGTCAGCAGCGGAGAGCTAGTGGCGCAGCAGCGGCCTATAAAAGAACCACATTTAGCGCCCGCTGCTTTTCGAAGTGCGCTCAGTGTTATTCCGACAGCGAAGTTGGCAGTTCGAAAGCTTGCCAGACCCAAACGAAGTCAGCCACAACCAGTTAACCAGGCGAAAACCGGCAGCGCAACCAGCAGAAGCATTTCAAGTAAGTGCGAGTCCGGAGCAGGAGACTGAAAGTGGTCAACGGACTAGTTGGCATCCACACAGTTGAAACTGGCGACGTTGTGCGCATTTCAAATCCCATCACTGGATTCGGCAGTGCCGGTGCCAACGCAGCAAGCCCACATTTAATTAAATAATACTGCCAAGCCGAAAAGTCTGGGGAGCCAACGTTTACTGTCTTACATAAAATACCTGTTTCTGCAGCCTGAGTTTGTGTATATGGGGTGACACCCATCGCCATAAAATATTGAAAAATCAGGCTTATAGGCAAGGGCTTAAGTTGAGACTTGCACCTACCTTGGATTGGCATTATAGTAATATCCAATAGTTTGTTAACACAACTGCAGACAAGCTGTGTACCCGAATAGGTTTTGCAACCTATGCTAACAAAGAGATGGAGTGTTGTGTTGTGTTTCCGGGCACCCAAAGATCGCTCGTTCTTGGTCATCACTTTAGGAGCACAGACATTAAGTCGAATTTATTTGTATGTTTCTGTTACTCTGTGGCAAACGCTATAAGCTGATAATAAATAAATTATTTTTCCAAGAACTCAGAAGATGTTGTGGTGGCGTTTGTATTAACCCCAAAAGCATAAAAAAACTAGGTTTCTTTACCGGTTTGCTGAGACATCCTTTCTGAAATATAATATTCATAGCCACTTGCATATAAGCAGCAATCCTATTTTGTGCATAAATCTACCCTCAATAAAATCGATTTTTCCGTATTAACGCGGTTACGCTTTGTTCAACAAATTAAATCCAATTAAATTAGATATTGTGTGCAAATATTAGTATTTTTCCCTGTGTTGTTTGGGCTTTACTTTTTTCAAATCTGTAAATTTATGACGGACACTTACATGTATACCCCAAAGAAACACGAATAGGTTGTATATTTTACTTGTCTGTCTCTTAAGTGCTCTAGCTCCATACAAAGATTCAGACATGTTGAAGTTTATTAATTGCTAGAGCTTTCTTGTCAATGGTTTTTACTACTGAACTTCCCGACCACAAGTGCTTTTATTGTTGGACAGCTCGTTGGGGAAATAGAAGGGAAGATAAGGTGATAAGGTTCCTGACAGTTCTTATTTTTTGCCCGAATGTGTCACTGACTAAGTCACCGCGGGAGTTTGCCTTTATCTTTTAATATTCAGGGTAGGGGTGCGTGGGTAGGTATCAGGCAAAAGTTGTTGAACCAGAGTGCAGTTAAACACGAATTATTGCACTCATATTAAAGTCGATAGGAACCTTCCCTACGAGTCCCGAAACGTTAAATGACAATTAAACAACTTCGCACGACTGAATTAAGCTTATAATAAGTATATACCTATAGAGCGGGTAGGAGGCCGATCCGAGAAATATTTCTCAAGTAGATTGGAATTAGAATTTTTAATAAAATGGAATAGCTCTAGAATGCACACGCTTTGCGTTCTTTAAGTCATTCAAAAGTGCAAAAACTCAAAATTGGTTCGTGATGAAAACGTTTTGATTTCAAAAAGGCAAGGTACAGACTAAGATCTTTCAGAATCAGAAAGAAAGGTTCTAAAAAATACTTGTTATATGCTTTTTAATACCATTATGTTAGCTCTATAGAGCATAAAAGAGATGGGGTCATTGGGTTTTAGTTCTCATAATAGTAACAAATAACTTGCAGTCGCTAGATACGAAAAACAGATGACAAATCTATGTTTTACATATACAAATATATGTACATACATAAATTAATTATTAAATATTTTTAAGAATAGTTAAAAGTTAGGGAGTTCAAATGATTACAGCTAACAGCTTAATTTTATTCATTCGAATTATTTCGGTAATTAAAACCCGGCAGTGCACAATTATATATAACAAGAAAGGAAGCTAACTTCGTCATACCGGCGCTTGTATACTCTTGCAGTTAGCAATTGAATTATTAAAAATCAATCCATTTCGGTAAAATGAAAAGAAACCCTAAAAAGGGTATATACATGAGACCTGCTATAATATTTCTTTTGCCTATACATATTGCCTATACAGTCTATAGTCATGGGTTTAGATTAATTTTTCATTAAAATAAAACCAAAATTCTAAAGTAACACAAAATAGCCATATCTTAAATAATAAGTTAAAAACTGGCGTAGTTAATATTTTCTAATCGTTTTCCGATTGTTTCTATGGCTTATATACTAATGTCATATATACTTATAAAATATAATACAATATAAAAAAGGCAATCTGTAAAGTTTTTATCAAATAGCTTTATACTTGAGACACTAGTATGCTTAGAAAGGGACATACGGCCGGACAGACGTACATGGTTAGATCGAGTAGGCATTCATAGGTAAATAAAAAAAACACTAAGCTAGATCTGTGTTCGACAGATATAGTGACGTAGCAATTTATGTATGTATGTACAAATAAATTTTTCTTGGCCTCCGTTAAATTTGAGTCCAAGTAGGTTCCAGCTAATGTTTCGCTTAAATAGTAAATTTATTTTTCGAAACGATGTATCGTTTCTTACCCATCGCGATGGGTAACATTTCGAATGTAGCATTTTTTCTGTAGTCCTTATATTAATATGGACATATCGAGGGTAAAACATGTTTTTAAAGAAGGCATATTCATTTACTATACAGTGCTTTCGATTTTATGCACATATTTCACAAATAGTGCTGCGTAAATGTCAGAAACAGTGGAAGAAAAAATGTCTGTCTTGGCAATGAAAAATATGAATGCTAATGACTAGAAATTTCCATTTGTGTAAGCCAAACTAAACAATTATAGTAAGGACTCTAGCGAGGGAGTTGGCGAGAAAGGTTGTCAGAAAGAATAAGTCGGTGAGTTCAGAGCAGATTCCGGAAGTATGCAGTTGATAAAGCACATATACCAGGGTGGCCGCCAACTAGCTCTCTATTCGTTCATATTGACCATATTGTGAGGTATTCGCACGCGACACAGATAGAAGTCACTTTTTTTAAAACCAGTTCCAGCCCTGATTTCGAAACGTGATGAGCGATTTTAATGCAAATAATTTTAAAGTGTAATGCATTGATTTCTATTAATAAAAATTGTAGTTTCAATTTAAAATATTAAGTAGTTTTTTTTTTAATTGAATTTTAATCACTGTCGCACGCGACATGTCGCACGCGACACTTTTTTCCATCGTACTTTTCGTGATGTTTTTTACTATTTAGGTAAATCAGAGAAGTATAAATTTGGTCTCTTTTACTCCTTGCAATCTCCCAGTAATGATAGAATGCAAAAGTCCAAGCATAGTTCCTCTGCTTTTGAGATTTTTATCAAAACACAACATAATCTTTTTTATGGTGTTTTTCATCAAAATGATGAAAAATCGCAATTTGCGCGAGTTTGCATTCGAATATTTCGAAATTTGTTTTAGAATATGATAAAGGCTTTCAAATGTTATCCAGTGGAACATTTCTTAATATTACTATGTTAAAAATATTAATTTTAGAGAATTTTTAGTGGTTTTTGCCGCGGTTGACATTTCTGGAGAGTTACCTATATATATTTTCCGCGAAATCGATTAATTTAAATAAGCGCATAAAAAATAAAGTAAGACGACCATACATATTCGATTGATTAATATTTATAAAAAATGAATTGAATACTAACTTAACATCTGTGGGTTTCTGATTGGCAGCTTGGACTTATTTTCTCATAATAGTTGGTACTTAGAAAACAGTATTAATTTATAAAATGTTTTGTTTTCAAAACTTACAGATAACTTCCAAGTGTATACTTTTGATTGAATCTACAGCATTTAAAATGTGTGGTAAGTATTTAACAATCACATATGGCCAGTTATTACTTTTTTTGCAGCAATACACATATATGAAGATATACATATTTGGTTTATGTAATTAATACACTATTATAGGGTACTTATATAAAGCCTTCAATGTCGGCTAAACCGATATTTTTCATCGGCGAAAGAATATTTTAGAATTGCCCTTTAGATGGCGTGATATGCACATTTTATTTTGTTTTGTATTTACTTTTTTATTATATAATATTCATAGACCCACAATACTTCAAGAGGTTGCCCACAAATGCCAGCCGATCATTGCACTCGATCACAATCTCGAATCCCCTTGAAAACAGGTTACTTAGTTGGCATATGTAAAAATTTCCTCATAACTGGTTGTCTTTTGCAATAAAATATTTCGGCGTTTGGATATCTTCGCCCCTTACTGACCTATTTTATGTACATACATACGAGTATTTTTACAAACATATGTATGTGTATAGTAAAAAATGATATTTTTACATCGAAAACTGAATGCTGCCTTAGAGGAATTCTTTTTTTTTTTTTTTAAATAAGTAAATTATTTAAATTTCAATGTTTTCATTGCTGTGGATTTTATTATAAGGCATTAGCTTTACAATATCACGACTAATAGAATATTTTATTGTTTAAAGAATATTTAGGGATTTAATGTCCTAAGCTAAAAACTTAACTGTTAAATTTATAAAGTTAATTTTACTAAAGAAAACAAAATAAGTAACCGGACCCATATTGTACCCCCAGGAATATTTGCCTATCTGAATTACCTCACTCCCAAATCGCGCCAGGAGGTGCTAGACCTGCTGGTCACGGGACTGAAGAGATTGGAGTACCGCGGCTACGATTCCACCGGAGTTGCCATCGACTCGCCGGACAATAAAAACATTGTAATGGTTAAGCGGACGGGCAAGGTCAAGGTGCTAGAGGATGCCATCCAGGAGTGTAAGTACAGTCGTTCGACTACCTTTGAAATTTCCCTATCGCCTTCGCTTCTTTGTCGTGCAGACTTCAGTGGAGGCGAGTACAGTGAGCCTATTCTTACTCACATCGGCATTGCCCACACCCGCTGGGCCACCCACGGCGTGCCTTGCGAAAGGAACTCCCACCCACAGCGCTCCGACGAAGAAAACGGCTTCGTTGTGGTCCACAACGGCATCATTACGAACTACAACGACGTGAAGACCTTCCTAGCCAAGCGCGGCTACGAGTTCGAGTCGGACACGGACACGGAAGTGTTCGCCAAGTTGGTGCACCACCTGTGGAAAACACACCCCACGTACTCGTTCCGCGAGCTGGTCGAGCAGGCTATTCTGCAAGTGGTAAGTGGTCGCCAAGGAGTGTCTGTAAAATCGGCACCTAAAATCGGCACTTCTTATACAGGAAGGCGCCTTTGCCATTGCCGTAAAGTCCAAGCACTTCCCCGGAGAGTGCGTAGCCTCGCGCCGGAGCTCGCCCCTGCTGGTCGGAATCAAGACGAAGACTCGACTGGCCACGGACCACATCCCAATTCTCTACGGAAAAGGCAAGCGGACCTTTGGCTCTCCCCCCACTTTAAATTCATTCTTTGTCTTCTATCTATATGTAAATAACTATCTAAATGTTGCGTTCGTTCGCTCCTTCGCCATACTTACCGTCGCTTCCTGCCGCCCCGCCCTTCTTGACCTCTTTCGTTGCCATCCACCTCCGACGTACCTCCCCTGTGCCACTCCTGGCGCCGATGTCGAACCTTAGATGACAAGAAGCAGAGCTCCGAGAAAGGTAGTCACCTGACTTACCCGTTTGCTTTTCGACTTGGTAATCTGGTGCTGGGGCAATTATACACTAACTCTAATTCGAATTGCTCTCCTCTCCCCGATAACGAACTTATTACGTTTAAGCTCAGCTCTGGTCATCATTAAAGTAATACTAACCCTTTGTTTCGCCCTCTCGTATTCATTTAGATGCCGAATCCGGCAAGCCTCAAGGTAACTACAACTTTGAATATTTTGAATATGATTACTATATTCGCACTTGCTAGCATGGTTTTCAACGGCTTTATATTAGGAACCTTTTTTGCGTATGTTAAGTGCGTTTACAATGCAGAGTGATGAATAAGCCCTGCATTAAAAATTCATTCAGTTAGCTATTAGCTAGTGCATTCAAATATATACGTATGTATATCGGAAATAATAAGACTTCTCACATATCTTAGCTGACCTTTTTAGTCCAGCCTGAAGTATGGGCTAACTATACCTACATGTACACAGTATTTAAAATTATAATGAAAAACGCATGAAGTTATAGTAAAATATATTAATTTAGAATTGCTTTCATTCCTTTACTTCGTTTGCGAGACCCTCTCATTTGCACACATTCTTAAATGCATTTGCGTAGTAAAGTAGTTCTCTCAGTTTCTAGAAAATTGTATGTCACTTGAATTATATGCGCCCGTTAAATGTACAAAAACGGAGGCGCAGCCTGGTTTGCTGTGTGAAATTTATTTCAACCAATTTATTTTTATTTAATTTTCCTTTTCTTTGGTCTGGCACCTACACATCCAAACTCATAACCACGCTCCCACACTCGCACCTGCTATTGCCTCTGGCTACGATGGATGCAACTGCCCCGTCCTGTCTGGTGGAACTGAAAACAAATCTTAACACCATAAATGCCATAAATGCCATCGCAACCGTTGAATCGCTACTGTACATGCCACTGCACATGCAACGCGGCAAATTACCAAACCAACAAAAAATGCTAAACTAACAGATATTCGTCCACATGGACCATCCCGTGAATTACCAGTGCTTCCGAGGTCGGAAAGCACCTCGGAGTTCATGCCCCTGGAAGAAAAAGAGGTGGAGTACTTCTTCGCATCGGACGCTTCCGCCGTTATTGAGCACACCAACCGAGTCATCTATTTGGAGGTAAGACTATTTTTGTATTACATTGTATATAACTGAGCACATAAAACATAATATATGTAATATCATAAGTAAATGACAACCAAAACTGTTTCACAATTGAGCACACTCGGCAGTAAAATATTGATACTTACTAGTTGGTCTAGTCGATAAGGGAAAGAATTTCAAAACAATGTTTGTCAATAACCTACTACTACTTCCTAAGAGTCATTGTCAATCAGAAACTGTATTACACGTGAATATATTTCAGACGACTATATTTATTTTATCGTTATAAATTTTGGCTTTATTTTCGCTTCCAGAAATACCCCTATATGAACGATAATAATAGTTTTAATTAAATTCCTTGATTCCATTTGATAACAAACTCCTTTGGTTTACAAAAATAACTCTTATTTAATTAATGCAAATTACAAAAATAAATAAAATGTAAATCAATTTTGGTAAGGTTAAAATAAACATATTTATTCTACATTACATACTGTGCGTTAGGATATCCAAAAACCCAGAATCTCTATATAATTTGCACGTATTGTACTAGCCCCGACTACTATTAATTCGTATTTTCCTATTTTTCTCATTTTATTTTAAACAACAAAATTTATTAACAACAAGATTATAATTATAAAACGGGTAAAAAACTTGCCGTAGGAATTAATAGTGGTCGGGGCTTATAGTGTAGAACATACTTAATTACATACATTTTTAATACAGTTATATCACAAACTTAATAGTTATATAAAATAGGCTAGTAAATTTTAATAATATTTTATGTATTTAGGACGATGACGTGGCAGCGGTCCGCAATGGAACGCTGAGCATTCATCGTCTGAAGAAAAGTCTGGACGATCCTCACGCTCGGGAAATCACTACATTAAAAATGGAAATTCAGCAGATCATGAAGGGAAACTACGATTACTTTATGCAAAAGGAAATTTTCGAGCAGCCCGACTCTGTGGTTAATACGATGCGCGGTCGCGTGCGGTTCGACGAAAATTCAATTGTCCTAGGCGGAATTAAGGACTACATTCCAGAAATAAAGCGCTGTCGGCGTCTGATGCTAATTGGATGCGGCACGTCTTACCATAGCGCCGTTGCCACTAGGCAGCTCCTCGAAGAGCTAACCGAGCTGCCGGTTATTGTTGAGTTGGCCTCCGATTTTCTGGACCGCAACACACCCATTTTCCGAGACGATGTCTGCTTTTTCATCTCTCAGTCTGGCGAGACCGCAGACACCCTGATGGCCCTGCGCTACTGCAAGCAGCGGGGGAGCCCTGATCGTGGGAATCACCAACACCGTGGGCAGCAGCATCTGTCGCGAGTCCCACTGCGGAGTGCACATTAACGCGGGACCGGAGATTGGTGTGGCCTCGACGAAGGCATACACGTCGCAGTTTATTTCGTTGGTGATGTTCGCGCTGGTCATGTCCGAGGACCGTCTCTCCTTGCAGCAGCGTCGCCTGGACATTCTACAGGCACTGTCAACGCTCGCGGATCAAATTCGCGCAGTTCTTAAGCTTGACTCCAAGGTGCAGGAGCTGGCCAAGGACCTCTACCAGCACAAGTCGCTGCTGATCATGGGTCGCGGTTACAACTTTGCCACTTGCCTAGAGGGAGCCCTGGTAAGCCAATGACATAGATATCCTTTCAGCTTAAGCCTGTACATGTCGTTACGTCTTTTAGAAAGTCAAGGAGCTGACCTACATGCACAGCGAAGGCATCATGGCCGGAGAACTGAAGCACGGCCCCCTGGCCCTTGTCGATGACTCCATGCCCGTCCTGATGATAGTCCTGCGCGATCCCGTCTACGTCAAGTGCATGAACGCCCTGCAGCAGGTGACTTCTCGCAAGGGCTGTCCGATCATTATTTGCGAGGAGGGAGACGAGGAGACCAAAGCGTTCTCATCCCGCCACCTGGAGATCCCCCGAACCGTTGACTGCCTGCAGGGTATTCTCACCGTCATCCCCATGCAACTCTTATCCTATCACATTGCTGTGCTTCGCGGATGCGACGTGGATTGCCCCAGAAATCTGGCAAAATCCGTGACGGTCGAGTAACACTGCTACGAGTTTAACTATGACAGTCTTCCAGGCCTAGTGGGCCTTATATGATAATCTCCACTCATTCTTGGCGACTTCGCCATGCATATTCCATTCGTCAATCGAGCATATAAATGTGTTTAAAATGACCATCATTAGTGTTCATCAAGGAACAGACTCTTATTATAATTAATAAATTTTTGTTAGCTGATACCTTTTGTTGTGTTTTTTTAACGGCATTTTTGGGTAAATATGAACCAACAATTTACAATTTAAAGAGTTTAGTTTAATAGAAATACTTTGTTATAATTTATTTGTATTAATTTCCATATCGTTCCTACGGCACTACATGTATGATATAGTAGTTCGGTTTTCATTAGATTAACAAAGCAATATTAAAATATTGCAAAATGACCATGTTTCAAATTTGATTAAATAGTACAAAATGGTCATGTCTCAACTTTTATGGAAATATGATTAAAATTGGCTAAATTCTAAATTTGTTCTCAACATTTTCCGATCGTTCCTATGGCCAGCTTCGACTTACAGTGGAGAGCAAGAATGAGTACATGTTCACGACTCTGACTTTAACCATCAATTAAAATCCAACCACACAAGCAAATCCAACAATTCTTTTTATACCATGTACCGTAGGTACAAAGGTATATTAATTTCGTGCAAATGTATGTAACAGGCAGAAGGAAGCATTTCCGACCCCATAAAGTATATATATTCTTGATCAGCATCAACAGCCAAGTCGATATAGCCATGTCTGTCTGTCCGTCTGTCCGTCTGTATGAACGCCTAGATCTCAGCAACTATAAGAGATAGAGACACCAAATTTGGTATGTAGGTCGGAATGTTTTGCACGCAGATCAAGTTTGTTTCAGATTTAAAAATTTCCCGCCCACTCCCCCGCAAATCACGTTTTGCAGCCACAAATATTACCATAGATCTTTCTTTTTGTGCATAGGCATGCATATGTAGAACATGTATCAATACCGAAAATCTGGTAAAGATCGGGTGAAAAACACAAAAGTTATTTACTTATCAGTGTGTTATCTATTTGGCAGCTAGCAACAGGTGCATCCCAAAAAACAACAACAAAACTGATGAGCGCAAGAAACTAACTCCCGTGCGCAAAAAAGAGAGAGGGGTTATCTCTATCTCTGTCTTGCACACGCAAGTGCATGAGATGGTGGTGGTTTTGCAAAGAGCGAGTTTGTTTACATTTCTCTAATAGGCAAAGTCGCGATCAGCTGATCAGCTGTGGTGTTCCCTGGTTACCGATTTTATTTATAATCGGGAGCTAATTCGAGCGGCGATACATTTTGGTACATGGTATATAACAGTCGTTCACGAACGACTGTAGCTTTCTTACTTGTTTTTATTATTATCCTCAATTTTTAACTACTAATTTAAAAAAAAAACGTTAACATATTTTAGTATTTACTAAGAATAAAAAAACGAAATAAACTCACATAAACTCATTTTTGCACGTTTTACGTTTGTACCTATTTTCGATTTTCCACAAGTTCAAACCGAAGTTCTGGAATAATACAAAATGGCCATATCTCAAAGAGTATGAAAATATGTTGAAAACTGGCTAAGTTATTTTGAATAAAAAATTTCCGACCTATGGCAGCTAGATGATATAGTTGGCCGATCCGGCCCGTTCTGACTTTCAGATAGCTTCAAAACTGAGGGACTAGTTTGCGTAGAAACGGACGGACAGACGGACATGGCTAGATCGACTCGGCTGTTGATGCTGATCAAGAATATTTATACTTTATAATGTCGGAAATGTCTCCCTCACTGCGTTGCAAACTTTTGGGGATCGTGTACTGTGTTATAAAAAAATTGAGTTGTCAACTCACACGTTTGATTTCCAGAGAGTTACCATTTAGGTGATTTTGATTAATTTTAAGCATAATCTACACATCTGACTTTGCGCAGTGACCAATTGCTTGCTGGACAGTTGTGTTGGTCAATTTGTTTCCGTTGACGATCCTAGGTAAATATAATGGTTGCGGACAAATTTTATCAAGTGTTGTGTGTCCACAAATACGTATATGTTGAGGTCAGTTTTTTTTTTTTTTTTTAACGCGCGAGTCTCACGCCCACCACCCGCCCAACCGACCGAGGGGAGCAGCCGTGTGATGTTCGGCACGATCGCGTTCTATATAGACGAGAAAGGAGAAGGAAAATATAGGAAAGTAGGTTGTTTCATGCAACATTACGAGCTAATTCTACTAGGAATACAGTTTTAGGGTGCGGGAGGCTCTCAGTGCCTTCTATACTGTCAAAGAGGCGGTTGTAATCGGCACACCCTAAAACGGTTTTAGATGTTAGTCGAGGAACGTGGAAGTTGAGATGTCTTATCAAGGCTCTCTCTCCACGGTACCCTGAATTAGTTTTTGCAGAAAGACGACACCAAACATTGTTCTACGGTTAGCTAGGGAGGTTAGCTAAGGTAGGTTAAAAATCTACTAGAGAAAGACGGTAATCTTAGGTCGGCATCCCAAGGTAAGCCACGTAGGGCGAAAAGCAGAACGTTTTTTTGAACAGATTCAATGCGGTTAATATAAACCCAAATTGAGGACTGCAAACCCAAGAACAATTTTCCTATTCATTTTCTTCATCTATTCATATACTTATTGTAATACGGTCAACTTACTCTGTTTGGGTTCTGAAATGTCGAATACAGACATTCTGTGTTTTTTTTTTGCAATGCTGACCTCTCTTTGGCGTCAACTAATCTATATCCCAAAGTGCGTCTCTCAAATTTTCGTGTAATCTCCAAGTTTTCACTCTAGCGATTCCTCCCATAACGCTCGTTTTGGTGTCTTTATAAATTTGACGCCATCCACGAGTTTCCGGCACACATTTCATAAAATATGAGAAATCCGTCCGCAGCCAACCTTCCACTACGAAAAACGAACAAGCATGAAGCAAAACCCGAGGGCTTTGACAGCCGAAGTAACTACCTTGTATCATTTTATCAGGATAGGATAATTATAACTAAACCAGTTTTCAACATATGTTCATCTTATTGAGACATTTAAAATTTCGGTCTTAACATTGTGAAAATCAGACTACTATATTATATAGCTGCTATAGAAATGATCGTGAAATTAATTTAACATTTTTAATTTCGCTGTTTTTCGAAATATTTTTGTCTTCTCAGGGATGTAGGAATTTTTAATATATTTTTTTAATTTTCATTTTAATTTAATGCAAATCGGAAATGATTATATCATATAGCTGCCATAGAAACGATCGGAAAATTTCGAAGAATAAAATTATACCTTTGCCAGTTTTCCACATATTTTCATAAAATTTGAGACATGCCATTTTTTTATTATTCAAAAATGTCGATTTTAATTTTATCACAATCGGACTACGGATAATTCATTTTACTGAAAAATACAAAACTGTGAATGTAGATCTGTAACTGTAAAACTGTAAATGATCTGAAAAACTTAAACTGAAAAATAAAAGCTTTTAAGTAAAAATTATAATATTACAACTGTGAGCATGCATACAACATGCCAATTTTGGGGTTCTTTTGGAAAGCTTCTCCAATATATCATAATTTCTAAGGTACGTTAAAACTTTTCTCGAACCTATTTGCTGATATATTCTATATAAAAATAGCATGACAAGTATTTGTAGAAAATGTATAACAAAATATGGAAAATGACGTGAATTGGTAGCAATGGCGAAAAACAGATAACAATGTAATGCTATCCAAAACAACTTGTAACTTAGAAGGATACTACAATTTAAGTTCAATCTTTTTTTACAACAAGAACGCAGAAATATTTTTCGGAATCGGAGAGAAATTTAAAACCTTCTGAATTGTTTCTTCAAATAGAAAATTGCATGTTAATACAACAAAATTAAGTTAAAAGTGCGTAATGTAGTTACCGTCAAGTAACCATTTCCCCCTGCATTGCTTGGTTGGCGTGTGCTTCAAAGTCTTTTGCGACAAACTTACACATGATAAACAAAACTTTTTGTGTCTGCTAATTGAAATTAACAAAATCTATGGGAAATCTTCAAACATTTGCAATTTTTTCTGCAATCAATATTAATAGTTCGACTGACAAGATGCACTAGAGTTGTTTAAATATGCTAAAACAATGTACTTGAACTTAATATTTATTTATGCTCAAATCGAAACTTCTCTACGAGTTGTACCAGAAAATCAGTTTTTGACATTATAGTCCTATTCTAACTTAATTTTGGTTTTTACTTTATTGGACTTATAATATAAGATTAACAAATTTTGGGGAAGAAAATATTTACATTTAATTTAATAAAAACAGCTTACAAATTAATTTATATTTTTATAATTATACATTTATTATAAAGTAAAAAAACTCGATGGAACAAAAAATAGTATTGGGCATGTCGTGTGCGATACTGATTAAAATTAAATATAAAATAAACTACACTACATTTTTGATTCAAATTAAAATAAAATGAGACTGGCGCATGACATTTTAAAAATTGTTGCATTAAAATAATCCCAAGCGTTTAGCTGAAATTATTACTTTTTTAGTTCGAACAAAGAATCAAATTGATTCAACGCTAGGCAAGAGCTTTAAGTTCACATTTATAAAAAAAATAAGATTAATAAACAAGAATGAAAAACTAACTTCGACACGCGGGAGTTTGCATACCCTTGCAGTATAAATTGGGTAATTATAAATTAATCAAATTTGATCAAATCAAAAGAAAAACTAACTGGAACTATATAAATCATTTCGGCATATCATAAAAATTCCCATTTAATATTTTGCTATACATATAACACTTACAGTTTCCCAGTTACAGTTTTGCATTTTCCCCTACATTTAACGATCGTTTTTAGGGCAGCTATATGATATAGTTGCCCGATCCGACCCGTTCCAAATTATATAGTAGTGAGAGCATATCGAAGACTATCTGCAAAGTTTCATTCAAAAAGCTTTTAAACTGAGGGACTAGTTTGCGTAGAAACGGACGGACAGACGGACATGGCTAATGCTGATCATGGTTGATGCTGATCAAGATTATATATACTTTATAGGGTCGGAAATGTCCCCTTCACTGCGTTGCAAACTTCTGACTAAAATTATAATACCCTGCAAGGGTATAAAAATCTGAAAAAATCATTTAACGAAAATAAAAAGGCAGAATTCACTCTATCCGCTGTATATACATTTTTCGAGCAAAGCGCTTTAAAAAAAAGCCAGATATGACGGGAACAAAGCGAATCTGACAACAGTGCCTGCCATAAGAGCATATGCTCGATAAGTATATGTATGTATGCCTTTCGAAATAATTTTTTAAGTTCTTTTCTTAGTGCAAGCAAAAAGCATTTGGTCATATGTTCATAATCACTTTAGTTGCCAGTGTGTACATTTTCTCCAGCACCATAACTTCTGGTTTAGGTATTCTTTAATATTTTTATTATTTTGAAACTTATTTGACTAGTTTCGGTGTTGGCAGAAATTTCGATTATCCAGCCTATTCACCTAAGGAATGATACCAGCGTGTCGGCTCAACAGGTCACTCGCGACACAATTACTATCCATGTTTTTTACAGTCTACATACAATATTTTTCGAAATAATGCTACTTCACTATTTATATAATCTATTTTATGCTAATAAATATTATATTTATCAGATTTGGCCATAATCTGTGCTTTATATGGTTCAAAACTATATTATTCAAGGCAAGGCTGCTTTCAGTTTTTAACAACGGAAATGCTTTGGAAGTTGTAGAAATATAGAAATAATAAATTTGAAAGTTAGGTGTGCTGCTTAATGACAACCTTGTATTAGGTCAAGATCTGGCAGACACAAGGACAATGTAGTACACTTTGTTCTAATTCACTTGTGTAACATTTGCAAACAAAGTGCAGAAAACGTAATTCGTGGGGGATTCGACATTTAAATACTCTTTACCTTTACGAAAGATCTTAATGTAGTTAGTATCTACAATGCATATATACAATGCGGCGTCGGAAGCGTCTTTGACCTGTTAAATACTACAGTATATATTTTTTTCCTTCAGTACACCCTGGTACTGTAAAACTGTAGGTTTGAAAATGTACCATGTTGCCTAAAGATTAAAAAAGTTTGCTTCCCCGTACTTGCCACTTAATGACACCAGCGGCCTCATCCAGGGACGCTAGAATCATGTTTGCTTAGATCTCGAGATCTAGTCTCGGAGCGTAGAGCTCGCAGCTCAAAGCTCCGGCGCTCGACAATAATAAAATGACAACAAAATCAGCTGAGCCATCTTCCCAGCGATGGATATAAAAGTGAGCGTTGATTCGCGGCGGCCAGTCAATACATAGAAGCCTACACCATGCTTAGAACTATTTCGATTCTGGCGCTGGTAGCCTGCAGCATAGCCACCTTGGCAGACGCGAAGCCGATTTTCATCAAAGTTTTTGCTCCCAGCGGTGGTATGCCAGGTGCCGGTTAATCTTCGCTTTCGCAAACTAACTCTCCACGTCCTTCCTCAGGCTACTCCACAGGCACTACACCTACGGCCTCACCCGTCAACACCCAGCTGATTTCCAGCCTCATCTCCACTAAGATTCAGCTGTTAAACAGCGTGCTGCAGGCTAAGTCCTCTGGCGGTGGCTTTGGGTTCGGCTTCAGTAAGTTCGTCACATTCTCCAGCACCACAAGCACGACGGAGAGGCCGGTCACGCACTCCACCACTGAGGTAAACACAGACTATTATCCGGATGAAAGCTCTACAAGCTCTACTCAAACCATCTACTCGACAACCACAGAAGGTGCTGTCGAAACGCCGAAGCCCACAGTACATCCCGAGCCGCCAGTCTCGACAAGCACGACTCCAGTAATCCCAGACAAGAGCACCACTCCAGAGATCCCCACCACGACGAGAGCAACCTCTGGTTACACCTATCGAACTCCCTTGTCTAGCACTGACACCAACGCAGTGAATGCATATTACTTGCCCGCTTCTCTTGCCTCAGCCTAAGCAACCAAAAACATATTGTATAACTTAGCAACTGCTATTAAAAAACTTAACTCTAACATTTTAAAGATAACTATAATAACTTTATAGAGCTGCGTTTGTGAAGGTTTTTGGCTGGCTTTCAATTTGCACCAGCGTTCTCGTCGCGGAAGTGATTCAAAGCTAGTCGCACGTTGCTAATAGCGATAATGGTCAGCTCCGTAGACTGATGTCTACCCAGTGGGTTTCCGTCTCAATGCGAGGCGATTAGCATAACAACCGGTTTCTTTCTTTAAGAAAATAAATATTATCTTTTTCAGTCTCTGCTTATACAGATCAATAGGCAACATCCATGTCTTCTGAGCTAGCTACAAATAACTCACTATTTCAAGGTTACCCACCGGCATAACCACTCCCGGACGAATTTCAAAAAGAATACACAAAATATAGAAGTGTTCTCTTTTGATGTTTGCCGTTTTCTTAGATTCTTTAATGTAGACAAGAGTCTATTTAGCACGAAAAATAACCACTGTTGATGGCCCGTAGTGACGATGAACGCCTTTTGCTTTTACAAGGACACATTATCGGTTGGCACTAAGTTATAATATCCCTGGCCCCTATATACCAGTTACTGGTATAAAAAGCTAGGGCTCAAAACAATATCTTCATAAACGTTTCGGGTTTTCCCTAGTTCAGCTGAAAAATTAATTAAAAATATTAATATTGTTTTCGCCATTCCTGCAAAATATATACAAAGCTTTGAAAATATATTTAAGAAAAAAAAACATCATAAAAATAAGAAAATTTGTCTCGATTAGTTAAAAAGTTTCCATATATACAAGGTAATGCAACAAAAAATCAAGGTAAACCATCAAAAATAAAATTTTGTTGGTTTAATTATTTTATTTTCCCGAAAAGTAGGTCCTTTTCTTATTGGCTTCGTTTAATTCTCGTCTAAATTCAAGGGCGAATTTATCTTGCTTGAAAATGTATCGTCAAATATTAAGCCACATAAAGTAGCTTTTATTATCTTACACGTGTGCTCATACAATTTCTAACTGGTTCTAATATACCTGATGAAATACAAAAAAACTAGTTTCTTTTGAACAATTAAATAGCCCAAAACTATGAAAAAATGTCTAAATATAAGAAAAATTCCCTTTTAATTTATGAAAAATGTTTCTCATATATTTGGTGCAAAACGTTTTGGCAACTACAAAATTTATGAAAAAAAAATGCACCAGATTTAACAATTTGTATTTTTTAATTTTGGGCAAATTTTCCTCAGAACTCGAAAGAGTTGCACCAGGTTTCATTTTTATAAGTGTCAAAGTGCGGATTGCTTAATGTGTGGTAAAAAAAAACATAGTTGGCTTGCGAGAGGGTATTTATTTCCTCTGTTCTCCATAATAGCATAATCCTGAGTGGCAATGATAACGAAATCGACTTCGAATTGGATATGGTTGACGATTCTTATCATATTTGAAAAGAAAATTTAAGTTTGTCTAAAGGGAAACCAAAACGTCGTTTTCTTTATACCAAATTATTTAATATTTTACAATAAAAACGTGTTTTAATATTTGTAAAATTCACTCTTTGGGATATTCCCCCAAACAAGTGCAGAAATAATAATCCTAAATAAGAAGTACACCTTATCCTTTCAGGATAGGTTAGGTCAGGTTTATTCTTTGCTCAGAAATATTAGGTAAAGCAAAGAACACAGAAAAGTCTATAAAAAAATAAGTATTTTGGCTTGATTTGTATACCCTTGCAATTTTAGTCAGAAGTTTGCAACCCAGTGAAGAAGACACTTCCGACCCTATGAAGTAAAGTATTCTTGATCAGCATCAACAGCCGAGTCGATCTAGTCATGTCCGTCAGCCCGTTTCTGCACAAACTAGTCCGTCAGCTTTAAAGCTATCTAGTTTAAATATATTTTTTTTACTGGTTTAAATATTACCTAGGTTGGTTGGGCGAGCTTTATTCATTAGATTTTATATTCAATACAAATATCTGCAAACCGCTTATAATGTATACGGAGCACTGTATCCAGTAACTGAAACTAATCTACTTCACTTCCTTAACCTGCAAACCTTGTGGCAAAGATTGCTTGATTGCTTGCTTAAAGAAATCTTGAGCAACGAATCTTGAATTTAGTTTTAGTCGGATTCTTCTTGATTTTAACAGCACGCGCATCACACCGCCGTGTCTTGTTCAAAAACTACTTGACTTTCTTAATTTCACGTGGCATGTTGACAGAAATTAAATAAATTTAACCAAGCGAAGTAAGTTGCGTACTGTTGGTTCCGCAAAAGAGAAAGAAAGAGATCTCAATGAAGCTTTGCAGATAGTCTTCCAGTTTTCAACATTCATATTTGCAAATAATTTGAGACATGGCCATTTGGTATTATTATTCTTGTTTTAATGTGGTGTCTTAAAATTTTTAAGTACGATTCCGGGTTAAATGGTCAAATAAATTTATTTTCTGGATTAAATTCCGTTTCGCGATTTAAGTGACAAAATAAGCCTAAACCTTTTTGGATTAAGCGCTAAAATACTTTAAAATTCGGTGATAGCCGCATTTGCTGAGAGAGAGAGAGCGATATTTTTCTTAGGCTCTCTCTGTGGAAGCTAAAAAAAGCTGATGCCTGGCGGCTAGGCATAAAACACAGCCTGGCGTTTAGGCATAAAACACAAGTGGGGAGCAATACCCTCGGCGTGTCGCACATGTGATTTGACGGGAGCAGGTCATGTCAGTTGCAATGCTTCAGCACAACGACGCAAGGGAAGCTTAGCCGCTCAAGTGCCATAGTCGATACAGACTCGGACCTGGAGAGCGTGCAGCTCTCTAAAGAAGAGGAGGAAAGCCTTTTCCGCTCGCCGAAACCAGGCACCAGCGCAGGGACGGGCCGAAGCGTTCAAGCGAGGGGATGAAGGCTAAGGCGCAATAAAGCCACCCTTTGCATCCAGAGCCGACTCAAGGAAAAAGCCGCCCTATCCCCACAGGAGAAGGCAAAGCTTACCTGGGCCGAGCAAAGGGTCGCAGAGGGCAGGCTGCACTTCGCCAACCTCCCCAACATGGCATCCACGGGCGGATTCGCCAACAAGGTGGAGGAGACGCTTGCCAACAAGAGGTAACGCTCAGCCGAAAGCGCCATTAAGGACGCACCGGGGAGCAAGCGGCGACGCAGGCCTAAGGAGGCAGTCCCCAGAAAGCGAAGAAGCCCGACACGAAGCAAAAAGTTAGTGAGGTGACCAAACGAAACTTGATCGTGGCACTCGCTGACAATAGCGATGAAGCCGGCAAGATGACCGAGCCGCGGTGGAAGTTGGTGCATGCGCGACTCGATGAGTCATTGTTTGCACGGATGGAGGAGAAAGTGGTTGACGCAAAAGGTCTGTCAATTGGAGGCGTTGTGGGAGGGGGCCCAGCTGGAGGTGGTGGGAGCTAATCCCGTCAATTCCTAAGGTGAAGGTACTCTTCCCCATCGCAATCCAAGGGGACCGGTTGTTGAAGCTGCTGTAGAATCCGGACATCCCAACCGCGGACTGGAAGGTTCTGAACCTTGGGACCCCATTACCCAAGGAGGGGGCCAAAGTGCAGTCCTCAAGATAAACAAGGAGGTGGGTGACATCCTTTATCCGAGATACGGGAAGATGGCGTCGGACATGGGTAGCGTCTACCTGTGCCTCAAAAAGCTCCATCCCGGGTATAGGGATGCTCATACCCTGAAGGCAGTCGAGGTAGAGAATCACCTAGGTCTGGAAAGCATCGTCGACGCCGCCCACTGTCGCTGGACCAGGCTGACATGACAGGACGACTCCACAGGAGGAACTCAGAAGCATGGTAGCAAGCCAGCCCGAATGACCAGCAACTGCTCGTGGGTGCAGACGCCAACGCACATCATTGCGTGTGGGGGAGCCCCGACATCAACGACAGAGATTAGTCACTCTTACACTTTTTACTATCTACTAACGTGGGGGGAGGAGCTTACCTTCGTAGGTCCACCTCCTCGAATGTGCTAGACTTAACACTCGTAAGGGGACAATGTACAATGGAGAGTCCTTGAGGGACTATCCTTCTCAGATCATAAGTACATACGATTTCGACGTACGTACGATTTCGACCACTCTCCCAAGCCAACCGTCTTTCAGAAACTCCCGGAACACTAACTGGGGAAAGTTTAAGAAGACAATCTCAACACGACTCGCGACTGGCGCGGGCCTAGTAAAATCCGCTGAAGACATAGAAAAGTCCCTAGAGACCCTCTCCAGGGAATTACTAGATGCGCAATGCACTGAATGCCCGATATCTAGAGCCAGAAAGAGGAACAAGCCACCCTGGTGGAACAGTAATCTTTCGCTCCTACGCCAAAGAGGCGAAAAAGGATTTAATAAATGAGCAATACAAGATCCTACTCAAGGATGACAAGAAGGAAATACTCAGGGCACAAAAAAGCTCGTGGAGAAACTTCTGCTCCAATATCGAGACGACCCCAGAAACGGCCAGACTCCGGAAGTTGCTATCGAAGTAGCAAACTATTTTTACTCAAGACAATAGAAATGCTGTTGGACACATACATCAGAAATGATGTGGGAAGACGGCTGTCATCCAACCAGCATGCTTACACAAAACAGTGGAGACGGCCCACACTCATTAGAAGCTACCATTGAGAGAGCCCTGCATAACAAAGAATATGCTCTCGGAGTCTTTGTGGGTATATTCCGAGCATTTAACAACGTGACCACAGACGCTATAATAGGCCGCCTAGATGCGGCCAACATCAGCTTGAGGAAAATAATTTTTCTCAGCTGTACGCGGGTACCTCATTTTCTTCACCAAGCGATACAAGGTGCCGTCGAAAATTAACACAACCAGGCTGACCCCGAAAACGCAAGTCAAATACCTCGGCATTGTACTAGACAGAAAGCTGGCATGGAAGTCCAATGTACTAGAGAGGGTAAAGAAGATGCTTAGCAGCACATGTGGTCTCTCACCCGCCCTAATGCGCTGGGTCTATATATCGGTGGTGCGCCCGACTCTGCTGTATGAAGTCTTAGTATGGTGACAAGCGATGGAAAAGAAAACATACAACAGGCTTAAGCATGTTTTTTATATAAGGAGAGAACTCAGCGGCAGGCACTGCACTAGAAACCTAGATATCCACGCGCAACTGACGGCAGGAAAGGCGGCACAACGCACAATGGTCGGTCTTGTATGGTCTTGAGCGGGCGGCCAAAAATACTTCTAGTGGAGATATCACTATGAAATTTTTACAGTAAATCTAGAAAAATATATTGAATATATGTATTGTGTAAAAAGTAGACAAATCGGACGACTAATATAGCTGCCATAGGAACGATCGAAATTTTTTGAAGAAAAAAATTATAACTTAACCAGTTTTTAACATATTTTCATATAATTTTAGATATGGCCATTTTGCTTTATTATAGAATTTCGGGCTTCATTTGATCAAGATCGGACAACTATATCATATAGCTGCCATAGAAACGATCGGAAAATAATGAAGAAAAAATTTTTAAATTTAAGATATGGCCTTTTTGTATTATTCTAGAATTTCGGTTTTAATTTTATCAAGATTGGACTACTATATTATATCATCTTGTATAGAGCGGGCGACCAAAAAATGCTCGAAAAACCGCGAGACGCCGTTGTTCTTTTCATTGTTGCACAGAGACGATTCATCAACAATATACTGCTGTACAACCAACACTCACGGCATACTTGGAATTAGTTAACAAAAATGGCACCTTTCTTAAACTTTTGTTTCACTTCTTTAAGATAACAAGAAAGGAAGCTAACTTCGGCATGCCGAAGTTTAAATACCCTTGCAGTAAGTAGAAGAAGAAGAAATATTCTGACTTTCCGCTTTCTCGGAATGTTGCTAGCGAAAAATGTTGCTAACGAAATATGTTGCGAACAAATTAAATTAATTGATATATATATTCCTATATGAATATATATAGTGGTATGATTTGCCATCAAAGATGCATATTTCGAAGCAAAAATTTTGTCTTTCTCATTCGAAACAAACAATAATTTATTTTTTTCCTGTAAGCTACACTATTAAGCTATAAAAAACTCCAAGAGTTTTTTAAATTGGTCAACAACTTTTCGAGCAGGAATTTTTCAAAGTGAAAAAGAGCCGAAAAACGGTTTTTTGACCATAACTCAAGATTTTGAGGGTGTTAGAAGAATTTCAAACATGGGTTTGTGTTATTTTCGACCTGCTTAACAATCTCTACTAGGTCACTTCAAAAGTTCAAAATCACTGTTGCACCGTGTTATATATGCCAATCTTGAAGATATTCCGCTTCGTTCAAAAGTTATTGCGATTCAATTTTTATTTTAAAAATAACTGTTATTCTCAATTTGTATGAATAAAAATTGGATGATAACAGTTATTTGTAATTAATTGTTAAAAAATTGAAAATAACAGTTATTACAAAACTTTTATACAAACATTAAAAAATAATAATTATTTGTCAATTTTTATTTTAAAAATTGAAAATAATAGTTAATTAAATTTTTTTTTGTAAATAATTAGAAAATAACTTATTTTATGATATTTATTAAAAAAATTATTCCTGTTACGATCCCTGATAAAAAGCCATTTTTGCTCACACGCTTTTAGGTACTCAAAGTTACGCACTTGAAAAAAGTAAGGGCACATATCAAGGCATTGAATAAAAGAATCAAATTTTAGCAATTTTTGGTCATAATATAAAAAAAATGTTTTACATTATATATCTGGTTTTCTATATCAACCAGAAAGTCTTGGAGATCTGTAATATAGAAATAATTTTTATTGACTAACGATTATTATTATGCATTATAATAATAATTACATACCTTTATCTGCCGATAATAATTCTAATTAAATTTATTTATTTTGGGTAAAGTTCATAAGATATTAAAATATATGTAATTGTAAATGAAAAAACTACCACTCTCGCACTATTGACGTATCGACTGGCCTTGTTCAAAATTCTGAATTTGCATGTTCTACATTTTATTTGAGAGTATTCGACACTATGGGAAAGAGAGTGTAGTGACAATGCTTTTCGGATCTGGCTAATGAAATACTGAAATAGGCTGCCCAATTATACCAACTTACTCCAATCCCTCACAAATGTACATAGGTGGGTTGAGTAATATATTAAAATGAATCCCTTAAACTCATCTAACTTCGACAAAAGTAAATGCGCCTTGCCAGGGCAGAGCATTTGAAAGTCAATATTATCGCCTTAAGAACACATTCAACTGTTAAGGCCCAAACTTAAAATGTTAAAATGTGTGTTTAATATAATAAATTGTTCAAATTGTGCATGTGTATACAATATTTTGTCGTTTTATAATCACTTCTAAAGCTGGATTTTCAAAACAAATATCTACTTTGGGAAGGATTATCTAAAAGAGTTTAAAATTAGTTATGTGTTTGTCCAAGTGTTTGTTGTAGCGTTGTCAATTCTGAGTTAACAGGTATTTGTGTTAATGTCCTCTTTTCCCTCTTTTGGCGGAATTTGCATATCTATAAGGTAACCTCACTTTTTCCCAATTTATAAAAATGTGGCAGAGTAAAAGAAGCAATGCAGACCAGAAAAAATTGATGTATCAGTCTCTGTAGCCAAGGTCTCTCTGCAATACCTTTTAGAACACACGGCTAGTCGGATTGTGACACTTCAAAAGATGTTATTCATGGTGTATTGGAAAATCAGCACACTGATTTTTTATCTGCTGAGCTTATTGTCGGTTATGGATTCGATGGAAGTACTGGACAGGCGAATTATAACCAGGCATACACAGATAAGAGATCATGTGACACAGACTCATGCCTTTTTGCCACCACCATAATGCCACTTCCACTGATAGACTCATCCGGAAATGAGTTGTTTAACAGTCGCACACCTCAGTCTATAAGTTTTTGTCGTCCACTTAAATTGGAGTTTCTCAAAGAAACAAAAGATATAATTAATTATTAAAAGAGAAAAAGGACATTCAATTTAAAATTAAAAAGCTGAATTCAATGATATTAAATATATTTTTAAATGATACTCAACGTGTGTATGTGAGATTCAGTCCATATCTCACTGACATTGATGGAAAAGTTCTGAATGCTTTAACGGACATAAAATCATTTCAATAATGCCCCATATGCCACTCAAGCCAAAGAGATTTCCTTGGTAATAAATATTTCAAATTATTCAAATTTGTGCCAGTTTTAGACAATCTGAGTAAGCCCAATTCATTGCTGGATACGAATTTTTGAGTTCGTCTTGCATGCTGGGTATAACCTGGAGTTAAAAAAATGGCAAATTGTTTCTTCATGTGACAAGCAAGCGAGGCTTAAACAAAAGGCAAATATACAGGAAATGTTTTGGGCAAAACTCACTTTGAAGGTCGATAAGCCGAAGCAGGGGGCTTTGGAAATACAAATACCGGTAACACGGCACTTCGTGCATTTAGCAATTTTAAAATATTTTCCGAAATAACTGGAGTTGATCAACAAATTATTTACAATTTGAGGATCATTTTGATATGTTTGTATTACCAGTTTCCAATAAATTTGGAAAAATTCGAGGCATACTGGCACCAAACTGGCGAAATGATTGTGGACAGTTACCCATGGCTTCCCATGACACCAACTGTCCATAAGATTATTGTGCACTCAAGGCAAATCATGAAAAATACGGTGCTTCCAGTCGGCTGTTTTGGTGAAGAAGCTTCTGAGTCCCGTTACAAAATTTATAAATCGGATAAACTTCATCACTCCAGAAAGCACAGCCGATTTGAATCTTTGGGCGATGTGTTTAAACGAGCTTTGGATATATCAGATCCAATAATTTCTTACCGCTGTCGCACAGTGGGCGATTTGGCCGATCTAGCGACAGGAAATTCAAAAATTTTTTGTTGAAATGTTCCAAAATTTGAATTTTTGCCGATAACTAAATATTTAAATAGCACAAAAATACTATTTTTGGTGTTTTAATCGATATATTTGATCAGCTGTGAGCTTTCAAAGTGAGCATATGTTTTCGCTGCAATCATAATAAGTATTTCCAGCGTTTTTTCGAGATACTTCAATTCTTTGTAAAAATTGAAATTTTAACCTTTTCGACGATTTTTGTTTGGTTTTACAAGAATTCAGGTATGTAGTAATAGGAAAAAAAACGTTTTGTGACCTGTGATAAGAGTTGAATTATTAAATGGTGATTGAATGTGGTAAGCTTTAAATGACCCTTTTTGTGAATAATTGTTAACTTCTGTGGAATAGAACTATTGATGACCGTACTTGTCCGCGATAATTGTGTATACATTTGAAAATATGAATCGTCCTCTATGACCAAACCAAAAATGACCAAACTTAGCTACGTCAAAGTGCGTCATCTAATATTTTTCATATTGCAGAAATCATGTAATTGGTTCAGAAGCGCCCTTTTTTCAGTATGGCATGCTGCTTTTGGGCTTTGTAAAGGAGGGCGAAATATCAGGATCTGATTGGAGCAGCGACTCCGAATAATTTTTTTTATACTTAAAAATAAATAAGAAACAAAAAAAAGGAAAACAAAAATTTTGTTAAATTAAGAAATAAAAATTTTATTTTTTTATTTTTAAAAATAAAAAATTTAATAAAAAAAAAATAATTTTTGTATGGCTTTTTAAGTTATTATTACGATAAAAAAATTTTTCTGTTGAAAATTCTTTTATTTTTTGAGTTATTCATTTTCTTTCGCTAGATTGGCCAAATCGCCCACTGTGTGTCGGTGTGTAATTTGCCCGATTTCAGTGTGGCCCGCTCGTGGGGGATAACGGATAACGGATCTCGACAAATTTTTTTTCTTTTTCTTTTATTTCTTAAATCTTTTTAAATAAAAATAAAAATTTTTTTAAATTAATGCTTGTTTGTACATTTGTGATTTAGATTTCCATATTTTTATCAGCGAAACAATAAAACTACTGCATATGTACATACATTAGTATGTACAATGGACATGTGCATATTAACATATGTATGTAAGTACCCTGCAGTACCTGTCATCAACGTTTCATCAACATTTCATCAACACACATGGGGGTGTGCCGATGAAAAAGTGATTACAAGCCATATAAAAGGTTGATGAATTTTTGTATGGGATGACCGCTAAATTCATCAACACAAATTCATCAACATTTAATCATTTTTTCATCAACATTTTATACCATTTATACCTAAAATTCATAAGTTTTTCATCAACATTTAATCAACAATTCATCAACATTTAATCAACAATTCATCAACATTTAATCACCTATTCATCAACATTTCATAAGTTTTTTATCAACATTTAATCAGCAATTTATCTGTTTTTCATCAACATTTAATCAATAAGTAATCAACGATTTTTAATTCATTTTCATTTATTTATTTCCTTATTTCATAACATTATATAATAACTAATAACTAAACAAGAAAGGAAGCTAACTTCGGCATGCCGAAGTTTAAATACCCTTGCAGTAAGAAGAAGAAGAAGAAAAATGTTCTGACTTTCCGCTTTCTCGGGTACTGACATAAGGTAAATTCTGCGGGCCAAAAATGTTGCTAGCGAAAAATGTTGTTAGCCAAAAAAATGGCTAGATCGACTCGGCTGTTGATGCTGATCAAGAATATATATACTTTATAGGGTCGGAAATGTCTCCTTCACTACGTTGCAAACTTCTGACTAAAATTATAATACCCTGCCAGGGTATAAAAATAATATATACATATGTAACTCTAAATAAATCTAAATTAGATTCCTATTTTCCATCCTTCCTCCTTTTTGGACCGCAAGGTCAGCCTGACCAATGGCATCTACAAACAAGTAAGAAAGCTACAGTCGTTCGTGAACGACTGTTATATACCATGTACCAAAATATATCGCCGCTCGAATTAGCTCCCGATTATAAATAAAATCGGTAACCAGGGAACACCACAGCTGATCAGCTGATCGCGACTTTTGCCTATTAGAGAAATGTAAACAAACTCGCTCTTTGCAAAACCACCACCATCTCATGCACTTGCGTGTGCAAGACAGAGACAGAGATTTTTTGTGCACGGGAGTTAGTTTCTTGCGCTCATCAGTTTTGTTGTTGTTTTTTTGGGATGCACCTGTTGCTAGCTGCCAAATAGATAACACACTGATAAGTAAATAACTTTTGTGTTTTTCACCCGATCTTTACCAGATTTTCGGTATTGATACATGTTCTACATATGCATGCCTATGCACAAAAAGAAAGATCTATGGTAATATTTGTGGCTGCAAAACGTGATTTGCGGGGGAGTGGGCGGGAAATTTTTTAATCTGAAACAAACTTGATCTGCGTGCAAAACATTCCGACCTACATACCAAATTTGGTGGCTCTAGCTCTTATAGTTGCTGAGATCTAGGCGTTCATACAGACGGACAGACGGACAGACAGACATGGCTTTATCGACTTGGCTGTTGATGCTGATCAAGAATATATATACTTTATGGGGTCGGAAATGCTTCCTTCAGCCTGTTACATACATTTGCACGAAATTAATATACCTTTGTACCTACGGTACATGGTATAAAAATAAACAGTAAATAAATATAAAAGAAAAGACAAAACTGAAAAAAGACAATATTGTCTTATTACAATATTGTAATAACCCAATAGAGAAAAGTCCACGTAAAACACTTAATTCCACTGCTACATTTTACAATTTTTCTTCGATTAAAGCGAAAAAACAGCCAAAGCGGCTGAAAAAATTAATTTAGTTTATGTGCCCGATACTGTAATGGAATGTAAAGCACAAAAGTGGTTTGCTAGGTTCCGTTCAGGGAATTTCGATCTCAAAGATGTCGGGAGACCTGTCGTCGAAAATTGCGATAAAATCATGGAAATAATGGAAACAGATCGGCACGTGAGCACCTATTCAATTGCCGAGGAACCAAGGATAAGCCAGAAAGTCTTTTGGACTATTTGCATAACCTTGGATTTAAAAAAAAGCTCGATGTTTGGGTGCCACACGAACTAACCCTAAAAACATGATAGGCCGAATTTCCATCTGCTATTCGTTGCTAAATCGCGACAAAATCGACCCGTTTCTGAAGCCGATTGTGACTGGCGATGAAAAATCAACATCAGGCAACAACATGGAGCGCAAACGATCGTGGTCAAAACTCGGGGAAGCGGCCCAGACGATGGCCAAGCCTGGATTGACGACCAGGAAGGTTTTGTTGTGTGTTTGGTGGAATTGGCAAGGAATCATCTGCTCCCTTATGGCCAAACGCTCAATCCGACCCTCTACTACCAAACACTGGTCCGCTTGAAGGTAGCACTCATCCAGAAGAGGCGATCTTTGATCAACATAGGCCGAATTGTGTTTCATCAGGACAACGCCAGGCCACACACAACTTTGGTGACGCGTTAGAAGCTATGGGAGCTCGGATGGGAGGTTTTATCGTATCCACCATATAGCCCGGACATAGCGCCAAGTGATTACCACCTGTTCCTGTCCATGGCGAATGCCCTTGGTGGTGTAAAGTTGAACTGAAAAAAAGCTTGTGAAAAGTGGCTGTCCGAGTTCTTCGCAAATAAGTAAGGGGGCTTCTACGAGGGAGGTATTATGAAGTTGCCGACTAAATGGAAACAGATTATCGAACAAAACGGCGCATATTTGAACTAAATCCGATCACTGAAACACTTTTTATAAAGCATTGAATAAAGAGCAAAAAAAGCGGAAGGGAGATATTTGACAACCTTATATAATTTCACTTTTCTTTAACTTTTGTTAACCGCAATATATTGCGTCTTTACTTCTTTAAAATTAAAACACAATTGAAAAATGCTTGTTGGTTAGGAGAGTTCGAGAGAGGGAGAGTTTGAGAGAGCAAGAGTTTGAGAGAGCAAGAGCCTACGTGCCGTTTTTTGTTGATTACAAAAAGGTCAAATTCATCAGTAAGTCATCAACTTTTCATCAACATTTGTAATCAATCTGTAATCAACTTTTTTGTGTAAGAATTGAGAAAAATGAGAGCGCGAGAGAGTCGGGTTTGACACGAAGGTCGAAAGAGAGCGTCGGCTCTGTGGAAATCGCCGTCGGCTATTGATGAATCGTTGATTACAGAGGCCTATTGATGACAGTGGTACTGCAGGGTAGTTTCCCCGTTAGATTGAACCAAAGAGTATGAATATATAGAATATATAGAGACATCTCATACAAAAAAATATGTTCTATGGCGGGTTCCAGTGGTATAACCCGCATTTTACCCGTGGAAGCCGCAATGCTCGATTCTACTTGGAATCTGGCGATCGGGCCTGCTTGCAGGCCTAGTGGTTAAGGCATCGGACTGCCAATCTAAAGTGCATGGGTTCGAATACCGGGTTGACTTTTGATTTCTTGTCTTTTTTTTTTTTTTTTTTTGGGAATTGTGTGGGGGATTTGTTTTAAATGTATAAGAAAATACAACAAAAAAATTTTAAAGAATATTTTTCATGAAAATATATTTTTTTAATTTATTTAAACGAAGGTGTATGACAATTAAGACCAATCGGTAGTATATTAATACACAAATGGTACCATATTTAAGAACAGACCCAATGTGTCTTGAAAGTAAGAACAGCGGTCTTGGATTTTCGCGGTATTTTTTCTCTGGGTGTAGCTCCAAGATATCCCTATCTGATGAATTAGCTATCCTTTGGCCTGCGACCGGTATCCGTTGTTGTTCCGGTGCTATTGCCCTTGCATCCTGCTCAGGTGCTCTGTTCGAGACTGGTGCGGCGCCATCGCTACCGTTCGACAAGTAACGATATGTCGCGGATCTTCCTGTATTATCCCTTTTGGCGTTTTATCCGTCGATCCCCCTGGAGTATGTGCCACCCTGCTCCGGTCCTAGCGGACGTGTTCCGTCGACATCGGGAGAGGCGCATCGCACCTCTCCTCTCGGATCGCCGTTCCTCGGCTTCCCATTTTGGCCGGTGCCGTCGTTTTACGAACTGATCCCGGTACCACCGGCTCTATCAGCCTGGCGTGTGTTGTTAGTGAGGCCCCGCCGCCTCTTGGCTCGCCTTATATAGGATTTGAGGGAGTAAAGTACCCTCTAAGATACTTATTTCGGCATAAAGCTCGGCGTTATCCTTGGGAAATCGGGTTGGAACCTTTTACAGCAACCACGCCTGAACCAAATAAATTTCCTGAACGGATCTTGGCCGTCCCTGAGCAACCCGAGGCAACGACAGACCGTCACAAACTGTAAAACTGAAAATGTAGTTTAATTGTTAAACGTTAAAACCGATTTTTTTATATATAAATGCTTTATATAATTCCTTTTAGTTTTTATTTTCATTTGATTAAATATACAAACTTCGGCGTGCCAAATATAGCTTCCTTTCTTGTTTTTTGGTTCAAACTGCCTCGTTCAGCAACTTTTTTTTAAGGATAAAAATTAAGGATTACGGTCAGTATTTGTTGTAGTCCGCGAAAATATCCAGACCTTCAGCATCCTCCTCTGACAATTGCCAATTAAAACCCATATACTTATTACCCAGATTCCGGGTCGTAATAACACGGATTAGTTTCCTCTTGACCTCTGTCCCTGCTCTGTCTTAAAAGATATTTAACATTTTTCTCTGAGGGAGGATTTGCTCGAAATCTATTATGAATGAGTGATTATTTTGGGTTGGCTTCGCACGATATTCCTCTCAAAGCATTATGCAGTATATAATTTTTTAGCTTTGTTTAAACTCGTTATGGGATGTATAGTAAACAGCAAATTCGATTTTTAAAGTAATTCTTCATGAAGTGGTAAGGGCACATAAATATATAAAACTGCCTTCCAAATTAATTTCGTCAAAGTTTTGCATATATTTATTATGACTTATGCAGCCGTCGAAGCCCCACATTCTCCCTGACTGACTAATCCTTAATTTCAGTGACAATATCGCTTTGCAAATCCAAAATTCGTGGTGGAATTCTCAACCGATTCAATTTAGTGCTGCTGATAACGATGTGATTAAGTGTGTAGGGTAAAACGTTGTGCGACAGTTTGGAGTTACCAAAATGCAAATAAATACTTATAGACAATTTTCAGAAGTTGCAGCCGACCATTGACCTCTGATATTCTAGCTATACGTGGTTCTCTTAAAGAATTCGGTGAACTTAGACTTTGACGATGGCGATTTAAATTTGAAATTTAAAACACATAAAATTATTCCGGACTTACTACAATAAAAAAAATTAAATTACAATAACTAGAAGGTCACACTAAAAACAAACGTTTTCAACTAGGCAATTTATCTGTAAGTCAAACAACATACATAAAGACAAACACTTAAATAAACAAAAATTGAAGCTCAAAGAAGCCAGGGTCAAAAAAATTGAATTTTCGAAATTTGAAAGATGACCATTTTTGACCGTCGTTTCACCATGTTTGTCCACCCTTTACTTTTTTTTTACCAGGTCCAGTTTCGAAAATATGGAATTTCGAAAATTTTCGAAAATTTTCGAAAATCAAAAAGTTGACTTTTTTCAAATTTTTTTTTTGGAAATCGCATTAGAATCGTTTGACCACGATTGTCCACCCTTTAGAATTTTGAAAAAATAAAAACTTTAAAAGTTATGAAACTTTAAAAATTGTTCGCCTCTTACAAAATAAAATCGTTTGTCCACCTCTTAAAACTAAATATTTTAGGACAAACGATTTTATTTTGTTTTAAGAGGCGAAAAAACTTTTTTGTTAAAAACATTTATTTTTAAGGATTTGCTAGTGATAAAATTAAATTTTGAAGGGTGGACAATCGAATTTATTTAGTTTTAAGAAATGGTCAGTTTTTATTTTTTAAAAATATTTAGTTTTAAGAGGTGGACAAACGATTTTATTTTGTTTTAAGAGGCGAAAAAATGTTTTTTTGTTAAAAACATTTATTTTTAAGGATTTGCTAGTGATAAAATTAAATTTTAAAGGGTGGACAATCGAATTTATTTATTATTATTTATTTTATTATTTATTTATTTAATGGTCAGTTTTTATTTTTTAAAAATATTTAGTTTTAAGAGGTGGAAAAACGATTTTATTTTGTTTTAAGAGGCGAAAAAACGTTTTTTTGTTAAAAACATTTATTTTTAAGGATTTGCAAGTGATAAAATTAAATTTTCAAGGGTGGACAATCGAATTTATTTAGTTTTAAGAAATGGTCAGTTTTTATTTTTTAAAAATATTTAGTTTTAAGAGGTGGAAAAACGATTTTATTTTGTTTTAAGAGGCGAAAAAACTTTTTTGTTAAAAACATTTATTTTTAAGGACTGGCAAGTGATAAAATTAAATTTTAAAGGGTGGACAATCAAGATTAATTGGTTTCATGAGGTGGACACTTTTTATTTTTTAGAAATGTTTAGTTTTAAGAGGTGGAAAAACGATTTTATGTTGTAAGAGGCGAAAAATTTTTAAAGTTTCATAACTTTTAAAGTTTTTATTTTTTCAAAATTCTAAAGGGTGGACAATCGTGGTCAAACGATTCTAATGCGATTTCCAAAAAAAAAAAATTGAAAATAGTCAACTTTTTGATTTTCGAAAATTTTCGAAAATTTTCGAAATTCCATATTTTCGAAACTGGACCTGGTAAAAAAAAAGTAAAGGGTGGACAAACATGGTCAAACGACGGTCAAAAATGGTCATCTTCCAAATTTCGAAAATTCAATTTTTTTGACCCTGGCTTCTTTGAGCTAAAAATTGATCATATAAAAATAAAAAGGAATAGAAATTATAAAAATCATCTTGAAATATAATACAAATCCGGTTTTAAACATATTATATTAGTATACTGTTAGAAGATACATTCACAGTTTAGCATTTTCCTCTACATATGTATAATGATTGTTTATATGGCAGCTGCATATATGATCGATTCGGCTGTTGGTGCTGATCATGAATATACTTAGAGTCGAAAATGGCTTGCAGATAAATCAAGAGCAGCTGCTCGGCCAAAAGGACTGGGCTGAACATTTTTAGTCAGATATACAAACTTATAGTTTCTTATTTAAATAGAAAAAATCAATGCTACTCGACAGTAGTTTCGATGTCAAGAATATTGAGAGAAAATTGCCAGGACCTGCAACTCCTTGATAATTCCCACCCCCCACATAACCGCATATTTAGCAGAGAAAGGGAAACCCGAAATGGGAAATGCTTAGTGTGTGAGCCGTAATTTATGAACCATTTTTGGCTTCGCCAGCGCTTCAGACGGTGAATCCCTTTTTTGAGGTTGAGCAATAAAATGAAATATTTATGAGGGAACATTATGGGATTTGTTTTAGCCCTATACATGCATATGAAACCGTCATCGGCCCGGGCACCCGCCATCTGATCCGAGCAGGGTCTCCGCTGTCAGTGAGTCACGTGATCTTTGGCCGAAAAGGAATATTTATTACATTCTCGGCGTTAACGCGAGGGCATTTTGCGGAAACGGAAACTAAATAGTAGTGGTTAAATTATTAAATGGCCGCCGCTGCGAAAGGGCTGAGGACTAGGAGTAGATGGGCGGCAGCCGTCGTTTTTCTTTACGGTCCCGGCATTGCCAATAAAAATGTACTGTTATTGACGGTGTGCCCTTGCCCATAAATACTGGCATGCTCCTAGCCGGGCGCTGCGCATTCACAGTCGCACACTCACTCAAAACCCAACAGCGCGCTATTTGTATACATGAATGCAAACATATAATTCTGGCAGCGGCTAAGAAATACATTCACTCCCACACGGGCCAGTAGGCATACATGAGTACTTCAAGCCGTGAAGTGTTTGGAAATACTTTAAATATTTTACCAGCGCTGGAGGATTTGTCCACTGGAAAGAGCTAATGGGCCGATTTATGAGCAGCTCATTGGGATGAGCACTTTTGCAAACATTCGGCTGTCATAAGTAATAAAACTACTTTTCGTGTGTTTATTACATAAATATATACCCAAGCGACCGATATTGAAGCGGCTGCGCCTCCGGAATTCTCTGTGCTTATGCAAAGCCGAATTTATGCATTAATTTCATGAATTGTTTTTCATGTATCCGCTAACACACAAAAGCAAAATACGAATGCGGCACATCACATATAAAATCGGTGGCGACGTCCTCGCGAAAAGGTTAAAAGTTTATGAAGAGTTTATTAAAGCTGAGTAAAATTGACTGAAATGCTAAGGTGACGCAGGACAAACCTAATTGGACTTCTTAAATATGTTTTTCTTAAAGAATAAACTGCATACACCAGATGGTATGGCATCTCTGCTAATCAAAAATCATGAATTTGGGTGGATCGCATAAACCAGGACTACTTATGGAATACATAACATAAACATATAAAATGCCTTCCGGCTCTCGTGTGTGTCTACATCTTTATTTGTGCTTATATAGTCTCCATTTGTGAGTTGCTTTTAGCCGAACTGGTAATATTTGCTTAAGATAATTGCGTCATGCAAAAGTGGATTTGTGTCGAAGTAATCCAAATGTCTGACGAACTTTCTGCCAAGTCAATTTAAATGTTCTAGAAACATACTTCAGTATATGTTCAAATGTTCGAACTAAGCAAGATTAATAAAACACAACATAGTAGCTTATAATCTAATATATAAACGACGTAACGATCTTTTCAAAGTTACAGCACCTGTAAGCCGGACGTATATGGGTTTTTCTGATGCCGGATTAGAGTCCAGCGCAACAAAAGCCTTTGGGAAAAGTATTTGGGCATTTCTACAGAAGTATCAACCTCGGCAAAAAAACTTAAAAGCTCTCAAAAAATAAAATTTTTTCAACATACGACAACAAAAATTATCATATTGTAAAACAATTTTCAAAATATTAGAATGGTAATTCGGGCATGTATGAAAACAGTAAAAAACAAGAAAGAAAGCTAACTTCGGCATGCCGAAGTTTAAATACCCTTGCAGTAAGTAAGTAAGACTTTTTTGTTTTCTCGGGTACTGGCATAAATGTTGCGAACAAACGAAATGAATTTATATATATATTCCTATGGCAGCTATATGATATAGTGGTCCGATTTTGATCAAAATAAAACCGAAATTCTAAAATATTACAAAATGGCCATGTCTGAAATTTCATGAAAATATGTTGAAAATTGTCTTAGTTATAATTTTTTTCCTAAAAATTTTCCGATCGTTTCGACATATATAGTAGTGAGAGCATATAGAAGCATATGTGCAAAGTTTCATTCAGATAGCTTCAAAACTGAGGGACTAGTTTGCGTAGAAACGGACGGACAGACGGACAGACAGACGGCTAGATCGACTTGGCTGTTGATGCAGATCAAGAATATATATACTTTATAGGGTCGGAAATGTCTCCTTCACTGCGTTGCAAACTTCTGACTAAAATTTTAGTACCCTGCAAGGGTTGTTTTTATACATACATATGTACTTAACTTTTACGTAAGAGTTAGTCTAATTTCAGTTATATAAACTGTCCTACAGTCACCACAAAAAAGTTGTTTAATTCAACCCACAAATTAGTTTTCTTGAGTGCAACTCTTTCCGTAACCACTTAGTTATTGAAAATAATTCATTTTCTCATGCAAATAGTATTTGTCCTTCGGTCTCTCTGCTTTTCTTCATCCCAAAATGCTTTCAAGCATAAGAAAATTTCGCAAATATGCAGCGCGCCAATTTACTGGCCAAACGAACCAAGGAACGAGCGAGCGGATATTGTTTTTCGAAATTATTCCTTTGTCAGTATTGGTCTCCCGTGGTCCAGACTGCCGACAGTTTTCCTTGATGCTTTGCCTCGTGGTCTCGAGCTGGGCTTCAATCTTCCCGTCTCCTGGCTTTTCATCCATTGCACACAGTAAGAGGAAATTACCCATGAGAGTTCAGCCGATGAAGCAGTGTGGCGCATCCATTCATATTTTTATAGCTAGCTAAGATGAAAGTGAATATAAAACTATGTGTGTAAATCATAAACTATTTATAAATTGAAAGCCGATTATTTCAACTCAAAACATTTCTGATATCAAATTTTGTGGTGAATTATAGCAACATTAAGAATACATTTCTACTATTGTAATTTGCTTAATTTTCGGTACTGCCTATTGCCTATTGAACCTTTTTCCTTTTCTACGTTTCAAAAATCACAACCAAATATAAAAATCGAGTAATTTAAACGGCATTTGACCGGTTATTGTTGTACACGCCAACTAGGGTATCAAATAGAAAAAACAAACAATATTTAAAAAAACGTATTTTTTAGTTTGTCTTACAGTTTATGAATGTATCTATAATTTAAAGTAAAAGTTATGATGATTGCTAATCTAGTCAACAGTTTTGTCCTATTATTTCTTTATAATGTAAAAAACGGAAAAAGTTAAACGTTGAATGCTCATACATTCTAAAAAATTCCAAATAATTTGTGTTTCAGATTTGGAATCCTTGGTAAATTCTCAGTCATACGGTTTAAACCTGTTTTGCGACAATACCATTTTATATTTTCTCAACGTGTTTGTTCTAAAGGCGCTACTGTGCGTCGGCTACCCGAGGTTAGCTTTATTCCTCGTTTGTTCTTGAACATGAAAATGAACTTTTTTCAGCCGCATCACGATTTGAAGCGTCCTCGCAGTCTCCTATACATGACGCAGAATTTCAATTAGTTTGAAAATGTGCAATTCACGATAATTTGACTGACTTCTAATTATGAATAAATTCCTCAAAATCAAACAGCTGAACGTGCCCCAAATTAATGGCAGAAGCTAAGCCGTGAGGAGGATGCACAGTGGTGGATTCTGTCAATCTAACACGTAAAATTTAAAATTATCAATTTTGGTAAAAGCATCCATATAATTTGGAGTATTGGCACTAGCATTAAATAATCTTGTACCATTAAATTTTAAATTAAAAATAAAAACTATGAAAATAAGAAAACAAACAAATTATAATATTTACCGTTCGCGTAGTATTGATTATTACTGGCCAGATTGGTAATCAGCCACTGTGGAGTAGGAGGCAGAAGAGCTCAGGCCGAATGTAGTCCAGTTTGTAATTTCAGCGCATTTTTAATCATCATCGTTTGCTAATCAGCGCGCCAGTCGTCAAGGCAGGGGAAGACAAAACTGCGAAGGAAAATTCTAATCAAGCATCTACGGCAACAGGGAATTAGCAATTCTCTCAACGATTTTGTTGCTTGCGTCCTAGTTGTTATTTAAAAAGGTGATTCGACGCATTTTTCTGTGAGTTACCAAAATCTGATTGTTTGTCCGGAATATTCTTTTCGGTATTTCCCATCCGTCCGCAATCTAGGGCGTCTCCTACCACCAATTGCTGACACCCCAATTCATATAGCCAGTCTCATCAAAAAATGTGTGTATCTTAAATGAAGACTTTTTGTTTTGGCTGTGGGCGTTGCCTCCACCACGCCCACCCACGCGCCCATTTTTATGACTTGGCCTGGGCACGGGATTCCATGAAGACATAAATCTTTATTGATGTGCGCTCAAATCCATATATCGAAATTTCTGGCTGGACTTATATGCTTTCTTCACATTTCGTGCCTTCGGCTGCTTTTGGTTGAAAAAGTGACGTCCTTTGAATTGTTTTCAAATTCTTGGCTCGGACACCAAAAACAACCGGGCCCTTTCTCCTGATCTCTACAAGCACTGATGTATGGTGTATATGTGTGTGCATTCAAGGCAAAACTGTTTGGGAAAGCGCTATAAATTAAATTTCATTTTTGTCGATGTGGAAAATTGCAAAGGACAGGTGCCCAACTAACCCTCCATAAGCCATTGTACATGCCGGGTATACTGCTGGGTTTTTGTTTTTCATACATCGATTTTAGTGAATCTGCATTTGGAAAAACTCCAATTGATAACAATATATGTAGTCAGCAACACCTCCACAATAAACCTAATAATTTTTGCTTTCAGAAATTGTATTGACAAATTAATATACACTTACTCAGGCCTGTTCATAAGACCGTTCTCGCCCATAGTACCTCGTTATAAGTAGACTGAAAGCAAATAACATTTTTTATACAATTTGGAACTTATAACCTAGCTATTTCTTTTTACAGATATTCAAGCTAGAGCCTTATGAAGCATTTTTGTAGATGCATGCAAACCGTAGTTTCAGTAGCTTTAAGATAATATTTAAAAAACACAATTTTGTTAAATATGTATAATTATTTTAATGGTATGTTTTAAGTATCATAAAATAGCAGCATATCAACTTCTTCTCAAGGAAGGAACGGAAATATCAGTATTACAAGCCGAAGATTTATATTTGAATTTTTGAATTTATTAATTCGCAAATATTGTAATTGTAATCAGTTCTTATATTTTGCTTGTATTTTTCCATCGGCCATCTGCTGCTTATAAATTGTAAAGAGCAATTAGATGGGCTACTATTCCATACTTGGATACCAAGGCCCCGACAGACTTGGCAAACAAGTTGTTCTTTCTCCCCCCATTTTTATATTGTTTTCTCTACGAAAAGGAAAGTGCGAAATAGGGGCACCAGGAGACCAGCATGGCTTGGCTCGGGCTTTGCCAGGTATCCAGCGGCAACAGTGGCCTAGCCAAGGGAGAACTTGCCCGTACCCAATAATGTAGAAAAATTCCCTAATGCCGCAACTATAAACAAACAACAATCTGCGTAAAAGTTTTAAGTGCTTTCAAGCATTTTGACAAGTTGACTCTTTGTTAGTCTGAATGGAACCAATAATGTTCCAAAGAAAACTTATTTTGCCCTTATGCGGATTTAAGTCCACGCAAAATGAAGTCAGAATAGGCCGAACTTCGAAATCTTGCACAATTACTGGAGCCCCTGTCATGACATCAGTATTACTATTCATCTGAAATACAATACAATAAAATTGATGCTATGATTTAGATTAAAGGAGACATACCGGTATTGGTCTGTTCGACTGTGAGAACTTCCTCAAGTTTCAAGCAGCAAAGGAATTGCCAAACCGCTTTCTTTCTGCCCGTTCTCATTGATTTCCTAAGCCCAGGCGAAATATGGAAGTTATACACTCCGATTTCAATGCAGGATACTCCGCTGATAAGGTCATTCGCCGTTCCGCATGGCCTGGGATGAGCTCAACTTCCGCTTTGTAACAGCAGTGAATGCCAAAATATATTACAAGCCAACTGCCAACTGCCAGCTGCCATCGTCCCACGACAGCACCAGTTGCTGCTTTTGAGTAAACAGACGTGAAATTTGTGTGAAATGGCTTCCAATGAGAATGTTTACATCTGGAATGAATTTGCAAACTCTGATAGGTGCTCGCATTTAATGTCAGTCAACGAGTCAACGTCACTGTCAGGTGGGCACTGCCAGGCGCTGACGTCTGGCCGAAGGTCGAGGGAGACTATACTCGAGCGGACCGGGTGCGACGCTCGAGTGGCGGTCGTTTAATTCAAACGCGTGCCACCCGACCAGCTGAAGGATGCGATTAATTTAAGGCCTGCCAATTCCTCGGTTTCCTCTCGAGTCGACGGTTGAAATATGTCCGTCAAACGAAGCGAGGCCCGTGTGGAAATATGTCAAACCTTGCTAGCGGACCTGCGGCCGGAAATGGCGTCCCGAGAATGGCGAATGTCGAAAATGTAAATTGTCTGCTAAAGCGGGAGATCTTATCACGTGTGAAATCCATTAAGGACAGAGCCCGTCCTCGGACGCATTGGCATTCAAGCCCGCGAGCCCGACTCGTTCTGATTTCCATTACTTCAAATGGGATATAAGGATAACTCATCTGGCCGGTAATCGAATGCCTCATAACAGTAACCATCAGCATTATGATTCGACATAACCACAACCCCTAGCCGGTCCGGAGCCACCTGCGAGTCAGTTATTTATCGACCGCAAAACTACGACTTGGCGTTTCAAGCAGGGACCCTGTAGGTATCTGAAACAATTTGAGACTGCCTTCTGAGAATAAATTGGACTAATATACATATATTTGCTCTGCTGTGAAATATCCAAACACAAATACAAGGATAGCGCTAATAAGTTTAAGACTAAATTAAGTTAATTCAGTTAAATAAATCGACCAAAACTAAAATGAATAACTCACTCAGTCGCCTTCATAGAAATATTCAGCATTCAGGGCGAACTTATGCTTACAAATTTCCCCTTGATTACAGACACGGATATTTGCATATTTAAGATACCTGTTTAATAGGAAACCCGCACTAGGACGGTTGGAAGTTCCAACTATGTATGTATGAGTAGTTCCGGGAATATCAAACTAATTAAGTAGCAAATTGAATGTGGTCTCTTAGGCAATCGGAACTGCCTTTTTAGCTGGCAAATCAGAGGCAGCCGTTCCACAGTTGCCAAGTGAGCCCGTGTCTGCTCCTGCATATTAAACAGTCGGTGATTTAACCTTTTGGATACCTACCACCCGGCACTTAGGAGAAAGCCAACTACTTTGCTCCTTCCTCGCCTACCGAAACTACACCGATCACGTATTAAATTTAATGAGGTCTCATTGATTGGGTATTGTGATTCCATTGCCGCCAGCAGAGCTGCATCTGAGGAGGAGAGTCGGCAGAACAGTCGGATACTACTGAACAGCCAAGTTAATTTTATAGTTAGCGGCATTCAACTTGACATTCGGTGTCCGAAACTCACTGCATCCCCAATTCCAAGGAAACTGCAAGCTACCAATACTAAGCACACTTCTAAAATACATAAGGACAGCTCGTTTGATGGTCTGAACAAGGGATTCGATACTCATTCACGGGAACGGAATCATTCACTAATTGGGTTGCCTATTTCAAGTATTATAAGCTGCAATCGGAACTGAATGCATTATGCTAGTATGCAAAAGCAACTGAAAAAAGAATTGGATATATTACGGGAAACAAATATAACAAAGTCAAAAACCTTAGTTCTTGGAAAGCTGAAAGGGGATAGGATGAAATCAAATAAAAATATGGTTCAAAAGGTGTACATAAAATTTGTCAAGAGTTAAGCAGGTATTTTTCCAAACAAAAAGTGTGCTACAGACAACAGTCATTTTGTTCTTAAATAAGCGTATATACATATGTACATAAGTATATTATATTTACCCAAGACATCAATTTTTATAAGAAAACTTTTAAATTACGTTTAACGTTAAAGTTTAAACACCAAAAAAGAGGTATGCTTCTACAGTTATTGTGGGCGCACTTTGAAAATATTAAGGAACATTTTAAAACGCTCCGTTCTTTAGGCCAGTGAAGAGGAATCGTTAAAGTGGAATTCACTTTTTTGTATTAGATATTTTATTTGTTAGCCAACCTATTTTGGTCTCAACGAGATTGCTTTTACAGCCAAACAAAATTCTTATAAAAACAGTTAGGCCAGACCAGCATGGCAGCGAGTGTAAGATTTTGATTAGATCTAATCTCGTTTACTACACAAAATGTTGAACGAGATATGCTAATTTAATGTTTATTATCCTAAGGTTTTCATGTAAACAAACTGAATTCAACTTTCTAAGGACTTTTATTGAATTTTTGTAAAACGGCGACACAACGCTGCCTGTTCGTTGTAGGAAGGTTGAGTCACCAACACCGCAAACACTCGCACAAGGACATGAAAACGAGAGCGAAAGCGCTAAAGTTTGGGGATACCATCTTCTCGGGAGGGGTGGTTGTTTTATACTTTGCTGTTTTCATTTTGAAATCAAAAAGCTGTTTGATGAACTCAAAGAAAACTGTGAAAAGTAAATTCCGCCGAGAAAAGGAATAACCAAACGCAGCCGCTGTGCCCGGCGAGTCAAAGAAGCAGCAAGATAAACATTATGCAAAAGTATAAACTTAAACATGAGTCGATACCGTTAGCCGCATCAGCTCAAAAGGGGCGCATACACAGAACTCAAAAACAGAAGTAATACCTGAGTAGTGAGGACGCAGACACGTTTTCTTTACGTCGCCGAGAATTACGTGAGTCAATTGTCGAGATTCGCCTTTGGAAAACTTATAGGAAGGCATAGGTTCATCTGGTACACGTGATGCACTGAGACTGCTTTAGTCAAAGGTAATACTCTTTACTCAGTATAAAGACTTTGATGCCATCTTTTAGGTTTTCGATCAAGTCATTGCTACGAAATCACGGAAGTGAAACATCAGTGTACTGTAAAGAAGTAGCCTGTAGACCCTCATAAAGTAAAGTAAATTTAAAAGAAATTATCTCGCTCTACATAATTGCAAAAGTACAAAAAACAGAGTTTTTCGTGTACATAAAAATCCTGAAGTGAAGGGTTAATTCTGACTCTGATTCTGATTCTACGAAAAAAAAATACGTCGGAAATGAAAACTCACAATACCACGATATTTGTAAACCTGTGTTTTCATTAACTATCAACATGAAAGTATGCATATATGTATATAGTAAAGCCTTGCAGATTGGCAGTGTCATTCATTTCAGTGATATTTTTTGTCTAATATTCATATGTTAAAAACTAGTCCCCCAGTTTTGAAGCTATCTGAATGAAACTTTGCAAATAGTCTTCTATATGCTCTCACTACTATACATATATGTCGGAACGGGCCGGATTTTTATTTTGATCAAAATCGGACCACTATATCATATAGCTGCCATAGGAATATATATATAAATTCATTTCGTTTGTTCGCAACATTTTCGTTCGCAACATTTTTGTTCGCAACAGTACCCAAGAAAACGAAAAAGTCTTACTTACTTACTGCAAGGGTATTTAAACTTCGGCATGCCGAAGTTAGCTTTCTTTCTTGTTTTAAACTGCAGTCAATGCAGACCAGCAACAAATCGAATTGATCTAATAAATGTGCCTAATTGGCATCAGTGAAAGCAAGTGAAATAAGATAATTCTAAGGAAAGCAATTTTTAAAGCACTTGCTGTAACTGCGTCTCTTTCGACGATGGCTAAACTGGATTGAGCTTAGTTTTGACCATTCATATGGGCTTTTTCCAGTCAGAGAGAAATTTAGCACGCAATGATTTTGAAACTGAGTATATTTCAGTCGAGCGCACTTGATTGTATCTTTTCAACTTCAATAATGTGTTTGGAAATTATAAAGAGAATCTGCACTACTATTTCACATCGCAGAGCTAAGCTGTAGCCTGAAATTTGTTGCGGCCATTAACACAGCCTCGAGGCGCAATGGCGTTTAAAGCCTTTCCAACAGCTGTTTTCTTCTCTCAGCCACCGATTGTTCAGCAAATACATCGATCCACTGAGGCACAACATGTAGAGCATACTTTTATATTCGGAGCACGCGTGCACCCTCAAGTATGCGGTTTATAGCATCCCAACAGCCCTAAGGTGAGGTGCTTGAGTTTTCTGTTTTGCTATTCAGAGCCGAGCCCAGAGTTTCCCTTTAGCCTGAGTTTCGTAGCCTGGACATGATTGTGAAAAATTACATTTGTTTGAGTGTATAAAACTCACGGTAGTACTGCGCCAGCTTGACCGCTCATTTATCACCGCAAAGCCAACCAGAGTTCTACCTTAATCAATTTTATTACTCCTGCCGCGCGGCTCTAATATGAGAATCCGAACAGCGACCAGCGTGCGCCACTTTTAAGCACACATGTATATTAAATGTTATACTTATTGTTTATGTATCCCAAGTCACAAGACGTGTCCTGATTTATTAGGTATTCGTGATTGTCACTGGCTGACGTGACTCTGACCGACAGAAACTGGCAATCTTCGTTTTTAAGTTGTCGCAATCCTTAACTTGCATTGATCCTTAACTTGTATTGAATTGTATGTTCAGTCAATTTGATATATATATAGATAGTATCCTGGTAGCAAATCGGACGCTGGTAGCTATAGAGGAATCTCTAAGTTGTCGGCAATTCCAAAACTCTTCGAGAATGTAATCACTCCTCTCTTGAAGCACTTATGCAGATCCGTTATTTCTCCATGTCAGCATGGATTTATGAGGAAAAGATCGACTTCTACAAATATTTTGAAACCTACCTCATTTGTTATTAGGTGTTTCCAACGAAACCTTGAAACCGATGGGATTTACACGGACTTTAGTAAAGCTTTTGACTCGGTTAATCACTTTCTTCTCGTAAGGAAGCTCGATTTAATAGGGTTTCCTGGGTTTGATCTTCTTCGGAGTTATTTGAGTCATAGGACTCAAAGGGTTCTATTTAAGAATGCTCTATCCAACTCCCTCAGTGTCACATCTGGCGTCCGACAAGGCAGCCATCTTGGTCCACTTCTATTTACATTGTTCATCAATGACCTTCCGCTAGTTTTAACCAACTCTAGGGTATAACTGTACGCTGACGATGTTAAACTTTGCCTGCATGGGTCGTGCTAACATATTAACATCTCAAAATGCAAACTGATGACATTTCCACATGTCACTCCCCAGTATGCAACATATACTGAATGCGCTTTGGAAAGGAAAACTCTTGTTGATGATCTAGGTGTCCGAATAGATCCTAAGCTTTCGTTTTCAAAACATATTGCTCGCATGGTTAATAAGGCCAAAGGAATGCTTGTATTTATTAAAAGGTGGTCGAATGAATTCGATTCCCCTTATGTAACGAAGACTCTCTTTACTTCGCTAATTCGTTGCATTTGGAGTCCTCAATTTGGAGTTTATATTACCCGCATTGAATCTGTTCAAAAAAACTTTCCGTTTTTCGCCCTACGTGGCTTACCCTGGGATGCCGTCCTGAGGTTACCGTCTCACTCTAGTAGACTTCTATTAATTAACCTACCTTTGCTAACCTCCCTAGCTAACCGTAGAAAGATGCTTGGAGAGCCCCTACTTGCTAGGACAGCTCAACTTCCACGTTCCTCGACTAACATCTAGAACCTTTATCCCCTTAGCAATAAATCACTATAGGATGGAGTTTGAGGTACATGAACCTTTTATGGTCTTATGTACCGATTACAACCTCCTCTTTGACTGTGTATAGGGCACTGAGAGCCTTCCGCACCCTAAAACTGTATTGCTAGTAGAATTAGCTCGTAATGTTGCATGAAACTACAACCTAATAGTCCTTGTACTTTCCTATATTTTCCTTCTCACGCGTCTATCTAGAACGCGATCGTGCAGTACGTCACACGGCTGCGCCCCTCAGTCGGTTGGGCGGGAGGTGGTAGTGGGACGCTCGCGAAAACAAAAATATTATTAAACAATTAACGATAGTTTCGAAGTTTCACTCTGTCCTTTAGTTAACTGAAGTTATTCGAAGTTTACTTAAGATACTATGTCACTAATGCTATTCGATCGCCCTTGTCAGGAAAAAAATAATGTGATTGACGTTCCACAATTGAATTTCTGCCTTTCCGAATTCTAAGTCAATGTCGGACTAGTCTGTGGTAAACATCAGGATCTAATGAGGATTTCTTTTTTCTCACATCTCTATACTGTAGTAGGCTAGAGGGGATGTAGATATACATTGTACATATGTAGGGCATATCATTGTATATAAACATTGTATATAAACATTATGCGTAAGTCAACATCGTTAAGCAACATCGGCTCTCTAGCAACATGCGAGGAGAGCTTACTAAAACGGAGAAGGAGTTAGTCGAAGGCGAACGCTGAAAACGTTGAGATCAATAAAAAGACTAAAAGATAAAATCTGGCGTTTGTGTTTCGATTTAACAAGGGATTATATATCTATTTTATACCCCTACAATATCAGAAGTGGGCCGATCACGGCAAAATTAAATCAAACATTAGAAACATATAAGAAGTGGGCCGATCACGACAAAATTAAATCAAACATTAGAAACATACAAGGTTAAACACGAAAAGACAAGAAAAAAAAAGAAAAAGATGAATATAAACGGTGCATCGACGGCGCAATTAAAAGGGTGGTTGAGCGAATTAAATGAACCAACCACGGGAACAAAAAAGAGAGTTGATTTTGCGAGTGAATAAATTAACAAAAGAAAAGCGGAATCAATTGGAATTACTAAAAGTTAAAGAAAATTTCTGCGAAATCAACGTTAATGAGGTTCTAAAAGAAAAAGGAAATAACGGAGAAGACGGAGAGTACAAAGACGACGAAAATGGCAGCGAAGTTGGAGATAGAAACGAAAACGGCGCTAGTAACAACAACGACGAAAACGAAGGTTACGAAAGCGAAGCCGGCGACGAAGATGTAGACGAGGAAGACCACAAAGACGGAGTCAAGCAGATCAGCGAAGGCGGCGGAAAAGGAGACAACAAAGACGGAGGCAAGCAGAACAGCGAAGGCGGCGGCGAAGGAGACAACAAAGACGGAGGCGAGCAGAACAGCGAAGACGGCGACAGAGAGGGGCGAGGCATTGCAGTTGGCAACAAGAACGACGAAGCTGGAGGAAATAAGGAAGAGCGAAATACAGTGGGACGAGCTGAGCAAAATATGGAGTTATTGTTGCGCATGGCAACAGACGTATTAAATGAATTTTCGGGAGATACATGTGCTCGAAAATGGATCTCTCAACTAAGGAATATAGCCAGCATTTACGGAGTATATGAACCGTACGTGAAGATGTTAATGATCAGCAAAATAAAAGGCAAAGCGTGCATGTGGTTGCATGCAGATCCAGATCGTGTGTTGCTACCAACGGAGCAGTTGGCGGCTGAGCTTATCTCGATGTTTGGCGAAAGAAAGTCCAAATTAGAGACAAGACGAAAATTCGAGGACCGGAAATGGAAAGTGGGCGAAAGTTTCGTTACGTATGCAGATGATAAGGTGATGCTTGCGCAAGGAATAAATATGGACGAGGAAGAACTGTTGGCGCTCCTCATCGAAGGCATTCCGAATCAAATGCTGCGTAACCAGGCACGTATTCAGTGCTTTGAGGATGTCCGGCATATAAAGCGGGCATTTGCGGAAGTGAAGCTGCCGAAGATTTATGAAGCAGACAAGAAGGCGGCGACGGTGGAGAAGAGTAGCAACGCACTCTCGCGTTGTTACAATTGCAATTCGAAGGGGCACTGGGCCAAAGAGTGCAGGAAGCCAAAGCGCGACAAAGGATCGTGTTATGCCTGTGGAGAGATGGGGCACTTTGTAGCACAGTGCTTGAAGAATAAGAATGGAGACAATAACAATTATGTAAGATATTTTGAGATTAATTTTATGAACTATTCTAAGACAAAATTTATTACAGAATGCCTCATAGACACGGGAAGCCCAATTTCGTTCATCAAAATTAGTAAAGTACCGAAGGATGTTACTAAGTCACCGGTTTTATGTTCATTTCATGGATTAAATAAGAGTTATTTGAAAACATATGGAAAAATATTGTGTTACGTTATGAAAAATGTGAATAAAATACACTTTAATTTAATAATTGTGGCGAACGAATCTATGAGTCATGATGTAGTTTTGGGAAGAGATTTTATGGAAGCATGCAATTTAAACTTAAATCTGGATACCTTGAAAATGATTACAGTGGATGAAATTAAAGATCGAAGTAAAAATAAGATTAATGCAATGTTAGAAAAAACAAATATGTACGATAATAATGAAACAGTTAGTGATAGTGTTAGTCAAGGTAGTAGTGAAAGTTCAATAATTAGTGAAAAGGTTAGAACGAAATTAGAAAAAGCTGGCGATTCTGAAATAAGCAGAGTGGAAAGGGAAATGTTTGATATTAATGTAATAGATGAGTCAATTGAATACAAAATAGGTGATCAGGTGGATTATAATGTGAGATGTCAGTTTATTGAGTTAGTAGAAAATTGTTATGTTAATAAAGAAAGCCCAAAGGAACCGGAGATTAGGTGTGAGATAAAATTAAGACTAGAAGACTCGAAACCGTTTAGTTGTTCTCCTAGAAGGTTAGCATATACTGAAAAAGAAAAGTTGCAGACTATTTTAGATGAGTATTTAGAAAGCGGAATCATTAAACCGAGTGAATCAGAGTATGCATCTCCAATAGTATTAGTGAAAAAGAAAACAGGAGATCTAAGGTTATGCGTTGATTATCGAAAGCTTAATAAATTAATGGTTAAAGATAATTATCCTTTACCATTAATTGATGATTTGTTGGACAGATTAGTAAATAAAACAATGTTCTCGAAGTTAGACCTCAAACATGGCTACTTTCATGTTTTTGTTGACAAGGAATCAATTAAATATACATCTTTTATGACACCTTTAGGACAGTTTGAATTTTTGAGGATGCCAATGGGGCTGAAAAATGCACCGGCAGTCTTTCAGAGATTTATTAATAGAATTTTCGACGATATGATAAGGCAGGACAAAGTCATCATATATATGGATGACATTATGATAGCTAGCAAAGGAATAGAGGAACATATGGAAGTACTTAGAGAAGTTTTTGACAGATTGAAAAGGAACAAATTAGAGCTGAGAATGGACAAGTGCGAATTTCTGCAATCGAGTGTACAATATTTGGGATTTTTAATAACAAGTAAGGGGATACAGGCAAATGACAAGGGAATAGAAGCAATTAGAGATTTTCCAGTACCAGATAAGGTGCATGGTGTCAGAAGCTTTTTGGGACTGTGTTCATATTTCAGGAGATTCATTAAGGGATTTTCGACTATTGCAAAACCGTTATACGATTTATTGAAGAAAGATAAAGAATTTTTGTTTGAGGAGAAAGAGTTAGAATGTTTTGAGATACTTAAGAAAAAGTTAGTAGAAGCTCCAGTGTTAGGATTATATTGTTATAAGGATGAAATAGAGTTACATACAGATGCAAGTGCACAAGGTTTTGGTGCAGTGTTATTGCAACGGAAAGAGGATATGAAATGGCACCCTATATTTTATTACTCGAAAGCCACAACAAAGGATGAGGCCAAATATCATAGTTTCGAACTTGAAACATTAGCCATTTTGTATGCATTAAGAAGATTTAGGATTTATGTGCAAGGAAAGAGATTTAGAATTGTTACAGACTGCAACGCATTAACGTTAACGCTAAATAGAATAGAATTAAACCCTCGGATTGCAAGGTGGGCATTAGAACTATTAGAGTACGATTTTGAGCTAGTTCATAAAGCAGGAAAGCATATGCAGCATGTGGATGCATTGAGCAGAAATACGAACATATTAGTGATAGAAACTAACAGTTTTGAAGATAATTTAGTTATTTGCCAAGCTAAAGATGAAAAGTTGAAAGATATTAGGAAAAGGTTAGAGAAAACGGAAGATAAAATGTTTGAAATGAGAAATGGTGTACTTTATAGGAAGGCAAATGATGGAAGATTGTTGTTTTGTGTACCAGAAGAAATGGAAGAGAAAATTTTGTATAAATATCACAATGAATTAGGTCACTTAGGGAGAGATAAGGTTATGGATGCTATTGTTAGGACATATTGGTTTTCAAATATGAAAGAAAAAGTTGTTAGGCATATAGGAAATTGTTTGAGATGTGTGGCATTTTCACCAAAGTCGGGAAAAGAAGAAGGAATGCTGCATAGCATTCCAAAAGGGAATATGCCGTTTGAGATAATACACATTGATCATTATGGACCGGTAGATAACGGTAGAGCAAAGAAACATCTGTTTGTAATAATAGATGGATTCACTAAATATGTTAGGCTGTATGCAACAAAAACAACGAACACGAAGGAAGTGATTTTAGCATTGGATGATTATTTTAGATCGTATAGTAGGCCGAAAGTTGTAGTGTCAGATAGGGGGACCTGCTTTACATCCGAAGATTTTGCAAAATTTATGGGAGATTATAATATTAAGCACATAAAAATAGCGACAGGTTCACCTCAGGCCAATGGACAAGTAGAAAGAGTTAATAGAATAGTGGGGCCTATGATAGCAAAATTGACAGAAATTGAAAAAGGGTTGCATTGGGATGCAGTTATTGAACACGTAGAATTTTCTCTGAATAATACAAAACAAAGAAGTGTAGCGCAATCTCCGAGTAAGATGTTGTTTGGAATTGAGCAAAAGGGGAAAGTTATTGACGAACTAAGACAAAAGTTAGAAGAGTTAGATAATGTTAGTGAAATTAGAGACTTGAAAGAAATTAGGAGAAAAGGATCGGAATCACAATTAAAAGCACAGAGTGATAATGAAAAAAGGTATAATAGTAAGAAGAAAGAAATTACGCAATACAAAGTGGGAGATTATATTATGGTTAAGAATTTCGATAGTACAGCAGGAGTTGCTAGAAAACTAATACCCAAACATAAGGGTCCATATGTAATAGAAAAGATATTAAGAAATGATAGGTTTTTAATTAAAGATGTTGAAGGTTTTCAATTAGCGCGAAATCCATATCAAGGTATCTGGAGTAGTCGAAATATTAGACATTGGATAGGGAGTAGAAAATAAATGCATATAATTAAGCATGAGTATATAAAAAAAAAAAAAAATTGTAAAAATAATTGTAAATTCAAATAGTGACTAAGAACAATGTTATAGTTATAAGTTGAAAATTCCGTCAAGATCAGGGGATCTTAAATGTCAGGATGGCCGAATTGTAGTAGGCTAGAGGGGATGTAGATATACATTGTACATATGTAGGGCATATCATTGTATATAAACATTGTATATAAACATTATGCGTAAGTCAACATCGTTAAGCAACATCGGCTCTCTAGCAACATGCGAGGAGAGCTTACTAAAACGGAGAAGGAGTTAGTCGAAGGCGAACGCTGAAAACGTTGAGATCAATAAAAAGACTAAAAGATAAAATCTGGCGTTTGTGTTTCGATTTAACAAGGGATTATATATCTATTTTATACCCCTACAATACATACATATATGATACATTTTTTAATTTGGTCTCGCAGAATTCATCTCAACAGTCTAAGTCAATCTTCGACCAAGTCCCGACTGACAGAAGAGGCGCAGCACTTCTTGACGTGCTCACAAACTGCTCGGTATGGGTGCTGGCAACAGGCTTTTGCAATGAGTGCCGAAAACAAGTGGATGGCGTCAAATTTATCAGGCCACCAAAATGTCTTGAAAAACGTGCTTTATGGGAGGAATCGCTGTGGTACAAACTTGGAGATTACTAAAAAATTTGCGAATCGGACTTAAGGAAGTAAGTTAAAGCCAAATAAGGAATTTAAAAAAAGGCGATTGAAAGACACAGAGAATGCCTAAACTCGACATTCCAAAATTAGGCTACGCCGATTCCAGCACCCAAACAGAGTAAGGTGACCGTATTATAATAAGCAAACACTGATAAAAAATTAGAATTTTGGTCATCAAACCGTGACCATTTGTTTACAAAAGTAGCGTAACCATATTTTGGTCTTATTTTAAGAATTTTGTTCTTTATTAAAAAATTGGTAAAAGTCTTTACAAGCAAAATTTTGAATTGGATGCACCAGATACATTGGATCAGTCTCTGTTTGTGACAACCCTAATACCGCTAAAGTTAGTGCATTCGAGGGGACGAGTTATTTGGATCAATCCCAGCAGTCTGTTCGGTTTTGCCGTCCTCTTAAAATAGAGTTTACTAAAGAAACCAAAGAACAGATCTCAAAAGAGAAAAGAAATTTGGATAAGGAAATTGCTAACTTGCAGCCGTTTGAGTACACAAATGAAAATAAAAGAAATGTTGCCGTATACTTTGAACTGCAAATGACATTAATAGACAGTTATGCTAATACAGATGGCTCTGATGAGATGACTTGGACACATTTGAATTTTTCGATACTTAAGCTTTTCATTTACATAGATGCTGAACATTAATAATTTAATAATTAATTATATAAATAGAAAAATAAATATGTACCTATATATTATTTTCTTAACTGAATATATAAATGAAATTAATTTTGTTTTTTTTCTGAATCTTTAAGTAGTTACCAGTTCAGAAGGGGGGCAGAGGGGGATGAGGGGTTAAATATTTTATAATTAAAAAAAAAAAAATTAGAAAATATTTAATTTAAATTTACATATACATACATACATATATATACATATACATATGTAATATAATTGCCGAATTTAAATATATATTAATTTTCATTTTATTTATATACATTTTTCTTCTAAAAGACATAGGCTTCTATGGGGCGGTAAGGAGGGCGTGGTCCGATCGATCCAAAATTTTGCTCAGACCTTGCATATATACTAAGTTTCAGATCTGTGGCTTCATTTGTCTAATTTATGCAGCAATTTTGGGCATTGGGACCAGTGTGCATTGTAGTTAGAAGTAGTTTGTAGTTAGTAGCTTTCTTGCTCGTGGCAGACCTAGCGGTCCCCGACTTAGATCTTTCTCTTTCTCGACTAACCTAGCGGTCCCCAAGATAGGGTTCTCTTGCTCTTGTGGCAGACCTATCGGTCTCCAAGTGATCCTCTCTTTCGCGGCTGACCTAGCGGTCCCAAGTTAGGGTTCTCTTGCTGACCTATCGGTCTCCAAGTGATCCTCTCTCTCGCGGCTGACCTAGCGGTCCCCAAGGGTCTCTATCTTGCTCGTGGATGACCGAACGGCCCCAGAGCATATTAATCCTTCCCGCGCACATCGACGACCCGGACGAAAAGGACATCCCGGCCCCGAATCAAGGCGTTCCAGAGCGGCGATATCCGGCAGGACATGAACCCATGCAACCACAGCGCCTCATCGGTTCACAAAGCCAGCCGCATCAAACAGTTGTGACAAGTCATTTCATGCGTGTCTGCACCGCCGAAAATGTGCAATAGGAAATAAAAATTCGCATTGTATAGTAAGTGAATTTATACCCTGCAGTACCTGTCATCAACGTTTCATCAACATTTCATCAACACATGTGTCGATGTGTCGATGAAAAAGTGATTACAAGCCATATAAAAGGTTGATGAATTTTTGTATGGGATGACCGCTAAATTCATCAACACAAATTCATCAACATTTAATCATTTTTTCATCAACATTTTATACCATTTATACCTAAAATTCATCAGTTTTTCATCAACATTTAATCAACAATTAATCAACATTTAATCAACAATTCATCAACATTTAATCACCTATTCATCAACATTTCATCAGTTTTTTATCAACATTTAATCAGCAATTTATCCGTTTTTCATCAACATTTAATCAATAAGTAATCAACGATTTTTAATTCATTTTCATTTATTTATTTCCTTATTTCATAACATTATATAATAAATAATACATAAAAAAATAATATATAATTCTAAATAAATCTAAATTAGCTTCCTTTTTTCCGTCCTTCCTCCTTTTTTTGACCGCAAAGTCAGCCTGACCAATGGCATCTACAAAAAATAAACAGTAAATAAATATAAAAGAAGAGACAAAATTGAAAAAAGACAATATTACCCAATAGAGAAAAGTCCGCGTAAAACACTTAGTTCCACTGTTTTTGATATATTTCACTGTTTTTAATATAACTTCACTTTTCTTTAACTTTTGTTAACCGCAATATATTGCGTCTTTAGTCTTTACTTCTTTAAAATTAAAACGCAATTGAAAAACGCTTGTTTGTTAGGAGAGGGAGAGTTCGAGAGAGGGAGAGTTTGAGAGAGCAAGAGTTTGAGAGAGCAAGAGCCTACGTGCCGTTTTTTGTTGATTACAAAAAGGTCAAATTCATCAGTAAGTCATCAACTTTTCATCAACATTTGTAATCAATCTGTAATCAACTTTTTTGTGTAAGAATTGAGAAAAATGAGAGCGCGAGAGAGTCGGGTTTGACACGAAGGTCGAAAGAGAGCGTCGGCTCGGTGGAAATCGCCGTCGGCTATTGATGAATCGTTGATTACAGAGGCCTATTGATGACAGTGGTACTGCAGGGTAGTTTGAACAAGGATGTACATGTGTAATTATGTATGTATGTACATATACATATACATATTTGTGCACTTTTTCATGATCGGCTTTTCCGCAGAAATTATATTATAAAATTATAACATTATTTTAAGCTAACTCACGCTTTAAGTATAAAACCACTTGCTCCAATTTAAACTCCATTAAAACAATTACTTTTAAATTTAATTAGTACACTGTTTATTCACTGTTTACTGATGAAACACCAATTTTAAGAATGACAAACATCTTAATGTAAGATTTTTATTCTTGCAATTAATCTTTTTTTGTATTTGTTAGGATTATTTCGTATTATTATTAGAATATTTGGTAATAAATTAAGGTTTATTTTAAGATGGAAATCTTAAATCTATAAGTTTTTGTGCTTACAAAATCTCATTTCTAGAATTTCGGTCTTATATTAAGGGGGTAAACCCACCTAGGAATTTCAAAATGTTCGATTTTTTTTTATTTTATTTTCTTAAAGTTTGATATCTTAAGAATGTCTGGTCCAAGTTTCAAGTCGAAATTCGAAAAAATTACGAAGTTATGGCTGATAATGAATGCCTTGGTTACACGTGCGCTTACCCATTGACAAATTTTCAAACGCGTTTTTCTCGAAACCATGTTTTTGAAATCGGTGCTCACGATATCTCGAAAACTAATAAACCGATTGACTTGAAATTTTCTGTGGCTATTCTATACACAATTATCTAGTCTACTACGTAGGATTTTTTTTTTAAGATTTTTAGTTTTTTTTTTATTAAGAAAATAAACTTTTTTTATACCATGTACCGTAGGTACAAAGGTATATTAATTTCGTGCAAATGTATGTAACAGGCAGAAGGAAGCATTTCCGACCCCATAAAGTATATATATTCTTGATCAGCATCAACAGCCAAATCGATATAGCCATGTCTGTCTGTCCGTCTGTCCGTCTGTCCGTCTGTCCGTCTGTCCGTCTGTCCGTCTGTATGAACGCCTAGATCTCAGCAACTATAAGAGCTAGAGCCACCAAATTTGGTATGTAGGTCGGAATCTTTTGCACGCAGATCAAGTTTGTTTCAGATTTTAAAATTTCCCTCCCACTCCCCCGCAAATCAATAAAAACGTTTTGCAGCCACAAATATTACCATAGATCTTTCTTTTTGTGCATAGGCATGCATATGTAGAACATGTATCAATACCGAAAATCTGGTAAAGATCGGGTGAAAAACACAAAAGTTATTTACTTATCAGTGTGTTATCTATTTGGCAGCTAGCAACAGGTGCATCCCAAAAAAACAACAACAAAACTGATGAGCGCAAGAAACTAACTCCCGTGCGCAAAAAAGAGAGAGGGGTTATCTCTATCTCTGTCTTGCACACGCAAGTGCATGAGATGGTGGTGGTTTTGCAAAGAGCGAGTTTGTTTACATTTCTCTAATAGGCAAAAGTCGCGATCAGCTGATCAGCTGTGGTGTTCCCTGGTTACCGATTTTATTTATAATCGGGAGCTAATTCGAGCGGCGATATATTTTGGTACATGGTATATAACAGTCGTTCACGAACGACTGTAGCTTTCTTACTTGTTTTTTTCTTAAAAATCGCAATTTTGAGTTCAAACGGCCGCCATTTCGCCAAAAATCAATATTTTCAAAAAATCCTACGTAGTAGACTAGAAGAGGATCTACAGATTACTAATCTTTTTGTTTTCTTTGATTTTGATAATTACCGATGAAGCAGGAGTGAGCACCGCGGAGGTCCTTCGATTTTCAGGACGTTGCGGAACAAAGAATATCTCGCAGTGTATTTAATATTTTTCAATAAAAAAGTTATAAAATATTAGTTGAAATGTGCGCTTATCATTTAAAAAAAAATTGGTTTGATTACTTTTATAGGTTGCCAGGAATAAATTTTACAAAAATGGCCTTTTTTTGCGTTTCTAGGTGGGTTTACCCCCTTAAGATAACACAGGCCGACAAAATTTTGACCCAGAAACCAGTATATACTTTTCCGAAGGTTTTCGGTGCGCTGAATCCGAATCCGAGATCGAAATTTCCGAATTGGCTCTGGTTTCCGAGATATCCTAACCTAAAAGTGCAAAAACAGCGTTTTTTGCCTATATTTGAGGTTATGTAGCATCGAATTTGTTCTTTTACTGAAAATACTACAAAAGCCATCTTAAAGTCTAACCCTTGCCCTTTCAAATACTGTTGAGTTTGTTTAAATATCTTTTTTTTTCGCTTAGATATCGTACTTTTAAATTGATATAGAGTATTCTTTGTCGAGTGAGCTGTCTGACATTCCCCGCCATTTCGTTTATGGTCGTTTTATGGTCGCCATATTGAATTTTTTACTTACATCTAACATCTAACATCAAATTTCAACATCAAATTTCAGAATTTTATCTCAGTTTGGTAAACAGACCCCGAAGACCCCCATATACCCAGTTTCAGCTTGATTCAGTAACTTTCTACGAATTTTGCCCGCCATATTGGATCCGTCATCTTGAATTTTGAAAATTTGAGTCCGGATTCGTGATCATCGACCCCAAAAACCCCCGAGTAACAGATTTAAGATGTTTTATGTGCAAAGAAAAATGTTTGCTTCATAGGGCCTATACATAATATTTTTTTTGAGGTAAATTCATTAACACGATATCTCAGCGAAAAAAAAAGATATTTAGTCAAACTCAACAGCATTTGAAAGGGCAAGGGATATACTTTAAGATGGCTTTTTTTTTGTATTTTCAGTAAAAGAACAAGTCAATGCTACATAACCTTAAATATTGGCAAAAAACGCTGTTTTTGCACTTTTAGGTTTGGATATCTCGGAAACCAGAGCCAATTCGGAAATTTCGGATTCGGATTCAGCGCACCGAAAACCTTCGGAAAAGTATATACTGGTTTCTGGGTCAGAGGGTTGAGCTGATTTTGTCGGCCTGTGTAATCATTTTAAGAATGCACAAAATGTGAAAAGATATTTTTTGAATAGTGTACCCGTAAAGAAAATGAATAAAAAAATATTTAAATAGAGACAAAATAATATGGTCAACAATACTGGTCGACAACCAGAGCCTTAGAAAAATGCTTCATGAGATGGAGAAGAAAAATCGTTGTTTACGCCAACAAGTGGAGGAATATAAGGAGTCAGAAATGTCTCTACCCAAATTTTTACTGAGACTCAAATAAAAATATTGAAGTGTGGAGGGATATGTCTGCTGTCTCCATGCAGCGGGGCCCCGTGCTCATAACCACCTATACACGAAAGGATTTTCATTGCCGAGTCGCTAAAGTCTAAAGCGTAGATGGCTAGCAGATGTTCCTAATTTGACGGGTATTCTGGATGTTGTAATAGACCTCATTGAAAACAACGACAATTAAAATTAATGAAATTCATCTTAATGGTAACTCTCTGAGCAAACAAAAGGTCAATTTGGCAACGCAATTGTTTTCAAACACGTAGAGAACTCCGTAGAAAACAGAAGAACTTGTAGAGTGATACTATTACGACTACGAAAAAAAGAGGAAACAATAATGCCGACGCACATACTTATATATGTGATTTTGGAACATCTTTCTGGGGGGTGGTCTATTGGGGGATCTAGGGGCGGTCTAGGGGGTACGCCACTAGCATGAGTAGATCGGCCATCGAAAATTAGTGGGGGTCTGTCATACATTTGGACTCGATTGGGGCTCTCTAAATGGGTCAAAACGGAATTTCTCTACTGATCAAAAGAGATTTTTCTTCGCATCAAAAAGGAACATCAGAATGCATTTTAGAGGTATGGTTCTTTGGGCAAAGTTGCTTATTTTGATCCCCAGAACACGAATTTCCGTGCCGCATATGCGATTTTAAAATCGAATGCAAAGATGTTGCCTTAAGGATAGATATTTCTAAAGCCTAAAGCTAGCCGAAGTTTTTAATCATTACATTTCTAAACCTTGAAATGAATTCAGTAAAGTTTTCGAAATTAGAATTTCAAACTTTAGCTGTATTATATAAATGGTTTTAATTTTTGTATTCTCTTGGCTTATGTACATAAAATTTACCTGCAATGCAAAGAAAGAATCCTTCAGATAGATTTTAAATTCGAGCATGGGAATCATTCAAGCCTGTCAGCCGACTTTCGTGGCTCGTGAACACATTTGTGAATTTCACTTCCATTGTGTGGTTTGGGTTAAATTAGAGCTTATAAATCTCAGACTATTATTTTACCTTTATCGCCAGCAGTAAATTAGATCTGATTAAAAGGGATATCATAAATCCCAATATAGCAGAGCTGTCGCAGAAGAAGGTGTTATATGCGTGAACTCATAGCACGCCTAATTGCGTTTGCCTTGGGCTTTGCAGTTGTACTTATCCGCATCCTTTTTCCATCGCAGCATGGGGCTTAACCCTTTACCTTCCCATTTCTGAGTCAAGACAACCGTATCCACGAGCCCTAATCCTAACTCTACGTCCAGTGCCGTCGGGTAGGCGATTCATACGCGGCATCTCGCTGGCTTCGTATTCGCAAGCTGCAATCTCAACGTGATAAATAACGGCTATTTAAATTCCTTTCACTGGCGGCCTGCCTACCCCACCCTCGGGCGGTCCTGTTGTCGTGATGGTACGTCGCGCAGCTCTGGCTGGATGGCGCTGACGCTGAAAATGAAGCGGATGAAGTATGAACCCAGCTAGGAGCGCGTTGCGTATACGCCCCGCTTGCCGAACACATAATTGCCACAAAGATTTACGTTAGCTCTTAAAATTTATGGTACAAATTGCGCCAACTTTATGTTTATTACGTGCTGAATAATAGGCTTTTGCTCATGCCAAGAATGCGCTCTCGGTTGTCGATACCTGGGACCTGACCGTCTACAATTTCACCCGGGTAAGGTGATTCCCGAGGGGCAGCTATCCCTTTCTCTTAACAAATAAAACACTGCGAATTGTCATTTCGTAATTATAAATGCGCCACGCACAGCAGCGTATTGTTGCGTATTTTAATGGAGCTGATAACACATGAACCCACTTAGCAAATTAAAGGATCATAAACGAGAAGGGATTTCACAGAACGGTGGCTCTAACCCTGATGCTCAGGTTACCATTGAAAGAAGGTAAATAAAACTTTGGGTCCGGACAACATAGACAGCCAATTTCGAGCAAATAAATAAAAAACGTTATCTGAGTTTTATAACACTTGTAACACTATTAGTTTAACTGTCTGCCTAACTGACTGAATCCAATCGCTGTTTAATGAATCCACTTTTATTGAATTAAAATGCTCCAGATGAAAATCGTGTTCATATCGATTTGCATTAGCTAAGTTGGAAAGCAACGCTGAAGCTAAGGAACAGTGCTATCGATTGGACAACTTTTGATTTAACAAGAAAGAAAGCTAACTTCGGTACGCCGCAGTTTGTATAACCTTGCAGCTTAAAATGAATTATGAATTAAAATATTTATACATACAAAAATATTCGGTTTTAACGTTTACTATTAAACTACATTTTAAGTTTTACAGTTACAGTTTTACATTCACAGTTTTGTATTTTCTTTTGCTATATAAGTCGGAACGGGTCGGATCGGACAACTACACCTTGTTGCTGCATTGGAACGATCGAAAAGTTAAGAAAAATAGTTATAACTCAGCCAGTTTTCAACATATTTTCATATAATTTAAGAGAGAAAAAAAAACTTAATGAAAAGTTGCACCATCCTATAAGATACTATACACGTATTCGTGTTTAAACAAACGTGGTAAGGGTATAAAACCTACACCAAATACATAATCTGTGAAATTGGTAAAGAAATCTTAAAAAAAAAGTTGTTCGTACTCAATGTTGATTTGTATAGGAATATTTAAATAAATGTAGCCGCTATAGCGGCGCACAGTGGCGCATTACATACTTTAGGGTTACAAAAATCATAACTCTTGAACCAGTTGAGATATTTTCATAATTTTTTTTTAATGAACGGTAGTTTTAGTACCTTTCGAATGAGTGGTCATGGTACCTAAACCCAAGCTATTGAAGCGGCACATTACGGCTCGTTTAAAATTTGCAAACCAATATAGATTTTGGTGCGAAGAGTGGCACATATTCGTCTTTAGCAACGGAAAAAATGTAATTTAGATGGCCCAGACAATTGAAACATATATTGGGGAGATTCGCGCCAGCAACGACGGTCCTGCTACAAGCGAGGATTTGGAGGTGGCATTGTGATGGCACGGGCAGCATTCTGCTACAATGGAAAGACCCCAATATGTTAAATATCCACTAGAATGAGTACCAGCATGTATGTAGATCATTTGGACGACGAACTCATTGAATTTGATGATGATGACTGAAGCTATCAAATGGATAACGCTTTAATTCACACGGTACAGGTCACCAACAACTTTTTCAAAGATTAAAAAATTCCAGTTTTAGAATGGCCAGCTTTGAGCCCCGACCTTAATCCTATCGATAATCTATGGGGGATCCTCTCTACTCGCGTTTTTTAAAACGGCAGACAGTTTGAGACAGTTCGTGACCTCAAATCAGCCATTTACCGAATATTGACATGCAACACTACAATCTTCAGTTATTTCTATACCAAAACGGCTTAATTTAGGTTTAGAAAATAACGATAAAAGTATTAACTATTAATAAATAATAACTTTTTTTCAATTATTCTATTAATTTAAATTAAGAGATGCAGATAATATTAAATGGTGTTTTTTAGTTATAAGTAAAATTTAAATTCGTTAATTTTTTGTTTTTTATATCTTAAGTTGTAATAACAATAAACGTTCATACCGAAGAAAATTTAAAAAAATAATAAAATAAAAATATTCCTGTTACATACTTCAAAAAAATATGATGCACATATAATTATTTGTATGATGTAGCTGCAATACTGCAATATAAAACTGTAACTATAAAGCTTTAAATGTAGTTTAATAGGTAAACGTTAAGACCGATTTTTTGGCATGTAAAAATAACATATAATATAAGAAAAACAAGTAAGAAAGCTACAGTCGTTCGTGAACGACTGTTATATACCATGTACCAAAATATATCGCCGCTCGAATTAGCTCCCGATTATAAATAAAATCGATAACCAGGGAACCCCACAGCTGATCAGCTGATCGCGACTTTTGCCTATTAGAGAAATGTAAACAAACTCGCTCTTTGCAAAACCACCACCATCTCATGCACTTGCGTGTGCAAGACAGAGAAAGAGATAACCCCTCTCTCTTTTTTGCGCACGGGAGTTAGTTTCTTGCGCTCATCAGTTTTGTTGTTGTTTTAAGGAATGCACCTGTTGCTAGCTGCCAAATAGATAACACACTGATAAGTAAATAACTTTTGTGTTTTTCAGCCGATCTTTACCAGATTTTCGGTATTGATACATGTTCTACATATGCATGCCTATGCACAAAAAGAAAGCTCTATGGTAATATTTGTGGCTGAAAAACGTTTTTATTGATTTGCGGGGGAGTGGGAGGGAAATTTTTAAATCTGAAACAAACTTGATCTGCGTGCAAAACATTCCGACCTACATACCGAATTTGGTGGCTCTAGCTCTTATAGTTGCTGAGATCTAGGCGTTCATACAGACGGACAGACGGACAGACGGTCAGACGGACAGACGGACAGACGGACAGACGGACAGACAGACATGGCTATATCGATTTGGCTGTTGATGCTGATCAAGAATATATATACTTTATGGGGTCGGAAATGCTTCCTTCTGCCTGTTACATACATTTGCACGAAATTAATATACCTTTGTACCTACGGTACATGGTATAATAATTATAATAATATATGCTTTATTTCAATTTAAATGGATCTTATTGGCTTATTTCTATTATACAACCGAATAGATGAGTACGAATTTTGCATGCGTATATATGTATATCTAAAATGACTTCCAGGACAGCGCTATTTCCACGCTCTCGTGCATGTGCTACAATTCCCACATAAAGTTATGTACGTGTGTACATGTACACATGTAGATACTGTGCGTAAGCAAACATTACACGAATTGAAAAATTTTAGACTACTCATGATAATTTAGGTACATACATTTTCGTTTACTCCGACTTTTCTTGCCAGCACCACTCGTCACGTACTCAAGCGGAACAGCACAACCAGTGACAAATATGTAAAGAGGGCCGAACAAGGCACAGGACACAGTGCGTTCAGTGTTCATGGACGTGCACCGAACCTTTGTTGATTACGTTTCGTAATTAAGAAGATTTTAATATGCCGCATAATGAAACTAATGCGTAATTTTACAACACATCTGAGTAAGCAGGGAGCAACCAGCTTCCGGCACCTCTACGTGTCCGGAACGGGAAGGACTGCTAGCATAGGCTGGAGGAAACCTATGCAAACATAACGCCGAATTCCGCTGACTTTTGTCCTGAACGGTCTGTGTGTTTTATGGCATATTGTAAAGAAGCTTGTTAACATATTTGCCACATTAACTCGGAAAACTACACGCGTAGGGCACACGGCAGCGATAGGGGTGCCGTGGAATTCGACAAGGACGGAATCAGCTCTGGAATCGAGCGGAGCCGGATCTGGGAGGGGGCTCCCATTTGCACCCTTTCCTGACTCGGTAGTGGCAAGAGTGAGAATTAATTAGTTGGCGTTGCCCAATAGCCGGGAGTGAAGGCAACAAAAACGCAGCCGGAATTCCCGGCCTAAGTGCTTGGGACACTCGCTTCCAAATGGGAATGGAAGCGCTGACAGGGGAAAGTAGGCGGTGTAATGAAGTTAAGTCTAACCAACAACCGAACTTCCCTTATGCTAATTAGCCGAAATGGGGCATATCGTGGAGGCTCTCATCGCTTGGGAAGCTGGCATCTGCGTTGTCGTATCTGGTTCTGCGGACGACAGCCGGGAATCATTTAATTTGCATAAATTAAGTATTTATAACCGAGAGGCACTGCGAATGATTGCATACATTTTTAAGCGACACTCGGACTCAGGTATACAAATAAGATTCTGTTCTTCGAAAACGAAAACCAAATCCTTGGCCTTCAAGCTAACAAATTATATCATTTTAATTTTACTTTTGTTACTTACCGGTGCGGAAGAATGTCGGTTCACCATTTGCAGAGCGCTTTTTTAGTGGGAAAAGACAAACAAGCAACCCAAACTAAACTGTTTGGCAAAACAACCATACTGATACAACTTTTAACTATAATTTTCTCATTTAAAATCGACGTAAAAATTATAAAGTCGGAGGCATGTCCTGCTACTATGAAAGAATTTGAGTTACAAATTGTTACTCCGTTATCAAATTCGCTTGACTTTTTTTCCTACTTATTTTTCTAAAAAATATTTGTGTTTTAATAATTAATATTCCATTTCGTGCTTAGACTCAATGGCCATGTGTTTGAAGAGAAGCAGTCTTACGCCGTTCGCAGGCCTTTCGGGAAATTTTATGTACTTAAAGCAGCCGATGTGAAAGAGCAGAAATAAACAGGAAAAACATATCCTCCGTGGTGGCATAAGTAAGAACTTGTGAGCAATTCTAAAGAAACAACATTTGAAAAAATGCGGTGCGCCCACGCAATTTTAAAGGACAATGCTGTAGTGACGAGGGCCACCGTCCCTTATCTCTGTGCAGAGTCATGAATGGCATTCCGCAAACCTTGGCTTAGGTTTATATTTTATTCAGCCGCACTATCCGCGAGAAGGAGCAGCTTCCACTGCCTTTTCCTGGGCCCTTACATTGCTCATGGCTTGGTTAAAGCAGTAGCATCTGTGCGTTGGTCCTCTTTGGCTTTCAGTTTATTTTAATTTTTTTGCGGCAGGCGGCCAGCGCCTGCAATTCCTACCAACTCCCATTCCGTTTACTGTCCTCGCCTTATTTGGACGTTTCTTTTTCTTTCTTTTCGTTCTCTGAGCCATAAAACCGAACGGGACCCAAAACAAAAGCGCAGAAATTCAAATCATTGTCCTGCGACTTGTTACATTTTCTTGTTCCCTCCGTCCCACAGTCCCAGCCCGAGTGCGTTGTCTTTCCCCAATCCCGGGAAGAATCATCCTCCGCAGGATGGCGCGGCTTGCCCATCCACATTGCGGTAACCTGTGATAATCGCCTTGTGGGCAGTGGCCACTGCTCCACTTCGAAGTCTCTTTTTGTTTTTGCTGTCAACAACTTTGCGGTGGTGCCCTGCGGTGGCGGCCTGCGGTGGAGCTCTTCTGCACATCCTGCCGGGGGACGACGTCGGGTCTAGCTCTGTTTTCTTTCCAACATTTATCATTTGATTACAATTTGACGGTCAATGGTGAGTTCGAGTCGGAAAGTGAAACAAAGACACAACGGGTGGAAAATTAAATGTTCTGCCCGGCACTTGATTGTGCAAGGCATTCTGGTTTATTTGCCTTCCACAGTGGCCGGTACTCGTGGACAGCAATAATTCACTTTTCTTTTTAATAAGTGTGTACATTCCAATTGTAGACATTTAAATATTTGTTATGAGCGAGTGGATGTTCTCTCGTGTATAATTCATTAGCTGGAAAATTAAATTACGCTCGTTGTAGTAAGACAGGTCGCGGTTCGCCTAAAAGGCGGGTAAGGGCTGTAGTTGAAGGTATGTATCTATTGCCGTTGGATATGATATACACGGTACCCATAGCTGCAAACCAGTTTTTTACATTACTGTATAATTCAAAAAATAATAATATTGAATGAAGAGGATTTTCTTAGACACGAAGGTCTACTATGTCTGCATTCTTTTAAACCGTCTTAGTTGGAATCAGATCCCGACTTAGGTTATGAAATCGTTTTTATAAGAGCTACTCTAAATTTATGGTTTATGGTTTATGGGTTAATAGACATAGACTTAAAATTATAAATTATTCTGATTTAGAATTGTACGTCTGCTAATTCTTAGTGCACGGGGTTTACTTTAAAGCCGGGAATCTTTTCCTTACTCTCAATACCAGCAACGGAATTACATTATACGAAACCAATACAGTCCAATCTATGCTATCACTGCTTAATAAATCAATTTCGAACATTTATTTTTGACACGATAGGAGATCCAAAAATGTTGATGAGAATTATAATATAGGGTACCAAAATCGTTAGTGCTACTCACCTCTCGTCCCACTTTATGCAATCTAACCAAATTAGTTTCGCAACCCAATATCAACAGTTTTTACTGTAGGGCGGCAGAGAAAAATGCGAATTTTCACAGCCAACTATATAAATAATTTTTGCCTTCTGCTTTCGATGTCGACCGCAAACTTTTCGTTGCTAATGGCTGTTCTGCTGGTTGGGATCACTTTTTTTCGCTTTGCGGATGGACTCGAGAACGGACTGGCACGAACGCCGCCCATGGGCTGGATGCCCTTTGAGAGGTTTCGCTGCGTGACGGACTGTGCTCGTTTTCCGAGGGACTGCATCAGGTGGATTTGACTATCAGTATCTTATCTTGCCGTTTGTAAAGTTTTTCCTGTTAGTGAGGCGCTCATCAAACGTACAGCGGACCTGCTGATATCCGGGGGTTATGCCGCTGCGGGATATCAGTATGTTATAATCGACGACTGTTGGATGGAGGCCTCTCGCGACAAGACCACGCACGAGCTTTTGCCGAGCTCGGAGCGATTCCCCAGCGGTATGAGAGCTCTTGGTGATTATGTAAGTCGACTATTAAAAATACATTAGCTTCTACCTTCAATGCCTTACAGATTCATAGCCTAGGGCTAAAGTTTGGACTCTACCACGATGTAGGTGAGAAGACATGCATGTTCCGGGGTCCCGGAGCCGCTCGCCATTTCGAGCTAGATGCCCAGACCTTCGCCAACTGGGGCGTCGACTACGTGAAGATGGATGGTTGTTATGCAAGCAATGCGGAACTCGACCGGGGCTATCCGGCGTTTGGCAGGGCCCTGAATAGGACGGGCCGGCCCATTGTGTACTCCTGCAGTTGGCCATTTTATAAGTCTAAGGTAAGTTTCAAGGGTGTGATTCGTTCAGCCACTCAACGAGCGCGCCTTCCTTCAGCCAGACTACTCACTGGTTTCTCAACATTGCAATCTCTGGCGGTTCGCAGTCGACGTAGAGGACTCGCTGGCTTCAGTGGCTAATATAATGTCACGATACTCCAGTAGTCAGAATCTTTTGACCGCGCATTCTGGTCCTGGTCGCTGGAATGATCCTGACATGGTAATGTCTTTATCAGCTGAAGCCGCCCTTATTGAAGACAACATTTCTCTTAGCTTGTCCTGGGAAACTATCGCTTGAGTTATGACGCCAGCCGCCTGCAAATGGCTATTTGGGCTGTACTGGCAGCTCCTTTGATTATGACTAACGACTTGGAAGCCGTACGACCAGAAATAAGGGAACTGCTCCAGAACCGCGACATAATAGCGATAGATCAGGACCCACTGGGCTTGCCCGGAAAAAGAGTTCTTAAGTCGAAAAATATGGAGGTAAGAATTTGCAGGGTTTTATAATTTTGACCCGCAGCTTGCGTGTAGTCTTTTCTGGTCTCATTATATGTATTCCTGATCACCATGAATAGCTGAGTTGATCTAGACATATGCGTCTATCTACACGTCTGTCTTACTATGCGAACTAGTTTTTTAGTCTTTTAGATGAGTGACGACGCATCAAAAAGGTCTATGTTTTTACAAATATATAATGTTATATTTCTGTTACATTTTGTAGTGTGTAAGAGTATAAAAACTCCGGCAGCTCGAAACTAGCTCCCTTTGATCCATGAAATAAATTAAATCCTACAGGTTTGGGCCCGCCCCGTAAGACCGGTGAACGACTTTGGCGAAAGATCGTTTGCAGTTGCATTCGTCAACCAGGGGGGCTTTCGTTACTGCCCCTTGTGTCCGCAAACATTTGATGTTTTATTGTATCGACTTGGTCTAAACAGTCAGATGGGATATTCTGTTGTGGTAAGCTTGCCAATAATTTCGAGAACCATATACCGATTTTCGTTCTCTTTGCAGGACTTGTTCAATAAACGCCATAGCTTAGGTTTGTATAAAGCAAATGATAAGTTTATCACGCGAATCAACCCAGAAGGAGTGATGTTCTACATGTTTACAGTGGGGCATTCCTATTGATAAGTTAATTAACATTTACAGTCCAATATGATTAGGTGAAGCAATCGTCCTCCTTCCGTACTCTAGTGACTCTGGGAGTAGCATACTGTAATTTCCGTGCTTTTTAGCTTGTTTTTGAGCAGCGATTGTTAGAATACAATAATTTTTTCCATTAAGAATGATTGTGTTGTGGACTCCTCCTGCATTACCTAAAATTATGGAGGTATACTCCTCACGTAAGTAATCCTACCCAACTTTACCTCATCTATCTAGAATCCTGCAGAAGGCTACTCATAAAATAAGTTAGCGGCGCCATGTTGAGCTGCTCATTGTTATTCGAAATATGTATACAAGCGCACATTATAAATAACCTCGTTAACCTAGCATAAATATGATTTTGACAAATAGGGTTTACTCATTGTGTGCCCTAACAGGCGAGTGAGCACACCGGATCCATTTGGTTATTATTAGGACGAACTCCAGCAGGGGCAACTCAACGCTTACCCCAGCCAGATAAAACAAAATGTTGAATAATCTATAAACAACGACTCTGAGCTGCTGTGGGGCAGCCATAGGGACAGAAGTCTGTTCGTCCCTGACTAATAATCCCCATTCCGAAAAAGATTGTGTTTTATTAAACGTTCCCGCCGAACACAATTTCCCATATTTCATGTTTGGATATTCATTTTAAGTTCCTTATTGTACCCTTGCAGGGTATTATAATTTTAGTTAGAAGTTTGCAACGTAGTGAAGGAGACATTTCCGACCCAATAAAGTATATTCTTGATCAGCGTCAACAGCCGAGTCGATCTAGCTATGTCCGTCTGTCTGTTCTACGCTAACTAGTACCTTAGTTTTGAAGCTATCTGAATGAATCTTTGTAGATAGTCTTTCTATATGCTCTCACTACTATATATGTCGGAACGGGCCGGGTCGGACAACTATATCACATAGCTGCCATTGGACCGATTGAGAAATTTGTGGGAAAAAAATCGAACTTAGACCATTTTCCACATATTTTCATATAATTTGAGATATGGCCATTTTGTATTATTCTAGTATTTTGATTTTAATTTTATAAAGATTGGACACTATATCATACACTTAGCTACCATAGACACCGAATTGGATTAAATTATAATGATCCAATTGTAAGATGCAAGGGGATACAAACTTCGGTGTGCCGAAGTTAGTTTCCTTTTTTGTTTTTATTTAATAGGGGTTAATATATTATATTTTCGGTAGTCTGAGCTATCATATTTGTATTATATACATTTTTTCTCTTTCTTATTAACTTTGCTGTTGGCAGCAGTGGCATGCATGAGTAACACCCATACAGGACACTGTTGTCAACCTCAATTTCTGTGAGGATGTATTGACCGAACACCGTCAGGGGATGAACCGAAAAGCGAGCTTATTCAATTTGGCAGTCCCTTCATCGCGCCATACAAAAGCCATCCACTCCTGACCGCTGTTTCGGAAAACATCAAAGAGGTGGGACAAAATCGAGCCGAACAGCACAGGGCGGGGGTCTTGACGCCCACCTGTACTCAGACGGTACACAGGCGCCATTACCTTCTAATATATCTTGATTTCGACAGATAAAGGCAACTGAATTCTCGAAATGTAAATATCTTCATTTAAGACGCTTTGAGTAATTATTAAACATTTTAAAGAACTAGTGAATTCAAATTATGTCAAATAAGCGGAAGCGAAGAGCGTGCAAGTGGCTCTTCTGTAATCCGTGTTTTCCGCTATGTGTGGTCTTGGCCAAAGCACTGTGAGTATGGAGATAAGCTTACGTGTTTTGCTAGCCCGCTGTGCTCTAGGTTGAGGAGGCCACATGGAGATAAATATGGAAATGTCATGTTTACAAGCTCAGGCAATAAATGCAAGTCAGGGGAGCTCTGCAAAAGGCGAAAGGATTCTTACCACCATCCGGATGGGGCTCGTAAGCAAAACCGCATGGGAGAAATACATAAAGAGAAAATTTCCCAAGAAAAAGATCAAATTTCCTGCCCGGCGTTGTCAGCCGGCTATTCTGCCTCTCAAAACACTACAAAGTTTTCAGCTTTGCCATCATTCGGACATCGAGAAGAACAAACTAGGAATAAAACTTATTTCAATTTTGAAGACTGCTTTTGTATAGTTTTCTGAAAAGGGTATTTTCGGTCATATTATAACATTAAGTAATTTCCATTTCGTTGTGAAGAAAAAATCTGATTAGCTTATGCAATCCGTTTTTATGCAAACTAGTCCCTTAGTTTCGAAGCTATCTGAATGAAACTTTCCATATAGTCTTCTATATACTCTGATTACTACATATATAAGTCGGAACGGGCCGGAGCAGCCGACTATATTATAAAGCTGCCATAGGAACGATCGGAAAATTTAGAATAAATAAACTAACTTTGCCAGTTTTCAACACACATATTTTCCTAAAATTTGATTCATAGTAATTTTATTAAAATCGGAATATGATAACTGTCATACGATCGTTAAAGAAGAAGAAAATATAAAACTGTTAATCTAAAACTGTACCTATAAGACTGTAAACATTGTTTAATAGGTAAACGATAAAACCAAATTTGCTGATATATATGTATATATACTTTTTGTTAGTTTTTCTTTTCATTTGATCAAATTAGGTGAAATCATACCGATCTAATTGTCCATAGATCGCAGCGTATACAAACTTCGGCGTGCCGAAATTAGCTTCCTTTCTGGATTTCTATTATAATTATTTTCTTATATTGTGCTTAGAAGTAGGGATTAGTTCTAAAGATAACAGGGTTCTTAATTGTACAAAAACAATTCGGAGAGACATTCCATAAGAAAGATGAAATGATTCTCAGAGCTTATTACATTAGTTTTTCCTTTTAAAATGCCAAATCGAATAAAAGACAGGCGGACATGGGTTAATCGTTTCAGCTGTTGAGGCTTATTATCAAAATCAACAAGACATACAAATGTGCTCAACTGTAAATGGTACACCATTTAAGATCAAACTGTTCTAATAAATTCATTGTTTTATATTTGGTACTAGAAAATATGTAGTGTGTGCCACGAAGGGTCCATACACATTATATCCTTTAAACAATGCTGATCGGCTGCAGTGGTACTTAATTAACAATAAATATAGCCACAGGTCCAACATTCAATTGTAAATGGTTCGGTGGCTTGCTCGGCATATAAACCCATTAATCATTTTTTATCTACAATTAATTAATGTGTATGATTTTGTGTTTACTTGTATCTTGAAGCGACTATTGTGCAGGAATCTTTGGTAATTTTAGGAAGAATTTAAAACTACCATTCAAACCACAAATTGCTATATGTTTGTTTGATGACCTGGAATATTTTATGAGCTCATTGCCATCTTTTTGCCCCAATATATCGATTAGAGCGGGACAATTATACCCTCGATGCAACTTTAGTATCGCTTGCTCTTACTTCTACCTACACTATTTCGGTATACCGATCCCACTATTCCCGGTCATGGCCTGCCTTTAAAAATCACACATTCTGATATGTATAGTAGTAATGCCTTGCCAGCTGGATAGCGACGACCACGCCCCCTCCTACGCCCAGGACCACAGTGACGATGATTTGCTGCAGCAGCAATTTATCAAGCATATAATTCAGACCGTGGGCCCAGTGCGGACTTTGTTGGGCAGCAGTGAGTGGCAATTAAAGTAAACAACAACAGCACAGGAGCATAAATAATCCCAAAGCCACACATACGCACCCGACACGGGCAGACGTACAGCCTGGTAGCTCTCGGCTAGTTTTCTGGAAAGTCTGCTGCACGGTTTTGTCTCGCCGAGCTCAGGGCTCCGGCACGAATGCTCTCACTTCGCTGCATCCTCCCAGCAAACGTGTCGGTGCCCAGCAGCCCAACGAATCGAAAAGAAAGAAGCCCATTGTCAGCATTCCTGTCCAAGCACTGGGAACACCGAGGCGGGCTGGCAGGGATACTGGAATATAATGAAACTGAGCTCGGTGCGTATGACCAATTTTATGTAATACCAGTGTACGCTAACTGACGTCCAGACCGAGCAGAGGGAAAGGCAGGAAGAGCGCACTACCCAGGACTGCCCTGCAGTAAAAATTGTGTCGGAAATTTGGGCCAATGCCTTTGTGAACTTCGTTAGCAAGCGAAAAAAGAAACTGAATGATTAAGAGGCAGGACAATGCAAGGACATAGAGGCGACTTTTAAATTGAAACCAGAAGGGAGGCTACTCCTGGGATCGCGAAGTTTATATACCCTTGCAGTTTGCAAACTGACCTACAAAGTCGGTTTGGATAAATATAAAACTGTAACACATCAAATATTTTATTTGAATTATATAATACCTTCAATTTGAATAACTAAATAAATTTAGTACAATAATCAATTATATGCGCGGATTCTAAAACAACTAAATGATGTAAACTTAATACATATTACACTTTAAACTTACACTTTTAAGTATGTATGTAGTCGATCTTTATTGTGTTAGATACGTATGCTTTGCTTTGTAAACTTCTTACTAAAATCATTTAACCCTTTGCAAGGGTAGGAAGGTATAAGTGGTGAGGCACTTGCCAGAGCCTCCAATTAGAGCCGGGCTCCTTTTTGGTCAAAGTACAGCGTGCAACTTTATTAAAACTTTTTGATAAAATTAAAGCACGCGTAATAAATCTAGCTGCAACAGATCGCCAAAAAAAAATTGGTTATTGACCGCTATACTAAAAAACGGTAACCGTTTATTGTTATTTTAGAGGTAAAGATAGTATGTATTTCAGCCGGTGTAACGGTTTTGTCTTGGTTAAAATTCAAGTGTTTTAGTTTTGTTCGGAGGGGGATGGCTTTAACCTGGAATGCACTCGATAAGAAAAACTCGGAGACGTGCGTATGTCTTTATTTGTGGAATCGTAAATTAGTACTCATAGAAGAAGACTTAAAGCTGGGGAGAGCGGATTAGAAGCTCTATGCACGAAAGTGCAGTGGAAGAGGAAGAGAGAAAGCAAATATACGGGATCACACTGCCTCCGGAAAATAAGCGCCCTTTTGGCGTGAACAGTATTTAATATTATTTTATAAAAACATATAGCAGGTAAATCCAGACAACTTCAATATATTCAGCATTTTTTTAGCCAGAATTTGCCATTGATTATTCGTGAAAGAATTAAATTGGTCGCCTGTAAGCCAGCTAGCAAGGATCGCGTAACACGCCTGACTTGAGAGAAGGCCGTTTTAAGACTTGCCAAGGCTTTGGTAGGGAAGTGAAGTCATGGGAGTAATTGGACGGGGGATTCACAGGGAATTGCCGCTTGTATTAGCCTGTAGTACTTTCCCTGGAGGTAGTACGAGGAGGACCCTCTCCGAGGAGAAGGTGGTGTCCATCAAACTGATATTCACCTACGAGTCGACTTGGTGCACCAGTAGAGCTAAGGAATATACATCAGCAAATAAACATAAATATACAAACTTCGTTGTGCCGAAGTTAGCTTGCTTTCTTGTTTGGTTTTATTTTAGCGAAAGTGGAAGAGTATGTTTCCTATTATACCCTTGCAGGGTATAATAATTTTAGTCAGAAGCTTGCAACGCAGTAAAGAAGACATTTCCGACCTTATAAAGTATATATGTATATTCTTGATCAGAAGCAACAGCCGAGTCGATCTAGCCATGTTCGTCTATGTGTCCGTCCGTTTCTACGCAAACTAATCCCTAAGTTTTAAAGCTATCTGAATGAAACTTTGCAGATAGTCTTTCTATATGATCTCACTACTATATAAGTCGGATCGGACAACTATATCATAGAGCTGCAATTGGAACGATCGGAAAGTTTTGAAAAAAAATTATAACTTAGCCCATTCTCAACACATTTTTATGAAATTTGGATATAGCCATTTTGTATCATTATAGAATTTCAGTTTTAATTTTATCAAAATCTAGCTGCCATAGGAACGATCGGAAAATGTTGAAGAAATAATTATAAGTCTGCCAGTTTTCATATAATTTGAGGTATTTCCATTTTGTATTATTCAAAAATTTCGATTTTAATTTGATCAAACTCGAACTACTATATCATATAGCTGTCATACAATCGTTAAACACAGAAGAAAATGCGAAACTGTGAATCTGAAACTGTAACTGTAAAAGTGTATTTGTAGTTTAATTGGTTTTTTTTTTTTTTTTGAGATAATTAATTTTATTTTTACGCTGAGCAACCAATTATATGGTTTTAAAACGTAGGAACTAACAAAAGTAACATAGAAGGAAACATAACAGAAATTACTGTTCACGCCAGAAAGGCGTTTATTTTCCGGAGGCACAATCGCTCTCTCTCTCTCCCTCTTCCAGTGCACTTTCGTGTATAGAGCTGCTAATCCGCTCTCCCCAAGCTAGTTTTAAGCCTTGTTCAGTTTAGTACTAATTTACGTAATACCCCGAAAGTTATTCCGTGTTTTAATTATCGAGTGCCTTCCAGGTTAAAGCCATCCCCCTCCGAACATTTGGTCCATCAGAGCCGGATAATTCTATCTCCAGCAGTTCCGGTGGCTTTAACACAGCACAAGATAAGTAAACATTTTTACTTTGCTGCCGGTAATTTTTATGATTTTTGTCTAAATCCGAGTGCGATTGATCCGACACTACGGCAGCTTCCAATTCCGAATCCGATTTGTAAAATCCTATTGTCGCAATTAATTTATATTAATTTTCCGCGAATTAAACATTCAAAAAGTGTATGTTTAAATATATGACATAAGCCACAGTGAAACTTCCAATTTCAAATGTCTCTTCGTTCACTGTTATCCGCTTGCATTTATTTCCACTTCTACACCTACATATGTATGTCCAATACAGTCCACTCCACTTCTCTACAATCGGCACCAACAATTTACGCAATAAATATTCCTATCCTGGATAATAATAGTAAATAAACATTCCAAAATCCACAAGTGTAAAATTAAATTAAATCTTATATATAAAATTCTGATGTCACACTTTTTGTAACAAAACTCCTCCGAAACTACTTGACCGATTTGGATGAAATTTTGAGGGGATATTCTGTAGGCCTAAGAATCGGCTAACATCTATTTTTCGTACCCCTAACCGATAAGGGTAGTCCGCAATACAGCTTTAGTCGCTGCCTGCTGACTGTAAGATTAGAAATGTTGAATCTATGGATGTGGTAGCCATGAAATTTACGTCAAGTTTTGTATTTTGAAATACCCAAATAATATTTTTGGTTTTTGGAAAGGAAGAGGTTTCTGTGGCCGACCTGTGAGTTTCTTTTAAAAAGTATATTCATGATTTAAAGTGATTCAATTAGATATATTTATATGTGTTTTTTAAAGAAAAAAAAGCCAACAAAACGCAAAGGGGCTAATTTGAGCCGAAGCTCAAATAGATATTGAATATTATTTTCTTTCAAAAGTTATAATTGGTGCTATGGACAAGGAATGACCGCATTATCATGCTCTCAAATTCACAAATGAACCAGCCGGGATGGGTTGCGCGTCTGGGAAGGTGCAACTACCTGATATTGAAGCTAGAATTTAATTGAATTGAATTATCTGCGTATTATTATCACTCTATAACTATATAAAACAACAATAAGGGGCGATACAAAGTTTGCCTGGGCCGCTAGTATAATATATGTACGTATGCTATAAGCCACAGTGAAACTTCTAGTTCCGAAATTCTCTTCGTTCATTGTGTTCCGCTTGCATTTACATATATACACTCTCCGATATACAACACAGTCCACTCCACTGCTCTACGATCGCCACCAGCAATTTACATAAAATTAAATATAATATATAGGTACCTACACTTATGTACAAATATTTCGGCACGGGTATTTTAATAATTTGAAAAATTTTCTCCACAACTTAAAATAAATATATGTATAATAATTCCTAAATTTTAAACTACAAAACACTACAAATACAGTCCACTGCTTCTACAAATATATACTCGTATACAAAATATATATACAAAATATATCCAAGAACCCACGGCACAGCAACGCCGACTTAATTTGTGCATTTATTTATTTACTCTCCCGTGCTCTATCCTGAGCTGAGCTAAATTCAAATAAACATATACACATTGCAATTACATACGTAATCGTCTGCAAGTCGACGCTCCGATTTTTGGCCATTTTTTCCGCCTCCGTTGTCTCCGCTATTCTGCATTGGCAAACGGCGAATGCACAAACAGATTCACACGCACGCCTTATCTCCAAGAACAGTACCGCCGCAAATAAAGCAGCGACCAACTGAATAAAATTTTAAAATTATTTTTTATAAAATTCCAACTAACTAAATCAGTTAGAAATTCAAGTGCGCTTCCATATCCGCATTAGTGTGACCGTACATCTCCGTACATCTCCGCCACTACAAAATAAATTAAAGTCCTAATACATTCCGATTGGTTCCTAAATTCTATAACTAATTAAACAAAAATATATCCATAAACAGACAATACAGTTTGTTTTTTATATGTCCAGAATGAGTTCTTCCATTTTAGATAAATTCATTTCGATCTGTGACCGTCTAAGTCACTTCGATTCCACAGTCTGCAATCCGGCAGCACCCAGTCCATCCAAATACACTTGCCAAATCCATCTCGACCAAGTCAGAGAGCTATGGAATAAGGTCAAAGAAGAATATGAAGCTTGTTCAGAGCTAATTTCAGTTGGCTTAGAGGGCGAGGCGGACACCTTACTCACTCTGGAGGCAAAATACGAGTATGCCTATTACGATGCTTCCAAAACTGACGCTCTCATTATGGGAGCAATCTATCCCGAACAAGACCGACATTTCTACGTGGCTAGCACTTGACTCTTTCCTGACTGAGCGCCATAGAACTCTGGAGGCCATAGAGTTTATACATCCTATTACGTTGCGCCTCCATCCGTCCGAACCCTCCGACTTGCCGCCACGAATACTGAAATCCTTCAGTACGAGGATCGTTCCGATATCCAAAAGATGCGATGTATGTTCCAAAGAGAACCATCCAGTGCGTTTATGTCCACGCTTCCTTCAGATGACGACAGAGGATCGTACATCTTATATCCAGAAGAAGCGGTTGTGCTTAAATTGCTTTGCAAGCGGTCATCAGCTCCGTAATTGCACAAGCGTCCACAAGTGCTTCACGTGTCACGGTCGGCATCACACTTTGTTGCATCCAAGCAACTGCTCCTCCAGTGAACCGACTGCTCCTGATACTGCATCTGCTCCGATCCAAAGGACTTCCTCGTTCTCCACATGAGTGACTACTGCTCCCGATTTCTCCAATTACTGGGTTCCATACGACGATGTGAGATGCAGACGTTTATCCTACCCATGTCGAGTCTGCCAAGGGAACCATCCTCTTCGGAAGTGCCACCGTTTCCTTCGGCTTAACGCTGAGAAACGGCTCCAGGAAGTCTTGGATAAGAAGTACTGCGTCAATTGCCTGGCCCACCATCACTCCACGGGGTCTTGCCGCAGTGACGACCGATGCCAGTCGTGTGGCCAGGATCACCACACACTTCTCCATGTCCACGAGCGCTCAGCGTATCCAACGCTTTCCCGAGCAAAGGCCTCCTCTAATATTCCTACAGCGCACCCTCTTCTTATATTTTTGCTGCGTATCCTCGCAAGGGGGGGGAGAATGTTCACGCCAGAAAGGCGTTTATTTTCCGGAGGCAGTGTGATCCCGCACACTGCCCGTGCAGGGTACTGCACTTTCGTGTATAGAGCTGCTAATCCGCTCTCCCCAAGCTTTAAGAATGTCGATTTATTTGCTCTCTAACGGAGGGAATGTTGAGGTCGTTAGCAATGTCAACATTTCTGGCACACCAGGGCGCATTAGTGATCGTGCGCAACGCTTGGTTTTGGACTCTTTGTACTCGCATAATGTTGGAGTCGTAGGCCGTACCCCATATCTGGACGCAATAGGTCATCGAGGACCACTATCGCTCTGGAGCAACAATTTGTTTCTTAGGCTTAGTTTGCTCGCTGGCTTCAGCATCCAGTTTAGTTTTCTAAGCTTCCCTCGACAGGTTGCAGCAATTTTACTATTGTGCTGCCTCCACGTAAGCCGCTTGTCCAGGATCAATCCCAGGTACTGCGCCTGGGGTGACTGAGGGATGAGCGTGTCCTGCAATTTAACCCTAGGGAGGACTTTATGCCCCAGGGAAAAATTGCAATGCTTATTACCATTGATGGCTATGTTCCACCTGTTCGTCCACTTGCCATACAGGTCTAAGAATTGTTGAGTTTTCCTGGATGCCTCTACGGTGAGTTTGCGATGTAGGCTGTGTCATCAGCATATCAGAAAACGTTGCCAGGAGGCTACCCGGTTCTCTGGGATATGGCAGGTCAGAAGTTTGAAGTGTGTATACCTCAGGACCCAGAACACTGCGGAACGCCAGCTCGAATGCATCTGATGGATGCGCTGTTGGCAGAAGGGTTTTTAGCTTAAAAAGCAAGCCATCATGCCACACTCGATCAAATGCTTCCTTCACATCGAGGAAGACTGCAGAGCTGTATTGCCCGGTTTCAAAGGGATCTAGGATATGCTGCGTTACTCGATGGGCTTGTTCTGGGGTTCCATAGTGGTTCCGAAAGCCCAACTGGTGATCTGGAATGGCATCCTGAACACAACTTACTGCCATCATTCTGCTAAGAAATATACTCTCGAATATTTTAGAGAATGTGGGCAGCAAGCTTATTGGTCTGTAGGACGTAACAAGGTTCGCCGGTTTGCCTGGCTTTGGAATCATCGATATCACAGCGCACTTCCATTGTGTAGGGATACGTAGCATGGAGTTGAACAGCAGAACAAGAAATAAGATACCTTTTTTTGGCAGAGCCTTGGCAACTCTGCTATCGATACCGTAGAATCCTGGAGCCTTACTGGAGTGCAATTTTTGTATTTCTAGACAAACTTCTTCCGTGCTCACATGACGAATGGGCTCTACAGCTGGGCATGCAGTATGTAGTTTAATAAGTAAACGTTAAAACCGAATTTGGTGAATTCATAATGATCCAATTGTAAGTTGCAAGGGTACACAAATTTCAGCTTGCCGAAGTTAGCTTCCTTTCTTGTTTTTATTTTAATCTTATTAATAATGTCATCTATGTTTGCGGTTGCGTAAAGTCTTATGCGACTTGCACTATCACATGCACTTGCCCTTGGTGCATAGGTGAACCAAGTGATCAACTTAAACGATGTATTCCTTGATCGGGAAAATAAGAAAATCCCATTTGTTGGATTCCTTAAATCCGCACTTTTGTGTTTTTTATTTGTTTGTCAAGGCATGGCCACTACGCATCCTGAACTTTCTGTTTGTAGTACCATAGGCATTCTTCAGTTTTCTTAAAACGCACCACATTTCTCTTGAAATTAGTTTTAAGGTCAGGAAAATCTGTATTGAGGTATTGAGGTAATGTAGCAAGATTGAAGATCCCACAATATTGCCCCATCCTTTATTTTATTAATTAAAACCTAGCAGGGCAAGCTGTGGCTCTTTACGATTCGGCTCTTTACCATACCGAATTCCTAAACAGGAAAAAAATTAAGAAATAAAATTCTAAGATGCACGAGAATGCTGCTATTTTCGAACTGTACTAAAGTAGTTCCGAATATGATAGTTTTTAGTTTATGGGAAAACTGAAATTAATTTCCGGAGGAATTTACTATGTAGAGTCCTAATGCTGTCTTAAAACAGGCTCATCACTTTAGTACTTTCAGATACTTGACGTTTTGTACCCGAAAAACGACAAAAAAGGGATTGGTCTGTCCCTTTAATTACATAATTTACTATAACTCATACATTTTAATTTCAAGAGTTTAAGAGATCAATTACCATGAAGTTACGAATGTAAGGCTTCATAGCAGATTCGGATTCAACTTAGCAAATTACTTTGGAAATTAACCTGGCCTTTCCAACAACTCATAGGAATGATCTGAAATCATCTTAAATAACGTTAATTTATTGTGTACCAGGTATCTCACAGTCGTACACTCTCGACTCGAACCCTTCTTACTTTTAATTCTTTTGGACCCTCAGAAGACATCTGACTCCCAAAGCACAACTTATAAGTGCTCCTTTAAAAATTAAAGTCCCTTTTTTTTCAAAGACCCCAAGGCCCCCAGTTGATTTAAAGTTGATGCAGAGCGTACCCAGTTGAGACCAAAGGAAGCGTTTTCGGATAGCAGTGAGACCGAAGCAGCTGAAACGACTAAAAGTTGTATAACTTTCGTCTGACCCTGTGAAAGAAAAAATGCCAGTTAATAAGTATAAACGCCTTTTTTGTTTGTAATGACTCAGTTTAAATTTCTACGATGAGTCTCCTCTTAAGTTTTGAATTGGGTACGGCATGAGTGGGAGTACAAGTTTAATCCTTGAATAAAAAGAATACACAAAAATTGTCCAGCCTCTTGCAATTGTTCTCATTAGTGGTTAAAACGGTTTGAATCCATTCCGAGTCACGAGGCGGAAAACGAACAAAAGCCCGGTAAAAGATGATGAAGGGGCAGGTTGCAGATCCACTCGGATTACTGGACACGCGAATGGAAGTCCAGGACGTGCAATTTAATGTTACAGTTTACCAAGGAAAGCGTAAATTAAATCCAGGTACAGTTCGACCAAACGAACAATATCATGGATTTTCAAGTCATTATAAAACAGTCTTTTAATTGGATACACAAAAATGAATGTAAACAAGAAAGGAAGCTAACTTCGGCATGCCGAAGTTTAAATACCCTTGCAGTAAGAAGTAAGCAAAAAATTATGCGAGCAAAAAATGTTGCGAACAAACTAAATGAATTTTTATATATATTCCTAGGCCAGCTATATGATATAGTGGTCCGATTTGAATAAAATTAAAATTCTGGAATAATACAAAATGGTCATGTCTCAAATTATATGAAAATATATTAAAAATTGGCATAGTTAAAATTTTTTTCTCAAAAATTTCTGATCGTTCCTATGACAGCTATATGATATAGTCGTCCAATCCGGCATATATAGTAGTGAGAGCATATAGAAGACTATCTGCAAAGTTTCATTCAGATAGCTTCAAAACGGAGGGACTAGTTTGCGTAGAAACGGACAGACGGACATAGCTAGATCGACTCGGCTGTTGATGCTGATCAAGAATATATATACTTTATAGGGTCGGAAATGTCTCCTTCACTGCGCTGCAAACTTCTGACTACAATTATAAATACCCTGAAAGGGTATAAAAATGAAATGAATGTACAAACTTAAAAGAAATACATTAATTTGCTGGTTATTTAATTTCGCATCCACATATTATTGAGCCGGCATAATTGACATACAAAATTCATTTGAAGCTTAAAGTCCCTAAGAAAGACTTTGACAACGGCATCATGTAATTTGGTTATCTCTCAGAAGTCTCTTCGGTTTCATCAGTTGTTCCCTAGATGTCAGAGTCTGCACAAAAGGAAATTTTATTTTTAATGACAATTTTGTGTTTGTCGTGAAATCAGAAGAAACTAATAACTAATTCCCAGTAGCTCTTAAAAGCTTGGATTTTTTTTATTTGTAAAATATATCATTATCATTCAACATTAACTGCTGAATCTTGTTAGACACATCTCACTTGTCTCAGTGCTCTCGTTTCGGCTGGTCCATAAGGCATTTCTGCCCTTGGTCCCCAAGGAATCCTTTTACAATGAAAGGCCCCAGAGGAATCCATTTCCTGAGACTCTTTTAACTTTTCGTTATTTTCACGCTCTGTTGACTGGCATTAGCTGAATAAGTCGCAAGCCCATTATTCGCAATTAATTTGTATAAAAGCAGAGAATGCTATGATTACTTTGCATACTCACGCCAGTGGAATGCAGGGGAGAAAGGCGCGGTGTTCTTTGGGCTGAGGATGATTAAAGAAATCCCTTATGCGAAGTCAAACACTCGGGGACTTCAATCCCATGTGTGCATACATAATTGACGTCGAACCCGGACTTGTTTTGCTTTCCTTTAATAGTCTGCTGACTGTGTAACCGTTTTCTTTTTTTTTTTTTTTTGTTGTAGTATGCATGTCCTCCTTGGCAACATCTATGTCACCAATCGGAGGTAACTTTGACGCCAAACAGTAAGCCCGAGAAGCATGGTTGCTGCTGTGCATCCGTAAAATATGTACATATGTATGAGTATTGAACATTTTCTTGAATTTAAACGATAAGTCTGATGGTGCCTCCTTAACAGTAGAACATTTTTAATGATAAATTAATGGGTTTTCTCTCCACATCAAGTCTCTCTTTTCGTAAAGTGCCGAAATGAAACTCACAGTTCTATTATAACTTTATCTATTATAACTTTTTTAGTTTTATTTAATTTTATATATATTTTCTTTTATAGATAGAAACAATTACTTTTAACTTCATAGAGAAAACTTATTTGTATATTGTTTTTCACGCCGTCAACACTGAGTTTGTAGTATAGCCAATAAACCAAATTTTCAAAGGAAATCTTAAACAATAGTCAAGGCTTTAAAAAGTCAGATCGGCATTCCAGTTCAGGAACAGGACAGGCAGGGCGGAATAAGGCAGAGCCATTTGGCCTGTTGGCACAACGCTGGCTTCATGTCAGTCAGCTCGCGGTTTTTATCAACGTCATTTTTCGATTCGATGATTAATTGAATGAAATTCAATATTCACAATTGAGTTACTGGGGGTGGGTACGTTAACTCTCAAACAAAGCCCTGAATTCGATTTTCCCGATCTGAGAGCCGCGATTGTACTGGCTTTTCTTTTATTTTTTTTCTGCTATTTCAGACAAAATAATACGGTGTCAGAGTGGGTTGCCTTAAATTAAACAATATACCGTAAATTCCGTAGCTTACCTCGATATCTATCTTATTTGGGTTTAAAACTGCGCCTTAGAGACTTAAATGTATGTAACACACAGATGATGGATTTTCCATAAAGTATATGTATATGTAAGATGCTTTGATATTATCTATATTTAATGTTATATGTTGAAAGGTTTAGGTTTACAAAATATTTAAAGGATTGATGAGTATTAACAACTTATTTTGCGCGATTATACACTTATTGACAACTTTTCCGACTGATTTTAAAACTACGGTACAACTTCTTCAACTTTATTCAGACCGCTTCCCATTTCTTAGTGATGAACAATTCCAGCTGATTCTTGAACACACGACTCTTCCCGATATTAGTATGGACTGCCAGGTGATTCCCATAATTCATCCTTAAATATATTTATGTATATATTGTAAAGGGTAAAGGGGGTGGCTGTTGTGTTGGATGGCTTTATGGCATGTTTATTTAAGTTGGGCTTATTAAGAAACAATATGAAACTAAGACTATAAGATTTTATACACGCTTTTAACTCTAAACTCGACGTGCGCTTCTCTTCGCGTTCTCGATCTATCTTCTTCCTCTTCTCTAGGCATCGATGACACCGCTTCGCTATCGATTACAACTATCGTTATACATCGGTCATAACCAACAGCCCGTTCGTTACAATATGTATATTTATTTATTTATTTATTTATTAGAAAAATATAGCAAGTGACTGCTATTGTAGGGCCGTATCCTTACCTCTGCCGAAGTAAGGAGTGTTTTTTAACGATGTGCTCCGACTCACATCATGTGGATGTGAGGCATGGTCACAATTATTTTCACAACGAACGATATTTGCAAACTCCAACTTCTTTTAGTTGTTATTCTTGTTGTTGTTGACCAATTGGACTGAAATAATTCTTATCGCATAGCGTGATCTATGCAGAATCTAGATGAAAAGAAATGCGAAAGATAACGGTTCATAGGACAAAGCTTAAAGCAAAAGAAAATATGCATGCAAGTTGTCAAAAGTATTTTCACAAGATTATTGCGCTTCAATAGTATTTTCACATAACCTAATTTTAACAACAGATTTTCTTAAATTTATAAAAATACATCACTAATACTTGGTAACACCACCTTTGGCATCAATAACAGCTTGAAGCCTTTTTGGTATTGACCTTACCAAAGTTTGGGCAAATTCTATGGCCAATTTGGACCAAATCTCCGCTATTTCATCGATGGTTTCCTCTCGTTTTATATTTTTATCAATAATTCTTTGGTTCTTAACAAAAGCCCAAACGTTTTCGATGATATTAAGGTCTGGGCTTTGAGGTGACCACGGAAGAACAGCCTTTTTAAGGTCCTTCAAAAATTTAGTTGGTATCCTACCCTTATGGCAAGGAGCATTGTCCTGCTGCAGAATCCAATCATTCGTGGAAAAAAGTCTATTTCCTGACGTGAAAGCGTGGTCGTTAAGGATATGAAGGTATCCGTTCTGATTTAGAGTGCCTTCAATCGGTACAAAGTCTCTGAATCCATAATAGGAAAGGCATCCCCAGAACATGACTGTGTCACCACTAAACCTATTGGTTGGCTGGGCTGCCAAATGCCTTTGATTTTTTTTTAAATGCATAAAATGCTTGCTGTATGACCCCTGGTACTGAAATGCGGCCTCGTCCGTCCATAAAATATTCAACCAAAAGTCAAAAGGCTTCTTATTGTATTCCAACGCAAATTGAATACGTTTTGCTTTGTTGGCTGCTGTGATGTCAATCGTTTTGCGAACAACGTATGTCTTAAAATCAGTTTCTTTTAGCCTGGAGTGGCACTTGGATTCTTCGATACAACTCCTAGTAAATGCCTGCATTGCCTTTCGTCCAGCACAGGTTTTCGGCCTGATCTTTTTTTATTTTTTAATGTTCCAACTGTATTGAACTTTTTTATTAAATAGTAGACAGTTCTTCGCGAAATTTGATACATTTCAGCTAATTCGTCCGCAGGTGTACCGGTTTTAAACCTAGCAACAATATCAGCCCGGCTCTCAACTGTTAACTCTTTAGTTTTGGGCATTTTATTTAATAACTGTAATAGGTAAATGATTAAATTAAATTAATGCAAACTAACCGGCACTTGTCACTCCAAACCAAATACTAAAGAAGAACTTGCGTTGTGAAATTACTTTTGATGCGAAGAAACCGTGTGCAAATACTTCTAACAACTGATAAGGATCTTTTCATTTGCCTATTGCTTTCGCATAAGAACAGTTATTTTTTCAATTCTTCTTTCGTCTGGCTCTGCATAGGTTTGACTTTGCAAAAACAAACATTTTTTTGCATTTCACCTCCCCCCCTCTTGCTGCACAAGCAACTGTTTATGAACCATGCAAAGAAATGCCCTTTGTGAAAATACTTTTGACCATGATTGTATGTATATACAGTAGAATCCGGTTATAACGACATTCAAGGGACCGACGATTTTACGTCGTTATATCCGGAAGACGCACTAACCGGGAGGAGCAAAAAAAAAATTGTTTTTTTGTTTTCTTTTATGGTTGCCATGTTCATAATAACTTTTAAAATAAAACAAATTATTTTTTCAATCAAAACGAAAAATTTAATAAATTCCAAATTAAAATAGATTTTTTTTTTTCATAACAAATATAACGGGGAAGAGGCTATGAGGTCTGCACACTAGAGCTGAAAAAAACATTGGCGAGGTATCGATACAGCGATGTTTTTTCTTAAAAACATCGAAACATCGATGTAGGTGACACCATCAGTTGTAGTTTAAATTTTTTGGCATTATTTCGCTGTTTTTTTTTCCGGCACGTCGCAATAACCGGTTGAATTGTCAAAAATCTAGTCGGTATAAGCGGTTCGTCGCTAAAAGCCGAGACGTACTAAGCGGTAAGTCTTTAATAATTACAGTGATATCTATTACTAAAAGAAAAATGTTTAAGTTTTTTTAAAATACTCATTTTTGACAATTTTAAATTTTAAGGGGGGTTGTGGACCTTTTTAAAATCTCGTCGGTATAAGCGGTTCGTCGCTAAAAGCGGAGGCGTACTAAGCGGAGGCCCTTTCATATAAGTTTGTATGGGGACCAACCAAGCCATCAAGTTTTCGTCGCAATAACCGGTCGGACGCTATAACCGGAGCATGACAATGCGGGCATTCCTTGTGCGATGGACCAATTATAACTTTTGAATACAAATCATTTTCAATATCGGGCTCATACCGGAATGCAAGAAGCACGAATGAATCCAATGTGTGGGAGTTGAGATAGTATTCCTTTATTGACTTATTTATAAACTTAAGATCAGAGTAAATTAGTTTTCACACAAGGGCGCTGGTGGTGGTTGAAGATGATAGAGATCGTACTCTTAAAACTATCGAAAAAGCTAAGTATCGAAAAGTGCCATTCGCGGTGATGGCTGTTTGCCATTACACCGGCGGACGCATTGTTGGTCATTTGTTCTGTGTCTATCGACTGTAAACCTGAGTTATTGTCGATGTTCTAGTCTTCTTGCTTCATTGCGGGTGTTTAAAAACACAAAACTTGACGTCAATTTCGTGGCTACCACATCCATAGATTCCAAATTTCTAATCTGACAGTCGGCAGGCAGCGACTAAAGCTGTATTGCGGAATACCCTTATCACTTAGCGGTGCGAAAAATAGATGTTTGCCTTTTCTCAGACCTACTGAATCTGCATTTAAAATTTCATGAGAATCGGTCGAGCCGTTTCATTTGTACTTTCATTTGTTGCGCCTACTAACACCTAACACGAACAGATGGGCCACTTGAATGTACTGATCGTAGTGCATCAACGTCCAGTAACCACTGTATTCGACTGATTAGGCTCCGTGTGACTTTTGGCTATTCCCAAAACTCAAAAGACCACTCCGGGGAACGCGTTTCGAGTCCGTAGAGGAAATAAAAGAAAAATCGAAGATGGCGCTAATGGCTTACCGGAAATGGACTTTTTGGCATGTTTCGAGAATTGGAAAAAACGTTGGCATAAGTGTATTTTATCGGTAGGGGATTACTTTGAAGGGGATGAATTAGATTTACAAATTCACCTTACTTTTTTCCCACAGTAGTAAATCACGGAGAAATGTCACTTCTTGAGCATTAGCATATTAGTTTCATAACTTCGACATGACAATAGCGGAGCCGAGAGAAGCAACAGTAGAATGAGTTACAAACTTATCGGTATGTGGGAGACATGTAACCTGCCAGAAAAAATTAATTACCCTACAAAAAACGCGGAACGAATTTTACTGAATATCTCCTGGAGACTGTCGCTCTTGGGCTCTCAACCTTTTTTGAGCATTTTCATTTAATCACTGCACTATTATTAATCATTCAATTGTAATCCCCAGGCAATTATGTTAATGCGCGGCATGGTTTTAATTAACACAAAGCATCACCGTCGCAGTAAGCGGAGCCACAGGCATGTGGGACGATGTGCTAATAGCCCAGAAATGTTCAGGGGGTGGTATTCGGCTCTGATTGAATTCCTTGGTGACTTCAAAGCGTGGTTTTCTATTTAGTAGACTGTGTCTGCCGGCACTCATTGGGCCATATGTTGGGAACCATGAGTGTGGTCGCAGTTAAAGGATAATCCACGGATTTCACCCGACGAAGAATCCTTGACTTTAGGTTGAGTATTCCACCAATCCGCAATTACAAAAATTAGCATAAAACCCCGTTTATGGACGATTACCAACTGAGCGATAAGACGAGTCGGTATTCCTTGCAGATTCTGTGCGTACTTAAGCAAACTCGCAACAAAAACGGGCTCCCATGACGCCTTGTTTTGTTGATTATGTTTACTTACACATGCACACCATTACCGAGTATGAACGTCTGGGATCCTTTACAGGGCCGTCAAACGTCAAAATGTTAATTTCCTCGTATCTGCTCAAACTTTTTAGCGAATTTCACATAAAAGCGAAAAGTTTTCACATAAACGCGAGGGACCAACGCTTAAAGATTTTCGTTCACCCGCACGCATAGAGGCTGTCACACAAATTACGCCACATTTGCATATCGTTACGAGTATTTGCGGAAATATAATTGTCCGCTTGACAGGCGTGTGCGTCGCTTCACTCGAAAGGGATAGTGTTGTCCTGCCCACGTGCTCGTGCGGGTATTGAATTGGATGCAAATTAAATCAATGCCAATGGCCTGTTCCTTTTGGCGTGGCAACAAGTTTTGATCTCAGTTTAGCACGCCTTAACAAAATCAAGACCCCAATAAGCACGCCCCTTAGCAATGCATATTTAAATTCTGTACCGTTCATGACTAAAAAATAGGTTTCAAGTTGTGGTGTGTGTCGCCCAAAACAATTTTTCATTGGACAGAAATTATTAGGACTAAGCGGTAAACTAACAAACTTTGTCGTTCCCAGGGCCTTGAGCAACACATTTTATTGTTTGGAATGCACTCATAAACAAAATTCTATTTTATTTCAAAGTGTGCATTCGACGCACTCAGACTTTTTGGGCGGGAAAGGGCCAAGGTTCCGAGTGCTGGAGCAGAAGTGGCACAGGTGATTCAGGAATGGAAATCATAGTTCAAAACTTGTGCCCTTTGTGCCCTGCCCCGCAAGAGGAGCCAGCAATGCTTATACCTAAATATATGAATGGGCAAATGCAAAGTACACAGATATCAAATTTGTGGGGCAAGGCGTTGAACGAACACCGGTTATGCAACCCATTTGAACCATCGATTTTCGATTATCAGCAGGACGCTTCAGCCTCAGAGTGGCTGCAGGGAAGCTCGAACCTGTTCGCATAGTCACCCCCTCAAAACTCAATACTTTGACTTTGCATGTTTTGTCGAGATAAGAGAGGTAAACTACCGGCAAACGTCCCTTCTGCCGCACCCAGTTGCACCTTCTCACTGCAGGCAACGCACCGCCACCTACACCCCTGAATACTGTTATAAATTCCAAATGCATTTCGAATGCCCTTTAGGCCAGATCGAGAAGGGAAGGCAGTGTTTATGGGCCAGAACGACAATTGTGTGAATTTGGATTATTGAAAAACAGAAACAAGCTAAATTAAATTTCGACTTCCCAGTTACGTGAGGGCAATACCAAATAGTCGTTTGCTGCCTCTGGGAGTAAAAGCACTGGAAGCCCGCAGTGGAGAAGGCGCTGGAGGCTCACGTGTCAATGTGCGGAAACGTCCTCAGAGAAACATGCAATAAGTTTCTAAGCTGCTCTGCTCTGTAAGTGAATTATTACAATGCCCACTGAATATACATGGAACGCAAGGTAACAGCATTGCCTTATGGTATTTTTAGACATGGCGCCCAGTTTGCGTCACTGTCATTTAGAAATCAAATATTTGTTCCTTCATGGCATTGTCAGTCGACTCATCAATGTCATTCACGGCAGCTGTGTAATTGCACAAAGGAAGGCCGAACTCGCAATTGAAGCGTTCCAAATCAGCATATTCGTACCGGAAGTGTAATTACTTGAGCGCTACGCGGGAATACCGACAAACAATATCGATTACCGGGTTCCCCGTTCGTTATCTTTCGTATGGAAAGAACATATTCAACCTTGAATTTTTAATGCCTGAATGAAGCAACATGTCTAAGCTCAAATCAGTATTTAAAAGCTACGCAGTAAAATAAAGAACGAAATCAAATGGAAAAGCGTTTGTCTAATTTTTTTCTTCAGAGTACTTTATCGGACACTTATGACTTTCAACTTTATTAATAACTCATTAATAACTCAATGACCACGTAACATTTCGTAGTAATGATTAACATTAACTTCAACATAAGACATTACTTCCCAAATTAAACAACAAATTTATTTATTTATTTTATTTCTCGCACAAAAATGTTTCGAACACATCTCATAAATGTATTAAAATCAGGGATGGTAACAGTTATAATTTTTAATATATAAATTATAAAATTGAAGTTATTGTATACAACAAATGTTTAATAATTTATTATTATTTAATTTAAATAAAAAAGTTGTAGAATAACTTGTTCACCCCAAAAGGGCGCTTCTTTTCCGGATCCCGTACACTCGCTCTCTCCCTCTTCCACTGCACTTTCGTGCATAGAGCTTCTAATCCGCTCTCCCCAGGCTAGCTTTAAGTCTTCTTGTATTTAGTACCAATTTACCATTCTACTAATAAAGACTTCAAACGCACGTCGCGTAATACCCCGCAAGTTCTTCCGTGTTTTTCTTTTCGAGTGCATTTCAGATTAAATTACACAGGCCGACAAAATTTTGACCTAGAAACCAGTATATACTTTTCCGAAGGTTTTCGGTGCGCTGAATCCGAATCCGAGATCGAAATTTTCGAATTGGCTCTGGTTTCCGAGATATCCTAACCTAAAAGTGCAAAAACAGCGTTTTTTGCCTATATTTGAGGTTATGTAGCATCGAATTTGTTCTTTTACGGAAAATACTACAAAAGCCATCTTAAAGTCTAACCCTTGCCCTTTCAAATGCTGTTGAGTTTGATTAAATATCTATTTTTTTCGCTGAGATATCGTACTTTGAAATTGATATAGAGTATTCATTGTCGAGTGAGCTGTCTGACATTCCTCGCGATTTCGTTTATGGTCGTTTTATGGTCGCCATATTGAATTTCTTACTTAAAAACAAGTAAGAAAGCTACAGTCGTTCGTGAACGACTGTTATATACCATGTACCAAAATATATCGCCGCTCGAATTAGCTCCCGATTATAAATAAAATCGGTAAAAGTCAGCTGATCGCGACTTTTGCCTATTAGAGAAATGTAAACAAACTCGCTCTTTGCAAAACCACCACCATCTCATGCACTTGCGTGTGCAAGACAGAGATAGAGATAACCCCTCTCTCTTTTTGCGCACGGGAGTTAGTTTCTTGCGCTCATCAGTTTTGTTGTTGTTTTTTGGGATGCACCTGTTGCTAGCTGCCAAATAGATAACACACTGATAAGTAAATAACTTTTGTGTTTTTCACCCGATCTTTACCAGATTTTCGGTATTGATACATGTTCTACATATGCATGCCTATGCACAAAAAGAAAGATCTGTGGTAATATTTGTGGCTGCAAAACGTTTTTATTGATTTGCGGGGGAGTGGGAGGGAAATTTTTAAATCTGAAACAAACTTGATCTGCGTGCAAAACATTCCGACCTACATACCGAATTTGGTGGCTCTAGCTCTTATAGTTGCTGAGATCTAGGCGTTCATACAGACGGACAGACGGACAGACGGACAGACGGACAGACAGACATGGCTATATCGATTTGGCTGTTGATGCTGATCAAGAATATATATACTTTATGGGGTCGGAAATGCTTCCTTCTGCCTGTTACATACATTTGCACGAAATTAATATACCTTTGTACCTACGGTACATGGTATAAAAATAAAAATGTAACATTAAATTTCAGAATTTTATCTCAGTTTGGTAAACAGCGACCCCGAAGACCCCCATATACACAGTTTTAGCTTGGTCCAGTAACTTTTTACGAATTTGGTCCGCCATATTGGATCCGTCATCTTGAATTTTGAAAATTTGAGTCCGGATTCGTGATCATCGACCCCAAAAACCCCCGAGTAACAGATTTAAGATGTTTTATGTGCAAAGAAAAATGTTTGCTTCATAGGGCCTATACATAATATTTTTTTTGAGGTAAATTCATTAACACGATATCTCAGCGAAAAAAAAAGATATTTAGTCAAACTCAACAGCATTTGAACGGGCAAGGGATATACTTTAAGATGGCTTTTTTTTTGTATTTTCAGTAAAAGAACAAGTCAATGCTACATAACCTTAAATATTGGCAAAAAACGCTGTTTTTGCACTTTTAGGTTTGGATATCTCGGAAACCAGAGCCAATTCGGAAATTTCGATCTCGGATTCGGATTCAGCGCACCGAAAACCATCGGAAAAGTATATACTGGTTTCTGGGTCAGAGGGTTGAGCTGATTTTGTCGGCCTGTGTTATTATTATTTTTTTTTAATTATTTTTAATTTTTATTTATTTATATTATTTTATGTTATAGTATCCTCAATTTGTATTTAAACAAATTTAAAATAATAATTACTCGTCGATTTTTAATTTTTAAAATTGAAAATAAAAATTGAATTGCATTATTATTCGCAAATGTTTCACTCTGACACATTAAGAGTGCTAATTGCTAAGAATTAAATCACGTTTACGACTCATATTGATAATCAAGCAACTTAAAAGAAATTCCAGGTAAATTATTTCAGTATCTTTTTTTGTTTGGGGAATGGACAATTAATTGTGATATGCATTCTTGAACATGCACCTATTTATGCATATGCCATATGGTAGATAAGAAGAATATATATATAATATATAATCAAACGGAAGGCATTGAAGTGTAGATTAATTATATGTTCCAATCTTGAGATATTCCGCTCCGTTCATAAGTTATTGCAATTCAATTTTTTTTTTTAATAAAAATTGGAGAGTAAGTTTTATTTTTATAAATTAAAAATAATAGTTATTCTACAAACTTTTTATTGATAATTTTTAATAAGTTTTAAAACACAATTAAAAAATAAACATTTTTAATAAAAGTTTATCATATTTTTGAAAACTTCTTTAATAAATATTGTAAACCTAATTTCTTCAACTTTCCAGCTTAATTTGGTTGTAATAACTTTTATAACTTTTATAAAATACCATATTTTTTGTATGTTTTAAAATTTTTAATAATTTGGTGGGTGCTGTCTTGGCATTGATAACAGCCTGTGAAGATCGACCCAGGCTTTTTATTGGTTGCTCGGGTCATTACCACTATTTTCCCATTCAACTTGCAACGACGTTTTCCATAACATAACATTCGATCAAGCCCGTCAGTTGATTTCTTCCTTGTTATATCTGGGTAATCGGTATTATAACTTTATTCTGACCAATGTGATAAAATGGGCAGAGAATGTTAGACCTAACGAAGGCACTGAAGCACCGAGCTACCACTTGGGTATGAAACATATTTTAAAGCTATAGACGTAAACCAGACAAAATATATATGTAATAATCGCAGTTAAACTTAAAGGGTGAGATACTACCATGACCCATCCCTACCATGACTCAGAGCTTTTGCAATCCACGGGTAAGGATCAAAACTAGAGGGGCGAACCCACCTCGAAAGAGGTCAAATGTCAAGTCTAGACTGCGACCCGAAGTGGGTCGAAAATTATGAAGAGGGTTCACGCTCAATTGGGGGTAAAATGGCTAAAAGGTTTACAGAAGAAATAAAAAACTTTAAATAAAGCTAACTTCGGCACGCCGTAGTTTTTATACCCTTGCATTTAATGCAATTTGATCAAATGAAAAGAAAAACTAAGAGGAATTATTTAAATCATTCATACATATCATAAAAATTCGCTTTTAATATTTTTATACCCTGGCAGGGTATTATAATTTTAGTCAGAAGTTTGCAACGCAGTGAAGGAGACATTTCCGACCCTATAAAGTATATATCATCAACAGCCGAGTCGATCTAGCCATGTCCGTCTGTCCGTCTGTCTGTCCGTCTGTCCGTCCGTTTCTACGCAAACTAGTCTCTCAGTTTTCATTCAAAGTTTCATTCAGATAGCTTCAAAACTGAGGGACTAGTTTGCGTAGAAACGGAAATTTTAATTTTATCTGGATCGGACTACTATATCATAAAGCTGTCATAGTAATATGTATATCAATTAATTTATTTTGAAAGCTTGTTGCTAGCAACATTTAGTTGTTGCGCAACATTTTTCACTGTCAACATGTTTCGCTCAACATTTATACTATCCTTAAATATACCAATTTTAAATACTTACTGCAAGGGTATATAAACTTCGGCTTGCCGAAGTTAGCTTCCTTTCTTGTTGTTAATAAAAAAAAATTAGTTTACGTGCTGCTGCCAATTTAAATCCAATCCAAGAACTCTAAACTCAATGTAACCTCAGCACAGAGTCCCCAGGGTGAGTGAGTCCAAAAAGAAAATATGATTAGTGAAGAATATTTATTTAGGCTTGGCGCTTGATAAAAGACTAAAATTTTATCTTCGGCGGCCGGAAAAAGAGAATATATTTTTTTGTACGGAGCGCTAATCGGATGTGGATCGAGACACTACAGCGGCCTCAGCAGCTTCAGCATCAGAAGCGCAAGTCGAACACCCAAGCTTTTACCGAATCAAATTAATCAATTAAAAATCTTCGCTGGAGATATGGTAAAAAGGCTTAAGCAAAGACTTAACAAATATGGTCCGAATAATGAATTTGAGAACATAAACACAAAAAACAAAACATATGTAAAAGAGGCAGTTGACAATTCGGTGTACAAAATTTATGTGCATATTGTTTTTAATTTGATTTTGAAATCAGATTAGAAATAACTATACTCAAATTTCCAAATTCAAGCCAATTTGAATCCGCCATCATGAATTTTTGAAATCTGATATTAGATTCAGATTCAGCGACCCCAAAAAGTCATGAGTACTTATTTTCACCATAATTTTGCAAACTCAGACCGCCTTATAAGATCCGCCATCTTGAATTTTGTAAATTAGACATCAGATTTGAAATAAGCGACCCTCAGACCTTACTTCTATAATGTTTCATGTGAATATAAGAAAAACCTCCTGCGATAATGGCTTTTTTGTTAGTTGTTTATTAATACTAATTAAGTCATCTTTAGGTAGTTATTAATTATAGCACGATCTTTGTCGTTAAAAAATAAACATTTTAAAATTTAAAAAAAAAAAACACATACTTTATTAACAAGTAACTCTTTTTAGTGGGGTAGCTTCGTGGTCTGTAAGTTTTAATCTACAGAAAAATGGATATGTTTATTTTTATACCCTTGCAGGGTATTTTTATCAGAAGTTTGCAACGCAGTGATGGAGACATTTCCGACTCTACAAAGTAAATATATTCTTGATCAGCATCAACAGCCGAGTCGATCTAGCCATGTTCGTCTGTCCGACCGTTTCTGCGCAAATTTAAATTTCTGAATTTAAATTTTCAGATACTATCCTTCACTGCTTTGCAAACTTCTGATTAAAATTGTGATACCCTGCAAGGTTGTACAAATAAAAGTTAATAAAAAATATATGATTTGTAGTATTATGATATTCCTTTCCATCAATATATCTCTCGATATCTCGATATAGATACAAAAAAATTCTTTCAAAAACACAAAATGCCTCTAAGTGTTACAAACATAATTGTGTTGGGAATGTCTAGCGCCATCTTGAAGTTTTTGCTGTGGAAACATAAGTTTTGATATCAAAATTCATTGCTGAGCCGACAAAATTTCAGAACACATAAAATTAGCGATTGTTTCAAGCTTAAACAGCTAAATAATATTGCAGTAGCGAAATATAAAAATAAATTTATTTGGTTCGGGCATAAAGTTACTATTTCCTCGGCCATTTCGTGGTCGTATCGAATATTAAATCAGATTTATATGTATATTCGGGTGGCATAATGCTTCGCTCGTGGGCTTTCATTGCCTGAGCCTCGGCTGAACCCATGCACAAAGACAATATAATAATTGGCAGAGCAACAAAATTCCTTTGTGATGCCCATAAAAATGGAGAAGAATGGCACACTGGGAGGGTCTTGAAGTCCCAACCACTACGGCAAGAACGCCCGAAGTCTACGCAGACGGAATGGGCAATCGAAACGGAAGACACCAGCCTCATCATTATAGCAGAAAAATTGTTTAGAAAAAGTAAATCGAAGACAAAATGACCATCAGCCGCCGGCATGACAACGCCATGGCCCCAATAAGAGAGACAAATGGCCAAGAACAGAAGTAGGGGTGGGAGTCACTAGAGGCGGAGTGACGATGACGGGGGTTGTACTGGGTGTGGGTGCTGGATATGATGGGTTAGCGAATTTATTTTTGGTTTTTGGGGCAAAAGTTTATTCAGCTGTGAAAAATGTCTTTAAACCGTTTGTTGTCGCTTCAATGAATGCCTGGTGAAAAGAAAATTTAACTTTGAATTTCAGTGAAGCATAAATTCCATAAACATCGCCATTAAAAAGTCCAGCCAAAGCATATTAACCCACACTTAGCGGGACGAATTAGAAGCCCGTTTATTAATTCCTCGATGACTGGCATCTGACGGAGTCGTGAAGCGCACAATGCACACCCAAACAGGTTGAGTTCCTCGGTGAGCGGTCTTTGCGGGATCCCTACGACTGCCAGCTTAACGCGTGCACCTAATGAACTCCTCGGCTTCTATTTTAATGCCCGAGGTCAGCCCTCTGAATCCTATTTCCGGGATAGGCTGAAAAATCACACACTGAGCACAAAGCCCTCACGCCCAGGCGAGCATTCACATGCAAGGTTCCGTTCCACGCTGGCTAGAAGTAGTTTTCGGATGCCAACGCACGTGAACCGCGAGGATGGCGGTTGGTGGTGGGATCTGGGCCCCGGTGCGGTGCGCCATAAGGAGTAAATTGAAAGCAAACGCAAAGCAAAGCGATTTCATTAAAGCTCTTCAAATATTAAAGCGCATTCAGTCGGCTTGTGGGCGTGCACAGTGTGCGAGCATAAGCGTTTGCCACCAACCAAGCCTCCCTACCCTGTGCCACACGTTGGCTGGAGGTGCGGGTGGCGTCTGTTTGTCCTTGTCCTTATGGGCGGCACTGTAGTCGTGTGCGTGTCTGTCGGTGCACACCATCTTTGCTGTCAACCCGGAGCGAAAGGTTCTGCGGCGCTGTTTTTCATTCCTTTTGTTGTCGCTGTAGCCATCTTTTATTTCATTCCGTCTCTTAAGTGTCAGAGCGTGGAACGGACAATATAATTTACATTCAGTATGCAAATGGACCGGCACGCACACGTGATATCACCGAACACAGGGCTCGTATATGGATACACCTAAAGAAATGCAAATATGAAATATCTTTGAAATTCCCAGATTTGTCAGAAAAAGGCGTTTGTAAAAGCGCAAGTACCGGCAGTATCTGAACGTGTCTTTGCGAGATACGGACGCTGAAAATGTGGGAGTGTCCCGGCATCTGAATCTCGGAAACTTTAAACTTTAGGCGACCCTCTGCTTTCAAAAACACTATGTCATCTTTTGCAAAACAAATTTATTTCGTATTATGTCTTTCTGTCTCTGTAAAATTCAAACATCCTCTTAAAAGAAACATTAGTGCTCCTGTTATATAGTCTGTGTAGTTGGTCTTTGTCTCTTGAGACATTAATATTAATTGTTAATAAGTCAAGCTGTATTCAAATTTTAGTTACATTAATAAAAAAAAACGTACACATCAAGTTTTAATTTAATTTTCATAAATACCTATATACAAGTTTTCTTTAAGTGCAAGACCATTGCGTTCGAAGATAGCAAATGTACAATAAAAGCACAAAAGTTTGAATAAGTATTTTTTCCTTTAAAATTCATTGCAGATATATAAATAATAAATTCATAGTTGTAAACATTTTGTAAAGAATCAAGAATCATTAACGGTTATTATGACCTAGTGATAAAAATTTAATGTTTGTAGCACGAAAAATAAACATCACAAAGCTGGCCGACATAATTCTGTTCATTTGTCTACTAGTATATACAAATGCTTTGAGTATGCCCCGTTTATAATTATTATTTCGGCTAAAATTTAAGGCTTGTGATGATTAGCTTACTTATTTCACTAATTTTGTCATTTTCATATAAAAACAGATTTTAATAATGTTACATACATATTCTTCAATGTAGTATAACACTTCTTTTTAAGGTTTTAATTTTATTATTCAAGTAAACAAAAAAACGTACAATCAATTGGTGTTCACTAATCACTAATCAATCAGTGTTCACTAATTCAGAGATATGGCTCATAAAATAATTTCATGACGAGGTACAAACTATAAAGCAGTGCAGGATATAAATTATCATATATAAAATGTTATTGCAGTTTTTTATGCACCAAATTGAATGACAAAATTCTGATCTGTTGTTTATTTCACAATTTGTCCACGCTGTGGTTGTCAAGTTAAATTTCAAAATACAATTAAGTGTTTTGTTGAATCATAAAGTATTAAGTAACATAATTGTTTAAAACGAGTAAGAAACCTGAAGTTTATTTTGTTTGACTAGGGAATTCAGGGAACCCAAACGTATGTTTGTTATCTTAAGACCAATGAGTTGTTCAGTACATGCCCAGCCCGAATTGCCTTTAGTAGGGGAGAGTGGGGAGTTATGAAACATGGGGAGTCGTGAAACATGGCCATAGATTCCGCTTAGTGGCTTTTCCGATCGTTTTTTTTTTTTGTCAACATTTTGTTAACCCCAATGCTTAATTTGATCGAGCACTTGCACCAATATCACTTTTTTTTATATATTCCCACGCACTGTGTTTTAAATTCGTGCAAAAAGTTTTTTCAATGATTTTCGTGAGTGGCATCCTGATGAACAGTTGCAAGTGAATCTATAAAGTTAGTAAGCAAAATAATCAGCATTCATTAAGCTTTTAACTTACAGAAGAATTTGAGAGAAAATATTTTGTGTGTTGCTGTCGCGGTGCGATTTTTAAAAAAGTAACAAATGGGGAGAAATGAAACACATCGAGTGGGGAGACGTGAAACACGGCAAACATGACAATTGTTGATTACGAATCTGATGTGTTGATTGTTATATGTTGCATGTGTGATATATGAACAATATATGAATGATATAACAATATAATAGGTTTAAATTGTATATAATATAATAAGGCAAAATAACCGGTCAAACCACCGGCAGTGGTCGGTTGTGTCGTTTGGGGAGTGCTCGCCTTGGCAGTCCCCACCGAACTCGACGGAGTTAATGTCTCGTTCTCTGAGCGCAATAACTCGTCTTCGTCGATTTCGGATAGGATGTTTTGGCGTTTTACCTCCCCATGAGGTCCGAAGCGGATTTTTTGTTGTGGGCCCGATCGGTTTGGGGCATTGAAGAGGGTCCACCGTGGCTTCGCCCCTAAGCCACGGCAAGGCTTGTTCTGACCCAGGGTTGCCCGGCCCTGGGAAGGCTCCGTTCGAACACAGCTGGATTAACCCCTCAGCTGCGAACCGAAAGTCAGAGAGCACGGGTTGCGTTACACGCCTGACTTGAGGGGAGACCGTTTAAAGACTTTCCCAGGTCTCGCTGGGGAGGTGGAGTCACAGGAATTATGGATAGAGGATTCACGGGAGACTGCCGCTCGTATTAGCCGTACCATGGTACGTTTCCAGGAGGTACCACGCAGAGGACCCTCTGCGAAGAGAGGGTGGTGTCTATCAAATTGATATTCACCTACGAGTCGACTTGATACACCAGAAGAGCCAAGGAATATACATCAGCAATTACTCTGCTGATCTTGCCTTGGTCTGATGCACCCTTACCACCCCTGAAGGGGAATAGTCGGAAAAATGTTCAACCCAACGAGAATTTTTACTCACAACAAAATTTGTTTTCCACTAAACGCAAAGTCTCGAGCGGCACTGTAGCAATGGCAAGATTATGGCCAACAGTGGCGGTTGAAAAAAACAAGTGCAAACACATTTTGGTTCCGGATCACAGTAATTATTTTTCACTCCTCGGTTTATATATACAGATAAATAGATTTTCACCGCGATTTTTAATTCAGATGCGCCATGAGAATTGCTAAGTATTTATTTAAAATTTTCTTTTTTTCAAATTTGCGGCCCGCTACACCGAACTCTTTCGCGTTTGAATCTCTCTCCCGATCCAAACCAAGGGCGGAAAACTAGCTCGAGAACACGCGGTTCGAACTCCGTTAGTGCGATATTCCCTTTTATCGGGTGAACGAAAACAATATATCGACATAACGGACACTTCAATATAAGAGAATATATTCCAAGCAATACATTCGCTTACGTAAATAATCCAAAATGTCCCTTTTTATCCTACATGAACAGAAACCTACAGCAATTATAAGAAAGTTAATATGTGCATGGTCAAATCGCATTCGAATGTAAAAAAATAATTCAAATGTGTAGATCTTTTTTGAATATGGTAAAGAACATATTCAAGAACAACACCTCATACACCAAACCCAAAATCCAGTATATCCCATTTTTTAAAGTTGAAAAATAGGTGAAAAATTAGTACTTCAGTAAAACAGGTATGACAGAAAGGGCAAAAAATATTATAATTTTATTCTAACTTGGTTTTACCGAGATTTAATGACCCTTTCGATAGAGACCATAACCATGCCGGTCGGTTACATATTTTATCTAAAAATCGACTGCATTTTTCTTAAAACCAGCTTTTTTTGCAACCCAAAAACTTTGAACACGTGCAACTTTTTAAATACTGAACCGATAATAATAATGTGTTGGATTTACCCATTTAAAAAATCATCAAAATTTCATTTTTGTATAGTATCTGTACCTTTCCGTAACACAACAGAAAAATGAATTTGCGTTTTCTATTGCTCGGAGCGACCTAAGACTGGGCGCGTTGAATGGGAAACTATTAGGAACAAAATTACTGATAGCGGTGATACTTGTGGAGTGCCGTTGTGTAGACTTTGTAGTGTGGAAGTTAGCTTTCTTTCTTGTTGAAAACTGAAAAAACAGTGTTTCGGGAAAACGAGCTAAAGTCGCCTAAAATTTTGGATTATAGGCAAATCCTTTGACAAGGTAGTAGTTTATTGATTGCTCTAAAAATTCAATTTAAAAAAAAACGTATATTTTAGAAGTTTGGGCCCTTTAACAAAGCGTGTTTCATAACTCCCCACTCCCTATGCATTATCCCAAGTCCGAAACTATTTTTGCTTTATTTTATTATACCCTTGCAGGGTATTATAATTTTAGTCAGAAGTTTGCAACGCAGTGAAGGAGACATTTCCGACCCTATAAAGTATATATTATATATTCTTGATTAGCATCAACAGCCGAGTCGATCTAGCCATGTCCGTCTGTCTGTCCGTCCGTTTCTACGTTTTGAAGCTATCTGAATGAAACATTGCAGATAGTCTTATATATGCTCTCACTACTATATATGTCGGAACGGGCCGGATCGGGCGACTATATCATATAGCTGCCATAGGAACGATTGGAAAGTTTTTTAGGAACAAAATTATAACCTAAGGCAATTTTCAACATATTTTAATGAAATTTCAGACTTGATCATTTTGTAATATTTTAGAATTTCGGTTTTAATTTAATCAAAATCGGACCACTTATCATATAGCTGCCATAGAAATATTTAAATCAATTAATTTATTTTGAAAGCTTTGTTGCTAGCAACATTTAGTTGTTCCGCAATATTTTTCAATGTCAACATGTTTCGCTCAACATGTATAGAATCTAAGAACACGCGAAAGCAAAAAGAACCGCCATCATGAATTATACAAAAATTTTAAATACTTAATGCAAGGGTATTTAAGTTTCGGCTAGCCGAAGTTAGCTTCCTTTCTTGTTCTCTTATATATACTAATATTCCGAAAGGTATTGGTTTCTTATCAGATCCCAATTTATAGTACTGTTAGCATAAAGAAGAACACGAAGAACTGCTTTTAATAGAAAGTTGATAAATTTGCAATTTCCTTCATTTGGATTGGGACCCGGTCATATTCGAATGGAACAAAGTGATAAAATATTGTGTTTTCATTTACAAAAATGGAATTAATATTTATATTGAGTTATTTTGAAAAAGGTTGTGTTAAATAAACGGTACTCAATAATTTAAATGCCACGGGGCACAGTGGGCGATTTGATGAATTTAGCGTAACGAAATACAAATTTTGAACTGTTGAAATCTAATAAAATTTGATTTGGGGCCGATTCCTTAATGTCCATTTATGAAATCGATCGCGTCAAAATCGATTTATTTGATATCAGTAAGCGACTCTGTTCTTCCAAACACGTGCTAAGTCATCAGCTGTGTGTTTTCTAAAGCTGCCGAGCATGCGTTGTTCATTTTGGAATTGGCAAAATAATATTTGTAATAACTGTTTTGCTCCAAGTTTCTTGTGATTCTACAATATCAAGGTTTGTATTAATAGAAAATAAATGTTTTGTGACTTTTCTATTTCTATTGTATTAGTTATTTGTGTTTGTAGCCAACAGCCTTCTCATAACCTATTTGTAGAAAAATTTCATCTTTTAGAGAGAAAAACTTTATGAAGCAGGGCTTGGCTGGTAAAAAGAGTATAATTGTCTAAAAGTATGATTCGTCCAGTGTTTAAATTGTCAAAGATTGGCTGCCCTGGTCTGCCCATACTATTAATATTTAATTTTTTAGCGAGCATGTCTGTTTTGAAGCAAGAATTGTTTTCGGCTTGGCATGGGGAGAAAGATGCGGCGAACAAATTAAAAGCAGTCAGCGATGTCGTTTTTTCAAATGTTGCAGCAAAATCCAATTGTAGTAAGGATACCTTGGATACAATTGCTGCACAAGTGCAAATTTTCTGCAAAAGATTGTCCGAAAGGTGGAAAAAATCGAAAGCTTCCGCAAATACTCACTAGAAACCGCAAAAATTTTCATTAATGAATATCCGTGGTTCTATATGCCAAGCTCAGTACATAGAATTTTAATACATGGAGCTGATATCATAGAATGTGTACCACTTCCGATTGGCATGATGTCGGAAGAAGCATTGGAAGCCAGAAATAAGGATTTAAGAAACTTCCGGCTTAACCATACACGCAAGAACTCGAGAAAACATACCATGGAGAATCTAATGAATTCATTGCTAGTATCCTCGGATCCATTTATAACAAGTTTGTGCCAAAGTGGATCACACAAGTTCAGCAAAGCCGATTTATTTAATGGGGAAGCTAAAAACCTGCTTTTGGACTTACATGAAGAGTCTGAAAACTCCGATTCGGACACAGAAAATTAAATAAAAATGATTACTTATTGTAATTTTCATCAATTAAAGCAAACAAAAAAAAAATTTATATAAATTAAAAAAAAAAAATAATTAAAAATTAAAAAAATTTTTTTTTTATTAAATAAAAGGTTGTTAAAAAAAAAAAGTTTAATATTGTACTTTTTATTTCTTGTTTACCATAAAAAATGTAATATTGGTTAATTTCCTGTTGGGTTCGAAGTAATTAATTTCGTTACGCTAAACCCTTCAAATCGCCCACTGTGCGGGGAACCGAATTAACTAAAAAAGAGCAGATTCAAATAAAAACTATGGCTGAATGTGGCGTCAAAGTGGGTGTTATTGCCACAAGAATAAATAGGCATCGGAATACAATAACGAATTTCCTGAAGTCTCCGCAAAATTATGCTCAGAAAACCCGCAAAGGTGCAGTTCCTAAGGTTGATGACCGAACTAAGAGCCACATTAGAGCTTTGGCAACCGGAAAAAGTATGAGCTGCGCTCAAATTAAAGCAGAATTGAAGTTGCCAGTAACTAGGCAACGGGTGCAACAAATTTGCCGGAAGGATTTGCGCCTCAGCTTTGAAGCAAAGGTGGCAAACCCCAAGCTATTACGACGCCATAAAATGGCTCGACTTGCCTATTACGAAAAATATAAATGTTCGGACAGCGAATTCCGAAATATATTAATTTTATTGTCAAAACCTCAGTTTTGCACATATATTAATTTTCTATGAAGAAAAGTTTTAAGTTACTATCTAAATAAGAAATAATGAATTATTATTAATGTTATTGTACTGTATTGTATTCATTTTGTACATTTGACTATCTACTTAAATAAAATAAATTTAAAAATGTACCATGAAGGAGTTAAAAAAAATCATGAAAAACACCATGCACATTTATCAATTTTTCTGAGGTATATTGCCTGCTTTGTTCTTATAATTACCGGTATTTTATAGGAACTAGTAGTAGAGACAGAAAATAAATTCGTCTGTGCTGTTGGTGCTTTTTTACATTGATGTTTTTAGTCATGCCACAAACCAGCCAAACTTAACGAATCGATAAATTCACGATAGGTGGAGCCAAAACAACTAATTTAAAAATTGTCGGTGGATGGCGTTTGTCCTTCTTCTATTCCATATTTCTGGCAAATATTTTTACTCTAAATACAAAGTACAATGATTTTCTAAAAAAAAGCGAAAACCAAATAATTTCGGGAGTATTACGTCATTTCCAACTTTAGGGCAAATATTTTTAATACTAAGGAAATTTCAGGAATGTATACAACATACTTAAATTTTATTAATTTTGAAATGATGAGGGATGAGCTTTAAAGGGTTACGAGCGTTTTAAAACGTTTTGCCCCCAGTATAAAGGAATATTGTTATGACCAAAACTGATCCTTCGCGTCACTTTTTTTTAACTCACGTTGTTTTTGGAGCTCGTCTGCTTCCGTCCCTGCCATATGAGTCTGCTTGCAGAAATTTTATTCCAGCTACTATATATTCTTCACGCATACATTTATCATACATTCCCCTAGTGACCCGAGTTGGCGGGCTCCGAAGTGACGCGCTCTAAGCTGGTTGAAAGCCGGGCAGTGACACAGTAGATGCTCCGGTGTCTCCTGCTCGTTTGGTTCCTTGCAGCTTCTGCAGTGTGGGTTTGGAGTCCTCGTTTTGGAGTCCTCGGCCATTGCATCACCCTGACAAACGCTTCAGGGGTGCCGGTTCATCGTGGGCCATGTATCCGGATGCTATCAGCATGGCTGTCCCATCCGCTGCTTCAAGCCTGGCCACTGCTAGGTCTGAGTTGCTAAGATTGAGATGTAGAAGAGCGTTAAGGTTGTTTTTAATGATTATACCCGCCCTCGGCCTACCTGTCAAGTTTGTGTATAGTGTTGTATATCCTTTTATAGCCACGCCAGAGATTTGGCCGTCCCTGGTCCATGGCTCTTGTAAGAGGACGATGTCGATGTCCTCGATGTCGATGTGCGAGCTACGCTTCAGGTTTATCTGCACGACCTTCGGCATTATTGCGGTGTGGTGTTGGGGGTGTCATCGTCGATCACCAAGTCATCGAGCATCTGCTTGGTGTCATCGACGTCGTCTTCAAGATTGTCGTCTGGCTCGGCTAGGAAGACTTTTATCTTAGCCTTTCTTATGCCGTAACGCACTTTGTAGTCTGTGGTCTGTAGCTGCGGCAGGCACTGCTTGTTAATGAGGAAGAAGAAAGGCTGGCTTGTCCTCATCTCTCGCTCTGCCTTCAGGATGGCCTAGTCTGCCATGTCGACATCTTGGTTTAGAGCCCTCAGAGTCTTGAGCACCCTATCATGGTTCGTAAGCCCCTTTGGCAACCAGATACGAGCTCTGGGCCTTCTTGGGATATCTGTGGCGGGGACGAGCTTTAGGCTAAGCCCCTTCCAGGCGCCGCTAATCTTAGCGACGCACTCCCCCAGGAAGTCCTTCGAAGACTCATCGTCGCACCTGATCACCCGGTGCCCTCGAACCATGTCCGAGGAGTCAAAGGATGGTGTCGGACCGGCTGGCTCAGCTTGTATTTTGTCTGATACCATCTCAGACAGTCTGGTCTCGACCTCATCCCATTTCTCCGACAGCAGGCGCCCATCGTCGTTGAGCTCGTCCACCAGTGCCATGGCCAGGCTGTCTCTTGCCACCTCACTTCGTGTGAGCGATTGCGCTTCGATTGGGGCGGCTGGAACGCTTCCGGGTGCTCCCTCTCATACTGCTCAAAGTCCTCGATCACGGCCTGGAATCGGGCTTTGTCTTCGATATCGCGCTGGTCAGCTTTGCCCTCCCTCTCATTTCTGGCTATCTTTGCCAAAATGAAACGGGCTTTACTGGCCTGCGCTTTCTTTTGATGATGGGAAAACGACTTTGGCTTGTCGTTTCCCCCCACCTTGGCGTGGCTCGCCTTGGTGGTTTTAGTGGTCGGTTGTGTCGTTTGGGGAGTGCTCGCCTTGGCAGTCCCCACCGAACTCGACGGAGTTAATGTCTCGTCGTCTGAGGGCAATAACTCGTCTTCGTCGATTTCGGATAGGATGTTTTGGCGTTTTACCTCTCCCATGAGGTCCGAAGCGGATGTTTTGTTGTGGGCCCGATCGGTTTGGGGCATTGAAGAGGGTCCACCGTGGCTTCGCCCCTAAGCCACGGCAAGGCTTGTTCTGACCCAGGGTTGCCCGGCCCTGGGAAGGCTCCGTTCGAACACAGCTGGATTAACCCCTCAGCTGCGAACCGAAAGTCAGAGAGCACGGGTTGCGTTACACGCCTGACTTGAGGGGAGACCGTTTAAAGACTTTCCCAGGTCTCGCTGGGGAGGTGGAGTCATAGGAATTATGGATAGAGGATTCACGGGAGACTGCCGCTCGTATTAGCCGTACCATGGTACGTTTCCAGGAGGTACCACGCAGAGGACCCTCTGCGAAGAGAGGGTGGTGTCTATCAAATTGATATTCACCTACGAGTCGACTTGATATACCAGAAGAGCCAAGGAATATACATCAGCAATTACTCTGCTGATCTTGCCTTGGTCTGATGCACCCTTACCACCCCTGAAGGGGGATAGTCGGAAAAATGTTCAACCCAACGAGAATTTTTACTCACAACAAAATTTGTTTTCCACTAAACGAAAAGTCTCGAGCGGCACTGTAGCAATGGCAAGATTATGGCCAACAGTGGCGGTTGAAAAAAACAAGTGCAAACACATTTTGGTTCCGGATCACAGTAATTATTTTTCACTCCTCGGTTTATATATACAGATAAATAGATTTTCACCGCGATTTTTAATTCAGATGCGCCATGAGAATTGCTAAGTATTTATTTAAAATTTTCTTTTTTTCAAATTTGCGGCCCGCTACACCGAACTCTTTCGCGTTTGAATCTCTCTCCCGATCCAAACCAAGGGCGGAAAACTAGCTCGAGAACACGCGGTTCGAACTCCGTTAGTGCGATATTCCCTTTTATCGGGTGAACGAAAACAATATATCGACATAACGGACACTTCAATATAAGAGAATATATTTCAAACAATACATTCGCTTACGTAAATAATCCAAAATGTCCCTTTTTATCCTACATGAACAGAAACCTACAGCAATTATAAGAAAGTTAATATGTGCATGGTCAAATCGCATTCGAATGTAAAAAAATAATTCAAATGTGTAGATCTTTTTTGAATATGGTAAAGAACATATTCAAGAACAACACCTCATACACCAAACCCAAAATCCAGTATATCCCATTTTTTAAAGTTGAAAAATAGGTGAAAAATTAGTACTTCAGTAAAACAGGTATGACAGAAAGGGCAAAAAATATTATAATTTTATTCTAACTTGGTTTTACCGAGATTTAATGACCCTTTCGATAGAGACCATAACCATGCCGGTCGGTTACATATTTTATCTAAAAATCGACTGCATTTTTCTTAAAACCAGCTTTTTTTGCAACCCAAAAACTTTGAACACGTGCAACTTTTTAAATACTGAACCGATAATAATAATGTGTTGGATTTACCCATTTAAAAAATCATCAAAATTTCATTTTTGTATAGTATCTGTACCTTTCCGTAACACAACAGAAAAATGAATTTGCGTTTTCTATTGCTCGGAGCGACCTAAGACTGGGCGCGTTGAATGGGAAACTATTAGGAACAAAATTACTGATAGCGGTGATACTTGTGGAGTGCCGTTGTGTAGACTTTGTAGTGTGGAAGTTAGCTTTCTTTCTTGTTGAAAACTGAAAAAAACAGTGTTTCGGGAAAACGAGCTAAAGTCGCCTAAAATTTTGGATTATAGGCAAATCCTTTGACAAGGTAGTAGTTTATTGATTGCTCTAAAAATTCAATTTAAAAAAAAACGTATATTTTAGAAGTTTGGGCCCTTTAACAAAGCGTGTTTCATAACTCCCCACTCCCTATGCATTATCCCAAGTCCGAAACTATTTTTGCTTTATTTTATTATACCCTTGCAGGGTATTATAATTTTAGTCAGAAGTTTGCAACGCAGTGAAGGAGACATTTCCGACCCTATAAAGTATATATTATATATTCTTGATTAGCATCAACAGCCGAGTCGATCTAGCCATGTCCGTCTGTCTGTCCGTCCGTTTCTACGTTTTGAAGCTATCTGAATGAAACATTGCAGATAGTCTTATATATGCTCTCACTACTATATATGTCGGAACGGGCCGGATCGGGCGACTATATCATATAGCTGCCATAGGAACGATTGGAAAGTTTTTAGGAACAAAATTATAACCTAAGGCAATTTTCAACATATTTTAATGAAATTTCAGACTTGATCATTTTGTAATATTTTAGAATTTCGGTTTTAATTTAATCAAAATCGGACCACTTATCATATAGCTGCCATAGAAATATTTAAATCAATTAATTTATTTTGAAAGCTTTGTTGCTAGCAAAATTTAGTTGTTCCGCAATATTTTTCAATGTCAACATGTTTCGCTCAACATGTATAGAATCTAAGAACACGCGAAAGCAAAAAGAACCGCCATCATGAATTATACAAAAATTTTAAATACTTAACCCTCTCAGCCCATTTGTTGCCTATAGGCAACATTTTACAAATAAGCCTCAGTTACCTGGAATATACATTTTTTTCTTTGCGCTTTTTTTCAACATCTTCCTTAATGTTTTCTGCAACCAAAATAACTAATAAGTTACTTGTAAGATGCGCACGTGTTTATTTAACAGACGTTTTTAGTGCAGTTGTTTGAAATTTTTTTTTCGCGGGAAAAGTGTTGGTGAGAAAAACAAAAATTAAAAGAAAATATTTGTTGTATTGCAAAACTAGGTGGAAAATATAAATACTTAAAGGTAAGTAAATGATTTACCAAAAAAAATTTTTTTTTAAAGTGAACAGTTTGTCTATAAGAATTTTGTAAAGTTGCAGTTGCCTATAGGCAACAATGGGCCATTGTGTGAAAATTTGTCAATTAAAAATTTTTTTTTTTCTTTTGTAAATTTGCATTTAAATGCTATTTTTAATGTTTAAAAATGTTCGGTAGATCCCTAGTATTATTATAAAAATATATTTTTCAGGTCAGCACGGTCTGAAGCAATATCTGCCGAACAAGCCTAACAAGTGGGGACTCAAAATGTTTACTAGAGCTGATGTATCTGGAATCATATATGATTTTCAAGCTCGCACAACAGAGAATATGTTCCACAACCTACAAAGACCATGCGATTGGACAATTTAAGCCACTGGGTAGAATGGGGAGCAAAAGGCATATGCCTTACTGGGTTTCCACGGTCTAAATGCAGCAAATGCAAAGTTAATTTATGCTGCAACCCACAAAGAAACTGCTTTGTAAATTACCATACTTGTATATTAACAAAATAAAGTATAAAGCATAATAATATGAATAAGTAAATTAGTTAAAAAAATTTAATGCTTTTTGATTTTTGCCATAAGTGCCCATTGTTGCCTATAGGCAACATCCTGTAACTATTGAACCAGGACACCAAGGACTTTGAAATTTTCGTCAGTTCATATTTGAATAACGGCAAATACATATCCGTTGGAAACAAATTTGTATCCCGGCTAATTTTAATTGGGGGCTGAGAGGGTTAATGCAAGGGTATTTAAGTTTCGGCTAGCCGAAGTTAGCTTCCTTTCTTGTTCTCTTATATATACTAATATTCCGAAAGGTATTGGTTTCTTATCAGATCCCAATTTATAGTACTGTTAGCATAAAGAAGAACACGAAGAACTGCTTTTAATAGAAAGTTAATAAATTTGCAATTTCCTTCATTTACGTTTGGATTGGGACCCGGTCATATTCGAATGGAACAAAGTGATAAAATATTGTGTTTTCATTTACAAAAATGGAATTAATATTTATATTGAGTTATTTTGAAAAAGGTTGTGCTAAATAAACGGTACTCAATAATTTAAATGCCATGGGGAACCGAATTAAATAAAGAAGAGCAGATTCAAATAAAAACTATGGCTGAATGTGGCGTCTAAGTGGGTGTTATTGCTACAACAATAAATAGGCATCGGAATAGAATAATGAATTTCCTGAAGTCTCCGCAAAATTATGCTCAGAAAACCCGCAAAGGTGCAGTTCCTAAGGTTGATGACCGAACTAAGAGCCACATTAGAGCTTTGGCAACCGGAAAAAGTAGAATTGAAGTTGCCAGTAACTAGGCAACGGATGCAACAAATTTGCCGGAAGGATTTGCGCCTCAGATTTGAAGCAAAGGTGGCAAACCCCAACCTATTGCGACGCCATAAAATGGCTCGACTTGCCTATTACGAAAAATATACATTTTGGGACAGCGAATTCCGAAATGTCATCTTTTCTGAAGAGTTCCATCCGGAGAATTTTGTGTTTCAACAGGATAACGCTCCTATACACGTTGCACAGTATACGAATGCGTTTCTGGAATCCAACAAAAATATTGCTAAGCAATATTACAAATGTATAATATTAATTTTATTGTCAAATCCTAAGTTTTGCACATTTATCAATTTTCTACGAAGAAAAGTTTTAAGTTACTATCTAAATAAGAAATAATGAATTATTATTAATGTTATTGTATTGTATTGTATTCATTTTGTACATTCTACTATCTACTTAAATAAAATAAATTTAAAAATGTACCATGAAGGAGTTAAAAAAATCATGAAAAGCACCATGCACATTTATCAATTTTACTGAGGTATATTGCCTGCTTTGTTCTTATAATTACCGGTATTTTAGTACTAGTAGTAGAGACTGAAAATAAATTCGTCTGTGCTGTTGGTGCTTTTTTACATTGATGTTTTGATGTCATGCCACAAACCAGCCAAACTTAACGAATCCATAAATTCACGATAGGTGGAGCCAAAACAACTAATTTAAAAATTGTCGGTGGATGGCGTTTGTCCTTCTTCTATTCCATATTTCTGGCAAATATTTTTACTCTAAATACAAAGTACAATGATTTTCTAAAAAAAAAAGCGAAAACCAAATAATTTCGGGAGTATTACGTCATTTCCAACTTTAGGGCAAATATTTTTAATACTAAGGAAATTTCAGGAATGTATACAACATACTTAAATTTTATTAATTTTGAAATGATGAGGCATGAGCTTTAAAGGGTTAAGAGCGTTTTAAAACGTTTTGCCCCTAGTATAAAGGAATATTGTTATGACCAAAACTGGTTTTTTAACTCACGTTGTTTTTGGAGCTCGTCTGCTTCCGTCCCTGCCATATGAGTCTGCTTGCAGAAATCTTATTCCAGCTGCCCCTACTACATATTCTTCACGCATACATTTATTTATTTATTTTATATTATTATTATTTATTTTACTTAACGCCAAGATCTAAATAGATCCATTATCCATCTTTTACATTTATAATCTCTGTGTGAACCCTAACTTCTTTCCTTTTATAATTTCACAACAAAAACAAATTCAACTAACGACAACTAACGAAACTGTTTTCCTAGCCGTTTGAGCGCTTTGAAGGGGGATAGTCGGAAAAATGTTCAATCCAACGAGAATTTTTACTCACAACAAAATTTGTTTTCCACTAAACGAAAAGTCTCGAGCGGCACTGTAGCAATGGCAAGATTATGGCCAACAGTGGCGGTTGAAAAAAACAAGTGCAAACACATTTTGGTTCCGGATCACAGTAATTATTTTTCACTCCTCGGTTTATATATACAGATAAATAGATTTTCACCGCGATTTTTAATTCAGATGCGCCATGAGAATTGCTAAGTATTTATTTAAAATTTTCTTTTTTTCAAATTTGCGGCCCGCTACACCGAACTCTTTCGCGTTTGAATCTCTCTCCCGATCCAAACCAAGGGCGGAAAACTAGCTCGAGAACACGCGGTTCGAACTCCGTTAGTGCGATATTCCCTTTTATCGGGTGAACGAAAACAATATATCGACATAACGGACACTTCAATATAAGAGAATATATTTCAAACAATACATTCGCTTACGTAAATAATCCAAAATGTCCCTTTTTATCCTACATGAACAGAAACCTACAGCAATTATAAGAAAGTTAATATGTGCATGGTCAAATCGCATTCGAATGTAAAAAATAATTCAAATGTGTAGATCTTTTTGAATATGGTAAAGAACATATTCAAGAACAACACCTCATACACCAAACCCAAAATCCAGTATATCCCATTTTTTAAAGTTGAAAAATAGGTGAAAAATTAGTACTTCAGTAAAACAGGTATGACAGAAAGGGCAAAAAATATTATAATTTTATTCTAACTTGGTTTTACCGAGATTTAATGACCCTTTCGATAGAGACCATAACCATGCCGGTCGGTTACATATTTTATCTAAAAATCGACTGCATTTTTCTTAAAACCAGCTTTTTTTGCAACCCAAAAACTTTGAACACGTGCAACTTTTTAAATACTGAACCGATAATAATAATGTGTTGGATTTACCCATTTAAAAAATCATCAAAATTTCATTTTTGTATAGTATCTGTACCTTTCCGTAACACAACAGAAAAATGAATTTGCGTTTTCTATTGCTCGGAGCGACCTAAGACTGGGCGCGTTGAATGGGAAACTATTAGGAACAAAATTACTGATAGCGGTGATACTTGTGGAGTGCCGTTGTGTAGACTTTGTAGTGTGGAAGTTATCTTTCTTTCTTGTTGAAAACTGAAAAAAACAGTGTTTCGGGAAAACGAGCTAAAGTCGCACAAAATTTTGGATTATAGGCAAATCCTTTGACAAGGTAGTAGTTTATTGATTGCCCTAAAAATTCAATTAAAAAAAAACGTATATTTTAGAAGTTTGGGCCCTTTAACAAAGCGTGTTTCATAACTCCCCACTCTCCCCTATGCATTATCCCAAGTCCGAAACTATTTTTGCTTTATTTTATTATACCCTTGCAGGGTATTATAATTTTAGTCAGAAGTTTGCAACGCAGTGAAGGAGACATTTCCGACCCTATAAAGTATATATATTCTTGATTAGCATCAACAGCCGAGTCGATCTAGCCATGTCCGTCTGTCTGTCCGTCCGTTTCTACGTTTTGAAGCTATCTGAATGAAACATTGCAGATAGTCTTCTATATGCTCTCACTACTATATATGTCGGAACGGGCCGGATCGGGCGACTATATCATATAGCTGCCATAGGAACGATTGGAAAGTTTTTAGGAACAAAATTATAACCTAAGGCAATTTTCAACATATTTTAATGAAATTTCAGACTTGATCATTTTGTAATATTTTAGAATTTCGGTTTTAATTTAATCAAAATCGGACCACTTATCATATAGCTGCCATAGAAATATTTAAATCAATTAATTTATTTTGAAAGCTTTGTTGCTAGCAACATTTAGTTGTTCCGCAATATTTTTCAATGTCAACATGTTTCGCTCAACATGTATAGAATCTAAGAACACGCGAAAGCAAAAAGAACCGCCATCATGAATTATACAAAAATTTTAAATACTTAACCCTCTCAGCCCATTTGTTGCCTATAGGCAACATTTTACAAATAAGCCTCAGTTACCTGGAATATACATTTTTTTGCTTTGCGCTTTTTTTCAACATCTTCCTTAATGTTTTCTGCAACCAAAATAACTAATAAGTTACTTGTAAGATGCGCACGTGTTTATTTAACAGACGTTTTTAGTGCAGTTGTTTGAAATTTTTTTTTCGCGGGAAAAGTGTTGGTGAGAAAAACAAAAATTAAAAGAAAATATTTGTTGTATTGCAAAACTAGGTGGAAAATATAAATACTTAAAGGTAAGTAAATGATTTACCAAAAAAATTTTTTTTTAAAGTGAACAGTTTGTCTATAAGAATTTTGTAAAGTTGCAGTTGCCTATAGGCAACAATGGGCCATTGTGTGAAAATTTGTCAATTTAAAATTTTTTTTTTCTTTTGTAAATTTGCATTTAAATGTTATTTTTAATGTTTAAAAATGTTCGGTAGATCCCTAGTATTATTATAAAAATATATTTTTCAGGTCAGCACGGTCTGAAGCAATATCTGCCGAACAAGCCTAGCAAGTGGGGACTCAAAATGTTTACTAGAGCTGATGTATCTGGAATTATATATGATTTTCAAGCTCGCACAACAGAGAATATGTTCCACAACCTACAAAGACCATGCGATTGGACAATTTAAGCCACTGGGTAGAATGGGGAGCAAAAGGCATATGCCTTACTGGGTTTCCACGGTCTAAATGCAGCAAATGCAAAGTTAATTTATGCTGCAACCCACAAAGAAACTGCTTTGTAAATTACCATACTTGTATATTAACAAAATAAAGTATAAAGCATAATAATATGAATAAGTAAATTAGTTAAAAAAAATTTAATGCGTTTTGATTTTTGCCATAAGTGACCATTGTTGCCTATAGGCAACATCCTGTAACTATTGAACCAGGACACCAAGGACTTTGAAATTTTCGTCAGTTCATATTTGAATAACGGCAAATACATATCCGTTGGAAACAAATTTGTATCCCGGCTAATTTTAATTGGGGGCTGAGAGGGTTAATGCAAGGGTATTTAAGTTTCGGCTAGCCGAAGTTAGCTTCCTTTCTTGTTCTCTTATATATACTAATATTCCGAAAGGTATTGGTTTCTTATCAGATCCCAATTTATAGTACTGTTAGCATAAAGAAGAACACGAAGAACTGCTTTTAATAGAAAGTTAATAAATTTGCAATTTCCTTCATTTACGTTTGGATTGGGACCCGGTCATATTCGAATGGAACAAAGTGATAAAATATTGTGTTTTCATTTACAAAAATGGAATTAATATTTATATTGAGTTATTTTGAAAAAGGTTGTGCTAAATAAACGGTACTCAATAATTTAAATGCCATGGGGAACCGAATTAAATAAAGAAGAGCAGATTCAAATAAAAACTATGGCTGAATGTGGCGTCTAAGTGGGTGTTATTGCTACAACAATAAATAGGCATCGGAATAGAATAATGAATTTCCTGAAGTCTCCGCAAAATTATGCTCAGAAAACCCGCAAAGGTGCAGTTCCTAAGGTTGATGACCGAACTAAGAGCCACATTAGAGCTTTGGCAACCGGAAAAAGTAGAATTGAAGTTGCCAGTAACTAGGCAACGGATGCAACAAATTTGCCGGAAGGATTTGCGCCTCAGATTTGAAGCAAAGGTGGCAAACCCCAACCTATTGCGACGCCATAAAATGGCTCGACTTGCCTATTACGAAAAATATAAATTTTGGGACAGCGAATTCCGAAATGTCATCTTTTCTGAAGAGTTCCATCCGGAGAATTTTGTGTTTCAACAGGATAACGCTCCTATACACGTTGCACAGTATACGAATGCGTTTCTGGAATCCAACAAAAATATTGCTAAGCAATATTACAAATGTATAATATTAATTTTATTGTCAAATCCTAAGTTTTGCACATTTATCAATTTTCTAGGAAGAAAAGTTTTAAGTTACTATCTAAATAAGAAATAATGAATTATTATTAATGTTATTGTATTGTATTGTATTCATTTTGTACATTCTACTATCTACTTAAATAAAATAAATTTAAAAATGTACCATGAAGGAGTTAAAAAAATCATGAAAAGCACCATGCACATTTATCAATTTTACTGAGGTATATTGCCTGCTTTGTTCTTATAATTACCGGTATTTTAGTACTAGTAGTAGAGACTGAAAATAAATTCGTCTGTGCTGTTGGTGCTTTTTTACATTGATGTTTTGATGTCATGCCACAAACCAGCCAAACTTAACGAATCGATAAATTCACGATAGGTGGAGCCAAAACAACTAATTTAAAAATTGTCGGTGGATGGCGTTTGTCCTTCTTCTATTCCATATTTCTGGCAAATATTTTTACTCTAAATACAAAGTACAATGATTTTCTAAAAAAAAAGCGAAAACCAAATAATTTCGGGAGTATTACGTCATTTCCAACTTTAGGGCAAATATTTTTAATACTAAGGAAATTTCAGGAATGTATACAACATACTTAAATTTTATTAATTTTGAAATGATGAGGCATGAGCTTTAAAGGGTTAAGAGCGTTTTAAAACGTTTTGCCCCCAGTATAAAGGAATATTGTTATGACCAAAACTGGTCCTTCGCGTCACATTCTTTTTTTAAACTCACGTTGTTTTTGGAGCTTGTCTGCTTCCGTCCCTGCCATATGAGTCTGCTTGCAGAAATCTTATTCCAGCTGCCCCTACTATATATTCTTCACGCATACATTTATTTATTTATTTTATATTATTATTATTTATTTTACTTAACGCCAAGATCTAAATAGATCCATTATCCATCTTTTACATTTATAATCTTTGTGTGAACCCTAACTTCTTTCCTTTTATAATTTCACAACAAAAACAAATTCCCACAGACAACTAACGAAACTTTTTTCCTAGCCGTTTGAGCGCTTTGAAGGGGGATAGTCGGAAAAATGTTCAATCCAACGAGAATTTTTACTCACAACAAAATTTGTTTTCCACTAAACGAAAAGTCTCGAGCGGCACTGTAGCAATGGCAAGATTATGGCCAACAGTGGCGGTTGAAAAAAACAAGTGCAAACACATTTTGGTTCCGGATCACAGTAATTATTTTTCACTCCTCGGTTTATATATACAGATAAATAGATTTTCACCGCGATTTTTAATTCAGATGCGCCATGAGAATTGCTAAGTATTTATTTAAAATTTTCTTTTTTTCAAATTTGCGGCCCGCTACACCGAACTCTTTCGCGTTTGAATCTCTCTCCCGATCCAAACTAAGGGCGGAAAACTAGCTCGAGAAGACGCGGTTCGAACTTCGTTAGTGCGATATTCCCTTTTATCGGGTGAACGAAAACAATATATCGACATAACGGACACTTCAATATAAGAGACACTTACGCTTACGTAAATAATCCAAAATGTCCCTTTTTATCCTACATGAACAGAAACCTACAGCAATTATAAGAAAGTTAATATGTGCATGGTCAAATCGCATTCGAATGTAAAAAAATAATTCAAATGTGTAGATCTTTTTTGAATATGGTAAAGAACATATTCAAGAACAACACCTCATACACCAAACCCAAAATCCAGTATATCCCATTTTTTAAAGTTGAAAAATAGGTGAAAAATTAGTACTTCAGTAAAACAGGTATGACAGAAAGGGCAAAAAATATTATAATTTTATTCTAACTTGGTTTTACCGAGATTTAATGACCCTTTCGATAGAGACCATAACCATGCCGGTCGGTTACATATTTTATCTAAAAATCGACTGCATTTTTCTTAAAACCAGCTTTTTTTGCAACCCAAAAACTTTGAACACGTGCAACTTTTTAAATACTGAACCGATAATAATAATGTGTTGGATTTACCCATTTAAAAAATCATCAAAATTTCATTTTTGTATAGTATCTGTACCTTTCCGTAACACAACAGAAAAATGAATTTGCGTTTTCTATTGCTCGGAGCGACCTAAGACTGGGCGCGTTGAATGGGAAACTATTAGGAACAAAATTACTGATAGCGGTGATACTTGTGGAGTGCCGTTGTGTAGACTTTGTAGTGTGGAAGTTAGCTTTCTTTCTTGTTGAAAACTGAAAAAAACAGTGTTTCGGGAAAACGAGCTAAAGTCGCCTAAAATTTTGGATTATAGGCAAATCCTTTGACAAGGTAGTAGTTTATTGATTGCTCTAAAAATTCAATTTAAAAAAAAACGTATATTTTAGAAGTTTGGGCCCTTTAACAAAGCGTGTTTCATAACTCCCCACTCCCTATGCATTATCCCAAGTCCGAAACTATTTTTGCTTTATTTTATTATACCCTTGCAGGGTATTATAATTTTAGTCAGAAGTTTGCAACGCAGTGAAGGAGACATTTCCGACCCTATAAAGTATATATATTCTTGATTAGCATCAACAGCCGAGTCGATCTAGCCATGTCCGTCTGTCTGTCCGTCCGTTTCTACGTTTTGAAGCTATCTGAATGAAACATTGCAGATAGTCTTATATATGCTCTCACTACTATATATGTCGGAACGGGCCGGATCGGGCGACTATATCATATAGCTGCCATAGGAACGATTGGAAAGTTTTTAGGAACAAAATTATAACATAAGGCAATTTTCAACATATTTTAATGAAATTTCAGACTTGATCATTTTGTAATATTTTAGAATTTCGGTTTTAATTTAATCAAAATCGGACCACTTATCATATAGCAGCCATAGAAATATTTAAATCAATTAATTTATTTTGAAAGCTTTGTTGCTAGCAACATTTAGTTGTTCCGCAATATTTTTCAATGTCAACATGTTTCGCTCAACATGTATAGAATCTAAGAACACGCGAAAGCAAAAAGAACCGCCATCATGAATTATACAAAAATTTTAAATACTTAATGCAAGGGTATTTAAGTTTCGGCTAGCCGAAGTTAGCTTCCTTTCTTGTTCTCTTATATATACTAATATTCCGAAAGGTATTGGTTTCTTATCAGATCCCAATTTATAGTACTGTTAGCATAAAGAAGAACACGAAGAACTGCTTTTAATAGAAAGTTGATAAATTTGCAATTTCCTTCATTTACGTTTGGATTGGGACCCGGTCATATTCGAATGGAACAAAGTGATAAAATATTGTGTTTTCATTTACAAAAATGGAATTAATATTTATATTGAGTTATTTTGAAAAAGGTTGTGCTAAATAAACGGTACTCAATAATTTAAATGCCACGGGGAACCGAATTAAATAAAGAAGAGCAGATTCAAATAAAAACAATGGCTGAATGTGGCGTCAAAGTGGGTGTTATTGCTACAACAATAAATAGGCATCGGAATACAATAACGAATTTCCTGAAGTCTCCGCAAAATTATGCTCAGAAAACCCGCAAAGGTGCAGTTCCTAAGGTTGATGACCGAACTAAGAGCCACATTAGAGCTTTGGCAACCGGAAAAAGTAGAATTGAAGTTGCCAGTAACTAGGCAACGGATGCAACAAATTTGCCGGAAGGATTTGCGCCTCAGATTTGAAGCAAAGGTGGCAAACCCCAACCTATTGCGACGCCATAAAATGGCTCGACTTGCCTATTACGAAAAATATAAATTTTGGGACAGCGAATTCCGAAATGTCATCTTTTCTGAAGAGTTCCATCCGGAGAATTTTGTGTTTCAACAGGATAACGCTCCTATACACGTTGCACAGTATACGAATGCGTTTCTGGAATCCAACAAAAATATTGCTAAGCAATATTACAAATGTATAATATTAATTTTATTGTCAAATCCTAAGTTTTGCACATTTATCAATTTTCTACGAAGAAAAGTTTTAAGTTACTATCTAAATAAGAAATAATGAATTATTATTAATGTTATTGTATTGTATTGTATTCATTTTGTACATTCTACTATCTACTTAAATAAAATAAATTTAAAAATGTACCATGAAGGAGTTAAAAAAATCATGAAAAGCACCATGAACATTTATCAATTTTACTGAGGTATATTGCCTGCTTTGTTCTTATAATTACCGGTATTTTATAGGAACTAGTAGTAGAGACTGAAAATAAATTCGTCTGTGCTGTTGGTGCTTTTTTACATTGATGTTTTGATGTCATGCCACAAACCAGCCAAACTTAACGAATCCATAAATTCACGATAGGTGGAGCCAAAACAACTAATTTAAAAATTGTCGGTGGATGGCGTTTGTCCTTCTTCTATTCCATATTTCTGGCAAATATTTTTACTCTAAATACAAAGTACAATGATTTTCTAAAAAAAAGCGAAAACCAAATAATTTCGGGAGTATTACGTCATTTCCAACTTTAGGGCAAATATTTTTAATACTAAGGAAATTTCAGGAATGTATACAACATACTTAAATTTTATTAATTTTGAAATGATGAGGCATGAGCTTTAAAGGGTTACGAGCGTTTTAAAACGTTTTGCCCCCAGTATAAAGGAATATTGTTATGACCAAAACTGGTCCTTCGCGTCACATTTTTTTTTTTAACTCACGTTGTTTTTGGAGCTCGTCTGCTTCCGTCCCTGCCATATGAGTCTGCTTGCAGAAATCTTATTCCAGCTGCCCCTACTATATATTCTTCACGCATACATTTATTTATTTATTTTATATTATTATTATTTATTTTACTTAACGCCATAGATCTAAATAGATCCATTATCCATCTTTTACATTTATAATCTTTGTGTGAACCCTAACTTCTTTCCTTTTATAATTTCACAACAAAAACAAATTCCCACAGACAACTAACGAAACTTTTTTCCTAGCCGTTTGAGCGCTTTGAAGGGGGATAGTCGGAAAAATGTTCAATCCAACGAGAATTTTTACTCACAACAAAATTTGTTTTCCACTAAACGAAAAGTCTCGAGCGGCACTGTAGCAATGGCAAGATTATGGCCAACAGTGGCGGTTGAAAAAAACAAGTGCAAACACATTTTGGTTCCGGATCACAGTAATTATTTTTCACTCCTCGGTTTATATATACAGATAAATAGATTTTCACCGCGATTTTTAATTCAGATGCGCCATGAGAATTGCTAAGTATTTATTTAAAATTTTCTTTTTTTCAAATTTGCGGCCCGCTACACCGAACTCTTTCGCGTTTGAATCTCTCTCCCGCTCCAAACCAAGGGCGGAAACCTAGCTCGAGAACACGCGGTTCAAACTCCGTTAGTGCGATATTCCCTTTTATCGGGTGAACGAAAACAATATATCGACATAACGGACACTTCAATATAAGAGAATATATTCCAAACAATACATTCGCTTACGTAAATAATCCAAAATGTCCCTTTTTATCCTACATGAACAGAAACCTACAGCAAATATAAGAAAGTTAATATGTGCATGGTCAAATCGCATTCGAATGTAAAAAAATAATTAGAGATCATTTTATTATTTGACTTCACTTTAATTTTATTTATTTTACGAATAATCATATTAAACGTATACTCGAAACAGAAAATATCATTTATTTCTTTATATATGTACATATTAGCTTATACCAAAACACAACTAATAACAGAACAGAACTCCAGAAACAAAACTTATAACAGAACAAAACTATTGTGCAATGTTCGGAGGGGCTTCAACCTGTACATTCGATAAATAACACCACAAAAGAACTGTTCGGCGTTTTGAGTGACGTGCCTAGGTTTTTATTCGTGGAATCGGAAATTATAACTAGTTAAAAGAAGGCCTAAAACTAGCTTAGGAGAGCGGATTGAAATCTCTGGATCACACTGCCTCTGGAAAATAAATCCCTTTTGGCGTGAGCATTATCCATGACAGCCGGAAGCCACCCAAGGAAACGGTGGCACTTCCAAACAGGATGGTTGCTTCACCTATTTTTCAACTTTGACGGAAAATAAAAAAATGAACGACTTATCAGTTTGGCGTATGAGGTGTTGTTCTTGAATATGTTCTTTATCATATTCAAAAAAGACCTCCCACCCCGGATTTCCCAAGCAAAAGATACTTTCAACTCAGCGTTAAAAACGTGCCGCTTGGTGCAAATTCTGCTACAAGCACAGTCGCTGCGCAGTACGAAATTGTATGGCGGGCATACATTTTTTCCTGTATTGGCGGCTTGTTATTCAATTCCTGACTTTCTAAGGACACTTAATGGTTTGATGTTTCATGTATAATGAAAAAATATTCTTCAAAAATATTAAATGATGTAAAATTGAATGTATATTTCGAACAAAAAGTGCATAAATTATTGAAAATCGGTCAAAAAGAAAATTTTCAAAAATGTGTTTTGGTTTTTACTTTCTAATTCCTTTTTTTGTTTTTAAAACATTAAATATGGCACTATATTAGCATTTGGTGGGCTAGCTGCTGCCACCGGACGGGTCGCAGGTTGCGGATAGCGCAAGGCCTCCTGTGGAGGTTAGCTGCGAATAGCGACTTGTCGTGAATAAGCAGTCCCGGACAACAGCGGATACCACACCGTTGTAGTACCGACAAGGCGCTTGTCTGACCGTCTTTAACACATAGTCTTATACAATCCATACTTCCCACACATGTTCCTACCCACATCCTATCCCAAACATCTCACAAGGGCACTGGTGACGTCCTGAGGCCCCTAAGCCTCACCCCTAAGCCAGGGTGTTATGCGTTCCGTGCCCATTGGCTGGTTTGCAGTCAGGGGCAACCGACTGTATTCGGACGGAGCCTCACCGATACCTGGCCGCCTCGGTGAGTACACCTGGCCCCAGCGTGTTAATGGGGTCTATGGCACGCTGGTACTACCTTCCCCTACACTCGTGGGACCAATCTATGGACAACAGTATTATTAAACAGTTATTATCAACAACTGTTTCTCTCTTCCAAGTGAACGGACGTGTTTTTTCTTGCGCTCTCGTTTTGTGTTAATTTTTGCATTAAAACAACCGGGGTTTTATTTAAATCTTCTACTTTGTGATTAATAAAGTTCCCGTTCACTTCGTGTGCATGCAGCTATTCTGTTTTGTGTATTTAATTGCTATTATTTTCACAATTTAGTTTGTGCTGCCGGTGTTTGCTTTGCATTTTTTGCATTCCTCTTTGTGCCTTCTCCGTTTAGTTTGCGCCGTCGCGACAGCTAAACGTTAAGCTCGCTCCCACGCTCACCCGTTTACCCGCTCTCTCATTCTCCCGCCTCTCGGTGCAGCTGCACTTTCTTATCTCCTTCTACGTAAAGGTACAGTGGTAAGTCCCTATAATGTCTGCTATCGTCTGTTTCTCTAAGACCTGTAAAAAGGCAATTAATTCAACCGATCTTACAGTCGGCTGCTGGCTGTGTGACAACATTGTGCATGCAAAGTGCATTGGTGTTGTTGCTCGGACGGTGGACGATGTAAGAAGAAACATCGGTTTGCGTTACTGCTGCGAGGCCTGTCGCGAGGTTGAAAGAGAAATGATGTCTTTTATGCGGCAGACCAAGGGCGGTTTTAAAGACATATTATCGAGTTTTCGTAAAACTCATGATATGCTCTTGGCGCTGGACACTCAATTTAATAGCCTTAAACTATTAAATGAGTCTCCTAGGCGCAAAAAAACCGCAACTGGTCTACAGCATATAGGCGGATCTCACCAACCAGCGGCGGACTCCCAACAGCAGCCTCTCAACACAGCCCTCGACCTCAGAATTCAGTCAAAGAGTTCTGAGATCGAGTGGCAAAAAGATTCGGCATCCGAATGTGTTGCGGGAGGGACCGCTCCCCGAAAATTTCCGTTTTGTCCCCTGGGGGGTCTCAAATACTGACCCCTCAAAGCCCCATTAATTCATCTGCTCAGGGTATCAGGCCCGGACTACCGGCCGATATCGGCACTGCAGACAATCAGTCTGCAGCGCCGAAAGCCCTTGTAGTAGTACCACCTACGAAACAGATATTTGTTTCGCGGCTCTCCCCTGGTCAGACATCGGAAGATGTTATTGCCTTTATCCAAGGCAAAACTAGAGCTGAAAAAATACAAATAAAGGTGGAAAAATTCAAATTTTCTTATGCTAGGAATATTTCATCTTTTAAAATAAATGTCCCGAATGAACTCTTTGATACAATATGCTCTACCAATTTCTGGCCAGAGTATATTGTCGTCAAAGAGTTTGAAGCTAAGAAAAGAAACGGCGGCCCGTAGGAATAAGTCTTCCCAGGCCCGACCAGACCACTGCGCCCTCTACGACACCCGCTCCAAAAAACTAATCAATTCCCTCTCTATCTCCTATCAGAATGCAAGAGGCCTACGTAGTAAGCTTCCCAAATTGTATTCTGATAGTCTCTCGTTTGCATCCCAGGTTATTGTGTTCACAGAAACCTGGTTAAAGCCGGAGATTCTGAGCTCCGAAGTTTTCCCAGCTGTGTTCACAATATATCGGCTGGATCGGCCTATCAGACGTGGGGGTGGTGTCCTCATAGCGGTTGACTCCATCTCGCGTCGGAATTAATAACTTTCGAGGAGTTTGATGTTGAATTCCTCTATGTGAAGCTAACCATCAATGGTAGCTCTATTTTCATCACCTGTTCTTACATTCCTCCTTTGTCCGAACTTCCTATTTATTGGAACCATCTTTCCGCCATCCAAACGGTTTTCAACCGACTTTCTAATAAGGATCATTTAGTAGTTCTTGGTGATTTTAATATCCCAGGGGCTATTTGGTCCTCAAATACTTCCTCTAATGTACTTTTCACCTCCACACAGCATGATTTTATTGCTGGCTTGCTCGACATTTCGCTGTCTCAAGTCAACCATGTACGAAATTCCCTAGAGCGCTTGCTTGATCTCTGTTTTGTCTCAGATCCGGCAAGAGTCAGTTTAGCCAGGGTGGCGCCGTTGACGCTTCCCGAAGATCCCTATCATCCGACTTTCGACTTGACTCTCGACATTGGGACTGACTTACAGAACATATCTGACTGTCCAGCCAAGAAAGTCCTTTGTTTTCGCAAAACGGACTTCGAACGGCTGAATAACTTTATTTTAGATTTTAATTGGTCCGATTTATACATGTGCACTGACATGTCAGAAGCCATGGATATTTTTTACAGTGCCATAAATTCCTTTTTTACTGAATGTGTTCCGTTATACTATCCAGCAACATCGAATAAGCCTCCTTGGTTTACTAAAGAGTTGAGTCATCTTAAAAACAAAAAATCTAGGCTGTATACTAAATATAAACGTACCGGTTCTAACTCTGCCCTATCCCTTTATTTATCTGCTCGGTCAAGATTTACCGTGTTGAACGCGCAGTGTTACAAAAATTATTTGACTCGTTGTAGGGTCCAGATCTCTCAGGACCCAAAACAGTTTTATAATTTTGTTAACACTAAACGTAAGCCAATTACGCATCCTTCCTCGCTTTCGTTTGAAAATACTACCGTAAAAAATGATCGGGCTATTGCCGATCTGTTTGCGCAGTTTTTTCAAACCACTTACTCAACTTCAACTGACTGTAATCAGACTTATTCCTACATCATGCCCAAATCGAGCTTTATTTTCAGTCCTATTTTAGACGAAAGCACTATTCTTTCAGATCTTCATCGCGTTAAGCCCATTTATTCGCCAGGTCCCGACGGTATACCTGGCTGTGTGCTTAGGTATTGTGCCGACGCCCTGTGCAATCCCCTTCTAAAATTGTTTACCTTGTCCCTAGAAACCTCCCACTTTCCCCTTATTTGGAAGGAATCATTTATTATTCCTCTCCATAAAAAAGGTAGCAAATCGGTTGCCAGCAACTATAGAGGAATCTCTAAGTTGTCGGCCATTCCGAAACTTTTCGAGAAAATCATTACTCCACATTTGCAGCACCTGTGTAGATCAATTATTTCTCCATGTCAGCATGAATTTTTAAAGCGTAAAGTATCAGTAAAGCATTTGATTCTGTCAACCATTCTCTTCTTGTTCGGAAACTCGATCTAATGGGATTTCTTAGTTGGTATTCTTTAAAAATTCTTTATCTAATGTTCTCAGGGTTACTTCTGGCGTCCCGCAAGGGAGCCATTTGGGTCACCTGTTGTTTACATTATATATCAACGACCTGCCGAAAGTTCTGACTAACTCCAAAGTACTTATGTACGCGGACGACGTCAAACTCTGTGTGCAATATAAGGACGCTTCCTGCCAGTCTGATTTACAAACAGATCTCAATAACTTCCAAACATGGTGCCGTATAAACTTATTGAACCTAAACGGCTCTAAATGCAAGCTAATGATTTTCTCACGTGTCGCTCCCAAGCTCGCGACTTACACGCTTAACTGCTGCTCTTTGGAAAGAATTAATATAGTTGATGATTTGGGTGTCCGACTGGACCCTAAACTTGACTTTATCGATCATATTTCGTGCATGGTGAATAAAGCCAGAGGTGTGCTTGGTTTCATTAAACGGTGGTCGAAAGAATTCAATGACCCCTATGTTACAAAATCCTTATATATTTCGTTAGTTCGTCCTATCTTAGAATATGGATCTTGCGTCTGGAGCCCTCAGTATGGGGTTCACAGTAAACTCATTGAGTCAGTTCAGAATAACTTTTTTCTTTTCGCTTTACGCGGTTTGAACTGGGATCCAAACCAGAGGTTACACTCGTACTCTAGTAGACTTCTCCTAATTAACTTACCTTCTTTAGCTGACCGTAGAACCATGATTGGCATTACGTTCATTTTTAACCTTATCCACGGTAACGTGGAAAGTGCTGACTTGCTGGGTCAGCTTAACTTTCACGTACCGAGTAGAAATACTAGATCCTATATTCCTTTAGTTTTGAGCCAATGTAGAACGTCTTTTGAATTGCATGAACCCTTTAGAGTCTTATGTGCAAATTATAACGATTTGTACATGATAACATCAAACGTAGATAGCCTTCCCCAACTAAAAACCTTAATATTAACCCACTTAGTACGCATGCAGGCAAACAGTCTGGCAGCACGCCAGTAGTAACTTCCTCGTATTCCTTTTCTATACTTTCATTTGTCGCGCCTACTAACACCTAACACAAACAGGCACGTGCTTGGTGTCAGATGGGCCACTTGAATGTACTGATCGTAGTGCATCAACGTCCGAATATAAATACGCGGGACTTAACCGCAACCCAGATAGCAGAGCGGATAGAGGAGGCGGCTCTGGATGACGGTGGTAAGCTGTCGCCGCGCAGGGGCTTGGCCCCTCACCCGAAGAGTGCTGCAAAGCCGAAGGGCCTGACCCCGACGCAGAGCGCCTCGAAGAGTGCTGCAAAGCCGAATGGCTCGACCCCGACGCAGAGCGCCTCGAAGGGTGTAGAGACTTTCAAGTCTCAAGTGGCCGGCAGCGAGGACACCAAACGGACGGACGGCAGGGGGAGGGTTGCAGTGCCCGGCACTGCCCCGGCGGCTGTCCTGCAGGCGGGCGACGCCAGCAGGAGGGACGCCGCAACACCCTCTTCCGCAAGGTCGAGGCAGCAACCCAGAAAGCAGCCTATCCCAGCGGCAGGTCAGCCTGGGGGAGCCGGAGATCCTCTGAGGCAAGGCCTCAGCGGAGCCGGCCGCAAGTGGTTCCTCCGGTACCTCGAGCGAGGCTTGAAGCCGGAGGAGGCCCATAAGAGAGCGCTGGAGCACCGTGCACCGAACGGCCAGGCCGTTGCGGGGACGAACGTGGCTCCAGCGAAGAGAGCTGAGGGGACGAGCGTGTCCCCGATAGAGAGAGCTGGCGGCCAGGCCGTTGCGGGCAAGAAGAGGCAGCTTCACCATACGTCGCCGCTCGAACTCCCCAAGAACATGTCCAAGAAGACAGGGACAAAGAACACCGCAGCGCTGGAGGGCTCGAGAACCTCGCTAAGCGCGAAGCGTCCGAGGGCAGCCTCGTATGCCAGTGTCGCCAAGGGCACGAACTTGGCCATACTGGCGCGGGACTACCCGAAGAGGCTGATGACAAAGGAGGAGTTGTCAGCGGTGGAGCAGCCCCTCGTCGAGGAGATGAGGTGGGCTGAACCGCAGCCCTCAACTTCAACGGCATCCAGTTCCGTGACGGTCTGCTATAGTGGACTGCATGGACAGCGATGCCAAGAAGTGGTTGGAGTTGACGGTCCCCAGCATCAGCACCAAGGTGGGTGTGCAGCTCCGCACCTGCCTGCAAGAGGACCTACCGGTAACGTCGTCACACTTTACCTGCCACGCACCGCAGGTTGGTCTCCAGGTCTGACCTGGGGCTGGTGCTCATCCAGGAGCCTTGGGTCATCAGAGGCAGGATCTGTGGCCTAAGTAAAGTGAGTATGTAAACTATTGCAGACGGAAAGAGAGCTTGTATCTTGGTGCGAAAGGATATTAACTTTCTTTGTCTCTGTCAATTTCTCAACAGAGATCTAGTAGCGGTGATGATCACTAGCGAGCACGAGAGTATTGTGGTGGCGTCGGCATACTTCCCAGGAGACGTGACGGATGCCCCCCCACCAGAGGTACAGGATCTGGTGCAGCATTGCAGCAGCAAAAGGCTACCCCTACTGCTAGGGTGTGATGCCAATGCGCACAATGTTGCATGGGGCAGCACGGACAACAAGAGTAGAGGTGAGTGTTTACTAGATTATCTTTTATCTAGGCATCTTACTGTTACAGGGCTAACTACTGGATATCACTTTCGGGAATGAGGGGGGCTCCCGGTTGATTCGCAACTGGAAGGTCTCCTCAGAACCGTCAATGTCGGATCACAGGATCATCCTGTTCATCCTTAGATTCAGCAGGGCTATCAGGAATCCACGACGGACTGACTGGCCAGCCTATCAGTCCTGTTTGGGATTAAATCTGAGCAGACTGAATCATAGTAGGAGAGTATCGTCTCCAGAGGATCTTGAGCAACTCTCAAGAGAAGTAGGAGACACAATCTTGGATGCATATCATGCAAGCTGTCCCGAAAAATCCATAGAGTCCTGGTGGAATAGGAAACTAGGACTACTTCGTGCAGAGGTCAGAAAGCTGTTTAACACAGCTAAAAAGAACAGCGCCAATTGGGAACTCTACACCAAAAAGCTGACAGAATATAACAAAGAAATCCGGTTCAGTAAGCGTGCTCACTTTCGGAAATTCTGTTCCACCATAGAGCAAGCCGCACCTGCGGCTAGAGTGTTTAAGGCAATCTCAAAAGGCAAAGTACTTTCTGAACTTTGTCTGAAGAGGGCGGTCATTCACCGAGGACGAGGTGAATGTCAAGGCTAGGTAATTTTGAGAGAACATTGTGCGACAGGATCACACTGGGCCTAAGACTTAGCTTTGGTGCAGAGACGTGGGTCTGAATATCAATCCAGCGAAAACCACAGTGGTCGCCTTCATCAATCGCTACAAGCTGGAATCCATTCGGCCCATAGCCATTGGGGGCACAGAGATTCCGATCTCCACTGAAGTCAAATATCTGGGAGTCATCCTAGACAAGCGACTAATGTGGAGACAACATGTGGAACATGCCGTTCGCAAGGCCACTATGGCCTTAATGAGCTGAAGATCTCTTGCAGGGAAAAATTGGGGAGTGTCTCCAAAGATCCTACTGTGGATGTATGTTGCTATGGTGAGGCCCATAGTCAGCTACGGGGCTGCGGTTTGGGCGAATCGCGCTGACCTTGATATCACTAGAAGGCAACTGGGCAAACTGCATCTCGGGCGCTATGCGCACTTGCTCATCCACTGCTCTGGATGTGCTGCTCGGGCTTCCACCACTGCACTTGCATATCAAGCACAGTGCGCGCAGATCTACCATGAGGATAACAGGGGCAAGACCAGCTGACTCGGCTGCGACTGCAACTGACCTGTTATTAGAATATCCGCAGGATGTTCAATTGGACAAGTTTAGCTTTGATAAGCTCTTCAAAACGGAGCTTAGCAATAAGTCGGAGTCGACCAATATGTCTACCACCTACGATGTGAAACCACATGCTATTAGATGGTACACTGACGGTGTCTGCGGACCCCGACTAAAATATCACGAACCTCTAGGAAAATTCACCAGTATCTTTCAAGCGGAGTTACATTCGATAGAGAGATGTGTCTCGTTCAATATTGAGCGGGCCTACAATCGGAGAGACATAGCCATTTTCTCAGATAGTCAGGCAGCAATTAGAGAACTCAGTGCACATAAGATTTTTTCTAGACTAGTATGGCAATGTATAGGAACACTCAATGAGTTGGGTGTGAACAATAAAGTAACCATTTACTGGGTACCAGGGTATGCGGAGATCCCCGGCAATGAAGTGGCCGATATAATGGCGAGAAAGGGGGCGATTACGCCCTTATATGGTCCGGAGCTCTTCTGCGGACTAGAGCCAGGAGTCATCAGCCAGAGCAGTCGTGTGGATCTCATGGCGGTCGTCGAAGGGGGCAAGGCAGAGTAGGTAGGTACAATAGCAAGAGAACCAAGGACTGTTTGGAGCTGAGCAAGGATCTCTCCGTATAGTCACGGGTTTCCTGACCGGGCACTGCAGACTGCGCAAGCATCTGCACAATCTCAAGATAGGGGAGGAAAGTCTTTGCAGACTTTGTCTGGAAGGAGACGGGACTCGGTTGAGGCTGGCCCACTTTGGGGGCCTTACACTCACCACGCAGGAAATGAGGGCTCTTCGACCAGGCGACATCATCGCATTCTTGCGTTCGATTGATCTGCTCGAGGAGCTATAGCTCATACACTAGGTCGAGGGCACAATAGACCCTAGTGGTCGCAGTGCACATACCTCTTTTATATTATTATTATTAAGGTGTCTGTTAGTGGCGCTGCTAGGTCCGCGAAACCCTTTATAAACCCGTTCCCAAGAAGCTTCTCACTTCGCGCATACTCCTGGGCATGCCGAGCTTCTGGATCGCCTCCACTTTCCTTGGATCTGTCTTCAGGACTCCACCGCCTAAGATAAAGCCTAAATATCGGAGTTCCTTGAAACAGAAATGAAACTTCTTCAACCCAATGGTCAAGCCAGCTTCCCTCAGAAGTTCCGCTACCTCTCGGAGCATCTCCAAATGCTCTTCGAATATCGAAGACGCGATCAACAGGTCATCCAGATACATGAATACCTTCTCCCTCAATCTCTGTGGAATTACTTTGTCCATGAGCCGACACACGCGTTGTGCCGCATTTCTTAGGCCGAATGGCATCGTCACGAAATGGTATAGAAAGCATATTTAAGCTCCACGCTTGATATGTACTTCGTCGTATTAATCCGGCTCAGTATACCTTCGATGCTCTGTTGTGGATAGGCATCTTTTATGGTAATTTTATTGAGCTTCCTGGCATCCAAACACAATCTATTTTTCCCGGGCTTTCTTAAGAGTATCATCGAGTTACTCCAGGCGCTATCGCTATCCTCTATTACGCCTAACCGCAGGATCTCGTCGATTTCCTCGTAAATCAGGGACTGAACTGCTGGTGACACCGGAAAGTGCCGATCCTTTATTGATAATGCTCTTACTACCATTTCGATCGCGTGCTTCATCTTGCTCTTTCTTACCAGTACCACTCCTTCTACTTTTCCGGCACTATCTCCTCCTGTATCGACCCTAGACCGACGCTATCTGGAAAGTACAACTCCTGTTCCAGTGATGGACAAGGGTCAGGTACAGTCTGCCTGGTCCCTGCACGCTCGGTTGAGTGTCCTGGTGGTTAGTCCGGTCCAGGCTCGGGGTCTTCTCTCGGGCTCTATCGTGGAATGTAGGTCGCCCGTCACAGCTGCGTTCCGCGAGGTGTTTCCCTTCTTGCAATTTGGGCATTTGGGAGTCACGTTTAATCGGCCCATGTCCGACCCTGGTCTCATCCCTTCGGCAACTTCCTCGCCCTGACCTGCCTCAAGATTATTTTTCTCGGCCATTCTCAACAAAGACGACTACAAAAACAGGAGAAATATAACCCAGACGATTGCGACCACAAAAATACATATAATACACAACAAAAAAAAAAGCTCGACGGATTTCCAATCTAATTTCCAGCATATCAATTGGGAGAAGGAAGTTCTCCGGGTTGTGAGTGGTGTGTGTGCTGAAAGCAGAAAACTTAAATTAAACTTGTAATATTTATCGTTAATAATAATACTGATATTTTAATATAATAAATAAAGCTAAGTTAAGTAAATCTCATCTTACATTTATGTGTGAGTAAACAAAACAAATCTTGCCGACTAAGCCATAACATAAATCATCAATTGGATTGATGATTTGTAGTTAAGAACGCCAGAACGAACACTTAATTAATTATATCCTCTTTACTTTTAAGCCTGACTCATCCTGCGTTGTCTAAGATGCCACTCCCTACTCCATGTTCGGTAGCCAAGGTCATCTTATTTCCCTGAGCGCTTCCAAAGGCTCACGAAACGGGTCAGAGGTCACAGATTTTTGGACTCCCGCAAAAAAGAAAAATGAATATTTTTACTTTAACTTTATTAGTGTTCCTTATTAGAGTATTTTTTTTGCATGCCCCCTTTATTTTATGTTTTTTATTATTTATTTAATTTGGTTCCTACAACTTGCTGCAATGTATAACCTTAATTTCCTAATCAAATTTAATGTTAACTGTCCTAAGCCCGTTTGTCATTCTGCGCGAATTAATCCAAATTGCAATTTGTTTAATGTCACAGTTAATACCCCCCTTTTCGCTGATTGCAATATGCCAGGATTAAAACCACTGGCACAGTCGTCTGCTTCTTTTGCCTAATCTTGCGGCAAAACTCAGGAGCAACTACCAAAAGTGATAATGCAGCCACTCGTACATTTTTGATTTGTGGGTCCGTCTTTCAGGCGAGAGACCTCTCGAGCGATCACCCGCTCTTATCCGGACCCACTGATCAGAAATATTCCTCCTCCCCCTCCTAAGCTGGATATAGTGCAGTCATTTAATATTGGGCGCCAAATTGTTAAGTCCCTAGAAGGACCTGCGTGATGTTTGGGCTGGCCATCACACAAAAACAATAAACATCGATAATCGACGTTTGACAACACACTACACTGCGCGGTTTACATTTTTAATTTCACAAAAAAAAAACGTTTCCTAACACACTCACACACATAAATAACACTAAATGGTGGCTCCTTCTGGTGTTCCTGGAGGCCACATACTCATCCCTACCTTACCATGCAGCCTGCTCGTATGTTAATTTCCTGCAGCTGCAGCCCCAAATTCGTTTACCCAATCACATACACACCTTTAACATCCCTCTTCCCAAATTAAGATATTTATTCCTTGTTCATGTTTTCAATTTTACACTTAGATTTATTTGACATTCATTATTTTCGTTATTTTTTTCGTGCTCAGCTAATAATGTATTAGATTGAACGAAAAAAACTTGAACAAATAAAATTTAATAATAATAAAATAAATAATTGAATAAATATTTGCTTAAAATATATAGGAGTTTAAAGAAATGTAGCCTAATGGCTCTTAGTGTCGCAGCTTGAGTATTGGCGGATTTTCTTAGGCGCTTATATGCCCCAACAACAAAACGTTTTTCGGTATGACCGCTCTATCGTACCACCTTTCCTGGTTCCCCTTTTCTTTTCCTTCTCCTTCCCTATCGCTAGACCCGTTGTTCCAGCTTCAAACCATTCCGGGTCAAGAACCTTTATTGTGCGCCATAACACATTTTATTAATTCAATGTGTGGAGGCCCAGCCAATTATTTGGGACTTGAGACACATAAAACATTATAATTCTTTGGCCTTAAAAAAGGCATTGGAAAATTTAGCTGACACCTTAGAGAAATACGGTAATGCCTTTTATTATTTGTTTTAATAAATGCATATTGTTAACCTTTGAATTTGTGTTGTCCAGTCAACAGTTGCATAAGCGTTCGGAAGTCTTTAAAAAACAGCAACAAATATTACAGCAAGACAAGGCAGATGAGAAGTGGAAACTCAGGAGGAGTTCCGTTAGAAACGCCGGCGGGCAAAAAAATGTATTTTGGGAATATACACCATATATTTCATTTTTGCAAAACTGGGGCACCCAACGACAGTTAATAAGCCAAGAAATTGACAATCTTTTTATACCATTGCAGGGTATTATAATTTTAGTCAGAAGTTGGCAACGCAGTGAAGAAGACATTTCCGACCCTATATTCTTGATCAGCATCAACAGCATAAGCCTGGCGCAGGGTCGCATATATATAAACTTCACCTTACATATTAACTCCACATTTGTTATGGCCACTTTATTAAGGCCCCTATCGATAGGTTTCGTATCGGCTTAGGGATGCCACCCTTTCCAAAGAGAGCGAATAAAGGTTCTTAACCCGGAATGGTTCGAAACTGGAACAAGATAGAGAAGGAGAAGGGAAAATAGGAACCAGGAAAAGGGTGGTGTGACAGATTAGATTGAACGGGCTACGCGGGCGGCAGTTAAGTGCGTTAAAAAAATATTTCAAATTTTGAAATTGCGCGTGTGCCCAAAGGAAGCCGGAAAGGAGTTAGAGCAGCAAATAATCGGAGGATTGCCCAGGAGCAGATTATTGAGGACGGGAAGCCGGATCGGGATAACCCAGAGGTGAGTGGTCGTGGTCCGGAGGTGAAGCCCGAACTAAATGGCTTCCATTTCCAGGCTCGACCAGACCCAGTCCTCATAATATATTGGCCAGGTCACAGAATTGGCCTGGCCCGAATTTTCCCGGAGGAGCTATTTTTTTCCGGATGTGCTTGTGAATTTGTGGTGTTGTTTATTTGTGTAATATATACATATATCTATTTCCCCTGCGACCCCCTTGAGAGCTCTTACGGGTAGGCTAGAAAATTTTGGAGGGAATTAATTAACATTTGAAATCTTACAAATACAGCAAACAACGCACAAAGAAATCGCAAATCAATACCTAGCGACTTATAAATATCTGTGTATTGATCTGAAAAGAAACAAAAAAATGAATATGGAGTAAATCTTTAATTTGGGAGGAAGGAGGTGAACTGGGGAAGATGGGTGGATAGATCAGTGTGTGCGTGATTGAGATAGAGGCAGGTGCAGGAGATGGACATGCGAGCAGACTGCATGGCAGGGAAGGGATTAGCATGTGGCCTTCAGGACACCAGGAGGAGCCAACAATTCGTGTTAGTCATATGTGTGAGAGTGTGAGATGTTTTTTTTGTGAGTTTGTCTGTCAGTGTAGAGTGTTGTGAAACATCGATTACCGATGTTTATTGTTAGGTGTGATGGGCATGGGTTAGGGAAGACACGACCCAAGGAGAAAGCTAGCCGGAGCCAGCCCAAATAGCACGCAGGTCCTTCTAGGGACATAACACATTAACAGATTGCACAAATAAGCAAAACTTACAATTTAATATTTTTTGATATTTTTTTTGTTGATTTATACAAATACTAGGGTAGATAACAACAATTTATATATCGATATATTGATATTTTGATAGATAAAACCCTACATATCGACGCGGTCGTAGTCCGCCAACTCCGTGCGAAAGAATATTGAGTGTGTTAATAAGTCAGTGTTCCTCCAGGTGCGTTAATAAATCAGTGTTCAAACAATATGTCTCAAAATAAGAATTGTGGATGGAGAGACAGTCCAAGTCCAGAGCAGCCGACTACATCAAAAATGGCTAAAATGGATAAAAACGTAAGTACTGGGCGCCCACAAACAGTTAGAAAAAAGCACCGCAAAATGGTCTGATTCTCTTTTCTCGCACTTTTTCACTGTATTTTTTACTATGGCCTTGGCAATGGCTTAAAGATTTGTTCTATATTTACAGCTTTAAAGGTTTTTAGTTTATTTAACTTATAGCTTTATAAAAAAATATATATACATATGTATATATAAATACTAGAGGGCCCGCTAATGCATTAAATTAACAATATCGTAATTAAAAAATGTTAAAAGGTTAATAATAAATATTACTATTTTAATTATTCCTCATTTCCACACCACCAAAGAGCTAAAAAAAAAAACAACACCACTTGGCACAATTCTTGGAAAACAATTAAAATCCGACCAAGTTGAAAAAAAAAATAAAACAAAAAAAATAATATAAAACAAAGAAAGAAAATTAAGAAGTCAGAAAATGAAAATTCTTTGAAGTCGAATGACAATTATAAAATGAGGCAAGGCCTACTCTAAGCCTTAGATTATCCCATTAATATTATTTGTTTAATTTTTTCTGCTTTTAACTTTTCTCTAGGCCGTCAGCCAATGGGCAGACAGGGGGAACAACGGGTGAGAAATCACCTGCCGTAACTGTCTGCACCACTGGAAGTGCGACTATACTCTCCCCGTGAGGGCGGCTGGAAGCAGGTCCCAGTACGGTCATGTCTCTGCTGAGGATGCTGACGAATGGTAGTCGGGCGGGGAGAAGAAAACTCCTGCCCAAAAAATTACCCCAATCCAAGGTGGAACAGCATATGCCGAGGGATGCGTGTCCGGGGGGTGCTTGGACATCAGTATGCGGACTCTGGTGGACCGGCCGACCCATCAGTTTTAACTAGGCTTACCACGGTATGCGGGCTCTACCGTGGCGGACCATCCCCATCCCAGCATACTCGTGGGAATCAAATGAATAAACCTTTAATAAATAAAAAAACCGTAGGTGACCGCCAGACCTCAAAGGCGGCAGGGGTAACCCCCCTCACTAGCACTAACTCGGAGACGCTAAGCGGCCGAGTGCTTAAAAAGGAAGAGGAGAGCTCCTCGGAGCGCCTTAACCTGGAGGCCAGTGTCACTGGGAAGGGCGAGCCAATGGGCCCACCGAGCGGCGTGATCGGGGGCAAGTCCCTCGACGTGACCGCAGGGGGCTCCAGAGGTAAACCCAACCCAGGAGGCACGGCCCAGCAGCAGCAAAGGACGAAGAAGACGCTGTATAATGAGCGGAGACGAGCGGCCTTCATCCTTGCGCGAGCAAACCCAGCCATGGAGGCGGACCCAGAACAAGCGCAGCCAAAGCGTTCCAGAGTGCAGCCTCAGCGGTCCTTCGCCGAGGTGACCAAGGGCAAGATCCTGATTGGAGTGGTGGACGAGGGCTCCAGTGACGGACAGATCCCGAGGGACCGATGGCGCTGGATCGTTGGTGAGCTGCACAACAGGTTCGTGGAGGAACTGTTTGCGTCAGGTGGGGCACTGCCCCGCTGTGAGGATGCCGGTTGGCACCAAGGAGGAGTGAAGGTGATCGCGTGCGAAGACGCAGCGTCGGTCACCTTCTACAAGAGAGCGATCGCGGGATTGGGAGAAATATTCCCAGGCGCGAAGCTCGTGGCGCTAGACTGGGACAAGATCCCCAGCAAGCCAAGGGCCAGGGCGTGGCTCACGCACTAGCCGGCAGAGCCTGAGAAAATTCTCAAGCTTCTGCAGCTGAGCAACCCCGACCTCCCCTCCTCTGATTGGCGAGTAGCCAAGGTTGAGGAGGCCGTTGGTCCGAGGCGCCAGGTTGTCCTGACTCTCAATGAGGGGACAGTCGAGGCGCTGAAGAAAAACGGGGGGCGCTCAGGTACGGCTTCGAGAGCGTAGCCGTCCGCATCTACAAGGCAGGTTTGACGCGAGCCGACCTCGGACGCCGACATAACTGTGGTGGAGGTTAAGACGCAGAATGTCTCTGACGTTCCTGCAAATAAACCTCCACCACAGTAAAGCAGCTTCCGCTGCCCTACTTGTCCACCTGGCGGAAGGTGGTATCGACGCTGTCCTCATCCAGGAGCCCTGGGTCTGTGGCGACAGAATCCTAGGGCTGAGGGCAGCCGACTATAGGCTGTACGCAGCCCCAACAACAGGTAAAACGCGAGCCTGCATACTCGCCAGGAAAGATTTAACTCTTTTCATGCTTCCAAATTTCAGCAATGAAGACACAGTAACATCATGTCTAGAGGGACCAAATGGATCCCTCCGGATATGCTCCGCATACCTGGGGCACGACCAGGACCCCATCCCCCCAACCCTGAGAAGAGTCACCGAGGACAGTAAAAAGCTGGGCCTGGACCTCATCATCGGGTGCGACGCAAATGCCCATCACCATCAGTGGGGCAGCACTGACACCAACGATAGGGGTGAGTCTCTTTTTGATTTTATCCTTTCATCTAATCTACTGGTGGGTAATCTGGGTAACGAACCCACCTTTATTATCAAAAATCGAAGGGAGGTACTTGATATCACCCTTCTCTCTGAGTCCCTGAAGGACTCCCTTAAGTCTTGGAGAGTGCTGGAGAAGCACTCATTCTCTGACCATAGATATATCCAATTCACGCTAGGGTTCGATAGGTTCAACCCAGTCACTTTCCGGAACCACCGGAGGACTGACTGGGGGAAATACAGATCCCAGCTGAGCAAGATCCTAAAGCCCCCTCCAGCCCCAACCCTCTCGGACTTCTGTCCAGAGGGGCTGGAGCGTCTCGTTAAAACTTTCACCGATGCTTGTAGCAAGGCTCTAGATAAGTCCTGCCCCCGTAGCAAGAATGGGGGGAAGACTGGGAAGAAGCCACCGTGGTGCTGCAAAGAAATAGGCAGTCTCAAGAAGACCGCGAGGCAGTCCTTCAACCTAGCCAAGAACGTCAACACAGACGAATCGTGGCGCCTCTACAAAACCAACCTGTCCCTATACAACAGGGAATTAAGAAAGGCCAAAAGGAGGGCCTGGTCCGACTTTTGTTCAGGAATCCAGGACTACTCTGAGGCGTCTAGGCTGAGGAAGGTCCTCTCGTCGACGCCCTCCAACCCGGGCTTCGTCAAGTGCCCTGACGACAGCTGGACGACATCCAGTGAAGAAACCCTCGGGGTTCTCCTGGATGCCCACTTCCCCGCTAGCTCTTCCCAGAGCAGCCCGCTTTACCCACCGACATGGCGGGGTCCGTCTGAAATGGCATACCTTCTCAGTGATAGGAATATTAAATGACAATCAACAGTTTTAGCCCATACAAATCCCCAGGGGTGGACGGCATCATACCTGCACAGCTTAGCTACGCAGCTGAGCGCTCCACGCCCTGGCTTCGCCTGATATTCTCGATTATTCTAGACACAGGGGTCATTCCAAGTGGATGACTCGCATTGCACGCCTAAGGATTATAGGCCGATAAGCCTCTCCTCGTTTCTACTCAAGACGCTGGAGAGACTCATCAGTCTGCATCTTAGGACCAATATTCCCCAATCATCCTTATCAGGATCACAACACGCGTATAGGAGGGGCAGATCGACAGAGACAGCACTCCATTCGCTTACCACCATCATAGAAAAATCGCTCCCACTCGTCGCCTTATTGGATATAAAGGGCGCTTTCAACAACATCCTTCCAGGTTCAATCACATCAGCACTGACTAAGCTGGGGATTGATCAACACTCGGTGGGTCTCATTGACCGGATCTTCGCAGCAGAACGGTGGAGGCAACACTGGGGGGTCAACCATCTCCAGACAAGTCAACAGAGGCACACCTCAGGGCGGAGTCCTCTCCCCTCTCCTGTGGAATGTGGCGGTCAATGAACTGCTCCAGGGCATAGAAGAGGGCGGCTGTCGTGTCGTGGCCTACGCGGATGATGTCGCCTTGGCGTTCTCGGGAAAATTCCCGCAGACACTCTGTGACAGGATGAGCGAAAGCCTTCGGTTTCTGACGGACTGGACTGCAAAGTCTGGTCTGGGAGTAAACCCAGCGAAGACTGAACTAGTCCTTTTTACCAGGAAATACAAAATCCCCAAAATGATAACCCCCTAGACTCTGCGGGGTACCCCTCACCCTCAAAAATGAGGCCAAGTATCTAGGTCTTATCCTGGACAGGAAGCTCAATTGGTCCCTTAACACGGATGAAAGGGCCAAAAAAGGCTACAATCGCGCTATACACCTGCCGCAAGGCTATCGGGTTAAAATGGGGTATGACCCCAAAAATTGTCCGTTGGCTGTACACGGCTTTTATTCGCCCAATACTCCTCTACGGGGTGGCTATTTGGTGGCCAGCTCTAAAGCGGTCCACCTGCCTGGGCACTTTTAGAAAAATCCAACGCATGGCCGAGATCTGCATGACAGGCGGCCTGCGCACGACCCCGGGAGACGCTCTGGACGTTCTCCTGGATATCCTCCCAATAGAAATAATGGGGGAGATGACCGCGTCACTCTCGGCACTAAGGCTGAAGGGCGCGGGTCTGTGGAGGCGTTCGAGTTTCGGGCACACGAATCTCGACACTGCCCCACACCTTACTGAGGGAAACACAGACTACTGTGTCCCCGCTGAACACCCTACCACACCCTTCCAGGTTTACATCCCCGACAGAGAGGAATGGAACCTTGGACCTCCTGGACCTCTACGGTCCCTTCACATTTACACGGATGGCTCAAAATTGGACGGCCGGGTGGGAGGAGGTATATACTCCGAGCACCTGGGAGTTAGCGTCTCTTTTAGGCTACCCGACCACTGCAGCGTCTTTCAGGCGGAGGTTTACGCCATCAAAGAAGCTATTGATCGGCTCCCCCCCACCAGGGTCAGAGCTCCCATATGTATATTCTCTGACAGTCAGGCCACCCTGAAGTCACTTGAAGCCATCTCTTCAAACTCGAAGACCATTAACGCCTGCCGCAGATCTCTTCACGAGATGGCGGAGCAGTACGACCTCCACCTCATATGGGTCCCAGGACATAGGGACATCGAGGGCAACTGCGCTGCCGATGAGCTGGCCCGGCAGGGTACAACCTCCCCTCTTCTCCCGGAGAGGGAGTCAGTTGACATGCCCTTGGCCACTCGCAGACTTCTCTGTAAGGAATACTTCCACCTCCTCGCGGACAGGAAATGGGAAAACCTAATCACCTGCCGCCACGCCAGAATGATCTGGCCACGCCGATCAGCGAAACGCTCATTGGAGCTATTTTCATTAAGCAGGGAAAGCTGCGCCCTTGCCGTCAGGGCTCTTACTGGTCACTGGCTACTTGGAACACATGCGTCCAGGCTGTCGGTGCACCATAACGACTTCTGTAGAAGCTGTAGGGATGAGGAGGAGGAGGAGACCGTCCTTCATCTCCTCTGCCACTGTCCGGCCCTAAGCAGACGAAGACTGCAGTATCTGGGCTTCCCCACCCTTGTGGATCTCGCAGAGCTAAGCGAGACATCACCGAGGCAGTTAACCCGATTCATCCAAGGATCGGGTTGGGCCTCTCTCACGTAAGGATTCGTTATCGGCCCATGAGAACCTGCACTGGACGGGGGATCTAAGCCTACGCGGCATCACAAGGAGCCACCTCAGGCTCAAGTGGATGGACCGGCTCTCCTGAGTCGGCCATCACCGCCTTAACCTAACCTAACCTAACTTTTCTCTATTGTGTTTATGTTAATTTATTTTAGATGTAGAGATGTAGATGTATTGGAAAATTTTGAGAACGTTTTCAATGCTTGCTTAGCGAGCTTGCATTTAATGCAATTTAAATTTATGTTTTTTATTTTTTAAAATAGGTTGCAGGTGGAATTAGAAAATCTGGAATTTTTTTTTCTGATTTAAAACAAAAACTTCAAGTCTCTAAGACATGTGGTTTGGCCATGGCTGTGATATATCAGTCAGTGAGGACAAAGCATTTTATATATGTATATAGATAAAGGAAAAACAAGAAAGAAAGCTAACTTTATATATATATTCCTATGGCAGCTATATGATATAGTGGTCCGATTTTGATCAAATTAAAACCGAAATTCTAAAAAATTACAAAATGGCCATATCTGAAATTTTATGAAAATATGTTAAAAATTGCCTAAATGCCTCCTTCACTTAAAACACAATTAATTAAAACATTAAAAATATATTTATTAAGTACTTAAGAATAATAATAAAATAAAAATAATAATAGAACAAATTAAAAATATAATTAAAATTAAAATTAAAATTAAACTTTGAAATTTACAAAGGGGGGGAGAGGCAGTAAGCCTTTTTTGGGGGGAGTACGATTTGGCACAATTCGTTTTCGGATAATTTGACCCGCTTCCAAATAAGAGTTGGTTGCGGGTTTGTTTTAACGATTATTGTGTTATCAATTATTTTTCCAATAATTTCTTTGTGGCTATTTTCCTTTAGCCACTTAACACTTTTTAAAAACAATCGGCTACAATTGTGCCGGCGCAGCTCTGCCTCGGAATCGCCCCGCACTGGGCAAAATGAGCACTCAATGAGGGCATTGTCCATGTTTTAGGCGATGCCTGTAAACAAAGCCCTCAAGCTCCTGCTCTCCTCCTCTCCTCCTCGCCGCGATCTTTTAGCGTTCTTAACTACATCGGCGAGTTGCCCCAAGTCGCCTTTAAATTCATCAATAGCAACTGCATCATCCGTAATCAGTAATCTTTTAAATGTCGACATTTCCAAGCTTGTTGATGGCAGTTGATTATGAATTTAAGTGTAGACGTGCTTTAGAACGGCTAAAATCCGTGGCAAAAATTTCCATATTTAGTATAGTATTTAGTATTCTTCTGTATTTAGTATTTTGCTATTTTTTTACAGAACGATGAGGATTGGGAGGACAATATTAAAAGAACAACAATTTTCAATAACATTAAGGACGGAAACCACGTGATAAATTGGCTAAGTCGAGAAAATAAAAAACACGAACTAGATGAAGGGCTGCTTTGTATATTCAGCAATATTAATGCTTTTAAACAGAAATGTTTTTTTTATCATTTTCGATGAGTTACATTTTTTATGTTCAAGAGAAAAAATATGGAGCTCTAACAATAATAGGAACTTCGGTGGACGGTGAGATAAGCCGTTTTTTCTCTATACGACTATTAAATGAAAAAAGAACCTGTGACGTTCAGTCAAGCCTCGGGTAGGTCAGGGCTGGCCAGGATCATCCAGGACATTTATTTGATTCAGGAAAGTGGTGCTAGAAAGGGAAATTCCGACCCGAGCCCCAGTAATAACGCTGGTTTGACCTGAACTAGGCTTACAATAGATATATATATATTTTATTGATATCAGTGACAGAGTAATTATTTCCGGAGCCGGGGTTCCGACCAACAAGCGTCCGTATCCCGCGGAAGGGGTCTCGTGTCCGGGGTCCGTGGAGGTGCTTCCTGCCGTCCGGGTGGGATGATTGGGGATCCAGCGACGCGCCCCCCTTGTCCTCGGAACTACGTAGTAGTGGTTAATTGAGACGAGGCCGTCAATAAGGATACGTAGTATTAATGGCGTAGGACGGAACCGTCAGCGAGATACTTAGTGTTGAAAAGATTAGGGCGAAGCCGTCAGCAAGTTGTGAAGAATAGGACGAAACCGTCAGCAGGACGAAACCGTCAGCGAGTTGTGAGAAATAGGACGAAACCGTCAGCAGGACGAAACCGTCAGCGATATATGAGAAAAAGGACGAAACCGTCTGCAGGACGAAACCGTCAGCGAGCTGTGAGAAATAGGACGAAACCGTCAGCAGGACGAAACCGTCAGCGATATATGAGAAAAAGGACGAAACCGTCTGCAGGACGAAACCGTCAGCAAGTTGTGAGAAATAGGACGAAACCGTCAGCAGGACGAAACCGTCAGCGATATATGAGAAAAAGGACGAAACCGTCTGCAGGACGAAACCGTCAGCGAGTTGTGAGAAATAGGACGAAACCGTCAGCAGGACGAAACCGTCAGCGATATATGAGAAAAAGGACGAAACCGTCTGCAGGACGAAACCGTCAGCGAGTTGTGAGAAATAGGACGAAACCGTCAGCAGGACGAAACCGTCAGCGATATATGAGAAAAAGGACGAAACCGTCAGCACAAGACTTAATATGGCAAATATATATAGACTTAGTGTGGAGGAATAGGACGAAGCCGTCAGCCAATACCTAGGTTAGTTAAGTCTTACTCCTTTGTTACCGCTGTTCCAGTTCCTTGGTTGCTGCTTGCTGCTTGCTGCTGCGCGCTAGGTGACTTCCACCTTGGTCGACTCCGACCACCGAATGATAGCTCTGAGGCTAGCGGCCGGCTTTATATAGCACTTGGCGGGTTTTAGTGTGCCTGCACGGGCCGTGGATTTGCCCGAATAGTGTGGTCGCTACCTGGGAATTTGCCCGAATTAGTGTGGCCAGTGTCTTTGGTCGTTGGGGCGGGGCGCGCACCGTGTTTGAATTTGAATGTCTTTCTTGTTGGGCGGTTGTTTATGGGTTTGGGATTATTAGTTATTTACAGTTGTTTATTATTTATTTAGCTTAGTCTTATTATTTATAGTTCGTGTTATTATTTCGTTGACTTCTTATTATTTATATACAGTTTTTGTTATTATTTATTTATTTATTATATCGTTTTCTATTATTTATTTATTTATTATTATTAATTGTGCGCCCCGCGTCACAAACCTAACCGCCCAACAGATTGCTATCGACATTAAAAATGTTATAAATGCAGCGGAATCATTAAAAATAATAAAGAATATAGTCATTGAAAAGTAGTCAATTTGACAATTAAGCGGGTATTCAAAATCCCTATGATTCCCGATTACCCACATTTAATTGCCACAGTCTGGCGAAATTTCGGAGTTAAAGAAATAGAAATTGAAAAATTTGTGGTAAATTTGAAGGAGAAATAATACACGGCGCCCACCCTCGAAAATTTTATCGTTGGTAAAGTTGATTTTCCTAAGAATTATGGTGCACTTTTTATTTGGGGGAAAATTCTACTTTTTTTTTTATCGACTTTCAAAGTTTCATTTTTTCCCATACAAAATGTATGTATATTTAGTAAACAATGACCAGTGTGACCAGAGTTCATGCAGACCAGGCTCTAAAAAAATACTAAATCCCAAACATGACCATTAAGTCCGGTTGCACTGTGAGAAAATATTAAATTTGAACTTTTTCCCACACCACCGCTGAGGTAAAGTTCTAGGAGCGTTTTTGTTAACGTGGTGTCCCCCGTAGGCCTACTCCACGGGCTAATTTCAGTTCCTTAAAAAATACCCTCAAATACATCAAATATTTTTAAATATTGTTTTTTATACAATTTCATCCAAACCAAAAGATGGTGAATTCTTAATCAATTTAAGAAGATTCATCTTCAGAAGAAGAATTTTCATCATTTTTTGGCTTGCACGGATTGTACAAAGAACCGATACTTAAAAACATTTGATGCGTTTGGACGAAGGGATCTGGGTATTTTTTAATAAATTGAAATTTCGCCAAATACCCTACAAAGTGAGCGGATCTCCTTCCATATTTGGGGATATAATCTTTCAGATCTCGCCAGAGCCTCTCAATATTTTGGGTATGTTCTAAAAAAAAAATTGAATAATAAACTTTAGTTTAGTATCAGATTTAAGAAAGTTGAATAACAAACTTAAGTTTTGCAGCTGACTTAAGAAAGCTCGCCGAAGGCGAAAATTTTCTTTTATAAAATCGCGCGCGCGCGCTCCGCTCTCAGGGTCCACGAAATTTACAGTGTGATTAACTGTAAAATGCTTGAACCCCTCTTCATCCAAACAATCGTACGCTTTCCAGCAGTCCGACACGATGGTGGTCCCTTCAGCGATGTACTCTCGTATGCAGGCTAGCAGCGTCTTGCTGTTGCGCTGCTTTACGGGGAGAATAAAAAATTCTTTGGCGTCGACCAGTGAAGCACTCGTGCTATATAAGCCTGCTCGTTTCGTATTCTCATTAAGCTCAGGACGACAAAATTGCAAACATCCTCGATGCTTAGTTTGGATTCTGAAAATAATAAATTTATAAAATAAATATAAAAATTAATTAGAATCCAAAATTACTTACTTTCAAAAAACGTATTCTTCCTAATACTTTGGCTGAAATTGCATTGCGCGCCTCTCCGAATACGTTTTTTCTTCGATTTTGGCACTGGAATGTACGCGGTGCATTTAAACATGTTTCCCTGCAATGTGCAGTCGGCACCACAATTCTCGCACGGTTTCTTCTCCAGCAAAACTCCATGCTGCTGCAAAAATGTTATTAACTCGTCTCTACTAAATTTGCTCATTTCTATAACAGAAATTTCGCAATTTGCACAAGTTTGAGTCGTCGACATTTTTCTTATCAGTATTCGCAAGTGATTTACAGTTACAAATTTCGCAGGTAGTGCGACCAAACCCATTACAAATCTGAGCTTATGAGTAGTTTCTAGTATTTTTCTAATACCCCCAGCATTTCCGTCTGCACGAACTCTGGTCACACTGGTCATTGTTTACTAAATAGGCCCGAAACGCATACATTTTGTATGGGAAAAAATGAAACTTTGAAAGTCGATAAAAAAAAAGTAGAATTTTCCCCCAAATAAAAAGTGCACCATAATTCTTAGGAAAATCAACTTTACCAACGATAAAATTTTCGAGGGTGGGCGCCGTGTATTATGTCTCCTTCAAATTTACCCCAAACCATTTTATGAAGCCGTTTTTGAGGAATATATGAAAGCTTTAGAAATTGTGAATACTTTTAAGATAATTAATTTCGACCATGCAAACACGGCCAAACTCGAAAGCATTGGCTTTAAGTGGAAAGGCTCAGTGCCGAGAGGATGTGCTGAAGCAGAAATCAGCCATCTCGGAGGAATAATTCGAATAATCGCATTATGGGTGGCCGAATGGCAAGAAAGTAAGTGAAATAAAATTAACCTTTATATTTTAATATTTTTAAGCATTTACTCTTTACAGAGGCCATCAGCCAATGGGCAGACAGGGGGAACAACGGGTGAGAAATTACCCGCCGTAACTGTCTGCACCACTGGAAGTGCGACTATACTCTCCCCGTGAGGGCGGCTGGAAGCAGGTCCCAGTACGGTCATGTCTCTGCTGAGGATGCTGACGAATGGTAGTCGGGCGGGGAGAAGAAAACTCCTGCCCAAAAAATTACCCCAATCCAAGTTGGAACAGCATATGCCGAGGGATGCGTATCCGGGGGGTGCTTGGACATTAGTATGCGGACTCTGGTGGACCGGCCGACCCATCAGTTTTAACTAGGCTTACCACGGTATGCGGGCTCTACCGTGGCGGACCATCCCCATCCCAGCATACTCGTGGGAACAACAATATGAATCTATCCAAACAAAATAACAAAAACGTAGGTGACCGTCACCTCTAAGGCGGTAGGGGAAACCCCCCTCACAAATAACTCGAAGACGCTAAGCGGTCGAGTGCTGAAAAAGGAAGAGGAGAGCTCCTCGGAGCGCCTTAATCCGGGGGCTGTGGTCACTGGGAAGGGCGAGCCAATGGGCCCACCGAGCGGCGTGATCGGGGGCAAGTCCCTCGACGTGACTCCTCGACGTGGGCTCCAGAGGCAAACCTAACCCAGGAGGCACGGCCCAGCAGCTGCAGCAAAGGACGAAGAAGACGCTGTACAATGAGCGGAGGAGAGCGGCCTTCATCCTTTCGCGTGCTAACCCGACCATGGAGGCGGACCCGGAAAAAGCGGGTCTTATAAAATGGGCGAAAGGCGTACTGCCCAGCCTGTCAAGGCGGGAAAGGCGGTTACCCCCAGTGCCCAGCAAGCCAACGCAGACGCGGGAAGGAGCACCACTAAACGTCAGCGGTCTACGGAGGTTCAACCTCCGCAGCCAAAGCGTTCCAGAGTGCAGCCCCAGCGGTCCTTCGCCGAGGTGACCAAGGGCAAGATCCTGATTGGAGTGATGGACGAGGGCAGATCCCGAGGGACCGATGGCGCTGGATCGTTGGTGAGCTGCACAACAGGTTCGTGGAGGAGCTGTTGGCTTCAGGTGGGGCACTGCCCCGTTGCGAGGATGCCGGTAGGCACCAAGGAGGAGTGAAGGTGATCGCCTTCTACAAGAGAGCGATCGCGGGATTGGGAGAAGTATTCCCAGGCGCGAAGCTCGTGGCTCTAGACTGGGACAAGATCCCCAGCAAGCCAAGGGCCAGGGCGTGGCTTACGAACAAGCCGGCAGAGCCTGAGAAAATTCTCAAGCTCCTGCAGCTGAGCAACCCCGACCTCCCCTTCTCTGATTGGCGAGTAGCCAAGGTTGAGGAGGCCGTTGGTCCGAGGCGCCAGGTTGTCCTGACTCTCAATGAGGGGACAGTCGAGGCGCTGAAGAAAAACGGGGGCGCTCAGGTACGGCTTCGAGAGCGTAGCCATCCGCTTATACAAGGCAGACGCAAAGGCGGGCCTGAAGGAAGAGGACCCTGACATAGAGGGACCTCGCATCGAGGTGGCGCCCGAAGGATTGTCCGACGAGGAGGACAACCTGGAGGGGTACGTCTCTGAGGAGAGCGAGCTCGCTAGGGGCTTGCTCGACGTCGGGATGTCCGAGGAGGAGGACGGGTTGGACGAGCCGACCTCGGACGCCGACATCACTGTGGTGGAGGTCAAGATCAAGCAGCAGAATGTCGCTGACGTTCTTGCAGATCAACCTCCACCACAGTAAAGCAGCTTCCGCTGCCCTTCTAGTCCACCTGTCAGAAGCCCTGGAGCCCTGGATCTGTGGCGACAGAATCCTTGGGCTGAGGGCAGCCGGCTATAGGCTATACTCAGCCGTAACAACAGGTAAATCGCGAGCCTGCATACTCGCTAGGAAAGACTTAACTCTTTTCTTGCTTCCCAATTTCAGCAATGAAGACATTATAACCGCATGTCTAGAGGGACCAAACGGTTCCCTCCGGATATGCTCTGCATACCTGGGGCACGATCAGGACCCCATTCCCCCAACCCTGAAGCATGTAACCGAGGACAGTAGAAGACTGGGCCTGGGTCTCATCATCGAGTGCGACGCGAACGCCCACCACCATCAGTGGGGCAGCACTAACACCAATGACAGGGGTGAGTCTCTTTTTGATTTTATCCTTGCATCCAACTTGCTGGTGGGAAACTCAGGTAATGAACCCACCTTTATAATTAAAAATCGCAGGGAGGTATTGGATATCACCCTTCTATCTGAATCCCTTAGGGATAACCTAAAGTCATGGAGGGTGCTGGAGAAGCACTCTTTCTCTGACCACAGATACATTTGGTTCACGCTAGGCTTCGACAGGTTCAACCCAGTTACCTTTCGGAACCCCCGGAGAACCGACTGGGAGAAATACAGGTCCCAGCTAAATAGGATCCTCAAACCCCTCCAGCCCCAACCCACTCGGACTACTGTCCAGAGGGGCTGGAGCGCCTCGTAAAGACCTTTACCGATGCTTGTAGCAAGGCTCTGGATAGGTCCTGCCCCCAAAGTAGGAAGGGGGGGGACACTGGGAAAAAGCCACCGTGGTGCTGCAAAGAAATAGGCAGTCTCAAGAAGACCGCGAAGCAGTCCTTCAACCTAGCCAAGAACGTCAACACAGACGAATCGTGGCGCCTCTACAAAACCAACCTGTCCCTATACAACAGGGAATTAAGAAAGGCCAAAAGGAGGGCCTGGTCCGACTTTTGTTCAGGAATCCAGGACTACTCTGAGGCGTCTAGGCTGAGGAAGGTCCTCTCGTCGACGCCCTCCAACCCGGGCTTCGTCAAGTGCCCTGACGACAGCTGGACGGCATCCAGTGAAGAAACCCTCGGGGTTCTCCTGGATGCCCACTTCCCCGCTAGCTCTTCCCAGAGCAGCCCGCTTTACCCTCCGACATGGCGGGGTCCGTCTGAAATGGCATACCTTCTCAGTGATAGGAATATTAAATGACAATCAACAGTTTTAGCCCATACAAATCCCCAGGGGTGGACGGCATCATACCTGCACAGCTTAGCTACGCAGCTGAGCGCTCCACGCCCTGGCTTCGCCTGATATTCTCGATTATTCTAGACACAGGGGTCATTCCAAGTGGATGACTCGCATTGCACGCGTAAGGATTACAGGCCGATAAGCCTCTCCTCGTTTCTACTCAAGACGCTGGAGAGACTCATCAGTCTACATCTCAGAACTAATATTCCCCAATCATCCTTATCAGCATCACAACACGCGTATAGGAGGGGCAGATCGACAGAGACAGCACTCCACTCGCTTACTACGATTATAGAAAAATCGCTCCACGAAAAGGAGTTCACACTCGTCGCCTTCTTGGATATAGAGGGCCCTTTCAACAACATCCTTCCAGGTTCAATCACATCAGCACTGACTAAGCTGGGGATTGATCAACACACGGTGGGTCTCATTGATCGGATCTTGCGCAGCAGAACGGTGGAGGCAATACTGGGGGGGTCAACCATCTCCAGACAAGTCAACAGAGGCACACCTCAGGGCGGAGTCCTCTCCCCTCTCCTATGGAATGTGGCGGTCAACGAACTGCTCCAGGGCATAGAGGAGGGCGGCTGTCGTGTCGTGGCCTACTCGGATGATGTCGCCTTGGCGTTCACGGGTAAATTCCCGCAGACACTCTGTGACAGGATGAGCGAAAGCCTTCGGTTTCCGGACTGGACCGCAAGGTCTGGTCTGGGAGTAAACCCAGCGAAGACTGAACTAGTCCTTTTTACCAGGAAATACAAAATCCCCAAAATGATACCCCCTAAACTCTGCGGGGTACCTCTCACCCTTAAAAATCAGGCCAAGTATCTAGGTCTTATCCTGGACAAGAAGCTCGATTGGTCCCTTAACACGGATGAAAGGGCCAAAAAGGCTACAATCGCGCTATACACCTGCCGCAAGGCTATCGGGTTAAAATGGGGTATGACCCCAAAAATTGTCCGTTGGCTGTATACGGCTTTTATTCGCCCAATACTCCTCTACGGGGTGGCTATTTGGTGGCCAGCTCTAAAGCGGTCCATCTGCCTGGGCAAGTTTAGGAAAATCCAACGCATGGCCGAGATCTACATGACAGGCGGCCTGCGCACGACCCCGGGAGAAGCTTTGGACGTTCTCCTGGATATCCTCCCAATAGAAATAATGGGAGAGATGACCGCGTCACTCTCGGCACTAAGGCTGAAGGGCGCGGGTCTGTGGAGGAGTTCGAGTTTCGGGCACACGAATCTCGGCACTGTCCCACACCTTACTGAGGGAAACACAGACTACTGTGTCCCCGCTGAACACCCTACCACACCCTTCCAGGTTTACATCCCCGACAGAGAGGAATGGAACCTTGGACCTCCTGGACCTCTAGGGTCCCTTCACATTTACACGGATGGCTCAAAATTGGACGGCCGGGTGGGAGGAGGTATATACTCCGAGCACCTGGGAGTTAACGTCTCTTTTAGGCTACCCGATCACTGCAGCGTCTTTCAGGCGGAGGTTTACGCCATCAAAGAAGCCATTGATCAACTCCCCCCACCAGGGTTAGAGCTCCCATATGCATATTATCCGACAGTCAGGCTGCCCTGAAGTCACTTGAAGCCATCTCTTCAAACTCGAAGACCATTAACGCCTGCCGCAGATCTTTTCACGACCTCCACCTCATATGGGTCCCAGGACATAGGGACATCGAGGGCAACTGCGCTGCCGATGAGCTGGCCCGGCAGGGTACAACCTCCCCTCTTCTCCCGGAGAGGGAGTCAGTTGACATGCCCTTGGCCACTCGCAGACTTCTCTATAAGGAGTACTTCACCCTCCTCGCGGACAGGAAATGCCGCCACGCTAGAATGATCTGGCCACGCCGATCAGCGAAACGCTCATTGGAGCTATTTTCATTAAGCAGGGAAAGCTGCGCCCTTGCCGTCAGGGCTCTTACTGGTCACTGGCTACTTGGAACACATGCGTCCAGGCTGTCGGTGCACCATAACGACTTCTGTAGAAGCTGTAGGGATGAGGAGGAGGAGGAGACCGTCCTTCATCTCCTCTGCCACTGTCCGGCCCTAAGCAGACGAAGACTGCAGTATCTGGGCTTCCCCACCCTTGTGGATCTCGCAGAGCTAAGCGAGACATCACCGAGGCAGTTAACCCGATTCATCCAAGGATCGGGTTGGGCCTCTCTCACGTAAGGATTCGTTATCGGCCCATGAGAACCTGCACTGGACGGGGGATCTAAGCCTACGCGGCATCACAAGGAGCCACCTCAGGCTCAAGTGGATGGACCGGCTCTCCTGAGTCGGCCATCACCGCCTTAACCTAACCTAACCTAACTTTTCTCTATTGTGTTTATGTTAATTTATTTTAGATGTAGAGATGTAGATGTATTGGAAAATTTTGAGAACGTTTTCAATGCTTGCTTAGCGAGCTTGCATTTAATGCAATTTAAATTTATGTTTTTTATTTTTTAAAATAGGTTGCAGGTGGAATTAGAAAATCTGGAATTTTTTTTTTCTGATTTAAAACAAAAACTTCAAGTCTCTAAGACATGTGGTTTGGCCATGGCTGTGATATATCAGTCAGTGAGGACAAAGCATTTTATATATGTATATAGATAAAGGAAAAACAAGAAAGAAAGCTAACTTTATATATATATTCCTATGGCAGCTATATGATATAGTGGTCCGATTTTGATCAAATTAAAACCGAAATTCTAAAAAATTACAAAATGGCCATATCTGAAATTTTATGAAAATATGTTAAAAATTGCCTAAATGCCTCCTTCACTTAAAACACAATTAATTAAAACATTAAAAATATATTTATTAAGTACTTAAGAATAATAATAAAATAAAAATAATAATAGAACAAATTAAAAATATAATTAAAATTAAAATTAAAATTAAACTTTGAAATTTACAAAGGGGGGGAGAGGCAGTAAGCCTTTTTTGGGGGGAGTACGATTTGGCACAATTCGTTTTCGGATAATTTGACCCGCTTCCAAATAAGAGTTGGTTGCGGGTTTGTTTTAACGATTATTGTGTTATCAATTATTTTTCCAATAATTTCTTTGTGGCTATTTTCCTTTAGCCACTTAACACTTTTTAAAAACAATCGGCTACAATTGTGCCGGCGCAGCTCTGCCTCGGAATCGCCCCGCACTGGGCAAAATGAGCACTCAATGAGGGCATTGTCCATGTTTTAGGCGATGCCTGTAAACAAAGCCCTCAAGCTCCTGCTCTCCTCCTCGCCGCGATCTTTTAGCGTTCTTAACTACATCGGCGAGTTGCCCCAAGTCGCCTTTAAATTCATCAATAGCAACTGCATCATCCGTAATCAGTAATCTTTTAAATGTCGACATTTCCAAGCTTGTTGATGGCAGTTGATTATGAATTTAAGTGTAGACGTGCTTTAGAACGGCTAAAATCCGTGGCAAAAATTTCCATAATTAGTATAGTATTTAGTATTCTTCTGTATTTAGTATTTTGCTATTTTTTTACAGAACGATGAGGATTGGGAGGACAATATTAAAAGAACAACAATTTTCAATAACATTAAGGACGGAAACCACGTGATAAATTGGCTAAGTCGAGCAAATAAAAAACACGAACTAGATGAAGGGCTGCTTTGTATATTCAGCAATATTAATGCTTTTAAACAGAAATGTTTTTTTTATCATTTTCGATGAGTTACATTTTTTATGTTCAAGAGAAAAAATATGGAGCTCTAACAATAATAGGAACTTCGGTGGACGGTGAGATAAGCCGTTTTTTCTCTATACGACTATTAAATGAAAAAAAGAACCTAACCGCCCAACAGATTGCTATCGACATTAAAAATGTTATAAATGCAGCGGAATCATTAAAAATAATAAAGAATATAGTCGCGGTCGTGTGCGACCAAAACAAAGTCAATTTGACAATTAAGCGGGTATTCAAAATCCCTATGATTCCCGATTACCCACATTTAATTGCCACAGTCTGGCGAAATTTCGGAGTTAAAGAAATAGAAATTGAAAAATTTGTTAATGACGTAAAAGTCAACAAATCGCCAAATATTAGAGAATACCTCAACAGAATTCCGAAAGAAGCCAAACCATTTTATGAAGCCGTTTTTGAGGAATATATGAAAGCTTTAGAAATTGTGAATACTTTTAAGATAATTAATTTCGACCATGCAAACACGGCCAAACTCGAAAGCATTGGCTTTAAGTGGAAAGGCTCAGTGTCGAGAGGATGTGCTGAAGCAGAAATCAGCCATCTCGGAGGAATAATTCGAATAATCGCATTTTGGGTGGCCGAATGGCAAGAAAGTAAGTGAAATAAAATTAACCTTTATATTTTAATATTTTTAAGCATTTACTCTTTACAGAGGCCATCAGCCAATGGGCAGACAGGGGGAACAACGGGTGAGAAATTACCCGCCGAACTGTCTGCACCACTGGAAGTGCGACTATACTCTCCCCGTGAGGGCGGCTGGAAGCAGGTCCCAGTACGGTCATGTCTCTGCTGAGGATGCTGACGAATGGTAGTCGGGCGGGGAGAAGAAAACTCCTGCCCAAAAAATTACCCCAATCCAAGTTGGAACAGCATATGCCGAGGGATGCGTATCCGGGGGGTGCTTGGACATTAGTATGCGGACTCTGGTGGACCGGCCGACCCATCAGTTTTAACTAGGCTTACCACGGTATGCGGGCTCTACCGTGGCGGACCATCCCCATCCCAGCATACTCGTGGGAACAACAATATGAATCTATCCAAACAAAATAACAAAAACGTAGGTGACCGTCACCTCTAAGGCGGTAGGGGAAACCCCCCTCATAAATAACTCGAAGACGCTAAGCGGTCGAGTGCTGAAAAAGGAAGAGGAGAGCTCCTCGGAGCGCCTTAATCCGGGGGCTGTGGTCACTGGGAAGGGCGAGCCAATGGGCCCACCGAGCGGCGTGATCGGGGGCAAGTCCCTCGACGTGACTCCTCGACGTGGGCTCCAGAGGCAAACCTAACCCAGGAGGCACGGCCCAGCAGCTGCAGCAAAGGACGAAGAAGACGCTGTACAATGAGCGGAGGAGAGCGGCCTTCATCCTTTCGCGTGCTAACCCGACCATGGAGGCGGACCCGGAAAAAGCGGGTCTTATAAAATGGGCGAAAGGCGTACTGCCCAGCCTGTCAAGGCGGGAAAGGCGGTTACCCCCAGTGCCCAGCAAGCCAACGCAGACGCGGGAAGGAGCACCACTAAACGTCAGCGGTCTACGGAGGTTCAACCTCCGCAGCCAAAGCGTTCCAGAGTGCAGCCCCAGCGGTCCTTCGCCGAGGTGACCAAGGGCAAGATCCTGATTGGAGTGATGGACGAGGGCAGATCCCGAGGGACCGATGGCGCTGGATCGTTGGTGAGCTGCACAACAGGTTCGTGGAGGAGCTGTTGGCTTCAGGTGGGGCACTGCCCCGTTGCGAGGATGCCGGTAGGCACCAAGGAGGAGTGAAGGTGATCGCGTGCGAAGACGCAGCGTCGGTCACCTTCTACAAGAGAGCGATCGCGGGATTGGGAGAAGTATTCCCAGGCGCGAAGCTCGTGGCTCTAGACTGGGACAAGATCCCCAGCAAGCCAAGGGCCAGGGCGTGGCTTACGAACAAGCCGGCAGAGCCTGAGAAAATTCTCAAGCTCCTGCAGCTGAGCAACCCCGACCTCCCCTTCTCTGATTGGCGAGTAGCCAAGGTTGAGGAGGCCGTTGGTCCGAGGCGCCAGGTTGTCCTGACTCTCAATGAGGGGACAGTCGAGGCGCTGAAGAAAAACGGGGGGCGCTCAGGTACGGCTTCGAGAGCGTAGCCGTCCGCTTATACAAGGCAGACGCAAAGGCGGGCCTGAAGGAGGAGGACCCTGACATAGAGGGACCTCGCATCGAGGTGGCGCCCGAAGGATTGTCCGACGAGGAGGACAACCTGGAGGGGTACGTCTCTGAGGAGAGCGAGCTCGCTAGGGGCTTGCTCGACGTCGGGATGTCCGAGGAGGAGGACGGGTTGGACGAGCCGACCTCGGACGCCGACATCACTGTGGTGGAGGTCAAGATCAAGCAGCAGAATGTCGCTGACGTTCTTGCAGATCAACCTCCACCACAGTAAAGCAGCTTCCGCTGCCCTTCTAGTCCACCTGTCAGAAGCCCTGGAGCCCTGGATCTGTGGCGACAGAATCCTTGGGCTGAGGGCAGCCGGCTATAGGCTATACTCAGCCGTAACAACAGGTAAATCGCGAGCCTGCATACTCGCTAGGAAAGACTTAACTCTTTTCTTGCTTCCCAATTTCAGCAATGAAGACATTATAACCGCATGTCTAGAGGGACCAAACGGTTCCCTCCGGATATGCTCTGCATACCTGGGGCACGATCAGGACCCCATTCCCCCAACCCTGAAGCATGTAACCGAGGACAGTAGAAGACTGGGCCTGGGTCTCATCATCGAGTGCGACGCGAACGCCCACCACCATCAGTGGGGCAGCACTAACACCAATGACAGGGGTGAGTCTCTTTTTGATTTTATCCTTGCATCCAACTTGCTGGTGGGAAACTCAGGTAATGAACCCACCTTTATAATTAAAAATCGCAGGGAGGTATTGGATATCACCCTTCTATCTGAATCCCTTAGGGATAACCTAAAGTCATGGAGGGTGCTGGAGAAGCACTCTTTCTCTGACCACAGATACATTTGGTTCACGCTAGGCTTCGACAGGTTCAACCCAGTTACCTTTCGGAACCCCCGGAGAACCGACTGGGAGAAATACAGGTCCCAGCTAAATAGGATCCTCAAACCCCCTCCAGCCCCAACCCACTCGGACTACTGTCCAGAGGGGCTGGAGCGCCTCGTAAAGACCTTTACCGATGCTTGTAGCAAGGCTCTGGATAGGTCCTGCCCCCAAAGTAGGAAGGGGGGGGACACTGGGAAAAAGCCACCGTGGTGCTGCAAAGAAATAGGCAGTCTCAAGAAGACCGCGAGGCAGTCCTTCAACCTAGCCAAGAACGTCAACACAGACGAATCGTGGCGCCTCTACAAAACCAACCTGTCCCTATACAACAGGGAATTAAGAAAGGCCAAAAGGAGGGCCTGGTCCGACTTTTGTTCAGGAATCCAGGACTACTCTGAGGCGTCTAGGCTGAGGAAGGTCCTCTCGTCGACGCCCTCCAACCCGGGCTTCGTCAAGTGCCCTGACGACAGCTGGACGACATCCAGTGAAGAAACCCTCGGGGTTCTCTTGGATGCCCACTTCCCCGCTAGCTCTTCCCAGAGCAGCCCGCTTTACCCACCGACATGGCGGGGTCCGTCTGAAATGGCATACCTTCTCAGTGATAGGAATATTAAATGACAATCAACAGTTTTAGCCCATACAAATCCCCAGGGGTGGACGGCATCATACCTGCACAGCTTAGCTACGCAGCTGAGCGCTCCACGCCCTGGCTTCGCCTGATATTCTCGATTATTCTAGACACAGGGGTCATTCCAAGTGGATGACTCGCATTGCACGCGTAAGGATTACAGGCCGATAAGCCTCTCCTCGTTTCTACTCAAGACGCTGGAGAGACTCATCAGTCTACATCTCAGAACTAATATTCCCCAATCATCCTTATCAGGATCACAACACGCGTATAGGAGGGGCAGATCGACAGAGACAGCACTCCACTCGCTTACCACGATTATAGAAAAATCGCTTCACGAAAAGGAGTTCACACTCGTCGCCTTCTTGGATATAGAGAGCGCTTTCAACAACATCCTTCCAGGTTCAATCACATCAGCACTGACTAAGCTGGGGATTGATCAACACACGGTGGGTCTCATTGATCGGATCTTGCGCAGCAGAACGGTGGAGGCAATACTGGGGGGTCAACCATCTCCAGACAAGTCAACAGAGGCACACCTCAGGGCGGAGTCCTCTCCCCTCTCCTATGGAATGTGGCGGTCAACGAACTGCTCCAGGGCATAGAGGAGGGCGGCTGTCGTGTCGTGGCCTACTCGGATGATGTCGCCTTGGCGTTCACGGGTAAATTCCCGCAGACACTCTGTGACAGGATGAGCGAAAGCCTTCGGTTTCCGGACTGGACCGCAAGGTCTGGTCTGGGAGTAAACCCAGCGAAGACTGAACTAGTCCTTTTTACCAGGAAATACAAAATCCCCAAAATGATACCCCCTAAACTCTGCGGGGTACCTCTCACCCTTAAAAATCAGGCCAAGTATCTAGGTCTTATCCTGGACAAGAAGCTCGATTGGTCCCTTAACACGGATGAAAGGGCCAAAAAGGCTACAATCGCGCTATACACCTGCCGCAAGGCTATCGGGTTAAAATGGGGTATGACCCCAAAAATTGTCCGTTGGCTGTATACGGCTTTTATTCGCCCAATACTCCTCTACGGGGTGGCTATTTGGTGGCCAGCTCTAAAGCGGTCCATCTGCCTGGGCAAGTTTAGGAAAATCCAACGCATGGCCGAGATCTACATGACAGGCGGCCTGCGCACGACCCCGGGAGAAGCTTTGAACGTTCTCCTGGATATCCTCCCAATAGAAATAATGGGAGAGATGACCGCGTCACTCTCGGCACTAAGGCTGAAGGGCGCGGGTCTGTGGAGGAGTTCGAGTTTCGGGCACACGAATCTCGGCACTGTCCCACACCTTACTGAGGGAAACACAGACTACTGTGTCCCCGCTGAACACCCTACCACACCCTTCCAGGTTCACATTCCCGATAGAGAGGAATGGAACCTTGGACCTCCTGGACCTCTAGGGTCCCTTCACATTTACACGGATGGCTCAAAATTGGACGGCCGGGTGGGAGGAGGTATATACTCCGAGCACCTGGGAGTTAGCGTCTCTTTTAGGCTACCCGATCACTGCAGCGTCTTTCAGGCGGAGGTTTACGCCATCAAAGAAGCCATTGATCAACTCCCCCCCCCCCAGCAGGGTTAGAGCTCCCATATGCATATTCTCCGACAGTCAGGCTGCCCTGAAGTCACTTGAAGCCATCTCTTCAAACTCGAAGACCATTAACGCCTGCCGCAGATCTTTTCACGACGTCCACCTCATATGGGTCCCAGGACATAGGGACATCGAGGGCAACTGCGCTGCCGATGAGCTGGCCCGGCAGGGTACAACCTCCCCTCTTCTCCCGGAGAGGGAGTCAGTTGACATGCCCTTGGCCACTCGCAGACTTCTCTATAAGGAGTACTTCACCCTCCTCGCGGACAGGAAATGGGAAAACCTAATCACCTGCCGCCACGCTAGAATGATCTGGCCACGCCGATCAGCGAAACGCTCATTGGAGCTATTTTCATTAAGCAGGGAAAGCTGCGCCCTTGCCGTCAGGGCTCTTACTGGTCACTGGCTACTTGGAACACATGCGTCCAGGCTGTCGGTGCACCATAACGACTTCTGTAGAAGCTGTAGGGATGAGGAGGAGGAGGAGACCGTCCTTCATCTCCTCTGCCACTGTCCGGCCCTAAGCAGACGAAGACTGCAGTATCTGGGCTTCCCCACCCTTGTGGATCTCGCAGAGCTAAGCGAGACATCACCGAGGCAGTTAACCCGATTCATCCAAGGATCGGGTTGGTCCTCTCTTACATAAGGATTCGTTATCGGCCCATGAGAACCTGCACTGGACGGGGGATCTAAGCCTACGCGGCATCACAGAGCCACCTCAGGCTCAAGTGGATGGACCGGCTCTCTTGAGTCGGCCATCACCGCCTTAACCTAACCTAACCTACTCTTTACAGATCTAATAAGTATGGGGAAATAAGATACAAATGACAAGGTAAGTCCAATTATATTATTTTCATAATTCTAATTAATTTTTTGCGTGGTATTTTTTAGGCTTTTTTTTTTAAACTTGAAAACTTTTTAGTTTTTGGTATTTATTGGATAATTGGATAAGCCAGCGCGGTTTACAGTTAATTTTCGTTTTTGTTGATAAAAATAAGTAAAACAATGCCAAGGGCCTGTTCTTGGTTCATCTGCCAAGACGAAACCAAGAATTATATCGTAAGTTTTACTTACTATTTAAAACTGTCCGAGCAGCTCAAGCTTCTCCATCTTGAACTGCACATATACAAGTGAGTCAAGATCATAGTTAACAGAGATTACAAGATTTATTAACTCTTCTTAAAAACCCCCAGATTACGTGATGTGCACATAATGGTCGGCCTTCTGAATGCCAACCGCGATCCCAGCCAGAGATTGGGCCTACTGGCCGAGTACAATAATCCAGGGACCAAGAACTACTATGCCAATGTGATGGTCAGTTACCCGGAGCGCACCATTACCTTTGGCTTCAACGCTTTCACCGGCGGATCCAAGTACTATGGCAAGCTAACGCCTCCTGGAGCATCACTGAGGTGCTCCACAACTGGGTGCACGCCGATCTGAGGACACCCTTCGAGGGCTGGCGCACCAATAGCCTTGAGACAAATAAAAGAAATAAATGTCGCTTCACTGAGACCACGATCCGCACTGCATGCAAGTCCCGCATCCGTATATCTGTCTCTCTCAGTGTTTCCCCAGGGAGCTTTCGTACATATAGCAAGTACTTTAGCACAATTATTAAGTAAACTCGTCACACCATTCCAAGGCATATATGGTGAGTAGATATATTTATAGGATCCACAGGCGCTACGTCCTCTTCATGCGATCCAACAAGTGAATTAACAACCTGCAGAAGAAGTAAGTGGTCCTGGTGAATTCAGAGATTCGTTGATTTAACTCTTTTATTTTTAGTCGCTTCCTGTTCACCTGGGCACAGGCCAGTCCCTGGCAGGCGACTTGAGCAGCGCGATGACCTGACCGTGGAGCAGTCGGCGGTGGTAACCCACTGGATGACCACCTGGTAATATACACGCTTTTCACGGTAGAATTAACTCTGGGAGAGAAGTAACTCTGATACTGACCAATTTCTCGTTTTTGTTGCAGTTTATGTTCTCCATTATCGCCTCGACGATACCAGTTCCGTTGGGCATGTTTATTTCGGTTTTCAAGATCGGCGCTGAATCCGGTCGGTTGGTGGGCGAGTTTACGACCGGGTCCATTCTGTAAGTAACTTATCGTCTCTATTAACAGATACCAAATTGTTCTACCTAAATTTCGGTCAAACTTCTTAGGTTCATGTTAGGTCCCTCCGACTTCAAAATAACCAATTCGAAACATTTCTTCGAATATGGCATTAATAAAGAAAATCTACAGTCTGCCCCTACCAAAGGTAAATAAATAAAATACTTCATTGTTTATTAAGTTCATAAAGCCAGGCGAGCTGCTTTTGTAATTAAGAAAAAATACATTTTTGAAATTAATTCATTTACATTTACAGATAATTTCATTGCTGATCGGAAAATGACTTGATTCTGGCAAAAGAAAAGATTGCCATATATGACGATATCAACGATGCTATGAAAACGACCACCAGTCTTTAAAATCTGAAAACAAGGCTCTCGAAGCTAAAATCAAGGAGAAAGAATTGCTGAGGGACAAAGCAGTAGTTATAAAAAAAACGGGAAATATTTAAGATTTATATCTCCTTCAAACATATAATTTTAAAAAATCTGCGTTTGAATGCAATTTAATTGTTTAATTACTAATAATAACTTTTCCTTGTAAGAACATTGTTCTTTCTTTCTTAAAAATAAAAAATAAGTACTTTATATTATACAATACTTTTGTGCAATTATTTCTTTTAGATTGTTATTTTCGGCAATTTAAAAATTTCTTATACATTTTCGTAAAATTTCGAAAGTTGCCGCAAACTAAGCAGTGCTGTCACTGCGTTGCCAGATTTTCAATAAGTCGGCAAAGGCGATCCTAGTTGGACAAAACAGTTCTGATTGGGATTTGCAATGCTTTGTCGAACTAGGGTCGCCTTTACCGACTTTAAAATTTGAACTTTACGGCGCTTTTAGCTTTTTTCTGTACATTTTATACTTTAATAGCTTTTTTTATTATTAAAAACTTATTCAAATACATAAATATATATAATTTAAATTATTATCTTGCTGAAAACAATATTTTTTCTTCATGTTTGATGCTCTTAATTTTGTAGCCAGGAAAATAGCAAAAAAAAAAAAAAAAGACAAATTAGCTTCAAATCAAAAATTTAGTAGTCCGAGAACTGTTAAAATTCGTTTAAAAAGTATAAATTAGAAGGAAAAACATTAAACTTGAGAGTCAGAATTCGTAATGCTTTTAAATCTAGTATTTTTTATTAATGGTTCCGTTTTCTGGCTCAGAAACTGGTTCTTAGCTGCTTACATCTGGTTAGAATTTCTCTAAGCTTTCCAAAGTAAGCCAATATACCGTGTATTTTGACATAAGAATTATAATTTTCTCAAAAACTTATGGTTAGAATAAAATGAAACATTCCATGGTAAATATCCTTCGTCCTGGCATATCTTTTAATATTGCACAACCTCTGCGAGCCGAGATATTAAGAAAATTGTGAAAACACGTTTTTTCAATGTTTTTTTAATAGAACCAATGGTCAAAGACATCCAAACCCAATAGAAAACTATAGCAAATTCGTTTCTTAGAATATATAAACTTTATTTTGTTTGATTTACTATTTTACTTACGAAATAAAACGAATTAAGTACAACTTCGTAGAATTTTTGTAGACACTGGCAACTCTGGTTGCTCAAATCTAACAATGCTGCCAGATGTGCCTTTAACCGCCGGTATTTCGAATCGGTCCTTCCGCAGCCACACTGTTCCATGCGAATCGGAATTCGATCAAATTTTACTTACCAATTGACTTTTCTTAGTGAGCAAAATAATAGTTCTTCGGCGAGTCTGAGTTAAATATGTTATCTCCGGAAGACTCTGCCGATATAGAGCAGAAAATAACTAAGCTTTTGTGGACAGAAAAATTTTGTATAGCCTTAAGAGACAAGCAAATGTAATTCTTTATATATAATTAAATGTAAGTCAATTATTGTATCTAAATGTAAGTCAATTTTTGTAAGTCTGAATGTGTTCCTATAATAATAATAAGTTTACGAGAAGTTAGTGCACTGCGACCACTAGGGTCTATTGTGCCCAATGTGTTCCTATATATAAGCCCAAATTTAATTAGAAACAGGTAAGAAAGCTACAGTCGTTCGTGAACGACTGTTATATACCCTGTACCAAAATATAGCGCCGCTCGAATTAGCTCAAAAAGACCCCTACGAGTCGACTTGAGTTGATTAGATATTTCTAAAATAAGAGTTATCTAAACATCTGCTTGTTCCCAAAAAAAAAATGTATTTTAGCTACCTTAAGTTGTAAGCAAGCATTAAAGACAAAAAACAATGATTATGACTAAGTGAAACCTATATTATGTTATTTGTCAAAATATATTAACTATCATGCAAAATACATATGTATGTAAACTATAGTATAGTATATATATGGATTATATGTATATACATTTATATATATATTTATATGTCGAAGCGTTATTTTTTTGGTCATTAACTTGAATGGTTAAGTAATAAGAATCGAATTCGTTTATTTAGTTAGAAATAAAACGTTCATAATGTAAATCCTAGAAATGGGAATTTAATTGGAAATTAGAAGTCGGGCAGATGTTACTCTTTGCCTTTGGTGCTTTTGTCGACGTTCGTATTCGCAAACGGTTTCTGCGTAAAGGCCTAACATACTTTTGTTTTGTGTAGCCTCGGCTTGACGATGTGTAAGAGACATACAAATATATATTCTGGGAAGAGGACGAGTACCTAGATTGGTGTCATATAAAAAGAGGAGTTGCGATTCAAAGAGGCACTCTTGATCGAGCTAAGAAACATGTCACAGCCGAGGAAACGGACGGTCCGTAACGCTATGGAATCCGCGGAGGAAAACGACGTTCCGACATATATATTATATTTTGTATATGTATATATCTATTTAAAAACACTTAATAACTATGGCTCACCGCTAATAAACAATAGAAAATAGCACAAAACACAGAAAATTTAAGGGAAGGTTTCCCTCATTATGGACGAAAATAAAGCAAAGTTTGTATTTTTGTTGTAGGACAATGAAAAAGCGTACGAACTTTTGGTTTTGATGATTTTATTCGTTTATTATCAGGTAATTTGAAAAAGTAAAAAAGTTAAAAAAATTCAAAATGGCGGCTACAAGATGCACATTCCCGTGGGCCCATGCTCTCGAAACATGGTGTCCTAATAAAAATTCTGCCGCTTCTTGTATTGGACTGAAATCAAAAATCGTTGTTATTACTTAAAGATAATGATATTCTGTAGGTCCGGTAGCAAAAATTGTTGGAATTCGTGCAAAATTCATTGAATGATGAACATTGGAACTAAAAGTTCAAATTTTTCTTGTTTTTTTCCATTTCAACAACGTTAAAAAATAGTAATAAACAATTTTGATACGTGATGTTGCTACGGGACCTACGAAAAAGCATGCACTTCCAAACAGTTTTTAGATGGAGAGAATCGGATCAATAGATCAGGTCTGAGAGTTTTTGTTAGATCGGAAAACGTGGTTTCGAGATAAACGCGTTTGAAGTTTTGCTTCAGTACCTGTTTTAAGGTGTAGGTGCTCCCTGTTTTAAGGTGTAGGTTCCGTAATTCTTAAGATAACCAATTGAAATTTTGGGAGCGGATTCTAGAAACATATATCAATCCAAAAATGCAAAAAAAAAAAAGTCGATTTTTTGGTCCAAAATGAGGGAAACCTTCCCTTAAGCTCAATTGCACTTGTCGCGTTGAAAAATACAATCGCCAATCAATAAAATTTTGCGTCCGCACTCTCACACTGTTTACAAGCAATTATCCTGTCTCTCTCTCTCTCTCTGCACATTATTCTCACACTCTCAATGAAATTTTGGCACGCGCCAAAAGTCCGATGAGAGAGTGAGAGACAAAACAAAACGAACAATGTCAATGTTTTTGCAACTTCTGTTGATGTGCGACGCCCCGCGCCGCATTTCTTATTACTATTATTACTGATTACTACTTATTATGAATTACGCTTATTATGAATTGTTATTATTATTATGAATTGTTATTATTTACCATTATTATTACGAATCGTTATTATTATGAATTGTTACTATAATGAATTGATATTATTAGTAATAAATAAAAAGGCGATAGTCCGCCATCTGGCAACGCCAACAACAATAAGGGCAACATCTGGCAACGCCAGCAACGATAAGGGCACCAGCCCTGAAAAGCTGATGGATATCGGCCATGCTCAACGATATGGCAACCCTGGTGCCTATTGATAAGAATCAAATATCGAACGGGGAAACACAGCTGATCGCGGCCTATAAAAGGCGATGCACAACTCAGGGCAAATTCACTTTTGGCGAGCAGCCGAGCTGACAACACCTTGGTAAGTCTGATAGTAGTTTGAACAAGTGGTGATGGTAGTGGAGTAAGGTTCTTGAAGCCGAACTCACTTAGTAGCAGAAGTAGATGTGGGCCAAGGTTCAGCTCTTGCTAGCGGATCTTGATGTGGACCAGGGAGCGGAATGAGGTTCTTGTAGCCGAACTCGTGCACAGTAGCATAGACGTGGGGCCAAGGTTCAGCTCCTGCTAGCGGATCATGAGGTGGACCAGGGTAGCGGAGTAAGGTTCCTGTAACCGAGGTCATGCCATAGAACAGGAAGGGGCCAAGGTTTAGCTCTTGCTAGCAGATCTTGATGAGGGAGGGAAATCACGGGTATCAGGAGGATAGGACTAACGGTGCGAGCATAGGCCCGACGATCGTCAGTACGACTTAACGTCACCCGGACTCGACCGTCGCGACCCTAACCGCGGCCAGCCCACTTGGATCACGCGCCTCACTCCAACGACTCTACATTCCAGGGTATTCACAAGCCGACTACATCGCGCCAGCATCGCGAAGTCGCACGGCCCTACATTACAGGGTGTCCACACGCCGACTACATCGCGCCAGCATCGCGAAGTCGCAACGACCCTACCGCACAGGGTGTCCACAAGCTGACTGCACCGCGCCAGTATCGCGGAGTCGCAGCTTCTTTCCAAGAAAATCACGATCTCAATAAACAACCAAATTAAACCGAACTTCAAACTCTCTTTTACTGGGTATTTGTAGGACTCAAGGAAACAAAACGCACAAATTTTGTGTAACTCACGACCCCGGCGAGCTAAGTCAAGCAGCCCGAAAGAGGGTCGTTACAGATGTTCGCCAAATTCATAAGAAATTAGTTGGGTTTCAAAACGATATTTTTATTACATATGCATACTAATTATGTGAATGCATTATAATCAGAGCTCCCAAAACATGCTCATTTTTTCAAATAGTCAGCAAACGAGCTGTTTGAAAACAAAATCGAAATGACACTTTTTTTTTTTTTTTTATGCTTTGCTTTTATTTATTGAATCTTCTCATTTTCGAGACTAACAATAAGTGTATCAAATCTTATACTATAACCTAACTAGGAGTCATGTAGACTGAGACAGTGGCCCTGACAAAGTTGGCCCAAGTGCGCTACTCTTAGGGACCCCAGCTTCGATAGTGTAGCTGTCGGAAATTGTTGTGTTACATCTTACTGCGAAGGCTCTATTGTAGAGGTAGGATTCAAGAAGTTTATGAGTGTACCCGGGCAAGTGTGTTTTAATTTTATGCATGAGACTATTGAGCCAGACGCCGTCGAATGCTTGAGATACATCGAGGAATATCGCGCTGCAATATTCCCTATGCTCGAAGGCTGTGCGAATTTCTGATGTTATTCTGTTTACTTGCTCGATAGTTCAGTGTTTTTCTCTGAAGCCAAATTGATGGGCTGGGATAATAATAATAATAATAATAATAACCAATTCGAAACATTTCTTCGAATATGGCATTAATAAAGAAAATCTACAGTCTGCCCCTACCAAAGGTAAATAAATAAAATACTTCATTGTTTATTAAGTTCATAAAGCCAGGCGAGCTGCTTTTGTAATTAAGAAAAAATACATTTTTGAAATTAATTCATTTACATTTACAGATAATTTCATTGCTGATCGGAAAATGACTTGATTCTGGCAAAAGAAAAGATTGCCATATATGACGATATCAACGATGCTATGAAAACGACCACCAGTCTTTAAAATCTGAAAACAAGGCTCGAAGCTAAAATCAAGGAGAAAGAATTGCTGAGGGACAAAGCAGTAGTTATAAAAAAAACGGGAAATATTTAAGATTTATATCTCCTTCAAACATATAATTTTAAAAAATCTGCGTTTGAATGCAATTTAATTGTTTAATTACTAATAATAACTTTTCCTTGTAAGAACATTGTTCTTTCTTTCTTAAAAATAAAAAATAAGTACTTTATATTATACAATACTTTTGTGCAATTATTTCTTTTAGATTGTTATTTTCGGCAATTTAAAAATTTCTTATACATTTTCGTAAAATTTCGAAAGTTGCCGCAAACTAAGCAGTGCTGTCACTGCGTTGCCAGATTTTCAATAAGTCGGCAAAGGCGATCCTAGTTGGACAAAACAGTTCTGATTGGGATTTGCAATGCTTTGTCGAACTAGGGTCGCCTTTACCGACTTTAAAATTTGAACTTTACGGCGCTTTTAGCTTTTTTCTGTACATTTTATACTTTAATAGCTTTTTTATTATTAAAAACTTATTCAAATACATAAATATATATAATTTAAATTATTATCTTGCTGAAAACAATATTTTTTCTTCATGTTTGATGCTCTTAATTTTGTAGCCAGGAAAATAGCAAAAAAAAAAAAAAAGACAAATTAGCTTCAAATCAAAAATTTAGTAGTCCGAGAACTGTTAAAATTCGTTTAAAAAGTATAAATTAGAAGGAAAAACATTAAACTTGAGAGTCAGAATTCGTAATGCTTTTAAATCTAGTATTTTTTATTAATGGTTCCGTTTTCTGGCTCAGAAACTGGTTCTTAGCTGCTTACATCTGGTTAGAATTTCTCTAAGCTTTCCAAAGTAAGCCAATATACCGTGTATTTTGACATAAGAATTATAATTTTCTCAAAAACTTATGGTTAGAATAAAATGAAACATTCCATGGTAAATATCCTTCGTCCTGGCATATCTTTTAATATTGCACAACCTCTGCGAGCCGAGATATTAAGAAAATTGTGAAAACACGTTTTTTCAATGTTTTTTTAATAGAACCAATGGTCAAAGACATCCAAACCCAATAGAAAACTATAGCAAATTCGTTTCTTAGAATATATAAACTTTATTTTGTTTGATTTACTATTTTACTTACGAAATAAAACGAATTAAGTACAACTTCGTAGAATTTTTGTAGACACTGGCAACTCTGGTTGCTCAAATCTAACAATGCTGCCAGATGTGCCTTTAACCGCCGGTATTTCGAATCGGTCCTTCCGCAGCCACACTGTTCCATGCGAATCGGAATTCGATCAAATTTTACTTACCAATTGACTTTTCTTAGTGAGCAAAATAATAGTTCTTCGGCGAGTCTGAGTTAAATATGTTATCTCCGGAAGACTCTGCCGATATAGAGCAGAAAATAACTAAGCTTTTGTGGACAGAAAAATTTTGTATAGCCTTAAGAGACAAGCAAATGTAATTCTTTATATATAATTAAATGTAAGTCAATTATTGTATCTAAATGTAAGTCAATTTTTGTAAGTCTGAATGTGTTCCTATAATAATAATAAGTTTACGAGAAGTTAGTGCACTGCGACCACTAGGGTCTATTGTGCCCAATGTGTTCCTATATATAAGCCCAAATTTAATTAGAAACAGGTAAGAAAGCTACAGTCGTTCGTGAACGACTGTTATATACCCTGTACCAAAATATAGCGCCGCTCGAATTAGCTCAAAAAGACCCCTACGAGTCGACTTGAGTTGATTAGATATTTCTAAAATAAGAGTTATCTAAACATCTGCTTGTTCCCAAAAAAAAATGTATTTTAGCTACCTTAAGTTGTAAGCAAGCATTAAAGACAAAAAACAATGATTATGACTAAGTGAAACCTATATTATGTTATTTGTCAAAATATATTAACTATCATGCAAAATACATATGTATGTAAACTATAGTATAGTATATATATGGATTATATGTATATACATTTATATATATATTTATATGTCGAAGCGTTATTTTTTTGGTCATTAACTTGAATGGTTAAGTAATAAGAATCGAATTCGTTTATTTAGTTAGAAATAAAACGTTCATAATGTAAATCCTAGAAATGGGAATTTAATTGGAAATTAGAAGTCGGGCAGATGTTACTCTTTGCCTTTGGTGCTTTTGTCGACGTTCGTATTCGCAAACGGTTTCTGCGTAAAGGCCTAACATACTTTTGTTTTGTGTAGCCTCGGCTTGACGATGTGTAAGAGACATACAAATATATATTCTGGGAAGAGGACGAGTACCTAGATTGGTGTCATATAAAAAGAGGAGTTGCGATTCAAAGAGGCACTCTTGATCGAGCTAAGAAACATGTCACAGCCGAGGAAACGGACGGTCCGTAACGCTATGGAATCCGCGGAGGAAAACGACGTTCCGACATATATATTATATTTTGTATATGTATATATCTATTTAAAAACACTTAATAACTATGGCTCACCGCTAATAAACAATAGAAAATAGCACAAAACACAGAAAATTTAAGGGAAGCTTTCCCTCATTATGGACGAAAATAAAGCAAAGTTTGTATTTTTGTTGTAGGACAATGAAAAAGCGTACGAACTTTTGGTTTTGATGATTTTATTCGTTTATTATCAGGTAATTTGAAAAAGTAAAAAAGTTAAAAAAATTCAAAATGGCGGCTACAAGATGCACATTCCCGTGGGCCCATGCTCTCGAAACATGGTGTCCTAATAAAAATTCTGCCGCTTCTTGTATTGGACTGAAATCAAAAATCGTTGCAAAATTCATTGAATGATGAACATTGGAACTAAAAGTTCAAATTTTTCTTGTTTTTTTCCATTTCAACAACGTTAAAAAAATAGTAATAAACAATTTTGATACGTGATGTTGCTACGGGACCTACGAAAAAGCATGCACTTCCAAACAGTTTTTAGATGGAGAGAATCGGATCAATAGATCAGGTCTGAGAGTTTTTGTTAGATCGGAAAACGTGGTTTCGAGATAAACGCGTTTGAAGTTTTGCTTCAGTACCTGTTTTAAGGTGTAGGTGCTCCCTGTTTTAAGGTGTAGGTTCCGTAATTCTTAAGATAAATCAATCCAAAAATGCAAAAAAAAAAAAAGTCGATTTTTTGGTCCAAAATGAGGGAAACCTTCCCTTAAGCTCAATTGCACTTGTCGCGTTGAAAAATACAATCGCCAATCAATAAAATTTTGCGTCCGCACTCTCACACTGTTTACAAGCAATTATCCTGTCTCTCTCTCTCTCTCTGCACATTATTCTCACACTCTCAATGAAATTTTGGCACGCGCCAAAAGTCCGATGAGAGAGTGAGAGACAAAACAAAACGAACAATGTCAATGTTTTTGCAACTTCTGTTGATGTGCGACGCCCCGCGCCGCATTTCTTATTACTATTATTACTGATTACTACTTATTATGAATTACGCTTATTATGAATTGTTATTATTATTATGAATTGTTATTATTTACCATTATTATTACGAATCGTTATTATTATGAATTGTTACTATAATGAATTGATATTATTAGTAATAAATAAAAAGGCGATAGTCCGCCATCTGGCAACGCCAACAACAATAAGGGCAACATCTGGCAACGCCAGCAACGATAAGGGCACCAGCCCTGAAAAGCTGATGGATATCGGCCATGCTCAACGATATGGCAACCCTGGTGCCTATTGATAAGAATCAAATATCGAACGGGGAAACACAGCTGATCGCGGCCTATAAAAGGCGATGCACAACTCAGGGCAAATTCACTTTTGGCGAGCAGCCGAGCTGACAACACCTTGGTAAGTCTGATAGTAGTTTGAACAAGTGGTGATGGTAGTGGAGTAAGGTTCTTGAAGCCGAACTCACTTAGTAGCAGAAGTAGATGTGGGCCAAGGTTCAGCTCTTGCTAGCGGATCTTGATGTGGACCAGGGAGCGGAATGAGGTTCTTGTAGCCGAACTCGTGCACAGTAGCATAGACGTGGGGCCAAGGTTCAGCTCCTGCTAGCGGATCATGAGGTGGACCAGGGTAGCGGAGTAAGGTTCCTGTAACCGAGGTCATGCCATAGAACAGGGAGGGGCCAAGGTTTAGCTCTTGCTAGCAGATCTTGATGAGGGAGGGAAATCACGGGTATCAGGAGGATAGGACTAACGGTGCGAGCATAGGCCCGACGATCGTCAGTACGACTTAACGTCACCCGGACTCGACCGTCGCGACCCTAACCGCGGCCAGCCCACTTGGATCACGCGCCTCACTCCAACGACTCTACATTCCAGGGTATTCACAAGCCGACTACATCGCGCCAGCATCGCGAAGTCGCACGGCCCTACATTACAGGGTGTCCACACGCCGACTACATCGCGCCAGCATCGCGAAGTCGCAACGACCCTACCGCACAGGGTGTCCACAAGCTGACTGCACCGCGCCAGTATCGCGGAGTCGCAGCTTCTTTCCAAGAAAATCACGATCTCAATAAACAACCAAATTAAACCGAACTTCAAACTCTCTTTTTACTGGGTATTTGTAGGACTCAAGGAAACAAAACGCACAAATTTTGTGTAACTCACGACCCCGGCGAGCTAAGTCAAGCAGCCCGAAAGAGGGTCGTTACAGATGTTCGCCAAATTCATAAGAAATTAGTTGGGTTTCAAAACGATATTTTTAATACATATGCATACTAATTATGTGAATGCATTATAATCAGAGCTCCCAAAACATGCTCATTTTTTTCAAATAGTCAGCAAACGAGCTGTTTGAAAACAAAATCGAAATGACATTTTTTTTTTTTTTTTATGCTTTGCTTTTATTTATTGAATCTTCTCATTTTCGAGACTAACAATAAGTGTATCAAATCTTATACTATAACCTAACTAGGAGTCATGTAGACTGAGACAGTGGCCCTGACAAAGTTGGCCCAAGTGCGCTACCTTGTGGGACCCCAGCTTCGATAGTGTAGCTGTCGGAAATTGTTGTGTTACATCTTACTGCGAAGGCTCTATTGTAGAGGTAGGATTCAAGAAGTTTATGAGTGTACCCGGGCAAGTGTGTTTTAATTTTATGCATGAGACTATTGAGCCAGACGCCGTCGAATGCTTGAGATACATCGAGGAATATCGCGCTGCAATATTCCCTATGCTCGAAGGCTGTGCGAATTTCTGATGTTATTCTGTTTACTTGCTCGATAGTTCAGTGTTTTTCTCTGAAGCCAAATTGATGGGCTGGGATAATAATAATAATAATAATAATAACCAATTCGAAACATTTCTTCGAATATGGCATTAATAAAGAAAATCTACAGTCTGCCCCTACCAAAGGTAAATAAATAAAATACTTCATTGTTTATTAAGTTCATAAAGCCAGGCGAGCTGCTTTTGTAATTAAGAAAAATACATTTTTGAAATTAATTCATTTACATTTACAGATAATTTCATTGCTGATCGGAAAATGACTTGATTCTGGCAAAAGAAAAGATTGCCATATATGACGATATCAACGATGCTATGAAAACGACCACCAGTCTTTAAAATCTGAAAACAAGGCTCTCGAAGCTAAAATCAAGGAGAAAGAATTGCTGAGGGACAAAGCAGTAGTTATAAAAAAAACGGGAAATATTTAAGATTTATATCTCCTTCAAACATATAATTTTAAAAAATCTGCGTTTGAATGCAATTTAATTGTTTAATTACTAATAATAACTTTTCCTTGTAAGAACATTGTTCTTTCTTTCTTAAAAATAAAAAATAAGTACTTTATATTATACAATACTTTTGTGCAATTATTTCTTTTAGATTGTTATTTTCGGCAATTTAAAAATTTCTTATACATTTTCGTAAAATTTCGAAAGTTGCCGCAAACTAAGCAGTGCTGTCACTGCGTTGCCAGATTTTCCAATAAGTCGGCAAAGGCGATCCTAGTTGGACAAAACAGTTCTGATTGGGATTTGCACTGCTTTGTCGAACTAGGGTCGCCTTTACCGACTTTAAAATTTGAACTTTACGGCGCTTTTAGCTTTTTTCTGTACATTTTATACTTTAATAGCTTTTTTATTATTAAAAACTTATTCAAATACATAAATATATATAATTTAAATTATTATCTTGCTGAAAACAATATTTTTTCTTCATGTTTGATGCTCTTAATTTTGTAGCCAGGAAAATAGCAAAAAAAAAAAAAAGACAAATTAGCTTCAAATCAAAAATTTAGTAGTCCGAGAACTGTTAAAATTCGTTTAAAAAGTATAAATTAGAAGGAAAAACATTAAACTTGAGAGTCAGAATTCGTAATGCTTTTAAATCTAGTATTTTTTATTAATGGTTCCGTTTTCTGGCTCAGAAACTGGTTCTTAGCTGCTTACATCTGGTTAGAATTTCTCTAAGCTTTCCAAAGTAAGCCAATATACCGTGTATTTTGACATAAGAATTATAATTTTCTCAAAAACTTATGGTTAGAATAAAATGAAACATTCCATGGTAAATATCCTTCGTCCTGGCATATCTTTTAATATTGCACAACCTCTGCGAGCCGAGATATTAAGAAAATTGTGAAAACACGTTTTTTCAATGTTTTTTTAATAGAACCAATGGTCAAAGACATCCAAACCCAATAGAAAACTATAGCAAATTCGTTTCTTAGAATATATAAACTTTATTTTGTTTGATTTACTATTTTACTTACGAAATAAAACGAATTAAGTACAACTTCGTAGAATTTTTGTAGACACTGGCAACTCTGGTTGCTCAAATCTAACAATGCTGCCAGATGTGCCTTTAACCGCCGGTATTTCGAATCGGTCCTTCCGCAGCCACACTGTTCCATGCGAATCGGAATTCGATCAAATTTTACTTACCAATTGACTTTTCTTAGTGAGCAAAATAATAGTTCTTCGGCGAGTCTGAGTTAAATATGTTATCTCCGGAAGACTCTGCCGATATAGAGCAGAAAATAACTAAGCTTTTGTGGACAGAAAAATTTTGTATAGCCTTAAGAGACAAGCAAATGTAATTCTTTATATATAATTAAATGTAAGTCAATTATTGTATCTAAATGTAAGTCAATTTTTGTAAGTCTGAATGTGTTCCTATAATAATAATAAGTTTACGAGAAGTTAGTGCACTGCGACCACTAGGGTCTATTGTGCCCAATGTGTTCCTATATATAAGCCCAAATTTAATTAGAAACAGGTAAGAAAGCTACAGTCGTTCGTGAACGACTGTTATATACCCTGTACCAAAATATAGCGCCGCTCGAATTAGCTCAAAAAGACCCCTACGAGTCGACTTGAGTTGATTAGATATTTCTAAAATAAGAGTTATCTAAACATCTGCTTGTTCCCCAAAAAAAAATGTATTTTAGCTACCTTAAGTTGTAAGCAAGCATTAAAGACAAAAAACAATGATTATGACTAAGTGAAACCTATATTATGTTATTTGTCAAAATATATTAACTATCATGCAAAATACATATGTATGTAAACTATAGTATAGTATATATATGGATTATATGTATATACATTTATATATATATTTATATGTCGAAGCGTTATTTTTTTGGTCATTAACTTGAATGGTTAAGTAATAAGAATCGAATTCGTTTATTTAGTTAGAAATAAAACGTTCATAATGTAAATCCTAGAAATGGGAATTTAATTGGAAATTAGAAGTCGGGCAGATGTTACTCTTTGCCTTTGGTGCTTTTGTCGACGTTCGTATTCGCAAACGGTTTCTGCGTAAAGGCCTAACATACTTTTGTTTTGTGTAGCCTCGGCTTGACGATGTGTAAGAGACATACAAATATATATTCTGGGAAGAGGACGAGTACCTAGATTGGTGTCATATAAAAAGAGGAGTTGCGATTCAAAGAGGCACTCTTGATCGAGCTAAGAAACATGTCACAGCCGAGGAAACGGACGGTCCGTAACGCTATGGAATCCGCGGAGGAAAACGACGTTCCGACATATATATTATATTTTGTATATGTATATATCTATTTAAAAACACTTAATAACTATGGCTCACCGCTAATAAACAATAGAAAATAGCACAAAACACAGAAAATTTAAGGGAAGCTTTCCCTCATTATGGACGAAAATAAAGCAAAGTTTGTATTTTTGTTGTAGGACAATGAAAAAGCGTACGAACTTTTGGTTTTGATGATTTTATTCGTTTATTATCAGGTAATTTGAAAAAGTAAAAAAGTTAAAAAAATTCAAAATGGCGGCTACAAGATGCACATTCCCGTGGGCCCATGCTCTCGAAACATGGTGTCCTAATAAAAATTCTGCCGCTTCTTGTATTGGACTGAAATCAAAAATCGTTGTTATTACTTAAAGATAATGATATTCTGTAGGTCCGGTAGCAAAAATTGTTGGAATTCGTGCAAAATTCATTGAATGATGAACATTGGAACTAAAAGTTCAAATTTTTCTTGTTTTTTTCCATTTCAACAACGTTAAAAAAATAGTAATAAACAATTTTGATACGTGATGTTGCTACGGGACCTACGAAAAAGCATGCACTTCCAAACAGTTTTTAGATGGAGAGAATCGGATCAATAGATCAGGTCTGAGAGTTTTTGTTAGATCGGAAAACGTGGTTTCGAGATAAACGCGTTTGAAGTTTTGCTTCAGTACCTGTTTTAAGGTGTAGGTGCTCCCTGTTTTAAGGTGTAGGTTCCGTAATTCTTAAGATAACCAATTGAAATTTTGGGAGCGGATTCTAGAAACATATATCAATCCAAAAATGCAAAAAAAAAAAGTCGATTTTTTGGTCCAAAATGAGGGAAACCTTCCCTTAAGCTCAATTGCACTTGTCGCGTTGAAAAATACAATCGCCAATCAATAAAATTTTGCGTCCGCACTCTCAAACTGTTTACAAGCAATTATCCTGTCTCTCTCTCTCTCTCTGCACATTATTCTCACACTCTCAATGAAATTTTGGCACGCGCCAAAAGTCCGATGAGAGAGTGAGAGACAAAACAAAACGAACAATGTCAATGTTTTTGCAACTTCTGTTGATGTGCGACGCCCCGCGCCGCATTTCTTATTACTATTATTACTGATTACTACTTATTATGAATTACGCTTATTATGAATTGTTATTATTATTATGAATTGTTATTATTTACCATTATTATTACGAATCGTTATTATTATGAATTGTTACTATAATGAATTGATATTATTAGTAATAAATAAAAAGGCGATAGTCCGCCATCTGGCAACGCCAACAACAATAAGGGCAACATCTGGCAACGCCAGCAACGATAAGGGCACCAGCCCTGAAAAGCTGATGGATATCGGCCATGCTCAATATCGTTTCTCTCTTCCAAGTGAACGGACGTGTTTTTTTCTTGCGCTCTCGTTTTGTGTTAATTTTTGCATTAAAACAACCGGGGTTTTATTTAAATCTTCTACTTTGTGATTAATAAAGTTCCCGTTCACTTCGTGTGCATGCAGCTATTCTGTTTTGTGTATTTAATTGCTATTATTTTCACAATTTAGTTTGTGCTGCCGGTGTTTGCTTTGCATTTTTTGCATTCCTCTTTGTGCCTTCTCCGTTTAGTTTGCGCCGTCGCGACAGCTAAACGTTAAGCTCGCTCCCACGCTCACCCGTTTACCCGCTCTCTCATTCTCCCGCTCTCTCGGTGCAGCTGCACTTTTCTTATCTCCTTCTACGTAAAGGTACAGTGGTAAGTCCCTATAATGTCTGCTATCGTCTGTTTCTCTAAGACCTGTAAAAAGGCAATTAATTCAACCGATCTTACAGTCGGCTGCTGGCTGTGTGACAACATTGTGCATGCAAAGTGCATTGGTGTTGTTGCTCGGACGGTGGACGATGTAAGAAGAAACATCGGTTTGCGTTACTGCTGCGAGGCCTGTCGCGAGGTTGAAAGAGAAATGATGTCTTTTATGCGGCAGACCAAGGGCGGTTTTAAAGACATATTATCGAGTTTTCGTAAAACTCATGATATGCTCTTGGCGCTGGACACTCAATTTAATAGCCTTAAACTATTAAATGAGTCTCCTAGGCGCAAAAAAACCGCAACTGGTCTACAGCATATAGGCGGATCTCACCAACCAGCGGCGGACTCCCAACAGCAGCCTCTCTCAACACAGCCCTCGACCTCAGAATTCAGTCAAAGAGTTCTGAGATCGAGTGGCAAAAAAGATTCGGCATCCGAATGTGTTGCGGGAGGGACCGCTCCCCCGAAAATTTCCGTTTTGTCCCCTGGGGGTCTCAAATACTGACCCCTCAAAGCCCCATTAATTCACCTGCTCAGGGTATCAGGCCCGGACTACCGGCCGATATCGGCACTGCAGACAATCAGTCTGCAGCGCCGAAAGCCCTTGTAGTAGTACCACCTACGAAACAGATATTTGTTTCGCGGCTCTCCCCTGGTCAGACATCGGAAGATGTTATTGCCTTTATCCAAGGCAAAACTAGAGCTGAAAAAATTCAAATAAAGGTGGAAAAATTTAAATTTTCTTATGCTAGGAATATTTCATCTTTTAAAATAAATGTCCCGAATGAACTCTTTGATACAATATGCTCTACCAATTTCTGGCCAGAGTATATTGTCGTCAAAGAGTTTGAAGCTAAGAAAAAGAAACGGCGGCCCGTAGGAATAAGTCTTCCCAGGCCCGACCAGACCACTGCGCCCTCTACGACACCCGCTCCAAAAAACTAATCAATTCCCTCTCTATCTCCTATCAGAATGCAAGAGGCCTACGTAGTAAGCTTCCCAAATTGTATTCTGATAGTCTCTCGTTTGCATCCCAGGTTATTGTGTTCACAGAAACCTGGTTAAAGCCGGAGATTCTGAGCTCCGAAGTTTTCCCAGCTGTGTTCACAATATATCGGCTGGATCGGCCTATCAGACGTGGGGGTGGTGTCCTCATAGCGGTTGACTCCACTCTCGCGTCGGAATTAATAACTTTCGAGGAGTTTGATGTTGAATTCCTCTGTGTGAAGCTAACCATCAATGGTAGCTATATTTTCATTACCTGTTCTTACATTCCTCCTTTGTCCGAACTTCCTATTTATTGGAACCATCTTTCCGCTATCCAAACGGTTTTCAACCGACTTTCTAGTAAGGATCATTTAGTAGTTCTTGGTGTTTTTATTATCCCAGGGGCTATTTGGTCCTCAAATACTTCCTCTAATGTACTTTTCACCTCCACACAGCATGATTTTATTGCTGGCTTGCTCGACATTTCGCTGTCTCAAGTCAACCATGTAGCTTGCTTGATCTCTGTTTTGTCTCAGATCCGGCAAGAGTCAGTTTAGCCAGGGTGGCGCCGTTGACGCTTCCCGAAGATCCCTATCATCCGACTTTCGACTTGACTCTCGACATTGGGACTGACTTACAGAACATATCTGACTGTCCAGCCAAGAAAGTCCTTTGTTTTCGCAAAACGGACTTCGAACGGCTGAATAACTTTATTTTAGATTTTAATTGGTCCGATTTATACATGTGCACTGACATGTCAGAAGCCGTGGATATTTTTTACAGTGCCATAAATTCCTTTTTTACTAAATGTGTTCCGTTATACTATCCATCAACATCGAATAAGCCTCCTTGGTTTACTAAAGAGTTGAGTCATCTTAAAAACAAAAAATCTAGGCTGTATACTAAATATAAACGTACCGGTTCTAACTCTGCCCTATCCCTTTATTTATCTGCTCGGTCAAGATTTACCGTGTTGAACGCGCAGTGTTACAAAAATTATTTGACTCGTTGTAGGGTCCAGATCTCTCAGGACCCAAAACAGTTTTATAATTTTGTTAACACTAAACGTAAGCCAATTACGCATCCTTCCTCGCTTTCGTTTGAAAATACTACCGTAAAAAATGATCGGGCTATTGCCGATCTGTTTGCGCAGTTTTTTCAAACCACTTACTCAACTTCAACTGACTGTAATCAGACTTATTCCTACATCATGCCCAAATCGAGCTTTATTTTCAGTCCTATTTTAGACGAAAGCACTATTCTTTCAGATCTTCATCGCGTTAAGCCCATTTATTCGCCTGGTCCCGACGGTATACTTGGCTGTGTGCTTAGGTATTGTGCCGACGCCCTGTGCAATCCCCTTCTAAAATTGTTTACCTTGTCCCTAGAAACCTCCCACTTTCCCCTTATTTGGAAGGAATCATTTATTATTCCTCTCCACAAAAAAGGTAGCAAATCGGTTGCCAGCAACTATAGAGGAATCTCTAAGTTGTCGGCCATTCCGAAACTTTTCGAGAAAATCATTACTCCACATTTGCAGCACCTGTGTAGATCAATTATTTCTCCATGTCAGCATGGATTTTTAAAGCGTAGATCAACGACAACCAATCTTTTAGAGTTCACTTCCTTCTTAGTTAGGGGCTTCCATAAGGGCCTTCAGACAGACGTAATCTATACTGATTTCAGTAAAGCATTTGATTCTGTCAACTATTCTCTTCTTGTTCGGAAACTCGATCTAATGGGATTTCCGGTTGATCTTCTTAGTTGGATCTCAAGTTATCTGAATGGCAGAACGCAAAAGGTCCACTTTAAAAATTCTTTATCTAATGTTCTCAGGGGTACTTCTTGCGTCCCCCAAGGGAGCCATTTGGGTCCCCTGTTGTTTACATTATTTTTCAACGACCTGCCGAAAGTTCTGACTAACTCCAAAATACTTATGTACGCGGACGACGTCAAACTTTGTGTGCAATATAAGGACGCTTCCTGCCAGTCTGATTTACAAACAGATCTCAATAACTTCCAAACATGGTGCCGTATAAACTTATTGAACCTAAACGGCTCTAAATGCAAGCTAATGATTTTCTCACGTGTCGCTCCCAAGCTCGCGACTTACACGCTTAACTGCTGCTCTTTGGAAAGAATTAATATAGTTGATGATTTGGGTGTCCGACTGGACCCTAAACTTGACTTTATCGATCATATTTCGTGCATGGTGAATAAAGCCAGAGGTGTGCTTGGTTTCATTAAACGGTGGTCGAAAGAATTCAATGACCCCTATGTTACAAAATCCTTATATATTTCGTTAGTTCGTCCTATCCTAGAATATGGATGTTGCGTCTGGAGCCCTCAGTATGGGGTTCACAGTACACGCATTGAGTCAGTTCAGAAGAACTTTCTGCTTTTCGCTTTACGCGGTTTGAACTGGGATCCAAACCAGAGGTTACCCTCTTACTCTAGTAGACTTCTCCTAATTAACTTACCTTCTTTAGCTAACCGTAGAACCATGCTTGGCATTACGTTCATTTTTAACCTTATCCACGGTAACGTGGAAAGTGCTGACTTGCTGGGTCAGCTTAACTTTCGCGTACCGAGTAGAAATACTAGATCCTATATTCCTTTAGTTTTGAGCCAATGTAGAACGTCTTTTGAATTGCATGAACCCTTTAGAGTCTTATGTGCAAATTATAACGATTTGTACATGATAACATCAAACGTAGATAGCCTTCCCCAACTAAAAACCTTAATATTAACCCACTAAGTACGCATGCAGGCAAACAGTCTGGCAGCACGCCAGTAGTAACTTCCTCGTATTCCTTTTCTATACTTTCATTTGTCGCGCCTACTAACACCTAACACAAACAGGCACGTGCTTGGTGTCAGATGGGCCACTTGAATGTACTGATCGTAGTGCATCAACGTCCGAAATAGATTATATGGCAACCCTGGTGCCTATTGATAAGAATCAAATATCGAACGGGGAAACACAGCTGATCGCGGCCTATAAAAGGCGATGCACAACTCAGGGCAAATTCACTTTTGGCGAGCAGCCGAGCTGACAACACCTTGGTAAGTCTGATAGTAGTTTGAACAAGTGGTGATGGTAGTGGAGTAAGGTTCTTGAAGCCGAACTCACTTAGTAGCAGAAGTAGATGTGGGCCAAGGTTCAGCTCTTGCTAGCGGATCTTGATGTGGACCAGGGAGCGGAATGAGGTTCTTGTAGCCGAACTCGTGCACAGTAGCATAGACGTGGGGCCAAGGTTCAGCTCCTGCTAGCGGATCATGAGGTGGACCAGGGTAGCGGAGTAAGGTTCCTGTAACCGAGGTCATGCCATAGAACAGGAAGGGGCCAAGGTTTAGCTCTTGCTAGCAGATCTTGATGAGGGAGGGAAATCACGGGTATCAGGAGGATAGGACTAACGGTGCGAGCATAGGCCCGACGATCGTCAGTACGACTTAACGTCACCCGGACTCGACCGTCGCGACCCTAACCGCGGCCAGCCCACTTGGATCACGCGCCTCACTCCAACGACTCTACATTCCAGGGTATTCACAAGCCGACTACATCGCGCCAGCATCGCGAAGTCGCAGCTTCTTTCCAAGAAAATCACGATCTCAATAAACAACCAAATTAATCCGAACTTCAAACTCTCTTTTTACTGGGTATTTGTAGGACTCAAGGAAACAAAACGCACAAATTTTGTGTAACTCACGACCCCGGCGAGCTAAGTCAAGCAGCCCGAAAGAGGGTCGTTACAGATGTTCGCCAAATTCATAAGAAATTAGTTGGGTTTCAAAACGATATTTTTATTACATATGCATACTAATTATGTGAATGCATTATAATCAGAGCTCCCAAAACATGCTCATTTTTTTCAAATAGTCAGCAAACGAGCTGTTTGAAAACAAAATCGAAATGACACTTTTTTTTTTTTTTTTATGCTTTGCTTTTATTTATTGAATCTTCTCATTTTCGAGACTAACAATAAGTGTATCAAATCTTATACTATAACCTAACTAGGAGTCATGTAGACTGAGACAGTGGCCCTGACAAATTATGGCTGGGTTGGAAGGACTGTACGTTGCAGGCGGGTTCGGCTGGAGACCCGAGTCAAGACCCTTGCTAGAGGATTTGGGTGGACAGAGAGGCAGGCAGGACGATTAAAGTTGGCCCAAGTGCGCTACCTTGTGGGACCCCAGCTTCGATAGTGTAGCTGTCGGAAATTGTTGTGTTACATCTTACTGCGAAGGCTCTATTGTAGAGGTAGGATTCAAGAAGTTTATGAGTGTACCCGGGCAAGTGTGTTTTAATTTTATGCATGAGACTATTGAGCCAGACGCCGTCGAATGCTTGAGATACATCGAGGAATATCGCGCTGCAATATTCCCTATGCTCGAAGGCTGTGCGAATTTCTGATGTTATTCTGTTTACTTGCTCGATAGTTCCGTGTTTTTCTCTGAAGCCAAATTGATGGGCTGGGATAATGTTGTGGGCTCCCATATATGGTATTATGCACGTTAGAAGGCATTTTTTCGAATAATTTGGACAGGCATGATAATAAACTTATTGGTCTGTAAGATGACGGAATCGTGTGATCTTTTCCGGGCTTCGGTATCATTATAATAATTGATTTTTTCCATTTCCTTGGATAGTAGCCGAGACTTATGATTCCATTGAAGAGTTTACAGATACCTCAATAGCACAGTACTCAAGTTCCATTATCATTTTTGAAGTTATTAAGTCACCGCCTAGAGCCTTTTTTGGTTTTAGCTCCCTGATGACTTTTGTGATCTCGTTCGGCTGAAATGTAGTTGGCGTGGATTCAGTTTCGAGGTGGATTTGCGGAGGAACATAATCATTAGCTGCGGGGTTCGGCTGGAAGACGCCTCTGGGATGTAAGGCAAATGATTCGGCTCTATCTTTGTCGCTGCGGGCCCAGCACCCTGAAGAATTCCTTATAGGGGTGACGGTTTGAATTGGAGAGCTTAGATTTGGGTGAGCCCTCCACAAGGGATGCTTTGTACTAGTTGGCGAGAGTTTTCCAATATATTTAAGTTATTCATTTTCAGCTTCTTGATTCAGGGCCCGGTTTAGATTACGGGTGGCTTCAGTAAGACGTTGCTTTGAGCATGGCGATCTGCTGGTTTGCCACGCTCGTCGCAGACGCCTCTTTTCCTGAACCAGCTGTTCAATTTGCCGGTTGGTTTTGAACTTCTTAAATTCCCCATCTTTCTGTTTAGGGGTTGAGATCCTGGCTGCTGTGACGAGTACCTCTTCCAGGGTGGCGGTGGAGCAGTCGAAGTCCGCTTCGATATTTAGTTGGGGAGTTAGCTCAATGTGGGAACTCACATACTTTCTGTATTTCATCCAGTTAGTGTTGTGCGACGTCAGCCTGTAGGGGTGGTCCGTAATTTCTGGTCTTTGAAGAAGGCTTATCAACAAAGGCTAGTGGTCAGATGAGAGATCCGGTATTGCTATGGCGCTTATTAGATTGCGTGGGATGTTTTTTGTCACCGCGAAATCAATTAGATCTGGGAACTTTTTTGGGTCTGCAGGCCAATATGTGGGGCTACCAGGAGAAAGTTTATTGCTCACCTTTATAAGTGCATTATACAGTTGCCTTCCCTTGGGAGTCACGAGGCGTGATCCCCAGTGCGTGTGTTTGGCGTTGTAGTCTCCTGCGGCTATGAAGCGATCCCCCAGAGTGTTGTAGAAGTCCATGAATTGACCTTCAGAGATATTAAATCGAGGTGGGCAGTAGACAGCGGCAATGCAAAGGTTTCCGTTTCCTGAGTTCACTTTTATGGACGTGGCTTGCAGGTAATTTGTTGCAAACCTTTGATGAAAGTGGTGTTTGATGCGTTCTCTGATTAAGATGCCCGTTCCGCCGTGGGCCTTGCCATCCGGATGATCTGTGCGGTAAAAGGTATAACCTCTTATATGGAAGTTATATCTCCCTGTGAGGTTTTACGTTTAGGAAATGACACTTCAACTTCGTTTTTTCTCGGCTCGCTCTATGCTCAACCAATGAGCATAGCATTGTCGCTCACTTCGTACATTTGTTCACTTGGGACACTTTTCCGATTTGAAAGTGTCTTTTGCTGAGCGGGTGTTTTATTTAAAAGTTTCGAGAAATAGTAAGCCCCATATTTAATGCCCTGCAAATGTCTCCAATTACATCACGAAATGTAATGGAACATGTAATGAAAAAAGAACATACCATAAAAGAAGGCATAAAGGCTTCCGTAAAAGGAAAGCTTTTATCCATACAAATTGATGTAACAACCAGGCTAGAAAAATCAATCAAGGGAGCCAATTAATAATTGTTGATATTTTTATTTAGCGAAATGTTAAGGTAAAATCCAAAGATTGAGATAGATGTCACGAAAAAAAAGCTCTTCGATTCATTCTTAGATGGCATTCAGGTTCCTGAAGTAAAAGGATGTGGGGTACCGGACAAAATATCCAAAATATATATGGATATTGATAATTTTATACTTATTCATGGCCGATTACCACTTAATAGTGACATTCAAGAATTTTTTCAAAAGTTGAAATTTAAGTCACCCCAAATGAGTGAACTGGCGCAAGTGGTGTTAGCCACACCGGCAACTCAGGTGACGGTGGAAAGATCCTTCTCAGCCCTTAATTTTATATTAAATGAGAAACGCACTGCTTTGACTCCTGAGCACATAAATTATTTAGTAGTTTTACTTAATTTGTTATAATAATAATAAGCGAGGCAGCGCTTCCCCTTCCACGCTCTGCGAATATATGTATTTATGTACAATAATAACGTACACAACAACAAAAAAGACACTTTCTGTTTCCACTTGGCTCGTAATGCTCAGTAACTGAGCATTAGTTACTGAGCAGTTGTCGTCAGTGTTCGTGTCAGGCTGTCTTCGTCTGACAGTTTCGTATTTTTTTCTCCCCTATCAACACAAGCCAGAAAACACAATAAAAACAAAAATAAGTGTTTTGCTCAGAGCTAGAGCGGGCCTGCTGCGTTGTTTTCTGTTTTTTTAGTGAGCAGACCGGAGAAAAAAATTTGGTTCATCATATTTTGCAAGCTCTGATTATAATACATGCCTACATTCCTACCTATGTATGGTACAGGGTATAATAAATAAATATACAGGGGTGCCACAGAAACCACTTCCGCTGCAAAAACCCTGAAAAATGATTCCTCGGTGCCACAGCACTTCCACTCAAATATTTTTCGGGTCTTTGAAAACACACAACTTGACGTCAATTTCGATGCCTACCACATCAATAGATTCCAAATTTTGAAGTCGGGTTTAGTAGAGATGTCTAGCTAGTTTTATTTATTTTCGCGCCAACATTTTAAACTTTTTTTTAAATAAAAGTAAAAAAAATACTAAATTAATTAACAAAATAGGTTAAATCACATTATTTAAAGAATAAAATAACCCAAAACCTACCATTTTACAGTCATTTCAAAAAAATGTTTGTTAAAACACATGGGTGATTTCATGATGGCAACCCTGCCAGCCATTTCGAATGGTTTGTGAAAAAACTAAAAACACAAAACTTATTCGATGTTGTATGGCACCCCTGATAATTTCCACTTATAAATTTATATAACATACATACATACATATGTATACATATTAACATATTAGAATTTGCTTGAGAATTAAATCATTCAAAGGGATCAAGTACATCCAAACATGTATTTACATATAAGCGTGGGAACCTCGTTGCACTGTACCAATCATTTTGCTTTTGGTTCCCACGCTCTCAATGTGCTTTTCTAAGAATCTGTCACTCTCAATGGAATTTTGGCACGAGCCTGAGAGTGCGAGTGCTTATTAGAGCATGGGCGTCGCCAAGAGGGACAGAGAAGGGAAGTTGCGGCTTTGCTCATTGTCCATATCCACTTAGCCCCCCTGGGCCATCGGATGACGACGCCCTTGTATTAGAGCAATGCCACGAAATGCAATACCAGCACCATAATATTTTGAGGAGAGATTTTCTCTCTCTTTCTTTCCCACGTGTTTTAGGCAATTGCGCTCATCGGTTTTGTTACTGTGCACACAATTTTTGCAACTTTTGTTGCTGGTCGCCAAATTTATAACACATTATTAAATAATTGTGTTTAACCATATGAATTATATTTTTATACCCTGGCAGGGTATTATAATTTTAGTCAGAAGTTTGCAACGCAGTGAAGGAGACATTTCCGACCCTATAAAGTATATATATTCTTGATCAGCATCAACAGCCGAGTCGATCTAGCCATGTCCGTCTGTCCGTCTGTCTGTCTGTCCGTCTGTCCGTTTCTACGCAAAATAGTCCCTCAGTTTTGAAGCTATCTGAATGAAACTTTGCAGATAGTCTTCTTATGCTCTCACTGCTATATATGTCGGAACGGGCCGGATCGGACGACTATATCATATAGCTGGCATAGGAACGATCGGAATTTTTTTAGAAAAAAAATTTTAACTATGCCAATTTTCAATATATTTTCATATAATTTGAGATATGGCCATTTTATATTATTCCAGAATTTCGTTTTTAATTTTATTCAAATCGGACCACTACATCATATAGCTGCCATAGGAATATATATATCAATTCATTTAGTTTGTTCGCAACATTTTTTTGGCTAGCAACATTTTTCGCCCGCAACATTTACCTTATGTCAGTACCCGAGAAAGCGGAAAGTCAGAACATTTTTCTTCTTCTTCTTCTACTTACTGCAAGGGTATTTAAACTTCGGCATGCCGAAGTTAGCTTCCTTTCCTGTTAGCATAAATAAAAGTCAGCTGATCGCGACTTTTGCCTATTAGAGAAATGTAAACAAACTCGCTCTTTGCAAAACCACCACCATCTCATGCACTTGCTTGTGCAAGACAGAGAAAGAGATAACCCCTCTCTCTTTTTTGCGCACGGGAGTCAGTTTCTTGCGCTCATCAGTTTTGTTGTTGTTTTTTTGGGATGCTCCTGTTGCTAGCTGCCAAATAGATAGCACACTGATAAATAAATAACTTTTGTGTTTTTCACCCGATCTTTACCAGATTTTCGGTATTGATACATGTTCTACATATGCATGCCTATGCACAAAAGGAAAGATATATGGTAATATTTGTGGCTGCAAAACGTTTTTATTGATTTGCGGGGGAGTGGGAGGGAAATTTTTAAATCTGAAACAAACTTGATCTGCGTGCAAAACATTCCGACCTACATACCGAATTTGGTGGCTCTAGCTCTTATAGTTGCTGAGATCTAGGCGTTCATACAGACGGACAGACAGACATGGCTATATCGACTTGGCTGTTGATGCTGATTAAGAATATACATATGTATATGGCTTCACAATTTGTTTATGAAGAGGAAATGCATCGTCGCAGATAATGAAGAAAAGTGTGCGTTTTTCATGTGTATAGTGTTGTCAGATGGGAATTCCATATTATCTAACAACAAAGCTTTTCCGAATTTAGAATGGGAGAAGGCATTCATGTCTCCTTCGCTTCCAAAGGCAACGACGTCTATATAAATAAAGCGATAAAGAGCGTCCCAGATAGCCATAAGCACAATTGAATTGAATACTTATATTACAATGGAGTAACTCGTTAGACGTAGAAGTGGATGTCAACATCAAAAAAACGAAAACATCGATGTTTTTCGGGGAATCGATGTTTTTCCATCTCTACTGTGCATCGGAGGAGAAAACTGTATAACTTTCAAGTATATATTAATTTTCCATATTAAAATACAATTATTAAAAGCATATTGTACATTTTGTTTGACTTTCTGGTGGTTTTGACTGGCGTCATGGAAGACATGGATAAATATCCGAAAAGTAAGTTTTTAACTTCCGAATAAGTAAGTTTGCACGTACATATGTACATGTGTATTAAGGCGGGTCGATTTGTATGAAGGCAAAAAAATCATGGGGGAGGTCTAGGGGATATGCCACTAGCAAGAGTGGATCGGCCATCGAAAATTAGTGTGGGTCGGTCATACATTTGGACTCGATTAGGGCTCTCTAAATGGGTCAAAACAGGTATTTCCCTACGGATCAAAAGAGATTTTTCTTCGCATCAAAAAAAGGGGAACATCAGAATTCATTTTAGAGGTATGGTTCTTTGGGCAAAGTTGCTTATTTTGATCCCCAGAACTCGAATTTCCGTGACGCATATGCGATTTTTAAATCGACCCGCCCTAATGTGTATATACATATGCATGTATGCATACGTGGACGTGCTCGTATGCCTTTTTGTTTACTTTTCGGCAGAAAATACGTTTGGTATATTCAATTAATGCGGGAAATCAATTAAAACAACAGGAAACTCCACAAATCTCATAGATCATTTGAAACATGTGCATGCTGATCGACTAAAGCTCGGAACAGACCAGAAAACAAATGTGTTGCAATTGCTAACGGGTAAGTGTGGTGATTTTTATAATAACGACTCAGTCCGAAACAAGATAGGTATATCTTGAAGCTACATACGGATGAGAAAAACGCTTTTGGGTGGACTGTGGCGGTGAGGGCCGACATTTCCGAATCTACGGTGCATATGGTCCAGAATTCGATTTTTTTGGCATAAAGTCTAAAAATTAAATTACGTGGTTCAAACTTCACACATTTTATTGTTATAGCATTGATAATTTGTGGAAAAAAAATTGGGCCAGTGCGACCACGCCCACGCTTGCCGCCCCTGCGAACTGATTGATATTAGATTTATAATAAATATATATTATTTTCTGGTCTATTTAATTACTTACTTATTTTTTAAATGCAATTTTCTTCATCCAACTCAATATTATAAATATCCTGAGCTTCATCAGAATCGTACTGCAGATCGTTTTCATTTTCCTTTTCATTTTCATCTGTAGACGGAAAGTCCAAAAGACTTAATACCTCTTTTGAAAAGGGCTTTTTTTTATTTTTTCTTTCTCTTTCCTTTAGAGAAACACTCGACAATAATGGATCCGAGGAATCTAAAGCTCTGTGAAATAAATCAGTCATGGTATTTAGCCGACTATTTTTCCTTGAATGCGACAATCTATCTTTCTTGTACACTTTGTTGCGTGCTTCAGAAGCATTTTCGCCCAAGCATCCTAGTGGAACAAAGCTTGAATTATTGATTTGGTAACCGTGATCCAATATTTTATGAATTGTTGGTGACATCGGATACCATGGGTAGCTACGCATATATGTATAATGAAAAGGTTATTTCACAAAATGAGCGAAATTTTTCCGAATTTATATAATAATTGGAAGAAATGGCGATTAAAATGGCATGAAATTTATTTAAAAGATCTTCGCTGAAGTTTGTAATAGATGCAAATTGTTTAGTATTGGCAAAAGCTCTCCGAGCCGTGTTACCGTCATTGCTGTTGCCGCTTCCATTCTGCTTTGGCATGCTTATGCGAAGGCCCATTTCGTTCCAAAACTTTTCTTGGACATATTTTTTCCGTTTGATCATTTCAATCTTATCATCGCCTTTGACATGCCATTTTTTAAATTCCATTTTATATGAAATGTTCAAGACAAATTCTAAAACTCTAATCCAGGCATGCAATGGACTTATTCCAAACTGCAAAGCTCCAGGCTTTGGGACAAAAAGTTCAGAATCAAAATCTGTTGTTTCTAATATTTTTGATGGAGTGACACCACAGATAGGAGTTGACTTAGTTGCAGTTAAAACGTTTAGCACTTTGCCATCAATAAGAGTCATATGCATTTTCATTCATTTTATAAATAGAAGGTTTGAGATTATTTATTTGAGAATCTAAAAGGTCCTTTTCCATCATTATGTGGGCCGTAGTTTCTTTTACTAGTTCAATTTTCAGAGGCCTGCAAAATCGTATAGATTGCGGTGTTCTATTATTCCATATGTTATGATCAAAAGAGTCTATAATTTTTATTGGTATAACAGAGGTAACAAAAATAGAGTGATCTGAAAGCTGTTCGCCAGGTGTTTCGGTAGTGAACTTCTGCTTGTATATTGAATGACCCGTGGAACCATCAAATCCATAGCTGCATATTAGTTTTATTTCAGAGCTGTTTGGAAACTGGTTTAAAACATCGGCTTGCATTTTTATAATTCTGTGAGCAGTATGATCCAAAAGGTTTTGTAGTGATACTTGGGCAGAAGTTTCCGTTACCTTTATATTTAAAGGACGGCATTGTAATTTAGATTCCATTACTTGACTATAGGTTGGATAAATGTTGCTGTGGCGACTTTTATTCAGAAGTCTAGTGTTCATGTATTGCTGTTTTGTAAGGGAATTTTCCAGGAGGTGAGCCAAAGCTTCATCGGGTGTAAGTGGAATCGGTTTTTGTACATCAAACTGCTTTCTCGAACCAGTTGAGTATTCGGGTGTTGTTATGGTTTTTTTGAGAATAAAAGCCGTGTCATTCTTGCTTTGTTTCCTTGCAGAGACTGCTGCAGCATGTGCAAGAAGATTTGTATCACAATTATTATCATTTGCAAGCTCAGATGCCAATTTCCTTTTTAATCTGGTACCCGCATTCTTGTAAGATAGGGGTGGACGTCCTCTTTGCTGCGGTGTCTTGCAGGTTTCATCAAGTGTAATTGATATTTTAGACGCCAGCCACACAACATGCTTAGACATGAACCGTTCAACCATGTACATAGTTACATTTGGGGAGAAATTTATGAATGTAACTATTAAAATTACTTATTTTTTTGTCAATATTCTTTATAATATTAGGTTCTAAAACGTTTTTATTAATTTTAGTATATATCCAATCCGATACACATTGAATTTTCCGATTGTTGCTGCGCCATATTTGAAAAAGTTCGCTGTGACTAAAATCGAACGTGCCTATAAATTATAGAGGTGCAGAAACATCGATGGAAACATCGATGCATCGATGTTTTTGAAATTTCCGAAAACATCGATGTTTTTTTTTGACCATCGATGTTTCTGTGTCGTCACTATCTAATGCTAAAATAAACGTAAATTTCATGAATTTAAAAAATATAAAAAAAATTTTTAAAACTTCGATGTTTCATCGATGTTTCATCGATGTTTCTGCACTTTTACCCACATCGATGTTACATCGATGTTTTTTGTGAAAAACATCGAAACATCGATGTCTCCAAACATCGATGTTTCTGCACCTCTAATAAATTACCAAAATTAGAGAAAAGGGGGACGAATGGGGATGAGTTTTTGGTTTGTGACTAAAGACAACACTCACAAGTACAATATGGACCAATTGTTTGCTTTCAGCATGGAACAGCTTATTAGTTATATTCCACGAAAGACGGAGAACGCATGTTAGTTTTCTAAGAAAATACACATAAATTGGACATTACACCATACTAAATTCCTAGAACTATACATAAACTAACAATATACATAAATTTTCAGGACTAATTTAACACGTGGGGCACAATATACAGCAACTAAATATTTTGGCGCAAACTCCTCAGCTGATCGCTAGCTCACTTTTAAAAGCTCTCAAAAGGCTTTGGTGGAACTTTTAAAGCTTTTAATTAACATTTTTTTAATGTATGATGTATTTACTTTAAGATTAAAATAAGAAAACAACGATATATTAACGTCGAAAAATCGACTTTATGCCAAAAAAATCGAATTCTGGACCATAGTGCGGTGGAGAAAATTTGAGAAAAGCTAACCCACAAGCAGATAAGGAAACAAAAACGGTGGCTGGGGAAAGATGGCAACACATGGTGGCGAGTCAAGAACGATAGAATACAAGATTGCGCAATGCGCAGGTCCGTTATTCGAGCATAGCGTTTGTGACGTCACAAAGTACTGGATATTGCCTTATAAGGCAATAGACACAACAACAATTTCATTGGTACCAGTACTTTGTGACGTAGATGCGCAGAACGAAAAATTTTTCGCTTCGTCTTTGCGCAATCTTGTATTCTATCGTTCTTGGTGGCGAGTAATATCAAACCGGTGTTGAGCGCACATTAAAATAAAGAATAATAATAATAATATTAATTAGGGATACATAGGGGAGGGATAAGAAAATACAAATTCAAATAATTACGCGCGCGCCATTAAACACTCGCAAAGGGCCACACTGGACCGAACGAGCGGGCCACACTTAAATCGGGCAAATTCCACACCGACGGCGGGCACACTAAGCTCCGCCAAGCCCTATATAAAGCGGCCACTCAGCGATTGACAGAGTGTGGTAAGCCTAGTACGTAGCTCGCATCTGACAGCCAAGAGCGAAGTAATTTTTTTTTTTTTAGGGATCAGGTCAGTCGATCCGGTATCGGTTTCGGTTGTTTTGCCCTTAGCGCATCTATGCGGTTCGACAAGAAACGGTATGTCGCGGATCTTCCTGTATTATCCTTTTTTGGCGTTTTATTCGTCGCTCCCGTCTCACAGCCTTGCCGTTGGTCCTCCCGCTCTCTGCTTCGCCGCCGGTCTCCTCTCGGAGTATGTGCACCCTGCTTCGGCCCTGGCTCACGTGGGAAATCGGGTCGGAACTCTTTACAGCAACCACGCCTGAACCAAATAAATTTCCTGTACGAATCCTGGCTGTCCCTGAGCTACCCGAGGCAACGTCGGACCGTCACAAACTGTAAAACTGCAAATTTAGTTTAATAGGTAAACGTTAAAGCCGCATTTTTTTTGTATGTATAAATAATTTATATAATTCCTGTCAGTTTTTTTTTTTTCTTTTGATTTGTGTATTCAATTAGACTTTTGCATGAATGTACACAAAACGGCCAATGAATCACTCATTCTAGAAGTAAGCAAACTTTTTTCCTGGACATTATTATTGAGTATGAGTTATAAAGTCAGCCGACTAGTTCGTGGCTGGCGAAAATACTACACACAAGGTGGGCATGGGTGGCGATTTGGGTACCCATGCCTGTTGCTAGTACCCACATTAATAAAAATGCTTCCTAGCTATGCAAAATAATAAAGCTTTTTTTTCTTGCGTGTATTTTACTAGTTATTTTATTTTACCTAGTTTACTGAATCAGAATGAGATTGTCAAACGTTTTACTGAAAAAAGTGAAGAGCAAGCGCATCATGGTGGTACTGGAAAGTTCTCCTGTTTTTGCTCCTATAGTTAAAAAAAATGACAAACAGCACGTAGGTGTCGATTTGGTTCTCATACGAAACAAAGCAACAGTAAATTGTGAAAAGTATTGAAATTTAGTCAGATTTTATCCAATTTTTTCAACCCTTATAAACGCACCTATGTATATGTGTTTCATCCTCTTGTTCCTCGCTATCTAGCTCCATATTTAATGTAATCCCTAATTACGTCTAAGTCATCAATGTATCATGGTTATCATATTCAAAGTGGTCAAAGCCACTTTGGTTTGACAACATTACCAAAACTTCTTTTGTTCACCGACGAAATAAAATTTTCAGCCATGGGCAACCAAGGGTATTTATCAATAATTAATTGCGCAGTTTTAAAGCAGAATTTATTTAATTTAGATAGTCAATTGGCATGAAAGACATGTCAGTAAAATTCTTAAATTGTTAATAGAAAGTTTTTGCTTCGCTAAAAGCACCCTTCCCTTTTATCATTTTCATTGTGGATTTTTGTTAATTTTAGATGGCTTTGTATCCAGCATGCAAAATAAACTCAAACATATGTACGAATCCAGCAATTTACATATTAAATTGTCCGAAATGGGCAAGAACTTTTGTCCTTGAAAATGTTTATTATTTAAGAAATCTAAAGGCAATGCACCACATATCGAACAAGCTAGACTTTTTGCCTGTCAAGGCATTAAGGACTTTGCCATCGATTACAGTCAGGTATAGATTTAATTTTATATGTATATATGTATTTGTATAAATCTTCCATCTTCCATAATTATTTTTCAGCTTATAAAATTGGTCTTTTAGATCTACACTTTTTGTACCTTGGCAGGGTATTATAATTTTAGTCAGAAGTTTGCAACATCAGCATCAACAGCAAAGTCGATCTAGCCACGTCCGTCTGTCTGTCCGTGAGTTTCTACTCAAACTAGTCCCTCAGTTTTGAAGCTATCTGAATGAAAATGCTTCTATATGCTCTCACTACTATATTTGTCGGAACGGGCCGGATCGGACGACTATATTATATAGCTGCCATAGGAACGATCGGACAATTTTTAGGAAAAAAAATATAACTTAGGCAATTTTCAACATATTTTCATGAAATTTCATTTTGTAATATTTTAGAATTTAATTTGATCAAAATCGGACCACTATATCATATAGCTTCCATAGGAATATATTGTAACGAATTAAGGGGGGAAGTAACCCTTGTAGCCGGAATTAAAAAATTTTTTTTTGTGGAGAAATACAACGGCGCACATAAAAATTGGTATCGTTTATATTTAGAGGCAAGTTTTAAGAAAAGAAAACATGTTTCATATTATGAAAAAAAAAAAATGGAATGAGTTATGGAATTGTTTTCAAAACCATGTTTTTTAACTTGCCGTACATGATTACAAAAAAGTTGTTGACCGATTTTCTTCATTCAGCCCTTATTTTAAAAAGCATAAAAAACTGCACAGGATAGACTACAATCGTTGCAAAATTCGAATATTAACTATAAAAAATCAGTGTTACAAAGAAAAAATGTCTTTTTTGAGATAATTTTCGAGTCAAAAATGGTCTAAAAATCTTTTTTACGCCTGTGCAGTTTTTTATGCTCTTTAAAATAAGGGCTGAATGAAGAAAATCGGTCAACAACTTTTTTTGTAATCATGTACGGCAAGTTAAAAGCATGGTTTAAAAAAAAATTCCATTACTCATTCCATTTTTTTTTGTCATAATATGAAACATGTTTTCTTTTCTTCAGACTTGCCTCCAAATATAAACGATACCAATTTTTATGTGCGCCGTTGTATTTCTCCACAAAAAAAAATTAAAAAAGAAACATTTTGTTCGGCTACGAGGGTGACTTCCCCCCTTAAGCCGAGCGGAACCTTTTGTTTTGTTTTAGGTGCTAAAGCTAAGAAATTTCCAACCACTTTTTTATTACTTCAAGCCAAGACAACTTTTTTAGAACTGCTCGTAGACGAACCCGAAAAGCAACTGAACTCCGATCAATCGAACGATTAGACATCTCAGCATTTTGAACCTATGCCTACTTAGTCTTATAACTTTCGTTACATTGCCCCTTTGTCAGTCTCGAGCCTCCTGGCCGAGTATTTATGGATTTGGATCCCGGTATGGAGCCAAACGGTTAACGTGCACGGTCCTGGTTGCACGTTTTCCGGGCAACCGTACCTCGTAGACCAAGTCGGAGAACTGACGGAGGACAATAGCTGGTCCAATCCAGTTGGACTGAAGTTTTGGGCAACGTCCTACTCTCCGTGTAGGAGAGTATAGCCAAACTGCCTCCCCAACAACAAACTCCACTGGATTCGATCGAAGGTCGTAGCGAATTTTGTTGATGTTGGCGGCTGCGATCAAGTGTTGTCGTCCGATCTCCTGCGTCTGTCGGAGGCGGTCCTGTAGTTGCTCAATAAAAGCCGGGTAACTTTCTGAACCACGGGATGGTCCACCGTACAACAACTCGCACGGTAGTCTCATTTCACGTCCCATCATCAATAACGAAGGGGAGAACACCGTCGCCTCATGTGGGGCAGATCGATAGGCCCACAGAGCTAATGGTAGCAGTTGATCCCAGTCGCGTTGATCTGCGGCCACGAATTTCACCAAATAGTCCAAGAGAGTTCGGTTGAATCTCTCAACCATCCCGTCTGATTGAGGATGCAAAGGTGTTGTACGCGTTTTTTCCACTTCCAGTATGCGCTGGCAAGCTCGGAATACTTCTGACTCAAAACTACGTCCCTGATCCGAGGGGGGGATGAACGGGACGCCATAGCGACAGAACACCTCTTGGACGAGAGCTCGCGCCACGGTTTCGGCAGATTGGTTGGGTAGAGTGAAATAGCACATCACGGCAGCGATGTAGCGATTCCCAAGTGCAGTAGTAGGCAGGGGACCCAGGATGTCAATAACAAGTCGTTCGAGCTTTGGGCTGGAGGACGCCTACTGTACGACGGGTCCGGCCTCTTCTGGCATTGCATACGGTGCAGCGGGCACACCAGAGGTTCGCATCAGCGGTTTGTTCAATCCAAAAGTAGCGTTTCTTAAGTTTCGCTACTGTCTTCTTAATCCCAAAGTGTCCGCCGGTAGTGGAGCTATGCGCGTTGCGTATGGCATCTTCTTGAAGAGAACGAGGAACAACCAGGGCAGTGTCGGCCGTTTTGGTCTTTATCATAAGCAGAGCCTCTTCACCGAAAAGGTGCTCGAACGAATGCCAATAAGCTTTTGCTTCGAGACTTTCACTCCATGTATCAGGTTTACTCGGCCGATCTTTTCTTTTAACCCACTGTAGGACCAGTGCTACACTCTGCAATTTTTCGAATACTTGCTGCAGGTGGTCCAGGTGCTCCTCGGCGGTGTGAGAATGAACGATAATGTCATCGAGGTATACCAGAGTGGATTTCCATGCTGGGCCGGAAAATAACCCATCCATCAACCTCTCGAACGTAGCCGGCGCGTTGGTCAGGCCGAACGGCATCACGTTAAATTCAAATAGACCAGCATCACACGCAAATGCGGTCTTGGGCCTGGAGCTCTCGTCCATTTCCACTTGCCAGTAGCCGCTCTGTAGATCCATGGTAGAGAACCAACAGGCTCGTGCATGGTGGTCAGGATGTCATCCATCCTCGGTAGGGGATACGACTCTTTGACGGTGATGTCGTTTAAACGTCGATAATACTTACAGAACCGGGTAGAATCGTCCTTTTTCTTCGGCGATGCCCACAGGATAGTAGACGGGCGAACTATGCCCCTAGCCTTCATGTCGGCGACAAGTTGCTCTACCTCGGCCTTCCTAGACAGCGCTAGACGACGCACTGGCTGTTTAATCGGCCGAGCTTGTCCCGTATCGATGACAGGGCGGGTTATGTTAGTATGGCCTAAGTCATCGCTATGTCGAGAAAACACCGACTGATAGCGGTCCACCAACGCTGTCCATCTGGTGTGGAGGTGGGTGGGAAACTCCGTGGGCACATCTGCGACGGGGAGCGTGACATCCTCGTTTGTCTCTCTGTCTGGCGCAACAGCGAGTATCTCAACTGGTTCCACTTGACCCAATATTGTTTGCGCAGGAAGCAGGTACTCCTGCGCGCTGAGGTTTACTAGGTGGGCACTGGATCCTGCTACGTTCGGCATCAGTAACTTCCTCCTTCCTGAGTCTCTCCATTAAGGGTGTTGCTGGCGGATCTCTGAATGGATTATCAGCAAACAATCGGCCCAAGACGGAATCCACTAAGTGTAAGTCCGATTCTTCCCCCTGTGCAGGCAAAGGCCGTGCGATCCCGTGGTGATTGGCGGCGGCGGCAGTTCGGATCGAACCTCTCGTGAAAGGCGGCCCCTGAAACAACTTCGGGCAAGCGGACTGTGCTTCCCTTGGAGAGGTGTCCGGTTTGGGAGAGCTCCGGATTGCGGCCACCTCTATGTCCGGAAATTGCTTGGTACTCTCTTTAGGCGGCGGCGGCGAAAACAAGGGGGCAGGGACGGCTTCAACTCGATGAAGAGGAAGGCTCTGTCGGGTGCCTGGTTGTTCATTGAGCGGCGGCGGATGCGCGTAAAGATGTGGCGGGGTGTCCGGCATGACGGCAATCTTGTGATACTGTGAGTCGTCGGCTCTTTCGTTGGGCGGTGGCGGCACAAGCACAGGGGCCAGGACGGCTTCGACTCTATGAGGAGAAGGCTCTGTCGGGCGCCAGGTTGCTTATGGGGCGGTGGCTACGCGTAAAGATGCTGCGAGATGTCACAGTGGTTTGATTCCGTTGCTAGAGGCAATCGGCGACCGTTGCGCCGTCGTCGGGGAAGGCAATGGGTGAGCAGACGCTTACTGGGGCTTTCTTCGCTGGCTGTCAACCCCCGCCCCGAGAGGCTGACGGCACTTAGTTTTCCGAGACCTGACCAGCCCGGTCGCGCCTACGTGAGCGCCGAGTTCCCCTCCTTGGTGTGTACAGAATCGCCTTCGGGAACGGCTGCAACCGTCATCACGGCCGCACCTGGACGTCGTCGGCATTGGGCGTCGATGCGGCATGCCATGTCGAGGGCCTCCGTCAACGATCGCGGATTGCTGCTGATGATGGGAACCTGGTATCCGGTCTCTCGGATCCCATCAACGAAACGCTAGACTACGATGCTGTTATACGTTGCGGGTGGCAACTCACCGAATACGCCTCTGCCCAGGCGTTCTAGCTCCATGGCAAAATCCTCGAAGGACTCTCGGGGCCCTTGCATTCGGTTATGGAACGCGTGATAACCGGTATGCTTATTAATGGGGAAGTAGTCGCGCATAGCTGCGGTCGTGTCCTCATACGAGCGGAGTGTGGCTTCCGGGAGAGTGGCGTGGAAACGCTGAGCACGACCACTCAGGCTGGAATACAATTTCCTGCACTTCTTCCTGCCTGACCAGCGGTATTCCTCAGTCATGTCATCTAGAAGGCGCTGAAATTCTGGCCAGCGACGGGTGCCATCAAAGGTGGGCGGCAGTTCAGAATCTAACGATATTTCCCAACGGGAAATTAAGCCGCCTGCTAGCTGCGGCGCAGAAGTTTGTTCACTGAGCCCGGCACCCATTCCCCGGGAACCCAACGAACGTCTCTGCTCCGGGTCCGTACCTGGCGCTTCAGAAAGCCGGGGTGAGCTGGCGGCCATTCCCTGGGAACCCAACGAACGTCTCTGCTGCGGGTCCGTACCTGACGCTTCAGAAAACCGGGGTCGGCTGGGGGGATGCCGTTCGATCCCTGCGACGTCGCGGATACGCGCCGACTCTTCCCCGCTGATGGCTGATCGGTCACCCAGCATCGCCTTCTCCATGGTGGCCCACAACTGTTCGAACTTCTGTTCCATCCTTTGAGTAATTGTCTCATCCAACAGCTCCACCTGCAGTTGGAACAACTTGACTAAGCGGTTTAAGTCAAGTAGCGCGGCGCCTTCCGTCTGCGCAGGCAGACTCCCTAGCCCCTCAGGCGAGGCTTGGCGGTTGTGGCTTTGTTAACTGACTGATGTTATTACTTATGAGTGAACTAGCATCAAATCAAGGGGGCAAAATGGGATTGATAGTATCGGCAGGCTTTGAGGGAACATCAGAGTTATTTTCCGGCCCAGAACTGTGGCTAACATTCCTCAAGTCCCACATTACTCTCAGTTTGTTCTAGCTCCATCCCAACAGTCTCACATTAAGAATTTGGGGTAAGTCCATCTTGGTTTTTATTACCATCAAACTGCTTTTGTTTGGATTTTGCCTTGCTTTTCTTGTTGTTTTTCCTGTGAGTTACTTTTTTAGGAGCCATGATTTAGTACTCGGTCAGGTGAAATTTCCTTAAAATGTCAAAATAATATTCCACAGAGTATAAAATAAAGCCAAGGCAGGGAAACCCACTATTAAATTGTCAAAAGCTACACCGCAGCATTTACAAGGAGTGTGTATGCTATACAAGACCCCAATAACTAAAATCAATCAGTGTATGTGTATGTTATCGAGAAGAGCAGTGTATAACAGCAGCTCGGAGAATACAGTGTCTGAGATTGATGTTACACAAGCGGATCAAGGAGGAGGAGAATAAAAATGGTGAATAAAAAAAGAGACAAAATTAGTGCGAATTTTTCTTTACTATTCTTTTCCACAGAATAGAAAGACAGAGAGATGATAAGAGACTCGATTTTCTATATAGTTGTATTATTTTAAGTACCTATGTATTTATTCTCAAGTTTCAGATTGTACTTCTTATGTTTTTATTTAAGCAATTGTTTGTAGACTTGTTTTTCGAGTTTATTGTTTATTATTATTTTTATAGTATTATTTAACAGGTTTTGCAAAGGAACCTCTGCTTTTATTTTGAAAAACAAAATACCATTGCACTATGGTCCAGCCGATTACTTTTCTGGTCAAAATTAATAACTCTGTTAACATTAAAGGCATCAACTTGAAACTTTACCAATCGTATTTTTGTAATTATAGGATGATACTGAATAAAAATTATCCAGATCAGAAAACTATATCCTATAGCTTTCATAGGAACGATTGAAAAAAAGTTGAGATAAATACATAAAACGTTGGTTACCTAAAGATTATGTTATTTTAACTCAACTTTTAATATTTCATCGAAATTGATTTACGAAATCATATTGTTTTTATAAAAAGAATCCGAGAATAGTGTGGTTTTTGCCAATAGATGTATGAAAAATTGATAATTAAAACTTTACACGATTTTAAATGAGGTTTTGAGATTGTATCTCATGCAAATTGTATTTATTTAATTATATTTTATATTTATCCGTTTGCATAAGTACTAGGTGTACCAGTATGAAATGAGCGTTTTTTTTTTTTAAGAAAACAATAATTAGTAATGGGAAAGTAAAAACATTTTATTCAAAGTATTGGCCATTGCTTTCTACACATTTTGACCACCTTTCTGGCAATTTGTGGATACCACGCCAGTATCCTTGTTCGTCCTTTGAAGAAAACCAATCAAACACCCAATTTTCGACCTCCTCGTAGGAATCAAAGTGCTGCTCAGCCAATGCGTGTCCCATCGATGAAAACAAATGGTAGTCGGAAGGAGCCAAGTCTGGTGAATACAGCGGGTGGGGTAGCAGCTCCCAGCCAAGTGCTTTGATAGTAGCCTGAACCGGTTTTGCTTTGGGTCCAGGATTATTGGCATTAAGGAAAATTACCTTGCCGTGTCTTCTGGCCCATTCTGGTCGTTTCTCGATCAATGCATGGTTCAAATTGATCATTTGTTGTCGGTAGCGAACAGTATTAACTGTTTCACCAGGTTTAAGGAGCTCGTTGTACACCACACCTTTCTGGTCCCACCAAACACAGAGCATTGTCTTCTTGCCGAATCGATCTGGTTTTGCGGTCGATGTTGATGGTTAACCCATGATTTTTTCCGTTTAAGATTCTTAAAATAAATCCATTTTTCATCGCCAGTAACAATTCGATGCAAAACAGATTTATTTTCGTATCTTTGAAGCTAAATTTCACAAGTGTTTTTTCGCTTTCCGCAAATCATCACTTTCTGATACAAAGATCAACATGTTTAACACGATGAAAAAATATGATCTTGTCTGTTCAATGACTTGATCTATACTAATTATTTTTCGCATTTGTCATAGAAAGCAAATAAAAAAAGGATAACGGCTCTATCACAATAACTGTTCCCTATCGAGACATTTGAAGCTTGCCGCTCACTTCATACTGGTACACCTAGTATACAGATAACACCATGTTAGTAGGCATTTTCATACAAAATATTGCGATATTTATTGCAAATATCATGCAATGTGGTCAAATGTGGCATCACTCACTATATGCAATCCAACAAGTATTAAAATTTTTTTTCTCAAAAATTTCCGATCGGTCCTATGGCAGCTATATGATATAGTGGTCCGATCCGGCCCGTTCCGACATATATAGTAGTGAGAGCATATAGAAGCATATTCATTCAGATAGCTTCAAAACTGAGGGACTAGTTTGAGTAGAAACTGACGGACAGACAGACGGACGGGGCTAGATCGACTCGGCTGTTGATGCTGATCAAGAATATATGTAGCGTTTGTATTATATTGAATGGTTTATTTCGATAATTAATAATAATGATGAGGCTAAGATTGGCGTACAATGAGAGTGTGGGATCTTTAGCAACTTTAAACAACTTTAGCAACTTTAAACAACTTTAGCAACTTTAGACAACTTTATGCGACGACTCTCGAAAACACGACTGCTTCTGTTGACATCAATCTGCGACTCTCCGCTCTTCTTGTACGGCCTCTCTGCAACTCTCCTGATCGGGGCATTGCCATTCGCAACGGGGCAAATGTGTACTCTCTTCCCGGCTGTACCTTACCACCTTACACTCGGCCCTCCTGCTCATCTTCATCTGACCCAGATGAATCCAACTCGTCGTCGTTATCGGCTATGAACCTCCACAGCTTCATGTTATCGCAGCTAGTACTGGTTAAATTCGGTCCTTCGACTTGGGCTGCCTTGCGGACGTCGTACCGGCCATTTCGTTTCATTTTTACAACTTCATACGGCCCCAAATACGGACTCGCAAACTCTTCAATCAGTACTCTTTTTAGTTCCTGATACTCGCTCACACATACAGACTGCAAAAACAATTTGGCCGCGCCTGTCATCTTGCCTCTGGCCTGCACATACATTTGTTTAAGTGTTAGATCGTATGCATCTGCATTTTTTCGAACGTTTCGAACCACTGTTGCACCAACTTGCCGTCAAAATCGTTCACCACCTTCTCAAAGTTATCAATTTGCGGCTTAACACGGCTATTCAAGTTCTCATCAACTTGTATTTTTAATGACAGCAACTGTAAAATATTGTCAATTTTATTCTGCATGTCGGAAACATCCAATCCTTTCTTTTCTTCTATCTCTAGGACTTCTGTCTCGTCCTGATCATTCTCGATTTCCTCAAGGTCTTGTATTGTTTTTTTGTTTTTTGCCGGCGTTCGACGCGTCATTTTTACCAACTTTGTGTCTATATCCGAATCTTCCGATCCGATCTTGTCTCTTCACGAATCACTCTAATGCGCAGTTTCTGTTTCTTAAACGAATTTCACAACTTCGGTAATTCAGCTCCGCGTTCTTGTTTGGTCTTGTCTTTTAAAAAATGAATTTCACAACTTCTGTATTTCAGCTTACAGCTTTTCAACTTATGTACATATGTAGGTAGGTTCTTTAACTCTGTTCATTATACTTTTCAGAACTTAATACCAATCTTAGACCCGGCACGAGCCCCCAAATGTAGCGTTTGTATTATATTGAATGGTTTATTTCGATAATTAATAATAATGATGAGGCTAAGATTGGCGTACAATGAGAGTGTGGGATCTTTAGCAACTTTAGACAACTTTAGCAACTTTAGACAACTGTAGCAACTTTAAACAACTTTAGCAACTTTAGACAACTTTATGCGACGACTCTCGAAAACACGACTGCTCCTGTTGACATCAATCTGCGACTCGCCGCTCTTCTTGTACGGCCTCTCTGCAACTCTCCTGATCGGGGCATTGCCATTCGCAACGGGGCAAATGTGTACTCTCTTCCCGGCTGTACCTTACCACCTTACATATATATATATATTATAGGGTCGGAAATGTCTCCTTCACTGCGTTGCAAACTTCTGACTAAAATTATAATACCCTGCAAGAGTATAACAAGGAACTATTGAGCAAGTAACCAGAATAACATCAGAGATTCGCACAGCCTTCGAGCATAGGGAATATTGCAGCGCGATATTCCTCGATGTATCTCAAGCATTCGACCGCATCTGGCTCAAAGGTCTCCCGCATAAAATTAAAACACACTTGCTTGGGTATACTCATGAACTACTTGAATCCTACCTCCACAATAGAGCCTTCGCAGTGAGGTGTGACACAATAATTTCCGACAGCTACACTATCGAAGCTGGAGACCCACAAGGCAGCGCACTTGGGCCAACTCTATTTGTCCTTTACACAGCGGATATCCCCACGAGTGACCGACTAACAACATCTACATACCTTCGCTGACGACACTGCGATCCCTAGCCGCTCCAGATGGCCAGTCCGTGCAACAACCCAACTCGCCAACCACCTCGTGGTAGTCGAGAAGTGGCTATCTGACTGGCGTATCAAAATAAACGAACAAAAGTGTAAACACATAACGTTTACCCTTAAGGGGTTACACCACTGTAGAATTTTTTAAAAAATACAAAATTTTTTTTTATTGCTAAAGGTTATTTAGGGTCTTAAGAATGATATACTAAAAGATGAAGTCCGGGAAAAATTTTTACATGCCTGAATTTCAAGTTCTGCCGCAGGACCTTTCACGATTTTACATACGATTTTACAGCCACTGAAAACTTTAAACGCGTTTATCTCAAAACCACTTTTTTCGAGTACGTTTGAAATTGTTGTCTGCAGGGAAAGACGTAGGGGTTTTTTGAAAAAGTGAATAGTTTTTTTTTTTTAAATAAAAATGTGATGAATTTTATGGTCAAATTTCAAATTTTTTTTTTAAACTGTCGCCATTTTTCGAAAAATTAATTTAAAAAAAAACCCTACGTAGTTCCCTGCGTTTGGTTTTTTGTTCTAGATCAAAAATTGCAGATGTTAGGTTTCCGGCCGTGCACCCATCTAAGAAAAAACATGCCACCGCAGAACTGCTGCGGCGTCGCCATTTTTTTTTTTTTAAATCTTGAAATGTATGTTGTAGTTTAATATTGATATTATAAAATACTTTTTACAGAATTTCAATAACTCCACTGTGTTTACCTACACAAATTTTGAAAATATGCCTTTTTTTTGGTGTTTTACAGTGGTGTAACCCCTTAACAGACAAACTTGCCCTCCGCTCTGTATGAATAGCACGCAGATCCCCCAAGTTAATGAAGTAACGTATCTCGGCATCCACCTCGACAGACGTCTAACATGGCGTAGACATATCGAATGCAAGAAACTGCACCTAAAACTGAAAGCCAGCAGCCTCCACTGGATTATAAACTCACGATCGCCCTTGTGTCTGGACTACAAGGTCCTGCTCTACAACTCCACTCTTAAGCCAATCTGGACGTATGGCTCCCAGCTGTGGGGGAACGCGAGCAGAACCAACATAGACATCATACAGCGAGCCCAATCAAAGATCCTGCGAACTATCACTGGGGCACCATGCTATATTCGTAACCAAAACATCCACAGGGACCTCGGCATTCTCGCAGTAAAAGATGAAATAGACAAGCAAAAAGCGTCCTACAATGAAAAACTCTCTTTCCACCCAAATCCTCTAGCAAGGGTCTTGACTCGGGTCTCCAGCCGAACCCGCCTGCAACGTACCTTCCAACCCAGCCATAATTTGTCAGGGCCACTGTTCCAGTCTACATGACTCCTAGTTAGGTTATAGTGTAAGATTTGATACACTTATTGTTAGTCTCGAAAATGAGAAGATTCAATAAATAAAAGCAAAGTATAAAAAAAAAACAAGTAAGAAAGCTACAGTCGTTCGTGAACGACTGTTATATACCATGTACCAAAATATATCGCCGCTCGAATTAGCTCCCGATTATAAATAAAATCGATAACCAGGGAACCCCACAGCTGATCAGCTGATCGCGACTTTGCCTATTAGAGAAATGTAAACAAACTCGCTCTTTGCAAAACCACCACCATCTCATGCACTTGCGTGTGCAAGACAGAGACAGAGATAACCCCTCTCTTTTTTGCGCACGGGAGTTAGTTTCTTGCGCTTACCAGTTTTGTTGTTGTTTTGCTAGCTGCCAAATAGATAACACACTGATAAGTAAATAACTTTTGTGTTTTTCACCCGATCTTTACCAGATTTTCGGTATTGATACATGTTCTACATATGCATGCCTATGCAAAAAAAGAAAGATCTATGGTAATATTTGTGGCTGCAAAACGTTTTTATTGATTTGCGGGGGAGTGGGGGGAAATTTTTAAATCTGAAACAAACTTGATCTGCGTGCAAAACATTCCGACCTACATACCAAATTTGGTGGCTCTAGCTCTTATAGTTGCTGAGATCTAGGCGTTCATACAGACGGACAGACGGACAGACGGACAGACAGACATGGCTATATCGATTTGGCTGTTGATGCTGATCAAGAATATATATACTTTATGGGGTCGGAAATGCTTCCTTCTGCCTGTTACATACATTTGCACGAAATTAATATACCTTTGTACCTACGGTACATGGTATAAAAATGATCATTTGATTTTTATAATAAAACTTATAATGATTACAGACTAGAGGTGCCGAAACATCGATGCTAACATAGATGTATCGATGTTTTTGAAAATTTCCGAAACATCGATGTTTTCAATCTACTATCGATGTTTTTGGGTCGTCACTATTCCAAGAACAAGAAGACGAGGTACAACGCTAAAGCTAGGTACTAACATCAACGAAATATTCTGCAAGCAGCTTAAAGAAAAATTGCAATATATTTCGATCGGGAACCAGTGTGACCAAATATCTTAAGGAAAAGGCGGAAAAAAGACGGAAAACGCGTAAATGGGGTCTACTGACATGTAAATTTATTTATTTTGAAAGCGAAATCACAGCTGATTTGTTTCCTGATCTGGCAACGCTCAACGCGCATTTTGATAGCTAGATTTCGCTTATGTTAGTACCTGAGAAAGCGACCATAAAAAAATTCTTCTTCTTTTTTCTGCAAGCGTTTTTTTATATGGAGTTTGGCCGCTTGCAGAATATTTCGTTGATGTTAGTACCTAGCTTAAAGGTATGTAAATTAGTATTTTTGTATATACATATTTGTTTAAATATTTTAAATACCACGAGTTCGGACTCCATTATTTTGCTCCGGCAGCATCTTGAGATGGCGAACGAGCCAGAAAAGTGCGACCCACTAATTTTTTTGAAGGTAAATTTCTGAATTTCGTATTATGAGCTATTTAAATTAATATTTTTAATTTTAGGAGAGTTCAAACAATATGGTACCTTTCAAGGAACTGGCGTTGAAATACTTTTGTGTGCCTGCAACTTCGGTTGAATCGGAATGGGCTTTTAGCACAGCGGGACAAATCATTTCCGATCGCCGAACTCGTCTCAAATCCGACGTAGTTGACAAATTAATGTTTATACGAGTATACAAAAATTTGAACATATCGACAACAAAGTGATTACATATACAATATGTACTCATTATTGATCGACTGTTGAAATTTCCAATTACATTGTGAAAAGAATTCGCATTGTTTTTAAGTTATTATGATGCGTGTGAAAAGAATTTGCATTGTTTTTAAGTTTTTTGATTTGTTATTAAATTTAAAATAAATTTAATTTATAAAAATTTTTTTAGAAAACATCGGAAAACATCGATTGCCTCTCGCTCTGCCCTTCAAATATTGCAAACTATGGATCCCGGCATGAACAAAAATGCGTGGAAAAGTCGAATTAAAAGAGCGAATACAGTCCTAATTGACTAGATAAAGGCAAATACAACATATTGGGAATCGGGAAATTTTATGAATTTGAATTAAAAGACCTGGGGCGAAAACGAAAAATTAAAAATAAGGATGCAGGACTGTCGAAGGCAAAATTGGCCACTTTTGCATCTCGTTATGCAACTGGCATAGGACATGGATATGGCCACTGGTGCAATCATGTTTCTGAACAGAACACGGATCCCCGCACTTGCTTAAAAGAGCCCATATACAATCATCCGAGCTCCTTAGACATGTACTATGAGCAGTCCAAGGCAGGCGCAGCCGCCGGAACGCATGTCAATAGCTTTGGGACAATTATTAATCTAAAACAAATCATAAAAAGATGAATGTGTGTATTGTTTCAAATTTTGCCGGTTGTCAACACAGTATTACTGCATCATTGGCCCTCAAAAATGCCGTACTACAAGTAGAAAGAGCGGCCACACTTCAAAAGCACAGTATCCAGACAGAAGAAAACTGTTGCAAAGCAGTGAGAGAGAGCGAGAGGCAAATAGTTTGAAACAGCTTGTTACCTAGGTCTGTTTCAAAGGGTAGTATCCAGTACAGGTTCGAAAATACTAGAAAGGTGCAAGATTTAGGAGATTATTTGAGGGCGCGCATTTAGTATTTCCATAACGCGTAGCGAAAAAGAATAAAATTTTTAATGTTTTTCGCTGTCTCCTACGTTTGCCTCTCGCTCTGCGCTTCACATATTTCAAACTATGGATCCCGCCATGAACAAAAATGCGTGGAAAAGTCGAATTAAAAGAGCGAATACAGTACTAATTGACTTGATAAAGGCAAATACAATATTTTGGGAATCGGGAAATTATATGAATTTGCATTAAAAGACCTGGGACGAAAAAGTAAAATTTAAAATAGGGATGCAGGACTATCGAAGGAAAAATGGGCCACTTTTGCATCTCGTTATGCAACTGGCATAGGACATGGGTATGGCCACTGGTGCAATCATGTTTCTGAACAGAACACGGATCCCGCACTTGCTTAAAAGAGCCCATATACAATCATCCGAGCTCCGTAGACAGCAGTCCAAGGCAGGCGCAGCCGCCGGAACGCATGTCAATAGCTTTGGGACAATTATTAATCTAAAACAAATCATAAAAAGATGAATGTGTGTATTGTTTCAAATTTTGCCGGTTGTCAACACAGTATGACTGCATCATTGGCCCTCAAAAATGCCGTACTACAAGTAGAAAGAGCGGCCACACTTCAAAAGAATAAACATTTTTGCGCTGCGTGACAACTTTATTTGCTGGATACTGTGCTAAAGAATAAACATTTTTGCGCTGCGTGACAACTTTATTTGCTGGATACTGTGCTTAAGAAAATACAAACTCAAATAATTACGCGCGCGCCAACAAACACTCGCAAAGGGTCACACTGGACCGAACGAGCTGGCCACCTTTTTTTTTTTTAATTCCTTCTATTCCTCTCGGGAACTTAGGGTTTCTACGAGAGCCTTCCATCTAACTCTATTTTGAGCTGGCTGTTTAGCATTTTCCCATGTGATGTTTATTTGGGCTAGTTCTTGGTAAGCGGTTCTTCTGGCCACACGTAAATCGGGCAAATTCCACACCAACGGCGGGCACACTAAGCCCCGCGAAGCCCTATATAAAGCGGCCACATTTGTCAAGTCCGTATTTGTAGCAATGCGTGACATCTTCCGAGGGTGCTGCCTTCTAAACATTTTAATGTCCTTATTTTTTGATTCTGGATTGGAAAAAGTGCATAATTTATTTGCTTATATTCGGAATATCCAGTGCTTCCGTCAAATCCCCATTTTCCAATTAAAACTAGGTTGTCAACAAAATCATTTGCAAGACTGCCAAGAACATCACGCTGAAGTCTTACAATCCGCGATGCCATGTGATCGAGCAAGCTCTGCAGTTTGATTTCATCTTGTGATTCACTCGCACTTATTTTGTCGGTGTAGCTTAATGCTTTCGCTTTTAGCAATAGCTTGTAGCTTGGTAAAAAATTTACTGACAATTTGGAATTTATAAAGCATTGTATTAGCAGATATTGATGTTTGCTCATTTTTGCTTCTGTGAACAGTGCTAATACCTCATCGACGTCAGCTTGGGTACACATTTGATTTGTTGGAATGTTAGACGATCGTAAAGCAGATGCAGCAGATTCATCGACTTTTGATAGCTCAGCAAGTCTTCGTCGCTTTGTTCTTTTTGGTGAATCACCAAAATCACCTTTCGGACGTCCACACTTGGCACTTATACCCATTTGTTGAGATCTACTTTCGGTGCGTTCTATTGAAATAGTTTCGTTTGCAGTTAACCAATACGATTTATTTTGAATAACGGTTGCTTTTTTACTTTTGTATTGAATCCAAAATGATGCAATTTTTTTTACATATGTACATATACATATATCCAATACATTTCGTAAGCTCGCTCATCTCGGGCACATAGCCGATATTTTCAATATTGCTTGATACATGATCCACAGCCTTCTGTAACTTTTTTGCATTTGGACCTATTTCTGTGCACCAACGATTGAAAATGTATAATCGTGTAAAGACACAGCGATAAGAGCCGCCTTTAATACCAAATTAGAAAAATAACATTAATAAATATAATTTTAACTCAATAAGAACACAAAACAAGGAAGACGAAAAAACAGACAAAGGCACAACAACAAGACAAAGCAGCCGCTTTGAAGTGCAAACTTAAACTTAAAAAAAAAAAGACGGCGTTAGTGTTTTGTAGAATATGCACACATCTGCAAATATTTGCAGCTAAAATACACTCTCTTATTAATGTGCATCAAGTTAGCAGGGCAACTTTTGAAAATCAAAATTTTGTTTATGCCATAATTTGCCGTTAATTATCCGAAAATTATTCGTGAAAGGAATAAATTTGCCGTTCAAGTTTGTTTCCTTTTTTTTTGGATGTCCTGCTAAGTTGATATCAAGTTAGCAGGGCAACTTTATGTTTTTAAAAAATAATATTAAAAACTTGAGCAACAATTTTTATTTTTTCACGAAAAATTAAGTTCTGAGAAAAAAAAAATTTGGAAATCAGGAGTTGCCCTGCTGGGTCGGCCACTGATGCTGCTGAGCCTGCTGCTGCTGGGGCTGCCGACCTGCCAGAGCAGCCATCACGCTCTGGCGCATCGAACGCTGGTATTCCAGCGTTCCCCCCGAGTTCCTTGCTCGCTGGAAGGCGACGGCCATCCGCTGGGCGCGGTTGAGGCCGCCGACTCCGACTCCGCCACCAACAGCTCCACGTCCAGCTGCACCACCAGCTCCACGTCCAGCTCCACGAGGTCGCCAGCGTCCTGCTCCTTGTCCACCACGTCCGCGGACTCCGCCTCGACCACCACGGAAGCCACCGTCATAAAAATTAATATTGACCACCATCTAAAATGAAATTATTAAAATAAAAATTATAAAATTAACCAGCTGTTGCTTAAGCTAGGTACTAACATCAACGAAATATTCTGCAAGCGGCCAAAACTCCATAAGCTAGGTACTAACATCGACGAAATATTCTGCAAGCGGCCAAAACTCCATATAAAAACAAGTAAGAAAGCTACAGTCGTTCGTGAACGACTGTTATATACCATGTACCAAAATATATCGACGCTCGAATTAGCTCCCGATTATAAATAAAATCGATAACCAGGGAACCCCACAGCTGATCAGCTGATCGCGACTTTTGCCTATTAGAGAAATGTAAACAAACTCGCTCTTTGCAAAACCACCACCATCTCATGCACTTGCGTGTGCAAGACAGAGACAGAGATAACCCCTCTCTTTTTTGCGCACGGGAGTTAGTTTCTTGCGCTTACCAGTTTTGTTGTTGTTTTGCTAGCTGCCAAATAGATAACACACTGATAAGTAAATAACTTTTGTGTTTTTCACCCGATCTTTACCAGATTTTCGGTATTGATACATGTTCTACATATGCATGCCTATGCAAAAAAAGAAAGATCTATGGTAATATTTGTGGCTGCAAAACGTTTTTATTGATTTGCGGGGGAGTGGGAGGGAAATTTTTAAATCTGAAACAAACTTGATCTGCGTGCAAAACATTCCGACCTACATACCAAATTTGGTGGCTCTAGCTCTTATAGTTGCTGAGATCTAGGCGTTCATACAGACGGACAGACGGACAGACGGACAGACGGACAGACAGACATGGCTATATCGACTCGGCTGTTGATGCTGATCAAGAATATATATACTTTATGGGGTCGGAAATGCTTCCTTCTGCCTGTTACATACATTTGCACGAAATTAATATACCTTTGTACCTTCGGTACATGGTATAAAAACGATTGCAGAAAAAAGAAGAAAAAATTTTTGATGGTCGCTTTTTTTGGGTACTAACATAAGCGAAATCTAGCTATCAAAATGCGCGTTGAGCGTTGCCAGATCAGGAAACAAATCAGCTGTGATTTCGTCGTCAAAATAAATAAATTTATTTATTTTGCAAGCTAGATATGGTGGGAAATTCAAAAATAAAAACATAGCTCGCATGAGGCGCTTTTATTGTGCCCAGGAAAACATTAATTGTATAAAAGCCGTAATGATAAGGGTTATTATATGGGATTTAATTCAAAAAAGACATTTTAAATAAGGAAAAAAACCGTCTGTGGGCGGCGACGGCGTTGGTGCCTCCTGTTATTTGCCTTGAGCTAAATAGTGGCGAATATATCAATAAATAGTATTCCAATATCGAATCCGTTCCTGTTCATTATAATTTAATTTTATAAAGTTTGTTTACATAAAACAGCTGTGCGTACATGTCAGTATGACCCCATTTACGCGTTTTCCGCTTTTTTTCCGCCTTTTCCTTGAGATATTTGGTCACACTGGTTCCCGATCAAAATATATTGCAATTTTTCTTTAAGCTGCTTGCAAAATATTTCGTTGATGTTAGTACCTAGCTATATAAAAAAAACGCTTGCAGAAAAAAGAAGAAGAAAAATTTTTGATGGTCGCTTTTTTGGGTACTAACATAAGCGAAATCTAGCTATCAAAATGCGCGTTGAGCGTTGCCAGATCAAGAAACAAATCAGCTGTGATTTCGCCGTCAAAATAAATAAATTTATTTATTTTGCAAGCCCACAACATGGAGGGAAAGTTGAAAGAAAACGTTTCTCGTGTTGAGCGATTTAATACACGTGAGGAAAAAATTGCGCTTATTAAAGCGGTTCAAGGGAAGTCCTTAATTTGGGATTTAACCGACAAAGGGCATTTCAACGCGATATTTGTAAATAAGGCCTGGGAGGACATTGGCAATGAGTTGGAAAAGGACGGTAAGTAACTAATAATTAATTCATTTATTATTAAAATTATTATTTAAAATCAAATTTATTTATAGCGAGGGATTGCAAATTGGCGTGGAGGTCACTGCGGGACAGCATGCGCTACCACCGGCTTATTAGCCTTCTGCTCCATAGCGGCGAAGTACATCAGCACAATTCCCATATCTAATCCGTTTGAATTCATTTTAATATCACTTTTTAACGTTTGTTTACATAAAACAGCTGTGCGTACATTTCAGTATGACCCCATTTACGCGTTTTCCGCCTTTTTCCGCCTTTTCCTTGAGATATTTGGTCACACTGGTTCCCGATCGAAATATATTGCAATTTTTCTTTAAGCTGCTTGCAGAATATTTCGAAATAAATAAAATTATTTATTTCGAAAGCTAGATATGGTGGGAAATTCAAAAAATAAAAACATTGGTCGCTTGGGCCGCTTTTATTGTCCCCAGGAAAAGGTTAATTGTATAAAAGCCGTAATGATAAGGGTTATTATATGGGAAATAATTCACAAAAGACATTTTAAATAAGGAAAAAATACGCCTGTGGGCAGAGACGGCGTTGGTGCCTCCTGTTATTTGCCTTGAGGTATATAGTGGCGAATAGATCAATAAATAGTATTCCCATATCGAATCCGTTCATGTTCATTGTAATTTAATTTTATAAAGTTTGTTTACATAAAACAGCTGTGCGTACATGTCAGTATGACCCCATTTACGCGTTTTCCGCCTTTTCCTTGAGATATTTGGTCACACTGGTTCCCGATCAAAATATATTGCAATTTTTCTTTAAGCTGCTTGCAGAATATTTCGTTGATGTTAGTACCTAGCTATATAAAAAAAACGCTTGCAGAAAAAAGAAGAAGAAGAATTTTCCGAAAGGTCGCTTTCTCGGGTACTAACATAAGCGAAATCTAGCTATCAAAATGCGCGTTGAGCGTTGCCAGATCAGGAAACAAATCAGCTGTGATTTCGCTTTCGAAATAAATAAAATTATTTATTTCGAAAGCTAGATATGGTGGGAAATTCAAAAAATAAAAACATTGGTCGCTTGGGCCGCTTTTATTGTCCCCAGGAAAAGGTTAATTGTATAAAAGCCGTAATGATAAGGGTTATTATATGGGAAATAATTCACAAAAGACATTTTAAATAAGGAAAAAATACGCCTGTGGGCAGAGACGGCGTTGGTGCCTCCTGTTATTTGCCTTGAGCTATATAGTGGCGAATATATCAATAAATAATATTCCAATATCGAATCCGTTCCTGTTCATTATAATTTAGTTTTATAAAGTTTGTTTACATAAAACAGCTGTGCGTACATTTCAGTATGACCCCATTTACGCGTTTTCCGCCTTTTTCCCGCCTTTTCCTTGAGATATTTGGGCACACTGGTTCCCGATCAAAATATATTGCAATTTTTCTTTAAGCTGCTTGCAGAATATTTCGTCGATGTTAGTACCTAGCTTTACCTCTTCGACTTCTTTTTTTAAAATGCGCACTTTCCGCAAAATATCAGGACTTCCGCAATTCTGATGCTGCCAGATCGTCGAAAAATACGACATATCGACATATCGGGCCGAAAACAGATAAACAATTGAACATTTCAAAATGAATTTTCTAAACAACTAATGGCCTAAACGTCTGGATATTTTTACCATAATTTCTTTATATTTTTCGCTTTGGTTTACTATACAATTGAAGTTGATACAAGCCAAAAAATACCACAATTTCTACCTAAAAATTAAATAAAAAATAGAGAAATTGGAATTTCTCCCTTAATACTGAACGGATTTTAATGGCAGACCTACCAAAATGATTAGAAAGTCGACGTCGCTTATGGGGCATACATGTCTGAACAATTGTTAAAATTCTCAATAAGAATTATTTTCTGGCGATGTACATATGTATGATCGATAAGGCGCACGAGGCGTTCATATCGATGTGAATGAACACCAGTGTTCATCAATGAGTTCGGAAAAGAGAAATACTTGAATTTCTCGAAATCTGTACGAACGATTTTGTTTAAACTTAGTTAGAAATTAGAGAATATTTTTCCCTTTCGTTTGATATACCGTGCATGTTGGCACGTTTACTGTGAGAGTCGTAATATTTTTTTAAAAGTTATCGTCGAATTCTGTACCGGTTGTGTACCAGGGATGCATATCATATCGCATAGAAATAATTGAAAGAGTGAGAAATTGTAAATTTCTCCTTAATTACTGAACGGATTTTGATGTATGACCTACCAAAATGCTTAGAATGATGATGCCGTTCATGGGGCATGCATAGTTGAACAATTGTTAAAATTGTCAATAAGAATTATTTTCTGGCGGGCATACATACATCGATAAGGCGCACGAGGCGTTCATATCGATGTGAATGAACACCAGTGTTCATTAATTAGGTCGGAAAAGAGAAATACTTGAATTTCTCGAAATCTGTACGAACGATTTTGTTTAAACTTAGTTAGAAATTAGAGAATATTTTGCCCTTTCGTTTGATATACCGTGCATGTTGGCACGTTTTCTGTGAAAGTCGTAATATTTTTTTAAAAGTTAGCGTCGAAAATTTCAAAGATTCCCACCATGTCGCGTTAGTGTCTGTCTGGAACCAGTGTTAATTAATGAGGTCGGAAAAGAGAAACACTTGAATTTCTCAAAATCTGTACGATCGATTTTGTTTAAATATGAATCGAAATTAGAGAATAATCTGCCCTTTCGTTTGATATACCGTGCATGTTGGCACGTTTTCTGTGAAAGTCGTAATATTTTTTTTAAAGTTAGCGTCGAAAATTTCAAAGACTCCCACCATGTGGCGTTAGTGTCTGTCTGGAACCAGTGTTAATTAATGAGTTCGGAAAAGAGAAATACTTGAATTTCTCGAAATCTGTACGAACGATTTTGTTTAAACTTAGTTAGAAATTAGAGAATATTTTTCCCTTTCGTTTGATATACCGTGCATGTTGGCACGTTTACTGTGAGAGTCGTAATATTTTTTTAAAAGTTATCGTCGAATTCTGTACCGGTTGTGTACCAGGGATGCATATCATATCGCATAGAAATAATTGAAAGAGTGAGAAATTGTAAATTTCTCCTTAATTACTGAACGGATTTTGATGTATGACCTACCAAAATGCTTAGAATGATGATGCCGTTCATGGGGCATGCATAGTTGAACAATTGTTAAAATTGTCAATAAGAATTATTTTCTGGCGGGCATACATACATCGATAAGGCGCACGAGGCGTTCATATCGATGTGAATGAACACCAGTGTTCATTAATTAGGTCGGAAAAGAGAAATACTTGAATTTCTCGAAATCTGTACGAACGATTTTGTTTAAACTTAGTTAGAAATTAGAGAATATTTTGCCCTTTCGTTTGATATACCGTGCATGTTGGCACGTTTTCTGTGAAAGTCGTAATATTTTTTTAAAAGTTAGCGTCGAAAATTTCAAGGTTTCCCACCATGTGGCGTTAGTGTCTGTCTGGAACCAGTGTTAATTAATGAGGTCGGAAAAGAGAAACACTTGAATTTCTCAAAATCTGTACGATCGATTTTGTTTAAATATGAATCGAAATTAGAGAATAATCTGCCCTTTCGTTTGATATACCGTGCATGTTGGCACGTTTTCTGTGAAAGTCGTAATATTTTTTTTAAAGTTAGCGTCGAAAATTTCAAAGACTCCCACCATGTGGCGTTAGTGTCTGTCTGGAACCAGTGTTAATTAATGAGGTCGGAAAAGAGAAATACTTGAATTTCTCGAAATCTGTACGAACGATTTTGTTTAAACTTAGTTAGAAATTAGAGAATATTTTGCCCTTTCGTTTGATATACCGTGCATGTTGGCACGTTTTCTGTGAAAGTCGTAATATTTTTTTAAAAGTTAGCGTCGAAAATTTCAAGGTTTCCCACCATGTGGCGTTAGTGTCTGTCTGGAACCAGTGTTAATTAATGAGGTCGGAAAAGAGAAACACTTGAATTTCTCAAAATCTGTACGATCGATTTTGTTTAAATATAAATCGAAATTAGAGAATAATCTGCCCGTTCGTTTGATATACCGTGCATGTTGGCACGTTTTCTGTGAAAGTCGTAAGATTTTTTTTAAAGTTAGCGTCGAAAATTTCAAAGACTCACACCATGTGGCGTTAGTGTCAGTCTGGAACCAGTTTTTATTAATGAGGTCACAACACATATTTTATATATTTGCATAGCTTTTGGCAAATTGCTAGCGAACTTCAAAGTTAATCATTAAATTTGAATTATTTATTAATTCCTCCGCTTTATTGCCGCCTACTTTTTGAATACGTAACATAGGTTCTTTCGCGGGTTGAACCACTGGTTCCCCGACCGGTTCCAGCTGCGGAACTCGCGCCTTCCGTAACAGATTTTTGAACGCGCTACTGTAAGGCGATTTTCTCAAAATCTGTACGTACGATTTTAATGAAATTTTCACCAAATGTTCTCTATTCGATCCCCAATACGCCCATATACCGTGCATCTCGGCACGTTTACGGAGAACGAAGATCTATGACCTTTAATTTTTGCGGCCTGTTTTTGTATGGGGGATTTCCATAGGTTTGGCCACTGTTAGGCAATTTTCTCAAAAACTGAACCTACGATTTTAATGAAACTTTCAGGGATAATACTTGAAATTGTGCTCCAAAACCTGGCTTACCCTGCATAGCGGCACGTTTGCTGTGGGGGGAGCTATCTTAAAAAAGGTTGAGAGTCAATTTTTTCAATGGATAATTAAGGCACTTGCATTGTTCAAATCAGCCCAAACCCAATATAAACTATTAGTAAATATAATTCTCTACACGTAGGTACTTTATTTTGTTCGATTTAGTTGTTTATTTACGAAATAAATAAAAAATAAAATTCGCCGCCGTGTTCCATTTTCCCACCGTTCCATTTCGACGCTAACTCACCGACGCTATTTTGACGGACATTATTTTGACGGACATTCTGAAAAGTGCTGTGGCGCCCAGACTGAAGCCCGCCCAGTCTGGCAACACGGCGTAAACAAGTACTAACGCCAAGACCTTTCCTGGAGGACGAGTGCTTAACAACAAAATGTCAACAACAAAACCAGTGACACGCAATGTGACTGACTCGGTATATATGGTTGGACGCATCGCACATCAAATTCTGGGTGCAAAATTACCTTCCAATCGGCAAGTTCTGTAGTTGTTTTTTTATAATATGCGAATCGTAAAACTAAGCTCAAAGGAAAGTGCCGTGTAAATTTTCTGGCAACAAGCGCGCATACCATTGCGCGAATTTTACAAATGTAGCGACAAACTACACAGTGTAACAAATTTTAAAAAAGTAAATGCACTTGAAGTGACCTAGTAGAGATCGTTAAGCAGGTCGAATATAACACAAAACCATGTTTGAAATTCTTCTAACACCCTCAAAATCTTGAGTTATGGTCAAAAAACCGTTTTTCGGCTCTTTTTCACTTTGAAAAATTCCTGCTCAAAAAGTTGTTGACCAATTTGAAAAACTCTTGGAGTTTTGTATAGTTTAATAGTGAAGCTTACAGGAAAAAAAATAACTTATTGTTTGTTTCGAATGAGAAAGACAAAATTTTTGATTCGAAATATGCAACTCGCACTTTTTTTCCGTGTTTTTTTGACTTTGATGCCATTTTTTTTAATCAAATCACCAATATTTCGCAATGATGCGCACCTGATGTTGTTGCCTAGTCAATTACGAATAAAACAAGACCAATTTCATGAAAAAATAACGAAAATTAATGAAGTTATGACGATTTTTCCCCCTAAAAAAAAAGTATTTTTTAGAGCGCTCTATAGAACAATGTCTAAAACGGAACGAATGAGGACAATGAAAGGGTAATTCAGAGTTTAAACAGCAAATTGACATTATTGAATATATTTTTATTAATATCATAGTTCTGTAAACGTATTTTTTCTCACTTTTCTAATTTTTTATATTCTAAATTTACACCCAAAGTTTGGTCTTGTTTTATTTGTAATTGACTAGGCAACAACATTAGGTGCGCATCATTGAGAAATATTGGTGATTTGATTAAAAAAAATGGCATCAAAGTCGAAAAAACACGAAAAAAAAGGGCAAGATGCATATTTCGAAGCAAAAATTTTGTCTTTCTCATTCGAAACAAACAATAAGTTATTTTTTTCCTGTAAGCTACACTATCAAGCTATAAAAAACTCCAAGTGTTTTTTTAAATTGGTCAACAATTTTGCGAGCAGGAATTTTTCAAAGTGAAAAAGAGCCGAAAAACGGTTTTTCGACCATAACTCAATATTTTGAGGGTGTTAGAAGAATTTCAAACATGGTTTTGTGTTATATTCGACCTGCTTAACGATCTCTACTAGGTCACTTCAAAAGTGCAAAATCACTGTTGCACTGTGCTATTAAAACTTTACGAAAAGTGGAATGCTACTCGTAAAAATGAAAAAAACCCGAAACGCAACGAGTTTTCAGAAACCATAGATGATATATTTGATATTGCTTCTGCTGATGCTCTAAATATAATGCGTATTGAAGACGATAATCAATTTTTCTAATCAAAAAAAGAGAAAAAGGTCGCCCGGGTTGCATGATTGGTGTTGACGTTAAGTTATATCAACGAGAACAGCGCTCCATCAAGCGAGAGGAAAAATTGGAGTCACTCAAACGCACGTATTCGCAAATATCGAAACCGATTTATGGTAAGCAAATACAATACTTGTAGTATTTACTAGGGATACCGGAAATATATCAAAATATCGATATATCGAATGATATTTTTCAAATTGATATATTTTATATCAAATATGCGATATTTTTTTTGGATATATTTGATATTTTTGCGGTGGCCACACTTGCATTGTAAGAAGCGAGCGCGAACACGAGCGTCATGCAAATTAATGCTAATTATAGTGAAATTAAAAACGGCACTGCGAAGTAGAATTAAAGGAAAATTTAAAAATATCGGAAATATCTGATATGTATATCGATATTTTAAAATGATATATATCAATATCAAACTGATATTTTTTTAATATCAAAAATATCATCGATACGATATTTTAAAAATATTCGGCAACCCTAGCTGGAACTCAGTTATTAGTTTTTTAAGTTCATAAAGTTCCGCTTTTAAGTTAATTTTTTAATATTTTAAGTTCATGAAAGAATACATTTTTTGTTTAATTTTTATTATAATAAAAGTAAATTTCACTAATTTAAAAAATATTAAAAAAATGTTTAAAACATCGATGTTTTGCGGAAAAACATCGAAAACATCGATGCCTCCATACATCGATGTTTCTGCACCTCCAATTTTTGGTAGAATTAAAAGAAAATTTAAAAATATCGAAAGTATCTGATATATTGATATTTTAAAATGATATATATCAATATCAAATTGATATTTTTTTAATATCAAAAATATCATCGATACGATATTTTAAAAATATTCGGCAACCCTAGTATTTACATAAACATATGGGGGCCAAGGCTGTGTCAGTGAAGCGTGTGCGCCTGTCGCCGCATCGATCTGACTCAGCTAGTGGTAGTTGGCAGTCACATGCCGACTACTAAAGACCGACCATACGTGGTGAAGAACCACGTCCTGCTCGAGGTGCCCCTGCTCTAGACTAAATATGGCGGCTCTAGAGAGGACAACTCGAAAAAACCCGTAATAACCGTAATAACCCGGATACCTGGCACCTCCGGTCGTATAAGCGCCCGATCCGGGGTATGAGGCTGTGCCCCGGGGGATACTTCCTTCCTCACTACTCGTGGGACCAACTTATGGATACCAACAATAGTAACAATACAGAAACAGGGTGCTCAAGCAGCCCCAAGTCGAGTAACATCGAACCAATCCGGGAGCCCGAAGAAACCATGGACACTTGTTCACACGGCTCTGGCACCGACAACATCACCAGGGAAGAGGAAGAAACCCTTCTCGCCTCTCCCAAGGTTGAAAACCCCAAACGGATCGCTCTATCGGGCGCCGCAAGGAAAAGGTTGCGCAGACACTTGCGAACGGCATTCCCATGGAGGAGGCCAAAAGGCTCGCTCAGAAGCCTATGGACCCTCCTAGGGTAGAGCCTAGCAAGAGTGGCGTGAACAAGAAGAGGGTAAGATCGGCTAACACGACCCCATAAGAGGTGTCGACCATGAGGGCCATGACCAAAACCGCGGCACCCAGTGCCTTGACGAGGGGTACAATGGACATAGAGTTCATCCAGGAGCCCTGGATAAATGCCGGACGTGTCCTGGGGCTTAGCACCCCATCCGGTAAGTTGCTGTATGCAAATAACCAACCTCGCCCTAGATCGGCGTTGTTAATAAACAAAAACCTAACATTTGTTCCCCTCTCACAGTTCATAACTGAGGACCTGGTGGCGGTTTGGGTTAAAATACCCACCGCCCACGGCGAGCAGGAGGCAGTGTTGGCCTCCGCCTATCTACCCGGCGACTCGGAGGAGGTGCCTACGGCGGCTACTTGTGCCCTGATAGAGCACTGCCAGAGAAACCGGCTCAGATGGATAATCGCCTGTGATGCCAATGCACACCATACGGTCTGGGGGAGAAGTGACATCAACAAGAGGGGTGAGTACCTTCTTGAACACATTATTAGTAATAACATAGGATTACTAAACCAGGGTAGCGAACCCACATTTATTAATGCCATTAGAGAGGAAGTCCTTGACCTGACTCTCTGTAGTACAAATATGTTGTCCGTTGTCTCAAACTGGCAAGTTGCAAATGAGATCACTATGTCAGATCACCAACACATTAGATTTGACATAGGATGTGCCTTGCAATTTATCCTAGTCACCAGAAATCCCAGGAAAACCAACTGGGATCTCTTCTGCTTTGAACTTGAGCAATCCAGAGACTGCTCAACCCGTCCGATAACATCCATAGACGAGTTAGAGCGTGAAGCTACTGTGCTTCATAGAAATGTTGAATCAGCATATCACGCCAGCTGCGACCAAAAGGTACGCAAGACCGAAAGGACTGTTCCCTGGTGGAACAAAAGCCTTGACGATCTCAAAAAGGCTGCGCGCAGGCTCTTCAATAAAGCGAGGAGTGGGAGGGCCTCATGGGACTCCTACACATCTGCTTTAACGCTCTATAATAAAGAGCTGAGAAAGTCAAAACGGGCTACTTGGCGTCAACACTGCGGGCAGATCTCATCTCTCCCGGAAGCTGTTAGGCTGCAAAAAGCCCTCTCCAAAGACCACTCAAACGGCATCTGCACGCTAAAAAAGCCGGATGGAACATACACAAACAACCCAAAGGAGACGAGTAGCCTACTCCTGGCTACACACTTTCCTGGGTGTGTGGCTGTGGAGCAACCCATCTCAGAGTGTGAGGCACCAACCTACCTCTCTGAGACTGGAGAGTGCCCGCACCTGGACGTGACTATGGTGGCAGCAGTGTTCCCAATTTAGCTTTTTTCCCGTCAGATCTGACGGTTTTGTAAGTCCAACAGCGGGGGGAAATTTGAAAACAGCGGGAGGCGGGAGAAATGGCTTTTTTTTTTGCTTTCGTTGATGGCAAGGTAATGTAGAAATTTTGACACTAAAATTTGTAGGATTTGCAAAAATGTAACCCTAAAGTCCAGTGTCTATTAATAAAAATGTGTGTGTGTCCTGTTTATTGTACTTTTTGTGTGTCGTCTTTTTGAAATGTTGATTTTTAACCCATATTTATTTCTACAAAAAAAGGATCCATTGAAAATAACAAAAGTCGCTGACACAAGATGGTTATCGATTGAAGTTGCAGTTAAGCGCATTGTTGAGCAATGGGATGAGCTTAGTCTTCACTTCGAACTGGCCAAAACTAAGGAAAAGTGCCACCAAGCTGAAATTTTGCACTCGATGTTCAAGGATAAGACAAATTATTTATATTTAATATTTTTGCAACCAATCCTTGCCGACCTACAAAATTTAAACAAAGGCTTTCAAAGCAACATCCCAAATCAAACCAAGCTCTTGTCAGATTTGATGTTGACTATAAATTCTTTGAAACTTAAAGTTATTCCACCGGATTGCGAATTGGACATTTTCAAGACTGATGATATTGACATATTTATAAAAAGGGACTTATATCTTGGATATCAATTTGAAAAAACCTTAAAAGAATTGACGCTAGAAGCACAAATGGAGGAGTTGATTCGAAAAAATTTAACAAATTTTGTTGTTCAACTTCGGACTACGAAGAGTCAATAAATGCTGCTATGAGTATTCTTTACCAGACAAGTTTTTAAAAATGGTAGGAACTCTAAAATCATATACAACTCTGGAAAATGAAATGGTTGATATCGACCAATTTAATTTGACTTTGATTAGTTCGATAAGAAAGTTCTACAAGACCAACTGAATCTCAATTTTAGTTTTACGAAATTTCAATATGTATTAATAAACATACGTTATATTTCTTTTGTACTCAGATGTGTTTTTTTTACGAAAAGCACATAAAATTGTGCCCGCTTTTTTTTCGGCTTTTTTAACAGAATTTTAGCTTTTTTTCGCTTTTATTTTTGTCCCATCTGGCGGCTTCTTCCTGAAAAATGTTGGCAACACTGGGTGGCAGACTCTAAAGGGGCTGAGAGAGGGGAACCCTCAGAACATATTGGAAACATGCCCTATAGACTGTTTCATCAAAATAGCGTAAATTGGGCACTACAAAATTTCAGCCATTACAAATCACCTGGACCAGATGGGATCTATCCATGCTTGTTGCAGCGGGGACTGCACCCAATCGCACTCCCCGTGGTCCAGCACATCAGGGAGGTAAATCTCAAGCAACATCCCCTAAACAAGTGTATCAAGCTGGTAAATCAACTGAGACTGCCATACATTGCCTTACAACAACCATTGAAAAGGCCACTGGCGCTCAACAGATAGCACTAGGTGCCTTCTTAGACATCTCAGGAGCTTTCGACAACACGTCATATGAGGCTATACGTGCCTCTCTTGTACGCAAGAATGTCTCCACACCTATTATTAGGTGGATTCTGGAAATGCTTAAATCCAGAATCATAACTGTAGACCTTGGAGGAACCATGACCTCAATCACAGCCACAAGGGGGTGCCCTCAAGGGGGAGTACTCTCTCCCCTCTTGTGGACTCTGGCCATCGACGAGCTACTTTATGAGCTCAACAATTCAGGTTTCCCCACTCAAGGCTACGCTGATGATCTAGTCATCTATATAGTGGGCTGGCATGAGCAAACCATCTCGGACCGCATGCAGCAAGCCCTTGATATAGCCAACAGATGGTGCCATAAACTGTCCATAAACCCATCAAAAACAGTTTTAGTACCATTTACTAGGAAAAGGTCTCTCTCCTTAAAAAGACCATCCCTAAATGGGTCCATCATCGACTTTTCGGTTGAGGCCAACTACCTAGGAGTCACACTTGACTCCAAGCTCAACTGGAATGTACACCTGGAAAAGACCATAAACAAAGCCATTCGAGCACACTTTGCGTGTAACAGGCTCTACGGCAGAACATGGGGCCAAAGTCCCAAAATGATCTACTGGTCTTTTAACACTGTGTTAAAACCGATCATAACCTATGCATCTCTTGCTTGGTGGAGGAAATCTACCCAGAAGACGGCTGCGGCTGCACTTACCAAATTACAACGACTGGTCTGCATAGGCATCACTGGAGTCATAACTGGCATACCCCCTTTACTTACATTGAAAAAGGAGGCCTGCCTGGGCGCACTCCGCCTTCAAAACATCACCAATATCAAAAGTGGTGATCTTACCGGGCATCTTAGGGTCCTTGAACCCCTAATAAATGAGCCCATTCTGCGCGTAACTGACGAGCAGAAACCAAAACTTGTTTTCCACAGAAACTTCTCTGTAGTATTGTACACTAGGAATGAATGGAAAACAAAATCAATATCTTTGCCCAGTGGATTGCAAACATGGTACACGGATGGATCGAAACTGGATAACGGTGAAACCGGGGCTGGCATTTTCGGACCAAGGTTCAACAAATCCATAGGCATGGGAAAGTCTCAAACCATTTTCCAAGCAGAGATACACGCCATAGAAATCTGTGCTCGTGAATGCCTTCGCAGGAAAATGCAAGGCGCATGAATTTACATCTTCTCCGACAGTCAGGCAGCGCTCATAGCGCTGAGTTCCTTTACGATCTCGTCCGGACTTGTAGAGACCTGTTTCCAGCAGCTGAATGCCCTTGCCTCCAAAAATAATCTAACGGTGGGCTGGGTACCAGAGCATGAAGGCCATATAGGAAACGAGATGGCAGACTCCCTAGCTAAACGCGGAGCGATGATACCTTTTATCGGCCCTGAGCCGTTCTGTGAACTATCGAAAGGACACAATAGAGAACTGCTCAGGAAATGGGAGGAAGCGGAGATAAATCGTCACTGGACCGACCGTGCAGGGCTGAGACAAGCCAAACAATTTCTCGTCCCCCAGATGACGCGATCAAAACGCATCATCAACCTACCAAAGAGCGAAATTCGCACTCTAACAGGCTACCTAACGGGTCACTGCAACCTTAGGTATCACCTTAAGAAATTAAAACTTTCAGAAATCGACACCTGCAGATTCTGCGAGATGGAGCAAGAAACATAAATACATATTCTATGTGAGTGCCCATCGCTAATCAGACGTTGACTTCAACATCTAGGAGGTGAACTTATTCCCCCCTACAGGATTTGGGAACAAATAGACCCTACCAAAGTGCTCTCTTTTATTAAAAGCCTAGGTATAGGGCCTCTACCCTAATCCTACAGGCCGGCACAAAAGATCTAACATCTGGTCGCAGTGCAACAAGGCCCTTGTAATAATAATCTATCTATATATATAAAAATGCTCTGTTGGTGTATCCGAACCCTATGCATTCGAAAAGTTCTGAACTGTTAGAGCCCAAATTTTGAGACAATATAAAGTAAGGTGTCAGCAAGAACATACGATACTTTTTATATCAATATTTTACCCGTGGTCGCGAATAAAATTGATTTTATAGCTGCCTGCTGACTGTAAGATTAGAAATTTTGAATCTATGGATGTGGTAGCCATGAAATTTACGTCAAGTTTTGTATTTTGAAATACCCAAATAATATTTATGTGGCAGTGCTGTGGCAATTCGGTATTATTTTTTTGGTTTTTGGAAAGGAAGAGGTTTCTGTGGCCGACCTTCAATTAGTTATATTTACAGTGCTGTGGCAATTCGGTATTATTTTTTTGGTTTTTGAAAAGGAAGAGGTTTCTGGAAGAGGTTTCTGTGGCCGACCTGTAAGTTTCTTTTAAAAAGTAGATTCATGATTTAATTCAATTAGTTATATTTACAGTGCTGCTGTGGCAATTCGGTATTATTTTTTTGGTCTTTGGAACGGAAGAGGTTTCTGGAAGAGGTTTCTGTGGCCGACCTGTGAGTTTCTTTTGAAAAGTAGATTCATGATTTAAAGTGATTCAATTAGTTATATTTACAGTGCTGGTGGGACGAAGTTCACCGGGTCAGCTAGAATATTTCGAAGCAGAAGAGACGAAAGAGCAGAGGAACAGATTCATCGTGCGTCTTGCATTCCGGTATGAGCCCGATATAGAATATTATTTTCATTCAAAAGTTATAATTGGTGCTATGGACAAGGAATGACCGCATTGTCATGCTCTCAAATTCACAAATGAACCAGCCGGGATGTGTTGCGCGTCTGGGAAGGTGCAACTACCTGATATTGAAGCTAGAATTTAATTGAATTGAATTATCTGCGTATTATTATCACTCTAGAACTATATAAAACAACAATAAGGGGCGAGACAAAGTTCGCCTGGGCCGCTAGTAATATATAAACATATGTGATGTATCCATTTTTAGATGTTAAATATTCTGAATGTGATGGAAACATACTAGTATAAATGAAGATAACGAATATCATAATGATATAAACACTGACACTACGGAGCCAGTTATTATTATTATTATTATTACAAAGGCCTTGTTGCACTGCGACCAGATTTTAGATCTTTTGTGCCGGCCTGTAGGATTAGGGAAGAGGCCCTATACCTAGGCTTCTAATGAAAGAGAGCACTTTGGTAAGGTCTATTTGTTCCCAAATCCTGTAGGGGGAATAAGTTCACCTCCTAGATGTTGAAGTCGACGTCTGATTAGCGATGGGCACTCACATAGAATGTGTTCTGATGTTTCTTGCTCCATCTCGCAGAATCTGCAGGTGTCGATTTCTGAAAGTTTTAATTTCTTAAGGTGATACCTAAGGTTGCAGTGACCCGTTAGGTAGCCCGTTAGAGTGCGAATTTCGCTCTTTGGTAGGTTGATGATGCGTTTTGATCGCGTCATCTGGGGGACGAGAAATTGTTTGGCTTGTCTCAGCCCTGCACTGTCGGTCCAGTGACGATTTATCTCTGTTTCCTCCCATTTCCTGAGCAGTTCTCTATTGTGTCCTTTCGATAGTCCACAGAACGGCTCAGGGCCGATGAAAGGTGTCATCGCCCCGCGTTTAGCTAGGGAGTCTGCCACCTCGTTTCCTATATGGCCTTCATGCCCTGGCACCCAGCCCACCGTTAGGGTGTTTTTGGAGGCAAGGGCGTTCAGCTGCTGGAAACAGTTCTCTACAAGTCCGGATGAGATCGTAAAGGAACTCAGCGCTATGAGCGCTGCCTGACTGTCAGAGAAGATGTAAATCCGTGCGCCTTGCATTTTCCTGCGAAGGCATTCTCGTGCACAGATTTCTATGGCGTGTATCTCTGCTTGGAAAATGGTTGGGGACTTTCCCATGGCTATGGATTTTTTGAACCTTGGTCCGAAAATGCCAGCCCCGGTGTCACCGTTTTCCAGTTTCGACCCGTCAGTGTACCACGTTTGTGATCCACTGGGCAGAGATATTGATTTTGTTTTCCATTCATTCCTAGTGTACAAGACTACTGAGAAATTTCTGTGGAAAAAGAGTTTTGGTTTCTGCTCGTCAGTTACGCGCAGAATGGGCTCATTTATTAGGGGCTCAAGGACCCTAAGATGCCCGGTAAGATCACCACTTTTTATATTGGTGATGTTTTGAAGGCGAAGTGCCCCCAGGCAGGCCTCCTTTTCAATGTAATTGGTAAAGGGGGTATGCCAGTTATGACTCCTAGTGCTGCAGTGGGACATGTCCGGATGGCTCCGGTGATGCCTATGCAGACCAGTCGTTGTAATTTGGTAAGTGCAGCCGCAGCTGTCCTCTGGGTAGATTTCGTCCACCAAGCAAGAGATGCATAGGTTAAGATCGGTTTTACCACAGTGTTAAAAGACCAGTAGATCATTTTGGGACTTAGGCCCCATGTTCTACCGTAAAGCCTGTTGCAAGCAAAGTGTTCTCGAGTGGCTTTGTTTATAGTCTTTTCCAGGTGTGCATTCCAGTTGAGTTTGGAGTCGAATGTGACTCCTAGGTAGTTGGCCTCAACTGAAAAGTCGATGATGGACCCATTTAGGGATGGTCTTTGTAAGGAGAGAGACCTTTTCCTGGTGAATGGGACTAAAACTGTTTTTGATGGGTTTATGGACAGTCCTTTGTCCTGACACCATCCGTTGGCTATATTGAGGGCTTGCTGCATGCGGTCCGAAATGGTTTGCTCATGCCAGCCCACTATATAGATGACTAGATCATCAGCGTAGCCTTGAGTGGGGAACCCTAAGTTGTTGAGCTCATATAGTAGCTCGTCGATGACCAGAGTCCACAGGAGAGGAGAGAGTACTCCCCTTGAGGGCATCCCCTTGTGGCTGTGATTGAGGTCATAGTTCCTCCAAGGTCTACAGTTATGATTCTGGATTTAAGCATTTCCAGAATCCACCTAGTGATAGGTGTAGAGACATTCTTTCGTACAAGAGAGGCACGTATAGCCTCATATGACGTGTTGTCGAAAGCTCCTGAGATGTCTAAGAAGGCACCTAGTGCTATCTGTTGAGCGCCAATGGCCTTTTCAATGGTTGTTGTAAGGCAGTGTATGGCGGTCTCAGTTGATTTACCAGCTTGATACACTTGTTTAGGGGATGTTGCTTGAGATTTACCTCCCTGATGTGCTGGACCACGGGGAGTGCGATTGGGTGCAGTCCCCGCTGCAACAAGCATGGATAGATCCCATCTGGTCCAGGTGATTTGTAATGGCTGAAATTTTGTAGTGCCCAATTTACGCTATTTTGATGAAACAGTCTATAGGGCATGTTTCCAATATGTTCTGAGGGTTCCCCTCTCTCAGCCCCTTTAGAGTCTGCCACCCAGTGTTGCCAACATTTTTCAGGAAGAAGCCGCCAGATGGGACAAAAATAAAAGCGAAAAAAGCTAAAATTCTGTTAAAAAGCCGAAAAAAAGCGGGCACAATTTTATGTGCTTTTCGTAAAAAAAACACATCTGAGTACAAAAGAAATATAACGTATGTTTATTAATACATATTGAAATTTCGTAAAACTAAAATTGAGATTCAGTTGGTCTTGTAGAACTTTCTTATCGAACTAATCAAAGTCAAATTAAATTGGTCGATATCAACCATTTCATTTTCCAGAGTTGTATATGATTTTAGAGTTCCTACCATTTTTAAAAACTTGTCTGGTAAAGAATACTCATAGCAGCATTTATTGACTCTTCGTAGTCCGAAGTTGAACAACAAAATTTGTTAAATTTTTTCGAATCAACTCCTCCATTTGTGCTTCTAGCGTCAATTCTTTTAAGGTTTTTTCAAATTGATATCGAAGATATAAGTCCCTTTTTATAAATATGTCAATATCATCAGTCTTGAAAATGTCCAATTCGCAATCCGGTGGAATAACTTTAAGTTTCAAAGAATTTATAGTCAACATCAAATCTGACAAGAGCTTGGTTTGATTTGGGATGTTGCTTTGAAAGCCTTTGTTTAAATTTTGTAGGTCGGCAAGGATTGGTTGCAAAAATATTAAATATAAATAATTTGTCTTATCCTTGAACATCGAGTGCAAAATTTCAGCTTGGTGGCACTTTTCCTTAGTTTTGGCCAGTTCGAAGTGAAGACTAAGCTCATCCCATTGCTCAACAATGCGCTTAACTGCAACTTCAATCGATAACCATCTTGTGTCAGCGACTTTTGTTATTTTCAATGGATCCTTTTTTTGTAGAAATAAATATGGGTTAAAAATCAACATTTCAAAAAGACGACACACAAAAAGTACAATAAACAGGACACACACACATTTTTATTAATAGACACTGGACTTTAGGGTTACATTTTTGCAAATCCTACAAATTTTAGTGTCAAAATTTCTACATTACCTTGCCATCAACGAAAGCAAAAAAAAAAAGCCATTTCTCCCGCCTCCCGCTGTTTTCAAATTTCCCCCCGCTGTTGGACTTACAAAACCGTCAGATCTGACGGGAAAAAAGCTAAATTGGGAACACTGCTGCCACCATAGTCACGTCCAGGTGCGGGCACTCTCCAGTCTCAGAGAGGTAGGTTGGTGCCTCACACTCTGAGATGGGTTGCTCCACAGCCACACACCCAGGAAAGTGTGTAGCCAGGAGTAGGCTACTAGTCTCCTTTGGGTTGTTTGTGTATGTTCCATCCGGCTTTTTTAGCGTGCAGATGCCGTTTGAGTGGTCTTTGGAGAGGGCTTTTGCAGCCTAACAGCTTCCGGGAGAGATGAGATCTGCCCGCAGTGTTGACGCCAAGTAGCCCGTTTTGACTTTCTCAGCTCTTTATTATAGAGCGTTAAAGCAGATGTGTAGGAGTCCCATGAGGCCCTCCCACTCCTCGCTTTATTGAAGAGCCTGCGCGCAGCCTTTTTGAGATCGTCAAGGCTTTTGTTCCCCAGGGAACAGTCCTTTCGGTCTTGCGTACCTTTTGGTCGCAGCTGGCGTGATATGCTGATTCAACATTTCTATGAAGCACAGTAGCTTCACGCTCTAACTCGTCTATGGATATTATCGGACGGGTTGAGCAGTCTCTGGATTGCTCAAGTTCAAAACAGAAGAGATCCCAGTTGGTTTTCCTGGGATTTCTGGTGACTAGGCTACATTGCAAGGCACATCCTATGTCAAATCTAATGTGTTGGTGATCTGACATGGTGATCTCACTTGCAACGTGCCAGTTTGAGACAACGGACAACATATTTGTACTACAGAGAGTCAGGTCAAGAACCCCCTCTATAATGGCATTAATAAATGTCGGTTCGCTGCCCTGGTTTATTAATCCTATGTTATTACTAATAATATATTCAAGAAGGTACTCACCCCTCTTGTTGATGTCACTGCTCCCCCAGACCGTGTGATGTGCATTGGCATCACAGGCGATTATCCATCTGAGCCGGTTTCTCTGGCAGTGCTCTATCAGGGCACAAGTAGCCGCCGTAGGCACCTCCTCTGAGTCGCCGGGAAGATAGGCGGAGGCCAACACTGCCTCCTGCTCGCCGTGGGCGGTGGGTATTTTAGCCCAAACCGCCACCAGGTCCTCAGTTATAAACTGTGAAAGGGGAACAAATGTTAGATTTTTGTTAATTAACAACGCCGATCTAGGGCGAGGTTGGTCATTTGCATACAGCAACTTACCGGATGGGGTGCTAAGCCCCCGGACACGTCCTGCATTTATCCAGGGCTCCTGGATGAACGCTATGTCCATTGTAGCGAACCTCTCGCAAAGTACGTCGGATGCGGCCTTTGCGTGGTGGAGGTTCGCTTGGAGACATCGGAGGTGTCTCCTGGTATTAGGGGGAGTGGGGAGAGGGGGATGGGACATTAGTCCGCCCTCTTGCGGCCCCTGGCCGCCATCTTCCGGCCGCGGTTTGTGCCTAGAAGGGCCTCCTCCTCTAGTGTGCGCCTCGCACCCTTGGGTACGCGCCCGGTGCCTCGAGTGGGGCGCCCGGTTCCGCGCGTGATGCGCCCATGGAGTGGAGGGCGCAGGACTTTCCGCAGTGCTGCGGGCTCTCGTGCGGCTGCAGTGCCCTGTGGTGTCGATGCAGCCATATCAGGAGCACTGGCACTCGAGCAGGTGGGCTTCTCCGTTGGGGGAACGGGAGCCTCTGCCTGCCTCTTCGCCTGCGTGTCGGCCTTTGGCTTTAGAATAGCCGTGCCAAACGCGAAATTGAGCTTATGCCCAAGCGCTTTTAGCCGGTTGGCCGAGACCGGATCCAGCGCGATCGTCAGTACAGCTGTGCTTTGCCTCATTTCGCGATGGAAGACTCGCCAGTCTCCCACTCGCAGGCCGCTGTTCTGGCCTTCGATGAGGTTTAAGACCTCAGCTGTCTTGAGGTCCACACTTGGAAGTGGGAAGTAGCCGACGTAGACAGCGGCACGTGGAGCCTCTGCCTCAGGGACTACTTTTATATGGGCGTCCTTCCACAGCCGGAGCTTGGGCACCTCGGTGCTCAGCCACTCAGCTGTCTCTGAATTCCCACATGTCACAGCCATCCAGCCCGGTCTGAAGGTGCAGCCGGAGAACAGTGGCTTCACAGAGCCGTGCCTCAGTGCCATCACTCTCGACAGGATAGCAGCCTGGATGGTGTTCAGTTGCTCCGTGGTGAGCAGGCTGTTGGGATAGTCGGCAGGGAGTATCGCCATCTTCGACGAGTTGGCAACGTCCCTGTAGGAGGGCATGATACCGACTTGGGGTGATTGCTCCTGTATCTGCTGCCCAGCCGCAGCTGCTGCTGCGGATGTGGAGGCTACTGGAGCCTCCGTGGCAGGCGGTGCAGTCGCAAGGCCACCCCTCGTCAAGGCACTAGGTGCCGCGGTTTTTATCATGGCCCTCTTGGTCGACACCTCTTCTGGGGTCGTGTTGGCCGATCTGATCCTCTTTTTGGTCGCGCCACTCTTGCTGGGCTCTACCCTTGGAGGGTCCATAGGCTTCTGGGCGAGCCTTTTGGCCTCCTCCATGGGAATGCCGTTTGCAAGGTGTCTGCGCAACCTTTTCCTAGCGGCGCCCGATAGGGCGATCCGCTTGGGCTTATTCACCTTGGGAGAGGCGAGAAGGGCTTCTTCCTCTTCTTTGGTGATTGTGTCGGTGCCAGAGCCTTGTGAACATACGTCCATGGCTACTTCGGGCTCCCGGATTTGTTCGATATCGATCGATTTGGGGCTGCTAGAGCACCCTGTTTCTGGGTTTTTACTTGAAATGGTTTCCATAGATTGGTCCCACGAGTAGTGAGGAAGGGAGTATCCCCCGGGGCAGAGCCTCATACCCCGGATCGGGCGCTTGTACGACCGGAGGTGCCAGGTATCCGGAAGCCACCGTTAAAAGACACACTGACGTAGTGCCATTCATCACAGGGGCACGGTACGGTAACACCGGTGATTACGGGTTTTTTCGAGTTGTCCTCTCTAGATCCGCCATATTTAGTCTAGAGCAGGGGCACCTCGAGCAGGATGTGGTTCTTCACCACGTATGGTCGGTCTTTAGTAGTCGGCATGTGACTGCCAACCACCACTAGCTGAGTAGGATCGACGAGGCGACAAGCGCACACGCTTCACCAACCCAGCCTTAGCCCCCACGGAGCCAGTTACTCGAGGAAGTAAGGAATTTATAACCGCACGTCTGGCAGCTCCTCTTGATGATGCCAAGGTATCCGATAGAAAAGCTGTTCATATTTTGACGGCAACTGCTGAATCATTAGGAGTAGACCTAAATAGTCTCATTTTAAATAAAAAGTCAGTACGAAACGCAAGAAGAAAGTACCGAGAGCTTGCTCTTACAAGCACAATTTCAAATTTTGGCGAGGAAGTGAGTAAATCATTAAATCAAGAAATGTATGTTTTTACATATTCCTTAGTTTTAGGTCAGTAATGCACGTTCAATGGTCGTTCATTGGGATGGTAAAACTAATGGATGATATTGTTGGCACACAAAAAGTAGATCGCATTGCAGTTCTGGTTAGCTACAATGGCATACCTAAATTTCTAAGTGCTGCTATCATAGAAGCTTCTACTGGGGAAAACATTACAAAGGCTGACGCCTTAATCAAGTGGAATATTATAAACAATATCGGCGCATTGAGTTTTGACACAACTTCATCAAATACGGGATCTAAATTAGGAGCGACTGTCGTTCTTCAAAAATTTGTATTTAAAAAGCTTCTTCAATTTCCTTGCCGACATCACATATATGAGCTTATTTTTAAAAGCGTTTTTGAGTTTAAGTATGCCTTAAGCAGTGCTCCCGAGGTACTCTTGTTCAACCGTTTCGCAGCAGCTTGGCCCAAGATAAACCAAAAGCTTTACAACTCTGTATTGAATTGTCCTATAATTCGCAAAATTATAACCCAGGAACAGGAGCTTTCTCTTAAACAGCAGAGCAGATTATCATGAACTTCTTCATTTGTCACTCGCTTTTCTTGGAGAAAACTACACTTTTCGATGTTGCAATTCAACGTCCAACGCCAGGTTTATGGGTAAAGCAATTTACAGTCTTAACACGCATCCGTCCCTAAGAAAAAATAACGAAACAGTCCCTTTGTGTCAATTTGACACAAGACAAAAAATGTCGAAAAACAACAGAAAAAAATTTTTTTTTTGGGTTTTTTTGCTATAATGATCTTTTATTATTATTTTTTTATTTTTTAAAGTGTTTATTTTTTTTAACTTTTTTTTTATTTAAAAAAAAAATTAATTATTTTCACAAGTTTGGCATAAAGTGAATCTGTGGTCTGGACAGACTTTTTTGGAACATTTATCGCATTCCACAGAGTGTACATTCGCATTAGATTTCCGTGGACACAAGTGGCACCGCGCCCGCTTCCTGGACATAATTTTAGCAAAAAAAAACGAAAAAAACAAATTTTTTTTGTTTTGTTTTTCGACAATGTTTGTCTTGTGTCAAATTGACACAAGGGACAGATTAATTACGTTTCGTGTTGCCACGCCCCCAAGCCTCCTAGAAATAAAATTCTTATTGATTTTGAAATTTCGTCAAAATTCGTTCAGTGAGCCAAAATTTTATTAAAATATTTTTGCAACTAATGACCGAAAAATCGACTTAAATATGAAAATTGTGTCAAATTGACACAAGGGACGGATGCGTGTTAATATTAAAAACATTAATTATCTTATTTTTTCCAAAAGGCTCCCCTTAAAATTCCGAGGGTATGTGACACCAGGTGGTTGTCCATAGAATTGGCAGTCACTAGGATTTTAGACCAGTGCACAGTGGGCGATTTGGCCGATCTAGCGACAGGAAATTCAAAAATTTTTTGTTGAAATGTTCCAAAATTTGAATTTCCGCCGATAACTAAATATTTAATTAGCACAAAAATACTATTTTTGGTGTTTTAATCGATATATTTGATCAGCTGTAAGCTTTCAAAGTGAGCATATGTTTTCGCTGCAATCATAATAAGTATTTCCAGCGTTTTTTCGAGGTACTTCAATTCTTTGTAAAAATTGAAATTTTAACCTTTTCGAAGATTTTTTTTTGGTTTTACAAGAATTCAGGTATGTAGTAATAGAAAAAAAGACGTTTTGTGACCTGTGATAAGTGTTGAATTATTAAATGGTGATTGAATGTGGTAAGCTTTAAATAACCCTTTTTGTGAGTAATTGTTAACTTCTGTGGAATAGAACTATTGATGACCGTACTTGTCCGCGCTAATTGTGTATACATTTGAAAATATGAATCGTCCTCTATTCAAAATGACCAAACTTAGCTGCGTCAATGTGCGTCATCTAATATTTTTCATATTGCAGAAATCATGTAATTGGTCCAGAAACGACCTTTTTTTCAGTATGGCATGCTGCTTTTGGGCTTTGTAAAGGAGGGCGAAATATCAGGATCTGATTGGAGCAGCGACTCCGAATAATTTTTTTTTAGACTTATAAATAAATAAGAAACAAAAAAAAGAAAACAAAAATTTTGTTAAATTAAGAAATAAAATTTTTTTTTGTATTTTTCAAAACAAAATTTAATGTAATTTAAAAAAAAATAATTTTTTGTATGGCTTTTTAACTTATTATTACGATACACAAATTTTTTTGTTGAAAAATCTTTTATTTTGTGAGTTTTTCATTTTCTTTCGCTAGATTGGCCAAATCGCCCACTGTGCAGTGGGATGAGCTGAAAACTCATTTCGGAATTGCAGCCCAAAATGAGAAATGCAAAACAGCTAAAATACTATATGATTCGTACTGCGACCAAAAGCTCCACGTCTACTTGCTGTTTTTGAGGCCTATATTGGAAGATATGCAGAAAATCAACAAATGCTTCCAGAGCTAATCGGCAAATGCTACCAAGCTTTTAAACGATTTATTATTCGCTATCAGCTCACTAAAAGAGAAAATTATTCCTCCTAGAAGTGAGGTAGAGATTATAAATGACGATTTTGAAAAATATATAAAAACCGATTTATACCTCGGGTATGATTTTGAGAAAAAAATTAAAGATATAAAAATTGAGTCCTTAGAAGAAAAAAAATAAGGGAATGCTGTACAGGATTTATAGTAGAGCTTGTCAAACAGCTTAAGCAAAGGTAAATATTTTCGTTTTTTATTTATTTTTCGAAATAAACCAGTTTTTTATTTTTAGTTTCAGGTTGCCAGACAATTTTAATATTTTGAAACAAATCGATGCTTTTTCAGTAGACAATATTTTAAAAATTAAAAGAAACGGCATAACTCAAGTTTTAGAGTATATTGGTTCTCCAAATATTGATCAAATAGAAAGGCAGTATAACGAAGTTAAACTGGTCCAGTGGGAAAACGTAGCAGATACAGTGAGCTTTTGGAATGAAGTTTTTAAATATAGGGACTCTGGCGGGAACTGCCGCTTTAAGGAATTGGCATTAGTTGCCCTTGAAATGCTGACCCTTCCCTGGTCAAACGCCGAGGTCGAGCGTGTTTTTAGCCAGGTGAATTTGGTGAAAACTAATGTACGAAATAGATTAAGCGTTGAGACTTTAAACGCTATTTTGAGCATAAGGTATATATTTAGATATAAATTTAAATTCGAAACAAATTCACTTAACATTTTAGGTATGGACTGCGCCGAAGCAATAAATGTTGTTCTGATTACCAGCTACCAAGCAGCTGCTTGGCGTCACTAGTCCAACGTGATTATTATCCGTCCGAGGAAGGAGAAAATTTGGAAGACCTGAATATAATTTAATCATAATCATAATTTAATCTATGAAGTTCCTTTAAGTTGTTTGCTTTCCCTTATTTTGTTCCTTTCGTTAGATAATATATTTAAAAATTAAAAAACAAACAAACAAATGTTTTTCAAATAAACCGCTTTTTTTCAACTTTTTTCCCATGGAATTCCGCTTTTTTTAGCTTTTTTTTTTTGCTTAATTCAGCTTTTTTTGCTCAGAAAAAAATGAGAACACTGGTGGATACACGCAATTTAAGCTAGCGTTTGGAGATGTCGAGTCAAAGTCGGCGTTGCGGCGAAAGTTTGAAGAACGAACTTGGTCGTCGACCGAGAAATTTGCCGTATAATTCGAGGAAAAATGTAAGCTGGCGCGAGATGTCGCAATGGAAGAGGACGAGTTGATCGATGAGCTTGTGGAGGGCAGCCCATAACCAAGTCTGCGCACGCAGGCTAAACTTCAATGTTCCGACACTCCAGGAAGGATGCTCAGAGCTTTTGCAGACATTAGGCTTCCAGAGAAGTCGCCAGTGATGACGAAGTGGCCTGCAGCAAAGGCGGTTGCCGGGAGCAGCTAGAGTCGTTGCTTCAATTGCAACGGGAAGGGGTACTGGATGAGGAACTGCATCAAGCCGAAGGGGAAGCCAGGCTCATGTTACGGATGTGGCGCGGAGGGCCACAGATTGCAGAGTGCCCGCAAAATAAAAAAAGGCGGACAATAATTACGTAAGATTGTTGAAAAAATTTTTTTTCAATATCCTAAAAAGCCTATTATTACAGAATGCCAAATAGATTCAGGAAGCCCAGTTTCGTTTATTAAACAGTCATACTTACCAAAAGGATTAAAACTAGAGCTTATTGAAGAGCTTTGGAAAAATATTATGTTTCATGTTTACAAAAGAAATAAAGATTTGGTTTAAATTAATTATTGTGGCTGATGAATCAATGGGCTGTAATATTGTGCTGGGCAGTGCTGCCAACTCTTCTGGGCAATAAACTTCCAAAATAACCTTCCAAACCCGCTAGAAACGTGTTGGGATTTTCTCCCCAACGCAGGTACATAGGTATCCAAAATGATAAGCACAAGTTTATCCGTTTAGGATTAATATATATAATGTTTTATTGTTAACTCAAATTGTGAACAGATAAGTATGCGCGATCGTTCCTTCCTTGCTTACGTTCGGCGAGAGAGAGCCACGAGAGACTTAAGTGTGGCCAAGAATACAAGTAATAGATGCATAAAAGGGAGTTACCAGATTGATACTTTGGATACGGCGCTTAATTCAAACACACCCCCTCAAAGTAGCAATCGTAAACTTAAATACTAGTTATACCCAAAGAAAAGATACAATTATTGTGCTTGCTACTTGCTAAACCTTTGGTAAGGACATCAGCGGGCATCTTCTCAGTGGGCATGTATGCCACCGTGATATCACCACTCTTTTCCTTCTCTTGAATAAAGTGGTGGCGGACATCTATGTGCTTAGTCCGTAGATGGAAGCCGAAACCCTTTACCAGCTGTTGTGCGCTCTGGTTGTCGTTGAAGATTTGGACCGATTCGCATGTCAATCCAATCCGGCTAAGAAGAGCCTTCAGATATAGCGCTTCTTTTACAGCTTCCGACATCGCCAAGTACTCTGACTCAGTATTCGACAAAGCCACGGTGCGTTGCTTGCGCGCCTCCCAAGATATGGAAGCGCCTGCTAGGATGAATGCTTGCCCTGAATAAGAGCGGCGGTCGGATTGGTTTGACCCCCAATCTGCATCTACAAGGCCGTAGAGGTCATCTCCAGTCTTCTTGAAGAATAACCCCAGCTTCTTCGTACCTTTTAAGTACCTTAAGATACGTTTCGACGCCTTCCAGTGCTCGGCTGAGTAGTTAGAGTTGAACTGACTCAGAAAATTGACTGCAAACGCGATATCTGGTCGCGTTGAAACTGCAAGAAACATAAGGGAACCAATTAAGCTTTGATAAGGATACCGTTTCATCTCCTCCTCGTCTGGGTTCTCTGGCCGCTTTAGTGCTGACTTCGCCTCGATCGGTGTGATGGCTTGCTTGCAGTCTTCCATTCCGAATTTTCGAAGAATAGCGTCAATGTATTTCTCCTGGCTCATGAAAACTGTCTGCTTCCTCGCATCCTGTTTGAATTCGATGCCCAAACATTTCTTGACTGGTCCAAAATCTTTCATCTTGAATGATGCTCCCAGGTGCGATTTGGTTTCATCCAACCATTTAGGATGATTAGACGCCAAAAGCAAATCGTCTACGTATATGGTGACCAATAGACATTTTCCATCTCCTCGTTTGACGAACAAGCACGGATCTTGCTCAGTTGGGATAAGTCCGATTTCCTTAAGCTTCTCTGTAAGCTTGCAATACCAACGGAGTCCTGATTGACGAAGTCCATAAAGTGCCTTTCGTAGTAAACATACAGGATCCTTCAATTGTTTTACGGATTTTCTCCAAAAACAAGCTGCCTTTCTAAATTCTGCCGATGGTATTTCCTGCTTTGATCCCATTTTTGCTCCCGATTCCAGTTTTTCCATGAAATCGCTAAAACTCTCAGGTATATCCATAAATACCTGCTCCTCCAGCTCACCGTTGAGGTAGGCGGTGACGACGTCCATTTGATGAATTTCCATTTGAAATTCCGCCGATAGAGCAACTAACAGTCTCACCGACGTAAATCGCGCTACAGGTGAGTAGGATTCAAAGAAATCTTCTCCAGGTTTTTGAGCATATCCCTTGGCAACCAAACGCGCTTTCTTTTTTCCCAAAGCGCTGCCGTCATCTTTGGTTTGGAATACCACCTTGTTTCCAATGGTCTTTCGGTTTTCCGGGCGTTCTGTAACCTCCCAAGTTTTGTTGAGAACTTGGGCCATAAACTCGTCTTCCACTGCGCGTGTCCAGTTAACTGACTCTTTCGATTGAAACGCTTCTGCTAAAGTTAAAGGATCTCCTGACACAGCTAAAAATGCCATTTCGCATTCCTCAAATTCGTCCTCAATTGACGTGTCATTTTCTGCAGGATCATTGCTGTGGATTATCGCCTCTTGTATTTCCTGGTAAATTTTATGCATTCCTCTGATCTGGATTCAAATTTGCCCTTGTTGGTGCCTTTTATTAATGCATACGCCTTTGTTCCAAATGTGCGTAAATACATTACCGTGGGAATTTTACCTGTCCAAAAGGTGTAGGGTAGCTCCCCAAATAGAGCCTTTGTTGGGCATCTATTTCGCAGATAGCAAGCCGTGCTAATGGCTTCTGCCCAAAATGATGCTGGAGCTCCCGCCTGTTTCATCATACACCTGGCCATTTCTACCAGTGCACTATGGTCCAGAATTCGATTTTTTTGGCATAAACTCTAAATTTTTATATCAATATATCGCCCTTAAGCAATTATTTTCTAAAAGTAAATTGATCATACAAATTAAAAACAAAAACAAAAACAACCGAAAGCTTCTCTTAAGCTTTTTATGAATTTTCAAAGTTAACCTATTGATCAGCTGATTGCGCGTGAGGAATTTGCGCGTTTTTTTTGTTTACTTTGGCATATCACACAAGGTTTACTACGCACCCAAAAATTTAAGTAAAATATGGAAATTAAAGGTAAAGGTATCTAGTTTTTAATGTATATAGAATATAAATGTGTTTTTGTAGGATTTTTGTGCCGTGTAACGTCTTAGTTATGTGATTTTATAGGAAAAAATTAACTATGTCTTCTGTCTTTAATGGAGTATAACTAACCACCTGACACTTCCTGACAAAAGTTAAAAACGTAAGTTTGTAGGTTTAACCTTTGTTTTTGATGGCTATGTAATATCTTTTGCTCATTTTTGCTCCTTTTCTGATAAATCGATAATACATAGGCAAGTCCCAGTACTGGTAAAGCGACATTTTCGATGAATAAATGTGTAATATAGAATTACAGGAAGAACAAGATTAATCATTCTAAAAATTTGTTTATTATATAGATCTCATAAAAAGATAATAAAGTTAAGTTTTTGTAATTAGTAAAAAAAAAATATAAGATTTGGTTTAATTCCGAAGTCATTCCAGTAGCTTGTATGGGAGGCAAAAAGGGGGCGTGGTCACATTGACCCCAAATTGTTTTTATAAACTTGTTATAATGTAACAACAAAATGTACAAAGTTTCAAGTCTGTAGCTTAATTGTTAGAGTTTATGCCAAAAAAATCGAATTCTGGACCATAGTGCACTGTACGGTTCTGCCGCTCAGCCACGCCGTTTTGTTGTGGAGTATGTGGAGCAGACAGTCGTCGACTAATTCCGTTTTGCCGCAGGAATTCATTGGATTCCTTATTCAGGAACTCGGTCCCATTATCGCTTTGTAATTGTATAATTTTATTTCCGGTTACGTTTTCAGCTAATGCTTTGAATGATTTAAAGGCATTTAGCACTTCTGATTTTTGTTTCAGAAAATAGACCGAACTATAACGCGAATAGTCGTCTATAAATGTAACGAAATATTTGCACCCACTTTTGGACTGTGTACGCATTTCCAGAGTTTTCTGTGATCTCTTTTCCGTAGCACTTCTATATGTATTTGCTGTTTGCTTTTCGCTTATACAAATTTCACACGGCGATAGACTTTCATTTTCTTTTATCTTCATTCCGTGAACTTTTCCGCACAAAGCCATTTTCTTTAAATCCTTTTCGTTCAGATGGCCCAACCGACGATGCCATGTTTCTATTTCGCTTTGTTCTTCATTCACTTTGTTCGCTTCAGTCTTTTCCGTATTCAAATAATACAAATTCCCGTATTTCTTCGCACGAAGCCAAACTTCACCTTTATTTTTCATTATTAGCGCTTCATCTTTACGAAAACGCACTTTGTAACCTTTTTCCGTTATTTTTGAAACAGAAAGTAAATTCTGGCGAAGATCCGATACGTATAAGACTTCTTTCAAAGTAATCTTCTCACTTCTTTTCCCTTTTATGTCGATCTTGACATCACCAACACCATTAACCTTTGTGGTGTTGCTATCGGCCAAATGCAATGTTTTTTCAACACTCTTTATCTCATCGAATAAAGTCTTATTGGAACTCATATGTGCCGAACAACCGCTGTCTAGGCACCACATGCCATTATGCCCTTCGGCTATGTATGCGTGTTCATTTACGTTCATTGTCATTTCCTTTTTGTACCGATTTCCGCGAATCTCCCGTTCCTCGCTTTTCACATTAGCGTTTTCTTTCGGTTTCACTCGGCAGTTTCGCTCGATATGTCCGATTTTGTTGCACACAAAACATTTTCTGGTATCTTTTTGAGCCTTGGGGTCTTTGGAGTTTCCTTTCCGATTTGCGTACAAAGCACTCTGCTCTTCACGATCACTTTTCGTTTTCCTTCCCTCCGATTCTTCTAAAATTTTGACACGAAGCACGTCTGGACTTGGTAAATCGTCTCGCGTTTCCATTGCGCACCTAAATGTTTCATATGAATCGGGCAAACTGTACAGTAAGAGAATCGCGAGCAAATCGTCTCCTATTGTTACTCCGATCTCTTTGAGTTTCTTTACTGCATCGAAAAATCAGTTGATATGGAGACGTGCGTCGTCTCCTTCACTCATTCGCGACAATGCAACACGTTTTAACAAGCTGGCCTTTCTCACTGGCCCTTTTGATTGAAATGTATCTTGCAATTTTAACCAATATTCTCTCGATGTGGTACAATCTTCTATTAGACCTAACTCAGATGTACTTATCGACAAAAGTATATATCGAGCTTTCTCGTCTTTTATGGTCCATTCTGCCAAATCTGCATCATCACTGGGACACTTTATTGTTCCATTTACATATGGCCATAGATCGTTTTTCACGAGTATAGCACACATTTGCAATTTCCACGTATCATAGTTCTCCGCGTTTAGCGGCTCGATGCGCATAAATGCACCCGCCATTTTTTCACAGCGTCTCTTATTTCACCACTTCTGCACTTATTCAATTTTGTCTTTTTGATGTATGTAGCTGCCATTGGAACGATCGGAAAATTTATAGGAAAAAAATGATAACTTAGGCAATTTTCAACATATTATCATACAATTTTAAATATGACCATTTTGTAATATTTAAGAATTTCCGGTTTAATTTGATCAAAATCAAAGCACTATATCATATAGCTGCCATTCGCAACATTTTTCGATCGCAACATTTATGTCAGTACCCGAGAAAACGAAAAAGTCTTACTTACTTACTGCAAGGGTATTTAAACTTCGGCATGCCGAAGTTAGCTTTCTTTCTTGTTGAATTTGATCTAGCCGTTTTGTTTGAATTAAGCGCCGTATCCAAAGTATCAATCTGGTAACTCCCTTTTATGCATCTATTACTTGTATTCTTGGCCACACTTAAGTCTCTCGTGGCTCTCTCTCGCCGAACGTAAGCAAGGAAGGAACGATCGCGCATACTTATCTGTTCACAATTTGAGTTAACAATAAAACATTATATATATTAATCCTAAACGGATAAACTTGTGCTTATCATTTTGGATACCTATGTACATGCGTTGGGGAGAAAATCCCAACAGGTTATGGGCCCGTTCCGACATCTATAGTAGTGAGAGCATAAAGTAGCATATTCATTCAGCTAGCTTCAAAACTGAGGGACTAGTTTGCGTAGAAACGGACGGATGGGCAGACGGACAGACAGACGGACATGGCTAGATCGACTCGGCTGTTGATGCTGATCAAGAATATATATACTTTATAGGGTCGGAAATGACTCCTTCACTGCGTTGCAAACTTCTGACAAAAATGATAATACCCTGAAAGGTTATAAAAATAGCAAGAAAAAAAGCCATTTTGGTTTCAATGAATTTTTTTAATATAATAATATAATATAATATAATATATATATATTATAATATAATATAAATTACTTAATGTTTAATAAAAAGTCAAAGTTTTTAATATTGTGCTAAAAAAAATTAATTACCGTATGTGTAATATCGAAGTGTGTCAATATTCAGTGAGTTTCTTATCTTCGATTTTACAATGTTCATCTGACTAAACACACGTTCGACTTCCGCATTTGACCACGGCAGCAATAGTAAGTTAAAAAAAAAGAAGCCAACGCTTTAAATCGGTGATTGCCTCCCGAATCCACATAATTGATTGCCTCTGCCCAAAATTTTACAGTGCAATCCGTATTTTCCCATTTTAACAGATGTATATTGTTATATTGAAGAACGACCTGTTCAATCTCAGAGACAGGCAGTTTGAAATGCTCTAGAATATTAATAACAGAGCCCTTTTTAGCATTTAAAATTTTCTCAACAGAAAAAATTTCGATGTGCTGAAGAATTTGGAAGTTTTCGGGTAATCTGAAAAAAATAAAATCGTGTGGATTGGTGTAAAGAAATGCTGAAAATTCCAATCGCGGTGCTTCAAAAGACGTTTATAAGATCGTCACAGGTGACGAATCATGAATCTATGTGTATGAGCCCGAAACAAAATAGCAATCGACCGTATGGGTCTTCCAAGACGAGCCAAATCCAACGAAAGCATTCAAAAACCATGTTTTGGAGGTGTCTCAATCGGAATGGAAAAAGAGCTTCGAAAATTGGTTTGAGCGCATGTAAAAGTGAATAAATCTTGATGGAGATTTTTTTGAAAAACAATGAAACCATTTTCGTTGATAAATATTCGTATTTTCATTATTAGGCCAGAAATATATATAGCGGCCCTCGTATATGTATATATAGAAAATTGCTTACCTCTGTTTAAGCCCATCAATAAGTGAAATTATAAACTCCGTGCAGCTAAATCGAATCTCTATTTCCACTTCGTCAGAAATCTTATCGTTAATTTTGTTAAGCAATATTTCAAAAGCATAATCTAAATGTAGATCCCTCTTGACATTTCCTTTAAAATCTGTATGTAAAACGTCAACTTTGTCTTCAAGGGGTATTACTTTTGATTTTAAAGCTAGGTACTAACATAAACTAAATTTTCTGAAAGCGGCTCCATATAAAGCTAGGTACTAACATCGACGAAATATTCTGCAAGCGGCCAAAACTCCATATAAAAAAACGCTTGCAGAAAAAAGAAGAAGAAGAATTTTTTGATGGTCGCTTTTTTGGGTACTAACATAAGCGAAATCTAGCTATCAAAATGCGCGTTGAGCGTTGCCAGATCAGGAAACAAATCAGCTGTGATTTCGTCGTCAAAATAAATAAATTTATTTATTTTGCAAGCCCACAACATGGAGGGAAAGTTGAAAGAAAACGTTTCTCGTGTTGAGCGATTTAATACACGTGAGGAAAAAATTGCGCTTATTAAAGCGGTTCAAGGGAAGTCCTTAATTTGGGATTTAACCGACAAAGGGCATTTCAACGCGATATTTGTAAATAAGGCCTGGGAGGACATTGGCAATGAGTTGGAAAAGGACGGTAAGTAACTAATAATTAATTCATTTATTATTAAAATTATTATTTAAAATCAAATTTATTTATAGCGAGGGATTGCAAATTGGCGTGGAGGTCACTGCGGGACAGCATGCGCTACCACCGGCTTATTAGCCTTCTGCTCCATAGCGGCGAAGTACATCAGCACAATTCCCATATCTAATCCGTTTGAATTCATTTTAATATCACTTTTTAACGTTTGTTTACATAAAACAGCTGTGCGTACATTTCAGTATGACCCCATTTACGCGTTTTCCGCCTTTTTTCCGCCTTTTCCTTGAGATATTTGGTCACACTGGTTCCCGATCAAAATATATCGCAATTTTTCTTTAAGCTGCTTGCAGAATATTTCGTCGATGTTAGTACCTAGCTTAAACTCCATATAAAAAAACGCTTGCAGAAAAAAGAAGAAGAATTTTCTGAAAGCTCGCTTTCTCGGGTACTAACATAAGCGAAATCTAGCTTGCGAAATGGGTAAGAGCGTTGCCAGATCAGGAAACAAAACAGCTGTGATTTCGCTTTCAAAATAAATAAATTTATTTATTTCGAATGCTAGATATGGGGGGAAATTCAAAAAATAAAAACATTGCTCGCATGAGGCGCTTTTATTGTGCCCAGGAAAAGGTTAATTGTATAACAGTCGTAATGATAATGGGTTATTATATGGGAATTCATTCAAAAAAGACATTTTAAATAAGGAAAAACCCCGTCTGTGGGCGGCGACGGCGTTGGTGCCTCCTGTTATTTGCCTTGTGATATATAGTGCCGATTACATCATTAAATAATATTCCGTATTCGAATTCGTATCCGTTCATGTTCATTATAAATTAACTCTAAAGTTTTCATGTTCATTGCAATTTAATTTTATAAAGTTTGTTTACATAAAACAGCTGTGCATACGTGTCAGTATGACCCAATTTCCTTAAGATAGTTGGTCACACTGGTTCCCGAGCGAAATATATAGCAATTTTTCTTAAAGCCGCTTTCAGAAAATTTAGTTTATGTTAGTACCTAGCTTAATGCATTTATTGCAAATACCAGATCTGTCAAAAGTTTGCTTGCATTTGAATTGGTGGCTTGAATTTTTGTTTACAGTCTGCAATTCCCTTAATACAGGCTTTAAAAACGTTAAATACAATAAATTAATTAAACTCGACGGCTTCTGGCAAAACTTGCTTGCAAGCAGCATTTACCGTCAGTTGCACTGAGTGGCACACACAATTTACAAGCACCAATGATGGCACGGTCTTCTAGCCACCATAACGCTCGCGTTCTCAGTCCCAATTCCAATCACATTGGAAACTAATATAGCAACCCCTTAAAAAATACAATATTATTAAAAAAAATATATTTGGCTTTATTGATCACTATTACTTACCTAGAAGCTTGGTTATGCTTATATCTGTACACTTGTCAACCAAAAGACTGAACTTCGCGTTTCCCAGATAATTTTCAAATCCTCATTAAAATGCACATCCACCACATTTTGTATTAAATTTGTGCACTTTAAAGATTTTCACTAAAATGGGTTCAGCAATGTTCCGATAAATGGACAGTGGTCGAAAAGGCTCTTTTAGCGGCGCACAATGGCGCAAAAGATACAGATAGGTTGCAAAAATCAACTTTTTGAGGACAACGGATCGTAAAATTTGTTATTGCATTCGACAGGTAATAGTTCAAAAGGGCTGAATCCAAAAAATTATTCAAATCGGTTCAGTATTTTAAAAGTTACACGTGTTCAAAGTTGAACCTCTTTTGGGTTGCAAAAGAAGCATGTAGTTTTTTTGAAAACTGCTGACTTTGCGGTCGATTTTTAGGTCAAATATGTAACCGACCGGCATGGTTAAAGTCTCTATCAAAAGGGTCATCAAATCTTGGTAAAACTAAGGTAGAATGTAATTATAATATTTTTTGCACGTTCAGGCATACCTGTTTTACCGAAGTACTAATTTTCACCTATTTTTCAACTTTTATGGAAAATAAAAAATAGAACTTACGCCGGCTTATGGGTTTGGCGTATGAGGTGTTGTTCCTGAATATGTTCTTTATCATATTCAAAAAAGATCGGCTGCCCCAATCTGCCCCTAAGAAATTCCAAGGCAAAAGATACTTTCAACTCAGCGTAAAAAACGCGCGGCTTAGTGCAAATTCTGGTACGAGCGCAGTCGCTGCGCAGTACGAAATTGTATGGCGGGCATACATTTTTTCCTGTATTGGCGGCTTGTTTTTCAATTCCTGATTTTGTAAGGACACTTAATGATTTGAAATTAATGTATAATGATTAAATATTCTTCAACAATATTAAATAATGTAAAATTGAATGATTATTTTAAACAAAAAGTGCATGAATGATTGAAAATTGGTCAAAAATTTGGTCAACAAAAAAATTAATTTTTTTTTTCTTTAAAATGTATTCTTTTTTTGTTTTAAAAATATTAAATATGCACCATATTAGCATTTTCAGAGAAAACAAACGAAAAGTATTGTTCGAAATTGGATAAAAATTGAGAAAACTGCCTCAAAAATGATTAATTTTCGATTATAAAATCTACTATTTATCACACCATATAGTATGACCACTTAATCAAAAGGTACTAAAATTACATTTCATTTAAAAAAAAAATTATGAAAATATCTCAACTGGTTCAAGAGTTATGATTTTTGCAACCCTAAAATATCTAATGCGCCACTGTGCGGCGTTTAATACATATCTTCGAAGCTAATTTTTACACTGCGCGTCATCAGGTTAGCGCCCCCTTTTCACTCACTGCTAATGCTCAATAAAATCTAAACCATCAGAGCTCCAGCTCTAAAATTATTTTATATTGTGCTACATTCATTTCTCTTTAAAATAAAACAACAATGCCTACTGCAACAATAAGAAATATTCTTTAATAAATGTTTTTGAGAAAATGTATAAAAAAATGTAACAAAAATTTGGTTAGCGCCCCCTGCTTTAAATTCAATTTAATTAAGTTTATGACCAATAATGGTAGTATATAACACCTGTATATTACATTTTTAACATTTTTAAGTAGTATTAGTAGTGCGTAGTCCCGCCTTAATTTGAAATTACTTCAAAAATTCTATTGGGAATTGAATTATAAAGTTTTTCAATGTAATTTAACGATATGGTTGACCAAGCTTGTTTAATACCTTCGATCTCTGTCTTTGTACCATATTGTTTTCCGGACTCATACACTTTCCTGGCCAACCATCCCCAGACGTTTTCAATGATGTTAAGGTCGGGTAAGTATGGTGGCCACTCCATGAGATCCACTTTTTGGTCCTGAATCCATGACTTCACGGATCGGGCGGAGTGAATTGGAGCATTATCGTGCTAGAAAGTCCACTACAGGTTTTGGGCAAAATTTAAGCGCATTTCTTTTCTCAGCATATTAAGTGTTGTTTTTTTTTTAATTCTGTCTCTTTAAATGATTTGCTTTCTTAATTACTCTTTGGACCGTTGATAAGCTCGCCTTTACACCGGTTTTTTTCCCTTATCTTGGTGGTCGATTTGTGAGAATTCGAAGCTTCGCGAAGTATTGCTCTTCTATCTGCTGGTGAAATCACTTGATTATTGCCGCCTTTGTAATTTTTATACCCTTGCAGGGTATTATAATTTTAGTCAGAAGTTTGCAACGCAGTGAAGGAGACATTTCCGACCCTATAAAGTATATATATTCTAGATCAGCATCAACAGACGTGTCGATCTAGCCATGTCCGTCTGTCTGTCCGTCCGTTTCTACGCAAACTAGTCGCTCAGTTTTGAACCTTTCTGAATGAAACTTTGCACATATGCTTCTATATGCTCTCACTACTATATATGTCGGAACGGGCCGGATCGGACGACTATATCATATACCTGCCATAGGAACGATCTGAAATTTTTGAGAAAAAAATTTTTACTATGCCAATTTTCAATATATTTTCATATAATTACATGGCCATTTTGTATTATTCCAGAATTTCGGTTTTAATTTTATTCAAATCGGACCACTATATCATATAGCTCCCATAGGAATACATATGTATATAAATTAATTTCATTTGTTCGCAACATATTTCGTTAGCAACATTTTTCGTTATGTCGGAACGGGCCGGATCGGACGACTATATCATATACCTGCCATAGGAACGATCTGAAATTTTTGAGAAAAAAATTTTTACTATGCCAATTTTCAATATATTTTCATATAATTACATGGCCATTTTGTATTATTCCAGAATTTCGGTTTTAATTTTATTCAAATCGGACCACTATATCATATAGCTGCCATAGGAATACATATGTATATAAATTCATTTAATTTGTTCGCAACATATTTCGTTAGCAACATTTTTCGCTAGCAACATTTTTCGCTAGCAACATTCCGAGAAAGCGGAAAGTCAGAACATTTAAACTTCGGCATGCCGAAGTTAGCTTCCTTTCTTGTTTCCATAGCTTTTCTTATTTTTAAGAAAATTGGCAATTGTTTTTCTGTGTCTTCCCGTCTTTTCAGCAATTTTATGGTAGGATAGTCCAGATTCAAAGTATGCCTCAATCTTTGATTTTTCAACCAATGATAAAACTGTTCCTTTACCCATACTGTATGTTAATTTAAAGATAATCAGCCATGCTCCGGTAATCGAATTCGGAAATTTTTTAACGATTTCGAATTGAAATCGTAAAATCGGTGCTCCGGTTTTCGAAATCGTAAAATTTTACCGAATTGGAAAACGGGCACCTTTGTCTGCCCGAAATTAAAAGTAAATGCCTTTTTTTATATCAAATCATATCTAATTTACTAAGGGAAAAAAATAGTTTACTCAGTGGTCTATTGATGTTTATTCCACACCACCACAAGATCATTCTGGCACGTAGTTATTTTATAAAAAATTTATTTCTGACCCCACCTCAAATTTGACAAACAAAATTTTGCCGTCGGCAACAAGCAATCTCGATTTGGCCAAATGTAGAAAAGTACTTGGTCGAAAATTATCGCCAGGGTTGCCATACTTTTGGTGGAATGAAACAGCCAGGTAAAAATACTTATAAAATTTAAATGAATTCATTAATAAATTTAAATCAGGGCCATAAATGTTTTTTATAAATATTGCTATTTATTTTAATTACTTTTATGGTGAGAATACAGTAAAAATGTTATTGAAAACATCGGAATTAAAACTGTGAAAAATGTGGCAACACGTTTGTGTAGAAAACAGCTTAAACAGCTGATTACTGATGACCTCAAACAGCTGTTTACCGACGATAGCAAAAATTTTACGAAAACCGGAGCACCTAAAATCGAAATCGTAAGATTTTGGCCAAATCGAAATCGGGAAAAAATTACGATTACCGGAGCATGCCTGATTGAATACTTTAAACTTCACAACAAATTTGGTTACTGTACTTGCCAAAATAAGCTAGATAACTAAAACTTGATTTGGCGGCGCTAATCTGATGGCGCAAAATAAGTGGACTCATTCTTTGCGAAACTAAAGCAGAATAGAAAATAAAACATAACGGTTCTTCTCTCGCGCTTTATTTCATTATGAGAGAGATTTCATATAATGACAAAAAAATCAAAACAAAAACTAAGAAGTTACGTGCAATAGGCAAAGAGAAAAAAGCAAAAGAAAATTAGTGTAAAGGGGGGCGCTAACCTGATGACGCGCAGTGTATATTGTGTTTTTATTTAAAAAATTACAAAAAATATATTGTTTAGTTATCTCTGTTATTAAGTAATTAAGTTATCAAGTATACACACCATTTAGGAAATATAACTTTTTCTTAAATTATATATATTTAAAAACAAATTCCTTAATTAATATCCTTAATTAATTCATATTAATATATTATAAGAATTAATATATTAATACCTATGAATTAATTACGGATATTTTTTAAGGATAACATTTTATGTTACAAAAAGGTACAAAGATAGATATATAGATAAAAAAATTAGTTAATTGTTTCCTCTAAAGTCTTAGTTTGGCAAAAACTTTCATGGGATAAAAGCTCGGAAATGTCGTCATCACAGAAATTTGCATTTTTATACCCTGGCAGGGTATTATAATTTTAGTCAGAAGTTTGCAACGCAGTGAAGGAGACATTTCCGACCCTATAAAGTATTCTTGATCAGCATCAACAGCCGAGTCGATCTAGCCATGTCCGTCTGTCCGTCTGTCTGTCTGTCCGTCTGTCCGTTTCTACGCAAACTAGTCCCTCAGTTTTGAAGCTATCTGAATGAAACTTTGCAGATAGTCTTCTATACGCTCTCACTGCTATATATGTCGGAACGGGCCGGATCGGACGACTATATCATATAGCTGCCATAGGAACGATCGGAATTTTTTTAGAAAAAAAAATTTTAACTATGCCAATTTTCAATATATTTTCATATAATTTGAGATATGGCCATTTTATATTATTCCAGAATTTCGTTTTTAATTTTATTCAAATCGGACCACTACATCATATAGCTGCCATAGGAATATATATATCAATTCATTTAGTTTGTTCGCAACATTTTTTTTGCTAGCAACATTTTTCGCTAGCAACATTTTTCGCCCGCAACATTTACCTTATGTCAGTACCCGAGAAAGCGGAAAGTCAGAACATTTTTCTTCTTCTTCTACTTACTGCAAAGGTATTTAAACTTCGGCATGCCGAAGTTAGCTTCCTTTCTTGTTTTTTTGTTGGCTATTAGTATTTTGAAGCGAACGCAAGGACGATATTACTTTGTTTATAATATTTGAAACTTTCTCCAATTTAGTTTTAGTTGAACATTTAGGGAAGGGTTTCTTAGTCCTCCCAGGAGTCGATGGCGTATCAATCAGTGATAGGGATTCATCCAACCAGTCTTTATATTTTGCTTCAAAATGTATTATGCTGTAGTGGCTCTCCTTCCATTTTTTTTTGTTATTAATTTTGCAATAACTGCAAATTTTTTTACGTTGAGTAATCACCTGGACTTCACTTTATAATTTGAAATCAATAATATTGTCAAAAATATAACTTTCAACAGCTTTAACTTTATTGAGAGACAAGCGCTCGCTATGCCATATACAAAAAAGCACCCGCTTTTGTACTGACATGCTATCTAAAGACAATATTATTATTAAATTATGGCTGCATATGGTTACAATATGGGACATTGGACGATCACAAGACTTCATACTAATATTTAAAAATAGTTGTAGACCGAATAGCGGTGGATAAAAGAAGATCTGATCTAAGAAAGTTGTAGGTTAAGCTAATTTAAGAGGTTAGGGTAGAGTAAAAGTTAACAATAAATTTTAACTACAACATATAAACACAGGTCACAAACAAAAAGTTATATTGTTAATACAAATCTTAAATTTTATTAAAAATGACTCCTGATGATTTATTTTAGCTAAACATAATTTTTAGGCAATTTTTAAGGCGCAGTACAAAAAAGCTGAAAAGCTAATTGAAGCGCGTGCTAAAACATATGTTGACTTTGTAGGCGCACAGCTGATTGAATCGAAAATATATATGTACATTTAAAAAAAACTATCAAGTAACTCAGTACGATATATGTAACTGATTAAGAATTTTTGAATTTTTGAATTTTAACGATTTGAAATCTAAATTAAACGACGCTAAATAGGCAATTTCGACCAGTGTGCACCGGCTCGATCGCACAGTGTTGGGATACAAACATTGCCATCGCCGCTTCCTGGCTACAAAATTCTCTCGGCTTTACAGGTTTAAAACATTTGTTTTTCTCCTGCGTAGAGCTCGAGGCATTTTGCATATGATCTTTAGTTGCCATGTGCGCCCGAATTTGGTCAATTTTAGAATTTAGACTTGCAAAATTTGCAGTAGCCTTTGGTACTGTCCGTTTTGTCCTTGCAGAGCCAGTTTTTTAAATCTAGCTGCTGCAGCCAGCACTCGCGGATTTTCTGCTTACAGTTTTCTGTCGGCATTTTTAGAAAAGTGAACTTTCACAAGTGTTTCGATATTACGATTTCAAACGATATCGATAACAGTTTGCATAAAAGAGATACCAACTCATTGTAAAAAATCAATTTGAAATTATAGAAACAAGCACGCCCCGGTAATCGAATTCGTAAAATTTTTGCGATTTCGATTTGAAATCGTAAAATCGGTGCTCCGGTTTTCGAAATCGTAAAACTTTTACCGAATTGGAAAACGGGCACCTTTGTCTGGCCGAAATGAAAAGTAAATGCCTTTTTTTATATCAAATCATATATAATTTAGTAAGGGAAAAAAATAGTTTACTAGTGGTCTATTTATGTTTATTCCACACCACCACAAGATCATTCTGGCACGTAGTTATTTTATAAAAAATGTATTTCTGACCCCACCTCAAATTTGACAAACAAAATTTTGCCGTCGGCAACAAGCAATCTCGATTTGGCCAAATGTAGAAAAGTACTTGGTCGAAAATTATCGCCAGGGTTGCCATACTTTTGGTGGAATGAAACAGCCAGGTAAAAATACTTATAAAATTTAAATGAATTCATTAATAAATTTAAATCAGGGCCATAAATGTTGCTATTTATTTTAATTACTTTAATGGTGACAATACAGTAAAAAAGTTATTGAAAACATCGGAATTAAGAATTAAGTGAAAAATGTGGCAGCCCTTTTGTGTGGGAATCACCTTAAACAGCTGTTTACTGTTGACCTCAAACAGCTGTTTACCGATGATAGCAAAAATTTTACGAAAACCGGAGCACCTAAAATCGAAATCGTAAGATTTTGGCCAAATCGAAATCGGGAAAAAATTACGATTACCGGAGCATGCCTGATAAAAACGTTATTTAATTTAATTCGAGTAAACGATGACCTATTGTTTCAGGGGAAAGCACAAATCAAGCATTAGGCTGACGGCAGAGTGCGAGCGAGAAGCGAAGCGGAGTGAAGCGATAATATTGAGCGAGAACGAGCGATAAATCGCTTCATGTATTTTTATATGAAATCGCTAGAAATATGTCAGAGTGAAAGCGAAGCGAGTAGCGAGTTCAAGCGATAAAGCGAGAGCAAAGCGGGCGAGCAGTTTCCAACCTGCTTTATCGCTTCAACCCGCTCAGAACGTACGATTTTTGTTTTGGTTTTTGACATTCTGTGCTTTGTTTACTTTTCTTTTTCAATGCTCGCACTGTTTTTGTTTTGGTTTTTGAGATTAATAACTAAACTAACTAAATTTTAACAATGTAGATCGTTTCTCGCTTCGCTTTCACTCTGACATCTTCTCGCTTTGCTTATAGCTTCTCGCTTTGCTCATAGCTTCTCGCTTCGCTTCGCTTCGCTTCTCGCTCGCACTCTGCCGTCAGCCTTAAGAATCAATGAGAAAATTAAACGGAATGATAGCAACAATTTTGCGAAAACCAGAGCCCCTTAATACGAAATCGTAATATTTTGGCCAAATCGAAATCGAAAAAAATTTACGATTACCGGAGCATGCCTGCTGCAGCCAGCACTCGCGGAATTTCTGCTTATAGTTTTCTGTCGGCATTTTTATACTCTTGCAGGGTATTATAATTTTAGTCAGAAGTTTGCAACGCAGTGAAGGAGACATTTCCGACCCTATAAAGTATATATATTTTTGATCAGCATCAACAGCCGAGTCGATCTATGTCCGTCTGTCTGTCCGTCTGCCCTTCCGTCTAGTTTCTACGCAAACTAGTCCCTCAGTTTTGAAGCTATCTGAATGAAACTTTGCACATATGCTTCAATATGCTACTATACATATATGTCGGAAAGGGCCGGATCCGACGACTATATCATATAGCTGCCATAGGAACGATCGGAATATTTTTAGGAAATAAATTATAACTTAGGCAATTTTCAACATATTTTCATGAAATTTTAGACATGGCCCTTGTGTAATATTTTAGAATTTCGTTTTTAATATGATCAAAATCGGACCATTATATCATATAGGTAGGCTGCCATAGGAATATATATATATATAAATTCATTTAGTTTGTTCGCAACATTTTCGGTCGCAACATTTTTTTTGCTCCTAACATTTATGTCAGTACCCGAGAAAAAGAAAAAGTCTTACTTGCAGTACAAGGGTATTTAAACTTCGGCATGCCGAAGTTAGCTTTCTTTCTTGTTAGAAAAGTAAACTTGCACAAGTGTTTCGATATTACGATTTCAAAAGATATCGATAACAGTTTGCATAAAAGAGATGCCAACTCATTGTAAAAAATCAATTTGAAATTATATATTTTTTTAATTTACTCATTGATTGTTACTGCTTGATTGGTGCTTTCCCCTGAAACAATAGCTCATCGTTTACTCGAATCAAAACAAATAACGTTTTTATACATACATTTTTAGACATGAAGTTAGCTAACACAGCTGTTTAAGCAAATTTCCACACCATAGGGCTGCCACACTTTTCACAGTTTTAATTCGGATGTTTTCAATTAATTTTTACTGTACTTTGACCATTAAATTAATTAAATTAAATAGCATTATTTGCAAACAACACTTTTGGCCCTCCTTTAAATTTATTAATGAATCCTTTTATATTTTATAAGGGCGGTACCTGTTTCGTTTCACCAACAGTATGGCAACCTTCGCGATAACTTTCGGCCAGTTAATTATTGGCATCTCGCCAAATCGAAATTTCTTGTTGCCGACGGCAAAATTTGGTTTGTCAAATTTGAGGTGGGGTCAGAAATCAATTTTTTATAAAATAACTACGTGCCAGAATGATCTTGTGGTGGTGTGGAATAAACATCAATAGACCACTGAGTAAACTATGTACATATTTTCCCCTTAGTAAATTAGATATGATTTGACATAAAAAAAGGCATTTACTTTTTATTTCGCCCAGACAAAGGTGCCTGTTTTACAAATCGACAAAAAATTCTACCGGAGCACCGATTTTGCGATTTCTAATCGACATTTTACGAATTCGATTACCGGAGCGTGCTTGATAGTATATGCCCTCAATACTATATAAATCGGAACGGGCCGGATCGGACAACTATATCATATAGTTGCATGCTATAGGAACGATCGGATCATTTAGAGGAAACAAAATTATAACTTACAGGCATGCTCCGGTAATCATAATTTTTTCCCGATTTCGATTTGGCCAAAATCTTACGATTTCGATTTTACTGCTCCGGTTTTAGTAAAATTTTTGCTATCGTCAGTAAACAGCTGTTTGAGGTCAACAGTAAACAGCTGTTTAAGCTGATTCCCACACAAAAGGGCTGCCACATTTTTCACAGTTTTAATTCCGATGTTTTCAATAACTTTTTTACTGTATTCTCACCATAAAGGTAATTAAAATAAATAGCAATATTTATAAAAAACATGTATGGCCCTGATTTAAATTTATTAATGAATTTATTTAAATTTTATAAGTATTTTTACCTGGCTATTTCATTCCACCAAAAGTATGGCAACCCTGGCGATATCTTTCGACCAAGTACTTTTCTACATTTGGCCAAATCGAGATTGCTTGTTGCCGACGGCAAAATTTGGTTTGTCAAATTTGAGGTGGGAGCACCGATTTTACGATTTCAAATCGAAATCGTAAAAATTTACCGAATTCGATTACCGGAGCATGCCTGTTAGTCAGTTTTTAACATATTTTCATAAAATTTAACCCATGTTTATTTACGAAAAAACTAAATTCAACGCTGATTTGACGACCTTGAAATTCATTGTAAATTTGGTCACTTCTACAATTACATATCAAAATTGAAATTCGAAAAATTTCTGTGATCCTGTAAAATATTGACTTGAGCAACAATTTCTGGTAAGCACCGAAATTAAGGACGTTTAGCTTAATTAAAATAAAGTTTTTATTTAACAATCGAAGCTATTAACAAGTGCAATGGGATAGCGTTTCTTATGCGATATATGAATTTTTGTTTATTGGTTCGCTGTTTAGTTATAAGCTAATAAATAATATAAGTAAAACCAAGGATATATAAAAATAAAAAGGAATTGAACTTATCTATATATATAAAAATGAATTGATGTTTGTTAGTCTCACTAAAACTCGAGAATGGCTGTACCGATTTATTATACCCTTGCAGGGTATTATAATTTTAGTCAGAAGTTTGCAACGCAGTGAAGGAGACATTTCCGACCCTATAAAGTATATATATTCTTGATCAGCATCAACAGCCGAGTCGATCTAGCCATGTCCGTCTGTCCGTCTGTCTGTCCGTCTGTCCGTCCGTTTCTACGCAAACTAGTCCCTCAGTTTTGAAGCTATCTGAATGAAACTTTGCACATATGCTTCTATATGCTCTCACTACTATATATGTCGGAACGGGCCGGATCGGACGACTATATCATATAGCTGCCATAGGAACGATCGGAAGTTTTTGAGAAAAAAAAATTTTACTATGCCAATTTTCAATATATTTCCATATTTTTTTTTTTTTTTTTTTTTTTTCTTTGCGCGCGAGTCCCACGCCCACCTCCCGCCCAACCGACCGAGGGGCGCAGCCGTGTGACGTACGGCTCGATCGCGTTCTAGATAGACGCGTGAGAAGGAAAATATAGGAAAGAACGAGGAAAGTTAGGTTTAGGTTCATGCAACATTACGAGCTAATTCTACTAGCAATACAGTTTTAAGACGAGGGAGGCTCTCAGGTCCCTCTATAAAGGTAAAAGTCGGTTGTAATCGGCACATAAGACCCTGAAAGGTTCATGTGCCTCAAACTCCCTCCTACAGTGATTTATTGCTAAGGGGATAAAGGTTCTAGATGTTAGTCGAGGAACGTGAAAGTTAAGCTGTCCTAGCAGGGAGGGGCTCTCTACGTCACCGTGAATTAGCTTGTGTAGAAAGACGACACCAAGCATAGTTCTACGGTTTGCTAGGGAAGGTAGGTTAATTAATAGAAGTCTACTAGAATAAGACGGTAATCTTAGGTTGGCATCCCAGGGTAAGCCACGTAGGGCGAAAAGCAGAAAATTTTTTTGAACAGATTCAATGCGGGCAATATGAACTCCAAATTGAGGACTCCAAACGCAAGAACCATATTCCAAAATAGGACGGACTAATGAAGTGAAAAGAGTCTTAGTTACGTAAGGGGAATCGAATTCTTTCGACCACCTTTTAATAAATCCAAGCATACCTTTGGCCTTGTTAACCATGCAAGAAATATGTTCTGAAAACGAAAGCTTAGGATCTAGACGGACACCTAGGTCATCAACGAGAGTTATTCTTTCCAATGCACATTCATTAAGCGTATATGTTGCATACTGGGGAGTGACACGTGAAAATGTCATCAGTTTGCATTTTGAGCTGTTGAGATTTAATAAGTTAACACTACACCATGCCTGGAAGTTGTCAAGATCGGATTGTAAGTCTGACTGGCATGAGCTGTCGTTATACTGCACGCACAGTTTGACATCGTCTGCGTACATAAGTACCCTAGAGTTGGGTAGCACTAGAGGAAGGTCATTTATGAATAAGGTAAATAGCAGCGGGCCAAGATGGCTGCCTTGTGGGACGCCAGAAGTGACATTGAGGGAGTTAGAAAGAGAATTCTTAAACAGAACCTCTTGAGTCCGGTGACTCAAATAACTCTGAAGCCAATTAAGGAGATCGGTAGGAAACCCTATTAAATCGAGCTTCCTTATAAGAAGAAAATGGTTAACCGAGTCAAAGGCTTTACTAAAGTCCGTATAGATCACGTCGGTCTGAGATTTACGTTGGAAGCCCCTAATCACAAATGAGGTAAGTTCTAAAAGATTTGTAGTGGTCGATCTTCGTTTCATAAATCCATGCTGACATGGAGAAATTACGGATCTGCACAAGTGCTGCAGGTGAGGAGTAATTATGTTTTCAAAGAGTTTTGGAATTGCCGACAACTTGGAGATTCCTCTGTAGTTACCAGCATCCGACTTGCTACCTTTTTTATGGAGAGGAATAATAAATGATTCCTTCCAAATAAGGGGAAATTCTGATGTTTCCAAAGATATGGTAAATAGTGTGAGAAGGGGGTTACACAGAGCCTCGGCACAATACCTGAGAACACAGCCCGGTATTCCATCGGGACCCGGTGCATAAACTGGCTTTACACGGTGAAGATCCAGCCGAAGAGAGCTTTCGTCTAAGATAGGACTGAAAATTAAGTTCGATTTGGGCATAGGGAAAGAATACGTCTGGTTTATCTGGCTTGAGGAAGAATAAGTAGTTTTAAAAAACTCAGCAAAGAGATCGGCGATTGCCTGATCCGATTTTGCTGAAGAATTTTTAAATGAAAGCGAGGAAGGGTATAGGTTTGGTTTACGCTTGGTATTAACAAAATTATAAAACTGTTTCGGGTCCTGTGTGAACTGAACCCTACAACGATTCAAATAATTTTTATAAGACCGAGCGTTATGCACGGTAAATTTCGACCGAGCACTGAGATAGTTAGAAAAGACAGTTTTAGAACGAGTAAGTTTATATTTATTATAAAGCCTAGACTTAACATTTTTTAGGCGTGTCAGCTCCTTATTAAACCAAGGTGGTTTGCTAGAGACAGACGGATAGGTTAACGGAACACAGGATAAGAAGAACGAGTTCATGGCACTGTAAAAAATGTCCACGGCGGCTGCCATGTCAGTGCACATGTACAGATTTGACCAATCGAATTCAGATATAAGATTATTTAGCGCATGAAAGTTAGCTTTACGAAAACAGCGAACCTTTTGGCTAAACAATCAGATTCATTCTTTACAACCGTCCCCGTATCGATAGTCACTTCGAAAGTTGGATGGTAAGGATCTTCAGGTAGCGTCAATGGAGGAACTCTAACTAAGTCAACACCTAGAGGATCAGAGACGAAACAAAGATCCAATAAGCGGTTTAAGGAATTCAGGACATCGTTAACTTGAGACAAGGATATGTCAAGCAGGCCATCAATAAGATCATGCTGTGCCATAGTCTGAAGGACATTTGACACGCCATCAGATGACCAACGAGCTCCAGGTATATTGAAGTCCCCTAGCGCTACGAGTTGGTCTCGATCTGAAAGCCTGTTGGAAACGGCCTGTATTGCCGCAAGGTGTTTCCAATAAATGGGCTCCTCAGCCGATGGTGGAACATAGGAGCAAGTTATGTAAATAAGACTACCTGGAAATGAAAGTTTAACGCAAATAAATTCGATATCGGAGATATCGTCCAGGGCAACAAGTTCTGAGATGAGGGAGGAGTCAACGGCAATTAAAACTCCACCTCCACGCTGGACTAGTCGGTCAACCCTGTAAGTTGTATATTTACCCGGGAGAATCTCTGAGCTAAGGATATCTGGCTTTAACCAGGTCTCAGTAAATACGATTACCTGGGATGCAAAGGAAAAACTGTCAGAATACAATTTCGAGAGCTTGCTGCGTAAGCCTCTAGTATTCTGATAAGAAAGTTGGAAGGAAGTGGTTAGTTTTTGGGACTGAAGGTGTTGAGGTGGTCTTAGCAGTGGTCCTTGCGGTTTGTGGCGGTATAGGGAGGCGTACTCCCACTGGCCGCTTTTTCTTTGTTTTAGCCTCGAATTCTTTAACTACAACGTGCTCGGGCCAGAAGTCACCAGAGCAAATTGTGTCAAAGATATTCGGATAGACGCTAATCTTGAAAGACGCGATGTTTCTGACATATGAAAAATTAAACTTTTCCACTTTTACATTTTCGGCTTGGATTTTGCCTTGAATATAGGCAAGAACATCTTCAGATGCGAGGTCAGGGGCAAGCCGCGAAACAAATATTGTTTTCGTAGGTGGAACAGCTGTAAGGGTCTTTGGTAACCCTATGTTACCGACAGCCGGTAGTCCGGATGTTTTTTCGCCCTGGGCAGTCTGCGGAGTCCGAGTTTGGGACACCGCAGCGGACACAACGGAAATTACTGGCGGACCTGTTGCCATTTCCACCCCTGTACATTCGGTTACCGAATCTAATACCGCTCCCGATCTCAAGACCATTGGGCTTGGTATCGGGGTCGGTGGCTGTGCCGAAGGGGTGGTCCCGATGGTAGGTTGCTGGGATTCGCACAGTTGCTGACGACCAGCAACGGATTTTTTGCGCTTTGGCGACTCGTTTAATAGCTTCAGACTATTAAACTGAGCGTCTAACGCTGAGAACAGATCATTCGCTTTGCGAAAATTGACCGTGAGCTCACTAAATCCGTTTCTGGTCTGCCGCATGAAGGATTTCATTTCCTTCTCAACCTCTCGACAGGACTGGCAACAATAATGTAATCCCATTTTACTGGAAATTACATCCGCAATACGGCCCGACAATTCGACACACTTAGCGTGTACGACCGTATCACAAAGCCAGCAATATACTCTTGGTTGGTCTGCCAAAACAGTTTTTTGGCAGTTTTTAATTCCGCAGACAATATTAAAAGACATTTTCACAAACCTTAGACCACTGTGCAAAGAGAAGAGCCGTCAACGCGGGTGAGCGGGAGAGTGAGAGCGATAAGGAAATAGCGAGAGCGAGGGAGCTTAGAACCGTTTAGCTGCAGCTAAACACCAACGGAACGTAAGCGGGGAGAAGAGGGATAGGCACAAAAGAGAATGCAGAAAACCGTCTTAGCACAAAAACTAAAAGTGTAATTAAATACAAATTAAACACGAAAAAAGCTCATGCACACGCGGTAGCAAACGGCTGAAGTTAAGTGAGAAGTTTTGTTATGATTTTAATAAAACCCCGGTGGTTTAAAAAGCAAAACAACACAATATTCGGAGCGCAAAACAAAAACACGACCGTTCACTATGAAGAGAATAGACATGACAATAGACAATATAATTTGATACATGGCCATTTTGTATTATTCCAGAATTTTATTCAAATCGGACCACTATATCATATAGCTGCCATAGGAATATATATGAATTTATATCAATTCATTTAATTTTTTCGCAACATATTTCGTTAGCAACATTTTTGCGCTAGCAACATTTTTTGCTAGCAACATTTTTTGCTAGCAACATTCCGAGAAAGCGGAAAGTCTGATCATTTTTCTTCTTCTTCTTTTACTTACTGCAAGGGTATTTAAACTTCGGCATGCCGAAGTTAGCTTCCTTTCTTGTTTTCTGTCATTTATAGAAATGTTCTACAGTACCTGTACCTCGGTTGCGGCTGCTTGAATAGCTGGGATATCATCATAAAATGCTGCTTTCATCTTGGTTTTCAGTTTTGGAAATAAAAAATAGTCACATGGTGATAGATCAGGCGAATCCGGAGGATGGTCGATGAGAGAAATCCCTTTTTTCATTAAAAATTCGTTCACTTTTGTGGTCTTGTGAGGTGGTGAATTATCGTGCAATAAAAACAGCTGTTTTCCTGCTGAATATTCGGTCTAACACGACCGATTCTTTTTCACAAACGATGTAAAACGCCTATGTAGAGAGAGAGAGGGAGTGTTCTTACATATATTATATTCCAGCAATGCGTTAATCGGTTTCTGTGCATTCTGCAAGGTGAATTTGTACTGGCAAAAGTTACGATATGGATCTTGGTCTGGCTATATGAATTAATAATTGATATTTTTAAATGATTTAAAACTTTTTAAAATCGTTAGTAACACTTAAATCTAAGTGTTAGTAACACTTAAATCTAAGGGCTTATGCGTATGTGCACAATAATTACATACGAGTTTAATCACGTTCACCGAAATATTTTACATCTGCAGTGTTACATTTCAAGTTTACTTATTGTTCGGAGGGGGATGGCTTTAGTCTGAAATGCACTCGATAAGAAAAACACGGAAGAACTTTCGGGGTATTACGCGACGTACGTCTTTATTTGTGGAATCGTAAATTGGTACTAAACCAGTAGAAGGCTTAAAACTAGCTTGGGGAGAGCGGATTAGAAGCTCTATGCAGGAAAATGCCGTGGAAGAGGGAGAGAGAGAGCGAGTGTACGGGATCACACTGCCTACGGAAAACAAACGCCCTTCTGGCGTGAACTCTTATAAATAAAATATGCCATCGACAATTTTTGAAGTGGCAACATTATTAAAAGTGTCAAATAATTGATTAAATTGTCATCTTCATCTTGGCCACTCTAAAACACTATTGAAGCTCAGTTTCCAGGTGTCCCTTGGCATTTTCAATTTGTGAAAAAAGAAAATATTTGAAATCGGTGAAAACTGACAACATGTTTCGTGGCAATAATCCAAACGCCTTCACCCCGAACGGCCGCCTCCTCCAGATGCAGTATGCCTTGGAGGCCAGTAAGCTGGGCGCCACCAGCTTTGGGATCTGCACGCAGGAAGGTAAGCCCACCCATGTCGCCTAGATCCCAAGAAAGTAGATACACTGATGGCATCCTAGTCCTTATTTTGGCCGCCGAAAAGCGCAACGTCTCGCCCCTGATGGTGGCCGGGTCCCTGGACAAGATCGCGAAGGTGGATCATCACCTCTACTGCACCATTGCCGGACTGCCGGCAGACGCCCGCTCCATGATTGCCCCGGCCCGCATGGCGTGCTGCAACCACCGGCTGCATTACAACACTCAGATGCCCATCGAACTCCTCATGGAGTCCATGTCCCGGCAGGCCACCAGCTTCGGACTGGGGGCTCAGGACACTCTCAACAGTAGCAGCAGCAGCAGCGACAGCAATGACTCCTCCTCCAGTGACAGCAACGAGGAGAGCGACGATGATAATAGGAAGCTCCTGACCACCTGTCGTCCCTACGGGGCGGCCTTCCTCTTCGGCGGCGTCAACAATGACCAGCTGCAGTTGTGGCACCTGGAGCCAACGGGCGAGTTTCATCAACTCGGCAACAAGGCCATTGGCTCGGGTAGCGATGCCGCCGACAATTGGCTAGTGCGGCACTACCAACCCAACATGAACGAGAGCAGTGCCATGGGCCTGGCCATTAGCACCATGCAGGTGCTAATCGGCGAGCAGCGGCTGACTCCGGCCCACCTCGATCTGATGTTGATAAACAAGGAGCCGCGGTGCCACCTGCTCTCCGAGAAGGAGATGGAGCAAGAGATCGTCCGCCATCAGGGTTTACGGAATTATTAGTATTGAACATTGTACTAAACTTTGTTTAATTTGAAATGCTATTAAAGGTTCAACTTCAACCCCAGAATAATTCAAATTAGAGGACAGATGTTTTTGGTAAGTGTTTATGGGCGTGCCATAAAATACAAGGCCTAATGAATCGAGGGGGATCCCCCGCTGCTGGGAGAGCGACGTGCCACCACCACTCTCACATTTCACAGATGTCGTCGGCTTGGCCCACAGTTCAATTTTCGAGGGGCCTTTTTCAACGGCCATTAACACTTTTAACAAGATGGCCAGAAGAGCAAGGGGCCCTCGCTCGCCAATGGGGCCAATAAACGGAAGCCATTCCAAGTCTGGCCAGCTCGGGTTCAAGTGCAGGCGATTTATGATGCCGATGCCACAGTGCCACAGTGCCACTGCAACAGCGAGGAGGGGCAATGGAGAAGACCTTGTCGCCGCCGCGGGCCACAAATCAAATGGGCGGCCGTGCCAGCCATTCTCCATTGACAGTTAGACCTTCTGGAACAAATTCCTTGTGGACAATACCCTTCGAATCATAAAAAGTAATCAACATTGTCTTGATTCGAGACTTCTGAAAACGCAATTTTTTTTGTTTTGGCTCGCCTTTGGACTTCCATTCAGCAGATTTACGCGTAGTTTCAGGGTCATATCTAAAGCACCATGTATCATCACCAGTATGATTGAATCGAGGAAGTCTGGATCGTTTTCAGCAGTTTCAATAATGTCTTTGCAATGCTCCACGCGAGCTATTTTTTGGTCGTCATTTAATTCATGTGGAACAAATTGCGCACAGACCTTTCTTTTCCCCAAATCTTCGGTTAAAATTGTCCAAATAGTGTTTTTACTCGTATTCAATTCCCTTGCAGTAAGTAAGTAAGACTTTTTCGTTTTCTCGGGTACTGACATAAATGTTGCCAGCGAAAAATGTTGCGAAACAAAATGTTGCGAAAAAAATGTTGCGAACAAACTAAATGAATTTATATATATGTATATTCCTATGGCAGCTATATGATATAGTGACCAAATCTGAAATTTCATGAAAATGTGTTGAAAATTGCCTAAGTTAAAATCTTTTTTCTCAAAAATTTTCGATCTGTTGATGCTGATCAAGAATATATATACTTTATAGGGTCGGAAATGTCTCCTTCACTGCGTTGCAAACTTCTGACTAAAATTATAATACCCTGCAAGGGTATAAAAAGATCGGGTCCCCCGACGCACAGTGGCGCATTAGATACTTTAGGGTTACAAAAATCATAACTCTTGAACCAGTTGAGATATTTTCATAATTTTTTTTTTAAATGAAAGGTTGTTTTAGTACCTTTCGATTGAGTGGTCATATATATATAAAGCCACTCGAGCACACTTTGCTTGCAACAGGCTTTACGGTAGAACATGGGGCCTAAGTCCCAAAATGATCTACTGGTCTTTCAACACTGTGGTAAAACCGATCTTAACCTATGCATCACTTGCTTGGTGGACGAAATCTACCCAGAAGACGGCTGCGGCTGCACTTACCAAATTACAACGACTGGTCTGCATAGGCATCACTGGAGTCATAACTGGCATACCCCCTTTACTTACATTGAAAAAGGAGGCCTGCCTGGGGGCACTTCGCCTTCAAAACATCACCAATATCAAAGGCGGTGATCTTACCGGGCATCTTAGGGTCCTTGAACCCCTAATAAATGAGCCCATTCTGCGCGTAACTGACGAGCAGAAACCAAAACTCGTTTTCCACAGAAACTTCTCAGTAGTCTTGTACACTAGGAACGAATGGAAAACAAAATCAATATCTCTGCCCAGTGGATCACAAACATGGTACACTGACGGGTCGAAACTGGAAAACGGTGACACCGGGGCTGGCATTTTCGGACCAAGGTTCAAAAAATCCATAGCCATGGGAAAGTCTCCAACCATCTTCCAAGCAGAGATACACGCCATAGAAATCTGTGCTCGTGAATGCCTTCGCAGGAAAATGCAAGGCGCATGGATTTACATCTTCTCTGACAGTCAGGCAGCGCTCATAGCACTGAGCTCCTTTACGATCTCATCCGGACTTGTAGAGAACTGTTTCCAGCAGCTGAACGCCCTTGCCTCCAAAAACACTCTAACGGTGGGCTGGGTGCCAGGGCATGAAGGCCATATAGGAAACGAGGTGGCAGACTCCCTAGCTAAACGCGGGGCGATGACACCTTTCATCGGCCCTGAGCCGTTCTGTGGACTATCGAAAGGACACAATAGAGAACTGCTCAGGAAATGGGAGGAAACAGAGATAAATCGTCACTGGACCGACAGTGCAGGGCTGAGACAAGCCAAACAATTTCTCGTCCCCCAGATGACGCGATCAAAACGCATCATCAACCTACCAAAGAGCGAAATTCGCACTCTAACGGGCTACCTAACGGGTCACTGCAACCTTAGGTATCACCTTAAGAAATTAAAACTTTCAGAAATCGACACCTGCAGATTCTGCGAGATGGAGCAAGAAACATCAGAACATATTCTATGTGAGTGCCCATCGCTAATCAGACGTCGACTTCAACATCTAGGAGGTGAACTTATTCCCCCCTACAGGATTTGGGAACAAATAGACCTTACCAAAGTGCTCTCTTTCATTAAAAGCCTAGGTATAGGGCCTCTCCCCTAATCCTACAGGCCGGCACAAAAGATCTAAAATCTGGTCGCAGTGCAACAAGGCCTTTGTAATAATAATAATAATAATGGTGTAATTAATAGTAGATTTTATACTCGAAAATTAATGTTTTTTGAGGCAGTTTTCTAAGTTTTTATCCAATTTCGAAAAATACTTTTCGTTTGGTGTTTCGTATGAGGTGTTGTTCTTGAATATGTTCTTTATCATATTCAAAAAAGATCGGCTGCCCGAAACTGCCAGTACGAATTTCCAAAGCAAAAGATACTTTCAACTCAGCGTAAAAAACGTGCGGCTTCATACAAATTCTGCTACAAGCGCAGTCGCTGCGCAGTACGAAATTGTATGGCGGGCATACATTTTTTCATGTATTGGCGGCTTGTTTTTCGATTCCTGACTTTCTAAGGACACTTAATGGTTTGATGTTTCATGTATAATGAAAAAATATTCTTCAAAAATATTAAATGATGTAAAATTGAATGTTTATTTCGAACAAAAAGTGCATAAATTATTGAAAATCGGTCAAAAAGAAAATTTTCAAAATTGTGTTTTGGTTTTTTCTTTATAATTTCTTTTTTTGTTTTTAAAACATTAAATATGGCACTATATTAGCATTTTCAGAGAAAACAAACGAAAAATATATTTCGAAATTGGATAGAAATTGAGAAAACTGCCTCAAAAAACATTAATTTTCGAGTATAAAATCTATTATATGGTGTTGTATATAGTGTTGTATATATGTATATGTATATTAGGGCGGGTCGATTTAAAAATCGCATAAGCGGCACGGAAATTCATGTTCTGGGGATCAAAATAAGCAACTTTGCCCAAAGAACCATACCTCTAAAATGCATTCTGATGTTCCCCTTTTTGATGCGAAGAAAAATCTCTTTTGATCAGTAGAGAAATTCCGTTTTGACCCATTTAGAGAGCCTCAATCGAGTCCAAATGTATGACCGACCCCCACTAATTTTCGATGGCCGATCCACTCATGCTAGTGGCGTACCCCCTAGACCGCCCCTAGACCCCCCAATAGACCACCCCCTACAAAGATGTTTCAAAATCACCATTATTAGCACGGTGCATGAAAAAAAAACTATGAAATACCTAGTTTAGGGAAGAAAACATTATTTTTCAAGAACATACTTATGTAAATGCAAAAATTAATTGAAACACGCATGGATTTTTATGGTTTTTCTCCTACATTATAACTTTGCCAATTATCAACAAATTTTCATATAATTTGAGATATGGCCATTTTGTATTATTCTAGAATTTCGGTTTTAATTTTATCAAAATCTGACTACTATATCATATAGCTGCCATAGGAATATGTGCAATTAATTTATTTTGAAAGCTTTGTTGCTAGCAACATTTAGTTGTTGCGCAACATTTTTCACTGTCAACATGTTTCGCTCAACATGTATAGAATCTAAGAACACGCGAAAGCGAAAAGAACCGCATTCCTTAAGGGGGTCTTCTACCTTCGCGGTTTGAAAAAATTAATTTTTTTTTTAATTTTTTTTAAATACTAGAGGATCTGAGGAATACGCCATATAAAGGGTTTTGTAAAATTCGCATTCCTTCATGGGTAAACGAAGCCCGAAAGATTGCCACCTCCATACGTTTTGACCATTTTTCCTATCGTTAAACGCATTTTCCCGAAAGTAGTGTTTTTCAAAAGTTTTGGCACGATTTTGACGAAACCATAAAAGATATCCTAGATCTGTAAAGCGTTACTTATTCACAAAACATCTCGCTAGGTCTAGACACAAGCTTTTTTCCAAAAAATTTTTTTTCAATTTTTTACAGTCATTTTTATATTGAAAAACATGGTCAAAAAATGAAATTTTTTTCAAATCGCTGCCATTTTGTGAAATTTGCAAATATTAAAAAAAGCTTGTGTCTAGACCTAATCGACGTTCTTAAAATTAAGTTAAAAAAACTTCTTGTTGTTTGCATGAAAATTGGTGATGAGGTAGCTTAGAGCCAGGAAACTCCCGTTCCTCCTGTTTATTCCATTTAATCCGGTTCGACAGCAGTATAAAGAGATTTTAAAATTATTTACATTCAATGGTTGGCGAAGAGATGTCATTCATTCTGTTGTAAAGTAGTCTTTTCTTAATTTTAGTAGAATTTATAAGTTGAGGATTGCAATTTAAGAAACTCCATGAAATATATTTATGCATCAGACATTGAATAGCAAAACGCGCATTTCGAACAGCTAAGTAATTTCGTCTATGAATAATTTGTAACAAATTTAAATTTTGAAAAACATTTTTAGGAGAATTGAAGTGAAGTCTTATTAACAATGCGGCGACCAAAGGTTAGGTTAGGTTAGGGCGGTGATGGCCGGCTCAGAGCCGGACCATCCACTTGAGCCTGAGGAGGCTCTTTGTGGCGACCAAAACAATTGAATCTTTTTCGTCAAATGGACATAAATGGAAGACGGATACGAACAATAGCAAATAAAATGACTCCAGAAGAGTTTGCACGCGAACAGCGAAGTATGGCTCGACTTCGTGAAAATCGTCGAGCAAACAACAATTACATAGATAATTTTTCAGGTGCTGATTTGAATCCAGCAGCGTTTCGATACGATTGCACCAATGATTACAGCTTAGATCCTAGCGTTTGCATTAGGCAAATGAACGTTGTTTGCTAATATTGTGGTGCATTACTGTTTTCTGGAGAAACGCCGGGATTATGCTGCCTTAGTGGTCAAGTGAAATTACAATTGTTGACTCCGCCACCTAAGCCATTGTATTCATTGCTTAGTGGCGAAACACCAGAATCACACTATCTGGCAAACGCCCAAAAATATAATTGTTTTTTCATGGGCAACATGGAAAAACAACTTGATCGGCGTGGAGAGATCAATACAGGAATGAAGTTACAAACACTGCCAAGAATTCCAAGATCTAAGGCTGCCGACGAAATAAACGCTTGCCTCAAATCGTCGAATCTATAGCGCTATGTGAAGAAACTGCATCTGACAACAAACATGAGAGTTAAATTGCCTAATGATACAACTGCTGAAGATTTGTCAGAGTAATTGCTCTAGATGAATCGAGCGGATTGATATCATTTTCATATAATTTTGTCTCATCAAAAGACGAACTTATCAACAATGTATTTCCAGACATTATATTATATTATAGTTATTATTATAACTACAAAAATAAAGAATGGTTGAGTGAGCGAGCAATTTTAGCGGCAAAGAATAAAGATGTTGACGAAAATATGTTGGAAAATATAATTCAAAACAAGATGATTGGAACAATGCATTCATTCAAATCTGTCGACTGTCGACCACCAACTATTTGAATTGAATTGAATTAAATTGAACTCCATGGCTTACCACCGCACAATTTACGCCTAAAGGTAGGCTAGGAAGTAATCTTGCTTAAACATAAACCAACCAAAACTGTGCAACGGTACGCGTTTGGTGGTTATAAAATAGAAGAACAATGTAATTTGCCCGAAAATAATAAAAGAAAAATTCAAAGGTGAGGAAGTTCTCATTCCGAGGATCCAGATGATCCCAACCGATTTGCCGTTTGAATTTAACTTCAATTTCCGATGACATGACCATCAAATCACAAGCCCAATCCTTAAAAGTTTGTGGTTTGAATCTAGAACAGCCATGTTTTTCCTATGGTTGGAGAAAACTAGTGCCTCAGTTTTGGAGCTATCTGAAACTTTGCAGATCGGGCCGAATCGGACAACTTTATCATATAGCTGCCATTGAAACGATCGGACAATTTTGAGGAAACAAATTATAACTTAGTACGTGAATTTCAATTAAAAAATTACACTGAAACTAATCGAATGCCATAAATATACAAAATTTTAAATACTTACTTACTGCAGGGGTATTTAAACCAATCATAAAAAGATGAATGTGTGTGATGTTTTTAAATTTTGCCGGTTGTCAACAAAGTATGACTGCATCATTAGCCAACAAAAATGCCGAGCAACGAGTAGAGCGGCCACACTTCAAAAGAATAAACATTTTTGCGCTGCGTGACAACTTTATTTGCTGGATACTGAGCTTCTTTTAGGCTAGATCTAGTATTTTTAAGAATAAAGCTAGGTACTGACATAAGAAAAATTGAATAAATTCGCTCGGGAACCAGTGTGACCAAATAGTTTAAAGAAAAGGCGGAAAACTCGTAAAATGGGGTCATACTGACACGTATGCACAGCTGTTTTATGTTATCAAACTTTATAAAATTAAATTACAATGAACATGAAAACCTTAAAGTTAAATTATAATGAACATGAACGGGTTCGATATTTTAATACTATTTATTGATGTATTCGCCACTACATTAATTAACCTTTTCCTGGTGACAATAAAAGCGGCCCATGCGAGTAATGTTTTATGTTTTGAATTTCCCTCCATAGCTTTCGAAATATATAAATTAATTTATTTCGCTGCGAAATCACAGCTACTTAGTTTATTGATCTGGCAACGCTCGCTACATTTATTTTAAGTTAGTACCCGCGAAAGCGGAGTTTGGCCGCTTTAAACAAATTTATCTTATGTCAGTATGAAGATTAAAAGTGGAATTTGTTTGACTACCCTTTAACTTTAAAATAATTTATTTTAATATTAATATATTTATTGATTATTTAAGATCTTAATGTACATAGGGATACAGCTAAATTTTTAGCAGTCGTGTCTAATTATTTATGACGGTGGAGACAATAAGTTATTTGTGTCCCGTGGGTTATTTGGACCTCACATGATTTCCTTGCTTAAGCTAGGTACTAACATAAACTAAATTTTCTTAAAGCGGCTTTAAGAAAAATTGCTATATATTTCGCTCGGGAACCAGTGTGACCAAATATCTTAAGGAAAAGGCGTAAAAAGGCGGAAACGCGTAAATGAGGTCATACTGATATGTACGCACAGCTGTTTTATGTAAACAAACTTTATAAAATTAAATAATAATGAACAGGAACGGATTCGATATTGGAATACTACTTATTGATCTATTTGCCATTAAATAGCTCAAGGCAAATAACAGGAGGCACCAACGCCACCGCCGCCCACAAAAAATTTTTTTTCTTATTTAAAATGTCCTTTGTGAATTAAATCCCATATAATAACCCTTATCATTACGGCTGTTATACAATTAACCTTTTCCTGGGCACAATAAAAGCGCCCCATGCGAGCAATGTTTTTTTTTTTTTATTTCACCCCATATCTAGCATTCGAAATAAATAAATTTATTTATTTCGAAAGCGAAATCACAGCTGTTTTGTTTCCTGATCTGGCAACGCTCAACGCGCATTTTGATAGCTAGATTTCGCTTATGTTAGTACCCGAGAAAGCGAGCTTTCAGAAAATTCTTCTTCTTTTTCTGCAAGCATTTTTTTATATGGAGTTTAAGCTAGGTACTAACATCGACGAAATATTCTGCAAGCAGCTTAAAGAAAAATTGCAATATATTTTGATCGGGAACCAGTGTGACCAAATATCTCAAGGAAAAGGCGGAAAAAAGGCGGAAAACGCGTAAATGGGGTCATACTGAAATGTACGCACAGCTGTTTTATGTAAACAAACGTTAAAAAGTGATATTAAAATGAATTCAAACGGATTAGATATGGGAATTGTGCTGATGTACTTCGCCGCTATGGAGCAGAAGGCTAATAAGCCGGTGGTAGCGCATGCTGTCCCGCAGTGACCTCCACGCCAATTTGCAATCCCTCGCTATAAATAAATTTGATTTTAAATAATAATTTTAATAATAAATGAATTAATTATTAGTTACTTACCGTCCTTTTCCAACTCATTGCCAATGTCCTCCCAGGCCTTATTTACAAATATCGCGTTGAAATGCCCTTTGTCGGTTAAATCCCAAATTAAGGACTTCCCTTGAACCGCTTTAATAAGCGCAATTTTTTCCTCACGTGTATTAAATCGCTCAACACGAGAAACGTTTTCTTTCAACTTTCCCTCCATGTTGTGGGCTTGCAAAATAAATAAATTTATTTATTTTGACGACGAAATCACAGCTGATTTGTTTCCTGATCTGGCAACGCTCAACGCGCATTTTGATAGCTAGATTTCGCTTATGTTAGTACCCGAGAAAGCGACCTTTCGGAAAATTCTTCTTCTTCTTTTTTTCCGAAAGCGTTTTTTTATATGGAGTTTGGCCGCTTTCGGAAAATTTAGTTTATGTTAGTACCTAGCTTAAAGCTAGGTACTAACATCAACGAAATATTCTGCAAGCAGCTTAAAGAAAAATTGCAATATATTTTGATCGGGAACCAGTGTGACCAAATATCTCAAGGAAAAGGCGGAAAAAAGGCGGAAAACGCGTAAATGGGGTCATACTAAAATGTACGCACAGCTGTTTTATGTAAACAAACGTTAAAAAGTGATATTAAAATGAATTCAAACGGATTAGATATGGGAATTGTGCTGATGTACTTCGCCGCTATGGAGCAGAAGGCTAATAAGCCGGTGGTAGCGCATGCTGTCCCGCAGTGACCTCCACGCCAATTTGCAATCCCTCGCTATAAATAAATTTGATTTTAAATAATAATTTTAATAATAAATGAATTAATTATTAGTTACTTACCGTCCTTTTCCAACTCATTGCCAATGTCCTCCCAGGCCTTATTTACAAATATCGCGTTGAAATGCCCTTTGTCGGTTAAATCCCAAATTAAGGACTTCCCTTGAACCGCTTTAATAAGCGCAATTTTTTCCTCACGTGTATTAAATCGCTCAACACGAGAAACGTTTTCTTTCAACTTTCCCTCCATGTTGTGGGCTTGCAAAATAAATAAATTTATTTATTTTGACGACGAAATCACAGCTGATTTGTTTCCTGATCTGGCAACGCTCAACGCGCATTTTGATAGCTAGATTTCGCTTATGTTAGTACCCGAGAAAGCGACCTTTCGGAAAATTCTTCTTCTTCTTTTTTCTGCAAGCGTTTTTTTTATATAGCTAGGTACTAACATCAACGAAATATTTTGCAAGCAGCTTAAAGAAAAATTGCAATATATTTTGATCGGGAACCAGTGTGACCAAATATCTCAAGGAAAAGGCGGAAAAAAGCGGAAAACGCGTAAATGGGGTCATACTGACATGTACGCACAGCTGTTTTATGTAAACAAACTTTATAAAATTAAATTATAATGAACAGGAACGGATTCGATATTGGAATACTATTTATTGATATATTCGCCACTATATAGCTCAAGGCAAATAACAGGAGGCACCAACGCCGTCGCCGCCCACAGACGGTTTTTTTCCTTATTTAAAATGTCTTTTTTGAATTAAATCCCATATAATAACCCTTATCATTACGGCTTTTATACAATTAATGTTTTCCTGGGCACAATAAAAGCGCCTCATGCGAGCAATGTTTTTATTTTTGAATTTCCCACCATATCTAGCTTTCGAAATAAATAAATTTATTTATTTTGAAAGCGAAATCACAGCTGTTTTGTTTCCTGATCTGGCAACGCTCTTACCCATTTCGCTAGCTAGATTTAGCTTATGTTAGTACCCGAGAAAGCGAGGTGTCAGAAAATTCTTCTTCTGTTTTTTTTCGCTATGGTTTTTTTATATGGAGTTTGGCCGCTTTAAGAAAATTTAGTTTATGTTAGTACCTAGCTTTAAGCTAGGTACTAACATAAACTAAATTTTCCGAAAGCAGCTTTCGGAAAAATTGCAATATATTTCGATCGGGAACCAGTGTGACCAAAAATCTTAAGGAAAGGACGGAAAAAAGGCGGAAAACGCGTAAATCGGGTCATACTGACATGTACGCACAGCTGTTTTATGTAAACAAACTTTATAAAATTAAATTACAATGAACATGAACGGATTCGATATGGGAATACTATTTATTGATCTATTCGCCACTATATACCTCAAGGCAAATAACAGGAGGCACCAACGCCGTCTCTGCTCACAGGCGTATTTTTTCCTTATTTAAAATGTCTTTTGTGAATTATTTCCCATATAATAACCCTTATCATTACGGCTTTTATACAATTAACCTTTTCCTGGGGACAATAAAAGCGGCCCAAGCGACCAATGTTTTTATTTTTTGAATTTCCCACCATATCTAGCTTTCGAAATAAATAATTTTATTTATTTCGAAAGCGAAATCACAGCTGTTTTGTTTCCTGATCTGGCAACGCTCAACGCACATTTTGATAGCTAGATTTAGCTTATGTTAGTACCCGAGAAAGCGAGGTGTCAGAAAATTCTTCTTCTGTTTTTTTTCGCTATGTTTTTTTATATGGAGTTTGGCCGCTTTAAGAAAATTTAGTTTATGTTAGTACCTAGCTTTAAGTTAACCCAAAAGCTAAAAAACTAAACTAAAATTATAACAAACACGAATGGAAGTTAACTTCGGTAAGCAGAACTTTAAATACCCTTGCAGTTGGTAAATATTCAAAATTGTGTATATTTAAGGATTGGCAGCTATATAATACAGTAATCCGAAAACCGAAATTCAGGAATAATACTAAACCGTCTCTCAAATTATATGAGAAGAAAGGAAGCTAACTTCGGCACACCGAAGGTTTTTACCCCTGCAGCTTACAATTGGATCATTATAAATTCACCAAATTTGATCAAATTAAAAGAAAAACTAACAGGAATTGTATAAAGTATTTATATATACCAAAAATTCAGTTTTAACGTTTACCTATTAAACTACATTTACAGTTTTACATTTACAGTTTTGAATTTTCTTCTGCATTTAACGATCGTATGGCAGCAGCTATATGATATAATCATTCGATTTGCATAACATTAAAACCGAAATTCTGAAATAATAAAAAATAGCTATGTTCATCTCTGAGCAGATAAAAATATGTTGAAAACCAGCGAAATTAAAATTTGTTTTCCATAAATTTCTTGATCGTTTCTATGACAGCTATATGATAAATTCGTCCGATTTTTATCAAATAAAAACGGAAATTCTAACATAATTCAAAATGACCATGTCTCAAACTATATGCAAATATGTTGAAAATTGGCAAAGTTATAATTTTTTTAACACGAATCCGTCCCTTGTGTCAATTTGACACAATTTTGATTTTCAAATCGATTTTTAGGTCATTAGTTGCAAAGATATTTTAATAAAATTTTGGCTCAGTGAACGAATTTTGACGAAATTTCAAAATCAAGAAGAATTTTTTTTCTAGGAGGCTTGGGGGCGTGGCAACACAAAAAGTTACGAATCTGTCCCTTGTGTCAATTTGACACAAGTCGAAAAACAGCACAAAAAAAATTTTTTTTTTGGGTTTTTTTGCTATAATTATCTTCTATTATTATTATTTTATTTTTTAAAACGTTTATTTTTTTTTAACTTTTTTTTTTAATTAAAAAAAAAATTAATAATTTTTTCCATTTTGACAGTCGCAGTCTTCTGCAATATGCTTGATATGTCAGCATTGAATGCGTACATTGCGTATACGGAGCTGAATCCTCTGTGGAATATTCGCAAGAAGAACTTCCGCAGGCGACTTTTCTTAGTGGAATTGGGCAGTGCACTTGTCTCACCAACTATTGACCTACTGGAGAGGACCCCCAGAGGGGAAGGAGCCATGGCAGTGGTGAATGAAATGAGGGGAATTTCACAGGAGCCGTCATCATCCTGGTGACGCACCACATCCCGTCCAGGAAGCGGGCGCGGTGCCACTTGTGTCCACGGAAATCTAATGCGAATGTACACTCTGTGGAATGCGATAAATGTTCCAAAAAAGTCTGTCCAGACCACAGATTCAATCTTTGTCAAAATGGAAAAAATTATAAATTTTTTTTTTAAATTAAAAAAAAAAAGTTAAAACAAAAATAAACACTTTAAAAAATAAAATAATAATAATAGAAGATAATTATAGCTTGAGTCAAATTGACACAAGGGACAGATTCGATACTTTTTCTTAGGGACCGATGCGTGTTAATGAGAGTATATAAAAATCTATCTGTAAAGTTTCATTCAAATACATATGTACCTTCAAAACTGAGGGACTAGTTTGCGTAGAAACGGACGGACAGACAGACGGACATGGCTAGATCGACTGGCTGTTGATGCTGATCAAGAATATATACTTATAATACTTTATAGAGTCGGAAATGTCTCCTTCACTGCGTTGCAAACTTCTGACTAAAATTATGGTACCCTGAAAGGGTATACAAATTTCAATTGAATTTAATTACACAAAACGCAATACTATGTAAGTACAAGGTGTATTTATGTCAATATTAAAGGCGCAATAATGTATGCCTTCTTCAATATGTATATATGTAGCTTTATTTTGTTTTAGCCTTTGAATTGTGTCCATTTATATTAATTATAAATACTTTTTTTACAGACAGTCAAGCAACGCAAAACTCAGTCACTACGTGCTGCATCTTCCAAGGAAAGATTGCAGACTGTTAGTGGGAATTCTTACAGGTCACTGCCTACATAGGCGCTCCGGTTTTGGCATCGCTAGAAGATGCCTCCAGGAAGAAGCCAGGCGAACTACTTGCCTTCGATTTTGAAAACTGTGTAAATACTCTCTATGTAGATCCACTCAGAAACTTTCGGACAGCAAGGGCCATATTGGCCTATGCCAATAGGCCCCTTGAGGGACTTCCGACATAACCTAACCTAACCTAATACTTTTTTGTTCGAAAAATAGTGACAGACGAAAAGTAAAAATAAATACGGAATTATATATGTATTATAGCACACAACACAGAAGTAATCTTAATTTCATTTTAAAGAACGATTAGCTTTCTAATTTTATTCTCAGCGTAAAATGTCGTGTCAAAAGAAAATTTCTACACGTTAACAGAATGTTGAATTTCCTACATATGTATGTATGGGAATGTTAGGCCGATCGCTGTAATTTCCAATCGTTAACAGGTCTGCTCTCGCTCTGGTTTTTATGTATAAAATCAAGTGATTTTTGTTTTGTATTAATACAGTTGTATTAATTAATTTTCTAACGCTGGCATCTGTGGATTCGTCCAAGAGTAAACTAAACTCGGAGCCGCTGTTGTTCGTTGAAGGATGTATGTACATACATACATATGTATGTATAGTACATACATACATATTCCCTCGAGTCCGGCCTTAATTTCCAATACGTCAGGTTTTCGAGTTATTAAGTTTAAAAGTGAACAAATTTAATTTTTTTGTGTACTTCAATCAATCTTGTGAAATCAATCTTGTGTTTTCTAAAAACTATTACTAATAAATTTAGTGGTGTTATAATTATAACAATCCTTTAAAAATTTTGTTAAACGATAGTATATGTAGATTTGATATAACCACAAGTCTTCTACATAGATCACTTCTTGGGCTAAGAAGAGCAGTGAACTAGTTTCAAAATTCAAAGAGAGCGAGAGATTTTAGAGAGGGACAGAGAGAAAGAGAGGAGAGAGAGATATTAAAATTTAAAGAGAGTTCACCGCAAATGAGAATGAAATAGAGTGCCAGCGCACAACGGACGGAAAGATACAGATACGTTGCAAAAATCAACTTTTTGATGACAACGGATCGTAAAATTTGTTATTGCATTCGACAGATAATAGTTCAAAAGTGTTGAATCCAAAAAATTATTCAAATCGGTTCAGTATTTCAGAAGTTACACTTGTTCAAAGTTGAACCTCTTTTGGGTTGCAAAAAAAGCTTGTCGTTTTTGAGAAAAATTCTGACTTTGAGGTCGATTTTTAGGTAAAATATGTAACCGACCGTCATGGTTATGGTCTCTATCGAAGGGGTCATCTAATCTCGGTTTACCGAAGTACTAATTTTCACCTATTTTTCAACTTTGAAGGCATGTCAAAAATAATATTACGCGTTATTATTGGTTTGGCGTATGAGGTGTTGTTCTTGAATATGTTCTTTATCATATTCAAAAGAGATCGGCTGCCCCAATCTGCCACCCCGAATTTCCCAAGCAAAAGATACTTTCAACTCAGCGTAAAAAACGCGCGTATTCGTACAAATTCTCCTACAAGCACAGTCGCTGCGCAGTACGAAATTGTATGGCGGGCATACATTTTTTCCTGAATTGGCGGCTTGTTTTTCGATTCCTGACTTTCTAAGGACACTTAATGATTTGAAATGAATGTATAGTGATTAATTATTCTTCAACAATATTAAATAATGTAAAATTGAATGATTGTTTTGAACAAAAAGTGCATAAATGATTGAAAATTAGTCAAAAATTTGGTCAACAAAAAAATATTTTTTTTTTCTTTAAAATGTATTCCTTTTTTTATTTTTAAAATATTAAATATGCACCATTTTTGCATTTTTAGAAAAAACAAACGAAATGTATTTTTCGAAATTGGATAAAAATTGAGAAAACTGCCTCAAAAAACATGAATTTTTAGTATAAAATCTACTATTAATCACACCATATAGTATGACCACTCAATCGAAAGGTATTAAAATTACCTTTCATACCTCTCATTACCTTCATTACCTCTCAACCGGTTCAAGAGTTATGATTTTTGCAACCCTAAAGTATCTAAACTGCCACTATGCAGCGCTTCGTGCATTTACCCGACCGCATACGAAGTCAAGAAGAAAATCAGATTTAACTCTGTGGATATAAACTATGCCTTGTGGTTTGTGGACTTTGTGGGTCCGAGCTGAAACGCGCGCTGTTCGAAAATTTCAAATTCCAGTTTTCACTCAACGGAGACGGTTGTGCCGCGGAAAAGTCGTAACTTCGTGCATTGCCAGGGAGAAAATAATCTGCCGCGTCGGCTTAAGATATAGCCGCAGATCGTGAATCGTGGGACGTGCAACAAATATTTGTGTTCTGCGTCGCCGGAAATATCCGAAGAAATCACAAAATCGACTCTAGATTGAGCTGCCATCGCAATTGGTTGGCTCAAAGATATTCTCAAAGACTAGTTTACGACCCGAAGAGTTGGCAACACTGTCGCGTAGACAAGATCGACGTTGAAGCGGGCTCAACCAACGCTCAGTCGACCCAGGAAAACTACTGCAGACCACTGGGCCACCTCACTAGGTTTCTTCGGGGCGGAGAGGAGATCGTACTCCACTGCGCGTTCCCAGGGTGAAAAGTGCGAGGAGGAAGTCCGGAATCAGAATCCCCGACGCCATATTTGTCTTGCAACCTGATCGAAAGCCAGTGTCTGTGTTCAGCTCAGTGTGTGCGTGTCCGCGTGTGTGTAAGCTAAGGGACGGCTCCGCCAGCGGAAGTCTTTTCCTCGAAGCATCGAAACTGATAAAGAGCTGCGACTCGGGATTCACTTAATTCCGTCAGAAGTCTGGATTGTAGATCGATAATTAAATTGCCCAGGTGATTTTCTAGGTGCGCGGCCCACCACCACCACTATGCACCAGGTTACGTACGCCAGTGCTGGTGTAAGGCGCTAGTGTTGGTGCGAGTGCTTCAGTGTGCGCGGCAAGAAATAGCCGCTTACCTAAGCGAAAAAGTTCTCTCTCAACGGCTTGAGAACCGAACCTGGTCACCGACACAGACACAGGCAAATACATACACCAGCAGCCAGACGGCGAAATACCTGTGCACACGGACGTGGATAGCACACAAAGCAAAACCAGAAAATCCACATTGTTGGGCCCGCTCTCCCCTTCGCCTCCCGCCACTCTTCACGACTAGTTTGGATTCGTGCCTGAGTTTCACCAGCTACGAACCTTCTCCACGGCGACCGCTGCTCTGCCACTGGGTCTGCTCAGCCGGACAATGGGTGACTCCACGCCCATCTGCCGCTGCCGCGTGCTCTACCTGGGAAGCGCCGTTCCGCGCCAGAGCAAGGACGGGCTGCAGGGCATCCAGGAGCCGCTGCGCAGCTTGTACCCCTCGGAGGGGGCCGTGGGCGCCAAGGGCATTGACAGCTGGCTGAGCGTGTGGTCGAATGGCATTTTGCTGGAGAACGTTGACGAGAACCTCAAGCAAATAACGCGCTTCTTTCCAATCGAGTCGCTGCACTACTGCGCAGCCGTCCGCCAGGTGATGATCCCCGAGCGTGGCAACTCCCATCCCGAGCCCAAGTTCCTCCCGCTGGACTCGCCCTTCGCACGAGCCCCGCGAGCCCAGCATCCGCCCATATTCGCCGCCATCCTCCGCCGCACCACCGGAATCAAGGTGCTCGAGTGCCACGTCTTCATCTGCAAGCGGGAGGCGGCTGCAAACGCTCTAGTCAGGTGCTGCTTCCACGCCTACGCCGACAACTCGTATGCCCGCCAGCTGGAGACGGGCGGCGGAGGTGGTAGTGGGGGGAGCAGCGTCTATGGTACTCTGAAGAGCGCGGCTGGCAGCAAGTCCAACGGCGACCTGACCAACGTTGGGCCCAACGGCGGCGGAAGCCACCATCTCGCCCTCTCCGCCCAAGGGGGCTGGAGGTCGCGGGCCGGCAGCACAACGACTCTCAACAGTCTGGGGCGCACCTCTAACGGCCACGCACTGAACGGATCCGCTCTGGGCATGAACGGCGGCAGCTCTGGCAGCGCCGCAGAGGGTTACACATCCGTCAAGAACTGTAAGTACGCTATGTAACAGCTTAAGCAGGTAATTATAAGTTTGGATTCAGCAAATACTTTAATTAGCATGACAAGAATGTTCATATTTATATTTTTTAATGTCTGTGCATAACGGGGCAATGTGAAAACAAGCCATGTTTTCGGTTAAAATAACATTTAACCACTTCTACAAATCTACTTATAAAGAAGTTGGGCAAATAAATGTGCTAAACTATTTTGGTATGTAAAATGTACAGTGGTAAACGACTGAGGCATCCTCTAATTACTCACATGGAATGGTGTCTACGCTGTTTGTGTGATCTCAGCAGCCCGATATTCGTCTGAGCTGTGCGAAATTAGCTGCTTGTAAAAGTATTTGGCGAGATGGACGTTTCATGACCGCTCACATCAGCACACCTGCTTTGGACAGGTACTCTCCGGATCGGACACACCTAAGACCCTAGTAAAAACAAGAGACAGATCTCAAAGCCAAGAGTATGTGGATAGCGCAGGTATTCGGCCTGCAGACGTCGAACAGACGACGCGACGGCGCAATGGCCCTACCCTAACTCGCTGGTGAAACCTTGACGCGTACGACAATAACGATGGCGATGGTGACGGCGTCGAAGTCCGACTCGAAGAAAAAGAAATACTTTTCGCTGTTTTGCTGCGTTCCAAACACTTTCCACTCATTTAAATTTTAACGATAGAGACCGACCGGTCAGCGCAGCGGGCAGAAGCCGAGCCGAAAAGAAGCTTAAATAGCCGTTTTATGACTCGGCTGTTTCTGAGTTCCTTGGTTGTAGCGAAGTTATGATAATTAGTGTGTAACTCGCTGAAGCTGAGAAAACAGCACTGTTTCGATCTCTATCTCGCCATTCAAAAGTCTGAGTTTTGTTGTTGAGTTTGGCTGCGAGTGAACTGCTGCCAATCCCACTCCCAACTTGTTAATTTGCTTATACTTATTGAATCGGCACAGGTATGTATGTCCGCTGGCTAGGTTATATGAGCATTCGCTAGGGGAAAGCAATGTATAAGTGACGAAGTCCTTAATTTGCCTGCATTAGCTTTGAGTGCTTTAATCATTCCCAAAACTGAAATAAGTTTAAATACAAATGTTCAGCTTTTTAGCTTGAAAAACTATGTGCTTAAAGATACCCCTGTCCTTTTTTAACGATCTGGGCCATAAAAATGTGAAAAAAAACCCTTTACGGAAATCTGTTGCTAAGTTGTTTTATTTAATTTGTGTATTATTTATTTAATTTTAAAATATGCTTTCAAGAGTTCTCATGCCACGTATTAAAATGTAGATACCGATAACGACTTACATATGCAATTGTTATGGATTTTAAACTATTTTCATTTCTGTACATCTTAACAGTCTATTTTACGAAAATATGTTGTCCGTTTATTATCCGTTTCTTCACTGATCTGTTCTGTAAATACATTGGATGTTGGGACAACTACCTACTAACCATATAAATGATGATGGGGCCATTGAAAATCAAAACCCAATGACAGCCTCTTGGTCATTCTTCGGCCATTTACTTGTTTTTTCTTTGGTCACAGACCAGCCCTTCAGGCACCTACAAGATTGTCTCCCATTGAGCATAAGGCGGTGTAGTGTACCAGCCGAACAGGTTGAAAGGCGCAGCGAAGACTCGCTGGAGTCTGTGGTCGTGTGCAGATTGCTGATGAGGTTGTAGACTTTGTGGTAAGAGAACCGGGACCACGCTCATTATACACATGCAAGTACGCTCATCGGGCAAATAAATCGGGATAAGCGCGTGAGAAAATTCGGCTGGGGCCTTCTAATTTTCTGGGGTGTTGACCCGTCGCTTTCTTATTCTACGAGCTCGGAGCGCTGGGAAGTCACCAGGCAAGTGTGAAATCGCTGGGGAAAAGAGAGAGTCGCTGAGACGCTCGCCAGAATACGTCAATGTGAGAGTGCTTGAGTGAAACTCTGCCGAGAAGCGATAATATCTTTTGTTGAACACGCTCATCTCCGGCAATCCCATGGCGGTATGTGTGTAAGATTTTCTATTCATTAACATTTTTAATTTGCCTCGCGCTGTAGTCGTATCCCAGATTAAGGTTATCACTGCCCTTCGAGCAATTATTCTCTTCCATTGGGATAAACCTTCGGATTGCACAACAAAAATTAAGTCTGCCCTTTATTTATACAAATAGTGTATATTTCCGGAATCACTGCTTTTACCACGTACATTTCTCCTAAAATGTAATGTTAAACATATTTGCAACTCTTATAAATAACAAAATATTTTCTATTGATGTCCTCCAAAAAATGTCAGAACGTTTCTATAAAGTGCATTGAAAAGAATTCAGTTGCTTATTCATACCAAAGCCAGACAAAAGCAAACTGCGAAGTGAATGTTAATTTTTTTTATTTATTCTGAAATATATAGAAATATTGTACCCATTTCTATGAGGGATGGGTATCCAACACTTATATAACAACACACGGAGAATTTTCAAGCTAACTGAGCACCTCTATATTATGTAGTATTCATATTATTATAAAATTATAAATGTGTTTTTGAAAACAAATTATATACACATTACAAAAAAAAAGAGTTTTTTCTGTTCTAATCCGTTCGTTTCCATGCCATTTTATAGTGTATAAATAGTAAAGGGCTTACATTTGGTATAAGACCATAAAAAAACAAAATACAATTTAAAAAATAAAGTGTTCAAAGTGCAAAAGAAAGTTTTCAAATTTTTATTTATTTTTTTTAATTATTTGTCTTTGACTTAAAGAATTTTGAGGTTAGCTCATATCTGAGAAAATCTTTTAGTTGGCGAGGATATTTAAGAAATGTATTTATTTAGCCATGGAAAAATGTATTTATTTTTCGGGAAATAATTACAGAGTGAATAAACAGAGTGAATAAAAATATTTTAATTTAGATTTCCTCAACTTGTATATTTTTATCTGTGTACACATTCGAAGAAAGTTTAATATTAACCAAATCACAGAAGTGGCGGGGGTTATGCTTTAAACAGCCCACTCATTAATTCGGTGATATTTAAATAATACTTAATAAAAAAGAGGGACAGTAAAACTAAAGGTTTCACTTCTGCCCTGCCCAAGCTTGACACATTCAATTTGTCAAATTGACAAGTAAGCTTCCCTCTTTTTCCTCATTGCAAATTTTGTTATTTTTCGTAGCTTTTTATTAGCTTCCTTTTTAATAATAACTATGCATTATATATTATATACGAATATATTGAAAAATGACGTTGTCGTGTATATTTATGTATTGTTTTCATATTACTTAAAAATACCTATTGGATACTTTGTAAAGAGCATTGTGAATGTATATGCTATAAAGTTATAAACTTCTAAATTTGATCATTGTCACGAATCATCGGCGAAACCTCACTGCTTTGGCTGTATGGGATATCTTCTGATCGGCCACATCTGTTAGCATGTGAATGATAATCTGCACTACATTGGAAAGTGCCCGTGAGAGTGCCCACTTGACCGTGGCAGAAGCTTCAAAGCATCGCAAGAGCCATTGCTGCACCAACTCTTCTCCACAGGCCGGCTTCCGCTGGGGCTGCAACATTTTGAGCGGCTATTACGATCATCGTTTACGTCCATTTGGCAACGATCTCTATGGCTGCTGCTATTGCATTATTATTATGCAAAGAGGCTTCGGAGTGGCTGAGAGAAGGAAGCGAAAAGTAATGGGAGTGGTTCCTAGGCAGTTGGAACAAATTAACCGAAATCAAGATGCAGTTGAATAACCCGTTTGTCGGTGAGCTCTATTTGCTATTTAATGCACACAAGTTTTTTCATGCCATATAGATTTTACGGCTTCAATGTAGCCCATAGTAAGTCAAATCTTAAATATAAATTATTAAATGAATTATACCAAATTGTAACAATTACGATCCAATTCTTTAAGGAACATATATGAAAAAAGACATATGTATCTATTCACTTTATACCCATTCGCAAGCGAGAAAAATATTCATTTATTTCAAATTATGTTTTTCCTCTATTTTGAACAGTCGATTTTGTCTACTTTTTTGTTCAACCTGAAAACTGGATGCCCGAGGTATCATATTTATTTGAGTTTTCAATAAATTAATATCCAGACGGACAAGACACGATAAGTTAGCTTATGGACGAATTTATAGTCAACTCCTCTTGTGTTATAGTACACACGAAGCATATTTATTCAACTAGGGACCGCTTGAGATATCATTGCGAACTGCTATTTGCATCCGTGTGATTTTGATTCAGCTCAGCACTCATTCGTCTGACATTCCAATCTGGCATGGTCGGCCTAGATTCCGTCTTGCAGTTGCACGTGCGTCCCTCCAACGCTGTAACCCGAAGCTCCGCAAACGCAATGATCGAAACTGCAAGAAAACTGCATGCCTTACGACTGGTTTTTAGCTCTGAGTTCGTTTTCTTTCGTTCGTTTTGTGTTCGAACCAGTGAGAGGAGCAGTGCAGGGAGGAAAATATTCGCAAACGCTGGGCGCAGTTTTGGTTGCTGCCACTCCTGTTTCCGACTGGCTGGAATTCGAGGGGCTCCGAAACGGCTAAATGCCAGCAGTGTTTTGGCAAGCGTTGGCTATGTGGTATTTCAACTCGAGTCGCCTTCCCTGCGCAACAAATTAACATCGAGTCGGCTCACAGCACATATGTATATGTAAAGCCAGCTATCTCAGGGAAGCTAGGCTTAGAAAACCATTTTCACGCACGCGTGCGCGTCGCTGTCCCTCGGCCAGTGAGTGAGAGTATCAATTTTACTTTTAGCTTATGCCGACTACTCGGCTTCCACCGAATATGACGTAAGGCGGCGTTCAGAGCGAGCTCGCTTGTTAATACGTTTTCGTGGATTTGCGCCATACAACCAGGGAAGTTTTAAAGTCATTTAAGCTGCAGATAGCACAGCTCGAGATACAGGTGGAAGTGTAATTAGCTTTATGCTATTTAGCCCGCTGAAATCGAAGCCAGAAGACTAAATTGGACAATTAAATGACCAGGAATTCAACTCACTTCCGCGGCCGTTTACGCAAATCGCAGACAGTACTCGGTAAAAGTAGCGGCATAATTGCAAAACGGCAAGGTGAAACCGACTAATAAAGCTTTCTTCTCACTTAAGTGGCTAGTTGGTGAATCGGCGACAGTTGCATCCATGTCGCGTCGGGATAATTGTCGCTCGGCCACCAAGAGTTCTGGCCGACATTCTGAACTAACACGGCCAAAGGCTCAGGGATATGATTCTAATACTAAAATATTCGTTCTCCGGGATAGAGTCTTAAGCTCATTTGTCACTTTAGCAGGCCTGCTCATATGTAGTCCAGTCTCCTGGACATGCATTTTGGCATGGGAAACAGCCATATTGCTGCTGCTAATTTGGGTTCCCCTATGCAGGTTTCCCACAAATAGACTATTGTTCCTGTTCACTTGGGGCCGAGGAAGAAACTTGATGTCGCTCATATTATCCAAGACAGCTGAGTCTATTGACCCCGGACCGAGAGACAAAAAGGCCTTGCAAAAGACCAGAAGTGTAATAACAAAATAAACCATAGGACCCAAACCACAAACGGCGGGCGAAGTGTAAATAAAAGCCTGGAGAAGATTCAAATACGGCCTCAAAAGACAATCGCCAAGTGACTCGTCGCTTCGGCTTGGCTGGCAGTGTGGCCAAGAGTGGACGGAACGTGGGGCGGGGACCCGACGATCGGGTTTGGCTCTCGGGCTGGTTGGGTCTGGTACCGGCCTGAACGGAACCAAGCCGGACAGCGGGTCAGGGGTATGGCGACAGGTGTAGCCACGCTTATGTTATTAAATTACCGTTATTTATTACGAAACCGTTGTCGCCGTGACCCAAATGCACCGCAGAACAGCGACAACTGCTGCTGACTGTCTTATAGGTGGTGGGCCTGTTCCGTTGAGTGAGTAGAGAAGCGGTCCAGCAGTGGACAAGTGGAACCCATTCAATCGCAATCTGGCCAGTTAATTTGAATGCCGTCGCCTGACCAGTGGTCTTGGCCCGTTTTCATTCACGCAGTATAAGAGTGGATTAGACATGCTTAGTCGATGGCCAGCGCTTTGAACAATTTGTATTCGAGTGCTTGAGCTCCTTAACAACTCTCGGTGACAGCGCACTATGGTGTAGCCAAAGTGGTCGGCTTGTCCAAGATAAATACCCTCGTCGATTTAGGAGCTATCAACTTGAAAATTTATCAATTTCTTGTTATAGGAAGATGCGGGATGAAACATCATACAAACGAGTGTGGAAGATTTAAGATACTTTGATTTACTTTTTATCATATTCGGATACAGATTTCTAAGATTTTTCACAGGAACGAACGGGGCGCAGTTATGTTTTCACATATAATCCCATAAAAAACGTATTGCTAATACTTTCGCCAATCCTTAAAACTTGTTCTACATTGTATACAATTTGCATGAGTATATTCCATTGATTTCATTGGATATATCATATATACGTTATTAATGCTTTTCAGTTGAAAACCACATCAAAAAGGTTATTAAATATTACTGCAAATTCCAGAATATGTGGTTTTTATCACTATATCAAAACAAACAAAAAAAAAATGACGACACACTCTAACAAAAGATTACAAAAACACGACAATTTCAAACATTTTACATTACAAAAAAAAAAATTTTCCATCCTCTTGCTGATCACTTCCAACAGTCGAGTCGATCTATAAAATCTATAACAGTTAATTATTGTTTATGTTTAGCAATGTGTTTTTATTATTGTAAAGGGTCTTTACCAAGTCGAGGCCTTGTCAGTTCAATATTCGGCAATCGACTCTTGCCAGATCTCAGAGCATATCAGCAAGGTTTCTCCCGTTTTAATCTGGCCTCGTGAATGGGTTTTTTCTACGTTTGAACTTCCAAAACTTTACAGATATTTTTCGCTGTCTATTGCAGAGTATATCAATATTCTATTCTACTTTATATTGTTGCCTATGGCAACGATTCAACATTTTTTAAAATTAAAATATATACATAAATATATAATGTTAATGTCAATTCATACATAAGAGCAATTCATCCAAATATTTTAAAAGGACCGAAAACTAAAATGTTTATAATTATCATATTCTTTGCGCATATTTAACAAAAATTTCAAATTGAAAAATTCCATAATACAAAGGTTTGCGAGCATATCTCAGTTTTTTTTTTCTATGTAAGGAATTGTTTGAAAAGTAAAAATGTTAATTTTTAACTTTGTTTATTTGTATATTTATTTTTTTGTGCTGCTACAAAATCTTTTTATTGCAACCAAAGTTGCTATTATTTTTAGGGGAATAAGATGTTATTCATGGGAAAACGTGACTTTTCAAACACACTTTAAATTCAATTTCAATTATTAATATTAATACGGGGTATAAGAAGTACGTTAACTAATAATTTAATTGATTTACAAAACTTGCGACACATTGCGGTAAAGAAACGCCTAACACGTCCCTTTTTATTTTTCAGTTTACGGGAGTAGTGCTGACCTCAACGTGACCGTCGACGACGGAGATGCGTCGTACAATGGAGATGAAAACCACAAGGTGTGGAACGGATCGCAGGACCAGTTGGACAGCATCGGGGCCGTAGAGAGCCCTTACGAACTGTACTCCGGAAACACGTCCACCCTAGGGCGGCCTTTAAGGGCGCGTCAGATTAGCACACCCATCGACGTGCCTCCACCCCCTGTCAAGGAGGAGCGCAAGCCGAAGCGGGATAAGAAGTCGGCCAAGTCTAGCAGCAGCCAGAGCCTATCCGGCACGCTCATCCGGCCGAAGCCAATGCACCCAGCTGCCCTGCATCGCTCTGGAATGCAGGGGCCAGCGGGACCTGGCAGTATGATATATGGACCTATCCCTGCCCATGGTCCACATGCGGCCCGCTACCACACAATCAGCCATCGCGGCTTCCCGCCAGGACCGCCGGGACCGCCACCCAGCCACCTGGCCCATCATCCGCCTCCCAACCCGCATGCCCACTCCCACCATCAGCCGCAATACCAGCACCATCACATGATGCACCACGCGGCACACCCGCAAATGTGCGGCATGCCGCCCTTGCAGATACCTGTGCTGATGCCACAGCAGTACGCCACCCTGCAGCCTTCGCGCTCTTCCAGCAAGAAGAAAAAGGACAAAAAAAGCGGCGGATCCGGCGGCGGGGTGCCCGTGGGCATGCCCATTGTGCCACCCATCTATGCCTACCATCAGCAGCAGGCCATGGTCTCGCCGCAGCAGTTGGCCCAGTCTCTGATCGGAGAGACACGTCCGTTAGGAAATTCCAGCCGCAAACTGGCGGCGTCGATGGGTAATGGCTTAGACGACTCCGGCAACTCAGGCGCCGAGTCGCCTTCGCCAGGCGGCACGGGAATCTACAAGGTGAGACCGCTTAGCTGAATGACCTGCTGGCCTTTGGTTTTGTATTTGTGATTTGGGATTTGGGAAGAAGAACTACCTATGTTTCGAGCTCCGTCTGTCCGTTTATTGAAGAAGTTCGTTTCCTTTCATGATTATTTTCGCAATTACTAAGTATGTTATTATGGAAGCCCTTGCTTAAATTACTATTAATTACAATCTGAACAAATTGTCAATTGATTGAATACTTTTTCTAATAAAAATCCTTTATATTTACAGCGCAAGGGACACCTTAACGAGCGGGCCTTCAGCTATTCCATTCGTCAAGAGCATCGCAGCCGCAGTCACGGATCCTTGGCTAGCTTGCAGTTCAACCCGCCGGACATGAAGAAGGAACGTGAGATTGCTCAATTGGTGGCTGGTCTTGACCTTAACGATGGCGAACGGCCCATGGGCATGAACACGTTGCAAAGAAAGCAAGCAGCCATGTCTAACGGAGGGACACCGCTTTCGGGGGGCGGGCCCGGCCCGGCGCAGCATACCCACGCTCATCCTACGCACCCACATGCCATCTATGGTCCTCTGGGCCCTGCCAGCAGCTTCGGAAAGCCGCGAAGATAAGAGTGGTCTATAGTGCTGCTAGGTAGATCTACGTACTTTACAAATATATAGATTTACACAATGTTTAGCGATGCTGGTCAAATTAGAAAGAGGTGCGTTAGAGAACAGTGATGGAAGCCTTCCTGAAAGCACCTTGATTAAATGAGTTGGCAGCCAGATTAAGCCAGATTGAGAAGACCACTGCAGGACGAAGTACTGGAGAACTGGGGGAGGATACCCACATTGAAACCAATTTTACATAAATGAATATGTGTGCCTTATTAGGTTTATACTAAAAGTATATGCGCTCGCTAGAAACCATGTATCTACAGATACCATATTTTAATCAATATAATACATACTGTAGAATATTATGATAAGACTACAATGTCGAATTAGGAGGCGGTCCCAAGCGTTATAGATGCCTTCGCATGGGAGATGATTCTCCCGAAGAACGGATGTACATTCCGTTCGGATCAAACATGTGTCTTCACCGGTACCCCGGATAGCTACCCATATGTCATACAACTGTATGCAATTGAATATGCACAATAAATACTTACAACAAATAACCAGGAGTACCTTACCGAATCTAGCTCTGTGGCATCTATCTCTACTACCTGCATCCGCAGTCGACCTGCCGCGCCCAAATAAGCATTTGCATGCGTAATCTAGCCTAAAGGGAGTGCTGCCTACGGCGATCGCCGTCGAGAAATGTTTGTTGGGTCCCACTTATCCCTATTTGCGTATAAACTAAAAAATAATAATATATGTATGTATACAGTTTGCCCCCGTGTAAGCCGCCGCACACAGGAATCCGATCGCTTCGGTTGGCATTCAAGTGCGCGACGACTTTGATTGCTTTCGCGGACTGGTCCCAGTTTGAAGAGTGTTCTGTGACTTGAATTTTTAATGGGGAATGTGTATATCAGAGTTTTTGAAAAAATCGAATCACAACTAGGAATTCGTAATCGAACACAAAAATTAAAGTTGATTTCGGCTAGGAAGTTGCGGTAATCTGTATTGTTAATCTTAGATTTAAAACCACATAAAGTCCTTCCCGAAGCAGACAAAACACGACAAGGCCAGGTACGATGTTCGTCAATATCCGAAGATCAAATTGACAAATAGTAGTGCCTCTCCGTCGGTCTTTCAGTTCCAGGCCGCAGTTGCAATCAATGGATCGTTACGCAATGCGCATATCAAGCTGTCGCCCAAAAGGCGCGTATGCCACTGCACAATCGACTCCCTCTGTATGTCAGCGGCACACTAGCTGCACAAGCCTTATGGAAATTCCACAGTTTATGAAACGAGAAAATTCAGCATTCCGCAGCCAGTTTTACAGGTATCCAAAGCCAGCATGGCCAACTGGTCAATCGGACAAGTGGCAAAGCACAGGCCTCCACAGCATTGAATTGCTGAAAAATGTGGTAGCTGTACTAGCATATTTCCGCGACTTGGGCTATTCATAAGCCAACTTATCAAAAATTATACAAAAAAATATATAAATAAAGGAAGAAAATAAGAGTTATGGAATTAGTTGTATGTATTTAAAACTGTAATATTAAATGTGCAATATATACGAAGCAATTATATTCTATAAACGCTGCCAAAAACCAAGACCAAGATATCTCACATATATGTATTTATAACTTACTAAAATACAACGACAGCCAGATCAGGCGCGAGCGGGTAATAGATCATGTGCCCAGAAGCACTGGGTCCAGATTGTGGATTTTATCTGGCTTCTCTTGCTCAGCCGTGGAGAGGCTTGCTCACTTTTTGAGCACGATTTGCCTGCCTAATCTATCTGCTACCACTGTTTGCTGACCATTGCCAACGTGTCTACAGATACACATGTAGGTAACATTTTAGAGTTTTAAACGTGAGGAAGTGAGCACGGAGAGGGGGGTTTATTGATAATTCGTTAGACAATTTTGTTAATAGCTGTTAACTTGATCTATCCCAAGGTAGACTATTTGTAAGTATCGCCTATATATTGAGATACCTATGTGAAGAGACGGACTGCGCGATTGAATATGTGGAATGCGGACTATCCGGTCAGCGGATACCAAAGCCACATACCAATCTTTGAAGCGTGGCCAATATTAAAAGAAGTAGGGCAATTTGTACTGTAGTTCTAATTGAAGAAGACAAAATGTTGAGGGTCTACGAAAGTCAATTGATGTAAAAGGAAAATTTTGTAATGTGCCCATGTGTTAAGAGACACCTAACGGTGGGGCTTATACAAGAAATTGCTTAGTTCATTAGGGCTGAAGTCTAACTGTACACGACCGTCCACGAAGTGGAAATGAACACCGAGAATCTGCACAATACTATACATACTATACTATACAATTTCGAAAAATACGTTTCGTTTGCTTTCTCTGATAATGCTAATATGGTGCATATTTAATGTTTTAAAAACAAAAAAAGAATAATTTTAAAGAAAACAAAAATTTTATTTTTCTTTACCAAATGTTTGACCAATTTTCAATCATTTATGCACTTTTTCTTCAAAATAATCATTCAATTTTACATCATTTAATATTTTTGAAGAATATTTATTTCAAATCATTAAGTGTCCTTACAAAGTCAGAAATTGAAAAACAAGCCGCCAATACAGGAAAAAATGTATGCCCACCATACGATTTCGTACTGCGCAGCGACTGTGCTTGTAGCAGAATTTGAACGAAACAGCGCGTTTTTTACGGTAAGTTAAAGTATCTTTTGCCTTGGAAATGGGGGAAATGGAAATTGGGGTGGCAGTTCGGGGCAGCCGATCTTTTTTGAGTATGTTAAAAAACTTATTCAAGAACAACACCTCATACGCCAAACTCATCATCTAGTCTCATTTTAGACATTCCATCAAAGTTGAAAATAGGTGTAAAATGAGTACTTCGGTAAAACAGGTATGCCAGCACGTGCAAAAAATATTAGAATTTTATTTTACCTTGGTTTTACCGAGATTTGATGACCCTTTCGATAGAGACCATAACCATGCCGGTCGGTAACATATTTTACCTAAAAATCGACCTCAGAGTCAGATTTTTTCTAGAAAACGACATTCATTTTTTGCAACCCAAAAAAGGTCCAACTTTGAACACGTGTAACTTTTTAATACTGAACCGATTTGAATAATTTTTTGGATTCAACCCTTTTGAACTATTACCTGTCGAATGCAATAACAAATTTTACGATCCGTTGTCATCAAAAAGTTTATTTTTGCAACGTATCTGTATCTTTTGCGCCATTGTGCGGCCTTGGGCTTACACAAACCATATGATGAGTGCATTTACAAATTCTCTGTATGAATGTAGTTCCCATTCCAGAATTTATCCGTTGGAAATATAATAAGTTATCATAATTACTAGGAGTATTAAATGATAAATTAAAACGAATAAGTTGACAATATGTGCTTGAGAGCGCTGAATTGGATTCTAGGAGAGACTAACATGGAATTTTCCATATTCAAATCCATAATCTGCCCCATACTACATACATGAAGCCTACAAATAAAAAAATATATTTCAGTATACATTCCTTGAGTGGTCCCAGATCACATTTGTCAGTCCAATATTGTTGATTAATAAATAAATCATGTAAATTTCCCTACGTATGAACATACATCCAAAAACTGTGCAACAAAAACACATTTATTCGCCATATATTCTTGCATATTTTTGGGATGGCTTATTTTGTTGTAATTTCCATTTAAAGTGAAAGAAGTATTTATTATTTGAGAGGTGTACTCTAACCTTACCTTGTTGCAACTTATTCTTATCTGTGTATAATAATTTAGTTTATGGGTCCATAATTGTGTTAGGGAGAAGTAATAAGCATAGTTATTATTGTAATTTCTAGTATTGATCTTGTTATCTCTGATGTATTTTGTCAAACCCCGGTCTGGGAGGTTTGTGGTTTTGAATGTTATAAGGCCAGGAACATGGAATTTTTTAATCACAAAACCTTAGAACCCGTCAAACATGCATATATTTATAAAATGGCATGCATAATTATTTTCTTAAGCATCACAAAGCAATTATTCTTCTTATGTAACAGATCCTGCATTTTTGCTGGAAAAAGTGTATTAACATTGAATAATTTTAGTTGTTATTTGAGACGCGTGAGATTTTTTCATTTGTAAAGCCAGCGAGCCAGGATTTTCCAATTATTTTAACTATTCAACTTTACGTGAAATGAGCACTTTTTAGCCCATAAACGCTTCGTAAATTTTATTAATTTATTTAAAATTTTATTCAAAAAGCATATTAGGTTTTCAATAGATAATCTAGTCAAAGTAGTCAGACCATGCAACATTACTCCCACACAGGATTGCATAATTTGGAGGAAGAATGTCACAATACCCAGAATCAATTGAACTTTATAATAAATACAAAGGTAGAAAAACCCCCGAAAGACGGCTAAACGAAGCTAACTTTGCTTCTTATGTAGCTCGCCCGAAACTTCATTTGCAAAATTCAATTATATTATGCACTCAAAATATGTCAAATCCTTTGTTCGCAAACATCAATCGTATGAGAAACGAATTATTGGACTGATGAAAGTACTTTCAGTACCATGGGTCAAAGTAAATAATTAAATTAAATATACTTCAGATTACCTTAAACTGATCAAAGGAGAGTACCACTATACGAACAGGTGAAAGCACTGTAATGGTTTGAGGATGTGTCTGCTTTAAAGGAATCAGTGATTTGGTTCAATCGATGACACATTACACATGCTTAATGATCACACATTTACTTTAGTTGACAAACTAATTGGATAAGTATTAAATAGTAACTTAATCTATGTATACTGCATCAGGACAATGCTCTATGTCATAACTTTATAAAATGTTCGTGAATATTTATTAAAATTCGTAATTAATCTTTTTCATCTTTTAAATTATATTTAATATGTTTATTTAACAACACTGTTGTGAATATTCTTTCTAAATATTTTTTGATTAATAATTTACACTTACAGAAAATGTGAAGATGTGTGTGTCAAAATATTGTAGTTTGCGTAAAAACGGCAAAAGGGATTAACATAAACAGATGCCTAGATTGACTGGGCTGTTCATGCTGATTAAGTATTATCTTTCCTCGTCTGGAAAAAGCCGGTATAACGTAATGGTTTCTTCAAGGAATAATTTGTTTGTTTGTTTTTTTCTGCATGTATGTATACTTACTTTACCCTATGTTCTATATTTAAAATGTAATATATTTTATTCAGTTTAGTTTAATTTTATACGATTTAAAAATAATCTTTTTAAAATTTTATCAAAACCAATTATTACCTATATGTTTTGTATAAATATACATATGCACATATGTAAATATACATGTATGTACATATGTAGGTTTTTTGTGAATCATTTAATTTTGTATCAGCCTTTAATAAACATGAATTAATCTATCTCGAATATTCAGACAATTGCCTCACATTTTATATTTTTCAAGAATGGAACAAGAAAAAGTGCTTGCTAATTTAATCAATCACGTCACTCACAAGTCAAGCCATAATCAAGGTAATCTTATTGAGCTGCAGGAACCCGTTAATGCTCTGCCATCGCGCTGGTGGAATACTAAGCAGACGAGGGCGATTTTGAGGGAAAGCCACAAAGGCCCAAATCCTATAAAAAGGACCCAATGCAAACGGTAGCTACCAGTCTGCTCAAGGGAAAGCCCAGAATGGGACTCAGGAGCTATTCGCACTTCGCCACGCTGGTGATTCCGCTCTGGGTGTTGTCCTTGTACTTCTTGTTGGTAGTGCCAGAGGCATCCCAGGCAACCAGTCTGGATATCGGAAAAGAAGAACGGCGGGTGCAAGACCTGGAGTCGAAAATAGGGGCTGAAACGGGACAGTCCAGCGGTAGCATTGTCGGACTTTCGCTTTCCGGTCTTGGTAACTCACGCAACAGAATGGGCCTTGGAAACAGAGTGCCCCTGTTTTCCCGTCCCCTTATACCAATCGAACTGGACCTGCTTCTGGACAATGATGACGATCGGACGAAAGCAAAACGCTTTGATGACTACGGCCACATGAGGTTCGGCAAGCGCGGGGGAGACGACCAGTTTGATGACTACGGTCACATGCGATTTGGCCGGTAATTCAATTTCAAAGATTTGGTGACGAGAGGCCTACCTGAGTGATGTGCTTTTGTAAATAGCTTATATGCGAATAGACCAAGATTAAATGCTACAACAATAGAACGTAATAAACAAGCGCATTTCAAACAGAGCCTATTATTTATATCATGTATTATTAGAGTATAAAGGATGCGGTGGGGAAAATGTCTGTTACAATGAGTTCCTATTCCTATTCTTCATGATGTCGCTTAGCAGACATTCGTTAATACATTAATGTCGAAGAGATTTTCCTATATCTATATCTTCCTATTCTTCCTACTTCTGTTACACATTTACGACACCCTGGACAACGAGAACGAGAAGATGAGTTATAATATATTTACATATTTCCAATTATTATTATAATATAATTATCTAACGACGCGAAGACGATTTCCTTGATATTAAAACATATAATCACTTAAAATTATATTATCAAAATAAACTTAACTAAACTATCATTATCATTAAATAAAACCCCACAATAATTAATACCTATTTTTATGTCGAATTCATGTAGGCCAAATCTAATCTTGCAAATTTGGCTTCGCCACTGATTATCTAAAAAGTACATATTTGTTTGTAATCAGTACCCGTATTGTTTTAGGAAACAATAATTTCTATGTGGATCCTTATTTTAGTTAGTCCGTCTGTTTAAACATCTTTTAAAACACATTTTTTATAGAATAGAACATACGCAAAGGTAACTCGGCAGCAAAAAATTTTACCTCTTTAATTTGCGTATTTATATTTCTTCCTGGGCTAAACGCTATAGCTTGTATTTATGCAACAATGCAGAGAGCATGATTTTGGAAAATTTTTATTAATTTAATCTTTGAAACTAACATTAAAATTTAAAGATTTGTATTTAAATCTTATAATTTAACATTTTAGTTTCCTTTAATTTAATTTTAGTTTGGTTTCATGTTTACGGTTGGTTTTGGGGGTTGTAACCACCATTTATTTTTTTGCTTTTAGCTATCTGATTGTACATAGTCTTTGCACATAGGCTTCCATATGATTTTACTAACATGTAAGTCGGAACGAGCCGGATCGCACAACTACAATCATGGTCAAAAGTATTTTCACAACTTCTTTTAGTTGTTATTTATGTTGTTGTTGACCAATTTGCCTGAAATATTTCTTGTAGCATAGCTTGATCTATGTAGCATCTAGCCGAAAGGAAATGCGAAAGGTAACGGTTCAAAGGACAAAGCTAAAAGGAAAAGAAAATATATGTACATGCAAGTTATTAAAAGTATTTTCACAGGTTTTTTTTTTATTCGAAAGTATTTACACAATGCAAATATTTAATTGTTCTTTGAATATTTTTAAATAATCGCAGTGGTTTGGACTTTCTGAAGTTTTTAGAAGATTTGGGTTGAATAAGTAACAACGAAATTTTTTTTTTTTTGCAAAACTGTCTACAATTTTTTATAAAAGAATGGTAATTACTAAAATAAGTGAAATTGATGTCAAATCGATCATAACTCGGCGTGCAGTCATGCAAAATGAAGACAACTCAATGGAACATTTAGTAAAATTCCTTATTTTGGTCATGCTAAAATTGCCGAAATATCACAAAACACTAATTAATATAACGACTAGTGATAGTACACTCCACCTATGACAAAATAAATTGAATATCAGCTAGTATCTTGTCTAGAAACGAAAATGTATTACTCTGGTGAAAGTATCAAATCGACATTTATTTTCTTTAAAGTATACTGAAAAGCTAATAGAGTTTGTAACAATGTTTTATGAACAACAACGTTAAGGTCCTGCACACGAAATAACAGGGAGTTTGGGAAAATGTACTCTTTAATTTCAACATACAGTAGAATCCGGTTGTTTTTTCTTAAAAACATCGAAACATCGATGTCAGTGACACCATCGGTTGTAGTTTAAATTTTTTGGCATTATTTCGCTTTATTTTTTTCCGCCACGTCGCAATAACCGGTTGAATTGTCAAAAATCTAGTCGGTATAAGCGGTTCGTCGCTAAAAGCGGAGACGTACTAAGCGGAGGCCCTTTCATATAAGTTTGTATGGGGACCAACCAAGCCATCAAGCGGAGTCGTTATAACCGGATTCTACTGTAGAAGAGAATATAAATGAAGTCATACAAACATACCCGTTAAAATTTAAGCACAGTATCCAGCAAATAAAGTTGTCACGCAGCGCAAAAATGTTTATTCTTTTGAAGTGTGGCCGCTCTTTCTACTTGTAGTACGGCATTTTTTGAGGGCCAATGATGCAGTCATACTGTGTTGACAACCGGCAAAATTTGAAACAATACACAAATTCATCTTTTTATGATTTGTTTTAGATTAATAATTGTCCCAAAGCTATTGACATGCGTTCCGGCGGCTGCGCCTGCCTTGGACTGCTCATAGTTCTTGTCTACGGAGCTCGGATGATTGTATATGGGCTCTTTTAAGCAAGTGCGGGATCCGTGTTCTGTTCAGAAACATGATTGCACCAGTGGCCATACCCATGTCCTATGCCAGTTGCATAACGAGATGCAAAAGTGGCCCATTTTTCCTTCGATAGTCCTGCATCCCTATTTTAAATTTTACTTTTTCGTCCCAGGTCTTTTAATGCAAATTCATATAATTTCCCGATTCCCAAAATATTGTATTTGCCTTTATCAAGTCAATTAGTACTGTATTCGCTCTTTTAATTCGACTTTTCCACGCATTTTTGTTCATGGCGGGATCCATAGTTTGAAATATGTGAAGCGCAGAGCGAGAGGCAAACGTTGGAGACAGCGAAAAACATTAAAAATTTTATTCTTTTTCGCTACGCGTTATGGAAATACTAAATGCGCGCCCTCAAATAATCTCCTAAATCTTGCACCTTTCTAGTATTTTCGTACCTGTACTGGATACCACCCTTTGGAACAGACCTAGGTAACAAGCTGTTTCAAACTATTTGCCTCTCGCTCTCTCTCACTGCTTTGCAACAGTTTTCTTCTGTCTGGATACTGTGCTAAACTATGAAGGAGAAAGGACACAAGAGGGGTTGGGCACACAAATGCGGCAAAATAGGGAAATATTGACGGGCACACTACGCCTCAGCAGATCCCTATATAAAGCGGACCACTGCCGCTCCCAAGGGCGGTATCGGTCTCCGCCGGGCGAAGCGTTGATCAAGGGGCTTCAATAATACTTTGATGTTTTATTTTATTTTTTTTTTTTTTTTTAAGTTTCTGGCTCCTCTGATATTATGACACTGGACAAGACTTTCTGATGATTGCCCATGAATTTGCAGTTGGTTGGCACACTGATATTCCTTTCTTCCGCAATGAACGGGTGCGAAAGATCTTGTGCTCATCTATGTGCCGGTAATGCTTTATTCCCTCTAATTATAATAATAATAAATAACTAACCTAATCCACATATGTACGTAACTGAGGGACATTGAAATAAATAATCTATGAGCCGTAATTTTCTGATTATGTAGCCAGCAATACATTCAATGGCGTCTTCTGTCAACTTGCCATCTAAAATGAACTCGGCTTTTATTGTTGCTGGAATTTCTTGTTTTTACGTCTAGGTTTATTGTTAAATGACAATTATTGTTAAAAAAAATTATTAGTTTGTAAAAAATATATAGATAGTGTATATGACAAAATCAACGCAGTGTCCTGGGTTAGGCGACTTGTTAAAATATCTTCCGAAAGGGTTTTCTCTGGGCGTCACAGTTTGGTATCGATACCAAATAATATAATATTATTAATATAATATTATTAATTAAGTGATGAACCATGATGAACATGGGGATGAATATTTCATATTTTTAGTTTGTAAAACTGTATTCCTCTGGAAGGAACCACTTTGAGTTGTTTTTAATTTTTAAGTTAAATGATGAGATTAGGAAATAAATGAAGAGCGAAGTCTTATACATACTTAATAAGACTTCGCTCTTCATTTATTTCCTCATACTAACATCGATTTTTATTTATTTTTTTCTTCAGCGGATGCTGAAAATTATTAGAAGTCGCATTAAAATGAACATTTAACAGACATTGGGGGAAATCTGTAGGGAATTAGAAAAGTCGCATCTTTGTGTCCCTTTCGGATCAAACATTTTAAGCATATATGTACATATATATATATATTCTTTAGTATATGTCGGTTTATTCGGCCGGGACGCTGGCTGGGACGGGACTCCGTTTATTAATATATTTATATTTATATTCATTGTCGGCCGAAACGAAATCATTTGATTTAAAGTAATTGCAAGTATCGTCCCTTATTTTTTGTACTTGCTTACTTTCATCACCTCTTTTGTAGGTGGTGGTATTATGAAGTTTTGTGAAAACAATATGTACGGCATGGCCTATATTGCGATTCACCAAAACATCCTTTGCATGTTGTGCGTCCCAAAGGATAGGGACCTTTGGGGCGCATTGGCGAAGATAGCGTTTTGCTCTTCATGGTCTGATATGAGTGCAAGGAAATATTTAAGAATATCTAACCTTGCTAATTCAGAGAATATGTAATGTTTTACGAGAGGCAGTGATTTACTGGGGTGCTTCTGAGTCACTCCACTGCAATACACATTTATGTAAATCACTTGAAATTGCGATACATCAATTGATTGCATCGCAAAAGTATGTACTGCGTATCTTTTAGAGGTTCCTAAATCTAGCTGAAAAAAATAAATAAAATGCAATTAATTTTAGTGTACATACCTTCATAAACTCAATTTCAGCAAGGCTAAAAGCCTCTATCGATGCCAAATCAAACTTTTCTAATCAATAATAAAGTAACTTACGATATATTTTCTTAAAATAATGGAAAAATTATGTATAATTAATATTATGATAAACACATTTTATGTGAAAATACTTTTGAAGCGAAAAAACGTGAGAAAATACTTTTGACAACTTGTGTGTGTATTTTCTTTTGCTTTTAGCTTTGTCCTATGAACCGTTACCATTCGCATTTCCTTTCGGCTAGATGCTGCATAGATCAAGCTGTGCTATACGAAATATTTCAGGCAAAATTGGTCAACAACAACAAAAATAACAACTAAAAGAAGTTGGAGTTTGCAAATATTGTTCGTTGTGAAAATACTTTTGACCATGATTGTATATAATTGCCATAGGAACGATCGGAAATTTTTGAGAAAAAAAATTATAATGTAGCTAGTTAGTTTTCAACATATTTTCATATAATTTAAGATATGACCATTTTGTATTATTCTTGAATTTCGGTTAAAAATTTATCAAAATCGGACTACTATATCATATAGCTGTCAATCCTTAAATATACAGCATATAAATACATACTAACTGCAAGGGTATTTAAACTTTGGCATGCCGAAGTTAGCTTTCTTTCTTGTTTGAAATTATTTTTTGCCTTCTTTATTCGGTTATTTAAAAAAAAACTACACCTATGATCGGAAACCCTAGCAGTTTGCAATTAGATTACTACAAATCGATAAAAAGACATATAAGAACACCAAACTCCTGCTGATTTGCTCCAGAGTCTTTTTAACTATAAAATCTAAATTTAAAAATAAGAATAAATAAAAAATTATTAATTTCTCGCAATTTAAATTAAGCGTTAACTTCCCAATCATAACATTCAAAAAGTCGTTCTAAAGGTATATGTTAATTTTAAATCGTATTCATGAATGAGCCAGTAACAATGCGTTAATACCTTTGATTTTCTTATGTGACTTAAAACTAAATATTTTACTTAAGCTTAATCATATTTTCTGTCTCACATCTAATACTTAATTTAGGAATTCTAGGTTCTTAGAAAATTTTAATATCACATATTAAAAAACGGGGAATGTATAATTTTGTTCTATTAATTTTCCGATCTCATATATTTTGATATAGTCGTTCGATTTTTAAAAACTTTAAAATTAGATACTATTGGGGTAAAGATTATTTTGACAAAGCTCATAGCAATATTCCAGCACATGTCCCTCTGTACCAGTAAACCATTGAATTTTCCAGTAAGATAGTATAAAAACAAGAAAGGAAGCTAACTTCGGTATGCCGAAGTTTAAATACCCTTGCAGTAAGTAGAAGCAGAAGAAGAAAAATGTTCTGACTTTCCGCTTTCTCGGAATGCTGCTAGCAAAAAATGTTGCTAGCGAAAAATGTTGCTAACGATATACATATGTTGCGAACAAATTAAATTAATTGATATATATATATTCCTTTGGCAGCTATATGATATAGTCGTCCGATCCGGCCAGTTCCGACATATATGAGACATATATGAGACATATATGAGTGAGATCATATAGAAGACTATCTGCAAAGTTTCATTCAGATAGCTTCAAAATTGAGGGACTAGTTTGCGTAGAAACGGACGGACAGACATACTAGGTTGTTTGAAAAGTCCCGGGCCTAGGCAATAAGACAACAGTTTTATGCGAAGATTAGCATTTATTCTTCAACATAGTTTCCTTCCAACTCAATACACTTGTTCCAGCGAGTTTCTAAAAGCTCGATGCCTTTCTTATAGTAGTCGTCAGAAAACTCCTCAAAATAAGCGTTTGTTTCAGCGATAACTTCTTCATTTGAGTAGAATCGCTTACCAGCGAGCCATCTTTTGAGGTTTGGGAACAAATAGTAATCACAGGGAGCCATATCTGGAGAATAGGGTGGGTGAGGAACCAATTCATACCGCGATTCAGTTATTTTGCCCATGGTTTTGATCGCTTTGTGAGCTGGTGCATTGTCTTGGTGAAAAAGAATTTTCTTTTTAACCAAATGTGGTCGTTTAGCTTTGAGATCTGGATCAAACCGATCCAATAAGTCACTATAGTATTGAGCATTGATTGTTTTTCCTTTCTCTAAGTAGTCAATATGGATAATACCGCGAACATCCCAAAAAACTGTCGCCATAACCTTGCCAGCAGAATATTGCGTTTTCGGACGCTTTGGAGCAGTTCCACCAGCTTCTACCCACTGTTTTGATTGTTGACTGGTCTCTGGTGTATAATGGTGGATCCAGGTTTCATCGACGGTCACAAAACGGCGCATAAACTCCTGCCTATTGCGCTTTAACACATCCAAATTGTGTTGAGAAACATCAACCCTTTCCAACTTTTGTTGTTCTGTGAGCACGCGCGGCACCCATCGCGCACATAGCTTTTTCATATTTAAATAGGTATGCAAAATGTTATGTACACGTTCAGTTGAGATCTTTAGCATCTCAGAGAGCTCACGCACTTTCAGTTTACGGTCGTCAGTCACTAATCGTAATACTTTTTTAATCACTTCTGGTGTTGTTGCATCTGAAGGCCTTCCTGAACGGGGTTCATCTCTAGTGCTTGTACGACCAAGTTTAAACTCTTGCATCCATCTCTTAACCGTTGTATTTGATGGAGCAGATGTGCCATAATACTTATCAAGCTTCTCCTTTGTTTCTTTAGCCGTTTTGCCTCTCAAATAATAATGTTTTATCAAAACCCGAAACTCGTTTTGTTCCATTTTAAACAAACTGACTCACTTGATGACACTTAATTTAATCTCTTTAAATAACTAATTCACCAATTCCTTATCTGACTTTTGATATGTTGTTTTGAAGGTTTGTACCTGTTAAAAAAAATAAGAGTTTGGTATAAATAACTTTATTTCCTAGTCAGGCCCGGGACTTATCAAACAGCCTAGTACGGACATGGCTCGGGTTGATGCTGATCAAGATTATATATACTTTATAGGGCCGGAAATGTCTCCTTCACTGCGTTGCAAACTTCTGACTAAATTTATTACCCTGCCAGGGTATAATAATACCACGCAGGTATTTTGTTCGGAAGCTTCAGAAAACTTTATAAAGTAAACATTTTTAACTGATATACGCATTTTTACTGTCTTTCTACTTTGAGTGCAAATTTTGAATATAAGAAATTAAAAAAGTGAGAAAAAATAAGTTTACAGACCTATGGTATTAATAAAATATATTTCAGAATGTTAATTTTTTGTTTAAACTCTGAATTACTCTTCATTGTCCTCATTCGTTCCCTTTATGCATTGTTACTCTAGAGCGCTGTGAACGAACATTTTTTTGGAGGGGGGGAAATCGTCATAACTTCATAAATTTTCGTTATTTTTTTTTTTATAAAATTTGTCTTGTTTTATTCGAAATTGACTAGGCAACAACAATAAGTGTGCATTATTAAGAAATATTGATGATTTGTTAAAAAAAATGGCATCAAAGTCGAAAAAATACGACAAAAACTGCATATTTGCATATTTCCAAGCAAAAATTTTGTCTCTCTCATTCGAAACAAACAATAATTTTTCCTGTAAGCTATTCCACAAAGCTATACAAAACGCAAAGAGTTTTTCAAATTCGTCAAAGACTTTTCGATCAGGAATTTTTCAAAGCGAAAAAGTGGCAAAAACGTTTTTTTTTTACAATAAATCAAGATTTTGAGGGTTTTAGAAAAATTTCAAACATTGGTTTGTGTTATATTCGACCTGCTAAACAATCTCTACTAGGTCACTCACTATTATCATAATTACATTTCTTTGACATTTTTTGGATAAATGACAGTTAATTACAGAAAATGGTGCACTTTCTGTATACCCTTAAAGGGTATTATAATTTTAATCATATTTTTATAATTTTAATTCTGTCCGCCTGTCTGTCCGTCCGTTTCTACGCAAAGCAGTCCCTCAGTTTTGAAGATATCTGAATGAAACTTTGCAGATAGTCTTCTATATGCTCTCACTACTTCTATGTCGGAACGGGCCGGATCGGACGACTATATCATATAGCTGTCATAATAATAATAATTAGCTAGAGGTTAGTGCACTGCGACCACTAGGGTCTATTGTGCCCTCGTCCTAGTGTATGAGCTATAGCTCCTCGAACAGTCCAATCGATCGCAAGAATGCGAAGATGTCGCCTGGTCGAAGAGCCCTCATTTCCTTTGTGGTGAGTGTAAGGCCTCCAAAGTGGGCCAACCCCAACCAACTGATAGCCGGACACTCCTCAAGTAGGTGCTCCGGAGTCTCGTCTCTCCTTCCAGACAAAGTCTGCAAAGACTGTCCTTCCCTATCTTGAGATTGTACAGATGCTTGCGCAGTCTGCAGTGCACGGTCAGGAAACCCGAAACTATTCGGAGAGATCCTTTGCTCAGCTCCAAACAGTCCTTGGTCCTCTTACTGTTGTAACTACCTAGCAGACGTTTACTCTGCCTTGCCCCTTTCGACGACTGCCAGAAGTCATCGCAAGCAGTCATGAGATCCACACGACTGCTCTGACTAATGACTCCTGGCCCTAGTCCACAGAAGGGCTCCGGACCATAGAAGGGCGTACTCGCCCCCTTTCTAGCCATTATGTCGGCCACTTCATTGCCGGGGATCCCCGCATGCCCTGGTACCCAGTATATGGTTACTTTATTGTTCACACCCAACTCATTGAGTGTTCCTATACATTGCCATACTAGTCTGGAAACAATCTTATGGGCACTGAGTGCTCTGATTGCTGCCTGACTATCTGAGAAAATGGCTATGTCTCTCCGATTGTAACCCCGCTCAATATTGAACGAGGCACATCTCTCAATCGCGTGTACCTCCGCTTGAAAGATACTGGCGAATTTCCCTAGAGGTTCGTGATATTTGAGTCGGGGTCCACAGACACCCGCACCCGCACCATCCTCTGTTAGTGAGCCGTCAGTGTACCACCTAATAGCATGTGGTTTCACATCATAGGTGGTAGACATGCTGGTCCACTCCGACTTGTTTCTAAGCTCTGTTTTAAAGAGCTTATCAAAGCTAAACTTGGCTAATTGAACATCCTGCGGATATTCCAGTAACAGGTCAGTTGCAGTCGCAGCCGAGTCAGCTGGTCCTGCCCCTGTTATCCTCATGGTAGATCTACGCGCACTGTGCTTGATATGCAAGTGCAGTGGTGGAAGCCCGAGCATCACATCCAGAGCAGTGGACGGGCAAGTGCGCATAGCGCCCGAGATGCACGTGCAGGCAAGTCTCTGGAGTTTGCCCAGTTGCCTTTTTGTGACATCAAGGTTAGCGCGATTCGCCCAGACCGCAGCCCCGTAGCTGACTATGGGCCTCACCATAGCAACATACATCCACAGTAGGATCTTTGGAGACACTCCCCAATTTTTCCCTGCAAGAGATCTACAGCTCATTAAGGCCATAGTGGCCTTGCGAGCGGCATGTTCCACATGTTGTCTCCACATTAGTCTCTTGTCTAGGATGACTCCCAGATATTTAACTTCTGTGGAGATCAGAATCACTGCGCCCCCAATGGCTATTGGCCGAATGGATTTCAGCTTGTAGCGATTGGTAAAGGCGACCACTGTGGTTTTCGCTGGATTGATTCAGCCCCACGTCTCTGCACCAGTCTAAGCTAAGTCTTAGGCCCAGTGTGATCCTGTCGCACAATGTGCTCTCAAAATTTCCTTTACATACTAGAGTGATATCATCGGCATAGCCTTGACATTCAAACCCATTTGCTGTAAGTTTAACTAGCAGCTCGTCCACCACGAGTCTCCAGAGTAGTGGTGATAGGACACCCCCCTGCGGACAGCCTCTGGTGGTTTGAGCTCTAACAGTCACACTGTTGACAGTGACTTCTGCTATTCTGCTATCAAGGAGCTTACCCAGCCAGGTCGTGAGACCCGTCTCAACTCCCCTTCTACAGAGTGCTCTTATCACAACGTCATGAGCTGTGTTATCAAAAGCACCCTCTATGTCCATAAAGGCATAAAGTGCTACCCCTTTGGCTTTTACAGAGCGCTGCATACTGTCCACCAGGCTCAAGAGTGCCGATTCAGTAGACTTACCTTCTATATAGGCATGCTGATTCGCATGCAGAGGCCTTCGCACCAAGTGCGAGTTTCTAATGTGGTTGTCCACAATCGTCTCAAGGGTTTTCAGCAGGAAGGAGGTTAGGCTGATCGGCCTGAAGGATTTGGGATGAAAGGGGTCTTTCTTCCCAACCTTCGGGATAAAGATCACCCTAGCCGTTCTCCATGCCCTAGGAATGTAACCTATTGCTAGGCTCCCCCGGAAAATACTTATGAGGAACAGCATTAGCTGTTCAACACCCTTCTGAAGATGGATGGGTATGATTCCATCCACCCCCGGAGCCTTGTAGGGGCTGAGTGTACTCAGCGCCCACCTAATCTTTTGTTCAGTTACGATCGCTGCAGCCAGGCTCCAGTTGGGTCTCCCGTTGGGGATCCTTTCGTAACTGTTGTCTATATCGGAGATGGTTCTACACATGGGGAAGTGAGTTTGCAGGAGAAGTTCTGCTTTCTCCCCCTCGTCCTCGATGAAAGACCCATCCGCCCTCTTAGGAACGCTGTCATAGGAACGATCGAAAATTTTTGAGGAAAAAAATTATAACTTAGGAAATTTTCAACATATTTTCATGAAATTAGACATGGCCATTTTGTAATATTTTAGAATTTCGGTTTTAATTTTATGAAGATCGGGCTACTATAACATATAGCTGCCATAGGAATATGTACATATATTAATGCATTTTGAAAGCTTTGTTGCCAGCAACATTTAGTTGTTGCGCAACATTTTTCACTGTCAACATGTTTCGCTCAACAAGTACTTTAATAAGGGAGCAAATATAAGTTTATTTAGTTTATGACGTTGTCGTTGAACAACTCTTTTGTCCATTGGAATAAATAGTGCAGCGTTCATTGATACATATCTGCTTGTAGCCATTCCAGTTGCAATTGGTATTTGTTGTGTGAGATGCAAAACGTCCCTGATCAAACGTTCCTGGACCTTGCCTTGTATTGCACCTTTCTATGCCATCAACCCCAACGATACAATTTTGATATTGGCACTTATATTCGTTATTAATCCATCTGCACTGGTACCGATTTCCTTCTAGATAATTTGGCTGCCATTGGTGGTGGGTAGGAGTGCCAGCCAAGACGGTGACCAGACCTGTGAGTACAATCTGTGGGAATCGAGGAACTCCTTAATTATTTCCTCCTTTTTTACACTCTTTTTTTTGATTTACAAGTAACTTCATTATGCACCGAATAAGCGATCTGCCAAGCAAAACGAGCTTATATAGAAAAATGATCGGAAACCTATTTCCAAACCAATTTCCATAGAAATCAGGAGCACATAGGTTATTTTTTATCAGCCCATCTCTTAATGGATGTTTTCTAGGAATTTCTTGATTGGATCCATATGTTCATACATTGCTGGACATATTTTAGTCAGATGTTTCCAACGAAGAAATATTTATAAAGTATATTTATTTATATATTTTGGATCACCCCCGGGCCCGTAGTATTCAAAAGGGGCCCTTGGAGGAGGCTTGGATATTCTTTCTGCAGCCTTGGTTAGACAACGTAAATTCGGCACATGCCTTGGGTACCGGGTAGCAGACAGTCGGTCGCACTCCACGTAGTTTTCCTATTACTTTTTACTTGCCCGAAATTTTTAAATTACTAAGGATTCAAAGCATCTTCAAGGGTATATTCATGATGAAAGGACATAAAATGGTAGCTTTGACAAACCCTTGATGTGATCAGGCACTTACTAAACATTTTTCAGTTCGAAGATAAGAAAAGATTCCGAAAGCTTAAAACTACTATACATATATCAAGAAATTAAAGACGCAATTTCATTATTTTTGAGAGCCTAGTATTGATATTAGCCATTAGTTCTGGCATGAGCCCCATCAGCATGACATCCTAACCAAATAAATTTCGGCAATTGAACAAATTATTATTCGTAGTTATTTGTAATCATATTAAACAAAGTATTAATGTTGAATTTGATTACAAATAACTACAATCAAAGTTAAAAAGATCCACACAACATTAACGTTGTTTTTTCAGTACCCGATAGGCAGTTAGCTGTTCAAAGTCTTTAACGACCAATTTCACCACACCTAGTCGATATGCCGTTGAAAGTAAAATATTATTTTCAGTAATCAAAGGTATTCGGTGGTGGTAACGTGTGTTTGGAGAAGCACTGACTGTGAGCAGTCAATAAACCCACTCCTATTGATAAGATTTCAATTGAATTATTACAAATAAATGTGTATAAAATGCTAACTGTCAATCATTCAGCATGGCAATAAATACGTTCAAATGGATCTGCCTTCTTGGTGTTTTCTTTACCACCATTCCTCATCACGATACAAAAACTATTCTTATTCAAGAGTTAACTAAATGGACGTTGAGAAATGAAAACTCCTGTAAGTATCCTTGAAAAAACCAAATGGGAATTTCCAATTTGCTTTATTATTCATCTTCGTCACCAGAGGAGCGTCATCAGAAATATATTTAGGAGAGCGGAGATAAGATAAGGAAATCTTTGTCTATGTCGACTTTTTGATAACGCTTGTGTTTGGTCTAATTAATTGCCTATATACTACATACTTCTTGCTATAAATGTTCTGATTTGGAACCTACTTATTTATGTGCTTATTACTTTATCTCCCCGACTACGATCAGCACTGGAAACTAGCGTACCCCGAATGCCGACTGGGGTATATACGGCGCTTAAGGATATCTATGGAGACTTGCTAGATCCCGGGAATGATGCGGCTCTTCGCTGGATAGCAAACCAATCGTGGATATTCAGCACAAAATTCGACAGTGGGTAAAAACATCTCCGAGCCACTTTGCATAATACTACAGAACCCCATATGCAGGCGCCGAAATGGGCGGCGAATTGGTGAATCTGACGCTCCACGGAATCGACACCGTATCCCAAGTGCGCGTCAACGGCCAACTACTTGGCGAAACTGACAACATGTTCGTCCGCTACTCGTTCGCCATCGGCCACCTGCTCCTACCAAGTCAACATCAAAACATTTTGGAGGTTGAGATTTTATCACCCATTCAGGAGGCAAATCGCCGCTTTCGGGAATGGCAAGAAGAAGGAATATTTACGGGACCACCCAGCTGCCCAAGGGCACGTGGAGACGTCGAGTGCCATCGGAATTATCTCCGAAAAATGCAAATGAGCTTTGGCGGTGAGTGGAACCCTGTAGCGCTTTCCTCGGGCATATGGAAGCCCGTTGCAGTCGAGTACTATACCGTGGCAGTGCTGCGCGATGTCGATGTGGCCATCAAGAGGAACGAAACTTACTGGACGTTGGACTGTCGGGCCTTTCTCAGTACTCCTGCATCGAAGGATTTCTTTGTCGACCTTAAGGTTTATGCCAGGTGAGTTGAAATGGTGAATTTTGTATTAAGAATAAACTATTTGTTTTACTTATTCTAGTGATCTCTTAGATAATCCATTTGTTCTGGAAAAGCAAATTGTTTCGTTCGCGTCTCCCGTGCTAGACTTCGAAATAGCAATACCAAAAGTACAAATACGAATTTCTTGTCGAAAATTCGGCTAATACTCACTTTCTCTAGGACCGAGTGACTATGTGGTGGCCCAACGGCTACGGCAAGCAGATGCTCTACCCAATCCTATTTAAAGTGAAATGCTATTCCAGCGAAGATGGCCCCAACCTAAGCTCCCGCACAGAGTCGCAGAAGATTTTAAAGGTTGGGTTTCGCACCTTAGAGCTGGTGGAGGACAAAGATCGTAAGTGACTAAATATGTTTTAAAAACTAGAATACCCAAAGCTTGAAGATAACAATGATATTTGACACATTGCTTTGCAATTAAATGGGAGTATAATACGTTTTAGAGTATCGGTAAATTATATATTATTATTTACGATCGTATACCAAAACCTGTACTGTTATTATACCGTCGACTGTAAATTTCTACTCAATTTGTATTTAAATGTTTTCTTATCGATCTAAAATTCATGCTATATTGAATTTAACTGTTGTTTTGTATTCCTGGAAACACTTTTATTATATAATACAGTGGAAACGAAAATACTTTTCTCTTACCACTTTACTACTTACTACTCCCTCGGTAGTTTAGCTTATTGTAATACCTTGACCTAAATTTTAAAAAACAAGAAAGGAAGCTAACTTCGGCACCCCGAAGTTTAAATACCCTTTCAGCTTACAATTGAATCATTATGAATTTACCAAATTTGGCTTCAAACTATTAAGCTATTGTGAATTTTTTTCTACATTTAACGGTTGTACGACAGCTACATATATGATACAGTAGTCAGATTTTAATAAAATGAAAACCGAAATTCTAGAATAATACAACATGGCCATATCTCCATATCTCCAATTTTATGAAAATATGTTGAAAATTGGCTAAGTTATAATATTTTTCTTCTAAATTTTTCGATCGTTCCTATAACAGCTATATGATAAAGTCATACGATACGGTGAGAGCATATAAAAAACTATCTGCAAAGTTTTATTAAGATAGCTTTAAAACTGAGGGACTAGTATGCGTAGAAACAGACAGACAGACGCACGGACAGACGGACATGGATAAATCGACTCGGCTGTTGATGCTGATCAAGAATATATATACTTTATAGGGTCGGAAATGTCTCCTTCATTGCGTTGCAAACTTCTGACTAAAATTATAATACCCTCCAAGGCTATTAAGAGTAATGAATGGTTTATGGAAAGAGAAAATTGGTAATTTACACTGTTGAATTTATTGAATTCGTCTAACTGTTTTTATGGCTTCTTATTTGTATGTATTGTTTTATTTCTTAATACTCCACGTACAATTAGAAAACGGCAGGACATTCTTTTTCCGGGTGAACGGACACCCGATCTTCACAAAAGGCGTGAATTACGTACCTGCTCATACACTTCCGGAGCTGTCAGCAGAGACGGAGTCAGGTAACGTCCAATGGGAATAACAAAACCACTTGTTAAATGCTCCCACTTTGTTCCAGTCGAATATTTGCTGAAAGCCGCTCACGAGGCCAACATGAACATGATTCGCGTTTGGGGCGGAGGTCTCTACGAGTCGGAGAACTTCTACAACTTGGCTGACTTCTACGGGCTGCTGGTGTGGCAGGACATGGCTTTTTCCCGTGCAGCCTACCCCTTGGCAAAGGACTTCGTGGCCTCCGTCCGTCTAGAAACTGCGCAAAACGCTCAGCGTCTGTCATACCATCCAAGCCTTGCACTAATCGTGACCAATAACGAGATCGAGCTTTATCTTGTAACAAACAAAACAGAATTTGGGGAAGACGCCAACCGCATTGAGAGCGATTACAATGCCCTAATTGAGGTCATACTGGAGGAGCTGAAAGCCATATCTCGTAATGATTTCAGTCCTCGACCTGGTCCAATGATTTCCACGCCCTCGCTAGGGGTTGCGCAATCCGGTGGTGATATGCCTAACAATCCTCAGGATCCAAACTTTGGTGATGGTAAGTCTGCCCTCAATACTTACCGTGTCGCTCCGCAAATTTTTGTAATTAACTAAGGTACTTATACATCGGGAAGGGTAAGAATTATTTATTTGAAGCCGAGCAGACACAAGTAAGCTACGATCCTAACTGAGTACACACTACGCAAGAAAGTCTAGTCTTGTCTAGTCTAGTCTAGTCTTGGCACTAAGGTGTTTAATTGCTTAAAAGAATTATAATCAGGGAATAGGTAATTAATTTAACTAATTTATTGTTGCACTGCAAATTTTAAATATATTTCATAGTATTTAAAAAATAGTTAAAGACTTGAAAAATTAACTTTTGTACAAGTGTATCGTAACCTAATACGATTGGTTATCTGCATTCTGTGATAGGCACAGCTTTCAGAAGCCAAAATTATTTTGACGTTATCGTCTTTCAGATTGGCTTGAATATTAACAAATACAATTGTTATATTGCAGTGCATTTCTGGGTAGACGACAAGGACGGTTTCAGCCCTGAGACTTATCCGCACGCTCGATTTGTTTCGGAGTTCGGGTACGCAAGTCTTCCAATGCTCTCGACATGGCAGCGTGCGCTGGGAGGAGGTTCAAACATCAGTAATGAGGATATTGCTTCCCTCATCCGAAGCCGGCAGCATGACGTAAAGGGATTCATTCCGATGCTTCAGCAAATCTCGTATCAACTGCCGTTCACTCCTCAGACATGGGACGAGAACATTGAAAAGTTTATATATTTCAGCCAGGTGGCACAGGCCATGGCGACCAAGACAGCGGTAGAACTGTTTCGCAGTCTACGCACTGGAAGCCAGACAATGGGCGCCATAATCTGGCAGCTTAACGACGTTTGGGTGGCTCCCACATGGTCGTGCATTGACTTTTACGGAAACTTTAAAATGATTTACTACTGGGCCAAGGAATTCCTGGCCTCAAAAAGCGTTATTGCCTTGTATGACGCCAGCTCAAATAACCTTAACATCACGCTAACCCGGGAGGATTATGCGGACCATTTAGACTCCCAGTTTTACTATGTGCTGGTAAACACCTACCTATGGACCGACCTGGTTGCCAAGAAGACAATTGCACGCGCCTTTGGTTTGGTAAGGACTAGTGAGCCCTTAAGCCTAGGACGTTACTGATATTTTCAATAATCCCAAGGGATCTAATCAGCTTGAAGTGCGCCCCATACCACTAGAACTGTTGCTATACGAAAACCATTCGAAGGAGGAAATATTCTTAGAAATAGTTTTGGAGGATAAGAATGAGGAGACCGTGGCTAGAAACTATTACTACCCTGTACCAATGAAAAATATCAGCGGAATAAAAGACCCAGAACTTACAGTGAGTACTCCGTATTTTCTTCTGTTCTTATCAAAACCCTACTAATGCCGTACTTTTTCGAACAGGTGCAAGTCGCAGGTCAAGACTGCAGCAATGCCCAAGCCCCGTATACCAACAGTTTCAGTTTGCTTGTCACAGTACGGTTTCCGGCTTTACTTGTATATCTGGAAGTGGTCCATCCGGAATACATCACGAAACGCCATACGTTCTCGGTAAATGGATTTACTCAGACGTCGCCCAGGAAAACTATTTACTTGGTGTTCGAAGACGACTCGGAATGCCTTACACTCGATAACGATAACATAAAGGTTCAAACTATCAACCAATATTTATTGCAAAATAATTAAATTTGTGAAAATGTATTTAAATTCAAAAAACCTTTTTAATTAGACCTTTTTTATGTTGAACAACATTCTTATACGCATGTGATGAGGTAATCACTGTTGAGGATGTATACATAGATGTTTTAGATTCCTGAAACCACTTTTATTTTACAAAAAAGCTAGAACTGAACAATAGTTGTTCCACTACGTGCTGGGAAATCAGCTAGTTTACTGGGAAAACGGATAACAAAAAATCTAATCTGATTTTCCACGACTACCATTTCTTAACGATTTTAGCTACGGGAAAGGGTGAAATAGGTATTTAAGATTGCCGTTCTTCCGAAATAGGCACAGCTGAAAATGGTAAATGAAGTGTCATTTAAAAGAGCCCACCGAGTTGCCTTGGTGCCTTCGAAGCAGAAGCATAAGAACCGAGAAAGGAAGGCTACCTCGAAAACCAAAGAAAAGCCTTACAGAAGAGATAAAATAATTTATGTGTCATATTATTTTTATAGAAAACCACTACACTTTTGGAGATATTCCATTGTTTACATACAATTGTATGTATGTAATAATTTCATGGCAGCAAATCTCAACCCAATAATAAACAAACATTTAAATAGAAAAGAAAAACGGTAAACGAATCCCCGCTCTGCGTGAAGGCTCAAGCACTAGCACTACTTAGTATATAATTTGTTTCCTTACAATTTTCAGATTGTTCCCATGGCAGTTCGATCCGACTTACATAGTAGTGAGAGCATTTAGAAGAATTTCTGCAAAGTTTAATTCAGATGGCTTTTAAACTTGGCTTGCAAACTTCTGAATAAAATTATAATACCCTGCGAGGTATAAAAATACAGAAAACAATTTACATTTACCCTATACATATTTTATTTGCAGTTTTAAAATAATGGTTTGAATTTAATCAAATTCGAATTATTATACTATTTGTATTAATGATAGATATCAAGGAAATACAAATTGTTTCTTGTTTATAAAATGTATACTATAAATTCTTTTATCTTAAAGAAATTATTTTTTCTCTTTCAGCATTTAGTACACAAGATAACTCCCAGTTCCCACTGCTCGTTGGTCATAATTTTATTAGAGCGATTAGTTTGTTCTAATATTTGCGAATGTTATTTGTGAATACATCCGATTTTTCTTATTCAAAATGTAATTCTACTGAGGTATGCCCACGTCGAGGCAATTCCCCAGCTACAAACAGCTGATGCATTGAGAATAGCGTGACACTGAAATGTGCTTCGGGTTCCATTCCAGCTCTCACTTTTCTCTGCCTCTCTCGCACTCTCCCACTCTCGCTTGGCGTGGGTGCCACGAACGATCCCCATCAGTGATCGTCGCGTCGCACTTGGCGCTGGTTAGTCGTTGGAGCAACTCTTCGCTTTAACGCTCCGTGGTCCGATTGTATGTATATTTGTCTGAAACTCTTCATTGAGAGGGGCCCACCGTCAACTTTAAAATAGCTCCAGTGATTTGATTGACCGCTAATAGCCATATGAAGGGCCCGGACAACTGCAGAGTCTTCGGAGGAGGTGCCTGCGGCTCTCTTCTGGTTGGACTTCTGTGCGGATCTCTTGCTTGCAGGGTCCTAGGCGACGCGGTGGAAGTTATAGAGCTGGGTAACAATTGGATGATAAACAATCAAAATGGCTGTGAGTAATAGAATAAGTCCAAGCCACTCCTAAGCTCTCAGATCACCGCCTTTGGTCAGTATAATTGCCTGAAAATTGGTTGTCTTATCATTTAACTGGCTATATTAGTAGCCCGTAGGCCATAAATTCAATTGTATGCGATTAGTAACAAATACAATCAGCAAGTTCAGCAATTTTAAATTTGGTTTGTTTACCAAATATAAGGGGCTATCGGGGCGTAGCAAATTTTATGGCGGAAGAGAGAGGGCTTTTCAATTCATTATTTTCCTTCACAGCTCTAAGCATAGACGACCAAACTCTTCCCTCCGGAATATATAGCGCCTTCGGATCCGAAGTATTACACTCATATAATGACGTTGCCTTGCGGTGGCTGGCCTACGACAATTGGACCTACTCGAATCGTTTTCAGTGTAAGTTCGAACCAATTAATCCTAGTGAATTTAGCCTTATGTCTATGATTCTAATTAATAAAAAAATCAAATTGTATTGATGCTATTTAGTATAAGTATTTTTGATCATCCTCAAAAGCCGAGTCGATCTAGCCATCTGTCCATCTGTTTGTCCATTTATCGCATGTATATCAGTAAGATTTTATATACAGAGGAGAAAGTTAAGAGTCTCTAATCTGAAAATGTGCAAAATGTTTGCTATGGAAAAAATCTTTCTTGACATTAGCTTCAGTTTTGAAGTTAACTTAACATATAACTGGGCATTTCCAAAATAAAAAAACCGTAAAAGGGAAGAAATTTCCTGATGAAAGGCTTAACATATAGCTTTTTTATTGGTGCAAAGATTGATTTTGGGTAATTTTTTTAGGATAATTGCAAAATTCAAGTGATTCGCACGGTAAACGAAACGAAATTGACTTGTGAGGTCGATCAATTCAAAAACCACCAAAACTAATTTTATTCGTTTATGCACTAATTCGCTTTAAAAATTGGTACAAGTTTTTTCAAAAATTACTTGTATTTACTTTTTTATTTAATTTGAATCAGATTCGTACCGTTATTGATAATCTCATATTTTCTTTTGCAGTTTCTTTTGACTCTTTGTGTTCACTGAGTGATCTTAAATAGAAAAAGTCGACGCTTAATGCCTTTTGTTTTAGAATTGGTATCAAAAGAAAACATGACCTCATTTATGATGTTTTTCATCAAAAAAAGGGCAAATTTCTATAACGCAAAAATGCTATATTCTTTAAAATTCTTTAAAATTTAATCTATTGGAACCTTTCTTCATGTAACTATGTTAAAACAAAAATCTTTTTTGTTGTAGAATATGCGGAAACCCCCATAAATAATAATTTCCTTATTTTATTTTCAAGAAATAGTTTATTTGCTTTGTAAATAATAATCTAATAATAATAATAATAACAATAATATTTATATGTTTGAACTGTTTATAGTTAATCAGGGAATTCTCCTATATAATTTTTTAGAATTATTTAAATCTCTAAAGTTACTGGACTCTAGTCACACTGGCTTTTCAGTTATTTATCTGATATTTTCAGCGACCTCACAGATTGTTTTTTGTTCGATCCCTCAACAACCATTACCATATTAGTCAACCCAACAAATAGAAACTCCCAAAATATCCCTAAGTTGCTAGCCAGCTAGCCAGCTATGTAAATACAACTTAAGTGTAAATCTCATGTAAATATAAGACCTTTCTAATTATATTGGAAATGTAATCCAGATCCAAAACCAACACATACCGCGAGCTAAAGGCCTAAGCTGCTATGGCTCTTAAACTCCATGTTAGCTCTTAGTTTGGAACTAATTGTTAACTTGAGGTAAACATATAAATAAACGATAAATTTAAATTTGAATTGATAAATTTAACAAGAAAGAAAGCTAGCTAGTCGAGAGTGCCCACATATGTATGTATTACCCGGTAATAGAAGCTTTGAGCACTTAGTAAATTACGTACATAAAAGAAATAGAATATAACTTTTTTGAATGGCAATGATCGCATTAGTCACAGTTACGGGCATGGCCTCTGCTTATGCAGAATCGGAACGGATTCAAACCCCACAGAGTCCAAATATATATTGTACTTTCAATTTTATCAAACTTTTACGGTTTACTTAAAGCTTAAAGACACAGTCACACCGATTAGGTTCGCGACACTGGCTATATATATTATATAAAAACATATTCATTCGCTTTCTTATTAAATTGAAAGTATATATGTACATATTATTTTTGTGAAAAAAGGTACTTATGACAATAAAAAAATATATACATACATATATTAAAATAGGGAATACGTAAAAAAATAGTTAAATAAAAAATATATTTTTAAAGCTGGACTCGAACCGATAACCTTAGTCAACGTGGTTTACAATTTTGGCATCGTTAAATATAAAAACATTTTTTAAATACTCATAGGAGCGTTATTGTTTAATAACTCCCGGATTTAATTGTGGTTTTACTTAAACTTTCAGAAAACTATCGCACCGGTCTACTGATTCGATACAAATTTGTACTTTAACTATTTATTCTGTGGGGTGAAAAAAGCGTGTCAAATTTTTAAAACAATTTGATTTAATTTGGCTCTTACATGGGCGGACAGATGGACATATATAAATCGACTTTGAATATGATTATGATCAAGAGTATATATATTTTACGGCGATGGAGATACCTCCTTCTGTTTAATACTGTTAAATAAGCATAATTGATGACAAAATTGCAATATTATATCTCTCCATTGATCACTAATAAATTACAATTTCAACTAGAATCCTTACATAACTCAATCGACCATATAATATAGATGACATATATCTTTTATTTAGAGAGCTAGAGATAGCTCCGAAAGCCCCTAAGGTGGTAGGTGTTCAGAAATACCGCCGAAATTTACATTTTCTTGATATTTTTTCTTTTAACTCTGTACATGTCCCGCTGAAGTCGACGTCCATCACTACAAACGAGGACACATCAATTTGACTTTTCATGGCATTGACACGGTGTCGGAGATACGCCTGAATCATCAGCTCCTGGGCCGCACGGACAACATGTTCGTGCGCTACACATATGACGTCAGCACTCTCCTACAGACAGAAAACTTGCTGGAGGTGGAGATCCTCTCCCCTGTATTGGCGGCCCGGGCGAGGGCAGAAGCTCTGAACAAGGAGGACAAGAGCGTGCCTCCGGAATGCCCCAACCAGCGGTACCACGGTGAGTGCCACATGAATATGTTGCGGAAGATGCAGGCGAGCTTCTCCTGGGACTGGGGTCCCGCCGTCCCCTCCGCTGGGATCTGGAAGACCGTGGAGCTAGAAATCTACGAGGTGGCCGTCATCCGCGACGTTGACGTGGACGTCAGTCGCAATGAGTCGCACTGGAACATGCACATACGCTGCTACCTAGATGCGGTTGGCAAGCAGAACTTCTACGGCAGACTAATTCTGTACGCAGTGTAAGTGACCTTGATCCCGTTGGTGGAACTTGCTTACTAAGGCGCATTACGATTTGCAGCGAGCTATTGGATCGTCCGGTGGTGGTGGATACACATGTTTTGAAATCCATTAGCTACTTGGCGCCGGTAATTGAATTCGATCAAGCTGTGCCCATTGTATGTACCGGCCACTAATTGGGTGTACGTGTGTTTAAAGTTCTACTATTGACTTGCAGGAGAAAGTCGTGACCTGGTGGCCCAATGGCTACGGCGAGCAGAAACTTTATCCGCTTCATTTCACACTCAAGACCTGGCTGGACGCCGATGGACCCGAGATCCGATCGAAGACCAAGTCGCACAAGTCGGTCGGCGTCGGTTTCCGCACGCTCGAATTGGTTGAGGTGCCCGCTCCAGACGGCATCGGGAACACCTTCCTCTTCCGTGTCAACGAAGTCGAGATTTTTATGAAGGGAAGCAATTATATACCATCCGCCATTCTGCCTGAATTACAAACAAATGAACAAAGTAAGTCCCAAGCGTTATTTTTGTTTAGTAAAACTAACACAAAGAGGTACAAAAAAGGATTTGTAAAAAGGTTTTCCTTTCGGTTAATACACCGTGGTCTTTTTTATTAAGACCTTTTACAAAGTTGTTGTACGACTAAGAATTTGTTAGGTGATTAGCCTTTTCTTAATTCAGAGTATTTCCGAAGGTATAGCAATACGCTATTGGTACATTTATACATATATGTCACTTTATGACGCTCTGGGTTTTTATTATTCTGAGTGGTCCTCAAGCTTAATATAGCTCAAGAGAACGTCTGTCAATCGCCATATAGAATTTCATTTCACTTCAAGTCTCCCCATAGTTTTTTCAATCAAGTTTGAACCACCATTAATTTTTTTATTTAAATGGTAAAACAGAAATATTAGTTGCAAATTTGCAACTTTTAACAATATGTTTGGTTTGTATTAGTTGTTTATTATTTATCTATTTATATATGTCAATAAAACATTAAAGCTCTCTTTTCCAAATTCTTTAAATTAAATAATATTCGTTTAATTTATTTTCCTAAAAACAGTATTTGGTTACTGTAAAAATAAATAAATAAAAATAATATCGGATTGCTTTTAAATGGTGCTTTTCAAAAGATCCCTTTAAAGGTTTCCTGTTCTCATATATACATATATGATATATTTAAAATGTTGACACACTATTCATGTGATTTAGAAATATTTTAAACTTCACGTCGAAATCATAATAGATAACAGGGTCACTGTTCATTTCCCTATCGTAGACCAAGCGACCCTCTTGTAGCTAAATGTAAGGTAAAAGAATATAACTGTGTTTTTAATTATATTGTTACTGTTGTTATTATTGTAATGCAGCGAATTGCGTAAAGAAGACCCAATTGTGCTGTACCGTATTTTTTTCTATTATTTTTATACCCTTGCAGGGTATTATAATTATAGTCAAAGTTTGCAACGCAGTGAATGAGACATTTCCGACCCTATAAAGTGTATATATTCTTGATCAGTATCAACAGCCGAGTCGATATAGCCCTGTCTGTCTGTCTGTCCGTCCGTCCGTCCGTTTCTACGCAGGTCCCTCAGTATGAAACTTTGCAGATAGTCTTTTATATGCTCTCTATACCATATAAGTAGGAACGGGCCGGATCGGACAACTATATCATATAGCTGCCATAAGAACGATCGAAAAATGTTGAGGAAAAATTATAACTTTTCCAGTTTTCAACCTATTTTCATAAAATATGAGACAATTTCTGTTTTAATTTGATCAAAATCGGACAACTATATTATATAGCTGTCATACGATCGTTAAATGTAGGGGAAAATACAAAACTTTGAATCTAAGGCTGTCACTGTGAAACTGTAAATGTAGTTTAATAGGAAAACGATAAAACAGAATTTGTTGGTATATATGTTTCTTATAAATCTGTTAGTTTTTCTTTTAAATTGATCAAATTTGATGATTTCAAAATGATCCAATTGCAATGCAAAGGTATGCAAACTTCGGCGTGACAAAGTTAGCTTCCTTTCCTGTTAAGTTTTTTTCTGAAATCAGCTCTTAATTTCTCTAGGCACATTACTTCAAATGACGGAGCACAAGCTTTTTTACCCTATGGTAACTATGGTGCAAAAAGTCACCAAATTCTACGTACATGATTTCGCGTATTTGTCATAACTACCTTAACTATCTTATCCGCCGACTAACCTGTACTTACAAGGGTAAATTTTCTTTTTATGAAAGTTGGTCACTTACTAAGGTCGGCCAAGCAAGCGAACATGAACATGCTGAGGGTGTGGGGAGGAGGGGTCTACGAGTCGGACTACTTTTACCAGCTCGCCGACTCCCTTGGCATCCTTATCTGGCAGGATATGATGTTTGCGTGCGCCATGTACCCGGTAAGCGACGACTTTCTGTCCTCGGTACGTGAAGAAGTTCGCCAGAACGCCAAGCGTCTGTCGCATCACCCCAGCGTTGCCATTTTCGTGACCAACAACGAGAACGAAGCCGCACTGGTGCAAAATTGGTATGGAACGTTCAGTGACAGGGAACGATTCGAGAGCGAGTACCGGGAGCTTTACCTGGCCAATGTCATTCATGAACTGAAAATTGTCTCCCATGGCTCTCGGCCCCAGCCATTGGTTTCATCGCCGTCCAATGGAAAGGCGAGCGAGCAGGACAACTACATTTCTGGAAACCCACAGGACAACCACAACGGCGATGGTAATTTGCAGCACCAAAGGCGGATTGTAACTAAAATGGCTCGTTCCCCCCAGTACACTTCTACGACTACATGAAGGATGCTTGGGATCCGGAGATTTATCCGCGCCCTCGGTTTGTTAGCGAATACGGCTTTCAGAGCTTTCCCGGGGCCTATGCCTGGCAGCGCAGCAAGAACGACGACGACGACCTCCTTCCTCTCTTAAGCCACCGGCAACACCATCCACTGGGAAACATTCCCGTGATTACTCTGGTCGAGAGACACCTTCCGCTTCCCATGCCAGAGGACGAGAACTATGGCAACGCCCTGATCTACTTCAGCCAGATTGCCCAGGCCATGGCAACCAAGACCGAAACTGAGCTGTACCGAAGCCTTCGCGACACACCGCACAATACAATGGGCGCCCTTTACTGGCAGCTGAACGACGTCTGGGTAGCGCCATCTTGGTCCGGCATCGATGTTTACGGTAACTGGAAGGTAAGTGCCATAACAGATTAGTAGTTATGTATATGGATAAAAAACTCTCTTCTTTCCTAGCTTCTTCATTACTGGGCCCGCGACTTCCTTGCCCCCATCGCTATCGTCGCCCTCTACAACCAGCCAACCAACTCGCTGAACATCTCACTGATCTGCGATCAGTTGGAGACAAACACCCGTGGGCTGATGGTCACAGCCAACGTCCACCTCTGGTCTCAGCTGCTGCCGCGAAACTCCACCAGTTGGACAGCGACCCTGCGACCGAACGGCGTTCACTACGACAAGGTCATACCCATCACTGAGCTCCTTCAGGGGGATTTCACAAAATACAACGCCTTTCTGGAGTTTCAGTTGCGCCGTGGCCAAGAGGTTATCTCCCGGACGTACTTCTTTCCCACCAGCATTGCCGCTGCCATCGGCATTGAAGACCCCGGGCTGGAGGTAAGTGGGATATTTCACAGTACATCAGAGCTAATCACTATTCACTTCTGCAGTACGAGATCGCATCGAGGACCTGCCTTTCCACTGGTAACGTCGTACGAAACAGTATTAGCATCAGCATCCAAGTGAAGCGGCCGGCGGTGTTTGTGTATCTGGAACTAATGAAGCCGTACCTCTACACTCTGTCCGAGAACGGATTCATGCAGACAACGCCTATGCACGTCGTCTATCTGACATTTGACGCCACCGCGTGCGTCCGATTGCTGCGCAAGTCGGACCTTCGAGTGCTAACTGTAAACGATTTTATGAAATAGTCGTAGCACTTTCCTTGACAACTTTAATGCGAGCTTCTATAAATAGCTTAACAAAAACAAATCAATAAATATATCAGCTAACCGCTTAGCACCCAGTACCCGGAAGACCACACAAATCCGGCATCTATCTGTCGAAGCTGGGCATTTGCACGCGAGGAGGCCTGTAGCCCTCGGGATATGGCACCAGCTGATTGTTTAAAACGCGTGCGTTGCGCCAGGTCTTCACTTTGTCCTCAGCGGTATCCGGCACGCGAACGCCTTCGATGACCGTCACGGCCGGTCCATCGACGACGCTGTGCGTGCTCTGGCCGATGGGGTTGCGCTGGGGTCTCCCGTACCCGGCAAACGGGACTGACTGCGGATTGTCTGCGACTGTGGGCATCTGCACGCCCGTACTGGCCGCCACAACCACGGAGTGGGGCATGTAGGTCACGTACTTGGACTGTTGCGGCAGGGTCTTGTAGTTGTGCTTGGTGATTATATTCTGAGGCCGGTAATTCTGAGTATCACTGCTGGCATAGGCCCGTGTCCCCCTGTCGCCCGCGAAGTACTCGTGGGCGTCGCTGGCAGCGTACTCCATGTCGCTCGGAAAGCTAACAGCAGATCCCTGGGCCGGGCGCGGCACCCCTCGCAAAGTATCCGCGAACTGCCATTGAGAGTCGGCCGAAAACGAAAAGTTCTTGCGAGGGCTGTGTTGCGTGAACTGGGCGTAGGTCGGCTGCCAGGACACATCTGAAACGAGCTGCCGGCCACGGCGGGAGCCGCCCTGCACTGCCTGATACTCTGCCACCTTACTCTGAGCCTTGGACAGCTGCAGCTGGATGAGCTTCGCCTGACGTTGCTCCGCATCGGCTTTGCGCTGCCGGTAAGACTCCATCTGCTGGGCGAGTTCGCTCTGCTTCAGCAAAGCCGGGCTGTGCTCAAAGATCAGCTGGCGACCGCTGCCATTGCTCTTGGGCGAAATGAGAGGCCGCTTAACGTCTGAGCTGCGCACAAAAAAGGAACCGGCCGCCTCCTCGGCACGGGCCTTGCGGCTGTTTTTACCGACTAGGATTTCCACGTCATCGCCCTTGCTGGACTTGACGTTTACCACCCGCACCTTAGAGGGATCTAGATCGCGTCCGAATCGCAGCTCCGTCCGTATTAGAGCGGGCTTTCCGGTCGCTCTCGGTCGCCTGTCTTCGCCGGACTCCGATAGACAGTCAGCCCCAAATGCCATGAGAACCATCAGGGCGTACCAGGCCAAGCATTGGGTAATCGCCATAGTTTTTGTGCTGTGTGCGCTGAAAGTGCAGAATAATTAGTTTAATGCCTTTCAAGATCGTGGATTTAAATTAGTCAATTAAAATATGTTGGCAGCTTATATTGGAAATTAGGTAACATAAAACAAAGAATGAACGCCTTCGGCAATTCGATGATTTGTCGTATAATTGCACATTTTAGTTTCTTTTGTTCTGGTCACGACCAGTGATTTCCAAATATGAATAACTATTTTTTGAGAATAGCATAGCATAGCTATTTATTAACATAGAATGTCAATATAAAGCAGGTATCGCAAATAAGAGTTATGAGTAAAATAAAAGTTACGGCCAAAAAATTGATCTGGAAATATGTATGGAAAAATTGGGTAAACCGTATTTAGTAAAGGAGTTTTAAAAAAAAAGATAAACTTTTATTACCAATTTGTATTTTTTAATTACGTTTTAACTCTTATTATTAAATATTATAATAACTCCTCTTTAGGGGAGAGTGGGGAGTTATGAAACACGCTTTGTTAAAGAGCCCAAACTTCTCAAATTTACGTTTTTTTCTAATTTTTTTAAATTGAATATTTAGAGCAATCAATAAACTACTTGTCAAAGGATTCGCCTATAATCCAAAATTTTGGGCGACTTTAGCTCGTTTTCCCGAAACACAGCTTTTTTCAGTTTTCGAAAATCGTGGGGAGTTGTGAAACACTACTAAAAAATTCAAAAAAACATTTTTTAAAACGAAATTTTTTATTAGGATTACAGAAATGACACTTTGTAATGTTTTTCATGTATTAACAAGTGTTGAACACAATTTTAAACTTCTTAGAAAAATATGTGCGACGACTACGTTTTCTGCCGTTGGTTTGACCGCTTATTTTGCCTTATTGTTCATATATCACACATACAACATATGACAATCAACACATCAGATTTGTAATCAACAATTGTCAGATTTGCTGTGTTTCACATCTCCCCACTCGATGTGTTTCATTTCTCCCCATTTGTTACTTTTTTAAAAATCCCACCACGACAGCAACACAAAAAAATATTTTTCTCAAATTCTTCTGTAATTTAAAAGCTTAATGAATGCTGATTATTTTGCATACTAACTTTATAGATTGACTTGCAACTGTTCATCAGGATGCCACACACGAAAATCCTCGAAAAAACTTTTTGCACGAATTTCAAACACAGAGTGTGGGAATATATAAAAAAAGAGTGAAATCGGTACAAGTGCTCGATCAAATTCAATGCTTAATTTAACAAAATGTTGACAAAAAAAAAAAAAACGATCGAAAAAGCCACTAAGCGAAATCTATGGCCATGTTTCACGACTCCCCAAAAAAATTGAAAATAATAATTATTTGTCTCAATAACTGAATGAAGCGGTGTTAAAAAGTGTATTGCCATTTTCGATTTTTCCGATATTAAAAATAAAGAAAATAAAAAATGTACAAATCTATGCCGCCTTAAGTCAGAACCACGGACATGGCTTAATCAATTATTTCTGTAATTTCAGCTGGCTTTAAGTTAAGCCATTATAAATGCACAAGATCAGGCCTTGTATGTGTGTTTTTCCAAAGGTTTACGGAAAGCTCAATATGTGCTTAAGCGCCACGCCCAAATAAAACTTAAACAAACATCGAACAAACCCAAGAAATATATAAGTTCGAGATTACATATCTAAGGTAAATGCGAGTCTCAGAGTAATGATAATGGAAGAAATTTAATTTTTAATAACTTGTTTACTCTTATTGTAAATATTGACTATATATTTGTTACAAGTCAAATTTAGGAAATGCATCTGGGCGCAGGGGATAGATATTTTCCCCGTGCAGTCAGTCTCTGGTAGCAGTAACCTAAAACTCGCCATAGTTCTACAAGCTAAATCATAGGAACAATAAGCAGATTCCATTTTAAAAACCTTTATTTCGCCATCATCTTGTCATCAAGTAAGAAGTCCCGAACTATAAAATTGTTGGATTTACTACAGGTTTAAGTATGGATGGACGCGTACAATTTGTATGACAAACTTTAGGAATTGAACCCTTAATCTAAATTACCTGATATGGCAATTTTAGAATGGGAAACTAAACACAATATAGCAAAACTCCGAATATTCACCGTGTATATATGTGCTCGTCAGTACTCGCGTATTGTCGTTGAAATGCCAGTGGCATAGCGTCAATGTCGACAACCGTAAAAAGTAGCATTAATTTCCTCATACGAAGGCGGTAAATGAAAGTTAACTATTTTAATAGATGTTTCGCTTTCTGAGCTTGGTGCACCTAGCATAAACACGCAAGTGCAATAAACGCTGTGCAAGTGCAATAAAGCAACCGTATTCTGCTGTTAAGCTGCCTGACAATAATTCAATTAAAAGCGGCGTTAAAATTCGACAAGGTGTTGAGACAGATACAATTTTTCATTTTTCGTAGCCTATTATCTCGCAGATCAATTGGCGAATCACTTGTAAATGGAATTTGGATAATAAGATGTACTAGCTATTCCGTCAATATTTAAACAAAACTTTGTTGTTGTCATAGTTCTCAGTGGAATACTTTAAATAAATAAAAAAAAAATTATTTAGAGTTGTTCCCAAATTAAATTCGTGTGTACAAACTTCGGCTTAACGAAGTTAGTATTCCTTAGAACGCAGCTTAAACAACTCTACAATAACTTTTGATCAACATATAAAAGTTGAAATCTGACTATACTAACAGAAACATAACAAAAATTCTTTGTAGTCTCCTTGCACATAACACGCTCCAAACCTTAGACCGCAATTTATTATTTTTTTTTTTGCTATTTTAAATTAAAGTTTTAAGTTTTATACAAATTACTATATTAGTATAACCTGTAATACTATAACCTATAACCTAATAAGCTTCTATAGGAGCTATCGGTCAAATTGTACTTATTTTTATATTCTGCACTAACCGACTCCTAACATGATATTGTTTTCTAATAAACCATCTCCGCTTGTCCGTCTGAGATCCGAATTTGGTGACAAAAATTATATCCACTTCCTATCTCACAAATCATAAAAACACGTATAATATATTTGGGAGTTATTAGACAATTGAATAAGAAGAATAATTTGAGATCGTGGAAGAGAGAATTAATTTCGCCAATAATACCTTGGGTGCCGGGTGTCTCACAGCCGACTATAGCTTTTGTACTTGTTCCTGCTTATTTTGGCATAATGTCGAGTTAAAAATATTACTAATACTTATTCTTTTCAAAATATACTAAACAAACACATAATAAATAAACACGAATCGAAAACGTATATTATTTTTCAATGTCAGCATTTTCGAACACAGTCTGTACTCATGATCCACCAGTTATAAATTCTTCAACTTTAGTTAATGGATTCTGTGGTCAACTATAAATACACCAGCTGATAAACCACTTTTCAAGGTTAGGTGCGGCCAAAGTTATTACTCAACTGCAGTGGCCACAGTAAAAACACGCCAATGCCCACTAATGAGTGAAAATTGGCCAACGAAATGGGAATAAGAAACAATTAAGTAAATTGTAAATTGCAATTTCGATGTAAATGCTTTCTGCAAAGTTCACAGCACAGCCGAGTCTGTTATGGGGACTTCGACCGGGACTACCACTGGGTGACTAACCACGAGGCTGCTCGCCGACCCAAATCACTCCGCTCCGATCCGGCAAGACTTTCACTTTTAACTCGACTCGGCCGACTGCTTCAAGTCGCGTCTGTTACCCGATGAACACATCGGGAGTCCGAATCGTTTTCCGGCTGTTGTAGGCTGTGCACTGATAAAAAGTTGTAATCCTAAATTTAGGAATCCCAAAATTACAGCCATCGTATCACAAAAGTAGCTCTGGCTTATGTTGTGTTTAATGTAATAATCAATTTTCGCTCCCTGTGTCTGTGATTCATTACCCTCAAATTTTTAAATTACCATCTTAATATTGGATTTTGTGGTGTTAACTAAAGTGGGAAAATCCAAATTTTTCTTCGTGTTATATTTAAATATAATTTTCCTTTTTTAAAATTAAATTTAATAAATCAATTGAAACTTAACAAGGCAAAAAATCTTGAGTGAAGGAAAAATCTGATTTAAATAATAAAGGGATTTATAAATAAATATATATTTTTTTGCAGACTGATGTAGTATTGAGTCGACAATTTTCTGTAGCTGTCAATGTAGCGTTTGAATAAAACGCAAAATGCATGTCGTCTTCCGGAAGTTAGTTTCCTTTCTTGTTTAAGTACTATGATTGCATCACGATGATGGACTAAAATTCAAGCCCATAAAGTATATTAAATTTGGATTAGCACTAACAGCCAAGTCAAACCTACAACTTTCTTGTTTTTTAACTTTAATAAAATAAAATCTTTTAATATTTAAAAATTAAGGTATTAATTACACAGTGTTACAAAATTTGAAAATTTTAACAATCTCTACTAGGTCACTTCAAAAGTTCAGAATCACTGTTACACTGTGTTATATAACTTATATAAATCTAATAAAAAAATTTAATTCAGGAACCAGACACACTGGATTAAATGGAATAAAAAAAAAAATGAAAATTGTATTTTGTGTGGTACAGTTGTCTTCTGCTGCCGATATTTGTAACACCCCTCTTAAATTTTAAAATTATCTTCATCAAAATCTTCACCTTTGGCTTAAATCTGTCTTTAAAATAAGACGAAAATGCTTCTGTCTGTTCGTGTGCGAAAGCCTTTTTTATACACTTGCAGGGTATTATTATTTTAGTCAGAAGTTTGCAACACAGTGACCCATAACACATTTCCGACCCTATAAAGTTTATACATTCTAGATCAGCATAAAATGTCAAGTCGATCTAGTCATGTCCGTCTGTCCCCCTGTCCTTCCGTCGGTTTATATGCAAATTAGCCCCTCAGATTTGAAGCTATCTAACTTTGCAGAAAGTCTTCTCTCTGCTCTGACTAATATAAAAGTTGTAACGGGTCGGATCGGACAACTATATCATATAGCTGCCTTAGGAACGATCGGAAAATTTTAAGGAAAATATTGTAACTTTACCAGTTTTCAACATATTTTCATATAAATTGAGACATGGCAATTTTGTATAATTCTAAAATTTCGGTATTAATTTTAAACACATTTGTAACTGCTCAGATATACATATAGCCATTATATATTATTTCAGAATTTCAGCAGCAAATTGCTGACATAGAACCGATTGTTAAATTTAGAGGAATAATATGAATAGGAAAATATGAAGATCGATTTTTGATGATATGTGAAAATTATATGCTTCCTGAAAGTTGTTCTTTTCATTTGATAAAATTGGATTAAATTATAATGATCAATTGTAAGCTGAAAGGGTAGACAAGCTTCGGCGTGCCGAAATTAGCTTCCTTTCTAGTTTCAGATTATCTTCAAAACGAATAATTTCCAAAATCAACTTTTGCAACAATTATATTCGCTTTAAAAGCCACATTCATTATTATTATTATTAATATAAATTATGAATTGTTTTTACCGGGAAAGCTGTAAAGTGGAAGAAAACCAATTTTTCAAATACAGCTATTTAATAGAATTAAAATGGTTCCAGGGATCTAAACAGTGATTTAGAAAGAAAACAAAAAAAAGTTATCATATGGGAAATGCAGACATAATATTTATTGATCGAATGTCAAATTTGGATCTAGAATACATCTAGAAACATCCTAAATTAAGACAAATTATTAAGCACTTTTACCGCATTTCTCCTGCACTAATTGATTTCTTAAATCTTAAACCTTTTTCTAACCCAATACCTTTTGAAAGCGCTGCTATGCTCTTTACAATCCTGCAATCTTAAGCTTATATTTCATAGTAATACATTACGAACATTAATCACTAAGCCGTGATTCAGCAAGATTCCTGATTCTTCCTTTTCTAACCTAAATGTTAAGACTGATTTTGAACAAATTAGGAACCAAGGCTAATACTTTAAAAATGAGTAATTGTCAGAAACTAATCTTTAAATAATAATAATAATAGTTTACGAGTGGTTAGTGCTCTGCGACCACTAGGGTCTATTGTGCCCTAATTTTTAAATAAAACAAGAAAGGAAGCTAACTTCGGCATGCCGAAGTTTAAATACCCTTGCAGTAAGTAGAAGAAGAAGAAGAAAATGTTCAGACTTTCCGCTTTCTCGGAATGTTGCTAGCAAAAAATGTTGCTAGCGAAAAATGTTGCGAACGAACGTTCCGACATATATAGTAGTGAGAGCATATTGAAGACTATATGCAAAGTTTCATTCAGATAGCATAAAAACTGAGGGACTAGTTTGCGTAGAAACGGACGGACAGACGGACATGGCTAGATCGACTCGGCTGTTGATGCTGATCAAGAATCAAACTTCTGACTAAAATTATAATACCCTGCCAGGGTATAAATATATGAATTCCATTCAAAAACTATACATATATGTATATTTATGTAAATAAAAACCCTAATTAGTAATTACTATAAACATAAAAGATATTTTTTTCTATTACGGGACACGGGATTGTCTAGATTTTTTAGAAATATTTTATTAAATAATTTATAAAAATGTATTAGCCTTTTATTGGGCTTACGTGAAAAAAGGGCTTCGATTATGTTAAACGACTATATTGTACCCGTCCAGAAAACTAGGTCTATCGCTATGAAAAGTTGTTGTGAAACCCTTATTCATAAGAATCTTTTTACAAATGTTAGTCCGCAGTCCGCAGTTAGTCTATTTATCAGGTTTATGTAATTTCAAGCGATATTCAAGGCAATAGGTATGCGTTGCTCAAAATTAATGCGGCTGTAGTAGGTGTAGCCAAATTTAAACAAAACCTCGATCTGCCAGCAAGAGATAAGAACATTTCCACCGAATATTTTAGCTCTCGCTCTGATAGTGTAGGAGGTCAACTTGTTTATCCGATTCAACAGTTGAACAGACCGACCCTTGGTTATACCAACTGTCTATGAGATGCAGATTAAGAATACATACTTTATATGCCTTCTATTGCCTGTTGTAAGCACTTTTGGTTAGCTCTATGTTTAAATAGTTTTGTCATGGGTCTTAGATATATTCATTTTCAAGCTTAAACATTTTGTTGCTGAAAACTGAAAATATAATTCGAAAACACACACACCAGATCAATTGGCGGTATATTTCTACATCGACTGCATCGATTAAGCCACACTGCTTCAAGTCGCGCTCGTTTGTCTCTTTTAGGTCGTTACTTTTACGTCACAGTCGCGCTAGTCAGCGCTTTTGAGGCCCCTGACCGGCAGCAGCTGCAGCGACAATGCGCACGCTTCAATGTCACGACGGATGGTCCGCCATCAAGTTGCGTCTTTTTCGGCAACTCTCGGTCATTGGACATTACATCACCGCGATAGTGGGGCGATAGCGCGGCGACGGCTGATGTGGAGCGCAGAGCGAGCGGCATTTGTTTCGGCCATAGCCCTTGTTATGGCCACAAGTAGCATGTAACAGCGGTGATTTGAGATCTTGGTGTTGATATGCAACCAGCACTTAGTTGCCTTGAGGGGAATTAAAATTAGATGGTCGGTGAATCTTAGCTTCGGCGAATCTTCTGTCGCTTGCATACAAATCGACCCCGAAACAGGCGGTGCACGCTCAATGAGGCATGCCGCCCGGTGCTGCAACCGAGACGCCGTTGACCGGCGCAGAGTCTATGACAACGCTGAACCGAAGACAGATCTCTCCGAACCGGCCATGAAGTGGGCAGCATTAAGGCTCGGCGTCAATCAAGGTGGGCGCGCAGTGCAACACTTCATGCATTGTAAGGGGATCAAAAAGCCGAGGCTGACATTGATAGTCAGGCCGAAGCCGGCAATTGAAGCCTCGCTGGCTGTGCTCATTGTAATCGACAATTGTTAAAATGGTGCAGTGGTTGTTGCCACCGCCATGCGCTGTATGCTAATGCGGCTGACGTCGCAGTTGGCTCCGCTACCGCCACGCCGCTGTATTAATTTCACTTTTACTTTTATGATTAACATTTCCCACCCAAAACTGAGAAACTTTACATGACTTTGGTCCGCTGTTCACTTATCCACATTCGTACTTTCTGCACAGCCTCTGCGCAATGAAATGTGAAATCTCAAAGATCGTAAACTCTGAAGACAACACCGCCGTGAAGACCGCCACTCGCCGAGGTGCTCAGCGGGTCTTAGCATTCGAATTATGGTTTTTGTTTTGGTCTTCTGTGCCAGCATCTTTTAATTACACGTGTTAGTCACCGAACTCTGCCTGCTGGCCCTTCCCGCTGGCCTGGGTGTCGCAATTGAAAGTGAAACTCTTCTTGCTTTCAAGTCTGAGTAAAGGGTCGTGGGCCTTACTGGCCTCTTCCCGCCTGCCCCACCGAACCCTACTTCCTCCTGCTCTGGCCCACGCACTATTCAAAGTGTGAAGCGCTGTCATCGTCTGCTTGAGTGCGCTCTGAGCGACTTGAGTGCGGACTTTCTGAAAGTCTTGCGCTATCAAAGATGAGCGGAACTAGTTACTCTTGGGGTAGGTCGGCAACTTTGACGGAACCCAGGTTGGAGGCGAAGTGACGGGACTTGTTCAAAGAATAGTCGTAATAAGTGGCTCTTCCGGTCTTCCGGGGGTCTTTTAGAAACGATTGATCAAACCGATGCAAGAGCCGTCCTGGGTGCGTTTGCACTTTCGTTTAGCCTGAGCGGAATCGCGATTGGGCGTATACCAACTATTCACAAAACTCACTTTTCTCCTCGACGTGAAGATACAGGGCGTAGTCCAACGATCCTGCTGCTCCGACGGTGCTGGATTGGGTGATGGCGGCTTTGTGTACTTCGGTTTCCTCCCAAGCGCGGCGACTCTACTGAAAGCTGTGACAGATCGCTGCGCGAACCGAAATCCAACTGACGGTGAATGAAAAACTTTTGCTTAAAAGTAAAAAAGCAGCCAGCTGGAAAACGGCAGAAAAAAGTAAAATTATTATGTATACATGTGTTTGGAGGCCGTCGGCGCAGCAGTCGAGGCGGCAGCAGCGGAGCGGCGGCAGCGAAGGTAACGAACGCAACCAGCAATGCCTCAGCTTCAGACGGCACTCGCACTCAGGCGGTGGCTGGGATGGCCAGAGAAACGGGAGCAGGGAGCGGGGAGCGGGGAGCGGGGCGCTCTCGGCCGCTAAAGACAAAAAGAGGCACAGCCAAATTGCTCTCGAAAACAGCAACATTGGCTGAATCTGAGGCAGAGACTGAGACGGTAAGCAAAGCTGAGGCTAGCTGAAAAAGAGGCATCGCAAATGAGCGAACAATTGCGCAATTGCGCCGCTGGCGGCTAAGCGTCAACAATAAAAGCAGCAGCTTGGAGCGCAGCTGCAAAGCTTCCACCGCCCCTACACCTCCGAGCGTTTCGTCACCAACTTGGGTTGGTATTTTTGGCGCTCTCTGAGCCCCTTGTCAATCAAGCCAGACATGTTCACTTCCGTCTGTGGAATCTGATGAATCAAAGGGACTCCACTTAGTGCGAGAATAGTGGATTCTCTGTTGTCTGATGTCTGTTGGGGTAAAAAGAATAGAAGTCCAGCGCCACAGTGTTTTTATTTAAAAGTACTTCTTCAAAGTAAAATTCTATCCTTTCAATTTAGTTCACTCAATATATGTATATTAGGGCGGGTCGATTTGTATGGAGGCAAAAAAGTCGCATAAGCGGCACGGAAATTCATGTTCTGGGGATCAAAATAAGCAACTTTGCCCAAAGAACCATACCTCTAAAATGCATTCTGATGTTCCCCTTTTTGATGCAAAGAAAAATCTCTTTTGATCAGTAGAGAAATTCAGTTTTGACCCATTTAGAGAGCCCCAATCGAGTCCAAATGTATGACCGACCCCCACTACTTTTCGATGGCCGATCCACTCATGCTAGTGGCGTACCCCCTAGACCGCCCCTAGACCCCCCAATAGACCACAACCTACAAAGATGTTCCAAAATCACCATTATTAGCACGGTGCATGAAAAAAAAAACTATGAAATACCTAATTTAGGGAAGATAACATTATTTTTCAAGAACATACTTATGTAAATGCAAAAATTTATTGAAACACGCGTGGATTTTAATGGTTTTTCTCCTACATTATAACTTTGCCAATTATCAACAAATTTTCATATAATTTGAGATATGGCCATTTTGTATTATTCTAGAATTTCGGTTTTAATTTTATCAAAATCTGACTACTATATCATATAGCTGCCATAGGAATATTTGCAATTAATTTATTTTAACAGCTTTGTTGCTAGCAACATTTAGTTGTTGCGCAACATTTTTCACTGTCAACATGTTTTGCTCAACATTTATATTATCGAAAAACACGCGAAAGCGAAAGGAACCGCAATCCTTAAATGTATATTAAATTTTAAATACTTACTGCAAGGGTATTTAAACTTCGGCTTGCCGAAGTTAGCTTCCTTTCTTGTTTTCATTGACAAATGTAGGAGAAAAACCATAAAAATCCATGCGTGTTTCAATTAATTTTTGCATTTACATAAGTATGTTCTTGAAAAATAATGTTATCTTCCCTAAATAAGGCATTTCATAGTTTTTTTCATGCACCGTGCTAATAATGGTGATTTTGGAACATCTTTGTAGGGGCTGGTCTATTGGGGGTCTAGGGGCGGTCTAGGGGTACGCCACTAGCATGAGTGGATCGGCCATCGAAAAGTAGTGGGGGTCGGTCATACATTTGGACTCGATTGGGGCTCTCTAAATGGGTCAAAACTGAATTTCTCTACTGATCAAAAGAGATTTTTCTTTGCATCAAAAAGGGGAACATCAGAATGCATTTTAGAGGTATGGTTCTTTGGGCAAAGTTGCTTATTTTGATCCCCAGAACATGAATTTTCGTGCCGCTTATGCGATTTTTAAATCGACCCGCCCTAATGTATATACATATGTATTACTTACTTGCCTACATTTATTTCGGATACACTCCAAAATAGAATAGTATTCGAGCTTTAACAAATAAAGCTTAAACTAACTTATTATGCGTGGAACATGGTATTGAGTATGTATATATTTATATTTTATTATTATATATATTTTTGTTAGATATATAAATACATATATGTAAATATTATTGTTGTATCTATAAATCTAACAAATATATGTACATTTATGTATACATGTACAAGTATATTATTTCTTCATCTAAAAATCTAACAAATTTGCGTATAATTTTCGAACTTAATTTCAAATCGTTCCTATGAAAACAATGTATGGTATATAATATAGTTGTCTAATTCTGACCAAATTTTAGACGGGAGTTTTAAATCGTATAAAAAGAATATATATTATATGAACGAAATTATTATGTTGGATAATATATGGGATATCACCCTTAAAGGGCGCCTTCACAGCTCTGCTGGAAGGCTCTATATGGTATAGAATGGTATTTGTTTTTAAGAAATAAACAAATAAATCTGGCCTTGGACTCTCTCAAGATGGCTAAAAGTAGCCAAAGCATATGTTTTCGTCAATTGAAAGCTTTATGCAAAAGAAACTGACTTTCTTAAGAAAAAATATAACGCTTGTCCCCGAACTACCCACTCGTAAATGTGAAGTACAATCGGCAAGGGTCGGCTTAAAGCAGTTTCAAGTTAACTTTTTACCAAAATGCATTTAAACGAAACTAAAGCATTCCCTTTAAATAGGTAGTACATTTATCCTACCTCTTTGCACACCACAACCATTAAGGGCGCATAGGTCGAAGGGTCGGCGTCGCCACTCCCCTGACTCTTGCTGGCAGCTTCAGATGAACGCCGCCGATAGCTGGCAGAAAGTTAATTGCCAAGCTCGGGCTGGTTATCGAAAGTACCGAAGTACTGAAGCAAGTATGCATAGGTACCACAGTAGGTGTGCTGAGATGTGCTATATCTCATTGCGTGGCTAGCATTCAAGGCATCATCGCTCACATAACCCAAGTCAGTTTTATTGCCAATTTTTGCTATTTTCACGGGGCCCTGTACGTTGAGACTGACGGGCTGGGGAAGTGAAATAAAAAGCTTTTTTATTAACAGAAATTTCACTTTTTCACTTAAACAGTAATAGAATGGAGGGCTCGTGGACCGCGATGAAAAATATTAAACGAGCGAGAGAAATATACAAATTAGGTGGAGTAAAACCCGAACATACTCCCAGGGACCAGCTTATCATTTGGCCCGTACTTGTTTTCGGCTTGCAGTTCCCGCTGGTCAATCTCCACCTCCGAGTGCTGGGAATCATGCTGCAGATCTTCGTCGCGCACAAAGTTTACTCCATTGGCCCCGAATCGGATGCAGTTCAATTTGTACTCAAAGAACTGGTTGGTCAGCACCTTGAAAACCACTGAGAGGCATGCCTGAACGTTGCCCTCGCCAAAGGTGCGGATTTCGTAGAGCCGTAGGCAACTGAACAGCGGCAAAGGCAGCAGCAGCGGGACGCAGTAGTCGGGAGGATTGCGGGCGGAGAACCCGAGATTTGCCACTGTCCGCTGGTTCAGCTGGACGCTGAGGTGCAAGCCCACGTCCGACCGACTATACTCCACGACGGCGCAAATCCTTTGGTTGAAGGCCTCGCCGAAGCCGAGGACTAAGCCCAAGCAGCAGCGACAGGCGAACTCGGCGCAGGAGCACGGCTGCCACAGCTGCGGCAGCTCCACGATGTTGCCGTTTACGGGTTGACGCCTGCCACTCCGCAACAGAGTCGAGAAGCGAAGCGGCTCTAGCTGTTGACCACTGAAGGGGTTGTATATCAGAAGTCGAGGGAGCCCTGGAGCTGCATTCGGCACGTTCGCGGGCGACAATACCTCAGCCTGAGGACTTGGGTAGTACAACTGAGCCTTGGTGTTAAAGGGCCTCAGGGCTGCCAGCAGACAGATTAGTCTGGGAAAGTCCCGCAGCTGCCGTCGCATGACTGCTCCAGTTAGTTGCAGGTCCAGTTGGTGGCTGTTGGTGAAGGCAAAGGGAAATCCCAGCTGCGTGTTCTCGGTCGCAATTGTGAATACAGAGTGTCTCTTCTATTTGCATCCAGCGGAACTTTTTCTAATGCTGTTTGTTATCACCGGCCCGCCAAATGGCTCGGAAAATGTTTATTGACTTACATTACCTAGTTTTGTCTGCGGTGAATGCATGCCTGAAAATTGTGTCAATGCCAGATCGGCTTCATCGATACAGGTGAGCAGTTTGGCGGTGCCTTCATTGCTTTGCTGGCTAATGGACACCGAGATAAGCCAGAGAAAATTTGCATATTTATGGAGTGGAGCTTATCAGGAGGCACCGAAATTTTCACGCTTGACAATTTGAAGAGCGTTAAAAACACCCAAGTGGGTCTTTGCGAGAAGTAAACTGTATACATACGTACATATGAGCAAATATACATACATTTATATGCATACATTTACATACAAGCAAAACACTTTGAAATAATGTGAAAATTACGCGACCGACAACACAAAGGGCAAAGACTTTTCTGCCTTTTTAAATATTGTATGCTGGTTGGATCAAGTGTTGGGGACTTTTTTGAAGTGCTGATTTGAACAGGATGGAGATGGTGGAAAAAAAGCTGAACACTAAATAAGAATTCAAAAATTAAACTTTTTTTTGGTTTTATTATACGTTATCAATTCTGAAATTATTTATACATAAGCCAAGCTCCCAAAATTAACATTTATAATATTTCCAAAATTTCTTCTTAAAACAAAGGCAAGATACTTGCTGACCACAAAACGAATAAACAAAATCCAATTTATTATTTAGAATATCTTACAAAATTGCCAGATCTGACGGGGGAAAAAAATAACGAAACCAGCAGAACTAGTTGAAGCCTTCAAAAGTATATTTCCATAAGCTAATCGTTTTTTGCCTTCTCCCTCCTATCACTGGCCATATTATTCAGAAAACCTTCCTAGTTCTTTGACACGGAGTGCACCCAGCTAAGGAAAAATCAACACTCAAATAAGGTAAGCTACATGGTCAAAGCCTATTTCGTGAAGAAGTAAATACAATCAAACATTAAAGCCGTATAAACTATTTGAGGTTTCAATAAGATTTAAATGCAAGTGTTTAAGATTGTGTTTAAATATTAATTTTTAAAGTACCGTCATTTAAGACAATTCAATAATAATTTAAATTAAAAATGCCTAAAATATTGATATTTCTTTGTCACGGCTTATTTCGTGGAAAACTTTGGGAAAAAGTGATTCGTAATCTACAATTATTGACCTTTTTAATACCCTTGCAGGGTATTATAATTTTTGTCAGAAGTTTGCAACGCAGTAATGGATACATTTCCGCCCCAATAAAGTATATCAGGGGTGCCATAGAAACCACTTCCGCTGCAAAAACCCTGAAAAATTATTCCTCGGTGCCACAGCACATCCACTCAAATATTTTTCGGGTATTTGAAAACACACAACTTGACGTCAATTTCGATGCCTACCACATCGATAGATTCGAAATTTTGATGACGGGTTTAGTAGAGCTGTCGAGTAAATTTTTTATATTTTCGCGCCAACATATTAAACTTTTTTTTTTAATAAAAGTAAAAAAAAACTAAATTAATTAACAAAATAGGTTAAATCACATTATTTAAAGAATGAAATAACCCAAAACCTACCATTTTACAATAATTTAAATAAAATGTTTGCTAAAACACATGCGTGATTTCATCATGGCAACCCTGCCAGCCATTTCGAATGGTTTGTGAAAAAACTAAAAACACAAAACTTATTCGATGTTGTATGGCACCGAGAAATTGGTTTAGCGAAACACCCCTGATAAAACTGCAAATAACTTGACAATTCATACTTAATTGCCAGAATTTGTTTTTTCAGTGAAAAATTAAATGAAATGAAATTGAAAAAAAATGAATTTTTTTATATTCCAAATTTGTGATTAATTAATTGGATCTAACTCCTTGGATCTAACTAAATAACAACAAATGGATCGAGATAGATTAGTAGACGAATCCAAAGATTGCAGTCAAGTGTTTAATTCTGTCAAGTTTCAGATTCTTCCGGTAATATCAAAATGAAAAAATAAATAAAAGTATACCAACATGGTTAGTTTACTACAAAATCGTATTTCCCGATTATATTTAGATGCATACTGGTCTAAAAATCTTCTGTTTATCTTATTATCAATGTAAATTCACTTATCTAAGTCGGCTCTCTATGAAATTAGCTGGCAACTAAAATGCTGTATAACCTTTTCGCGCTTTTGAAAAAACAATTTATAAATTTCGTTTACCAGATGCAGTGAATAGCATACACATTTAATTACAACTAAAGAAGCTTGCATTGTCAGTACTTTGAAATATGTGAAGGGCAGAGGGATTTGTATTCGTATTCCATTTCGCACCGCGCTCTGGAAATAAAATGCTAAACTTGCAAATTTCTAGTAATTTCAAATCTGCACTGGATACAGGCCTTCAAAACGGAGCTTACGAACAGCCGTTATAAACTATGTGCCGTTCACTTCTTTGGAACACTGGATACCGTACTTTAAAGCAAAATGAAAATGTCTTCGAACGGATAGGATGTTAAAATGCTATTTATTGATGTATTCGCCGTTGTGGAGCACAACGCAAATAACCGAAGGCACCAACGCCGACACCGCCCAAAAACCAGTGATTTAATTTTTTTCTTTCCAAAAAAAGCTGGATCAGCAAAAAAATAAAACGCTTAAAAAGCGGAAGAGAAATAAATGTAAGAAAAGGCTGATTTTATACATTTGAGGTTTTGGGTACATTCGCTGTTCTGTAACTTTCTTAATTTTCTTTTTAAAAAGATCCAAAGTGTTTAATTCTTACCCCAAATTCAGTTCAAATTTTCTTTTTTTAATTTATTGTTCTTTGAAATATTGTCTTTTGAATTTATATCAATATTTTTTCATACATATTGTCAAATGCGCTGCACTCAAAGTATATGCACACCCAGTATATGAGAAAATATGGATATAAATTCAAGAAAAAAGATATATAAATTTTAAAAACTAATTTTGAAAGGTATTGAAAAAACATTTTTAACATTTCAACTATTAAACTCAATTAAAATACCACTCATAATGTCGTAAAAAATATATATAAATAAAGTTGCTTTAATTTACTAAAAAAGCTGGAAGTTTTCAAACTTTTCCCGCGATCAACATTCAAAAAATGCAAATATAACGGGAAAAAAGCGGCAATGACATCACTGCCACTAACAGATTTTTTGCGTATTTAAAATGACTTTTGTGAGCAAAATCTCCTATAATAACCAGTATCATAATCTTTTTCCAATTAACCTATTCCTGCAATGTTTTTATTGTATATTAAAAAAATATTTGATTCCAGGGCACTGTACATTTTTTCAGGTATTTTCCTATTTTTTAGATCTACCAATGCAGTAGTTTAAATTATTTAATACAAATAATTATAAATATTGAACATTTTATAGATGAATACAAAAGCATATCCATGGATTGCAATTTATTAATTTTTTTTTTTAACGTAGTTGAATACACTATTTATTGTTATTTTTGCGGTATTTTATATTCTTCAAAGGCAGACGATATATTTTATCGTTATCGATGTGGTCACACTGGTCACAGCGCAGCTGAAATGTACAAATTGTGTTAAAAAGCATCAAAAATTCAAAACAAACTCGTTCCTGGCAATTTTGTACGGCACCGCAGACCGTTTGCATTAGCGCAGGCCACCAGCAGAATGGGCGACTTCTTTAAATCGCTCAATCTTAACTATTTCACGTCCAGTGAGGGAAGCCCAGCTGCCAACGGGTCAGCAGGCGGTGGGGCAGGAGGAGGAGGACCAGCCTCGGACAACGACTACGTGGGACAGAGCCTGGAAGTTGGTGGCCATAAGCTACGCACCAAGTGTGTCATCGCCGAAGGTAAGAGGTTTGGTTAAAGCTGCGGGAATGCAGGTTCGCTGGGCAGACCAGCAGCGGGAGGGCAAAATGAATGGAAAATGGAATCACCACTTCCTGGAGGGAACGCATTCCGCGTTTTTCTTTTAAATTCCTATGCAAGATGTTAGGCAAGTGGAATACCAAGGTGTTTGTTTTATTTTTCTTACTGCAATAGGTAGTCACTTCCCTTACCGCAACTTGCTTACACATCATGAGTCATGTGATCGTATTTTTTCTCGGCATGTCCTTCTCTAAGAGTGACTTAATTTGTGTAAAAGTTGCCCATTCTGGCTAGACTGGTAAACTCCCCCTTTTAGTCTTAAACAATAGGAGGATATTACTGTGCCATGAATATTCATTAAAGCAGCCCCTTATCAGCGTCGCGTTATCAATTCTACTCTACTTCTTCCATCCACCAGGCGGATACGCCTTTGTGTACGTTGCCCAAGATGTGCAAACTGGTACTGAGTACGCCCTCAAGCGTCTGATCGGCGCTGATCAGCAGGCGTGCAACGCCATCATTAATGAGATCGGTATACACAAGCAGCTTTCGGGCCACGGAAACATTGTCACTTTTGTGGGGTCCAGCTACACCGCCCCGTCGCCACAGCAGGGTGCCCAGTACCTCCTTCTCACGGAACTGTGTAAAGGTAAGCACCGCGTCATAGTCGCTAAAAGATTTAAAATGCATATCAACTCTAATTTATAGGCGGCTCCCTGATAGATTGCTTCAAAGCTGAAACCCCAGCCTTTGATCCGCCTTTGGTATTGAGAATATTTTACCAAATGGCGCGGGGCGTGGCTTACTTGCACGCACAATCGCCACCAATAGCCCATAGAGACATAAAGGTAGCTATTTTATACACATGTCACCGGCGCACTAAACTGTACTGATTCTCCCAATCGTTGCAGATTGAGAACTTTCTCATTGGAAACGACAATCAGATCAAGTTATGTGACTTCGGCTCTGCCACGAAGGAGGTGCTCGCGCCGACATTTGAGTGGAGCGCACATCAGCGCAACATGCTGGAGGACCAGCTAAACACTGTAACGACGCCCATGTACAGGGCTCCGGAAATGCTTGATACCTGGTCCAACAACCCAATCGGCCCCAAAGCTGACATCTGGGCTCTGGGCTGCATTCTTTACTTTCTGTGCTATCGCAGGCATCCTTTCGAAGATGGTGGGAAGTTGCGCATCATTAACGCCAATTTCATTCTGCCACCAGATGCTCGATATCAGTGCTTCCGTGACATCATTACGGGTTGTTTTAAAGTGAATCCTGCGGAGCGCTTGGACATTGCAATGGTGCTTGAGCGGCTCGCATCTGTCGCTGAAACAAACAATTGGTCCCTTAAAGGAGCTCTGAACTTAAGGGGCATTCCCATCGAGTCGTCACCAGCCGAGAGTCCCGCTCGAAAGACTGCCGTACAATCGGAATTTTACCCGGAGGCCTTCGCTGCAGCACCCCAAATAGCACCTACCTCTACCTCCACGCCATCCTCCAGCAATGGACACGGTAGCCTACTATCGTCTCTGCGTGGAGGTGCTGGAACACTGTTTAAGAACATTAAGGATACCTCCACCAAAGTAATGCAAACAGTGCAACAGTCGATTGCCCGTAACGATCTTGACATCAGTTATATTACCTCCCGGATTCTGGTGATGCCTTGCCCGTCCGACGGCTTTGAGTCGGCCTACAAGACCAACAACATAGACGACGTCCGCCTGTCTTTAGAGGGTCGCTTTTCCCCACAGAAGATAAGCATTTACAACTTTGGCCAACGCTCAGTTCCTCGGTTACCGCCACCTGTGCGTACAGTTGAGGCGGGCTATGTGTTTGGATGCCCGCAGGCTCACGCTCCCAATCTGCAGGTATGAGAAGATTGTTTTATTTTAAATTTATGTTTTCAATGTATGAAATATATTGAGCTTACTACAAATCAGGGAACGCAAATAAGAGCAATGATTTACACAACAAATTAGGTTATAATCTCGTCTGGTACTACCCGGTATTCTTTTATAAATTCCAACAGTGGAGTACCAGGTAGAAGGAGGCTGTGTCGACTACATCAGGCATATGTTTCCAGTATCACCAGTCAGTTTGTCCGTTTCCACGCAAGCAATTCAATTAGTCTTTAGCTATATATGGTAAAAGACTCTTTCACATGTTCTTTCTACTCTCATTCTATTATACATTCTATATATATGTACGTCGAATCGGGATAGTTCGGATGACTGTTTAATGAAGCGCTAATACAAAAAAAAAATCAAATGTTTAATATAAATAATAAAATGTTAAGGGGGTCTTCTACTCACGAGGCCGAAATTGTGGCCTATTTTCAAAAATTTATTGTGAGAAAACTGTGCAAGATAATAAGATATTTTTTTTTAATACTTTTGTACATCTTTAAACTTAACACTACATATTGGAAATTTAAAGTGTGTATAGCTAATCATTCTTTGTTTATATCTGGTCAAAGTGGGGTCATCCAAATTTTAGGGGTAATTTTTCTGGTATCATAACTACCCTTATACTTGCATGAAATGAGAAAACTTAATTTTATTTATTTTCAGTTTTATCTTGGCTATGCTTCTCCGAGTACGATTCTTTTTTTAATTAAAAATTGTTTTTAATATAAATAGTTTTGTAAAAAGTTCAATTTTCAACCATGTTTTTTCACCTGTTGGAGGGTGTAAAAATTAAAAAAAAAACGTACTCGGAGAAGCATAGAATTGTTTGATAAAGAAATGGGGGAAAATTTGGTTCAATTCGATAAAAATTACTGGTAGAAGTGATACCAGAAAGTTTAAAAAAGGTGATTTTCGGGAAAATGCGTTTAAAGATGGGAAAAATGGTCGGAATGTATGTCTATCTTTCGGGCTTCGTTTACCCACAAGGGAATTCGAATTTTACAACACCTTTTTTATGGCGTATTCCTCAGATCCTCTATATTTTAAAAATAAAATAAAAAAAATCGATTTTTAAAAAATTCGTAAGTTGAAGACCCCCTTAATGTGACTTTGATGAGTTATTTTATAAGACTTTAAAGTACAGGGTGCTTTTTTTGTGGTACCCGATGTTAAACTGGAATAACTTTGATAGCATTTGTCAATTGTTTATCTGACAGCTGCTGTCATAAACTTCAGTCCAGCACAATTTTTACCATGGAGCATTACACGCCAAAAGAAAAAGCTGAAATTGTTACATTTTATTTTCAAAATCAGTCCTCTGTTACGTTAACTCAATGGAGAGCGATACAGAGCCATGATACGCGATTTTTTGGCATCTGAATTGGACGAAAATGGAATGGACCATTACTGGTTTCAGCAGGATGGGGCAACGTGTCATAGTGCACGCCTAACAATCGATTTATTGAAGGTAATGTTCCCCAATCGATTGATCTCAAAAAACGGCGATTACGATTGGGCACCACGTTCGCCTGATTTGACCGCTCCTGACTTTTTCCTGTGGGGATACTTAAAAAGTAAGGTTTATGCTAATCGGCCAGAGTCTCTTGAACAACTTAGGACCAACGCAACGAAATCGCTGGAATTTCCCGTGAAACACTTCAAAAAGTGATGAAAAATGGCAAAAAAGGGCTGATATGTGTGTGGCTGCAAATGGTGGTCATTTACCAGATATTGTTTTCAAAAAGTAACAGAACAAATTGTGCAAGACCATATTAAATGCCAATAAAGGAAAAAATTAAAAAAATTAATTTGTGTTAAAGTTATTCAAAAAAACATCGGGTACCATAAAAAAAGCACCCTGTATTAACTTGACCGAAATAGATAAATTCTTAATGATCGAAGAAGTTAGCTTCCTTTCTTTATAATTAGATTGTGCACTGGTTGCAAACGTACGATTTTTTCAAGCCTTCCACCTCTCTTTCTGCAAGTTCATATTTCCTTTGAAAACATCTTTCTATTCTTAATAGATTGTAATGCAGAAAAGGTGCAAGCAATTAAGCAATAATGGTAACGATAAAGTGATAAAATATGATACTCTTAGTTTCAGCACAATTTTGAATTTTGAACTTTCTTCTTTTATAAGTATACAGAGGTTGACCATTTGCAATTCAAATGCATGGTCTTTGCTCAAGATAAGATAATAAAGTCATACACAAAATGAGAACTAAAGCTTTTATCAATAATTTTATCTTGTCTCTTCCATTAGGGCCTCTTTACCGTGTCAGCGGACATGTATAACTTCCTCACTGCCGACGGAAAATCGGTAGTAATAATTCAGACTGGAGATTCGGGTGGGTGCACTGCCGCCACAGTTGTAAGCGCTTTACTGATGTATGCGGACTTGCTCCAAGAGCCAGAAGACGCTGTTCAGGTGTTCGCTGTCAAGCGCCACACCATTAATATGCGGCCCTCCGAATTCCGTTACCTGTATTACTTCGGCGACATTTTGCGACCCACTCCGCTCCTGCCGCACTATAAGAACACTAATCTGGTAGCACTTAGCTGCCAGCCTGTTCCCAGGATGACCAAGGCACGTGATGGCTGCCGTATCTACATGGAGGTGTATTGCAACGAGAAGATGATGCTCAGCACATTGCAAGACTACGAAAACATGCGGTTAGATCGGGCTACATTTTATCCAGATATGTATGTTTTTTCACAATTTCAATTAAATATTGCAGCTTACACCAAGCCGGTCCGGGAAAAATAGTGCTACCCATTAACCTAACTGTATGCGGCGACGTGACAATAGTATTATACCACGCCCGTAAGGGAATGGTGCGTCCCCAGGGCCTGAAGATCTGTCAGTTTCAAATAAACACAGGATTTATTCCCGAGCCGGAAACGCTGATCACCTTCAACAGCAATGATCTCGACGACTTGCCAGATCCGGAGCAGGTGACGAGCAATCTCTGCGTGTCTCTCTCGTTGGCCGTAACAGATTCGGAAACTCCTCCCAGCCACAACCCGCCATGGGTGCCAGCGAAATCGAAGCGATCGCCAAGTAACCTCTTTAGTTCGGACCTGGAATTCGCCGAGATGCTCGATAACTTTGGTAAGTGCCACTCGGTAGCCTCAGGACAATTCACTATTTGACCCTATTCCAGTAACAAAGCCAAGCCCACGGACATCGCCTCCTCCTTCTACTCTGCGAAAGCCCGAGCGCGCCAGTTCTCCGCTCGTTTTGCCCGATGTCACAGAAACCTCCCATGATCCTCCGATGGCTACACCCGAGCCTTCCCCGCCCATTGATCTGCTGAACCTCAATCAGCAGCCCAGCGAAGCACCAGCAGCGAACCCCCTAGGAAGCGCCATGCCCAGCTCTGATGCCAGCTTTGATTTGTTGGGGGCCTTCGGCGATGATAACTCCACCGGTATAGGCTCGGCACCAATACCAGATGTCCTTCCAGCAGCGCCTTTGCTGCCACCGCATCAGGCAAAAATCAACGCAGACCTATTTGACCTCTTTGGAGCGGCAGATAACAGCGGGGCAACCAGCCTTAAGCCCACTCCCACTGCAGGAGCAACTCTTCCTCCATTTGCAGGATCCTTGCCAAGTTTTGTAACCCAGCCAGCGACCAAAAAAGTGTCGTCACCAACCCAACCACCAGCGGCACCTTCCGACCCTTTTGCTGACATTGCAAATCTGGCATCCGGACTCAACATAAACTTCCCCCGCAGCACGCTCAGTGGAAAGTCTCAGGCTAGCAGTAGCCCTCAGCCTACGCAGTACCCTAGTCCGACACACAGGCCCTCCCAGTCCACAACCCCGCAGCAGCACCAAGCACAAGGCACGTTCATCAAAACCCCACCACAACCACCGCAGTCGCAACCTGGCCAGGGCCGTCCAGACTACAGCAGAGTTCATTTCGATTCACCGAAGCCAGCGCAGCAAGCGGGCTTTGGCGGAAACAAAAGCTCCGACATATTCGCAGACATTCTTGGGCAACAGGGATACTCTTTTGGCAGTAAAATGAACCAAGGGCCACGATCTATAAACGAAATGCGCAAGGAGGAGTTGGTTAAGGACATGGACCCCAAGAAGGTGCTCATTATGGAATGGGTAAGAGGGAGTGGAATTTCTTCGACAGACAGGACAGAACCTTATTGTTTCACTCTTCACAGACCGAAGGCAAGAAGAACAATATCCGGGCGCTTCTCTGTTCTATGCACACAGTGCTGTGGGACAATGCCAAGTGGCAGCGTTGTGAGATGTCCACCATGGTAACCCCTGCTGAGGTGAAGAAAGCGTATCGTCGTGCCTGCCTGGCCGTCCATCCAGATAAGGTTTGTGCTATTTGTGCTATGTGCTATGTGTCAAAACTATACCCAAGCTAATTGGCTTAACGCACTTCCTTCCTATAGCACAACGGAACCAAAAACGAGGAGATTGCCAAGCTCGTTTTCATGGAGCTAAACAATGCCTGGACAGATTTCGAAAATGATGCCACGCAGCAAAACATGTTCAATGCGTAAAACGCGTCCTACTTCTATACATAATAATCGCAATTAGTTGTAATTACCTAATTACTCGTAGCTGAAACTAGTGTAAAGTTATTCAAAAGCCTAAGCTTTTAAAGTCAAAGTAATGGATTATGCCACTAAAGGAGTGTACGTTTTGAACCCTTTGAAATTCCGAGAATCCTAAGAACACAACATACTTAATTTTGTACCTTCAAAGCCTATCCTATTTTTAGCACAAAATTGGAAGAGAAGAGAAAAGGCAAACCCCTCAGACATTTACAAATGTGTCCCTGCACTAGACGGGAAGTTCGACTCCCCGTTGTGCTGGCAGTGCAGTATGACGTATCGTTTATATATCTCCCCCACTTATAGCCAATATGTGATTAAGCTACATGCCTACTATTAACTATTAACTGCAACTAAAGTTAAAAGTAATATAAAAAGTTTATGTATGCAACTGTTCCGACTATACAGTTTAAATATGTGCTGTACATAATAGTATACATATATCGGTTATTTGAAAGAACGAAACTCCGTTAAAGTATTACCGATTGTCTCTGTGTATAAAAATAAATTCTTTATATATGCTGCTGTTAGTGCCTCGTCTCTTTACTGTTCCTTCTTGACGCGCTTGCCTGCAACGAAGACTTCCAGGATATTTCGGTCACTTCCAGTGTAGATAAACTTCTCCAAAAGCTCGTCCACGTTCAGCAGCCGCACTGGCTTATCAACGACGCTCACGTCAACAAGGAGGGCATCGAACTCCTTGCCCACGATAAAGTTTCCAGTCAGGTGATCAAGAGAGAGCGCCTTGGCGCCCCCCAAAGTTGCCAAGTAAAGAGCTTGCTTGTACTTTAGCTGAACGTATGTCGGATCGGGTGTTTTGGCCTCTCCGGTACCGCGTATGTTTTGCTTCTTGAAAAAGTCCAAGTGCTTTGAAACATCCAACGAACGTAGTAAGGCCTCCTGAATCGATACCGAATTTCCGCCCGACACGTCGGTGCCAAGGCCGACGGTCACGCCAGCATTAATCAGCCGCTGGACATCACACAGTCCCGAGCTAAGCATCGTATTTGAGGCGGGACAATGAGCCACAGAGGTGCCCCGAGCTTTCAGAAGTTTGACCTCATCGTCCTCGAGATGCACGCCATGCGCCATGACCGTCTACGAGAAAATAATAGATGCAAATAATATAAGGAAGCTCGGAATGACAATGAAGGGCACACCTTGTCGGTAAGCAGTCCAGCGTCATCATAGGCCCCAGCATAACTGGTCTTGAAGATGCCCTTTACGACCTCAATCTCGGCCAGGTTTTCGCTAATGTGGCTTTGGATATGAAGGTCGAATCGCTTTGCGATATTGCCAAGCTCTTTAAGGAGTTCTTTGCTGCAACTAAGGGCAAACCGGGGCGTGATCGTAGGCAACACAAGTGGACTGCCGAGCTTCTTCATCTCTTCCACAAAGGTTATTGTCGCACTGACCGACTGCTCTGTCTCCTCCCTAGCAAAACAATAGATTGGGCTTACTCCATTTCAAACACAAATCCGTCACGCTCTATACTTACACGTAGTAGTCGGGACTATTGCAATTGGAGCAGACCTTGCCGATTAGCGCCCGTTGGCCTTGGCGCACTGCCTCCCGCGCCAATATCAACGTCGATTCCAGGTTGTTTGTTGCAAAATAGGAAGCCAGAGTGGTTCCACTGCGCAGCGTTGCTGACTGGGAGTATTACAATATCATCAATATTAGTTCTGGATGGTCGACCGCAGTTTGGATTGTTCGGAAGCCATTACGGCGAGCTCCGTGTGGCGCATGTATGTATGTATGTACATGTACATATTTATAGGCAGCTGTTATGATAAGAAATACGGGCGCTCCTAATTTTCGATTTCAGTTTAGTACTTACGACAACGCTCTTGTAGACCTGCTGGGCATATTTCTGGTCGAAGAACTTTGCCTCCAGCGGGAATGTGTACGTGTTGAGCCAGTCCAGAAGCGGCATGTCGAGTCCAAGACCGATTTGCGCATATTGGGGTGCATGTATATGGCAGTCCACGAACCCCGGCATCAGAAACTGATAGTCCGAAAGGGTCACCTCGGTCAGATCCGTGTTGTTCGGGTATCTGGAAATCCATTCCTGGTAGTCGCTACCAACACCTATTATCTGCGGGAAGTATATGCAACAAGTAGATCGTTTTCACACAATAACATAGCCTTTCCCAAGCGTACCTTTCCACTACTGTCCACCACAAGGAACCCATTTTCGAAAGACTCAAACTCTCCAAAAGACTTTGTGTGAACAATCGTTCCAAGGTAGGCAGTTGTCATGGCTGGCGGGGCTTTTACTTATCTGATCGTTTTCGGGCAGACTGAGGAGATAATCAAAGCTGCTCAACAAGTATTTAAATTGTCGCCAATAGAGCTGGAAAATCATCGATGTTTACCTGCATCGATGTTTCGATATTTTTCAGAATCAATGTATCGATATATTGAATTTTTTAGGGTGTGTTTTTGAAAAATATCATATCATTTTATAAATCAATACCATAAATACATCAAATGTATAAAAGTTCTTCATTTGAGATCCCTAATTCAACATGAAACTTAAAACTACTCTTTCGTTAAAAAAAAATTAAAATTAAATCACTATCAATACAACAAATCTGAAAGTACGAGTTCTACCCAAAAAATAAGGCAACATAACTAATATTAATATTATCCAAGCTTTGCTTTACGCTAACAACAAAACCTGCTTTGCTGAACATCTTCTCACTATCAGTAGAGGTAGCCGGTACGCAAAAGTATTTTAAAATTAATTTGTTAAATGCGGTGTCAATTGATATCTGTTGGTTACCATCTAAGTTGTTATTTTTTGTACCTTCCAATAATACAAAGGGGTTTTGTGCAGGCTCCAAATTACTAGCTCTCAAAAATTGTCGCAAAGCTCATATGGAATCCACGCCACCGCCTTGAATTTGTAGAGTTTTGTAAAAAAACTGAATACTCTGCTGTAGATTCTGGTGTTGGCGGGCTTCAAGATGTAGAAGTTTTCGTTTGAGCATTCATGTTCCTCCTCTAACGATTTAACACCTTGGGAGGAATTAAATGGATTCCAAAATCCCTCCTTTTTATACCCTGGCAGGGTATTATAATTTTAGTCAGAAGTTTGCAACGCAGTGAAGGAGACATTTCCGACCCTATAAAGTATATATATTCTTGATCAGCATCAACAGCCGAGTCGATCTAGCCATGTCCGTCTGTCTGTCCGTCTGTCCGTCCGTTTCTACGCAAACTAGTCCCTCAGTTTTGATGCTATCTGAATGAAACTTTGCAGATAGTCTTCTATATGCTCTCACTACTATATATGTCGGAACGGGCCGGATCGGACGACTATATCATATAGCTGCCATAGGAACGATCGGGAATTTTTGAGAAAAAAATTTGTACTATGCCAATTTTCAATATATTTTCATATAATTTAATACATGGCCATTTTGTATTATTCCAGAATTTCGGTTTTAATTTTATTCAAATCGGATCACTATATCATATAGCTGCCATAGGAATATATATATCAATTCATTTAATTTGTTCGCAACATTTGTTTTTCGTTTGCAACATTTTTCGCTAGCAACATTTTTTGCTAGCAACATTCCGAGAAAGCGGAAAGTCTGAACATTTTCTTCTTCTTCTTCTACTTACTGCAAGGGTATTTAAACTTCGGCATGCCGAAGTTAGCTTCCTTTCTTGTTATTATTGTGGTCATTCGTGTTACCGTACGATTTCCATAGGGAACCAATCTTTTATTGACCCCTTGACATTTCGACCCACCTTAGTGCGAAGTTTAGTTTTTATGGCTGTCAGATTGTGTAAAATTCCACAAACAACCAGAATCACCAATGACACTGTCACAGAAGTACTCGAAGTTGTGCTCAAAAGGTGACAGTATTGCCTTTAAATCCTCAGAATGGATATTTCATCAGATGTTAGCGGCATTAACCCTTTCGGTGTGTTTAGTAGCACACTGGCGGTGGCAACCTTTGTGATCAAAATTCTTTCCATCATATAATAGGCGCTGTTCCACCTTATGGGATATTCTTGCTTGAAACTATATAGCCTTCTTTTCATCGTTTGCAATTGCCATCGAAACAGTTCTTAAGGCGGTACGTGAAGGATCAAGTAGGCTTACAAAATTGCTGAAGCTTTTACTGCACTGTCCACGATTTGTTTGCCAATATTTTTTACGCTTATTTGGGGCCGTGCTTTCGACATTGCTTTCTTCCTCTTGATGGACAACTATATTGGACAATAATTAAATTACAATTCATGATTGTAACTAATTACTCTAATTACCATTGCTCTTTCAATATTATTTAATATTAGTCAAAATCGGACTAAAATCTTGAATAATTTAATCACAAACAAAATAAAATCTCCCGACTATCTCCAAGATTTCATTCAAATAGTTCAAAAAGTGAGAGACTATATGTACGTATTTAATTCTCACTCAGTCAGAACGGACAACTACATCATGTATGTAGCTGTCATAGGATCGTTCCAAAAGGATATTAGAAATGATTTTTAACTTCGGTCTTTTTATATTTATATCTTCTTTAAGATATGGTAATTTTTTAATGTTTCAAAATTAGGTATTCATTTTATGGATAAATATGTATATTATATGCTGTCCTAGGAACGATCGTTTAATGTAAAACTGTAAATTCGTGTTAGTTTTTCTTTTCATATGATCGAATTTCGGTTGAAAGTGAAAACCGGAACCAGCCTGTCAAACTATTTGTTTAGTGAATAGTTTAGATTTTCCCCAAGTACTCACTGTAGATAACGGTGGTTTGTAATTGAAACGAATTAAATGTATGTAGCATTCCTCTTTGTAAATATGTACATATATTACTCCCGGAATTATTTATTAAAAAATGTTTTCGCGCATTTTAACATTGCGTGGCAATTTTCGTCTTCATTCAATCATTTAAAAGTAAATTATGACATTGCCAAAAAAATATATGCAAACATTTATTTGGATGTGTTTGATTGGTATAAAAATCAGTTTTCGCAGTAGTTGAGCAGAGCTTCATCTATTTCTTTACAGCTCCCATTCTGCTGGCGTCCTGGCTCGGATAGGGTATTTGACCAGGGGGCGGTGGAATCGAGTCTAGACTCACACCAGAGGTAGACGTGACTGTAGAGTTAGCGTTGCTGTAGGGTGCAGCGTAGGTGGGCTGCCCGTACATTTGGTATGCCGATGCGGGAACCAAGTTCGACGGTAGCTGATGCAGCTTCATGCCCGCTGGCATGACGTTTATTTGCTCCTGGCGCAAATTAAAGTAGTCATTCGGCTTTGCGCTGGGTGGCGGTATGCCGGTAACATCAAAGCGCCTGTCTGTCTTTGCCGCTGAACCCTGCTTCGCCTGGGAATGCGCCCACTTGATGCTCACCTTCCGGCCGTGAATGACCAGCTTGTTAAAGGTGCGCTCAGCGGCCAGTTCTGCGGCGCCCCGTTTAGTGTACTGTATGAAAGCACACTGCTGCCGTGGCACTAGCGCAATAGAACGGATCTCTCCGAACTGGTAAAACTGGTCCCGTAGCTCCGGCTCAGTGATCTCTTCGGGAAGATTTCCAACGTACAGTGTAGTGATATTGCGGTCCTCTGGTGGCTCGAGGGTGGGAAGAGAAGCCGCTCGCTTCATGATCTTTTCGGCCACTGGGTCATTGCGGCCATAGTAGCGGTCCTTGATATTCTGTTCACATAGAGGATCGTCGGGTTCGTTTGGCTTGTCATGGCGGTAAGGGCACTCCTCGCCGCGTTTGCATTCTCCCTTGACCCAGAAAGAGCAAATGTGTGGCCTGTTCCGCTTGTAGTAAGGGGCTGTGCGTGCCAGCTTGGATAGCATTTCGTTTGCAGCCAGGGAGCGCCCGACTGCACCCGCAGCCTCAGTTCCATCGCCATCCTGCAACTGGGCGTCAATGTTCTGTATGTAGTACTCCTTGTTAACGTCACTTTGTGGCATGTTGTCTGCCACCTTCAGGGCAGCGTCGCGGACCTGGATAGGCAGGCCGTACTCAAGGTCCAAGAGACAGGTCTGGCAAACATTCTTTAGGCGCGCACATGTCTGGCAAATCTCAGTCTTTTTAAAGCGCATACGGGCGCCTGGGCACCACCGAAATATGGTAAACGGGCGCGTGCAGATCTTGCATTCCTTGCCAAATCGCTCCTTTATCATACGCACGTACGGATTGTCGCCAAGACAAGTCTGACAGAGGATAGGAAACTCAGCATCCTCCCAATTCTGACGATTGTAGGTGTTCGTGGTCTTGGACATAGACATGGCGATGCCCTTTAGTTACTATTACTTTCAATTAAATGTTTGTAAATTCCAAGCAACTTTTTTTTTGCTGTCAATGGTGGTGATTGGAGGTGGAAAAAAGCGGTGCAAAAACATCGATTCATTGATGTTTTTCGAATTTTCTAAATAATCGATGTTTTTTCGACCATCGATGTTTTTGTGCCGTCACTATCAAGAGAAAAAGCAAAGGGTAGGTACGTAAATAAGCAGATTTAATTTTATTTTTGGATTATTTTATTAAACTTATTCGATTGGTGGTGCAGGCAACTGCGTTCAGATGGACAATGTCATTTTGCTAATATTTTTTTATAAATTAATTAAACTTTATAAGAAGTCGCACAGAAATTTCTGTGAGTGCCTTCCACTTCTTGTGAGTCCGAAAGAGCTTTCAGCAAAGCTGGGAAATTTATATCTGACAGCAGGACGGGCCTTAGCACGGACAAAGTTTATAAACTAGTTGATCAATAAAAATCGCAATGCTTTTAATATTTTCCTTTGATGAACAATTGGAAAATTATTGAAAAAATTATAACTTTACTGGTTTTCAACATATTTATACCGTTGCAGGGTTATTATAGTTTTAGACATAAGTTTGCAATATATATATTTTCTTGATCAGCATCATTAGCCGAGACTTCTAGTCATGTCCGTCTGTCCGGTCGGTCTTGGTTAGCAAAACTAATTTTTGTATTAATTAAATAATTCAATAAATGATCAAATAATTATAGCTTTTAACTAAGTTTGGTGAACATTTTGAAAGAGCAGAACACAATAATCATAAGTTTTGTATTTCTTTTTTGTCAATCTATGTAGAAGCTAAGGTACTCGATGTTCTCTTTTATTTCCGTTTTAATTGAACTGTTTTTTCATTTTAATTTTTATGCTGGACGAGGGAGTAGTTTTAAGTTTAATTGTAATTTCAGAAAACTATTGATATCATAAAAAGCGTATTTTTTTATAAAGAACTTTTACCATTTCATTTATTTATGGTATTGATTTATAATACAGTAAAATATAGTTTTTGAAAATACACCATAAAAAGTCGATGTATCGATACATCGATGTTTTTTTCTAAGAAACATAGAATAATATTATAATTATTAATTTTTATATGTTCCTTATATTCATTATTAAAAAATAAAAAAATACAGGAAATTAATGTTGTAAATTCCTTATTTGTTTTCAGATAAATAAAAAACCAAATGCAATTTTTTTTCAATCAAAATTATTTGTCGATTAAATCGATATTTTTAGAAAATCGGTTGAAAAAATCTATTAACGAAATTGAAACGATCATTAAATGAGATGAAAATGCTAATCGGCGAATTTAAAACTGTATTATATTTACAGTTTCAAATCACAGTTTTCATATATTATATTCACAGTTTTACATTCACCGCAGTCAACGCAGTATTACCACATCAATGGCCTCCCAAAAATGCCTAAGAACGTTTTCAAGCGGCCACACTGAAAAATAATTAATGATTTTGGGATCGCAAATTGTTTTGCTATCTTAGTATTAGATTCTCCGGAGTTTACCGGCACCTGTGGCATCAAGATGCACCAGGCCTACAATGTGCACTCAATCCTCAAGCAGGGCGTCCAGATAGAGTCCATTGCGGCCTATGGTAAGTAGGGCTCAGCTGAGGAATTTACTCGGATGAATTTCTCATCAGACGGACTGCGTTCCAGGAAACCATGTCATCCTGGGCACGCGTAGCGGCCAGCTAATAATGTACTCGGTGGACGAAGTGGCCGGCGTGGACATGCGTATGTTCAACAAGAACTTCAGCAGGAAGCCCATCACCCAGATGGAGGTGACTGTCGAGGAGAACCTGCTCTTTGTGCTCACCGACAGCCTGGTGCAGGTCTGCGACATCAGTCGCATCGAGAGCAACTTCGCCTTCATGCATAGTGCTAAGGAGACGAAGGGCTGCACCCTCTTCGCCATGGACGTGGACTCTCAAAAGTCTACCACCGGCGAGGTGGCGACTTTTATCCGTGTGTGCTGCGCCATCAAGCGGAGTCTGGTGTTTTTTTTTTGGAAAAAAGACAAGCTGGACTCGCTGCAGCTGAGCATTGAGCTGAGAGATGTGCCCCGGTCCTTGTGCTGGGCAGGACATGCAGTCTGCGTGGGCTACAAAGACGAATATGTGGTTTACGATGTAAGCGTTCAACCTTAAAAATGGTAATTAGGTGTTCTTCATTCTCTGTTGTGCAGATATCCTGCAAGACACCAAAGAAGCACAAACTCTTCCTCACTTCCTCGAGCATCAGCAGAGATCCGTGTATCTGTCTGATACGAAATAATATGCTTGGCATTTCAAAAGACAGCTTCCTGGTGGTCGTCGATCCCAGTCAGTACAAAGATAACAAGGATGGCAGCTCCAGTTCCTTTGAGAATGTGCGACCAGGTGGCATGGAGAACAAGAATTCGCTCACTCCACTACTTTGGTCAAGTCCATTGCTAGATTTGGGTAGAACTGCAAAGGCTCTGCCGGGACTTTATATTAATTTTGTTATCAATTGCAGTCTGGGACGATCCCTATGCCGTAGGTCGGGTCAACAATGCCATCGAGGTTCGCAGTCTCGTGGGCAAGGACACTCTGGTTCAGAGCATTTCCGAACTGCAAAAGACGCGCTTCCTGGTGCACGCCGATAAGGGAACTATCTTTGCCGCCGCCACCTCAGAGCTGTGGTGTCTCCGCCGCGTTGATATACCCACTCAGCGTCAACAGCTGCTGCAGCAAAAGAAATTTCAACTGGCCATCGAGCTGACAGTGAGTACATATCGAGAAAGTTGCGAACAAATCGAACAATTCCTCATCGCCCTTTTAGCAAGTCTCAGATGAGCCTGCGGAGGACAGGGCCCAGACCATTCGACAGATTCACATGCTTTATGCCAAGGAGCTGTTCACTAACAAAGAGTTCTCGTCAGCCATGACGGAGTTCGAGAAAGCTGCCATTGATCCGTACGATGTTATTCGACTCTTTCCCAACCTGGTGCCCGAGCCAAAGCCTGGCGCAGAGGATGTTGCCGTTCCATCAACTGCTCCGCCACTTGAGGATGGCGACTTGGAGAACGCCTACTTGGCGCTGATCGAGTTCCTGGCTTTGGCCCGTCAAAGGGAAGTGGTGAAGCTGCGCGATGCAAAGAGCAGTTCAAAGTCTTTGCTAGAGATAATCGATACCACGTTGCTGAAGTGTTACCTGCAGACGAACGATTCGCTGGTGGCGCCACTCCTTCGCCTCAACCAGTGCCATTTGGAGGAGTCAGAGAAGACACTCAAGAAGCACAACAAGATTTCTGAGCTGATCATTCTGTATCAAATGAAGGGCAAGCACAGGGATGCCCTTAAGCTGCTCCGAGAGCAGGCGGCCATTGAGGGATCGGTGCTGCAAGGACGAAAGCGTACGATCCGATATCTGCAGGAGCTCGGAGCCGATCACTTGCCACTGATCTTCGAGTTTGCCGACTGGGTGCTCCAGGAGCATCCCGAAGAGGGTCTGTGTATTTTCACCGACGAACTTCTAGATGACGAAGAGGAGGAGGAGTCCCTCCCGCCGGCCAAGGTCCTGGACTTCTTAATCAGCAAACACAAATCACTAGTCATACCCTACCTGGAGCACCTTATTAATGAGCGGCATAACACGACTACTCTGCTGCATAACGTGCTTCTCAAGCAGTACCGCGAAAAAGTGCAACGCCTCCTGGCACAGCAGAGCTCCTCCAGTGAGGAGGGCGAGCAGTCTAACCTGAAGACAATGCGTGCCAAGCTTTACAAAATGCTGGAAGAATCCAACTTCTATTCGCCGGACCGCATGCTAGAGGAATTCCCCACTAACATGCTGCTGGAGGAGCGTGCACTCATTCTCGGCCGACTGAAGAAGCATGATAAGGTGCTAGCCATCTATATACAGGTTCTGGGCGATGTGGCCAAGGCAACGGAGTATGCAGAAGCCAACTACAATGACGATGAGAACATATTCCACACGCTCATCAAGTGCATTCTAGTTCCCCCCGCACAGCCGCTCTACGAGGGTGTAACCTTGCATCCTGATTTTGTTGAGGTCAATCGGAAGGTGGCCCTGGACTTGCTCAATGAATACGCCACCAAAATAGATCCCTTCGAGATATTTGAGGTAACATTTACTCTCCCCACAATCTACTTCGAAAACTGAAATCATATCTTCGCTCTTCTGTGTAGCACCTTCCCGATGACATGCCCATGCCGCAGTTGGAAAAGTATCTTGATAAGGCGATACGCAAAAAGCTGGCCGACAAGCATCAAATGCAGATGATGTGTGGCCTGCTGGAGGCAGAGGCCAATCGATTAGAGGTCGCGCTACAGGCGCAGCGGAACATAAGCTTCGAAATAAACGAGTTCAGTGTGTGCCCCGAGTGTAAAAAGCGCTTTCCCAGCCAATCGGCCTTCGTGCGCTACCCGAATGGTCAGATCGTGCACCTCTCCTGTCACGATCGCATTGCAAGGGCGGCGGCTCAGCAATGACCTGGAGTACGCTTTATCCGTTCGGTAATTCAAATAATAAATGCAGAAGCCGATGTAACATTGGATGTGTACAGAAGATGATTGTTTCAAAATTGTAAATCTAGCTTATAATTTGATATTACATTCGAACCTTGATAAAGAGTCAAGAATAAACCATATTTTACATATTTATTTGACGATATTTACAGAAAATGTTGGTTTTGCACTGGGATATTATCTTAAGCTTCCTCGCTGCCATCCATGAGGCTGTCACCGTCCAGGGAATCGTTGCAAATTGACAGATCCGACTCGGATTGAGCCCGGCTTATCGGCGGCATGGCGCCAGACAACGACAGCGATTGCTTGCTGTCCTCGTTGTCCTCCTCCTCTTGCAAGCTCCTCGGCGAGGCCGCACTGCCGGCTGTGAGATCCGTAGAAGCTGAGTGTGCTGCTGTATTCGCCGTACAGCCGGATACCTGACTGCCCAAGATCGCAGTTCCGGGTAGCTGTGTTTGCCGAATCAACGCCAGCCGTTGCTGGGTGAGCTCCAGGTGGTGCTTGCGCCATTTGATCCGCCGGTTCTGGAACCACACCTTTACCTGCGCCTCCGTCAGCTTGAGCGTGTGCGCTAGATAGAGCCGCTCCGGCCCCACCATATACTGCTGTCGCTCGAACTCTGCTTCCAGGCACTCGAGCTGCTCGGGTGTGAAAATAGTGCGAACACGCTTGTTCTTCAGTGCGCTCTTCTTATGGGAGTCTGCAAAATTATATATTATAATTGTTAATATTGAAGTATTGTTATACATATGAAGTATATATATTTTTGACTAGCATCAAAAGCCGGATTGAACTAGCCATGTCCGCCAGTCCGTTTCTACACACAGTAAGTCTCTCAGTTTTGGAGATTCTTGAATGATACTGAAAATAGTCTTTTTCAAATCACAGTTGTATATAAACGGATCAGATCGGACGACTACATCAAATAGCTGCCATAGAAACAATCGGGAAATTAAAAGCAAAACAATTATAACTTCCCGGTATTTCAACATATTTTCATCTATTCTGTTTTTTTTTTAGAAATTTTTTTTTTTTTAATTCATTGGAAAAATTCCAGTTTTCAAAACTCAATTTTTGTGACAAAAGTTAGCTAAAGTTAGCTCAAAAATGTAAACACTATTAATTAAGACAACATTTAAAAAACTTAGTTTTTTTCTTATTTTCTTCGAACAAGTTAGGAAGCTAATTTTGGAAAGCCGAAGCTAAAAAAACACTGCAGTAAGTAATTAATAATTGGTATATTATAGATTGAATGAGAATTTATTATTCCGACGAAGAAGATAGAAGATAGTTTTATTCAGATAGCTTCAAAACTAAGGATCTATTTGTGTAGAAACGGACAGACGGGCATGGCTAGATCAACTTGATTGTTGATGCCGATCAACTACTTTATTGAGTTGGAATGTCTCCTTCGCTGCGTTTTAAACTTCAGACAAAAATTATAATGCAAGGGTATAAATAATAATAGGTATAGGGATTCTCACAAGTCTCCTTCACAAAAAAGTTGGTTTTGCATCCTAACTCCACAGAGTCATCAGCTATAAATAAAAATATAATGCTGTTTTCTTCCTAATTTTGTGTTTGTTTGTACACCAATTTTTTAAGAGAGCGAGTTGGTACTTCGATCAAATACCTAAACATTATACTTTATATGTTGAGCATTCATAAACTATAAATTAATTTTATGAAAATCGGACGACTGTATCATAAAGCTGCCATAGGAATGATGGGTAGATTTAGGCGAAAATGCAAAACTCTAAATATAATATGTGTATGCAAATGTAATGAAAGTTTACTTTACTGTCTTGTTTTGAACACGAATATTTATAATTCTTATTATATTAGATATATGTAGATAGAATACTAATGATTCCATTGCAATCTGCAAGAGTATTCAAACTTTGGAGTGCCAGAATTAGCTGTGAGCCTCTATACTAAAGAGCATTGGCAAGTTAGCTTAATTCATGAATTTTAATTCCCATGAGGAATATGTTTTCAAAGTGTACCATCAGGGATTCTTGTGATCGGGACTCTTGCATGTCCCCAGAGTCCGGTCAATTATTTTAATTTGGGTAAGGCATTTCGTTGATCTCTCATCTTACCCGATTTAAGCTTCTCCCGCTGAAAGCTGAGCGAGGCCTGCTGCTGGGCGTGGTGCTGCTGGTGGAGCTGCTGCAGGCTTTGTAACGCGGAGGGAGCTGCTCCTACGGCGGCGGCTACGGCAGCGAATCCCGCCTGCTGCGGATGCGTGTGCGAATGCTGTCCGCCGTGCAAGTAGCGACCACTGCCTGCACTGCTATCACAATTAAAGTTGTTTATATTCTGACCGTTGTTATTGCTGTGGTTGCTGCTGCTATTGTTGCCATTGTTGTTGTTGTCGTGGAGTGACAGATTGATGGCGTTGTTGTAGTCCTTGCGTTGGTTCTGCAGACCCAAAATGGCGGCAATAGTGAAGGACTTGCCCACGTCGAGGGAGGAATGCGCCGCTGCCGCCTCAATGAGCTGCGCGTGCGACGTCGCAGTGGCGGCCGCCGCCAACTGTTCCCGGTGGTTGATGTTGATGTTGCTAGTGTGGCTATTGTTGCTATTGCTGGTGCTGCTGTTGCTGCTGTGACTGCTGCTGTTGCTCCCAGTCGTCGTCGGTGGGTGTGGATGGCTGCTCTGCTGCTGGAGTTGCTGCTGATGATGATGATGCTGCTGCAGATGATGCTGTTGCAAATTATGATGCTGCTGATGGTGCTCCATTTGGTATGAACTCTGACCCGCCGAGACTGCGGCGGCCGCCGCTGCAGCTGCTGCCAGCGCTGCTGTGGGCAGCGCATGATGCGGTTGACCATGTGCAGGGATTCCTCCGCTACCCACGCCCATCCCCCCGCCGCTGGCTTGCGTGTTATGCAATGCCAGGAAGTGCGACAAAGGATTTGCGTGATATTTGGAAGGATTCTGCAGCATGCTTAGGTATTTGACGCTGTCTCCAAGTCGGTCCTTGCCACCTTCTCGGTTCGTGTCTTTCTGCAAATGGGAGAAATGCTTGGGTATTAATTGTTGCTTCGACACTGTTCCGTTGCTGCTGGCAGCCCAGGTGTCAACGACACCACACAATTAAGTGAAATGTGATCCCTAGCCTGGGCAGGTAGTTGCTCTTCCATGAACCTCTCGGTCAGCATAGTGACCAGAGATTGGACAATGGATCACCGCAGGTTAAGGCCTGTCCCCAACCAGTGGTGCTTTCGCTAATACACTTAAAACAAAGCTAATTTAAAGTGAAACCTATTCAAACGATTATGCTTTCGCTAGTTAAACTCTGAAATTTACGATTCTTGATCGCTTATGGAACTCTTTATTAGTGATAAGTTGATCTCGAATTTTAATTATGCTGTTTTTTAGAAATTAGTAAAGCGATTTGTTCAACTCAAAATTCAAGGACACAATTTCCTATTACATATTACAAATATGAGGATAACAATACAGTTTTGGAACAAACAATAGGAACAACCAAACCTACTTTTAAAATATTACTTTAGTACAAATATTTATGCCTATAATATGAGTAACGCGCTATTCAATTTAGTTGAACAGTTTTACCATTAACTCAAATCTTAGCAACTGCTGAAAACTAATTCAACCCACAATTTTAGATATCCAAAGAAGTTGTCTAAACTTAAGTACAAGCTAAAATAAAATAAAATAAAATAATGTTGAATATGCTACGAATAGCCTGTTTTATACATTTTTGTTTTAGTGTACCCACCCATTTGCTTAATTGTAAGCTCTACCCGTTTCGCTCTTAGCTCCTAGTTGCTCGTTGCATCCGTCTCTGTCTGCGGCAATGCGATAGCCTAATTGAGACTCTGTCACAGTTTGCTGCTTCATTATTGTGGCCGTTGCAGTGGCAGTCGCAATGGCAGTTCTTGCTGCCCCCCATGTGCGTGAAATCCCGACAATCGACTCCCTACTCGTCCCATTGTTTGTGCTGCTCACTAAACATGTGACTGTCTCAAGCCGCATTTAAGCAGACTTAACTAAATATGTAGCTTAAGCCGTCATCGTGTCCGAGCCAAATGAGCTTCATTAGGGAAATGCAAATTGGGGGTAACAGGTGCATTTCGCACACACTCCTTCGGCTTGGAATTTCCAAACTCTATCTAATGCAAAGGGTGCCAAATATTTCCAGAATGTCATGATGCTTCTGAGGCGTTTGCAACAGGTAAGTTAATTTAATTGGGCATTAGTGCACACAAATACTATATTAGTCTTCATTTTTATACCATTGCAAGGTATTATAATCTTTGTCAGGAGTTTGAAACGCAGTGAAGGAGTTATATCCGACCACATAAAGTATATTTTTGATAGGCTTCCGAGTCGTTTTTTCCGTTTCTCCGATAACTAGTCTCTCAGTTTTGAAGATATCTGATGGAATATATAGATTTCTTTCTATTCTCATGTAAGTGTATAAGTCGGACTTATTATACCCTTTAGCTGCAGTAGGAACGATTGGGAAATTAAAAACTAGAATTTCTATACCCTTGAAGGGTATTATTTGGTCAGAAGTTTGCAACGCAGTGAAGGACAAATTTCCGACCCTATAAAGTAAATATATTTATGATCAGTCCGTCTGTCCTTAAATTAGTCCCTCAGTTTTGAAGCTATCTGAATGAAACTTTGCAGTCTTCTATATTCTCTCACTACTATGTATTTTTTTCAAATAACATGGCCATTTTGTTGTTTTCCAGAATTTCAGTTTTAATTTGATCAAAATTGGACGACTATATCCATATAGTTGCCATAAGGAACTTTCTAAAAATTCTCTGAAAAAACAATTTTAATATCGCTGTTTTCCAACATATTTGTATCTGCTTAGAGATGTAGACATTTTTTGATATTTCAGAATTTCGGTTTTAGTTTTAAAAAAATCGGATTATCTTATAATAATCGGTAATTGTATAGATATAATGTAAATGCAAAACGGTAAAAAATGTATAGGCAATACATTTCCAAAGGAGCGAGCCTTTCTCCTAGGGAAGTCCGCAAAAGGTGGAGATTGTTACAAACAATTGTTTTCTATATTTCCTGTTAAGCTTCTTCATTTTACCATAATGAATAGATTTAAACTGTAGGAGTAAACAAACTTCGACGTTCCAAAGATAGCTTCGTTTCTTGTTCATCATAAAATAGAATAAGAAGCTGAACTTCTAATACTATAAGAATTGTACTGTTAAATCTGTCAAACAGTTGATTAGTACATTTTACACTTTCTTTGATTTTTGTTATTATAATTACATCAATTATATAAGTAAACTGAGAAGTGCGTCTAAAGCAATGAACGAAAATAAAGAAATTTTATTTAACTTAAAAATAAAAACATTCATAATTAAGAACGTTAAATAATTAGGAATGGTAATACATTATCTTGCATTTCTTTGAATGAAATATTCCAGTCTTTGAGCGATGTCTTAATTTAAATTAAATTTAAATATCTTTAAATGTCTATGAGACGTTCATAGCTAAAGCTGAATAAAATTAATATGATGAATAAAAACTCCACAACACTTTGAACTATTTGAAGATTTTAGTACATATTTAAGTTCAGTCTCTGGTCAGTTATACAGTTTTATTCACGGTACATTCATTTTATAAGTTCGGGGTACACACTATTTTTTAAATTCCTTTTGGAACTTTGCCGACGGTTCTTTGGATTAGGACGGAGAGCACATCTTTCGTGCAAGTTGATTCCCACTTTCGGTGGCACAAACCTTTTGTAGTGTCTCAATTACACGTTCATCGAATCCCAGCTGTAGTTCTGTTAAAGGTAATCCAAAAATATATTTCTTTTCGCTTTAAGTGAGGATTTTAACTAGCACTTCCGGCCGAAATGTTCGACCGTAAAATCAGCCCTTCCGGCGGCTCGGCAAAAAAGTGTTGCCTACAGTTCGGCTGTAGTGGAAATCGCAGTGGAAATCGGAGCGGAGGGAAAAATGTCGCTGCCGGCGACGCTTGCAAACGCGAACGTGTTGCAAACTCAACTGAACTCAAAAGTTCGTGGCCGTAAAATTTTTACAATATTGGCAGCAGCCGCCTCCGACAGCGACGCCAGCGTTGGCAGCGTTGGCAGCGCTGCATTTGGCTGAGAGTGAATGCCTGCGTATGTTTGTGTGTGCTTTGATTTTTCCCGCTCATCCTATTGCGATATTTGGTCTCAACTGGAGAGCAGCACCCAGAGGGCAAGGGCAGCAGACCCACAGGACACAGTTTCATCGTACTCCGAGAACTCATAGTCATCATCATCGGCATTCAGGAGCCACCACCAGGCAGTTACATAAAATAAAATCAGCCACCAAGGCAAGCAACCAACCAAACCACCACCCATTTCACCCACCTATCACAGCGGCCTTTCTCCCCAGTCCAACTCACACCCACACCGACTGTATGAAAAGTTATTGAAATTATGAAATAAATGGATAATTGCCTGGCTGCCATCCCGCATTGCATCGCTTCGAAAAAAGTGGGCGGTGCCAAACACTACTGCGCTGCTGGCTGGATTAATAAATATTTGTGATTAAGTAAAGTGTCCTTTTTGGGCAGACATTATTAATGAAGCAATAAGTTCCGATGGCGATTCATCGGTGGGTGCACAATATGTACGAGAATGTTACAAAAATGTATATAGCGAGTTTAAATAATGGATAAGTTGCATCGATAATCGAGTGATCATAACATTATTTTTCCCATTTTTATAGTTGGAATAATCCAACCACGGTATAAGTAATAAGACGTAGCATTAACAACAAACTAACCAAAGAGTCCTACTCCAGGCTTGACTCTGTTGAAAACGCTGATAGTTTAGTCAAGTTTTTAATTAAACAATGAACGAGCAAGATAAGAAACTCTTCCGATCTAACATAGAAATATAATATGTTTCATAAGAGCATATATATAAATATCTTCCGTTTCGAGACCTATTTTAAACGAAAGTGCCGAAAGCCTACTAATTTATCAACAACACTAGCTAAGCTTAACCCCAATTAACCAACCCTTTGGTCTCACCACTAACCCAGTCTTCAATTTGGCGTTTGATAAACTACACGGAATGCCAACGATCATTACGGGCCAAAAGGAATAAACGATAGCAGGAACAGAAGCAGAACGGGTCCCAATTAGTGGCCGTCAAAGTAAATCAAAGCAATAGAACGTGAGACAACAAAAAGTGAGAGGGAAAACGCCAAGCGAGGGAAACGAGCCCCGAGATGGAATACTCAACTGCGAACGTGCACGCTAAAAATTTACACTTTTTTAACTGCGTATTTGAAAGTAGAAAGCCTCTTTCCAAGTGCAAAGTAATATTATAAATATATACATTAGTGAGCAAAATTCTTAAAATTCTTGAAAATTTAACTATGCGTCTTGTATCTTTATTACATAATTTGTTTAGCTTAATACTTAGCTGCATATTTAAGATAGCTGCCTGATATTTGTTGGGTTTGCTACGGCCCCTTTGAACTCAAACAAAAAATTCTTTGTATTAGAAAAATTAGAACTTAATTTTCAGCAATCTCATACATTATGGGTATGGTGTTTATACCCTTGCAGGGTATTATAATTTTGGTCAGAAGTTAGCAAAGCAGTAAAGCGGACATTTCTGACCCTGTAAAGTATATATATTCTTGATCAGCATCAACAGACGAGTCGATCTAACCATGTCCGTCTGTCCGTCCGCCCTTTCCTAAAGTCTCTCTCAAACTAGTCTCTCAGTTTTTAATGAAACTTTGCAAATAGTCTACTCCTATATATACATAGGTCGGACAACTATATCGTATAGCTTCCAAAGGAACGATTGGAAAACTTGTAGGAATCAAATTTTAACTTAGCCAGTTTTCAATATATTTTCATACTTATAATTTAAGATATGGCCATTTTATATTATTCAAAAAATTTTTTTCATATATGTAGGTGCCATAGAAACGATCATTATATAGTATGTAGAGGAAAATACAAAACTGTGAGTGTAAAACAGGAACTGTAAAACTGTAAATGTAATATGAATAGCAAAATATTAAATAGAGAACTTTGTGATATGTATGTATAAATGATTTATATAATTCCTGATAGTTTTTCCTTTCATTTGATCAAATTGGATTAAATTATAATAATCCAATTGTAAGCGGCAAGGGTATACAAACATCGGCGTGCCGAAGTTAGCTTCCTCACTTGTTTTATAATATAATAATATTATAATATTTTATAATATCTTGTTTTTTCTTTAATATTGGAAAATTACTCACATATGGGCTACGTGAGATTCGCGTTTTATTAAGTATACGACCAATATTTTTTCATAAATGGTTTTTTATGGATACTTTTAAATTAGTAAACAGAAAAGAAATTAGAAAAAAGAAGATCTTTCTGTATCATCGGCGTGAGATATTTTGGCTGTCAAAATCGCAGTACTTCAGTGTATATTGTGCCCTCGAAGATGATTAACACTAATCCGTCCCTTGTGTCAATTTGACACAATTTTGATTTTCAAATCGATTTTTAGGTCATTAGTTGCAAAGATATTTTAATAAAATTTTGGCTCAGTGAACGAATTTTGACGAAATTTCAAAATCAAGAAGAATTTTTTTTCTAGGAGGCTTGGGGGCGTGGCAACACAAAAAGTTACGAATCTGTCCCTTGTGTCAATTTGACACAAGACAAAAAACAGCACAAAAAAATTTTTTTGGGGTTTTTTTGCTATAATTATCTTTTATTATTATTATTTTATTTTTTAAAGTGTTTATTTTTTTTAACTTTTTTTTTTTTAATTAAAAAAAAAAAAATTAATTATTTTCACCATTTTTACAAAGAGTGAATCTGTGGTCTGGACAGACTTTTTGGAACATTTATCGCATTCCACAGAGTGTACATTCACATTAGATTTCCGTGGACACAAGTGGCACCGCGCCCGCTTCCTGGACGGGATGTGGTGCGTCACCAGGATCTTGACGGCTCCTGTGAAATTCCCCTCATTTCATTCACCACTGCCATGGCTCCTTCCCCTCTGGGGGTCCTCTCCAGTAGGTCAATAGTTGGTGAGACAAGTGCAGTGCCCAATTCCACTAAGAAAAGTCGCCTGCGGAAGTTCTCCTTGTGAATATTCCACAGAGGATTCAGCTGCGTATACGCAATGTACGCATTCAATGCTGACATATCAAGCATATTGCAGGAGACTGCGACTGGCCACCTGTTCACTCCATTGATCGTCGACATGAAGAAGAAGCCACTTTATCACTCCAATTTGTGTTTGAGGCAACATTGGGAGCCACACTGGTGTCATATGTAACGCAGTGTAGGCGATTTGTAACACTGTTGAGCACATACCACAAAAATTCTTTTTCATTGACCAAAGCGACAATAAAGTGAATCCTGAAATAATAAACTATTACAACAAAACCAAATGTGGTGTCGACGTGATGGACGAAATGGTGGGCACATATCGCTGCAAGAGGGAAGTGAACAGGTGGAACAGGTGGCCAGTCGCAGTAGCTGCAATATGCTTGATATGTCAGCATTGAATGCGTACATTGCGTATACGCAGCTGAATCCTCTGTGGAATATTCACAAGGAGAACTTCCGCAGGCGACTTTTCTTAGTGGAATTGGGCACTGCACTTGTCTCACCAACTATTGACCTACTGGAGAGGACCCCCAGAGGGGAAGGAGCCATGGCAGTGGTGAATGAAATGAGGGGAATTTCACAGGAGCCGTCAAGATCCTGGTGACGCACCACATCCCGTCCAGGAAGCGGGCGCGGTGCCACTTGTGTCCACGGAAATCTAATGTGAATGTACACTCTGTGGAATGCGATAAATGTTCCAAAAAAGTCTGTCCAGACCACAGATTCACTCTTTGTAAAAATGGTGAAAATAATTAATTTTTTTTTTTTTTAATTAAAAAAAAAAGTTAAAAAAAAAATAAACACTTTAAAAAATAAAATAATAATAATAAAAGATAATTATAGCAAAAAAACCCCAAAAAAAAATTTTTTTTGTGCTGTTTTTTGTCTTGTGTCAAATTGACACAAGGGACAGATTCGTTACTTTTTCTTAGGGACGGATGAGTGTTAAATGAATATAAGCTATAGTATAGTAAAAACTTAAGGGAGGGGTCTGGTTTTGAGGGTTCAAAAAAAGTGATTTTTTTTATTGCATATTATGAAAGTATAGTATCTCAAGAATGTTGTATGTAAATATGAAGTCAATCGGAGCAAAACTCACAAAGATATAGCTTTGGAAGTAGGCGGGTTTTACCAGGGTCTTACCGCTACGAAAAACTTTAAACGCGTTTTTCTCAAATCGATGTTTTTTGAGTCGGTGCACACCGTATCTCAAAATCTATTCAACCGATCGTTCTCAAATTTTTTACAGTATTTCCTTACATAATTCATGAGGTATTGACGTCGAGTTTTTTTTGTTTTTGTTTTTAGTTTTTTTATTATTAACAACAATAGTCATGAATTTTGGCCAAAAATGTGGTATTTTCACTTTCAAGTCTTGTAAAAAATTCAAAAAATTACAAAAAAATAAAAACTCGACGTCAATACCTAGAGGGACATTTAAATTGATGGAAAAACTTTGGTTGTTTAATTTCACATGATCCAGTGCTGAGGTATGGTGTGCACCGCAAAAGCTTTTTTTTTTTTACGCCTGCGAAGAATTGCTGCCATTCGGTCAATTTTCAATATTTTTCAACCAATATTTCACAGGATATAGTTCAATTACTACTCTTTAATGTACAATAATCAGAAAAAATTTACTTTCACCGTACGCCCAAAAAAATTTTGAAAAAACCTGTTATTTTCTGCCTTCAAAACCAGACCCCTCCCTTAAAGTATATGAAATTGTAAAAAAAATCGGATTATAAATATGGGAATTAATAACTCAGCTGCTTCTTATATGTTCGTCTTATTCGAATTCGAACTCCAATTCGTTACAGATGGTTAGTCGAGTATCGAACCGTGTTTAAAAAAATATATCTATATCTTTGTACGTTGCGCATACAACTTTTATTGCTTAAGACGGTGTAATCGATTGCAAAACTTTTGGGAAGGTGCGTGCTTAAGAAAGAAGGATTTAATTTTAAATTTAATTTACACAGCTGTGGGGGATGGGTTATAAAAGAGTATACAAGTGTCCCTTATTATTTCCAAGTGAACTTTTGCACCTGTTGTAGCTAACATATTTACTAGGAATGAATGGTGTAGGGTAAAATACGAAACTTTTCTTTAGCTTAATAAAAATGTGAAGTATTAAAGTAGGAGAACTAAAAAATTAGTGTCCCCTTATCTAGCTATTTTCTCAATGTACACAGCACCCCTTTGGCCAACCAAAATCCCACGAGAGACAAATTCAAAAATCAAAGACAGGAATTTGCAGCCCAACGAGGGAAGGAAGAGGGGCGCGTGGAGGCGGGTTTAAGGGAGAGGAGAGGATCCTTTCGGGGTGCTTCGGCGTCACGTTTGTCGTTTCAATCATCATTAGTGCTAATGTACCCACAAGAATTGGCCAGCCACTTGCCGCTGACGTCGACGTAGGCATCGCAGTTGCTGTTGACGCCAACGCCAACGCAATGGCGGCCGCAGCAGAGCGAGAGATGGCAAGGCAGAGCGAGAGAGAGAAGAGATGACACCGGAAAGGAAGCCAGCAAAAGTCTCCTGCCTGCGTATACATGCCTTATACATGCATACATATGTATGTTCATGTTTTATTTTTCATTTATTTACCACAATTTTAATATTTTTTGCATAACGAGTTGCAAATAATAAAAACAAAACACGGAAGCACCCACAGTCCGACACACATACATATGTACATGTGTACGTACATTGGGACGTCGTACTGTGCGCATGCTCCCAAACCAGTGGGGTGGGACATGGGGTGAGAGCGCAGAGAGTTGAAAGCCCCCCTGCGGGCGTCGCCATTGTTGCTGTGCTTGGCCTTTTGATAAACTTCGACGTTGTTGTTGCTCTGCGGACGAGAGATAAAATGAGCGTCGAGGCTCTCCCTTTGGCGTAATGATGATGATGTCCCTTCTTGGCTTGGTAGGGCGGTGTGGGACAGCGGCAGAGGCTGCAAGAGCGTTGCCATAACCATAACATTTATTTATTTTTATTAAATAAAAAACCACCCTTCCACAAAAATTTTAATGTTGTCTAATAAATAAAACACAAACAAGCGGCGGAAAAACTTTTTTCATTATGAATTATTACGGCGAAAGTGGAAGAAGACAGAAAGGGAGCGGGAGAGGGGAAGGGAGACTCGGCAAGCTTCCAAATGAAATTACCGTTGTTCCGAACTCAGGGCTGTATTGAGGGTTTCATTACTGCCCATCTGGGGATTAGTTTTAGATATGTTAAAAATCACGTACATATTTTTAATTTTCGGAATTTTTCCATTTCAGTTACATGATACGTATATGATCTTGTCGCCACACCAACGAATACACTATCGTTGTGATCAGAGCCCGGCAGACTCACGAGTCGGGTCTTTCAGTAACACCAATATATAAAAATAGATAGAGAAGAATATATAAAAGATTATCTGCAAAGTTTCATTTAGATAGCTTCAAAACTGAGGGACTAGTTTAGGTATAATCGGACAGACGGACATGGCTAGTTCGACTCGGCTGTTGATGCTGATCAGGAATATGTATATACTTTATAGGGTCAGAAATGTTTTCTTCGCTGCGTTGCAAACTTCTGACCAAAATTCGAATGTCCTTTTCATGGAATTGCATTTGAATATTTCGAAATCTGCTCTAGAATATCCTATATTCTCCAAAATTTGATTATATGGAACATTTCTTAATGTACCTATGTTGAAAATAATTCATTTTTAAGAACTTTTGACCGCGGTGGGCCTTTGAAATATTTTGATAAAAATTGTTCTAGAACAGTTCTTTCAACAGTTTTCCAGATACATATTGTGGTCATCGAATTTTAAAACACGGATTGCGAAAAACATGGTGAAAGCTTTTGAATACAATTATTTCGAAGTGCTTACTTAAATACATATAAATTACAAAACATAAAAGAACATTTTTAATTTTTTTTTTAAATTTCAATGTATGTAATTTATTTTGAATTAAAAATTAACTTCTTGAATTTTGTTTCTATTTCGGAATTCGAAAAACAAAAATTAACAGGAAGGAAGAAGTAAACATTGTAGTCAAAAGATGATTATGTTTTTCTTCATATTAATCTTGCCTACTGTTATCCTTCTCATATAATGAAAATATTTTTAATATTATGGAGCCGTCTAACGTTGAGCTACACATACATACATATATACATACATAATACATTCATATCTACATATAGGGGCATCCTAGCAGAAAGAGAGCATCAAGCAAACCCTCGGGTGGCGGCTTCCTCCGCCTTTCTTGCCTCATATCCTGGCAGAGCTTAATTTTATTAGCCTTATCCAGGGGCACCCCTTCACCCCACTCAAAATGGCGGCATTCATTTTTCCGGCAGAGCATCATCATGGGGTTCGTCCTTTCCTCTTCCTTGGCCACTGGCTTGGCTTACAGCAAAATGGACTCAAAAATGTAAGAGAAGCAAAACATTTGCGGCATGTTTTTAATAATGTTGTTTATAATGTTGATTTTTCCTCAATTTTATTTCCTTGTTTTTTCATGTTCCACCATCCGCCCTCGTTTGTGTCTTTTTGATGTATTTTCCGAGAATTCCTTTTATAGGTTGAGGTAAACGAAATGTTAATCTCTCTTTTTATGGCCATGCAGTGGGAAATACTTTATTCTGTACAACGTCATTCGTATGTAGCTCTGTTGAATTTTGAAAACCCCTCAAATCGCCGATTCAAAGCCAATTCAAAAACTAATTACAAAATCAAAACTTATAATGGGCAAATTAGAAATTTTTCGATTGCCCTCAAAAGCAGGCAACAAACGGCGGCCACCAGAAAATCAGGTGAAGGGAGCGCCATTTTGGGATTTTAATTAAATCCCGTTATTACGGTGGCTCTTCCGCCGCATTTGTTGCCACTTGGGGCACTTGAGTGTGCATGCAACTCGCTCTGGGCCATATTCAAAATGAGTTTTTGGTCCTGGTTTGGTTTGGTCCAGCTTTGGTTTTAGCCAAAATCCGGCACTCGGCTCTGATAGCGAGCCACTCGAAACAAATATTTTCGGTCCCTCGCGCAATGCTTTCGGTGCGCCGAAAATAAATTTGAACTTTTTTTATATTCATCTCGCCAGCAAAAATAATAATGCAAAACCTAAACGCCGCCTTTTTGGCGGCTATCATTGTTTTAATTGCAAAATTTATTTGGTCCTGTTCCCAGCGCTAATAACTGTGTTTTTAATTGCATATTGTTGGACGGAAAGGTTGGATGAATGTTAGATTTTAATTAAAATGTGAAAACGGCTGCCATGGTAATGCTGATTATTTCGAGGGACAGCGGTATTATGAGTGGCTCATGATTCGATTAGCTGTTCATACCTACATATGTATATAAAGAAGTAAAGCAATATAGGATTTAGTATTTCTACTCGGTACATGAAAATTAAGCTGACCCAAAAAGTCAGCACTTTCCACGTCCCGTGGATAAGGCTCCAAATGCAAAATCCATATTATAATATAGGATATGATAATTGATGATTTTAATAAATTTAAACCCGAAATTCTAGAATAATAATGGCTATGTCTCAAACTACAAACTTTTCGAAAGTTCCAATGGTAGCTATATCACAGTCGTCCGACCCGGCTCGTACCGACTTATATGTATATAGTAGTGAGAGCATACAGAACACTATCTGCAAAATTTCATTCAGAAAGCTTCAAAACTGAGGGTCTAGCTTGCGAAGAAACAGACAGACTGAATATAATATAATAGAATATAAATACTTTATATTGACTCCATCACTAATTTGATAATGTTAAACTAATATTTAAAAAGAAAGGAAAACATTTCCTTGATTCGTTGAGCTCCTAATCCCGAAGAATTTTCAGCCCGTTTTCCATTTACACCAAGCCATCCTCGCGATTCCGGTACACTCTTCTGTACGCTTGCCGTAATGGGATCCAGATCCCCGTATATAAAGGGGGAGCAAAAAAGTCCGCCCCGGGACAAAGGACACGCACAATAACCGTTCAAGGAAGTCAGGAAAAATCATCCCCTTCGGAGGGAGAGTCGCGGCATCTCTGTCTGACTTTCTGCCGGGAGTTCGGATTGCTCATAAAGCGTTGGAAATTATGGAAATTAATTGAAATTCCAAGGATGCCACTTGCTCTTTTGCCAAAACCAACAAATTACCATCATTATGTGTGTGCTTCCCTCTCTCCCTCTTTCATGCTCTTATTCTCGCTTGCCCGCCGACTTCCGTTAAATTCGCCGAAATCAAACGATGCTTAATTTCAGGCGCTGCGGCTGACCAACATTTATGTGTGCGTATTGCCTTGGTATTTAGTTAAGCTTATTAATTATCGCAGCATCCGTTTAATATGAATATGAATGAAAACAAAATGGAATATTATGCCAGCAGTTTTGATTGACTGCCAGCACACTTTACTTTCCCATGGGTTAAGTTTGCATACATATGTACATTTGTACATATTTTCACTGCTTCCCTTCACCCGCACCGCCCACACAACCACCCTCTCTCTCTACTGCAGCAATTACAAAAAAAGTCGTATTAAAAATCATTCGCTTGTGAAGATCAAAAGCATTCTTTTTCACCGAAATGCCATGAAGAATGATGTTTCGTGGGAGTGGGAGTGAGATGGGTGGACGGATTTCCTGTAAGTGAGCGACTCTCTATCTCCGTTGTTGTTGCTGCCTCCGCTTCTCTCAAGTATTCAACCAAAAATGCATGGAAAACACACACCCGTGCACCTACATAGAGTCTGCCTACCTATACAAAGGGTGGCAGATAAGGAGGACGAGACGCGAGGAGTGAGAATTTACACGGAGACATTTTTTTATTTTTGATTTATTTATTTAATGGCTTTATTTATCATATGACTTTGAGCCATATGAATTTCTTGTTGAAGAGGTATTTTAAAATTAGTCTTACTTTGTCGTGGTACAAGAAGTTTATATTCATTTTCAGTAACGTTAAGTTGTATTACTAAATGAAATTTTGCTGATATTCTCATACGGTTTTATGTTTATGGCCACTATATCAAATAGCTGATAGCAGATAGCTGATAGAAACAATAAGGAAATTTAGGGTCTCCAATATATGGTATTATATAGTTGCCATAGAAAAGATCAGGAAATTAATTATTAACAAAAATATAACTACTCTGTTTTGCATGATTTTTTGTTTCAAATACTGACTTGAAGTCTTTTTGTTACGAGTACGTTACTTGAAACTCGACTATATGCCAACATTACAAACAAGGATATACTTTACCTACTTATAGTTTAACATTTTGTTTATAAATCTAAAATTTCGATATTCATTTTATGGAATTCGTGTACTTCTGTCCGTTTCTAATCAAAGTAGTCTTTCAGTCCTAAAGATGTCTGTCTATGTCTATAATTTATATAGATTTGTACATTTTTAACATAAATACATCTACTCCGTGTTAACGAAATGTTTAATTTCAATATTATATTGATTTTTGTTTAAATTTTAATAACAGTTGTCGAGTATTATTGTTGTAACTTTAAGCGTATATTTTTTTGTCTTTCCCAAGCTTGCTTCGTTTCCTTTTTTTTTTTTTATATTTCCGTCAAAAGATGTATATCAGAAGTTTAAGGGGGTCGCCTACTGTGAAGGCCTTATTTTTATGTTTTTGAAAATCATATTAAAAACGGTTTAAGTAAAATAACTTTGATTTTTAGTTTTTTGTTTGAGTACATTTCGAGTATATTGTATAAAGTTTTGAATCCAATCTATCAATAAGAATCGGAGTTACACCGCTCAACAGGAAGCCCCATAAAACAAAGGTTGCTCAACTGTTGCCATGATTCCTGTCGTTCTAATTATCAGAAATCAAAAAACCAAACGCCATTTGACTCCTTTACTTTAAAGTATGGACTGAACTAAAATAATGTTTGAATTCCAAAAGAAAATATTTGTTTGCCTCAAAAGAAAACAACAATTTTTTTCGACTATTTCTCAAGTGTTGAAATAGTGAAATAGTTTTCAAAATATCGTGGCAACAGTTTTGACATAACGTGTTTTGAGAAAAATTCGTTTTAAAGTTAGTGTATACTGCTGGGGCTCCCCGCATACGCTCGGGTACAACATAAGTGTAACTGTAAAAAGGGCTTCGAATTTTCGAAAATTCTTTCAACCACGTCTTCTAAACATGTTTTTGAAGTGATTTATGAAAAACAAAAACTTTTTTTTTACCCAGTACACGACCCTCTTAAGGCAATCGTCAGTTTTATTTGATCCAATACATATATGTATATTCTGCAACAATTAGGAACAGTGCTCTGATTTTTCTGAGTGTAAAAGGAGAGACTATGTTTTATCATATGAGTGTGTGTGTGTGCCGGTTCGCTTATTTATTTATGGTTTTTTCTCATTCAACCACCACCAACAACAACAAGAGGATTTCATCCTTATCCTCATATATGTATATACAGACACACGTATAAATATCTTGCAGCCCTGTGCACATTTATTAAATATTATTGCTTTTATTTTGCGCTTTGCTTGACTTTTTTTATTGCCCATCAATTGGGCAAGTGGGCGGATAACGAAGCCTCCTCCCCTTATCTCTTCTCCCTCGTGCGATGCTGTGGTGTGTATGTGTAATTGATGCCTGATGCTGGTTTTCAGCTTGTTGTTGTTTCTCTGGTTTTCGTGGCTGTTGGGGCTACCCTTGTACGTTTATTAATTTTAATGGCTGCCACCAAATGAATAACGGTTAATCAATAAGTGGAAATGCCACCATTTTGTCGAAATGAGAGCGGAGAAATAAGAACACGTAACAGCTAAGAAAATATTCAGAGGCTGCATTAATAGTCCTTAAAGATTATAGACTAAACTATTTTTTATAAACAGTTTTGTTCAATACTTGACAATGCTGGCGACAATTACATAAATAAAATTTAACTCTTTTTATCTCACTTATTAACTTATACGTTACTAAAAACGAATAAGGAACATGTAAAGCGTGCAAGACTTTTTCATGTTCTTTAACAATGTAATGTGTGTGTTTTTGGTGTGAGTTACTTTAAATGGGAAGCAAAAGTGACCACTATATTTCTGAAGTGGGTCGACAGAAATTAAGAATGTATAATCTTGAAATTAATTCAATGGAAATTGCTTTAAAATATACTATTGTGCAATTATTTTAGATTTAAATTGATTATACAAAAACTCTTCAAATCAAATTCAGAAAAAATGTAGTAAGTAACTACGAATAGTATAGATTTGCTAATTCTGCAATAGCAACCTCACTTCAAGCCAGGGATGTAAGAACTAGTTAGGAATTATAGGTACAAATTTTATTGCAATTAGCCATAGTTTAACGAAGAATTGAGCAGCAAAACAAGTGCCATTCGCCCTCAATTTAATTAAGAAATAAATCAGAAAAAACGCCCTAAATTTGAGGGAAAAGATAAATTATACACAATTTTATTTATTGGGGCTTGTCTTGATTTTATGGTGCCTTGCAGGTTATTATAAATTATGTATTATAATTTAAGTCAGAAGTTTGCAACGCAGTGAAGGAGACATTTCCGACCCTATAAAGTATATATATTCTTTATCAGCATTAACACCGGAGCCGATATTCAACGGAAACGATCGGAAAATGTTTAGAAATAAAATTATAACTTAGTCAGTTTTCAATATATTTTCATCTAATTTAAGAAATTACCATTTTCTACTATTCTAGAATTTCATTGTTAATTTTATTAAAATCGGACTGCTCAGTCATTATAATTAACTGAAAAAAAGTTTATTTCCGCTGTTTTTCAACATTTTTAAATTTGCTCAAAAATGTACCAATTTTCTATTATTTCAGAACTTCGGTTTTAGTTTTATGCAAAACGGATGATATATTTTTATGATATGTATAAATAATTTATATAATTCCTGTTAGTTTTTCATGTCATTTGATTAAATTGGATTAAATTATAATGATCCAATTGTAAGTTGTAAGGTTGTAAATTTTGACGTGCTGAAGTTAGGTTCCTTTCCTTTTTATATATATGTGGTGTACAATGCTTATCATGGTTTATTTCGCGCTTACTTCAAATGAGCACTCCAATTATTTTGAATAGCCAAACTTTATTGGCTTGGGCAACATTTACGTATGGAACCAAATACATACCCGACTTTTGGAGTGTTTTTCTCCATGAAGAATTGTGATATTTAAATGAAACAAAATTTGTTCTATATATTGATCAATTTATACTAAACTAAGTTAATTTTATTTTTGTGTATCATTCCAAAATGTATAAAAAATTAAAATATAAAAAACACATAAATTTCTCCGAACAAAATAATTGGAACACTTGGGTAATATTCTATTAAAATGTGATAGACTTGCAACTTCATTTCGAATAGTCATTTTGGTACATTTTCAAGACAAAAACTTCGTAGTAATTTTTTCTACGAAATAATAGATAGTTATACCAAAAATTTCCATCAAACAAAAGAAACTCATCGAATCTCAGCGGAAAATAATTGTATAATTGTAAAATCAGGTCAAATCGTTTTATTTAAATACCACACTCCGAAAATCTGACATGCCAACTGTATGCCAACTGAATCGCAAAATGTATTCGTAAAGGCATAGCTCAAATTCGATTTCTGAAATGTTCGTTAAAGCTCTAAGATAGTTTTTACGACGAGAAATATTAGATATTTTACTTTTTACTACTTTAATAGATATCAGAAAATCAAACAAATGGGTCCATCAGAAACTCGAAATTTCTCGGAGTGAATTCTGAAACTTCAAGGATTTATTTGGTATTTTCCCCAAAGCTCAAGGTACTTAAATTTTTGCAAATATGTATGTCAAAGTACTTTATTTAAGAAAGAAAATGCGTTTCGAGTTGCAAATTTACCAATCTGGAACTCATTGATATTAAAAGTGGCAAAATTCCTATAGACACGTTGACTGGCTGCATTAATTTCCTTCAAAGTATTTGTCAATTAAAGCTAGGTACTCGATCAAAAGATGAACATATTCAGAAGGTGTTTGCAGATGCAGCTATTAGCTGCAAAAACATACATCGATTTAAATGAATTTAAAAATTCAAGAACAAATTATTGAATCGGTAGTTATAATTTTGCGGAATATTAACCAACCGCGTTAGCGATAAAAATGACTAAGCAATGTGATAGAAGCCACTACTGAAAGGAAGGTATAAGGTATAAAACGTTCTTATACCGCGTATTCCAAATATTCCGACTGATGTAACCTTAAAAGACTACAGTTTCCAGTTCGGCTTTTGCCATGACTATAAACAAGTCCGAGGGGCAATAATTGAGCGTTTGTGGTATTAATCCGGAAAACCCATGTATGTTGCCTATTCCCGTATTGGAAAACCATCAGATTTGTTTGTCTATGGTCCAGGTAATTAAACAAACAACGTCGAATATCACAAAGCACTACAATGAAAATAAAAGTGATGTTTTAGTAAATTATATTTCTTATTTACTAACCCGACTATAAACCGACTATTTACGCAAAAAATTGTCTCATTATAAATTGTGGACAGGATTTTATTGCTATTTAATTAGGCATTACGAAGGCTGACAGGTCAGCTAGTAGTTTATATAAAACATTGTAACAGAAACATAGTTCTTAGTTTGATTGGGGCCCGAATGCCCCAAATGCAGACTTCTGGTTGAATTAAGCGTTATTATTAGTATCTTAATTTTGATTTATTTGATTTACAATTCAACAGCAAAGTCAATATTAACCAAGAGCAGGTCCAGCTATGTGACATAAATCAGATGATAATTATTGCCATCCCCATACCCCATCCGATTACTTAGCCGCATCCGTAAAGTCTCTGCACCTGCACCCGAAGCCGAACAATCGAATTTTCCACAGTTCCCATGGACTGCATGCTGTAATCGCATTTTGGCATTGTCGCAAGTTGCGGCACAAATAAACCACCCCGCCGCTTAGCGTCCAGGGACTCGCATCCGGATTCCCCGACTTAAACCCATCATCATCATCAAGTGGCGCAAATTACAGATCAAACATGTAGTCAGCGGAGGGTGGGATGCAAGGACGACAGGCCGAGGGTTCTCCCTGATGTTTTGGGTGCCCATTTGTCAAGAAGGTTGACAACATTACCCTGGAAATTAAATAGCGTAATAAAAGGGTGACTTAATTTGTTTTTTTGGTCGGAGCGGCGGACGCCGCCACTTGCCGCACGGGAGGAGATGAGCTGTGAACACGTGTTTGCTTTCCAATAAAATATATTTCTATATATATTTAAGGGCTGGGCCAGTCTTTTACAGTCTACCGTCCAGCTAGGATATTGAAATTTCTGGCATTGTCGCAGACCCAGAGCGACAGTTAAAACGACAATTACGCGCATCTAATAACGGGAGAACGAGACCGGGGACCAGAAACCATCCGGGGGCTTAGATTTAAGTAGCTGATAATGCCCAAGTTGACGCGTGACGGCCAATTCTCCGGTATTTTATTAACAATTTGAACAATAAAAGTCATCATTTAATCTCCGGCGAACAGATCTGAATCTAATGTCTATTAGAAGATTGAATAAGATTGTATAAACAAACCTAAGAACCGGGAAATATTTACCTGCAATACTGAAAAACTGGTTTACGTAGAAGCGGACATACGGATGTCAACATCGTTCCCTTTAATTTATAATTTAATTTTATTTTCTGTAAAGACTGTAATTAAACAACATTTTCTCAAGCCGATTTGTTCCAAAATCTACCTGACTCGAAAAATTAATTTCTAGCAGATTTAAAAATCATACACCGCTGTCACTTTGGAATGTTAATTATATTAAATAATTTCATGGAAACCGATTCAAAGAATGGTTATTCTCAATGCATTAAAAATCGAATATTAAGTTCTGATGTTAACCACGTTAAGCCAGTTCATTTATATGGTCCCGATAGAGTGCTTACGTATTCTGTTAAGGCTCTGTGCAATTCCCTTCTGAAATTCTTTATCTTTTCAATGCAGAAATTGATTTATGATTATTTTTAACTACCTTGTGTGAATATTTCGTAGTTTGCAAATCATTAAAGATTACCATGTCTTGGAAATATGGTAAAAAACCCCAATATTAATATGCAATAAAGTTCATCTATCCCTATTCCTTCTCACTCGCCACAAATCTTCAGCCGAGTTTTTAAACTGGGGCGGGACAGGGTATTATAAAGTAATTTAAGTCAGAAATTTGCAACGCAGTGAAGTAGACATCTCCGTCTCTATAGTGTATGTATATTCTTGATCAGCATCAACAGACGAGTCTATCTAGCCATGTCCGTCTGTCCATCCGTTCGTTTCTACGAAAACTACTCCTATAGTTTTGAAGCTATTTGCCGATAGTCTATATGCCGGATCGGAAAACTATTATTTAGCTGCCATAGAAACGATCGGAAAAAGTTGAGGAAAAAATTATAACTTATCCAGTTTTCAACATATTTTCATATAATTTGATACAATTCCATTTGTATTATTCTAGGATTTCGGTTAAAACCAAATTTTGTGGTATGTATAAATGTTTAATATAATTTCTGTTTTCATTTGATACAATTTGATCACCTCACCAATTGTAAGCAGCAAGGGTATACAAATTTCGGCGTGTCGAATTTAGCTTCCCTTCTTGTGAAGGTCGAACATCTTACGGGTCTATCCTTAGATCGAAATCTTTAGAAAGAATTAATTTAGTTGATCTTCAATTTAACACAATTTCGTGAATAGTTAATAAAGTCGAAGTAAGGATTCTACTTTTAAATTCTCCATTGTGATGTTTACAGTAAATATATTAAATCAGTGCAACATAACTTTTTCTTATCCGGTTAAGCAGAAGCACGCATATGTAAAGGTGTTTCGGCTCTCGAATCAACCAATGCCTTAATCTAGGAAAACCGCAAAATGTTTATGTTTTTGAATGAATTTCTATATCTGCATACAATAAAATATTCGAATTTCGCTAACTATCGAAAAGAAGATGAAATTAACCATTTTAAGAAATGGAACGCCCTAAAATTCGCGTTAAAAACCGTGCTCTTAATTCGCCCAAGATTTTCCCTAACGCGCGCTCTCACTAATAAGTTAATCAAACTAATTGCTGCAGTTGAGAGGCAGGCGGTGGAGACGGGCACTTGCCACAATCCGGGAAGCTAGGAGGAAAATATTTCTGTTGCCAGTTGGCAGCTATAAATTCCGTGCATGCCCCGCTCCCACCGCAACCCTTTCTACGACCGAACACTAAGTATGCCGTAATCCATGAAAAGGGTTGATGCCTCCATTTCCCGTGCTTCTCATTGCCAGCTTTGGCATTCCGGAGAAACTGATGCTGCTGCTGTGACTCAAACATGTTAATTGCCCCCGCCCAGGAGGTTGCCAGGTTCAGAATCCGTTTTCAGCTTTGGACAAAGACAGAACTTGTTCAACAATGTTCTTAAAAATGACGCACGCTCCGCTTCGTCCGCTTTTTAATTAAAAGTGCAAAGCGAGTTGGGGAACGTTATGGTTATGACCATTGACCAATGGCCAGTTGAGCTTTGTTAAGCTTTCTAAATTGGCTAAAGAGCTCGAAGTCAGACTTTGTGTGGCATTGACGGTGACTTGGCAACAATCGCCGCACCATTGCAAGGAGGGATAGGGAAAAAACCTGGAAGGATGTGTGTTGTTACATACGAGAGGAGACTTTATTCATTAGTCAACTTTGTCCGAAAGACAGGAAAACTTAAAGGAATGAAAACAAAACAAAAAGTGGCGTGGGGTACCAACAGATTCAAGTGAACAATTCCATCCAAGCGCAAATGCAGGATTTTGTACAAGCTTAATATTAATTATCTTAATTACAGCGTATATTATCTTAAGACTATTCTCTTGCTTTGGATTCCATGTAAAACCGAATTTTGCTGGTTACAAATTTTAAGCACTACCCAGCAGAACTTTTAAGATTTCCTCATTGTTTACATTGAAACTTAAAAAAATACTTAAATTATAACGTCAATTAATGGATATGTAGTGATAAGGTATGCTATAAAAGATTTTAAGTTCTTCAATTGACACGCAGTTAAATTAAATTAGTTTAAATTATATTAAGATTTCCTCATAGTTTACATTGAAACTTAAAAAATACTTAAACTATAACGTCAATTAATGGATATGTAGTGATAAGGTATGCTATAAAAGTTTTTAGGTTCTTCAACTGTCACGCAGTTAAATTAAATTAGTTTAAATTATATATATGCTATAAAAGTTTTTAGGTTCTTCAACTGTCACGCAGTTAAATTAAATTAGTCTCAAATCCAAAGCAGTTTATGTGGCACTCCAGTTTATTTTGAATATAGTCGGCTATTCTTAATATCCGATTTGCTTAATTTTAACTTGTACTTAACCTTTTAAGAACATTTCTTTAGAAAATCCTTAGTTTTAAGTTTTCCTTAAAATTCTACTGTGCGGCACAAGCATCTGGCGGATAATTCCTTACAACTTCATTACCGTAGTAGGCCGTTAGAGCCACCAAACGCGTGTCCAGAAAGTTGTGCTCTACCTCACACTGCTGGCCAGCCCCACTCAAGGCAACCACCTGGGTCATTACAGAGTTTCGGGGAAGAAAGAACGCAATGTTATCGGCGAGGCGACGGGCCAGTTTCATCAATTCACTGGCGCCCACAGGCTGCAGGCTTCGCTCAATATCGAAGTTTGCCTGCTTTTGGTAGCCGGGTCCACCCCATGGAGGGCTTAAAAACACAACATTAGGGCGAATCCTTGAGCTAACTGCGAACTGCAGGAAATCGGCATGGATGAATTCAATCTTATGGGCTACGCCATAAATGCCAGCATTGTGCTTTGCCATGGCCAACTTCTTTTCGTCGATGTCTACAGCGATAACGCGCCCGCAGGTTTTGGCAAACTGGATGGCGTTGCCACCGCACCCACAAAAAGCATCCACGATCAGATCGCAGGACAGTCGACGAGCCGTCTGTTTGGCAATTTTCTCAGGCGTCACCGAAAACCAGCTCTCGCGGTCCAACCTTATGCCCTGGTCGAAGCGGGAGAACAAGGAAAACCGCTTCAGCCAATACTTGACCATTTGGCCCTGAGACTCGTTCTGCATAAATTCTGGCATTCCGGCCTTAGCTCTGATGCTGTTTTTCTTTGGATTTTTCTTCTTTGCGATCAAGCCACTCTGAACGCCATGGAGCCCCTTACTTTTATCGCGTTCCATGATCAACAGTTCTTCACTACAGTCACTGTAGTCGCTACTGGAAGATTCGGGTAAATTCCTTCTCTGTTTGTGCTGTTTCGCAGATGTTTGAGTGCCAAAAGTTGTTGGCAATCCTAATAGCTTCAGCTGTTCTTCAAAATCTAACTCGCTATGGTCTTTGGAAGATGGCAAAAAAGATTCGTCGTCCTCATCGACTTCAGTGTGTGTACGCTTCTTCGACTGGCTTAACTTTTCGGTAACGTTTAATTCGAGAAAATCTTCTTCAACTTGCTTTAGACTTGTCCCGAAAGACTTTGTCAATTCGGTTTTATAATTCTCAAACGCACAGTTGAATATACGCCAAAATTTGGCATTCAAGTCGGTGGCATGCTTTTCCCAAAGTTCCTGCCAAAATATTTGCTCCTCCGGCGATACGATATCGATAAGGCCTTTGTACTCGGGGAAACGCTTGTGCCACTTCAGCTCGAGCAACTCGTGTCCCTCGCGCTGCCAGAAGTTTTGCCAGGCAGCCTGTAGAATAGATTCCCAATCACAGTTGCTGGCCTCCCAATCGCATTGGTCGTCGAAAAACTGGCTAAATGTGTAGAACTGCGGATTGGTACGCGACGTTGTCAGGAAGTGTGTGTTCATTTCTCATCTATTACCACTAGTCAGTCTCCTGATCTCCAGCCTGTGACACAGAAATTCATCCGTTGCGTAGACCCTTTGAGCGAACCAAACATCGAGTGCGGGCTTGTGGGTGAGTTTCAGGTTACTCAGAAGTTTTTGACGAGCAAGTGAATCATTGCCCAGGCTGGCCAATTGCTCACGAATTCCCCGAGTGGTCAGTGTGAGACTATTGGGTCGCAGGACATTGCACAGGACCACTTCACCGCGCAAAATGCAGTAGCAACCGTTGCTTACTCGCTGCTCGGCGGCCTTGTCGTAGGTGAGGCCCAACAGAAGCAGGGATAGCGCGCCCCCAGGCAGGGAGCAGTCTCTGAAAATGAGGATTGTAATAAACAAAGAAAGAAAGTGATTAAGAAGACTCACTCTGGCAGATTTCGCACGCGTACGTTTTCCAGCCGAAAGTGCTCGTCCACCCGCAGTCGTCCAATTATTGAGCACTGGCCGTAATGCAGGTTTCGGTAGTCCGATTCCAGGACCAGTTCCTCTACCAGCAAAGTCTTGAAGTAATTACAGTACTGAGGAGAATTTTGGGCACCGAGTGCGTGCTCTTCGCTCATTACAAGCAAGTAAACAGCGAACGAATTGTGCAAATCAAAAAGAGCAAATTACACATGCACAATGAAAAGTGTGACCATTCAATGCAAAAAATAATCGCAATTAAAACATCGTACCAATCGATATGATAAATATTTTTTTAGCGTTTAAATTTATTCTTATAGCGAATTATTTAAATTTACTACCATTGGATTTCTGATATGGATTTCTTTTTTCGCAGTGGAAATGGTTTGCTGTCAAATATTTTTAAGTTTTCGCTTTTGTCGACAGATCACATGGAACAACATAATAATCGATATAATTGTTGTTTGTCCATCTCTAAATGCTTAGAAGAAGAAGAAAAACCCCGGCATTGCATGTACATTTTTGATTGAAATTTAATTTTTGTATTGGAAGTGGTTTAACATTTAGGAATCATGTCGTTTATGAACCCCGTAGACATGGTGGATGAAGACGCTGCCGACCTGCAGTTCCCTAAAGGTAACAATCAGCCCACAATAAACTGCTTTTTAAACTTACAAGTGAAACTGCCTGAAGATCTTTGGCTTAGAGCGCGCACAACAAGGGGCGCAGTCGCCTCCTCCTTCAGATACCACATTGAATTGCCTCTTTGCAGTTAAGCTTTTAGGTGAACAGGTCGAACGATACGCACTTGCCCGCCAGGACGCCAAAACCAGGAGTACCACGGTGGTATACAACGTGCAGTCGTTGCACAAACAACTGGAACAAATGGAGGAAATGGCTTGGAACGCGAATAGCGTAGTTCCGGTGCCAGCTCCCAGCGATTGCGGCCGTTGTGCAACTTGCCGCTGCAACCTCTCCGAGCCCTACATAAAGTGCTCCGAGTGTCTAGACACATTGTTGTGCCTGCAGTGCTTCGCGCATGGCAAGGAGACATGGGTGCATCGCAATAATCACGCATACATCATAGTGCGCGACAGCATTCAGGTGTTTGCCCTGGAGCCCCATTGGACGGCCCGAGACGAGCGCATCCTGCTGCAAACGTTAAGGCTCCAAGGGTACGCGAACTGGGAGGCGGTCTCACATGCCTTAGACCAGCGACACGCGCCCTTGGAAGTGCGTCGCCACTACCACGACTGTTACTTTGGCGGAATCTTTGAGCGCCTGCTAAAACTTCAACACGCGAGGCACAGCTACCTCCCTGAGCGAATGCCGTATGTGTTAAAGATGCGCAGTTTGGATCCCCCACGCCACGATGACATCGCCGCGATTCAGTTTAAGCTAAGTGCCGGGTATCGCTGCGCACGTGGCGATTTCGACACGCCCTATGACGCCTCCGCCGAAAGCCTGCTCTCCATTATGATGGATCAGCGGTCCTGCGAAGATGACCACGAAGCGGAGGGAAACGTAGTGGAGCGTGAGATAACCGATCAGCTGCAGCTAGGACTGGTGCGGGCTTATAACAATCGATTAAGGTGAGGGAGTCGTTAGTCAGGGATTTTAGTTATAGTAATCGAGGAAATTATGATCCAAGCTCTGACCATATCCCAACAGAGAACGCCAACGTCGATATAGGATCATGCGGGAACACGGTCTTATCATGCCTAATCGAACGGTTAGCTGGATTTCCAAGTACATGCACGCGTTTACCAGCGACTCCAGCTGCATGCGCTTCCTGGGATTTATGCAGATCTGCCAGCCCGTAGAGTTTGACTTGCTGGTTGAGTCCCTACGCCACTATCGCGAACTTCAAACTCGACTTTTTAAATTGTACGAATTGCGGCAGCAGGGCGTCGGCACTCTTTCGGGAGCAGCGCTCTTTAAACGCCTCTACAAGCAACGCCAGCAAGCTCAACGGGATTACGCCCGGCAGAAGCAACAAATGGACGACTTCGACTGGCAACATTTGGTCCAGTACTACGAATACAATCGTAATGGGGAACAATTGCCGCCCGGAATCAGCTCCAAGCTGTATGCCTTGAGCTCCCGCCGCAAAGCCAGTCCCATTGAGATTGGAGGTACATAAACGAAAAGTATGCTGGAAGGACGCTCTCTAAATCTTATGTTTTTTCCACAGATCTGCCCGGTTACTCCAAATTGGATGATGGCGAGCGAAAGCTGTGCAGTGTGGCTCGTTTGGTACCACAATCCTATCTGGACTACAAGAACCAACTAGTTTCTGAGCAGGCCAAGCTCGGTCATTTGCGGCTGGCCGACGCGCGGCGTCTAATCAAGATCGATGTGAACAAGACGCGACAAATTTATGATTTCCTGCTCGAGAACGGCCACATCAGCAGGCCGCAGTCCTTTCCCTAACCCTTAGCTCTTCTTCCATGTTTCACTTGTAAATTTGCCGCCAACATTTCCACAGCAACTTCCATTGACAACTCTCTCCTCACTTGTTTCCCTGTTTCAGAGTTCGAGACTGCCGAGACGCTGCTGATATCGGAGGTTCACATGTTGCTCGATCATCGCAAACGACAGAATGAGTCCGCTGACGAGGAACAAGAGTTTTCAGAAGTCTTTATGAAAACCTACGCCTACACGGACAGTTTCCGGAAGTTTAAGAACAAGGAGACTATAATGTCTGTGCGAAGGTAGGCCGATCTAGAAAATCGTTTCAATTCACTTGCTAAGCATAAAAATTACCTCTCCAGCTTACTGATGCAAAAAGAAGCTCCACAAATTTGAGCTTGCCGCCTTGGGTAATCTGTGTCCCGAGGCTCCAGAGGAGGCCAAGGCGTTGATTCCCTCGCTGGAGGGTCGTTTCGAGGATGAGGAGCTGCGCCAAATACTGGATGATATCGGCACAAAACGCAGCTTGCAATACTAAACACTACCTACAAATAACTATATACATTAAGAATACTATAATGTTTTTGATAACGAATAAAATCGATTTAATTTTTACAATTAGGTCGTTCGTTCGTCTATACATCTAAACAAAATCCAGTCGTATTATTTTTTTGCTTTATATCTTGATTTAATTAATTAATTAATGAACCCTTATACCCTGCGTGTAATGTTTCCAATGGGAATGACACTTTAGGCTATATTTATTTTGTTATACCCTTGCAGGGCATTATAATGTTGACCAGAAATCGTCCCGGAGCGAAGAGGAGAAACATTTTATTAAAATATGTTAAAAACAAGAAAGAAAGCTAACTTCGGCATGCCGAAGTTTTAATACCCTTGCAGTAAGAAGTAAGACTTTTTCGTTTTCTCGGGTACTAACATAAATGTTGCGAGCGAAAAATGTTGCGAACAAACTAAATGAATTTATTTATAGTATAGCATAGTATAGTATATTTATAGTATATAGCAGCTATATGATATAGTGGTCCGATTTTTAAATTAAAACCGAAATTCTAAAAATTCATTCAGATAGCTTAAAAACTGAGGGACTAGTTTTGCGTAGAAACGGACAGACGGACATGGCTAGACGGACTCGGCTGTTGATGTTGATCAAGAATATATATTCTTTATAGGGTCGGAAATGTCTCCTTCACTGCGTTGCAATCTTCTGACTAAAATTATAATACCCTGCAGGGGTATAAAAACATCAACTAGGAACCCCTTAGGGAACTATTGCCAAGCTGTCCTCACTTACACAGCCCAGCAACCACACAAACAGAGAATCAGACATCATAAAAAATAACATGATCCAAACTGAATTTGAATTTTATTATAAATATAATTCCTAACGCTACAAGTCTGGGACTTATAAATTATTGCGCTAGTCACAACGAGTTTACAAATTTTATTTGTTGTTTAACTAAGACTACCTAAAACTAAACCCTAAGCCCTAAATCGCTTTAATTAGGAATTTAAATTTTTGAAATATGTGTTTATTCTAAGTTTGAACTGCGGCACACTGCTAATACACTTCAGGTTGACCGGTAACTGGTTCCAAGATCGAATAGAGTTTATAAAGAATTGTCTCTCTGCTGTTAGAGATCTGGGCCTAATGCACATAATGTTGTTTGTTCTTCTTGATGTCATGAACTTTAGTTTGTCAAAAAGATAAGATGGTTCCTTACTATATATTATTTTATGCAGATAGATTAAGATCCGAATTTTTATCCATTTTGTCAGCTCAATGTCAAATATTTGATTGGCGAATCCAGATACATGCTCTGCTCTGTGTAGGTTGAAAATATATCTAGCAATATTATTAAAAACAACTTTGGTTTTGTTTTGGCTGTTGGTATCGCAGAATGCAAAGACTTCCAGGCCATAGAAAAGAGCAGGAATGATGCATGTTTTTGCTATTAATAGCCGTATGTTGGTTGGCAGAAAACGGTTGGTTATCGAGAGTGACCTTAATATTCCATACGTTTTACCAACTACCCTTGTGATGTGATCACACCACGTCAGAGTTCTATTGAAAGTAAATCCTAGATTTAACGCATTCTCTACGTAGTCCAAAGGAGTGTCGTCAATCTTGAGAGGGCGGATTCAGGATACATTTTTTTCTACTGATCACAAGACATTTTGATTTCACTGGGTTTATACCAAGGCCGTTGTTTTTAGCCCATACACTCATACATACGTTCAAGTTCACTCCCTGCAGTACCACTGTCATCAATAGGCCTCTGTAATCAACGATTCATCAATAGCCGACGTCGATTTCCACCGAGCCGACGCTCTCTTTCGACCTTCGTGTCAAACCCGACTATCTCGCGCTCTCATTTTTCTCAATTCTCACACAAAAAGGTTGATTACAGATTGATTACAAATGTTGATGAAAAGTTTATGACTTACTGATTAATTAGACCTTTTTGTAATCAACAAAAAACGGCACGTAGGCTCTTGCTCTCTCAAACTCTTGCTCTCTCAAACTCTCCCTCTCTCGAACTCTCCCTCTCCTAACAAACAAGCGTTTTTCAATTGCGTTTTAATTTTAAAGAAGTAAAGACGCAATATATTGCGGTTAACAAAAGTTAAAGAAAAGTGAAGTTATATTAAAAACAGTGAAATATATCAAAAACAGTGGAATTAAGTGTTTTACGCGGACTTTTCTCTATTGGGTAATATTGTCTTTTTTCAATTTTGTCTCTTCTTTTATATTTATTTACTGTTTATTTTTTGTAGATGCCATTGGTCAGGCTGACCTTGCGGTCCAAAAAAGGAGGAAGGACGGAAAAAAGGAAGCTAATTTAGATTTATTTAGAATTATATATTATTTTTTTATGTATTAGTTATTATATAATGTTATGAAATAAGGAAATAAATAAATGAAAATGAATTAAAAATCGTTGATTACTTATTGATTAAATGTTGATGAAAAACGGATGAATTGCTGATTAAATGTTGATAAAAAACTGATTAAATGTTGATGAATATGTGATTAAATGATGATGAATTGTTGATTAAATGTTGATGAATTGTTGATTAAATGTTGATGAAAAACTGATGAATTTTAGGTATAAATGGTATAAAATGTTGATGAAAAAATGATTAAATGTTGATGAATTTGTATTGATGAATTTAGCGGTCATCCCATACAAAAATTCATCAACCTTTTATATGGCTTGTAATCACTTTTTCATCGACACACCCCCATGTGTGTTGATGAAATGTTGATGAAACGTTGATGACAGGTACTGCAGGGCTGTTACACACGCTTATACATTCATCTATTCTACTTAACGGACGGTTCACATATAGTTGGACATCATCCGCATATAAGTGAATGTTACACTCACATAGAGCACTGGGAAGGTCGTTAACATACAACGAGAACAATAGTGGTCCAAGGACTGAGCCTTGAGGGACACCACGACTGACATTTTTAAATGAAGAGGAAGCGTTTTGTATTACAACAGATTGGCGACGATTACTAAGATACATAGGAGGACAGAAGTTTGACAGAAGAGCTCGAGAACTGAAACATATTACGCAGTTTTGTACAAAGTATACTATGATTAACAGTGTCAAAAGCTTTACTATAGTCAAGTAATACTAAAAAAGTCACGTCTCTATCGTCTAAGTGTTCCCTAATGTCGTCAGAAATTTTTAATACTGCTGAAGTACAACTTCTATTTTTCCTAAAGCCAGATTGGCTGTTGTTTAGCATTTCATTGTCAGATATAAAGCGGGTTATTTGCACTGCCATTAAATTTTCGAACACCTTTGATAAATAAGGCAGAATCGAAATGGGTCTGTATTCCTTATTTGCTTTGGGAATTGGTATAATTTTTGCAACTTTCCAGCAGTCCGGAAATGCAGAAGTTGTAAAAGCACTATTAAAAATGTAGGTGATATGTATGGTAGTATAAGTTTTACAAATTTTGGATTAATGTCGTCAAGTCCAGTAGCGTCACTCTTAATTTTATCTATATATTGAAGGACCTCACACTGACCAACACACGCAAAACTAAATCTATTATCACATAACTCTTCAGGTACGGATTGTAGGTTTAGATTTTGGTATGGGTGATCAATGATCTCAGGTACTGCGCATGTCTGCTTAAATTATATAAATTAAATAATGTTTTATAAATATTTTCTTACCAAATTACAGCCATCATAGCAGCCCAAGGAAACGCCATCAGAGCAGACCTAGTGCTGCTACCGTCACCCACAGTATCATCAGCAACGTTAAGGAATATATGTATTTGTACTTACTATCAAAATGTCGAACGAGGAGTTCAGCCAGATCCCCTCGACTGACTATCGTAGACCCCTATATAACACAGCTGGCATTACTTCCGGCTCATCGGTGCTGGGAATTCGCTATGAACACGGCGTTATGATTGCCGCGGATACTCTGGTGTACTACGGCAGCGAAAAGACCTACCCGGAAATGCAGCGCGTGTACAAAATGAACGAAAATCTTCTGCTCGGCGGCAGCGGTGACTATCCCGACTTTCAGCACATCCGCGCCACAGTGGAGAACAAGATCATAGGGGACTTCTGCTTCCACGATCCCAACCATCTGAAGCCCAGCATGCTGACCCGCTGGCTGACCAAGACGATCTACGAGCGACGTGTGTTAAAGAAACCTCTCAGCTTCGAGGCGGTGGTTGGTGGTATCGATCAAAATGGGACCCCCTACCTGGCCGCAGTGGATCGGTACGGTGGCTATGTTGATGATTTCATGGCGGCAACCGGTCCGGCTCGCCTGGGAATGGCGATGATTTGGGGTCGCAAGCCGAATGACAGGGAGTTCACCGCCATTGAGGCCGCCGAATTGATCGAGAACATCATGATGGTGCTGTTCTACCGGGACACCGCCGCCGTCAACACCTACCAGGTGGGCATATGCAGTCGCACCATGTGCAGCGTGGTGGGACCCTTCAAGGTCAACGAGAGTTGGTCCGTGGCTGAGGTCTGCCACGGCTTCTAACTACTAACTTGGCGGTGGTGGTGCACGACACACAAGTAATCCATGAAACATTTGCAATTTATTATCAAATCCTTATTATCCTTACTTTCTACTAAAGATTAATGTGTCAAAATATAATATAACAAGGCTTGATACTGGTTCAGTTTGGTTTGTAATGAAATGAAAACGATAAGTGATTGATAACAGCGATAAATGGACAATAAGGATGTAATTTAAATTAAAGCAAATTACTCACGAATGCTGATTTGGCTTTTAAAATTATCTATTTGCCGGCGATAAGCTGTTGATATTTTTTCGGGCATTCCTGTAATACAATTTTCCTAATTAAGCCCGTGTTCTCGAATTAAGAACTGAATCAAAAGCTATTAATTGTCACCTTTGAACGGGTTTGTTTGCCATGTAAATAAAGCTTTTTAAAATTGAAAAGCTACTAGGGGTTTTCTTGATTTCGATCCTTGCGGCTACCCGTTAATCGTTTTTATTTTCTCGGAATTGGCATTCCTGCTTTTTCTGAGCAACTGACCGATTGCAGCTTTCCCTGCTTGCCGGCTGACCGGCCAACTGACTGTCCATCGGAAAAGGGAAAAGGGAAGAGATAAAAGCGACTACCGTTCATAAGAGTGCAATTGGAAACAGGAAATTGCTGTTATAAATGGCACAGAACAGGGCCCAGTCCGAGCCCGAGGGGCAGTGCGTGAGATGTGTCTTTATGAAATTATTCAAGATTTCTGCGCATTTTTTACCAGTTTTGATGCGCTCCTCTGCGCCACGCCCACGCCATTCTGTTGGTTTGGCATGCCCCAAGGGAGGCCGCGGATGCCGGGGACGCAGATGCCTTTAGAATCTTCCCACGACGCAAGCAAAGCGTGAAAATGCATTTTATTATACCGTTGCAGGATATTATAATTTTAGTCAGAAGTTTGCAACGCAGTGAAGGAGACATTTACGACCCTATGTCCGTCTGTCCATCCGTATCTAAGCCCGTCAGTCCGTATCTACGCAAATTAGTTCGTCAGTTTTAAAGCTATCATTATACTAAACAACCTAAACAACGCCTTCAATTAGAAATACAAGGTGTCATTCTCAAGGAACCAGTATCCACCTTATTGGACCAAAGAGCTGAGGGATCTCAGAAAGAGAGTACAAAGAAGCAGTACAAACACAATAATAAAAGAACTACACGAAGCCAAGAATGAATCTTGAAAGCTACTGCGAAGTAAAATCCTTGCTAAAGGGCACACAAGAACATCCCTAATAAACAAACCTGACGGTACGACAACAACGTTAGTCGAGGAATCTCTAGAGGTACTGGTAGACATACACTTCACAGGGCCCCGGGAGACCAAGAACCGAACATACGTCAATTGGAGGCGTTATCACCCTTGAAAAGATACAATGGGCGATAGACTCCTTCGACAACTATAAAAGGCCGACGACGTAGTTCTACTAGTATCAGGTCCTTTCCCAGACGTCGTAAGCAACATAATGTCGGGAGCCTTGGAACGATTAAATAACTACAATGTTCGGCATGCGCAGGAGCAACGGGGCTATGCGCTCGTGCCCAGCGGCCGCCCTGAACGTAATCCCCGACATTATGCCAATTGACCTATTCATTAAGTATTCGGCGGTGCAGAGAGCGGTGAGACTCAAAACAAGCAATTGCTGGAGATATCGCCGCATAGGACACCGCACTATCCTTGACGGGGTCACAACCCTAATAGACGAAGATATGGACTACATGACCAGCGAAATTAGATTCGGTGGTGACCTCCTACCCGTCGAGGGAGGAGTGGACTAGAGACAAAGTTACCGAACAAGACGAGGTATCACTCTACACCGATCTGGTGGCCAGCTCTCAAGCGGTTCAAGTTAAGAAAAATTCAACGCATGGCTGATCTGGCCTTGGACGTTCTCCTGGACATATTCCCAATTGAAATAATGGCAGAGATGACCGCGTCACTCTCGTCAAAGCTGAAAGGCGCGGGCCTGTGGAGAAGGTCTAGTTTCGCGCACACGAAACACATCACACTCCTCCAGGTTTCCATCCCCGACAGAACGGAATGGAACCTAGGACAACTTGGACCTCCAGGGTCCCTTCACATTTACACGGATGGCTTAAAAATGGACGGCCAGTTGGGAGGAGGTATATACTCTGAGCCCCTGGGATTAAACGTTTTTTTAGGCTACCCGACCACTGTAGCGACTTTCAGGCGGAAGTTTACGCCATCAAAGAAGCCCTTGATAAGCCTCCTCCCAACTAGGGTCAGAGCTCCCATTTGCATATTCTCGGACAGTCCGGCTGCCCTGAAATCACTTGAAGCTATCTCTTCAAACTCGAAGACCTCCAACGCCTGTCGCAGATCTCTTCACAAGATGGCGAAGCAGTACGACCTCCACCTCATCTGGGTCCCAGGACATAGGGACATCGAGGGTAACTGCGCTGCCGATGAGCTGGCCCGGCAAGGTACAACCTCCCCTCTTCAGCCAGAGAGGGGGTCAGTTGACATGCCCTTTGCCACTCGCAGACTACTCTGTAGGGAGTACTTCCACCTCCTCGCGGACAGAAAATGGGAAAACCTCATCACCTGCCGCCACTCTAGAATGATCTGGCCACGCCGTTCAGCGAATCGCTCAAAGGAGCTATTGTCATTAAGCAGGGAAAGCTGCGCCCTGGCCGTTAGGGCTCTCACTGTTCACTGGCTGCTTGGAACACATGCGTCCAGGCTGTCGGTGCACCATAATGACTTCTGTACAAGCTGTAGGCATGAGGAGGAAGAGGAGACCGTCCTCCACCTCCTCTGCCACTGTCCGGCCCTAAGCAGACGAAGACTGCAGTATCTGGGCTTCCCCACCCTTGTGGATCTCGCAGAGCTATGCGAGACATCACCGAGGCAGATAATCCGATTTATCCAAGGATCGGGTTGGTCCTCTCTTACGTTGCACTGGTCATCGGCCCATGAGTACATGCATCGGACGGGGACCTAAGCCTATGCGGCATCACAAAGAGCCTCCTCAGGCTCAAGTGGATGGTCCGGCGCTCTGAGCCGGCCATCACCGCCCTAACCTAACCTAACCTAGTACCTAGCTTTAGAATCCTACCTATTAATTTGATCCATTCTTCTCCCACCCGAATATCTATATCCTCAACTATCTTTCTATTAATATGCTGTAAAATTTGAGTTGGCTTTCGAACAAACCTTTTCAGAGTTTGTAAATAATTCTCGAAGGAGTAAGAAGAGCCTGAAACCGGATCACCGATTTGCTTAATGGTCTCTTTTACATGAAGTAAGCCATGAACATTGTACGACACACTGTTTTCTCCAAAAATTATGGGACAATTCGTTACGAATAAATCCAAAATTGGGCAATACTGATGTTGGACTGTCGTTGCAAGTGAGAGGACAACTTCCTGAATGCACTTAATAATAATAATAATTTTGCTAGAGGTTAGTGCACTGCGACCACTAGGGTCTATTGTGCCCTCGTCCTAGTGTATGAGCTATAGCTCCTCGAACAGTTCAATCGATCGCAAGAATGCGATGATGTCGCCTGGTCGAAGAGCCCTCATTTCCTTTGTGGTGAGTGTAAGGCCCCCAAAGTGGGCCAACCTCAACCGACTGATAGCCGGACACTCCTCAAGTAGGTGCTCCGGAGTCTCTTCTCCTTCCAGACAAAGTCTGCAAAGACTGTCCTCCACTATTTTGAGATTGTGCAGATGCTTGCGCAGTCTGCAGTGCTCGGTCAGGAAACCCGTGACTATTCGGAGAGATCCTTTGCTCAGCTCCAAACAGTCCTTGGTCCTCTTACTGTTGTAGCTGACGTTTACTCTGCCTTGCCCCTTTCGACGCCTGCCAGAAGTCATCGCAGGCAGTCATGAGATCCACACGACTGCTCTGGCTAATGACTCCTGGCCATAGTCCACAGAAGGGCTCCGGACCATAGAAGGGAGTACTCGCCCCTTTCTAGCCATTATGTCGGCCACTTCATTGCCGGGGATCCCCGCATGCCCTGGTACCCAGTATATGGTTACTTTATTGTTCACACCCAACTCATTGAGTGTTCCTATACATTGCCATACTAGTCTGGAAACAATCTTATGGGCACTGAGTGCTCTGATTGCTGCCTGACTATCTGAGAAAATGGCTATGTCTCTCCGATTGTAACCCCGCTCAATATTGAACGAGGCACATCTCTCAATCGCGTGTACCTCCGCTTGAAAGATACTGGCGAATTTCCCTAGAGGTTCGTGATATTTGAGTCGGGGTCCACAGACACCCGCACCCGCACCATCCTCTGTTAGTGAGCCGTCAGTGTACCACCTAATAGCATGTGGTTTCACATCATAGGTGGTAGACATGCTGGTCCACTCCGACTTGTTGCTAAGCTCTGTTTTAAAGAGCTTATCAAAGCTAAACTTGGCTAATTGAACATCCTGCGGATATTCCAGTAACAGGTCAGTTGCAGTCGCGGCCGAGTCAGCTGGTCCTGCCCCTGTTATCCTCATGGTAGATCTGCGCGCACTGTGCTTGATATGCAAGTGCAGTGGTGGAAGCCCGAGCAGCACATCCAGAGCAGTGGACGGGCAGGTGCGCATAGCGCCCGAGATGCACGTGCAGGCAAGTCTCTGGAGTTTGCCCAGTTGCCTTCTTGTGACATCAAGGTCAGCGCGATTTGCCCAAACCGCAGCCCCGTAGCTGACTATGGGCCTCACCATAGCAACATACATCCACAGTAGGATCTTTGGAGATACTCCCCAATTTTTCCCTGCAAGAGATCTACAGCTCATTAAGGCCATAGTGGCCTTGCGAACGGCATGTTCCACATGTTGTCTCCACAATAGTCTCTTGTCTAGGATGACTCCCAGATATTTGACTTCTGTGGAGATCGGAATCACTGCGCCCCCAATGGCTATAGGCCGAATGGATTTCAGCTTGTAGCGATTGGTGAAGGCGACCACTGTGGTTTTCGCTGGATTGATATTCAGCCCCACGTCTCTGCACCAGTCTAAGCTAAGTCTTAGGCCCAGTGTGATCCTGTCGCACAGTGTGCTCTCAAAATTTCCTTTACATACTAGAGTGATATCATCGGCATAGCCTTGACATTCAAACCCATTTGCTGTAAGTTTAACTAGCAGCTCGTCCACCACGAGGCTCCAGAGTAGTGGTGATAGGACACCCCCCTGCGGACAGCCTCTGGTGGTTTGAGCTCTAACAGTCACACTGTTGACAGTGACTTCTGCTATTCTGCTATCAAGGAGCTTACCCAGCCAGGTCGTGAGACCCGTCTCAACTCCCCTTCTACAGAGTGCTCTTATCACAACGTCATGAGCTGTGTTATCCAAAGCACCCTCTATGTCCATAAAGGCATAAAGTGCTACCCCTTTGGCTTTTACAGAGCGCTGCATACTGTCCACCAGGCTCAAGAGTGCCGATTCAATAGACTTACCTTCTCTATAGGCATGCTGATTCGCATGCAGAGGCCTTCGCACCAAGTGCGAGTTTCTAATGTGGTTGTCCACAATCGTCTCAAGGGTTTTCAGCAGGAAGGAGGTTAGGCTGATCGGCCTGAAGGATTTGGGATGAAAGGGGTCTTTCTTCCCAACCTTCGGGATAAAGATCACCCTAGCCGTTCTCCATGCCCTAGGAATGTAACCCATTGCTAGGCTCCCCCGGAAAATACTTATGAGGAACAGCATTAGCTGTTCGACACCCTTCTGAAGATGGATGGGTATGATTCCATCCACCCCCGGTGCCTTGTAGGGGCTGAGTGTACTCAAAGCCCACCTAATCTTTTGTTCAGTTACGATCGCTGCAGCCAGGCTCCAGTTGGGTCTCCCGTTGGGGACCCTTTCGTAACTGTTGTCTATATCGGAGATGGTTCTACACATGGGGAAGTGAGTTTGCAGGAGAAGTTCTGCTTTCTCCTCCTCGTCCTCGGTTAATGACCCATCCGCCCTTTTCAGACAAAGTTCAGAAAGTACTTTGCCTTTTGAGATTGCCTTAAACACTCTAGGCCCAGGTGCGGCTTGCTCTATGGTAGAACAGAATTTCCGAAAGTGAGCACGCTTACCAAACCGGATTTCTTTGTTATATTCTGTCAGCTTTTTGGTGTAAAGTTCCCAAGTGGCGCTGTTCTTTTTAGCTGTGTTGAACAGCTTTGTATTTAAGTGGAACTTGTCCGCGCACGGAACGCCGCACTCCTCCAGAATATGCTGTGTCAAAGATAAAATATTAAGTTTCTAGTTACTGCTTGTCATCATTTGTAAATGGGAATAAGTGCGCGGACAAATATTCAAACAAATCATTATATATATTTATATTTAATATACAGTTATATGCTTTATGAAGTTCCTTCTGCCTGTTACATACAGTTTCAGCTGGCACTAAGCTATAATAGTCTTGGTTTGGTGCATAACTACAACAACACTTATTTGAGCCACCATCCAGCGATGACGACTTAAGGATGGCGGAATGCATCAACTTTGCAAGCTCGGTATTATTTGATTTTTTACGAGGTGCTGGCTTCAAGGGTTTTTTAAAAATCGTCTTTTCGTTCTCTTGGGCTTCATCTTTTAGTGCCGCTTGACTGGTGCTTGGTTGCTCATTGTCATTCACAATATCTATCAATATCACTTGCAAGCTAGCAAATTTCTACGTTTTTACGCAAAACTAACGGCATATTTCCAATTAATGCTAAAAATAGCCAATAACGGTAAATTTGCATTGCTTATGCCTTATCCTCTCTTTGGTCATACTTGCTTTTAATATATTCCAGTGCAGGCAAATTTTACGAGGGAAGAAACGCAAGTTATAAAAGTGTGCTATCATTTTGAAACGCACCTTATTAAAAAGTAATAATATACGAATACATTTTATATAAAAAAGGAATGTCTATTTCGCGTTTTTAAATTTTTGTTTAAAAAGAATGCCAAAAATGGAGGGCATAATCTATATCGTTTTCCCTGGCGTGGGTCTGTGGAGAAGATTGAGTTTCGGACACACGAACCTCGTCTCAGCTCCACACCTTACTGAGGGAAACACCGACTACTGTGTCCCCACTGAACACCCCATCACACCCTTCCAGGTTTACACTACACCTACCTACCCTACCTGGGATTAAACGTCTCGTTTAGGCTACCGACCACTGCAGCGTCTTTCAGGCGGAAGTCTACGCCATTAAAGAAGCCCTTGATCAGCCCCCCCAACTAGGGTCAGAGCTCCCATTTGCATATTCCCGGACAGTCCGGCTGCCCTGAAATCACTTGAAGCTATCTCTTCAAACTCGAAGACCTCCAACGCCTGTCGCAGATCTCTTCACAAGATGGCGAAGCAGTACGACCTCCACCTCATCTGGGTCCCAGGACATAGGGACATCGAGGGTAACTGCGCTGCCGATGAGCTGGCCCGGCAAGGTACAACCTCCCCTCGCCGGAGAGGGATAATTGACAAACCCATGTCCACTCGCAGACTACTCTGTAGAGAACACTTCCACCTCCTCGCGGACAGGAAATGGGAAAACCTAATCTCCTGCCGCCACGCTAGAACGATCTGGCCACGCCGATCCGCGAAGCACTCTAAGGAGCTCCTGTCACTGAGCGGGGTAAGCTGGCCACTGGCTGCTTGGAACGCATACGTCCTACGACTTCTGTAGAAGCTGTAGAGATGAGGAGGAGGAGAATACTGTTCTCCACGTCCTCTGCCACTGCCCGACCCAAAGCCGGCGGAGACTGCAGTACCTGGGCCACTTCACCATCGTGGATCTCGCCGAACTAAGAAAAACATCACCGAGGCAGCTAACCCGATTCATTTAGGGGTCGGATTGGTCCCTCCATGTTTAAGGGGTTTCACCACTGTAGAATTTTTTAAAAATCGAAAATTTTTTTTTATTGCTTAAGGTCATTTAGGGTCTTATAAATGATATACTAAAAGATGAAGTCCGGGAAAAATGTTTACATGCCCGAATTTCGAGTTCTGCCGCAGGACCCCTCACGATTTTACACACGATTTTACAGCCACTGAAAATTTAAAACGCGTTTATCTCAAAACCACTTTTTTGAGCTGGCCGATCGATTCCAAATTGTTGTCCGCAGGGAACTACGTAGGGGTTTTTTGAAAAAGTGAATACATAGTTTTTTTTTAACAAAAATGTGATGAATTTCATGGTCAAATTGTGAATTTTTTTTTTAAACTGTCGCCATTTTACGAAAAATAATTTTAAAAAAAACCCCTACGTAGTTCCCTGGGGACATCAATATGGATTCAGAAAATGTTTGGTTTTTTGTTCTAGATCAAAAATTGTAGAAGATACGTTTCCGGCCGTGGACCCATCTGAGAAAAAACATGCCACCGAAGAACTGCTGCGGAGTCACCATTTTTTTTTTAATAACTTGAAATGTGTGTTTTTTTGTAGTTTAATATTGATATTATAAAATACTTTTTACAGAATTTCAATAACTCCAAAGTTTTGTTGCCAGCAACATTTAGTTGTCATCGGAATTAATGCCAATGAGAGCGAACAGGACAACCAGGGAAACTCACAAATTTTTAGCTTTTAGAGACCTACAATACTATAATTAAAAAGTAAGTAGAAGAAGAAGAAGAACAATGCTCTGACTTTTTCGTTATTTCGGGTTGCGAGCCAAAAATGTTGGGAACGAAAAATGTTGCGAGCGAACTAAATAAATTTAATGTTGGGAACGAAAAATGTTGCGAGCGAACTAAATAAATTTATATATATACAAGCGAAGGGGCACTCTAAACCCGAGCGCCGGCCACACTAAGTCGGGCAAATCCACGGCGGGCACACCAAAACCAGCCAAGCGCTATATAAAGCGGGCGGCTGGCCTCAGAGCAGTCATTCAGTGGTCGGAGTCGACCGAAATGGAAGTGACCAGCCAGCAGCGACAAGGCGGCCAGATCAGGATCAGGATCTCAGTGGTAACTATCAATAGCCAGGAGTAAGTGTATAACAACCTTTACGTATTCTGCTGACTTCAGGGTCCTACAATAACAATATTTACGTCTTCTGCCGACTTCAGGGTCCTCCAACAACAATATCTTACGTCTTCTGCCAACTTCAGGGTCCTCCAACACCATTTACGTATTCTGCCGACTTCAGGGTCCTACAACAACAACATCTTACGTCTTCTGCCGACTTCAGGGTCCTATAATACTTCTCTCTGCCGACTTCAGGGTCCCATAATACTTTTCTCTGCTGACTTCAGGGTCCGCACCAGTATTATCATACACTCCCCAGGGATTCAACGGAGCCTGTTCCGGCCAGACGCGAGAGGCCAACCCCACAGACGCGGACCCCGAACACGAGAAGCTTCATCCACGGACCCGGAAGTTAGGCGAGGGACGCCCTACGTGGACCGACCGGTCACACCGCCCGCCTCCATACCCTGCCATATTATTCTCTGTCAACGAACCAATAAACCGTATATATATATATATATAAGCCTAGTTAAGGTTAAACTCTGCGCGTTCTCACTGGGACTCGGGGCGGGGATTCCTTTCTAGCACCACTATCCTGAACCAAATAAATGTCCTGGATGATCCTGGCCAGCCCTGACTACCCGAGGCACGACCGAACGTCACAGACTTTTCATCAAATTTTCTTTTTCTATTTTTAATATGTACATATGAGCCAAATAGTTTTAAATATTTTAGAAGAGGTTTTCTATTGTGCCATGCCTCATACGGGGTTTTTGAACAATTATCAAGTGCTCTTGTTGGAATCCTATTAAGTAAATAGGTGGCTGTCAGAACAGCCTCACCCCAGAAACGTTTATCTAATTTAGCACCATTTACAATGCAACGAGCTTTTTAGTTATCGTCCTGATCATTCTTTCTGAAACGCCGTTCAATTTCGGTGTTTACGGTACAGTCAAGTGATAACTTATCCCTTTCTGTATACAATATTGACGCATGTCGCTAGAAAGGTATTCCCTACCATTATCTATATACAAATTAACAATTTTAAGGTTGAAATTCGCCTCACTTTTTGCTACAAAATCCTTAAACATTGTAAAAACATCAGATTTGTGTTTCATTAAATATGTCACACAATAATGTGTGTATTGATCAACGAAAATAATGTAATAGTTTTTGTCGTCAATCGAAACAGGTGTTATAGGGCCACATACATCAGAATGTATTACAAACAGGGGTCTACTTATGTATTGTTTATTTTTATATTATTCAAGACGCAATCTTCCTTGTTTACCATTTAAACATGCCTCACAAATTTCATCAACTGCATTAACGTTATCAAGAAGATTGTTGTCACTAAACAAATTATTTTTTTTAATATCTAGCAATTTTCCTTTACTTATGTGACCTAATCTCTCATGCCATAATCCATCGATATTCACTGTTTTTAAAACGTTTTTCTCCTTTAAATATATACGTATATTTGAGTGTTTTGTGTGGATTTCAAGCGTTTCCTCGGACGCATTGAGTGCGAGTTGGTTTTTTATAATAAGTTGAAATATGTTGTTGTTTTGTTTGTTTGTTTTCTTTAAATATATAAATGTAATTTTTTAAATTTAAATTTAATTTGTCTTTTTTCATAAGTATATTAACGTTTCGTTTTTGTTACATTTATAGCGTTCTTGATTTGTTTTTTCTCTTTTAATTTTTACTTGTTTCCTTTCGTTTATTCCGGTTAGCTTTTTAGCTTCGTTATAAAGTGAAGAAGAGAGTTTAGCATTAAGACTTGTACATTGATTTTTGTGTTTTATACATAATTTAAACATTGAAAAAAAACACAAATCGGAAACTCAGATTAAAAAACTCATTTCCGCCGACACAGCGGTCTTATTCCAAATCCATGCTTATTTTGAGTATATATAATATATACTTTAGTTGAATGGTCCATAAAATTTCTATAAAAAAAACGAACATCTACCTCTATTTTCTATAATGTAGACCGATTTTAAACAAGAGTCCTTAAATCTGCCGTTGTTAATCTGCTGTTAATTGTTGCTGGTTGCCGTTGTTATTGTTTATACACAAAAAAATATATATCCAACTAGAGGGCCCGCTATTGCATCCTCGCTTTGATCGGATGCAGATCCACACTTAAAATTTTGTATTAAATTTCGCTTTGAAGTCAGCGCACTGAATGAGAATTAAAGATTCTTTGAAGTCGAATGACAAATATAAAATTTGACCAATATCAATTTTATCCCATTAATATTATTATTTAATTTATGTTTTTTATTTTTTTTAAATAGGTTGCAGGTGGAATTAGAAAATTAAAATACCCATACGAATCTGGAAATTTTTTTCAGATTTAAAAAAAAAACTTCAAGTCTCTAAGACATGTGGTTTGGCTATGGCTGTGATATATCAGTCAGTCAGTCAGTCAGTGAGGACAAAGCATTTTATATACATATATAGATTCCTTTGACAGCTATATGATATAGTGGCCGATTTAGATCAAATTAAAACCGAAATTCTAAACTATTAGAAAATGGCCATGTCTGAAATTTTATGAAAATCTGTTGAAAAATGGCTAAGTTAGATGTATCGATCGGTCCTTAGGGCAGCTATAAGATATAGTCGTCCGACCCGGCCCGTTCCGACAAATATACTTAGTAGTGAGTGCATACAGAAGACTATGTGCAAAGTTTCATTCAGGTAGCTTCAAAACTGAGGGACTAGTTTTGTTAGAAACGGACGGACAGACAGACGGACATGGCTAGATCGACTCGGCTGTTGATCAAGAATATATATACTTTATAGGGTCGGAAAAGTCTCCTTCAATGCGTTGCAAACTTGTGACTAAAATTATAATACCCTGCAAGGGTATACAATTTAAAATGCTATTACAAGGAGTTTACAAATAAGTCGCATTTCTTTGATTTCGTTGGTCCCACTGGTTCTAAAAGGCTTTAAAATTTTCAAAGCAGTCAAATATAATTATAAAGATATATATTACGTATCAACGTTATTTTCCCGGATCAATGGAATACAAACTTTTGTTTTCCTGCAACTGTGTTTTTTCATTCATCGCCATAAAACATCGATTAGAATTGTATCGATATTTTGGTGCTCGTATTGTTGTCTCAAAAACGTAAAAATAAACCCGAATAATTCGAGTCGAATTCCAAAGATGAACAAGGACAATTCAAGCATGCATATGGACCCAAAACTGGCTCTGCGCCTGCTCGCTGAGGGTGCAGTTTTGGCCGTAGCCGGCGTTCCCGAGGGCACTGAATTTGGTATTGACTTGTGCGCCTACACCATCGGTCCGGACTTCCGTGGCGTCAAGATGATTCCGCCTGGCGTCCACTATGTGTGGTGTGCCTCTCGAGGTCCCTACGGAGACGCCGCTCCTCGGGTAGGCTTCGTCCACTTCTTTCATGCCAATGAGATCGTGGTGCGCGAGTGGGACAACGAATTGGAGGAACTCCGGCCCCGCAAAATCGCCGAGCCAGAGCTGGAGCGCGAACGGATCCGCAAGAATCTAGCGCAGCTGGAACGTGTGCTAGCGCCCTACGACTACCGCTACGTGGCTCAGTGGAAGGAGTTAACTGGCAGCGTGACAGAGCTTTGCGTGGAGCGATGTCGTCCCGCCGAGGGCATTATTCGCACCAACATCGAGCTGCAGTCATGTCCAGATGCAGAACGTCCCAGGGGCGGAGCGGGTGCGTGCCGTACTGGAAGGCGGAACACGGCCGCTCGATTCCTGCTGGACGAGAGCGAGCTTTTGCCGGACTTGAAACCCGTAGAGGGAACAGCGCCCCGCTTCAGTGACGTACCCCGCCGTGTTCCACAGAATGCCCTACCCTCTGACGTTTCCCGCCACGCCATGGACTGCATAGCTGCTGTGGATGAGCTTCTCACCAGCTTCGACTCCTCTAACGGTCTGATAGAGGAACTGCAACTAGCCTATGCCTTCTTTCTGGTCGGCTACTCCGTTGAGTCTCTCGCCCATTGGCGCAAGCTTCTCGGTCTGCTTGCGCACTCTGAAACGGCGGTAAACAAACACAAGCTCACATATATGAAATACAGTGAGGTGTTGGCCCATCAGCTACCCCACCTGCCCGAGGAGCTAATGGTACCCGGTCCTCACAATAGCGTTTACAAGGATGTTCGCGAGTTGCTGGTGAATCTCCATTCGGGCGGCCTAAGCGTGAGCGCCGAACGGCTGACGAAGCGGCTGGAAAAGAAGCTGGGATGGTATTTTGAGGGGCTCCTAGACGAGAATCCCGAGGATCAACCGGTAATCATCGAGCTGGAGACGGATAGCTAGGGAATATTAATCCAATATTAACTTGTAACTCTAATATATTTATAAATAATAAATTAGACTGTAATTGTAACACTTTTTTTAGCGTAATGAGTGCTGGGTGCGCAGATAAGTCCAAAGATCCTTGGCTGTCCGGATGCTGACCATAAACTGGCACAATTTGGTCTCTATTAGGCAAAGAATCAAGAACTTGGCGCGCTTGTCCTTAAGCAATGACTACATAGGCGAAAGGAGAATGATGGACACCATAGAAAGTATGCACATAGCTGAAGCAGAACATAATTACTTACTTCCTCGTTGTTCTCTGGACCATTCTCCACCACTGACCAGAGTTCCTCGGACTCCAGATATGCCCGCACCGTCATCGACCAGGCCTTATAGTTGTCCAAACCCTTAAGCTTCTCAATTTGCAGCTGCAGTGCCATCTCCGAGACTCTCGAGCAACGTTTTGCAACTAAACCATAGTTGGGCTCTTTGCCCGACCTCTTTCGATTTCTTCCTCGCCTGATTTTCAAATATAGATATGTTTAAGCATTTGTGTATGGCTTTTCTATTGTGCGCATCTGCTTGTGGAAAGAACAATAGACCACTAGACCTACTTTTTGGTTGCTTCTAGCTAACGCGAAAGTGTGCTAGCGAAATGGCATTGAGCTTAAGTGGACGCTTTTATTTGACGCAGAAACGTCGTCGTCGTTGTGGTTTCCCTCTGCATTTTGTGGCTGCTATCTATCAAATGAAACTACTTTTTTCATAATTTAACGAATTTGTCGCAGCAAAACAGGAGATGCATCCATATTCCATTGAAATTGTGATAAATTGGATGGAATTATTTTCGTTATGATTACTTTTTAGTGTTTTTTGTGGCATACTTTTGAACAGAGATTTATGTGACATATGGGTTCAGGACTCCTTTCGGATTCCTTTCGTCGCGGTACGGTTTTTCAAGTAGTTGGGTGGGTGATGACGCCTTCTCAATTTCACCTTTTTGGGACTAGAGTCCCTCTGAGGCCTACTTTATTCTGTAATCTGATCACACCGAAGTTTAAGCTAAAGCACTCTTCTCCTTTATCATCTTTTCCAAGCATCATTTCTAGAAATAAAAGTATTTCCTTGACATCATGATGTTAGGAAAATAATACAATCTAATCAGTGTGAAAATGTAAAAAAACTTGGAAATTCCTTGGAAATTAATGAAATTGTTAAAGCTAACCTTATTTCGCTTTATTGGCCATTTATGTACTATATATGTATGTACATATAACAAAGTCAGTGAAATTGATCTATGTACATATCTACGATTGAAAAGAACTCAACGATGTACATATGGTATAACTTCCGCTCCATTCCATATCTTTCGCTATTATTGGTTTCGCCCTCTGTATCGAACCATTTCCCCCTTCCGACCCCACCCGAAACTCAATTAATAATAAATTGAGATGCCCAATTGTTTGTTTTTGTTTTTTATGATTTTTATTTGAAATGAATACGAATGCCAGTTTTTAGCTGCTGTTTTTCCTTTTTGTATTGCTGTTGTTGTTCCGTTCAAGAATGTTGCGCGGTTATCGTTGCTGTTGTTGTGGCTGCGGCTGATTTATGCTTAATTAACTTTCTGCACGGGTCTTTTCAGAGTCTGCGTATTATTTTTCGTCTGTCATCTTTTTTGCGCCCCTCGTTTATCAAAAGGATGAGCGCAAGATGGCAGACTGCGTAAAAGAAACTCGTGCGAAAAAATGTCCTACAGCTTTTGCATTCGCTAACACGGTAAAACAAAGATGTTCTGTTTTGGGGGATTTCGTTTGGTTCTTAGACTTTAAACAAAATTAAATGTTTCTCGTCTGTGTTGCGCGCTTTCAGTTCAGTTTTCTGTTTCTGTCATTGGTGGAAATTGGGGAGAGTGGAGTATTTTCTGTGATGCAGAATTGAGGACTTCGGAAAACCGGGATTTTCGGGCTGGAAAAATTTGAAATCTCTACAAATTACATAAGTGGTAGGCATAGAAAATATACAAGTATATATGTATACAATATATATATATATATATATATATATATATGTACTGTTTTTTTCTTATCGTTTTCGTTTTTCTTGTATTTTAGCAACTACAAATACTTTTCTATTATTATTAATATGTTTCTTTTGTTGCGCAAGGTAAAGAGATGATGTAAAAATGCGATTGCGAATGGAAAACGAAATGCCAATATCGAAAGACTACAAGAAATTAACGAAATTACCGTTCGATTCGAGATTTAATCTTGCAAAAGATAGTGGTTGTGTGCGATGAGAGCGAGGAAACGTCAAGAGAAAAGAAAAAGTTTTCGTATGCGTGTCTGCTAGTGTGGGCTCCGATGAGTGCAAATATGCGAGTGACTGTGTGTGCGTGTCAGTGTCTGAACAATACACTTACATACATACAAATTTAAGCTTAAGAATTCGTTTTGAATTGTCGCTTAACTAACATTCCCTTTTCTCACTTTTTATAGTTTTTGTTTATGCTTATTTCGGTCTTTCATTCTGTTTGCTCATTTCGTTTCCTGGTTTACTCTTACTCGTTTTTATTTGTATTTAAATTTAAATTAATTGCTGTATTTTTCCTTAAATTTTCGAATTTACGCTTTTGTTACCTTTATTTTTCGGTTTTTAATTTAGTTTTTGTTATTTTTTATTTCTTCGTTCTCATTTTTATTATTGGCTTAAAATTAAAGTTGTATTTTAAGTGTAGCGGTTGTGTGACTTTTTCTGTTATTTTAAAAATTAATGCCAACTGGGTGAAAATTGCATTTTACTCGTGATTGTTTCTCAATTTTTCGTTAAGTGTTTCGATCTTTCCTCTTTGTTTTGCTTTTTTCTTGTTTAAATAAAATTTATTAGTTAGGTTTTTTGCTTCTCATAATTAAATATAATATTTATTTAAATATAATATAATGCTTGATTTCTCGAATGCAAAATTTTAATTGTAGTAGAGTTGCTGTCGCTGTTTTTTTCTGGCCTACGAAGACGGAGCAGACATGCAGTGATCCTTCTTATATTGTCGCAGCCACCGCCACGCCCACCAAATTGCCGCCCCAATTTTCGAAACATATTGTTTTTGTTGTTTTTTCTTTCTTTTTCTGTGAGTTTTTGTGCTGTTTCGTTTTCCACTCTTGTTTATTGTTAAATGTTGTTGAAAAATTGTCGGCTGCTGTTGTTGTTTTCTGTTGGTGTTTGATGATCTTGCCGCGTCTGCTGCTACTGTTGTCTTGTGTTGATTGCGAATGATGATGCTGTGTTGGTTCCAGTTGCTTCTTGTTGCTTGTGTTTTGCTGTCGTGTTGTTGTTGTTGTATGCATATATATTATATGGTATTATATTTACTTTAGAAGGTATATAATGTGTTTTTTCAATGGAAGGGCGGGGGGTTACTTAAATTACGACACATCCTGATCCTCAACATCCTGAATTTCTGCTTTGGGCTCGCCATCACCTGCGTTGGGGTCTACTTCTTAGTATAATAGCAATAATTTAGAACTTAATACATTTCGACTGTGATATAGATAACTTACCTTCTGCCTGCATATCGGACGTCCATAATGTGAGATTGTCCCGCAGCAGCTGCATAATGAGTGTAGAGTCTTTGTAGCTCTCTTCGCTCAGCGTATCCAACTCGGCAATGGCATCGTCGAAAGCGGCTTTCGCCAATCGGCAAGCGCGATCCGGCGAGTTGAGGATCTCATAGTAAAACACCTGCACGAGAGAGATTCGGGCAATAGGTAAGTAGACGATCTAAAAAAACAGAATCTTAATCAATCCCCACTCACCGAGAAGTTCAATGCCAAGCCCAAGCGGATGGGGTGTGTTGGTGGCAGATCGTTCATGGCAATATCACTGGCTGCCTTGTAGGCAATCAGCGAATTCTCCGCCGCGTCCTTGCGGTCCGAACCGGTGGCAAACTCGGCCAGATAGCGGTGATAGTCGCCCTTCATCTTATAGTAGAATACTTTGCTTTCGCCGGATGTGGCGCATGGAATGAGGTGCTTCTCCAGCACATTCAGTATATCCGAGCAGATGTCGCGCAGCTCCTTCTCCACCTGGCCTCGATAAGTTTTGATCATTTCCAGCTTCTCCTCGGCGCCCTTATTCTCCTCCTTCTGTTCAATCGAAGTTATAATGCGCCACGAGGCGCGCCGTGCTCCAATCACATTCTTGTACGCCACCGACAGCAGGTTGCGCTCCTCAACGGTCAGCTCGACATCCATTGAGGCGACCTTCTTCATGGCCTCCACCATTTCTGCAGATGGTACGAAATAGGTAAACATTAGTACAAATGTAGCACATAAATCTATAGGAAAAAATTATAAACATTTAACACAGCACGCAGTAGTTCCATATGCGCCGCCTGTTCTTAACCTTTTTAATATAATATTCTTAACCTTTTTAATATAATATTATGTATAACAAAAACTATTGTTTGATTAAATCAGCATTGGGCACAAAATGTAATGGAAATGTAAAGGAGCGAGAGAGGGAGAGAGAGAGAACAAGTGCCTCGGCCAACACACACGACTTGACTTTCTTTTGAATTCTCGAGTGAGCGACGTTAAACAAGCCAAATAGTTTCTAAGTACGGCAAAGGTCGAGGACAAATTGCTTTTTCTTCATAAAAAACATAACGAAAAGAGCATCGGTCGCTTAAATGAATAATGATAGGACATGCTCAGAAGTACAACATCTGTAAATTGCGAAAATATTTAAGAACTATATATACTTTCTTTTTGCCTATAATAAAACCCAATAAATTATTATATGGGCTGCATTTTTATTTTTAATACATTATTCATTGGAATACATAGTCAATTGCCAGAGATTCCCTCTTGAATTACCCCAGAGCTAGTTAAGGACTTAGGCATTGGTTTATTACCTTTTTCTTATCGATGTGACACGCCCAATCCATAATTATATACATATATAATTCATGCAGCTGCCGCGCAACTTCGGCAAAGTGGATGGGCGTTGCGTCGTATACGCCCGATTTAACCGATTCTGTCATAACGTCGCAGAGTCCCCCCCCCCCACACACACACACACACCAAAACAATCACCCGGTGTTCCGATAACGGTGCCCGCCAGTGTTGCACACATTTTTGTAGTAGCCGGCATCATCAGCCTATAACTGCGAGTCATGAATCACATGCACCGACTCCGTCAAAAAGCAGATGCAGAGCACCTACTGATGTGTATGTTGTTTTGATAACACACTATACACAACAAATCTGAACTAAAATATATTGTAGTTGCAGCGTTCCTCACATTTTGCGCTGGTTTGCACTTAGCTCGCCCTCTCGCCCGCAGTTTCGCCAGTCAGCTGCTGACGTATTTCGCGCACAAGCACACAAACACGCATTCGGTGCCAGACAGCGGGACATACGAATAAACCTATATATGAGCATCAAAGTTGCATGATTCATTCGTGCGACTCGTTCATTTCTTGGTTGCTCGTGAACTTCACAAATCAAAAAAATTGTGGTTTGCATTGGCACATTGTAAAATAGTAGAAATGTGTAATGCGTTTGATTGCAAAAATATATGCATTTTGCAACACTGTTAATTTTAACAGATTAGATAAAGCGGAGCAGTAGAAGGCGAAGGATTTAAATTGTTAAGCGTGACTAAACCCCACCAAGTCGAGCTTTAAATAAAGCACATGTTGCTTACAATTAGGTTAATCCACTATTAATTAAATGACATGTCACCAAATATTATACAGAAAATCAATAAAGGTGGCCGCAAAAATAATAAATATGACAAATCCCCGACCCTTCCAATCGGCTATCAATGAGCTTATCTAAGACCAATTTTTTAATACTTTCATCCTAAATAGTTTAATTTAATTTACTTAATTTAAATATTTATTTCATTTGTGTAGTAATTTTCTTTTCAAATTCAGATCGGTTAATTGCTAATCTTGATTTCGGAATAGTTATGTATAATTGCCAATTAAAAACACATCTTGACGACATGTAGAAATAAAAGTGAAAAAAAGAGTCACTTTAAATTAAAAAAAAATATATTCTGTTTTGAGTTTTATTGATTTTTTGGGTCATGTTTACAAACTACTGGAAAACTGTTCGTTATTCAGAAATAATAGATGAATAGTTAAATAACAATGCTATTATTTTCATTTTTTGACTACCTATTTTCCTACCATTTTCTGCGTTAAAAACATCTGACTAAAATCATAAAACACTATGCGAGAGGTTTAAGAATTATAATGTACCAGACTTTATAATAAAAATATGAGTACCGCCATGCGGTATTATAGCTCTAAACACGTCGTATAAGTTTAAAGACCTTTAATTTTAAATTTCAAGGGATCTAAACCAAATATGTGGAATACATATCATGATGATATTTGAAAAATGTGCAGGACATTTCAAGAAGAAACACAATATTGCCAAAGCCCAGATTTTTTCAAGGGTGTTTTTCTTTTGGTTCCGAATTAGACCGAAAATTTGCGTCAAGATGTTAAAATAATAGTAAACTAGGCCAATCCTAAAAATAGAAATGTTCTTAAATATGTGGTTTAAAAGTCAGAAACAAAGTTTGGTATGTAGTACGGGTTTCACTAGTATTTCCAAAAACACAGATGTAGGTGTACATGTCAACTTTAGCAGGAACAGTAAAACCTACCCAAAACCACCCACGCCCAAAATCAAACAAAAAAGTCACGCGAGCTACAATAAAAGATTAAGGCGAAATAGGGACTACAAGGCGGTGAATGTGGCAGGAGTTGCACACCCCCTTCTCTATTTCTTCCCCCTCCCTTATCAATACCACTTGCAAGTGTGTGTATGGGTGTGTCTTGCGTTTGTATGCGTGACGTAAGGGCAGCAACTGAAAAACATGCGCACATACCGTTACAGTAAAAAAAAAAACTGTAATTAGACAAAGGGAAAACTAACAACAGAGAATGACCACTTAAATACAACAATTTGAATACAAAATAAGAGAAACAAACAAAACACACCTATCCATCCTCCCCCCCAATTTTCCAGTGCTCATCTATCAACTTGATGTACGCTCTTTTTTCGCATATTGACGACATTGACGGGAACGAACATCAACGGAAAAAGCAGTGCACGACCTCGAAAAAAATGTAGATAGAACGCGACGAGTCAGAGGGAGAAAGAGACGAGAAGGCGAAGGAGCGACGCGGTGCGGGGGCAGCACCTGAGAAAGCACACTTAAAGGCTGACGTTAATGTGTATATAAAAGGGAGGGGGCTCTGACAGGGGGCGAGGCAAGTTCAGATTGGGGCGCAGACATAGCCGGCTGGCGGCATTTGCCTGACGGTGTGTGCGTGTACTCTCTGCGGAACACACTGGTATTGGTGCTCCAGCATTGAGTGCCGCAACAGTCCAAGTGCGACAAGGCCAACGCCAAGTGCTTTATGCATACACACATACACAAAGGCAACGCCAAGCAGGCGAAAATAAGAAGACAAACATGTGATACAGACACGAATATCCCAGTATGCGTCTGTGTGCGAGCCGTGGCTGGCTAATAGTTGATTGACTTCTTTGCGGCTAGAACAGCAACAACAACGATGTCGAAGAGACGCCGCCCGTTAATGTTGTCAATTTTGCAGGCAATTATCCATAGTACTGTTGCAATTACAGCCAACTAATGTATGGCAAAAAAGCGCTCATTGTTTGTTAACTTTTCAAGGCACTGTGCCGCTGCGACGCCGACACTCTAGCTATCTCGTTTTAACGCATGCAGCTACAATCTGAAATTTTGAAGCGCGCTTTTTGCAAACGCCGAAATTCGCTGCCAGTTCCCTTTCCGGTTCTTCCCGCTTTGCATTTTGAGCCATTTTTTAATTAATTGGAGTATTTTTAATTAAATATATAAGCAGCAACAATAAAAGCTCCCGGCGAACACTCATCCGGATACACACACAGTCCACATACATGCGCGTGAGCATGAGTAATGCGAGAGCAACAGAAAAATATTTTTTGCACTATCAGGCAGAGTTGCCAACTGGCTGGAGCGCCCAATGCGGAGAAAGATGTTAAATCTAGCCGCAACTAATTTGCATAAATAACCAATTATGAAAAAGCTAGAGTGGAAATATGAGAGAAGAGTAGGCCGGCGAGAACTCTGCGACACAATCGATTCATTCATCGATTTTTCGCAGCAACGCCGCTGCTGCTGCGCATGAAAAGCACATTTCGGACAAAAAAGAAAGAAATAAAAGTGGGAAGGGTCAGAGAGAGGGAGAGACCTTACATTCCAACCCCATTGATTTTGGGTGTGTAGCAAAACACTATATTTAAATATAGTTAATCCAAAAACTATGCCGATTCCTTCTAGAAACTTGCGCCTTGGCAACACCTAATAGAGCGCTACAGCTACAAACAGCCCTTAGCAACATGGTGGAAAAGGAAAATGTTGGCCGCGCAGCCCTCGCTCGCAACGCTAAATACACAAAATTTCGTTTTACCCCTGCCCCCGACTGCTAATAGTATTCCAGAAAAAAAACTATTTGGCCCACCTTGCTGTAAATTATAATACGCAATTTGGCTTCTTTCTCTTTTCGCGAAAACCACGCGAATTTTTGCCGGTAAAAATCAGGTTTTACATTTTTCCCTCTCTGTTCACCACCGTCATCGTCTGTCTTCTGCCACTCGCTCTGCTTCTTCATCGCTCTCCTCCTCTCGGCGTTCGTTTTCGCAGAAATACTACTCATCGACAGCGACGCTGCGTCGCTTCTACTTCTACTAATGCACCTACACAAGCAAATATTGAAAATTTCCATCTTTTCAGTCTATTTTCCATCAGCGGCCTTCCGTCGGGCCATCAATTGGCAAATTTTTGACGCAAAAGCAGACATGTTGGGGAGATTTTTTCACCGACCACGCGACGACGCAACGGATCTGAGCTGACCCCTCCCCAAACGTTGGCGCTCCTCTGACGAGAAAATTTTCCCTACTCAATTTTCAACATTTTTTCGTCTACTCACCGTCGTACCGCTCAGCCTGTTCGGCCAACTTTGCCTTGTACACATTATTCTCGCGCTCAGTCATTGTGTTGTTGAAGCCTTTTCGGTTAAATTAATCCACAGAAAAATTATTTAAATGCTCCCGGTACGTGCGGCGTCGATTTTGCTTGCTGCTTCCTGCCTTTTGCCTTTGATTCGTCGCCTTCTTTTTCTCTACTTCTCCTAGAGCTGGGCTGAACACGCACGATAGTATCGATATATCGAAACTTTAGGTCTGCAAAGCACTATCGCGTTTTTAGATACGATAGTAATCAATAGTGGCGAGTGCATTAAATTTGAACGTCACTAATTTCGTGCACAAGGCCCGCCTTTTACTAGGTTCCAGCAGAGCTTGTGTGTAGCCTGGTTGTGTTGAAATGTATTCCTTTGCCAAGGAAATTCAAAACATCAATATGTGTGTTTCAAAGGCAATAAGATAAAAGTAAAAACTAAATTTCGATACTATCGAGACTTACAAATATTTGCTATCGACTAAGGCAATCATTGAGGATTTTCCAGCTCATGTTCTTAAACCATTTAAGTGTGACCAGTTAGTGTGTAGAGAGAAATCCGCTCCTTTCTGAAGAATATTTGACATCAAGTCGGCGGGCACATTATCACCTATTTGCATTTATTACTAGAAAAAACTACTTGAACTTTTTAATATAGATTTTAATAATAAAAACTATAGACCAACCACGGATAAGCCTTCTATCGTAACGAGTTGATATTGTTGTTTACGGCCACTATGTCTGTTAATACTGCGGCCAAAGCAAACGTCAGTGTTATAAAAGCTAAAATAATATACGACATTGGGAAAATGTTTCTAAAGTAAGGCGCCCTTACCCAAAATGAGTCTCAGCCTGGGTGGATGGATCCACAGCTTCACTGTGACGGATACGCAGGAGCACAAGGGCGGCTACACTATCTACAAGATTACCTCCATTGTGAGTTCAGTGGGAATTTTGGGAAAGTAGAACGGACTCACCTGAAAACTCTTGCTCATTCATAGGTCTTCCCTCGTTCGGTGCCGCAAGCCCTTACCTGTCTGGTTGTGTGGAAGCGTTTCCACGACGTGAAGCGACTGCACCGTGAGTTGAGCCGGCGACACAAGAGCCTCCAGTTGCCGGGAAAGTTGCCCGTTCCCACGGACAGCAGCTACTTTAAGCGCTTCGATGCAGCTGTGATCCAACGCCGCAAAGAGTATATCCTGACTCTGCTCGACTTTGCCGCACAGCATCCTGCGCTGTACAAGTGTGCCACTTTTACGCAGTTCTTCCAGGAGACGCCATCGCCTAATGGCACGCCCCTGAAGAAGCTTTATGTAGAACGATCGTTGCGGCTGGAGACGGTGGGCGCCGACAGCAGATGCAGTGGAGGACTAGGCAGTAGTGCCGATTCCGGGAGTGGAGCAGGAGCAATTTCCGACATCTGCGATAAGCTCGATTTGCCTTACGACCCACATGACGCGGGTGGCATAACGCCACTGGATCCGCGCTGCGATAAGGAGCAGCCTTCGCCGGCAGACCACGGTGAGCCGAATGAAAAAAGAAACTGGAGCCGAGGCGGAGCCCAGGCTGGTTGAGGAGGCATCGACGAAACGCGATTATCTACGCCTTCTCACGCCAATGGCCTCGATCGAAAGCGAAGACAGCGATTACATATACGAGGCGGCACTGGAGTTTAGCCACGCCGTCCAGGCTGAGGTCAATTTGAAGTACGTCGAAGCCCACGAGCGGTATAAACACGGCGTGGATCTCCTGCTCAATGGGGCCAAACAGGATGCGAACGAGGAGCGAAGGTTTATTGCTAAGGCGAAGATAGCCAAATATTTAGCGCGCGCCGAAGAGATTCACGCCAACTTTCTGGCCAGCAACTGTCCCATAAAAAAGCTGCAGTTCCAGCTGTCGCTTGACATGACGGATGGCGAGAATGTGACTCAGCTGGAATGCCCTTGGAACCAACTGGCCAGATACAAGGTGTTGCAGGTCCTGGAGGAGCGTGTGATGCAGGTGCAGTGTGTGACGAAGCCACAGCAACCGTCAACCATTATGAAGGGCATTGAAAAGCCAGCCAGTCACTCGCTAACCCAGAGCATCTTTCTGCCTCAACAGGTGCCTTATATGGTCCAACTACTTGCCTATTTCCAGTCGGAGCAGAAGATCTTTCTTCTGCTGAGACAGGCGGAGGGCGGCAGGCTCTACGACTACCTGCAGAGCTACACGCCCACAAGCAGCAAATGTGTCGATTACGGGGAGCTCTTTCCGCCGGATCAGGAGGAAGAGCAAGAACCCCTTACGGCCGAAAGCGATGTCAGCGATCTGGTGCGTAGCTCTCAGCAACTGCTCAAATCAGTCTCCAATACATTGAGCAACCTCCAAGCGGGCGTTGTCACGCAAAGAAAGCGAGGGCCGGACTTGGACCGTATAGCCCGGAGCAAGCCTATTCCGGAGCCGTGTCTGCGACAATGGGCCTGTGAGCTGGCAATTGCTGTGCACAGTCTGCATGGAAAGGGTGTAATACTGAGGGATCTGCACATGGCCAACATATTGCTGGGCGATAAGGGCCAACTGATGCTCACGTATTTCTATCAGAACGAGGGAATCAGCTCCGATGACAACTATGTGCACAAGGCTTTAAGTTTGGAGGCGCTAGCTAATCATTTCGTGGCCCCAGAGCGACCGTTGAGCTTCCGTTCCGACTGGTGGAGCTATGGCGTCGTGCTGTATCAACTTCTACTGGGAGTGGTGAGTGAATAGCATCTTGAAGAGTTTAAGGAATCTTATTTTAATATTCTTTTATTTTTAGCCTTACAAGTCGACACATCCGGGGCAACTAGAGCTCTATAGCTGTGTACAGTATCCCACTGATCCTTTGGAGATATCCGATCATGCGACAGACCTGCTGGAACAACTGCTGCAACTAACTCCGGAACTGCGTTTGGATTACGATCAACTGAGAGCGCATCCCTTCTTCAAGGGCATAAATTGGCAACAGGTTGAGGAGCAGGGTACTAATTATACGTGAAGGTTGTTTCTCTTTACTTCAGTTTTTTTTTTTTTTGTTAGAGTGCAAAATAACGCACAACTTTATTCACAGACAATTGGTGGCTTTCTGTGAATATTGTGCCTATTCTAAGACAAACGAGTTATTTTTCCCGAGTTGTATCGAAATATTTTAAACAAGAATCTCAACTTTCGCTATTTTCCATCTACCACCATATATTTCATAGTTTTTCTCATAACAAACTCTCTTTTAAGTTTGTTTTTGTTTGTCTAGTGTGTTGTAAATGTCGCTGTATCAATATTGGTAAAAAATACAATTTATTTAGATGTCTTTATATACACTTCCTAAATTACCTAGAAGAGTATTCATTGCTTACAAATATTGTAAATTTAAACTAGTTTAAAAGTAGGTAAACAAACATTTTGGAGCCGATATAAAAAAGTGGTGAGGATAAATTAGCATATTAAATTATGTATATTTGTAAAGCCAAAGAGAACTATATATACAATATATAAAAGAACCAATTTATTGTCTAAATACACAACAGTATTTGGGGCGCTTAAAATAAGATTGGGTTAGCTGTATAACTACGTTTGTATTTTGTGAACGACGGAGTGCCTTAGCTGGTAGGCCAGCACCTGGTCGTCTCACAGATTAATAAGGCACATTTGGAATGCATTTAGGAGCTTGGTTGGGGAGCCCTTGAACCCTTTTGACTAATCTATACTTAGGCTAAAACAAAAACCGAGTTAAGTTTTGGCAAGACTGGTTGATTCTGTTGTTGTTGCAACATGCATATGTAACTAAACCTAAAAGGAACCCATAACATAATGAAAACAATGACCAAAGACTGGGTGTAGAATCGGCCAGAAAGAGAAACACACCAAAAAAGTCCTTTACCTGGGACCCGAGAGATGCTATGCCTGATTCTGAGTTTGAATCATTCATTTTTAAAGGCTTTAGTGATGGCGGTCTCTGATTCTTGGTGCACCCCAGCTTCAGCCTCAGGGAAACATATTGAAATGCTGCACACTCCACGCTCCCGCTTAAAATGGCCTCCGGAAATGGCGGACGCCTGGCGTTGGGGGCGTGGCCCAGCGGCGATGAGCCTGGTGCTGCTGGTGGTGTCGTCGGTGTGTGAGCATTTCCCTTAGTGCAAAAAAGGCGGCAGGACGTAGCTCTGTGCCTGTTGCTGCTCCTCGCTCTTGATCACAGCCTGCAAGCCGCCACTGTCGTTGTCATCACTGCTGGTTCCGCCTGCCCCGCTGCCGCCGCCTCCTGTCCCTCCTGCGACTGTCGCCGAGGTCACATAGTGCTGCGGCTGGGCCTCTACCAGGTGACAGCTGGCTCCGGGACTCAGCTCCAAGCCCGCTCCGCTTTGGTGGCACTGCAGGTGGACGTACTTGGCCTCTTCGGCGCTTAGGTACTTACTGCCATTAAGATGCTGCTGAGCCTGCTGCTGCTGTTGTTGGTGGGCATGGACGGTGACCAGGGTGCCGTCGGGTAATTGCTGCTGCTGGGCGGTCTGCAACTCGGCCGTCTGGTAGTTTCCGCCATTGGCCACCGTCTCTTCTGCACTGCCACCCACTGAACCGGAGGTGGCGTTCATCTCCATGCGTGTGGGACTGCCGTATTCGTAGTGCCGCATCGGAAACAGTTGGCTCTCGTGAACGTACGCCCCATACTGGCCGGAGTAGGTTCCATAAGGACTGGCCGCCGGCGAGAGGAGGCTGAACTGGGGAGTTAGCTCGTAGGGTGTCTGGTAACTGGTCCAGCTGTCCATGCTGCCCGGAGGCGTTACCGTCGTCGTCTGTGGATAGCTTGTAAATGGCGGCGCAAGCGTTCCGGGATTGAGCGTCGCCGTTGGCGGCGTACTCGTCTTGATGTAACCCGTCTTGCGTGGCGGCTCGTGCTTGCGCCACTTGGCCCTCCGATTCTGGAACCACACCTGCACCCGAGACTCGCTCAGATTCAGCTTGATGGCCAGCTCCTCGCGGGCGAACACATCCGGATACGGGGCTCGTTCAAAGGCCCGTTCCAGTTCCTCCAACTGGTAGGCAGTAAACGTTGTTCTACAAAAAAATTTAAAAAAAGGTTCGCTTAAGGGGGTCTTCTACCTTCGCGCTCAAATTTGGGGCCTATTTTTCAAAAATGGATTGCAAAAAAACTACACATGATATCCGAATAAAATTTTTTTATTTGATTAACAAAAGCTTGAACTTGAAAAAACAAAAAAACCATATGAATTTATCATAACGTTTGCCATTGGCGCGTCGTCGAATTAGCCACTGCCAGCGCGAAAGAGGCAAACGGTTGGCAAGAAATCTCAGCTTCAGAACATGTAAACAACAAGAAGTTTTTTTTAACTTAATTTTAAGAACGTCGATTAGGTCAGGACACAAGCTTTTTTAATATTTGAAAATTTCACAAAATGGCAGCGATTTGAACAAAAAATTTAATTTTTGACCATGTTTTTCAACCTAAAAATGACTGTAAAAAATTGAAAAAAATTTTTCGAAAAAGCTTGTGTCCTGACCTAGCGAGATGTTTTGTGAATAAGTAACGCTTTACAGATCTTGGATATCTTCTATGGTTTTGTCAAAATCGTGCCAAAACTTTTGAAAAACACTACTTTTGGGAAAACGTGTTTAAAGATAAATGTTACAATGCTATAGGCAAGGCGGGGCCGGGTTTGAGGCTCGATATCTCGTAAACGAGCATGAATTCGATCAAATCCTTCACAGGGCATGTTCTTAGTTATGTCTACTTTAGAAATATGCAAAAAAAAAAAAATCGATTTTTTAAAACCGCGAAGGTAGAAGACCCCCTTAATGGAATGTAAAACTGGCTTTTTAATGTTGTTTACCTAAAACTCAGTCCAAATACTGAATTTAAGGTAAATTTATGTTGAATGCCCTTGCAGAGCATGACAATCTTTAGAAAAAAAGGTTGAGAAAGATGTATAAAATAGGGATATGAAAAGGATTTAAACCTGTCCTAATAAAATGCCTCTAATAATGAATATTATAATATCAATAATAGCATTAAAGCAAAACAATTCTATGTGAATCCTTAGTTTGTTCAACTAAAGGAACTACTAGTAAAAGTAAATTTTAATTCGTTCAAATTGTATTATTAGATTAGGAGATATAAGGCTCCTAAGCTCTAGAGTAATCCTTATCCTTTATGCGAGCAACACGGGACCTTTTAATCAATAATCAACCCTCCAGATTGTGTGTCTATGTCAACCCACAAAGATCTTTCCCTATCCTTGCTAGTAATTACTCGTACGTCCCGTGGCTCCGTCCCATAAATAAATGATATTATTGTCTTGGTGCACATAATTCCATTGATTTCCCGTCGTTAAATTAATTGGCAGTAGGAAGCCATTGCATCTGCTTACCTCGTTTTCTTCTTCTTGATGCCATTGGGATCGCCCTTCTTCTTTCCGCCGTTGCCGTCTTTTTTGGGCGTAGCGGCTGCCACACCACCCGCTGCTCCAGTCGCCCCCTGGCCACCCCGGCGGCGGCGGCGGAGGAGGAGCTGCCGCCATTAGGCGTCCCAGCACCACTAACACCGTTGACCACCGCCACTGAGCCAGCGGGAGGACTCACTCCAGCTCCAACCGCCGTCTCCATCTGTCCGCACATTTCATCTGGCTTTTTTGAGCTTTCCCGCCGTGGATCCGCCGTTAATCATGACCGGCGAGGAGTCCTGCAGCAGGCCGTCGCTGCCATCCAGGTGATCCAAGTGGTGCGGACTGCCGCCGTACAGATGCTGCAGTTGCTGCTGCTGCGGCTCATAGTGATCCTTGGGCGATGGCGAGTAGTCCATCTTGCCGTTCAGCGGATGATAGTCCAGGATGCCCACCAGTTGCTGTTGCTGCTGCTGGGAGGATTGCTTGTGGAGCAGGATGCCATTGTGGCTGGGCGGGGGCGTGACCGCATAGTGCTGATGGTGGTGCTGCTGCTGGTGATGCTGGTGCTGCTCCACGAGCTTCTGCGGGGCCGTGATATACTCATACTTTTGGCTCGGCGAATAGCATCCTATCTTGTTTACAAAGTCCAGCTTGGGCACGTAGCTGGGTGATCCTCCGCTGCCTGTTCCAGTTGCTCCTCCACCCCCGCCATTTGGCAGGATTGTGTTGCAGTCGGGCAGGCGTTGCTGCTGCTGCGGGTGCTGTTGTTGCTGGCTGCACAGCTCGTGGACACTGCCTAGCATCACGGGATGCATGGCCGTCGTCGTGGGCAGCAGGGGCTTGGCGCCCAAAGGATTCAGCGGGCCGCTGCCAAACTCCCCGAAAATGGGATCGTCAAAGCTATCGTGCTCCATTCTGGCTCCAGATGCACAATTTACACACGTACCACGCACCGTGCACAAGCTTAAGCTTTGGTTTGATTGTAATTGAAATTAATTAATCGCTTTGCTTTCGCTTCACTTCGCAACTTTAAATAGTTTGGCTTTGTCTTCTCTTTTGTAAATCAGTTAATTGTGTTTCGGAAAAACATGTTCTCGTGCTTACTTTTGTTGTATTAATTATTGTTTTTTGTTTTTTGCGGCTTATGATTACTAATTCACACTTCTTGGCAGCTTGCTGCTCTCCGTCCGAATCCCTAGGCTTAATTGACGCGGCAACTGGCGGTGATTGCCCTTTTATACCGGCGCAGGCGGCAGCGCAGCCGCAGCACCGGCAGCGACCAATCGCTGTCCACCAATGGCCGCCGTAGCAGTGGCGCAAGCGGGATGGAGCGATGCCTCCGGCTGGATTGTGCGTTTCATGCTGGCGCGTGTGACTCGTTCGCCGCGCGGGACTTCGGGGTGTGGTCTCTCTCGTACCCTCACTGGGTCTAGCTGCCTGCGACCAGTTTCTGGTTTCATCCTCGGATGCGGAATGCTTGCTACCAGCAGAAGATACCGCGTTACTCTGGGAATGGCTGAAGAAAGCGTCGGAGTGCAGGGTCCTGGGAACACGCGCACGTCCTTCAAGCTCACGGGTTTCATAAAGACGATTGTTAACAGGGTTGCTCTAAGGATCGATCACTATTTTTGTGCAGATTAGTGCAAAGATATTTATGTTTCGTTACATAGAGACAACTATAAGTTCACATCCATATATCCTTTGCAAATCAGAGATGGGGACTAGTTGTAGGTGCTAGGCCGATGTCTGACCCACTTGGACCTGGATTGGTGTGTTGTGTTCCCGTTTGGTTTTGTAGAGACCTTATTTCCGGATTGGCAGTGGCTCCATCCCTAGCCTTAAATTTTTTATTGTACTACTTACATATTTACCCAGCTCCGTTAGGCTGGTTGGGTACGGACTGACAAGGGGTTTAGGTCAGAGTCTGAGGATGGTTGGGCAGGAGCAGAATAGGATATACCACGTTTCCAATTCCTTCTCATCCCTGAAGCTTCTGCAGAAGTCATTGTGTAGGGCAGCTAGGCTGTCCTTTGGCTGGCATATCTATTTATGTTCTCCTTGTTTGAAAGAAGAGAGTGTCTGACCAACAGTTGCCTATGATATCCCGATGCCTGATAACCCATATTAGGCTAATAGAAAACTAGTTTGCCATCTTTTAAAGAGACCTGCAGCAGTCGGCTATGTATACGGAGGAAATGGATTTGATGGGAGCTTGGCTATCACTAGTCATATTTTGGTGATTTGTCAGGTCTGGATATTTTCATTCAGGCAATTCTTCCGCTTGGAAGATGGTCCTTTAAGTATCTCTGACAGCCGAAAAGATTTGCAGATTCTGCTTTTTATACCCATGCAGGGTATTATAATTTTAGTCAGAAGTTTGCAACGCAGTGAAGGAGACATTTCCGACCCTATGAAGTATATATGTATATTCTTGATCAACATCAACAGCCGAGTCGGTCTAGCCATGTCCGTCTGTCCGTCTGTCTGTCCGTCTGTCCGTCCGTTTCTACGCAAACTAGTCCCTCAGTTTTTAAGCTATCTGAATGAAACTTTGCACATATGCTTCTATATGCTCTCACTACTATATATGTCGGAACGGGCCGGATCGGACGACTATATCATATAGCTGCCATAGGAACGATCGGAAAATTTTTAGGAAAAAAATAATAACTTAGGCAATTTTCAACATATTTTCATGAAATTCAGACATGGCCATTTTGTAATATTTTAGAATTTCGGTTTTAATTTGATCAAAATCGGACCACTATATCATATAGCTGCCATAGGAACATTTTTTATTTGCTCGCAACATTTATGTCAGTACCCGAGAAAACGAAAAAGTCTTACTTACTTATTGCAAGGGTATTTAAACTTCGGCATGCCGAAGTTAGCTTTCTTTCTTGTTTTGATTGCGAATCGATATGTATGTCGAAACTGGCTTGATCGAACCACGATTTTTTGAGGAGATAATACAATTATACCTTAAAAAGGACAAAAGGAAAAATTGTATGCATATGTGCGCGAAATAATAAAAGCTACTATTTATAGTACAGAAAACAGTCAATACAGTCCGGGAAATGACTACAAAAAATACAAGTATGGGCTTATATGCAGTCAATCCAGTCCTGTCATAAAGTCGTAATAAAAGTACATAAAGTAATTACAAAATAAGTATACCGCAGCATTAAGCACAAAAGTTGGCTGGATCAACCCACATGTGCAAATGTGGACTTATGTAAGTAATTTGTTTATGTAGCTGTATTTCAAGCCGTAAATTCTTTAACAATTAAGATCAGCCAAATTATAAGTGTACAATGGAAAACAATATTGAACAAAAAATTTTGTGTTTTGAACCCAAATTTCGAGTAGTCTATTATATAAAAAACCCAAGTCTACAAGGCTTTTTAGGATGCTTGTCAAACTGTCAAGGACATTCCTTGTTCCGTTCGTCCTTCGCCGTCTTCCATTGACATTAACATGAAAAAAGCAATGAATATCGAAAATCGTCAAGACCTAACACACGTTCAATATCATCGATTAGCCACAGTACTCATCGGATTTGGCCCAATCTACTATTATTTGTTTAAAAAAACACTTCGTGGAATCTGTTTCGACTCGATTGAGGGCGTTAAAAAATTACACAGAGGGAAGTGGAGGCGATTCCGAGAAGCGCCTACAAATAATGTTTCGCGATAAAATAAATATATTGATAAAGACTAAAAAATGTTTCTGGTCACAATGTTGAAATATAGGAAAACAAAAGATCGTTTTGTTTTTAATCTTTATTGCATTAACTTCTTTAACTTCGATGATAATCATCCTATATTCGACATTAATTTACTTTAAACATATATTCGCAATTGTAGTTTAAATATGGTTTTATAAGTCCTTATGGCGGAAGTGGACGCGGCCAAATCTTCAAACGATATATGAATGTTGTCACCAATTTTGGTAGCTTTAGCTCGTATAATCAATGGGATATGTTGTTTCAAATGAACGAAGATTTAGGCAGAAAGCTAAATCGAACCGGCTTATATATGCTTACATATGTACAATGTACATACATATAATATATCTTTAATGGAATCAGAGGTAGGCACCTCTAAGCTATAAGAGCCTTGTATTCTATGGGTAACGGGTATAAGAGTATTCCCATACAGGTTTATATCCCAATATGGAATGGTACCATTTAATTTTAAAAAATGCAATGTGAATATAATTTCGGCATGGTTTTTCCAACAATCCACCTACATCTTCACACATGTTGTGCTGGCCTTTCACTTTTCACCTAGGGTCAGCAACGGAATGTCAGGGTTCCAATCGGATTGACAAGGGTGAATCGAACTCGAACTCGAACCCCAAGCAACGTCCTTTGGTTGCAACCCCAAGCAACGTCCTTTGGTTGCAACCCTTAGAATGGATCGCTTGGCACGCTTGCGACCGTCTTCTGCCACTTCTGTCTGCTGTTCCCACAGCGCGTGTCACCCTCCCAAAGGCTGCCTTGCTCTTGTCTGGAGTTTCGTGCGACCTTTTGGCCAAATGCTGGTACTTCGATCGCTGCGAGCTCGAGGTGGGCACTTAGTCAGGGTCTAAGTTATGCCTCATTTGGGCAGAGGCAACGATTTCATGGGATATTTGAATGGGGAGGTGGGAAGGATGCGGAATCATGAGGGTCGAGGAAGTCAAGGAACCCTCTTGGAAAAGGGAAAATGACACATTAGATATTGGGATGTGTGATGTCGATGCCAAATATGCACTACCAAGAAAATGTAATTAAAGACCAGAAGGAGAGCTAACTTTGTCATTTAACCCAACTGTTGCTACTAATGGTATATTCATATATGTTAGAAAATATATTTAATATTTCACATTATTTTCCCAATAAACATGCATATTTTTTCTCAATAAAAAAAAACTTTTGAAAAATTGTAATTTAAAATATTTATAAATAGTAAAAGGAAATTACTTTATAATATTCAAACACATTTATTTACCACCAACACCAAACCCGCATTGATCTTGTCCGGTGGAAATGTCCAAGAAACTTCAGCTTCCCAGGAACCCACGAAGGACCAACAATTTTCCCATAGTAACCGAGTAAGCGAATAAAAGAAGAAAACATCGAATTCCACGCGGAAACTACAGAAAAATCTCCCTCTCATACACAGACCGGATTCCCGAACAATTCGATACTTTTCGGCTTTGCAGGTCCCAAAAATGCGGGCAAACAGAATCGGAATCGAGAGCTCGACGGAATGGGCGCGGGACACGCGATCATCGCAGAGAGATGAAAACAAATAATACACATACACCCCATACTGTGGGTATGAGTCGCGACCCACAATGGGAGGGATGGTTCTCTGAGGCCCAGGAGGCGAGGGTTGAGGTGGCGGCCCTCTCGTTGCGTGTGAATAATCAGACAATATTTTGCATTGGCCAAGGCGCCAATTATGTGGGCTAAGTAGTTATATAGAGGGGAATACGGGGAAGAAAGTGCAAGCCTGGGCGATAGCATCTTGGGTCGGATCAAAAGTCAATTGCCACGATCCTTGACTTAAGGAGGTATACTTTGATAAAGGTAATCATAAGGGGATACATCTGGAATGAGGTATAAGATATATCATCTTATCATATTTCATACCTAAAGAGTTCTGAGCTGCGGGAAGGATTTAGGTGCAAATGGGGGTCAAGGAAATTGGGTATTTCTATATTTCTATATTTAGTTTTTTTATATTTTCTATGTTTCAATGTTCCAATACATTTGTTGAACCCCAAATAGTTACGGCTTTTTATATTTAAAAGTTGTTGCCAATTTTGAATTGTATCTTTTATATTTACAAGTTGTTTAATAAACATATTATGGTAAACATTCGAAAAGCATCGATTAAAGTTACAAAGGTATTATAGCTTCTTGCAAATTATTTATTATAAATTATATTTATTCTTGATCAGCAGCACCCAGCGGAGTCTAACAAGTCATGTCCGTCTGTTCTTTCGTGTAAAACAGAAGATCTCAAAGACTATATTGAAACATTAAGTTGCACACGGAAACATACTGATTCAAAAATATTTCCCTAATTTAGTTTTGGCTCTCTTTAAGCGCATTAATTATATTTATTTTTTATGTTATTAGACGAAAATAGCCCTATATTTGTGTAATTCTCATCTTAGATCTGTGTATCCCGGATAGATCTACTTTAATGGAACATACTCGGTACAGTTATCGCTACCGGGCAAAGTCAGTGCCTAAGCTTTTGTTGAATATTTTTTCATATTTTTTCTATTAAGATGTACACACATGCATACAAGCAGACGAACGGACGGACAGGCAGATACACCGACTGGGGCAGACAGATACTCAAACCCATCAGCACCGTCTTCATGATCTTCATCGTCGCCGCAACTACACTTGTCTCACCGAGATGACAACCCATCATTGGTCGAAGTCTCATCAGTAACATCATTAAAACACAAATAAATGTCTTTGACTTTGTTTTTCTGTACACTTTAATTTTAAAGAATTGCTCTTATCGATTTTAATGAGTTTTATAAGAAGCAATATGTTTGAAGTTTTTTATAGTATTTTATGTTAAAACCTTTACTGTTGATCACAAACTTCTAATTGATTCTAAGGACGTTTAATAATTAATAATAATACCAAATAGCTTTAATATATTGCACTTGTTCGAATTTGGATAAAAATGAATTACTTCAGTAAATCAATAATCGATAACTTCAATCGGAAATAAATACACAACTTGTATTCCCTTATTAACAGACGATCGACAATGATCCGGCTTTCTTTCTGTGCAATAAAAAGCAGCTCATTTAGCTACATTCCCCATTGTCGTTGGCATCGGCATTATCACATTGTATTACGATATGAGCGGAGACCACGACTTTTTGTTATGCATTTCTACATACTTGTATCCACTACACATATATATACATATGTATATGTGTCAGCGATTCCGTGCGCATTACATATACATACGTATGTACGTACCAGAATACGGCCCATTCGCACAACGAAATTCCAATATGGCGGCCTTAAGCTCAGCTCACACACGCACGCACACAGATGCACGACACGGACATGGACACCCGTGTCAGAGTCCAGAGCACGGCTCACCCATACAGATGCATCCAATTAAGCTTCGTTAAGATCAATTTAAATCCCGCATAAAATATCAAATAGTTTTCGTATTTTAGTTCAACTTCTGCTTCGGCTGTCGCTATTCGTTCTCGCTCTCTCAGCGCTCAGAAAAAAAAACAACAAAATAAAAGAAGGAAAGCCTCGAAATATGAACATGACTACACTGAGCAAATAATCTTAGAAAGAAGGAATGCGAAGTGCTCAATTTCTAAAATGTGTTGCCTACTTACTGGCCAATCCTTACAGCTCGCACCGCGGTATTATATTTATTTAAATTTATTATTACAAATGAATTATTATTTTTAACCGAACTCTTAAGTTGTATTACTTCTGGATTCAAGTGCATTTATTTCCAAGTGTGCATTTCGAAATCTACTGCCCACGAGACAAAGTCTGCCAGCCGTAACCGTAAGCGTTCCCGGACGCGCACTTTCCCCTTGCCATTCTACGGCCTGACCTGACGAAGATGTATAGTTTTTTCCCCATTTTCGTTAATTCTTCATGGCACTTGGGGACCGCACTCGGTATGTACTTACTGTTCTTGTTCTCTCGTCATCATCCAAGCCCGCTTCTTCATGATACATCCCCACGTTGAAGGGACGGATGTGAGGCGTTCTGACATCTGACCCGGCAATGATCACAAACGTTGACTCAAATTGCTTTATGCAGTTTTGCTTTTGGCTGCCTTATGAATTTGCCATCATTTACATGAGATTTTTTTGGTCGCAACTGTACTTCTTGAGAGCAGAGTTCAAGAATTTAATGGAATGGAATTTGTGGATATTATAAATTTTTTTTTAAATCAGCTCCTACAAAGATTTAGCATTTTAAAAAATAATAATCATTTGTTTGACTGTATAGAATAAGGGAAGTAAGCTTTACTTTACATATGTACATAAATCATACTTAAAAAAAAAGAATAATATTTTTCTTGTTCTTTTAAATTTGTTAGAAGTACAACAGAACGTTTAAAACTTTTAAGGAGTTATCACATCGTAGCAAATAATTATCTAGTGAATCATGTACGCCGTTTTTTATAATTTAATTGCGCTAAATAGGATGTAGGATTCTTCTAAATACAGCGATTATATTTTTTGTTTATATTGATTTTATAATTATCAAAAATAATGATTTAAAGATTGTCATTAAAGACAAATAGGTGAATCTAGTAATTTTTTTTACATAATTATTTTGCGTTATTTCCTACTGGTCTCAGAGCTATACCATTTGGTAATGCCAGCATCAACAATTATTATTTGTAAAGGTATAAAGAGATATCGCAAAATGGACAATATTACAAATTATAAATTTTGTAAAAGTAAATTAGCAAAGTTCACAAATTAATGCCATTTCAGCCGAAGTTATGGTATTTCTTCAAAAACTGTATTTTAGTTTAAAATTGTTTGCAAATCTTGCATATTTTTTTGATTTTTATAATTTGTTAAGTTGCGTTATAAATAGCCCACTTTCCAAGGATTAAAAAAAAACTTCATAATTTACACGATAATATAACCTTATTTCTGTGATATCCCCAACTATCCTCTTGAGAACCCAACACCCCCGGCACGCCCCAAGCACACATCACAAATCCCCCAAAGACCTTAATGCAATCAAAGGAAAGTGAGAGGAGGACGCCAATAAATTAAAGCCAATCACAATCGGACTGTTGCTTTCGCGTATCACAACTGAAGATGTCAAACGCTTGGCCGTGTAATTGGCTCTGGGTCTTGGGCTCGTCGATTCACAAAAAAATCGCGACACTGTGCGGCAGCAATTCAAATTAATTGCCGACAATTGTGAGTTCCTTACGGCGAAGACGCCATTTAACGCAGCCAGCTGAGCTGCAGCTGATTCGGAAACAATGTGCAAATCTATTTGTTCAGTTATGCAATTGTAATCGAAGCTCTTTGGGTAATCACAAAGTGTTATTGATGCTTTTGAATTTGCCGCCGCGAATGGAGAAGAGCTGCCAACCTGTGTGGAAGCAAGCACACTCAGCTGACACTGTGAATGGATGACCACCTGAAGGCGCCAATGTTTGAATTTCCGACAATTACGTGATGAAGTAAATTGTTTTTGGCTGTGCGTCGGCTTAATTGTTTGTAATTAAAACAATTGTACAAGGTCGATTACAGAAAATCGGAGCGGGTGCGCTGGCTGGACGGTGGTAAATCCCTGGCTACGCTACCAATTTGTTTTAATATAAAATGCCGGCCGGCCGGCAATTTAATTTTCGTATCACATATATCGTATGTAGTATGAGGCGGCGTCTGAAAATTGATTCCTGCTCATTATTTCATTAAGAGTGCTCTGCCAGCTGGCGACGAGATGAGGAGAGAGCCGGGGCGTCTCTGCGCCTATCAAATTGTCTCCCGTGCTCCGTGATTTTTGCAGTTGCAGTTCGATTTGATTTCATGAATGGTTGGAATTGTATCAATTGAATGTTTTGGTCTTGTTATCGCAGCCTTTTGATCGTCGATAATTAAGTTGGGGGTGTGTGTTGAGTCTCTGCTCGCCAGCTAAATAGATTCGAATTATTGAAGTACCGCCTCTGGCTTAATGAACAAATCAAATTGCCTAATGGTAATCCAATTGACTTGATTCGGCTTGGGGGTTTCCCAGCCATTTAATTTTTGAAAACAAGTGCAAATTAATGCGGTGCAAGCAAAGGAAAGACTGAAGTTGATCAATTATTTCAGGGACCGTAAAGATCATAAGTTTTATTTTAAAAATCACAAGATGATTACACATTAATTTATATTTCTTTTTAATAATAATAATCATTAAAATTTAGTAATATTATAATATATATATTATATATATTCGCCTTCGCGGAATTGGGAAAATTAAATATTTTGTGCATCTTCTTAAGGTAGCCAACGTGGTGCCGATTTACCTGCCACACAAGTTATCGTTGAAAGATAATTTTCAAGCGAGTCTTTATCAAAATGAATGTTAATTTAACAAAATAATAATAATAATTAAATTCAAAAAGTATAATTATTATTGAAATATATCATATCGATTTTAATCATTATTATTGATGAATATATTAAAAGTATTTTATGGGATATTCTCTGGAAAGAACAACCGCGGCCCTAAACTTAAAATGATTTTTTCCACATATGTAGTTTCAATACGAAATGTTCCAATTCATCAAATTTGAAAGCCTTTATCATATTCTAAAACAAATTTCGAAATATTCGAATGCAAACTGGTGCAAGCTCGAATTCTTATTATTTTGATGAAAAACATCATAAAAAAGTTAACGCTGTGTTTTAATAAAAACTTTTAAAGCAGAGGAATTAAGCTTGGACTTTTGCTTTCTAACATCAGTGTGAGATTTCAAAGAGTCAAAAAAAACGCATTTATGCTGATTTACCTAAAAAGTAAAAAACATCACGAAAAGTACGATGGAAAAAATGTCACGTGCGACATTGATTAAAATTCAATCAAATACAAAACTACTTAATATTATATTTTTAAGTCATTTCAAATACATTATTAAGATAAATTGATGTATAATATTATACATTAAAATTAATTGCATTAAAATCTTTCATCAAGTTTCGATGAAATCAGTGCTTGAACTGGTTTGCGAAAAATTGACTTCCGTCTGTGTCACGTGAGAACTTGTTACATTTTTGTAATTATTTTAAAAACGGAAAATTGTCCGAAATCGACTTTAACACCAATTGTAGTGCTAACCAAGGAGCTATAAGTTTCAAGTTTTCAAAAATTAAAATATAGTATTGTCACAAGTTTTTTTTTAGTTTGAATGCCCACAAAAATGTGGCCTACGAAAACAGAAAATTGCCCATATATAAAAATTATGCGGGAGATGGATAGATTATCCAAAAAGGATCAAGCTCAATAGATCTTTAGATATCATGGCAACCGTTTTAAAAAATGTAGTTTCAAACAAAAAGGCGTTTAAAGTTTAAAGTGCCAGCCGAGCCAGTATTGAAGACATGTCACTAAAAGAGTTGGAAATATTTGGAATTTCGACTCATCCTTTTGAGGACACATTTTTAAAAAGGTTAATATAAAATAAAAAAAAATTGATTTTTTCAAATTTCTACACTAGAATACCACCTTAAGCAAACTATTCACATATTAGATAGTTAGTTGTTGCCAAAGCTAATTCAACGCGAAGGTGTGAATCTATTGTTAATTTCCTAATAACTTAAGCGTGTGATCGTGTTTTGAAGAAAAAAAGTATGTTGGATGTAAAGAAGAAATCGTACAAGCGGCAATCCAAGTCGAATAGAGAGTATATTCTCCCCTAAATACCGGGTGTAGACAAAAGTCGAAGAACTTATTCCAAAATGCGTACGAGCTGGAAGCTGAGGAAGAGTCATGGAAGGAACCCTGGAGGGGATGCCAGGGAGGGACTGCCATGACATGCGGGCAAGTTTAAATTGGTCTTAACGAAGCTTAATTGATTGCGGCTGTATGAGTTTGGTGCGTGTGAGCGCATTGTGTTTGTCTGCGAGAGAGCGGGAGAGAGCGCTCTACACTGGGCGAAACGTGGGATCCGCAAGTGCCGGCTCTCACACGAAAGTCGACGACCAAATCAAATCTTAATTTGCAGTGCAAGCTGAAATAAAAGTGAACACTTTCTAAAAGTGGGTTTTCAAATTCTAAAAATAAATCTTTTTTAACTAGAAATGGAAACAAACTTCGGCACTCCGAAGTTGGTATACCCTTGCAGCTTACAATTGGATAATTATGAATTAATCAAATTTGATCAAATGAAAAGAAAAACTAACACGAATTATTTATACATACCAAAAATTATGTTTTAATGTTTACCTATCTTACCACATATATTTAGCGTTTTACAGATACAGTCTACATTTACGATCTTTGCAAAATGATATAATCATCCGATTTGCATAAAATTAAAACCAAACTTCTGAAATAATATAAAATGTCAAAATTTCTGATTAGATAAGAATATGTTCGAAAACAGCTAAATTTATTTTTTTTTTTTTTTTCAATAAATTTCTTTTACGTTCCTTTGGCAGATATATTACAGGAGTTGATCATTGGCCATGTCTCAAATTGTTTTTTGTTTTTATACTTACTAACTTATTAATATTATATTATATGATTTTCCGCCATTGTTTGTCCCATTTTTGAAATCGGTTGTTGGCAGCACTGTTCAGAGACGATAAACTATGGATCTTCCAATTTTGGTGAAAAATATCGTAACTTCTTTTATCTTAGTAAAACTTGTACTTATTTAATTCTTATAAACTCCCTAGCTGCGCTACCATCTAAGAGAAAACAGTGAACAACCCAAGTTTGTTGTTTGTTTATTTCAGATTATCAACTGGTTGCATTGTTTATACCACACGCAGAGCGTAGATCAGTTAAATCTTTGGACACGCCAACTTTAGACGTAAGATTTGCTAAGGGAAGGGTTTGCCAATATACGACAGGCGCTAATGAAGTACACAATTCGTTTAGGGGATTGGTGGTTGAGAGTAGCTGTTCCGAGCCCGCTTAGGCGTTGGCGAAGTCAATGCCCTTCTGGATGTTCTTCTTCAACTCGGGGATGGCTGCCTCCAGCAACTTCTTCTCGTAATCGTTGAGCTTGGGGAGACCAAGGTTTTCCTGCACTCCGTTCTTGCCCAGCACCAGAGGTGTGGAGAAGAAGGTGGCCTCCGTGACGGTGGACTGAACATAGGAGCACTCGATCACGTTCTTCTCGCCGTTCAAACCCTTCAGCAGGGAGCCGGCGAAACGGGCGCCAGCATACGCCATAGACAAAGTGGCGGAGCCAGCTCCGGCCTTGGCCTTCACCACCTCAGTGCCGGCCTCCTGGATCCTCACGGTCAGTTTCTCAATGGTGTCCTGGTTACCCTTGAACTGGGGCTGGCTCTGAGACAGCACGGGCAGAATGGTCACTCCGGAGTGGCCACCAATGACGGGAATTTGCACGCTCTGGGGATCCACTCCCAAGGCATGACCGATAAAGGCGCGGGCACGCACAACATCTAGGGTGGAGACACCGAAAAGACGCTTGGGATCGTACACACCAGCCTGGAATTCGGAACTCGTGAGATTTCTTCACCTAAAAGTTCGCTTTTTTACGAGGTCTTTACCTTCTTAAGGATTTCGGCAGCAATGGGCACGCAGGTGTTCACCGGATTAGTGATGATGGCCACCAGGGCCTTGGGGCAGTTCTTGGCAATGGAGTTGGAGATGTCCTTGATGATGCCGGCGTTTACATTGAACAGGTCATCGCGGGTCATGCCCGGCTTGCGGGGCACACCGGCGGGAATGACGACCACATCGGATCCTGTAAGCACATATATAATATTATATAATATAATATATTTGAGAATAATTTCTTCGGTGGCACTATGATCTTTGATCTACGTCCAATCTCTGCTCTGATAAGCAGTAGCCGCTTTTGATTACGTCGTTATAAATACCAATAACATTTCAACGGTGCTATCTCAGCCTTCACATATATATTTGTATATAGTCTTTGCAGCTTATCTTATCACAACATAAAAATATTCCTTATGCAAATCACATGAATGGGAATTTTTAGGAGGATCAAATTTTTTCGTGGTGGCATTTGTCCAATTTTGTTGAATTTATATTTCTCAGAAAGCAGTTTGCCAAGTTGTTACAAGCTCTTCGTAAGGGTAATGTTTAAAGAAACATTGACATGTATTAGCGCTAAAAATTGAAGCCTAAAACAATCCTTAACTGCACAGTAAAGACTCACTATGATTTCCTTATTCAACTTGCTCGGCTCATGGGTTGACTCAAGACCCTCAACTAAATTATCATTGTTTCGTGTTTCGAGAAAATACTGTATATTAATGAATCAGCATATTAACACCCTGTAGTAGGGAGAATCAAAAATCCATAAACAAGAGTATGCTTGGGTGGTGGGCAAGGCTGGCTGCGTTAAATTAAAAGCATACATATTGTCTAATTACTCCCAATGTTGTACTCACAATTTCAACTAACTTTTTACCGAGGTGTTAATACAGACGCACGGACAGGGCGGACATGGCGAAATGGACCTTTGATACAGAATTTGAATTTCAAAATTGGAAACAAACCCTAGGTCTTAGTACTGATTATTAAAAAAATATATTGCAGTACATTCACATTATCCATACATTATTTAGGTGTAATAACGGCAAAACGATCTCCCCTGTCCCCTCCCACATTGCTCGCAAATTTTTCCACTACACACAAACTACCTAACCTCACTCGCTTCGCTGGCCCCTGCCCTCTACTCACCCTTCAGGGAATCGCCCAGCTGGTCGGCACCAATGAAGCCAGCGGTCTTGCTCTTGGTATCGATGTGTGACAGATCGGCGGCCACACCGGGCGTATGCACAATATCGTAAAGGGCCAGGTCGGTGACCAGGGGATTCTGCTTGAGCAGCAGCGACAGGGGTTGGCCAATGCCTCCAGCGGCTCCGCAGACAGTCACCTTGTAATTGTTCTGCACCAACGAATATAGGAGATACAAATGTTATGCCAGGAGTTCCGCAGTTAGATAATAAGCTAGCATTATCTTTGCTCGCTTGCGAGGCATCTCCCAGTCAAAGATGCATTTTCCGCCTGTTACGTAAACAGTTGCAGTGGCTGATGTGTGGGGCCAATTCTGGCCGGGTTTTCCCTGGGTCTCACCTGCTGGCTGATCGAGAAGTTGCGCACTCCCTGCAGGGCCAATTGCTTCGTCACTTGCTTCAGCATTTTTGCAAAGTTATTTGGTGGAAAAAGTTGGTTAAACAATTAAACAAGCAGCGCTGCCAGCCAAATCCCGTAAGCCAATGAAACAGATTTGCGAATCTCTATTGTTGTTGTTCCCAGTATCGCGGCGGGGGGTGAGCTTGGGGCTGCCAACTTATACGAAAGCTTTTGTTAGAACGTAAGCTTTTAACAGACTGCTCAAGGTTGGCAGCACTGGCCTGGCTTCACCAAAATATTGTTGATGTTTGTTAATTCCTTAAGTTATTTCAGTGAACTCTGGATTGCAGGCATGAAACTGCAAATACCTAGCAATTGCTATTCAATGTAAGTTATGCCAGTAACTTTCGATATGGGTTTCATTACCATTTCTACGCTTTCAGTTAATTTTACCGCAAGATGTCATCTCTTCGGCTGAGTCAACAGCAACGAGATCATTTGACTCTCCTCCAAAGACCTGCCAGCGATGTTGTGGAGTTGTGCAAGTCAGCCTTCGATTACCTGATAAATGGACCCAATCCCAGTCGCTACGAAGCGATGGCCAAAAAATATTCAGAGTCCAGCAGCCCGGAGGCAGTGCAGCGGGCTGTAGAGGCGTTGATCTCGCTGCTGATTAGCGTAACCACCCGGGTCAGTGTCAGCAGCTCCTCCCCCATGCAGACTGTCCTGCGTCAAACATTCCCCGAACTCTCCAGCGATGTGCTGGAGGTCCTCGAACAGTTTGTCACGAGCAAGCGGAACTTTGTAGAAGGATCGATCAAGTCGGCCAACATACGCGCCTATCGTCTGGTCAACCTGAACTGGCGACTGGAGGTACGCACCGCCTCGCGAAGTCTGCTGGATCAATGCACTGTCTGCATCGTCATGAAACTCTATTTACACACCGAGCCGAAGAACGAGAATAGAGAGCTGCTTGCCGTCGACTTGAGCGAGCGCAGCGAGCAGGAGCTGGCAACTATGGAGGAGGACGAAAGGAGGCATCGAAAGGATGTGCTGGTTCAAACGGATGTCAGTAGCTTGGTGCACATGATCAAAACGCTAGAGGACGCACTGGCAGAGTCAAAGACGCGGCGTGTCCGCAACATTGTGGACGCCATTCACTGATGTCTCCAGAAATCGCCTAGTTATTACGCTACTTTAATCTGGACCAATTTATTAAAACTAAAGCTAAATATAAATGGTGGTGAATGCGACGCAATCATTGCGAGGCTGCAAGAGCTTCAGCAGCGGCTGCCTTCAGCGCTACTTTCTTGCGCTGCCGGTTCTCTTTCTTCTCCTCGGGAGTCTTGCGCAGCGCCTTGACGCGTCGCGTCTGAATTGATCCCGTCTGCTGCTTGCCCAGATGTACGCGTCCCTTGGTGTTGCCCAAGGCGTCAGTGGTGATGTTCTTCTTTTTACTGACCTTCAGCTGCTTGGGCTGCTTGCGCGCTTGCTTGTACAGATCCTCGCTGGCGATCTTTGTCCGCCTTATGGCAAAATCGGCCGAGGGTCCGATCTCCTCCAGCTCAATGCGAGGCGTCCGCTGTCCCGATTTCTTCAGTAGGATCCTGTATGAGCGCATCAGGATGTTCATGTCGTCGGTCACAGTGAAGCTGAGGACATGCTCGATACCTTGTAGGCGAATCGAGTCCACCTTCTCCCGCTGGAAGGTGTCGATGAAGAGGTTGCGAAGTCGCCGCAGCTCCTCAGTCTGCGACCACTTGGGGCCGTTGAACACCAAGCAGGGCTTGACGCAGGTGCCAATCTTCTCATTTTTGAACTCGGAAATGGCCTGATACCTTTTAATGCCCAACTCGAACATGTCCAGCACTTCGTTCTCGAAAATCCTGCCCAAGATAATGTTGTCAGGACGCTTCTTCGATGTGGAACCAAAAGAAAACAGCGACGCATCGTTCTTCATGGTCAAGCTAGATAAAGTAGTCAAGGAATTTATATCGAATCAAGTGAAATATAGAATATTGTTTATAAACATACAATTCCAAGGAGGAAGGATCGTCAAAAGGCGTTATATCGTTCTTGCGGTTCAGTACTTTCACTAGAGGCTTCTTTAGCGCTTGAAGATCCTTCATACACAGCTTCACATTACCACCGCACTTCCGTCCGTCCAGAAAAAGCATTGTGCGAGCAGATTCAATCAACTGTGGCTCCCTGGCCAGCAGCACCTTCTTTCCCTTGCGAGTTTTTGGTTTCCTGGAAGCAGAGTAAGATGCATTTATGGGTATATTGGCAGCTTATTTTTGTTGCTTACCTGATGCGTAACAGCGACATATTTCAATGTTTTATTTTATAAAAACCAATCAATGTTCGAAAGTGGGATGCACGTGTAAATATTAGAGCTGTTGATAATATATCAAAATATGAATATATCGATATTTTTCTAAGGGTGATAAAATCGTGATATCACGATCATCGTCCTCCAGAGTCCCATTTCTGAGCCAGACGCTCAGAAAGCACCGAGCTTCCCGTGGCAATAAGGTATCTCATAGCCAACTTGTAAAGGGCCGGCATAACTCTTTATGGGACTTCCAAACCCAGAATAAATAGCTTTTAAATCAAGATTGACCAAGGAAAAATTATAAAAAAATATCTAACAAAAATATCGCTAAAACGCTATTTGGGCAAACCAAAAATCACGATTTTTAGAAGAAATATCGATATTTTGATATATTATCAACAACCCTATTATATATTCACAATTTCACATGTAAATAAACGTTTGGAAATGTTGTAATTATGCTGCGCAACGGCCAAAATCAAGCGCACCTGCTGGCACGATGCCTGGGACAGATGGCCGCATCAAAGAAAGGCACCGTCAATCAGGAAAAGGCTAAACCAAAGCTACCGAAACCTGCGGTCGTAGATGTACCGCCGGTGGAAGAACCATTGAATGCTAATTATTTGGCAAAAACTTTGGGTGCGTTTATTGCCATCTTCAAATATAATTAAACAGTTAGCAAAATCAAATATTAGGTAGCAACTACCGGGCGTGGGTCGCTGCCTTGGAGAAGCATCCGGAACTAAAGACGGTGAAACGCAAGGATCTGCGTAACTCGTATGAAACATTGAAATCCCTGGCTTATAGCGTGGACGACATCATAACCAAGCCTATGATCATCTACTACGGGGCCACCACGCTAGCTAATCGCCACAGTGTCCTCGAGGAGTGCGGCTTCCAGAATATCACAATACCAACTCTGTCCAAATACGTGACAGTGGTCAACAAATCAATAGAAATCCTTAAGGCGCACACGTACATCCCCTACGATGTTAAAGTGGCAGAACGCCTGGCCAGTTACTTCAGCGGCATCCATTTGCCGGTGGATATGAGGGATCTGGACAGCGAGAACCTCACGTTAAAGAGTCTGCGGCAATCTCTGCTGAACGCGTACCTACGCGAACGACTGCAGATGGACGACGGTGATCTGCAGAAGCTGTGGCGCGTCTACTCCCGCATACGTCACAAGAGCTTTCGTGCCGTGCAGGACACTGTGGAGCTGCTAACATCGGAGCTGAAGTTCACAGCCGAGCGGCTGAGGAAGAATAGTTTCCTGCTTTACTCGGACGCAGACAATGTTCGTCGAATCCTGAAGGAGATCCCCACGATTGATTCGCAGGATATCCGCGATATTGGCTTTCGGAGGCCAAAAATTCTCATGTCCACATGCGATAGCTTAAGGCAGACTCTGCAGCACGTCCACGCTTTTGGGATCAGCGAGGCTGCCGTTTTGCGTTGTCTGGAGGTATTGACCCTGGGACCGGATACGGTGTTGGAGCGTCTGAGAGATCTGCAGGAAATCGAGGAGTTCCAAGTGCTGGGCACCAATCCGCGAGTGCTGCGCCTGGTGCACTACCAAAACAAAGCGCGACTTCGTCTAGATTACCTTAGTCAGCTGAAGGTGCGCTGCGCTTCTCTGCACATCCTCTCCTGCGGTTCCGAGGCCTTTGCCAAGTGAGTATATCAAATCGAATATTCCACAGAGCCAAACAGAGCCTAGTTTTTCTTTCAAGATTTGCACGAGATGGCTCGGATCGCACAAAGGGTCGAGATATAGTAGTTTATTTGGGCAACATTCTGTCCAAGGATGAGCAGGTGCTGCGCAACTTGCTCTCCCGCCATCCCAACTGGTGTCACACACCGCTGCTCCATGTTAAGCAGTGTCTGGAGTTCTTGCGCAGCAAGAAGTTTAAGCTGCAGGAAATCTTTGCCAACATCCACCTGCTGCTGTATCCTATGTGAGAATTTGAGAAATTGCAACTACAGAATGCATAATTTCCAACTGCTTCCTATTTAGCAAGCGCATTGAGGAGAAGATGCATCTACTACAGGCACCGGATGCTCAGGAGGAACTGCAGCTGCCTGTTTCGGCCTTTTATGAGTTGAGCAACAACGAGATCCTTACGCTAATTCTCTACCTTATCGAATCCGAGTTCCACTTCACTGGCGACGGCATCTGGACGGAGCAGCATACACATCACGTAGAGAACTTCAATAATTTGTTGCCCGACTTCCCCGAAAGCCTCAACAAGGTCTACAAGTACGGCGTCAAGCCAACTGAGAAGCTGGTCATGCAGCACTTGTAGGCAGAGTCAACTGAATTGTAAATAAAAAGTTTTTTATTGGAATTATCAGCAAAAACAGATAAGTTCCACATTCTACTTAGATTGCCACAGGTTTGGTTTTAACTTTTTAGTTAAGGTAGGAGGATACTTTTTTGCACTTCATTTGGTTTCTTTATCCTTCGCCTGAGACAACTCAGACCCCTCCTGTTTGTCATTCGAAACCGCAGCGGCAGTTGCTGCTTTCCACCAATCCGTGCACAATTCCTCGTCATGAACAACTTTGATGGACTTGTATTTAAGGTTGACCTCGCCGGTTTTCTTCAATACTTCCTGATAAGCAGCTGTCAGGGGCTGTTGCACAGCCTCCCTGTATACATAGTTCTCATCCTGTAGGAGGAAGACAGCCACGGTTAGGAAGCAGCCAGGGAGTTAGAAGAAATACATTGAATCTTACCAAGTCGTATGTGCGATCAGAATCTAGATCACCATTGTAGGCAACAAAGGGTACGTGAACGATGGGCGGGTCTCCGTTTAACCTAGCCACCCACGACGACTCGGGTTGATCGTGCCATTCGGAGGTCAGATTGCATGGCTTGCTTTGGCCTTCGGGCAAAGAAAATTGCCTTGCCACCACGAATGCCTCGATGCTGGAATTCCGTGACGCGGAAGGTTTGAACACGCACACATCCTGGAAGAAACGCTTTAACTGCATATAAACTCGACTGATTTTATCCGCTCGATAGATCTTCGCCACGAAGGAGCCTCCCGTTTCCAGAACGTAGGTGGCAATGCTTAAAGCTGAGAGGATCAGCTCACTTTGGACGTAGCCATCGAACTCATGCATGCCCGTGGAATCCGGAGCTCCATCGCTGACCACGATCTGCGCCTTTTCTCCTCCGAAAAATTCGATGATGGCCTCTGCTGTAGATTCCTTGCTAATATCTGCCCGCAACTGCGTAACCCCCTCGATAGGAGCCATGCCCTGCAGGTCAACTGCGATGATTTTCACATTTTTCCGCTCACTCGGCCCAAGGGGTTCGTATATGCGTTTGGACAGAACCTGAGACCAGCTGCCGGGAGCGGCACAAAGATCAACGGCTCGTGTAAGACCTAAAACAATAAGTAGTTAGTCTGAGGAACACAGCACGCGGATGGAGGTAACCAGCACCTTCCAAAAGGCGGAACGTCTCATCGGCCTGCAAAAGCTTGAAGGCACTTCGCGCGCGCCATCCCTGCTCCTTGGCGAGTCTATAGAATATGTCACGCTTGTCCTTCGAGGTCCTTCCCATTGAAAAACAGGATTGTTGGTAATAAATCAAAATACCAATATATCGTTATTTTTTCTAAAGATGACATTTAATCGTGTTTTTTGTTAGCCCACATACCGAAAGTGCGATATTTTTGTTTAAAATTTGTCTTTTTTGTTGCCAAGGTGCAAGGGAAAGGCAATCCATTAGAAGACAAATTATTGTCGATTTTTACTATATTTATTAATACATTTTATTTACTTAATGAAAAAAAACCTTTTTAAAAATGTTAGCACAATAAATTATAATAGTAAGAAAAGTAATTACTGTTGTTCATTTAATTTTTAAAATAACCCTAATATTCTTCAGATTTTTTATTTGTTTTTACATTTATTTGTTCAGTTTTTTTCTTACAGATAATATAATTCAATTTATAACAATATTGTTTCCATAGTAGACTTTCTATTTTGTTTAAAATTATTCAAAGTAACAAAGTCTTTGAAATTATGAATATAATATTGCTTCCATAGCAATATTGTAAAATTAAACGAACGATATTTTTTTGTTTGAAACCGATGCCTTGCATAACATCGATATCAACTGAAACATCGGAAAATAAAAAACATCGCTAAAAATATCGATTTTCAATGCATGCATATTTTCAGCATCACTAATTCCAGTTTGTTAAGCAGCAAAACGAAAAAAAGTGATATTCTTGCTATGATAACAGGAAGAACGACACCCAGTTACTTCCAATCCAATCCAATCCCATCAACAGACAGTAAAAAGGCAAAGGAAAACGTGGTGGAGCCCCAATTATGGCCCAATTAAAAAAGCTTTACATGAGCTCCGACCTCGACGGCCTGGAGAAGATGTCAATCATTCCCGATTGTCGCAACAAAAGCATGAAAATGTAAGTTTAAATCCGGTTACTATTGTGTCGTTGAGGTTTTTTTTTCATATTTGCTCGTTACTTTTGCAGCCTGCTCAACACCGCTCGCAAGCTGTACAAGACCGCAGAGGAGTACCGCCTGGATGGCGACGAGGAGCTGGCCTACATCAGCTATATGAAGTACTTCAACATGCTGGCCGCCATTCGCAAAAAACCGGACTATGCAATTCACAAGACGACGGTGCGTCAGATTCTGGGCGATACCGCGTCGAATCGCCGTATCATGGACTCGCTGGAGCTGATAAGCCAGTCCCTGGTGCTTCGCTATGAGCACCTGCAAAGCCCGGCGGTGGAACCAATTGCTGCTGCAATCGTCAGCAATGGACAGGAGCCGGCAAGCTCGACAGGAGAATTGGTCACCAACTTCGCCAGACTGGGGCTGATTACATGCGAGGAGTTGTACCGGCGTATGCAGGAAAAGTCGGTTTTGGTCATGGACTGTCGCTCTAGTGCCGACTATGACGCCTCTCACCTCACCTACTTCTGTGCATTCAATGTACCTGAAGAGCTCATAACACCGGGGTAAATTCTGGAAAACTCATCAACCCGGGGTTTTTCTTTGCTTACTTTTTCGCTCTTTCAGAATGTCGGCTGGTCGATTACAGGCTCGTCTCAGTAGCACCGGCAAGGCTGCGTGGGCTTCGCGTGCTGTCAAGGATTCGGTGGTTTTAATTGACTGGAACACCAAGGATTCCCCGCCAGCTGCAAATACAGCTATAGCCACTCTTCTGGACATTCTAAAAAATGTAATTATTAAAAAATATAAAGCAACACATCCCTTAATTAACGTCGCATTGCAGTGGGATCCGGACGTGACCTACCGAGCTCCCATTCAGCTTGTTGAGGGCGGCTACGAGTTCTTCATCATGATGTACCCCACCCATTGTACCAATCCCAGTGTGCAGGCGCCGCAGCAGAATAATAATGACATTGAGACCATCGATGACATTGAATACCCGTCGATCCACGACATCACCATGAAGGAAGACATCAGTGCGAAGGACTTTAGGCCACGACCAGATATCAACAGAGCCAGCAAGCCAGCGGCCATGCGCACCTACGACCAGCAGGGACTGAATAGGGCCAACGAAGCGCCAACGACGAAGCCCATAGCGGAGATCATGCGGGATCAGGCTGAATTCCTGCAGCGAGCCGAACAAAACGACGCGCAGCTGGAAAGTGCCTCGAAAATGTGGAAGCGACAGGCCATAAAGGGTGACGACTTGAATGCAGTTGAAAATCAGGAGCTGCATTTCCGAATCCTCCAGCTAGAAAGCAAAGCCCTGGACAACGTAATAAACCCAATTTCCTTGAATTATTATTTAAACATTTATTTAAACATTTTTGCAATGATGACTCTTTTAGGTTATTGAGAACAATCGGCTGCGGGAGGAACTGGATCGCCTCAAGGAAGAGCAGTTGACGGCCAAGGAGGTGGAGGCCACGCGAAACATCGAAATAAAGATCAAGGAGCGACAGCGCCTGGACGACCAGCACGAGCAGGAGCGGCTGGAGCGGGAGCGTCAGCTAGCGATTGCCCGCGAAGCAAAAAAGGCTTATAAATCCCCCACGTCCCCAATCCGGCCTTCTAAGCTGTCCGGTGAAGAAATGCCACCGGTAGAGCCGGATCCGCCATATGAGTCCAATCGAGTGGAAAGGCCCGCCTTCGATCGGGCGATGAAACCACAGCCCAGAAGCGAGGAGAGGCCAGTGCAGCGGGTCCGTGATTTTTCACCCGTCCCAGGTCACAATGTGGTAAGTGTGTTGGAGGGGCTTACGGGGATGTTGGGGTTGTTGACTCACATTGTCCGCCTATAAATAGCCAAATCAATAGCCGAGGGGTCACGTTTCAAAAACAGCCGTCCATAGGATGCACCCTCAGCCTGAGTCTCAGTCATTCGCTGTCCGCACTCAAAGCATGTCCAAACTACAGAAACAACGTAAAATTGCTAAACTATTGAGCAAAAGAGGCCGCGACCGACAGGATTCCGCGAATGATTTGTGTGGCGGGCGTGAAATTCCAGCTGCCAGCAGCTTCACCCACCACTTACAGCATTTATAGCTCAATCCTTCCACTGCGACGAGTAAAGTTCTGGGAATTCTCCACACCTATTCCTACTCACGATTGCACTCTGCTCTCTACCTTTGCAGGGACGCGGGTTGACGGGCCTGAAGAACCTGGGCAACACCTGCTACATGAACAGTATTCTGCAGTGCTTGAGTAACACGGTCCAGTTAACCGAGTACTGCATATCGGACAAGTATAAGGAGTACATTAGCAGGAGCAACAGCAGGACCAATGGACACGTGATCGAGGAGGTGGCCGCACTTATCAAGGAGCTGTGGAACGGCCAGTATAAGTGTGTGGCCAGCCGAGATTTGAGGGTGGGTCCACTTTGACTTTGGTATACTTATTCAATATTCAATACTCAATGTCGTTGCTGTCCGTTTTCAGTACGTTGTTGGTCAGTATCAGCAGATCTTTCGCGGCTTTGATCAGCAGGACTCTCACGAATTCCTCACCATTTTGATGGACTGGCTTCACTCGGACCTGCAGACGCTGCGCGTCGCCCGACAGCGGGAGACGATGAGCGCCTCGGAGAAAGCCTGGCTGGAGTTCACCAAGGCCAAAGAGAGTATGATATTGCATTTATTCTATGGCCAGATGAAGAGCACCGTCAAGTGCGTCGCCTGTCACAAGGAGTCGGCCACCTACGAGTGCTTCTCGAATCTCAGTCTGGAGCTGCCGCCGAATTCCAATGTCTGCCAGCTAAGCCAGTAAGCATGGACATGTACTTTAGCGGAGAGCGCATTCATGGCTGGAATTGCCCGAATTGCAAAACCAAAAGGGATGCCATCAAGAAGTTGGATATATCGAAGCTGCCTCCGGTGCTGGTGGTGCATTTAAAGCGGTAGGCCACTATCCTATCCAAAAAATGAGTATTTGAATACACGTTTACTTCTTTGATTTAATTACAGCTTTTACGCGGACCCTAGCAATTCATGCGCCTATATAAAGAAGCAGAACTATTTGCGTTTTCCTATGGAGAACCTCAAGATGAATCCTTACATTGCCCGGGCGGAGGAGCGGGCAGGTACACCCAAGACCTATCAGCTCTATGCCGTTTCAAATCACTATGGCTCCATGGAGGGGGGCCACTACACGGCTTTTTGTAAAAGCGCCAACTACGGCAAGTGGTTTAAATTCGACGACCAGATCGTCACAACGCTGGATACCTCGAATGTCGTCTCCAGCGCCGCCTACATTCTTTTCTACACTTGGCTGCCTCCTATGCAGCTGTCATTGTGAACGGAGCGGCGGTCCGTTCGATTTCTCCTCCCCGACGACATTTACGTTTTAAAATGTATTTTGATTTACGATTCAATTGTTTGTGGAGCCTCTGGTCTAGTCGCCCCCACCCACTTATCATTTATCCGAATATCTCCGAATAACTGTTGTTCGTTTGTTTGTTGTTGCCGAAAGGATAGTGTTACGCAACGGGGGCGTATTCTTAAGAGGTGAGAAACGAGTGCCGCAACTATGGGCGTGATTGTGTAATTATAGCTTATTGTACTTTGCAATAATATTTTTAAACCAAAAATAAATGAAATGAAATTTCTGGTATATTAATTAAAGGTGTTTGCCCGTTGCTATGGCAGAGCATTATTAGTTGAACGCTTAAAGCAAATATGAGAGATAATACTTTTTATAAACATATATTAAGTATAAATATAATTAAAGAAATATGAGATCGAAATTACTTTCATACCTATTTTTCGATCTTGCCTACTCCATTATTATTAAGTCATATAATAAAGAATTACAAATCGGAGACACATTTTTAGGATATTTAAGCATCAAATACAAGTTATTTCTTTATTTATTTTTAACATATTAAATGCAAAACCTGATTGGTTCTCCTTTCGTAAATCAACGAGGGCACATGGCATGGCGACCTCCGTCCACGGGCAGACTCACACCTGTGCTGAAGCTGGCTGCGTCGCTGGCAAGGAATGCGATTGCCGCCGCTACCTCCTTAACATCTCCAGGTCGACCCAACGCATGGGTAGTCTTACAGTGTTCAAGGAACTTGGCGTACGCCTCCTCGTTCATGCCGCCGCGCTTGTGAATATCGGTGATGATCACTCCAGGATTCACCGCATTTACACGAACTCCTTCGATGCCAATTCCAGGGCTACACAAGCCGTGAACTGATCCACGGCTGCCTTGGAAACGTTGTAAGCCAAAACCCCGGGGAAGGACCTCAATCCGCACACACTGGACACGTTTACGATATTACCCTTGGTCTTAATTAACTCCGGAGTGGCCAGCATTGTGAGTTGGTACAGGGACCTCACATTGGTGCTCATTAGACGATCAAACTGCTCCAAACTGGTGTTTTCAATAGAGCCCGTCTCCAGGATGCCTGCATTATTAACCAGGACATCGATGCGTCCGTATTTAGCTAGGGTGGCGGTCACTATCTGCTCCACCTCCGACTCCTTGGTCATGTCGGCAAGCACCTCCAGAGGCGCTGATCCACCGGCAGCTAAAATGCTCTCAGCCGTTTCCTTCAAATTCCCGGCATTTCGACCCACTATTACCAGGAGTCCACCGAGGCCAGCAAGGTGGACAGCGCAACCCGCTCCAATCCCAGAGCTGGCGCCGGTAACAATAATTACTTTGTCCTTGAAGGTTGACATCTTAAGAGGCTACAAGAGAACTGGCAATGGACCTGATAGTAAATGGATGCTAAATCAACCCTGCCGTTCAATAGCTTTTCGATGGAAAGCTTTTATGACAGATCAGATATAAAAGCATACTTCGTTACATGATCATTATGATTATGAAATATCGGTAGCTGAAATCAGCTGTTCGATTAATTTGTGACATAATTTTGAAGCAAAGTGATCTCTCTTAATTAAGCTAGGTACTAAATAAGTATTAAAAATTAATTATAGTAAAAATCGTATTTTTGCAGATTGTCAAAAATATCGATATATATATAAAAACATCGCACTTTCGATATTTGAGCCAATAATATATCATCTTTTAAAAAATATCGATATATTATCAACAATTCTGGTCCACGTATTAGATTCTATAATCAACTCAAAATCTCGGGCCTATTGCCGGAAAATGCAAACTGTTTGAGTCCCAATCAATTGAACCAGGATGATTCTCCCGGAGCGCAGCCGCTTCGTGATCTATGCCTTGGGCATTTTCGTTTGCTACTTTCTGTACGGCATTGTGCAGGAGAAGCTAACTCGCGGCCGCTACGGAGAGGAAGTGCAAACAGACGGATCCGTGGGCGAACGATTCACCTATGCCTTGGCCCTGGTGTGGGTACAGTGCCTCTGCAACTATTTATTTGCCAAAGGTGAGGGCAGTTTTCTTTCAATCCCCTACATGCAATCCACCAAACCTTATGTCTTGCAGGCCTTCTGACTGTGCGTCCGCAGAAAGAGGACTCCACCCATGTGGGGTCCTACGTAGCCTGCTCTCTCACATATCTGCTGGCCATGGTGTCCACCAATATGGCCATGCGCTGGGTGCCGTATCCAACGGCAGTGGTTGGAAAATCCGCCAAACCGATTCCCGTTATGATCCTGGGCGTGCTCATTGGAAGAAAATCGTACAGCTGGACACGTTACGCCTGTGTGCTCACCATTGTGCTGGGCGTTATCCTATTCATGTACAAGGAGGGCAAGGTGTCCAATTTGCCAGCAGAGACAACGATGCTGGGTGAGGTGCTGCTCTTCCTCAGTCTCTCTATGGATGGCTTAACCGGCGCTGTGCAGGAGCGCATTCGAGCAGCAAGTGCGCCGTCCGGTCAGCAGATGATGAAAGCCATGAACTTTTGGAGTACACTCATGCTAGGCGTTGCCATGGTTTTCACCGGTGAGGCGAAGGAGTTCCTCCATTTCACACTTCGGCATCCCGAGGCCTGGACCCATTTGTCCCTGATTTCTGTGTGCGGCGTCCTCGGACAGTTCTTCATCTTTCTGATGGTAGCTAGCTTCGGGCCGCTCGCTTGCTCTGTTGTCACAACCACGCGCAAATTCTTCACCGTTCTGTGCTCTGTGCTGCTCTTCGGTAACGTTTTGATTGCCCGTCAGTGGCTCGGAGCGGTCCTCGTGTTCGCCGCTTTGTTCGTGGACATGTTGTACGGGAAGCAGAAGGCGCCAGCAGCGCCGGCCAAGAAGCCACCCGCCGAGGGTAGACTGACAGAAGAGATGAAAAAGCTGAGTTCGTAGAATTTATTTATCGATGGCGTGCCCCAATGTACATATGTACATACATAACCACTTTTACAGAAGACAACGCTTTCGACTCTCTGTTAATCGTACAAAGTCTTTAGAGAACAAATGACATTCGATTTCTTGATCTGCAAAACACAAAAATGATTTATTTAAGGTAATTGAATTCTTAAGTTTTACCAATTAGAAAAGGAAAGCGTTTTCGACGGACCACAAGATCCATTAAAACAAGCTTAAATATTAAAATACAATAATGACAAATGCTTTTTACAATAATTTGTTAATATGTATATCACACATCCAATCCATTATCAAAATTACAATAGGTAATTTTATGGTTATACACCATAAAAAGGCAACGTTTTCTAATTTAATTAAATCATTTGTAAATAATAACAATTTCAGTTTTATTAAACGCCGTGTGTAAGTTAGGGTCGAGTGGAATAACAGACAGATAACACAGTGTTACAAAATTTGCAAAAGTAAATGAACTTTTACTACTACTAGTGACCTAGTAGAGATTGTTTATCTGGTCGAATATTTTTAGTTGATATATTTTTCTACTTTGAGTGCAAATTTTGAATATAAGAAATTAGAAAAGTGAAAAAAAATAAGTTTACAGAACTATGGTATTAATAAAAAATATTCCAGAATGTCAATTTTTCAAAGCGAAAAAGTACCGAAAAACGATTTTTTGATAATAAATAAAGATTTTGAGGGTGTTAGAAAAGTTTCAAACATGGTTTTGTGTTATATTCGACCAGATAAACAATCTCTACTAGGACACTACAAAAGTTCAGAATCACTGTTACACTGTGTAATTGGTTTTAATTTACTGTGTTAACTTTCATTAGTAAATTGACTGTGCATAATTATTTATTATAAAACTTTAATGCCGGGCCATGAAATACTGGTTAATTTAAAATAAAATCAAATCACGAGTTTTATACTTCTTGCAGGTCATCAATGGGTCTCTTCGCTGGTCATCGACTTGTGGCAGGTGTCAGAAAGCTTCCTAGCGTAGGTGGAAAATGGAAAATACTTAAAATGGAACATATTATTTTCCTTCCAATTTGACCACTTGTTGTATTCCAATTCGCCACCCAAATCAGAAAATGGGCACACTAAAACGCTCGACACAGCACAGTCTGGCAGCCCTGGGGGCTCGAAAGGTCTGGCAACTTTTGAGAAATGGACTATCGATATATCACTGGTTTAAACAATATATCGATATCGGCCTTTCGGAAAACATTGCCGTTGTAGATGCGGTCGAAATTTTCGGAGTGTTTTTAAAATGTATAAATCAATTATTTGCCGCGCGTATTATACAATAAATTAAATGTACCAAGTCGGCTGAAAAAAATATAATCGCCGGTGTTTTTTCTCGCTAGGCAAAGATAAGCGCCGCGCCATTGGAAAAGTTCGACGAAAAGGATATGCCCAGCAGCCGCGGGAAAATGCAATAAAACTCGCGAGTGATATTAATATATTGCTGAAATTGTGCGCTTAATGAGTTGGACGAGAGCTGGGTGTGATTAAAAGAATCAAAATAAAGGCACAACAGAATATTGCTGCTCGTTTGCATAAATCAAATAAAATACATTTTCTTATTGGGTGAGTCGCGTTATTGTTGTTGTTGCTGCTGCTGCCAGCTGTTTGCCTGTGTGTATTTGCCCTGGTGACGTCCGCTCTTCTGTGTGTGTGTGTTTGTGTCTGAGTGTTTAGTGCTTTTAATTTTAGCAACTAAATTCGATCGAAAGAACCGAAAGAGACGCAAATAAAACAAAAGCCAACGGCGGGCAAGTAAGTAAAATATACCTATATATGTATACTCATTTGTGCAATAACGACAAAATGCAGGCGTTGTAACAGTTTATAATTTGCTCACATGTTGTCAAGTCAAGGCACAGAGAGTGAGAGACAGAGAGAGAGAGAGAGAGCAACAAAAAACAGCCCCGCTTGCTCACATTCCACTTTTGGGGTGGCTTGTTCTCATATGTACCGTTAGTAATTTGCCGGTTGTTGTCCTTCTTTTTCTTCCAATTGAAAACCCCGTTTAAAAGAGAAGCCTGCAAAGTGCTGCCTACTATCATCTCAAAATGAAAATTATGTAAAACTTGAGGGTTCGCCTTAATTTAATGACATACTCCCACTTATCAGTGTGGCGTCGGACGGAATAATTGTGGAAAAGTGATTTATGCTTGCGATTCGCTGTCCCTGTCCCTCTTTGCCAGATAGTGACGCGAAGAGCCCCTTATCGCCCGCACAAGTTCAACAATAAAATAATGACTGCCAGGCAAAACAAAGAACGCAATGCATAAATAATACAGACCGGGCTACTGACACAAATGCACAAGAATAATAAAAACACGAAAAACACAGATGTGCCATTCACACTGATAATGCCACAGTCAGACGGCACGAGAAAGAAGAGAGAAATGCAGAAACGTGTAGGCGTGAGGAAGTTTGAACTATTTTGATATATTTTGATCGACAAGTTAAGATCATGTTTAAATCAATACATTTAAATCAGTTTGATTGCGCACAATTAAGATTGCTTAATGTTATCTAAGCAATAGTTTATAAGAAAATTGGTTAACTGTGACGTACACATTAACACTTATATAGAGCAGTCAATTTGCGGCAACAGTTATTTTGTTGTTTAATAAATCTATCATAAAAAACCTATGCATGACATAAGTTTATAGAGACAAAAATACAGGTTAAATAAATTTAATTGTATCTGAAAAACGTATTAGAGGTCTAATAAGAGGACGATTTGTCAAAATGGTCTTACAATATGTTGGTCTTACAATTGACTTATTCGGAGAAAGTATACTGCATAAAAAACCCTCATAAAATTACCAAAAATACAAAAATAAAATAATTATTTAAATGAATTACTTGTGAAATAAAATGTTTTTTCAATATTTTAAAATCGTTAGAAACAAATAAATATACATATATCTCAAGATGCATGCGAAGATTAATAGCTCCAAAACTGAGGGACTAGTTGGCGTAGAAATTAAGAAATGGACGGACACACGGGCGGACAAATAAATTATGATATGTATATTCCTATTGTTATAAAAAGAAAACGTCTTTCGATATTTTGACTAACGAACCCCTCACAGCTAACCTGTTGCGAAAAATAGCTTTTGACATTTTCTTAAAATGAAAATGTAGGGCTAATAAAAAAGACTAAGAGAATCGAGCTGCTTGGTCACTATTTATAAACTCTTCCCTTCCTCTAATTCATAATTAATTTGTCAAGTTCCAAACATCACTCAGAACCCACCGCAATCCGCCCACCCAAGCTCATGATGTCATCTTCGTTGGGCCTTCTAGTCACATGTTTGGATATGCGCCCAAAAGAAAAACCAAAAAACTAAAATAAAAAAAAGTTCCTTTGTATTGAGGAAAAGCAAAAAGTTCAGTCATTTCGTTTTCTTTAGACGCAAATTGCGTAAAATTCTTTGGTAAGCAAAACTTGAAGCTTTTTTGGATATGTTTGGGCAATTTCGTCGAATGGTCCCATGCTAAAATTGTCATATTCATCGTGTTTTGTCTGTGTACAAAAACTTAATTTATAGAATCCAACCAACATTTTTTATAAAACAATGAGCAAATAGGCTTAAAAACTGAAAATATTACAATTCCTTACCTATATTCTGTACAATCTCTTACAATCAGATTCATTACGTAGTTTTTTCTAGGGAAATATTAATTCACGGGAAAACGTAAGGAGGAAACCCACCCGTGCGTTCGGGACATGTACTAAATTGTTTAAAAAGCAAATCCAAATGGATATTTCCCCTTGTGCAAATGCTCGATTCATAGCTACTTTATTAATATATACATATTTCGATTCTCAATGATAAAAAATTGCAAGGTATTCAAACTTCGGCGTCCTGAATTTGGCTTTCTTATGTATCTGTTTTCCTGTAAATTGTACATATCTACAACAAATACAAAATTTTAATGTATATTAAAAGCTATTTACTTTTAAATTTGATCAACGATTTGAGCAACGATTTGTTTACTGTTTCTCTCGACGCTTGTTTTTTATTTTCACAATCGATTCAAATCAACTAGAAATGGTTTTGCCTTCGGATTAATATTTTGTTGATTAGAAACTGTTGAATGGAATCAATAATACTCTATTGGAAAGCTAAACGGCAGATTTTTTTTGTTATAAGAATTTAAAAATTGTTATAATCTTAATGAAATAGGCTACGTCTTAGAAACTGAGTTTATTCATTACACACTGCCAGAGAGGATCACATGCCTTTGATTTATTCCAATTTCGACCAATTTCCATAACAGGTGTATAAACAAACGGATCAAACGAGCCGAATTTTTGAAGAAAACCAAATGAAAACTGATGGGTTCCGTTTTATTTAATTTATTTAAATTTTTAATTTCGAGGCCAATTTGATATACATATGTCGAAGCGTTATTTTTGGGTCATTAACTTGAATGGTTAAGTAATAGGATCGAATTCGTTTATTTAGTTAGAAATAAAACGTTCATAAAGTAAATCCTAGAAATTAGAAGTCGTGCAGATGTTACTCTTTGTCTTTGGTGGAAATATGGTATTTAATTGGAAATTAGAAGTCGACGTTCGTATTCGCAAACGGTTTCTGCGTAAAGGCCTAACATACTTTTGTTTTGTGTAGCCTCGGCGTGACGATGTGTAAGAGACAGACGAATGTATATGTATTCTAGGAAGAGGACGAGTACCTAGATTGGTGCCATATAAAAGGAGGAGTTGCGATTCAAAGGGGCATTCTTGATCGAAGCGCGAAACATGTCACAGCCGAGGAAACGCACGGTCCGCAACGCAATGGAATCCGCGGAAGATAACGACGTTCCGACACATATATACTTGTAATTTTTATACCCATTGCGTACAAGGTATTACTGAGGACTGCGGTCCACATAGTGACGATAGCAAGGAGTCTACTATATACAGTGACGAACTTAATTATTGGCTCAGTTGGCATGTCCAAATTAAAAATATAAAAAAAGATCTAAATTTCCCTGAACATAATAATTGGCACCCTTCAGTAATAGTGAATTATTTTATGAAAATTTGATAGATTTTTGCAACTCTTTCATTTTTGAAAGCCTTTGTATCTTTATTTCGTTATCATTTTTCCTGAGAATTCGTAGCTGGCTTTACCAAAATGCCCGGAAAAGAAAGGAAAATCATTGAATCTCATCGAAAATATAGAAGCCGTCTTACCACTCCGACCATTTTCCAGCGCTTTAAGGGAGCCTTATCTATGGACTAAAGGCTTTGAACGACCGAAAATATCGTCAGGAAGGTGAAGGTGAATCAAAAAATCGAATCAACACCGATTGCAGCAAAGGTTATAAATTAATTTGGAAAAGATATTCACTCTATTACTGGACGCAGGGCCCTGCTAGATGCTAACTTTGTGCCGCTATTTAAGCAAGCCAATTGACTTTTGGAACAATTTCATCATATCTGATGAAAAAATATTTAACATTTTCCAAACGGATGGCCGCCAAACTGTATGGAGAAAGCCTTATCGGAACTTCAAAAATAGAACCTTGCAAAAGTTGAACTTACCAGCCAAATTCACAAAAATAAACGGCTCAGAAAACGGCTCATAGTCTGCTTATATAGTCATGTTAAACATACATTGTAATCGAACATTTGTGGAAAAATTGTCTATCCATTGTTGCTCCTTTAAAAAAAGGGTCGAACTGTAGGTGGTACTTGAAGAGAAGGGCCAGAAATCATTATATTAAATTATGTTAAAATTCATATATTTTTGATTATTTATAATATTTTTGCCTAAGTGTGCAAATAATTTTGTTCTGGGGAATTTTTTTAAAATTTTTTATTTTTAATTTAGTTTAATGGAATAATATATACACAAATAAAATTAAGTTAGTTTAGTTAGAAATTGATCAATATACATATAAAAATAAATTTAGTTTCATTTAAATATCACCATTCTTCATGGAGAAAAAACTCCAAAACTCGGGTTGTTAACTGAGACATTGTACATAAACTGCATACTCAGTGGGTTAGTTAAGGAGAAATGGAAGTGACAGTCCGAAAATTAACATTTTGGAAGATAAAAAACTATACATAATGCTGTATGTCTTTGAAAAGATATGCCTACCAGTCATTATACCCTTGCAGGGTATACTATTTTTTGGTCAGAAGATTGCAACGCAGTGACGGAGACATTTCCCACCCTATAAAATATATATGTATTTGTATTCCAGATCAGCATAAACAGCCGAGTCGATCTAGCCATGTGCGTCTGTCCGTCCGTTTCTACGCAAACTAGTCTCTCAGTTTAAAAGCTATCTGAATGACCCTTTGCAGATAGTCTTCTATATGCTCTCACTACTATATATGTCGGAACGGGCCGGATCGGACGACTATATCATATAGCTGCCATAGGAACGATCGGAAATTTTTGAGAAAAAACATAACTTTGCCAATTTTCTATATATTTTCATATAATTTAAGACATGGCCATTTTATATTTGTCCAGAATTTCGTTTTAATTTTATTTAAATCGGACCACTATATCATATAGCTGCCATAGGAATATATATATCAATTCATTTAGTTTGTTCGCAACATTTTTTGCTCGCAACATTTTTTGCCCGCAACATTTTTCGCTCGCAACATTTACCTTATGTCAGTACCCGAGAAAGCGGAAAGTCAGAACATTTTTCTTCTTCTTCTTCTACTTACTGCAAGGGTATTTAAACTTCGGCATGCCGAAGTTAGCTTCCTTTCTTGTTTTTATTATAACTTAGTGCCAACTTAGAATATTTTGAATATATTTATTGCCATAGGGAGGCATCTTGGCCACCATAAAGTTAACATGTAGAAATATTCTTATCAGCATCACCAGCCGAATCAAAAAACAAAAGACGTCTCAGATATACATACATGTATGTAAATATTTATATATTCTCATGGTGTGAACGAAGATATAATTTGTTTAGAAACTTGACGCCAGCTGCCGCCTTCACTTGTCACGAAAGTCTTAAACCCAAACAATAATCTCAAATGAAGGCGAAGTACAAAATATATACAACGAAAACTCTCTTTTGCACCAATCGATAGGACTGGAAAGGAATTTAATTTCTACAATTGTGTATAAATGTTTGCTTTTGAAACGTTATCCCCCTTCGTGCAATTCTTAGTTTAGTGATCGAAAAATGATAAATAAGCATTTGCTAGTTCCACTTTGTTTGTTTTCTTTTTATAGAGAGACATTGGATGCTTCATCATTCATATGAACTTGTTGTAAGCAGCTCTCGGATGTGCACATGAGTCACTCCATAATCCCTTTGCGTTTGGTTTTCTTAGCATTCTCAATTTCCCGAAATTGTTTTTAATTAGCACCCATATTTTCCCCGCATGTGTGTGTGTGTGTGTGGGGGGGGATTAGAATGAGGCACTCACGTGTTTTTGGCAAACAGCTGATGGCAGAGCTTTCCCTTGCCTTGTGGCGTATACGCAATTTATGATTCGTCTCTCCTTCTAGTGTCTCTTGGTGCCTCTTTTTCGCATCTCTTTCGCTTGCTTTTATGAATTAAATATAAGGCAGCTCTCTCTGAGAGAGCCTGTGTGATTTCGAAAAATAAATGCACTTGCATGCAACGACCTCTCTCTCTCGCAGTGTCTGCCACATTGGCCGCTCTCTTTTGTGCCAATTAACGACTGCATTCTTGCTCTTTCTCGCTTTGGCTTCGGCTTGGATTTGTTTTTGGTTCTGCATTCGTTTTGGCTGCGTTTTGTTTTCGCTTTCGGACTCGGTCTTTTATTCGGGTGTTCGCCAAATTCCTTTTTGGCAGTTGCATAAAACAAATGCGAAATTCCGCTTTGCTCTTACTCTCCCATCTCCCGCCTGTCGCGCTCTTTGTTTTTATTATTTTATTCCAAGCTCTCTCTCAGTCGAGAAGTGTTTCTGTGCGTTCTGAATTTAATTTTTGTATTTCGGTGTTAATGGTCGGTCATTAAAAAATGCGCAGAGCATCGACACGCAGTATAAATAAATATTATAAAACAATTCGCATTATCTGACTGGCCATCTGTACCAAATATACAGGTTAATACGGAAAATATACATATTTATATGGCATTCGTAGTTTGGTTGTGCGTGTTATGCAAACGTTTCGCGGATTTGCCGCTGTAAATCGTGGGAAATTCTTCTTGAATGTTCCAACAAGAGTGACGAAAAATCAAAATAAAAAACGAACAAATATAATGAAAAATATATGAAATAAAGACTGATTAAAGTACTTTTGACTTCTAATTAATTAACTGAATGAGCTTTAGGTAAATTAATTAGCTTTAATCGAATAAAAATATATGGCTAGATCGTTTCCTTTCGCTTTGTTTACATAAATAACAGGAAAAGTATAGGGAAAGGTGCCAAAGAAGCATCCAAAATGAATTGGGAAATTTCGAGCTAGTGACGTAAAATGCATATCTATTAGATTTTATTTAATTCGTTTAATAAAAGATTTAAAATTATTGTTGCGCACGGAAAATTTGGGGTTTTCTTTTTTTTACTGTCCGACATTTGTTAAGCACATTTGTTAAGAACATACATATGTACATAAATAGGTTCAAATTTTTTCCTCACCTTGCCTGCCTTTGGCGGCATTAAAAATCCCCAAAATGTCTCGACTTGTCTTTTATATCTAAGAAACTGAGTCATTAAATGGCAAAGAAATTTATTTCTGGCGAAATCGTCACAACTACAATTATGAGAATGAGAAGGAGAAAAAGAAAAGAAAAAAAATATATTTTATTTTGCGACCAAAGGCAATCCCCAAAAATATTGCACATACGCCGCGTTTGTCGCGTGTCGCCAGGACAGCTGTTTAAGCACCAGTGCTGCCAACACAAGGCTGCAGGCCAACCAAAATAGCTATAATTTGATAAATTTCTTAATAAATTGTAATACATATTTGTATGTACATATGTATGTGTATATGTGTACTACATGTTGATAACCTTATAACCTTTCTACGATATTTATGGAGATATTATTCGTAATTTAGCCAGATTAGCTGAGAAATAGCAAAGTAGGCAACACGAGCTATTAATTATTTCGGATGTAGCACTTTTTAGCTTTTTTTACATTTCCGTGATTTCAATGCTACTCCAACTATATGTTTTCCCACACTAAATACCTTCTCGAGCGTACTCTGTGCTGCCTGCTTTGGGGCGCCAAGAAAGGTGAAAGTACCATGCGTACAATGCATCCACACTCTCGGCCGAAAGCTGACCGTTCTATTGATTTTGACCTGACACCAAATCTTCTCCCTCTACCTTATCTTGCAGATTTCCTGAAACAGGAGCAGGAGCAGAAACCAAAGCAGGAGGATCAGAAAAAGACACAGCATGCACAGCAGTGCTGGAGGTGCGACTGGAGGCGGGAACTATGAGGATGTGGCCGCCGCTCGACGCGGCAGGTTCCGCATCACATCCTCCACGCCACAGGGTCCGCCAGAAACGACACTCGGCCGCTTCCGTCTGATGCCGACATGTAAGTAGCCTAAGTTCTCATAATCAATTATTTTTACAATCCCTTAGCTAAAATAAATAAAACACAAGGAAGCTAGTTTATGTTATATTATCATTATTTATTGTTATAACAAAAGGACCATCTGCCAAGCTTCATTAGGATGCTCTAAACTAGTTTGCGCAGAAAAGGACAGTCGGGCACATTGAAAAGGCCTAGATCAACTCGTCTGTTGATACTGATAAAAAATAATGATATAAATAATGATAAACTTCCCTGAGGCTGTTAATATAAAAATGCTTCACTTCCGTTTACATACAGTTTAGATTATGTTTAGTACAATTTCACTTTCAAATTCCTTTCCATCAAAGCGGTAATACAGTAAATATGCTTAGCTCCATCGAGTATTTTAAACAAATAGTATAACACAGTTATGGAAGACTTAAACAAATTACACGAAAATTATACATTTCTTAAACGAATGTCCAAAAGTTCTGACATTTCTGACTCGAATATATGGTATATGACTTTTGCAATATACACTCCTCGCCACTTGAATAGGACACCCCTATATGTTTGTATATAAACGGCCATACCATCCAAATTAAGTAAGATACATATTTAATTTTTTTTTATAATAAAGCATATTTTATTGAGTTAATATGTACCAAAGATAAATTGGCTTCGTTGCCTGCGAGTACTAGAAAAAAATAATATCCAAAAACCTTATAATTTTGGGTTCATAATTTTGCGCCACTTAAATAGAACACTTAAGCATAAATTAGAATAATAATAATTTAAGTGTGTTTTAACTATACCAAAATTTTAGTTTGAGCCCTACCAACTATTTTTGATCAGGAACAATTTAGTAGTGAGTTGATCCTCCTTTTTGCTCCACTTCGCACATCCTTCCTGGAAGGGATTCATACAATTTTTCCAAATATTTTAGTGAAATTAAATCCCAAGCAGATTTTATTGCTTCGGTTAGTTCGGATGTATTAGAATATTGTTTGCCCGACCCATAAACTTCGTGGGTTAACCATCCCCAAACATTTTCGATGATGTTCAGGTCGGGAGAGTATGGCGGCCAGTTTAATAATTCCACATTTTGGCTGCTTATGTATTGTTTTACAATACGTGCTGTATGTACTGATGCATTATCATGTTGATAAATCCACGACATAGGTCCAAAAAGGTTTTGAAAGTGCGTAAATACCTCTTTCAATATTTCTTTGTACGCCAATGAATTCATTGTAGTTGGAACAATTATGAGCTTGTAGGAACCATAATAGAAAATGCCTCCCCAAACCATCAAACCACCAACTCTGCTGTGTAACTTGTCTAAATGATGAGTATCCTTGCGGAGATCATGAAAATAATAACTATGTCCGTCCGCTCCTTCTAAATTAAATTTTTTCGTCTGAGAAGACGACTCGTTGCCATTCGGAAACCCATGTGACATGTGCTCGGGAGAAATTAAGGCGTTGTGCTTTACGAGCTGGGTTAAGTGGATTATTTTTTTTTATTTTTAGTCTTATTATATGTTTAGCATTTGAAATAACACGTCGAATGGTTGTTTTTTTCCTTTATCTTTGCCAAAGAGTCGTGCGAATTTGACGCTTTTCTCAGTATAAGTCGCTTTTCCGCACATGTTAGTACTCTGATTGTCCGGCCTTTCATGTTTTTCCCATATTTAGATGTATTTTTTAAATAAACGGATATAACGTTCCGGCTCCTCTTAATATTTTTGAAATTGAAAAGCCAGCGTCATTATAGGCTTGTATTTTACCTTTTTCCTCTTCGGACAAAGCTTTTCCACGACCCATTTTAAGTTATTTTGAGGTAAATTAGTCAAAAATTATAAAATAAGTTTAAAGAAAAGAAACTTGCGACTCCTCTGCCGATGACAACGACCAAACTAAGCTTGTCCTATTCTAATGGCGGATTTTTTCGGCTTTGTTTTAAACTCATACGAACAGAAAAAGTGAAAAAACAGATAAGAGCTTAATTTCGAACTGTAAAATGGTTACAGAGAGAGAGTCAGGTCATTGAAGAACTATTCTCCGCAATGGTACAGTTAGTTTCCTTATTGTCTTTAATGTTATGAGCAATTGCAAAGAGAGTATACAGGGTGTCCTATTCAAGTGGCGAGGAGTGTATAATAGTCGTACATACACATATGGGCAATTCCACGCGAAGGTCAACCCCAGCCAAAAACAGAAAATATTCTCTAAAATTAATATTTTTAACATAGTAACATTAAGAAATGTTCCAATTGATCAAATTTGAAACCCTTTATCATATTCTAAAACAAATTTCGAAATATTCGAATGCGTACTCGCGCAAATGCGATTTTTCATAATTTTTGATGAAAAACACCATAAATAAGATCATCTTGTGTTTCGTTAAAAACTTCCAAAGCAGAGGAATTATGCTTGGACTATCATCACTGGGAGATTGCAAAGAGTCAAAAATGATCACATTTATACTTTTCTGATTTACTGAAATAGTAAAAAGCATCACGAAATGTACGACGGAAAAAAATGTCCCGTGCGACATGTCCCGTGCGACATTGATACAAAGTCAATTAAAACAAGAAAGGAAGCTAACTTCGGCATGCCGAAGTTTAAATACCCTTGCAGTAAGTAGAAGAAGAAGAAGAAAAATGTTCTGACTTTCCGCTTTCTCGGAATGTTGCTAGCAAAAAATGTTGCTAACGAAATATGTTGCGAAAAAATTAAATGAATTGATATACATATATATTCCTATGGCAGCTATATGATATAGTGGTCCGATTTAAATAAAATTAAAACCGAAATTCTGGAATAATATAAAATGGCCATGTATCAAATTATATGAAAATATATTAAAAATTGGCATAGTAATTTTTTTCTCAAAAATTTCCGATCGTTCCTATGGCAGCTATACAGGGTCCGCCACGTAACATTTTTTTTTGAAAATGCTATAAAACAAAAACGATTCATCCGATCATCAAATTTTTTTTTCATAATAAAGTACAATCCTTCCGATTACTTATGGAATACAAGTTTGTTCAAACGGCTGCCTCGGCTGGCCTTGCAGGACACCATACGGCCGACCCAAATTTTGATGACATTTCCGATTGTTTGCGGCCGTATTTCGGCAACGGCGACGCGAATGTTGTCATTCAAAGCTTGAATTTTCGCTGGCTTGTCCACATAACACTTGTCTTTGACGGCGCCCACAAATAATAATCTAACGGTGTCAAATCACAGCTCCAAGGCAGCCAAACGACATCAGATGATAATTCGGTCTCCGAAAACAGTGCGCACTAGATCGATCGTAGCGTTGGCTGTGTGGCACGGAGCGCCGTCTTGCTGGGACCAAATGTTGTCCAAGTCCTCCACTTCGATTTCCGGGAAGAACCAATCCGTTAACATGGCGCGGTAGCGTAGCCGAAATACGGCCGCAAACAATCGGAAAAATTGGGTCTGCCGTATGGCGTCCTGCGAGGCCAGCCGAGGCAGCCGTTTGAACGAACTTGTATTCCATAAGTAATCGGAAGGATTGTACTTTATTATGAAAAAAAAATTTGATGATCGGATGAACCGTTTTTGTTTTATAGCATTTTCAAAAAAAATGTTACGTGGCGGACCCTGTATGATATAGTCGTCCGATCCAACATATATAGTAGTAAGAGCATATAGAAGACTATCTGCAAAGTTTCATTCAGATAGCTTCAAAACTGAGGGACTAGTTTGCGTAGAAACGGACGGACAGACGGACAGACAGACGGACAGACGGACATGGCTAGATCGACTCGGCTGTTGATGCTGATCAAGAATATATATACTTTATAGGGTCGGAAATGTCTCCTTCACTGCGTTGCAAACTTCTGACTAAAATTATAATACCCTGCCAGGGTATAAAAACAAGTAAACGATTTTTTTTGCTTTAAGGCAAAAACATTATTAAGATAAATGATGGCACAACATTTTAAAATTAGACTCATTAAAATATTCCTTTAGGTTTCGCAAAACTTTGACTTTGAACGGTAGGCCGACAAAACTACTTCCATTTTTTGTCTCGTGCGACACCGGTAGTTTTTTGCAATTATCTTGAAAATGAAAAGTTGACCGAACTCAACTTTTTCACCAATAATAGAGCTATGGAAGAGTAATAATTTAAACATACTCGCCAAATTTGAATTGCTTTAATTGTATCTTTTTTTTTTATTTAAAAGCGTAAAAATGTCCCGTGCGACATCATGGAATTGCCCATATGTATCTATAGTAAATTGTAACATTATAATGCGATAAATATTCGCCTGCAATTTACTCAATGCTTTATGAGACTTAAGGCTATAGACTCTATATTAAAAAGTATTCTGCATTGACTTGTTAGCTGGCTAATTTGTGTTCTCCTGTCCCCTATTGCAGCTAATTACGGTGCAATTTCACCCATCCTGCAGCGAGGACGATTTGCCGTGATACCCGAGGAACCGCAGGCCGGCTCGCCGGCATTGGGCACCCCACCTCCTGGTGGCCGAACTGCTCGTTCGCCCTCGCCCGAGTGGGACTTCGACATCGAGCAGGTGAGTGTGGTGGCCTAGTGGAGTTGGTTTCCCCCACTCTTCCCCTTCTGGTGGCGTCATGGCACCCCCCAGCTGGCTCCCCTATACCCCAAATGCACTGCGCCATTTATATTGATTTTACTGTAAAAAGACTGAAGTTGCAAAAGAGTAGGGTTGGTGCGAGTGGCACGCTAAGGCAACTGGGTTCGCTGATTTCATTTTTGGGGGGCATAAGCTAGGTTTTTCCTCTTATGCGTTGTGCTGAAGTTGGAGACATTGATTAATTTACTATATCTTGTATTTTATATGTAAGCTTAATATATTTTAAATATTTAAGAATAGCTACTGGTGAAGTTTGTAATTTTTTAGTACACACGCAATGAATCCTAAACAGATAACAAAATATAATAATGCTTACAGAAATAACTAATATAAAATAAATATAAATAATAATAATAAATAATAAATATAATAAACTTAAAAGAGTACACATTCGATTCCGCGCCAAAAACAGCGTCAGTGACAGAAGCTGTTTGATACACAACTCCATCGGTCTGGCAACGCCGTGTCACCATGTCAAATTCACCAAATTCACCATTGAATTTAAATATCAAAGTATCGATATTTTTTTGACAATGTTTAATACCTCGACTTTTTGGCACCATGTGTAAAATGTATGAAAACCTCGACTTTATACACGATTGTTTTATCTGTTGATATCTGGTGATAGCTGTCTGGCTGCTTTCTAGCCAGATTACCTTTGCAAACATTTAACTTTGTCCGGGTTAAGGCGCGCCTTGCTTTTAGATATAAATTGCCCAGCTTTGCTGAAAGCCTTTTCGAACTCACAAGAAGTGAAAGTCTCAATTAATTTTTAAAAATTTCGGCATAATGACATTGTTTTTTATAATACTTACGCATCAAGAATTTGTCCATTTTAACGCGTTGCCTGCACCACCAAATAATAATAATAAAATCAAAAAAGACAATAAAATCAGCGTATTTACGTATCCTTGCTTTTTCTCTTGATAGTGACGACACAAAAACATCGATGGTCGGAAAAAACATCGATGATTTCGAAAATTCGAAAAACATCGATGCATCGATGTTGTCATCGATGTTTTTGCACCTCTAACACTCTGCGTTGTTTTTGTCGGATTTGTTGTTGCCGTGCGTTCGTTTTTCTGCTGTCGACGTTTAAAAAAATGATATTCGCATGTGAGTTGAGGCAGAATAGATAACTGGCCGTTGAATCGCGATCGCTGCGGGCATAACATACCACAAAAAATTAATGAGAAAAATAATTCTGGATAAATGTGTGCTTAACAATATTATTTGTGATAAGCGGCTGCGTGAGCAAAGCTTTTAATTGTGCGCGAATACTTCAGGAAAATTGCAGCAACGACAGCCAGCAATATAGTAGCAACACAACCAAGAAAATATCTTTCGATAATGCAATTAAGCTTTGTTCTTGCAAGTGCGCAAGAGAATTGAAAAACCTTCCCTGTTCTTTTGTGTGATTGATCAGCTTAACAAATTCAGTTTCAATAAACCCAACCCCATTACTTTTTTGGTACATGACAAAAAATCAATAGTCTGCGATCAGCTGTTACGCACACAAGCGTACGAGCACACATACATGCGCATGGCGTCGCCTGATGGCAACAACAACAACAGCAGCAAAAACGCTTGGAAATTTTCCACGGACAAATACTTTTATTTGCTCCATTTGCCCACTTCTCGTTGTAGTTGTTGTTGTAAAATTGAAAATTCCCCCATAAAGTATTGAATTCTAAAATCAGATCCAGACGAAAGAAAATGGAGAGAAGAGTGTTGTAGCCAGCAGAGAATTAAGCCCTCACATCCTGCCTTCCCCTCCTGCACACCCGCGAGCCGATCAGTTTCGGTGCGTGTTCCAATTGGAAAGTAGAGTCCAAAGTGGAAGCGCGCGCCCGAACCATTTTCTTTCCTTTTTTTATTTGCGCTCTTCGTATTGCCTTAAGTTATTAAAATCAATTCACTTGTTGTTGCTGCAGCGTGTTTCCTGATTTATTTGGTGTTGAACAAAATGGCTGATAATTAGCCGAGCAAGCAAACGGGCCATCAGTGAAATGAGTGTGCTGAAATAATAATCTAATCTGAAAAGTCAACACCTTCGAAGTGTTTGAACATCCAGCGAAAATATGTAGTTATTATAATTTCGCCCTAATCTTTTTATATAATACGGCCAGCCAACGCGCAACACAACTAATTTCTTCTTATTTACAATCATTTTTAGCGCAGCTAAATGCCTAATCGCGAAATTGTTTACAAAAGTCAGCAGTGTCGACTGAAAACTGGAAGTTTTCGTTTTGTTTTCTGTCCGTCAATGTGAATGTGAATGTGAATGTGCCTGTGCCCAAGTGTGCGTACGCGAGAGTGTTTGTGTTTGTGAGTTCGCGCAAAGCACACGTTAAATTAATTTCCAACAAGAAGAGAATCGGCGACGATCGGATCTGCAATTGATTTGGCAATAACATCAAGTCACTGATTAATAAACACAAAAGGTTGGTTCTCACTGCTTTCTCCTTCTGCCCCTTTGTTTAATTGCTAAATTTGATTTATTTCCGTGCCTTCAGTTCTTTTGTGTTGATATGAGACCGCGAGACGTTTTATTTCGCCCCTGCTTCCAGATTTATCCGTTTTGTTTCAGTGACTAAGTTGATCGGCAAGGGCGGGCGTGACACTTTGGGGGAAATACCAAACAAATTGTGAAATTTAGCCTTGATTTCAATTTTTAAACATTTGTAATTTTATTAAAATTTTGTTGAACGGTCTTCTTGATTTTTGAAAAATTACTTATAATCAATATTGAGATGTGGTACACTGCAAAAAATTAAATAATACAAAATAAAAAATCCTTCAAATGAGTTAAGTTAATACCACTATTTATTTTCTTGATATACATTTTATAACGAGTTTTAGTAATATTTCCAAGTATCAGTTTGTTAAAGTGAATTTTTCGAAGTAAACACTCTATCAGTGATCACCAACATCTCTCGTAGCGTCACTGTGGGCTAGGCCCGGGCTAATAAACCAAATAATTACGATTGGATTCCTAGAAATTCGGAAGAAGCTGAATATTTCGGACTTTGATCTGTACATGCTTACTAGAGTACTAGGGTCCCCAGTAGCCTTAGTATATTATATGGCAATATTGGCAGTTCGCATTCGCAGTTGACCGATCGGCACGAGCTGTGTGCCAATTACCGTTAAACAGAAAGTTCAATTCCCATACACACATGGACATTGTTCAATAATATTCGCGCAGTTATACGGATGTAAGAACACACAAGTGGATATATTTATTCCAAATCACATGCACACGACACTGGTGGGTTCGCTTAGCGATCGTTGTGTTCAACGATTCTGTTTGTGGTTGTGGTTCGGCTCCTGGTCGCCTCCGAAGCTGAAACTGAAACTGTTTGAATTATCTTAGCAATTAGTTGGCCATAAATTGTGCGCCAGCGAACCAGGAGAGTATAGCATAAATAATTAATGGAGCGGAATAGTTGGGCCCAGCAATCACTGAAACTTAAGGCCAGTATCAGTATCCCTTTGTTTGCTTTTGAGGAATATTTGTGTAATACTGCGACTCCACAATTGTTACCAGTTCAGTTTTCGTAGCCCCTCAATCTGGTGTTCTGAGCACTGCTAAGGTTACTTGTTTGCTTAAAGCCCTCCCCCCGAGTTGAACGAACCTCTTTCAATATCTTTCTGAAAGGGAAACCTGGACAAGTCTGCTTGCTTGCCTCGAAAATCAATATTTTTGTATAAACATGGTGTTGCGTTTGCGACGGCGACAGAAAAATATTTACCATATCGCTCATGTGGCAAATTGCATTGTAGGGGATTAGGGCCTTTAGGGTTAGTCTCACTGGACTCGGTCTTTTTAATATTCGATCCTAGGTTAAGCTCTACCATACCAAAGCGGTTTTTAGAAGAAATTTAGAGTTAATAAGTACAAAATTTAGGGAAATATTCACTTTAAAGATAATGTAGATAAATAAACAGCTCCGCCTTTTGCATTTATTGATCGCAACAAGTACATAATTTTAGGGAAATTTTTAAAGCCTAAACTAAACCGACAAGGTGACCTGGTTCCACACGGTTTTGTTCAATCTCTCAATGGAGTCCATCTGCTCATTGAGCTGGCCAAGCTGCTGGAGAATGAGGTCGAACTTGGCCTCAAAGTGCTGCACCACCGACTTGAGCTCCTGCCGCAGCTTTTCCACCTCGCCGGGCTCGGAGTTGCCCAGGCTTTGGGTGGCCTCCACGCTGGCCGAGATCTCGGAGGAGGAATAGCTCGAGTCCAGAGACTCTTTCTCCGGCATTCGGTACATGCAGGCTACGCCGTGGATGTACTCCCCGGGAAAGTCGGGATCCACGCTGTCCGCCGTGAAGGTGATGCCGTTCGGACGGATGAGTACATCCATTAGGGTCCTCAGGCTGAAGCAGTTCCAGTTGTTGCCGTGTATGTAGAAGTGCGTTAGCTGGGAGAGCGTGTCGAAGGCAGAGGGATTGATTTCCGTGAGATTGTTGGCCGAGATGTCGAGCTTGCGCAGATTAGGCATTCCCTCAATGGCCTCCAGAGGGAGCTCCACCTGACCAGTGTTGCGCAGCACCAGCGTCTCCAAGTGCGGAGTGTGCCAGCCGGCGGGTAACTGACCCAGGTCCGGATTATCGGCCACGTCCAGATGCCTCAACCGGGGCACCCGGCTGAGCGAGGCCAGCTGGACCAGCGAGTTGTTGCGCAGCACGAGATGCTCCAGGGCCTCCGAGGCGGGGAAGTAAAGCTCTCGCACGCGATTGTTGCTCAGGTCGACATTTGTCACCGAGCCATACAAGTTGACACGGTCCAGTGAGCAGTTGCGGGCGTCCAGGTTGCTGGCATTGAAGTTCAGTAGCAGCACGGCCAGCTGCGGGTTGTGGGACAGATCGATCGAGTAGATCTGCCGGTCCCGGCCCCGCGACCGGAAGGCGTGCTCGCCCAGCTCGCGGAGTTGGTTCCTGTGCAGCGAGACGGAGTGTAGAATCGGGTTGTTTGCAAACAAGTCGCTGTCTACAGTAGCCAGAAGATTATCAGCCAAGCCCACGTGCCGCAGACTCTTCAAGTCACTGAATACACCCGGCGGTAGCGCCTCCAACCGATTCTCCGTGAGGTCCAAGTGCTGCAGCTCCTTCAGGTTGTCAAAGGCACCCTCCTGCAGCTCGCCGAGTCTGTTGCGGTTGAGGAATAGAAACTGCAGGTGGCCCGCGCCCCGGAAAGTGCCGGCGGGCAGGTCCTCGATTTCGTTGTCGGCCAGCAGGAGTATCACCAGCTTCTCAGCGCCCGTGGAGAAGTTCTCCCGGTACATGTACCGGATGCCGCAGCCCCTCATGTCCAGCTCGCTCACCTCCAGGGCGTAGAACAGCCGCAGCGGGAAATGCGTGAAGGTGCAGTTCTCGAAAATGAGCGCGCTGGCTGGCCACTCGTCGCCTACATCGTAGGTGCTGCCGTCCGGGGCGATTCGCACTGCCGTTTGGAGATCAAACCTCGCCTGCTTGTCCTCTCCGTCGAAGTTAAAGCCACTGCAGCGGGTCACCTCGCCCTCGGTGTGGCAGTGGCCCTCCAGACTTGACACCTGGACCGTGTGCGCATCCGCATCCGCATCCTCATCCGTTTCGGACACGGCGATGGCGGCGATGGCCGCCAACGAGATCACCAGACACATCCGGACGTACATTGAGCGTGCTCTGCGTTTCACGATCGACCTGCAACTGATTCCAAACACTGACCGCCAAACGCCTCGCCAGATAAGCCCTCCTATAATGCTTGGACAATAATGATTGTTGTTGGTACGATTATCATCATCAGTTCTATATAATTTTCATTCTATTCATGGTGTTTTGATTTTGCGCAAAAAATTGGTTCCTATGTAACGAGCACAGTTCGTTTCAGAGCTGTATTTCAGCGCAATGGAGCTGGAGGAGTTTGTATAAAAGATTATTTATAATACATTTTTATTGGATGGTAAATAAATTAGCTCTCTCTAATAATTAGAAAAGATTTTCTTTTTAAATTGAAGTGAAATCGGACGCACGAAATGTACTGCGAGCTTCCGCTCTTTCTTTGTCAAGGAAATAAAATCGTAAACTTATTTCGAGTACTGTGGGTAGATGAAGCAGTATAATCAAATTAATTTTGATGTCGTCATTATTTTGATATATGTTGGCGGATTCTCATTTATTGTTAATTATTTTGCAGCGCTTCTATGACGAAGTTCGCGGTTCGGTGCCTCCATTCAGCGATTTTCTGCTGAGCCCCATGGAACTCGAACAAAACACAGTGTACACCATATCTGCGGCGATATTTCAGAAAGCCCCTGTCCTCTTATCATCGAGTGTTTACTTGGCGATTTGCTCAACGAAAGGTGGAAATCTTTTCGCTGCTGATAATGGACATGAGGCCAGACCCTTGCCCAGTTCTAACCGTTGAAATACGCTTTTATACACGTCGGATCTCCCCCTAATTAAGTGGGGAAACTGGACGCATGACAGCATTTTGTTAAACAAATTGTTAGTCTTCAATTTTCAATGAAAAGATAGCTGATTGAGCTGAGCGAATGAATCATCATTCCGCAACCCAAGCGTTCTGTTTACGCAAAATATTTATTTTTTTGTGGCTTAGGGCATTTGAGTTTCGACTCGATGAGGGGTTTTCTGTTTCTGTTAACTGCTCAATGCCTGGTTCGCAGTAGTATTTATTTATAAACAATCGTCTTGGCACGGGTTCAACAATTATTAGCATGAATGTGTGGCATCTCTCTTACACCAAATAAACACTCAAGAACTGCACTGACTTAGAATCCGAACTGCTGACATATCAATGGAAAAATACATAAGGTTTAGCCATATATTAGCGCTCGAGCTGGGGCTGGGAGCACGTTCAACCTGCTTTCAGTCGCTCAATTTGTTATTTACAGCTTAGCGGAGTGAAAACAAAAAGATTATAACGACCGCCAAGTCAAGTAAAGCTTTATTAATTTGTACGCAAACAAATTTATGTGCTTGTTGAAATTTATACAAATTTGTCTTCCCCGCGCTTTCGGTGGGCTTTCCTGGCCTAATTCTGGGCAAACAATTGGAATACTGAAAGGTAATTCTCCCCTCTCGAAATATTCCACAATTGATCGGGCTATTTGCATTGAGCTAATTATGGGCCAATGGTTTTTAAATCATTAGCCCCGGATTGTTGTCGCTGTTTGTGGCATTTCTGCTATTATTGTGGCTGCCTGCGAGGGCTCAATTGAAACGGCATGACTTCGTTTAGCGATAAATATTGTCGTCTGCGCGCCCCCTTTGTCCAATTCAATTTGCCGCAATTACTTTGCATACGAGTCAAGTGAAGAAGAGAAGAGAGTCCCCGAGTCTGCAGCAGACTTTGTGCCCCACGATCCTGCTCTGTATCCGAGTCGAGTGCCCCCAAATATTTTTCGCAAGCGGTAAATAATAACGCGGAGAATGTGTACACATGGCACGTAAAACGCGCTTATATTGTATTGTGGGTGATTTTATATGGCGCCTTCGCTTTATGGCACTTGATTTATTTTATTAATTTTATTGGACAGGGAGACGCTAAGTGTTTGAGAGGTAGTCAGGGGATCTAAATGCTTGCCCCAACGGCTCTATCGTGGATATAAGATAACGTCATTAGAGCTGACAGTTACCGGGATGTTTTATAGTTTTTATCTAGTATGGTTGGACATGTTTTAAAAATTAAAATAATGCCAAAATTTATGGGGATACTTAAGAGTTAACGTTCAAATTACAAACAGACGACTATATTTTGCATGATTTATTACACGAGAAGGTTCTCTGTTGTGGGAAGTTGAATACAGATGTAACATTTTAAAAGAATATGAGTACTTATATATAAATTATGGATACTCATTTATACAAAAAAACTTCAAGTTAAACGTTTGTATTTTTGTATGCCAAATATGAATACTATTTTCTAATGCGAATTGGTTGAATATATTTAGCTTTGACAGACATTATTTGTGATACTTCAATGTTTGTAAAAACCAAAATAAAACTGACTCAATTCTTCCATTAAAAATATGATAATCATAAAACACCGGGCCAGACCCAGAGTAGCCCTACTGAGCACACTTGGGACTGATATGCACATAACTACATACATATGTACATCGTTGTGAAACGGTTTCTAGCATCAGCTGATAGGCTGTCGCACTATGGCAAAAAATGTAGTTTTTCTTATTATAAAATTAAGCCTTAAGTGCTAATGTTTTTAGCAAACTTTGTGACGGTTTAAAGCCAAATGGAGGTCAAGTAGGCTGGATTTAATTTAAACAATTCGAGTCCCAAACAGATCATTATACAGCATGGATTGTCCAGACTCTGCGTTTGTTTCACAAAATCATCAGTGAATGAGCATTTTGTTACGATCAATCTCCTTCCATTAGTGCCTCTGCTAGTTTTGATAATTATATTATATACAAATTAATTAAAGAAAATGAACTCATTAATGGTAACTTTCAAAATGTGTGTTTATGTAGAAAAGCGAGCTTTCTTCCCATAGTGCGATGTCGTAAGAATATCGTAGAAGAGAGTCGTGTCGAGCGGAGAATCGAGAGAACGTGCTTATCGGCCGGCTATCGGGCCAAATTGCCAAATGTCCAATATTATCGCTCGGCGGAGCCCAGAACCAAAACAATAATACAGCCCAGCGACGGCACGAAGCGCGAGGAGAGTCATTGAGAGGAATCATAAATTTTTATGAGCCCCGAAAATCGAGACGGCGTGCGATCAAAATGCAAGCAAAACAAAACAAACCAACTCGAAGACCAGTTGTTCGACTTGTGTAGGGTTTGTTTTCGAAGGTTGTGTTCTGGTTTGACATTAAAAAGCCGCCACAGAGGCAGCTCTGAGCTCAGTCTTCTTCTGCCACGATGCTGTCGCTAAACTATAACTATCCGGACTATATTTTGCTCACGCTGATCGTCTGTGTCGCGATTACTGAGTCACAGCCGCTGGTAGAGGTGGCAGTGGGGAGCCTGGATTGTAGGGAAAATATTTGCATGGGGCTGGACTATCCCAACCGCACAGAAGTGGCCTTCTTCACTGAGAACGTCACCGAGAATCTGGTGAGCTACGAATCGCTGATTCTGCACAGCTCCCAGCTGGCCAACATGCCCAGAAATGTGTTCCACCAACTGCCGCAACTCGTGGAACTTTATGTCCTGGAGTGTGGAGTTCAGGGAATAGAGAGGGAATGCTTCGCAGGTGCCCACAGCCTGAGGAAATTGAACCTCGGAGGGAACTCCCTCAAGCTGCTGGCAAGCAACACCTTCGCACTGGCCACGCAATTGGAGGAGCTCAACCTGTCCGACAACCAACTGGAGGAACTGCCGCCAATGATTTTCCTGCCACTGAAAAAGCTTCAGAAAATCAACTTGTCCAGCAATCGGCTGAAGACCATTCCTCAGGGTATATTCTCCCAAGCGGTCGTGCTGAACTCCGTTGCTCTGGACAGTAACCAGTTGACGCAGCTGCCAGGCGATCTATTCACAAATCAGCGGAGGAATCTGTCTGAATTCTCGGCAAAAAGCAATCTGCTAGAACGAGTTCCTCCGAACATATTCCTATCAGTTGACCACCTCCAACTCTCGTTTAATCTGCAGCTCAGAAGACTCCAACTCACAGCCAAAATATATGATCTTCACGCCACCAATTGTGGACTGGAATCAGTCAAGCTGGAGGGACCTGTGGTCAGAGTCCAACTGGAGGATAACTTGAGTCTGAATGAGTTGAAAGTATCGCAGCCTCAGGTCCTGGAACAGCTCTATCTGGCCAACACCAACCTCTCCAGACTCGACTTCCTGTCCAGGGCCAGTAGCTTAGTTGACTTGGATGTGACCGGCATTGAGAATCTCTCCGATCTGCCGCAGATTTCGTCCGCCGCGGGTCTGGAGCGGCTGAGCTTTACCTACGATAACACAAGCTCCGATCACATGGACATGCTGCCCCAGCTAAGGGATCTCAACTATTTAGAGATAACCCATGACAAGGCCCGGGAAGTTTATATCAAGGATCTGGATGATGATTTCTTCGTCGACGACGCTCAAATTCACTGCGATCAATTGGCGGATCTGTTGGAGTACGTGGAATTGCCCAAGGACACGACGATTCTGGAAGATCGCATAGTTGGGGATCGTCGAGCGCCCCTCAGATGTGGAGCTGCATAATGAGAATACTCTTAAAAACTATAAATCCTTGTTTTCAAGCGGAAAATAAATAGCTTTTGAAAGTGAGCATTTGTTTGATTCTCGCTGGGAATGATGTGTATTAGTTATATCTCTTTAAACGTGTCAGTTAATCGTTTCCCTCTCTTTTGGATCATAATAATAAATATTTATTAATTTCTTACAAGGTTTTCTATCTTACTAACCAGTGTCTTAGGGAAACAATTACAAGACAATCATTGCGTTTACTACTCTTACGATCTCTTGACAAAAGTTATTTTCGCTTTGCTTGCTGTGCCTCAACAATTGTTTTCCCTTGTCGTACGTTTACTTTTCGAAAACATTGCAGCCATTGCTGTTGCCACTTTATCAGACTCTAACGATCGTCAGTTTATCGCGAACTTCGTTTGCTGTGCCGGCTGGCGATTTCACTGATCTCCGCCGATTGGTGTCAGTGGAGCGCACAGATCTTCTCAATTGGCGATCAGCGATCAGCGATCATCGATTAGCAATCGCTCCACCGGCCACCGACCAGTTTGCCAGGCATTCGACAATGTTGGGCTTTTGTCTGTCTCGTTTTATTAGCGCAAGTTGGACTACACAGGTGCACGTGGCTACGTCTACGGATAGTGCTAGTGATGACAGGTAGCCTGCCGAGCACTTCGGGAGCTAGTAGCGCTCCCGCTCCCGCTCTCGCTTCTCCAGCTTGAGGCTGGGCAGGTTGGTGCCCGGAATCAAGTTATTGGCCCCTGGATTCGTTGGTATACTGGCTGGCGCAGTCTTGGCATTGGCTTCGGGCGGCGACTCCTTCGTTTTGCTCACATCCTCCACCTTGTTGTTCTCCCTGATGATTTTCGGCGGCATCGTAATGTCCAGGCTGTCCGAGTTCTGGTAGAAAAGATAGCAGGCGGACATCAGACCCACCAGGGACAGGGTGACCAGGGACCAACGTAGTCCAGAGTTAACCTTAAGGCCTCTGAAATTTGTCATTTATACTTTTATGCTTTTACCACAGACTTTTGCCTTGAAACCCTATTAAAGGTACTCACAAAAACAGCGTGTACTTGACTAGGTTCGTGTAGGTCTTGTTGAGTTGGACACCCTCCTCCACCCAAAACAGGGGCAACACTAGCTTGGGCAGATTCTTCAGGGGCTCAATGCCCTCCACTGGCTCCATGTCCAGGTTGAACTGAAGCCGCTTGGCGGCCTGGAAAGGAGTTCCGGACATCTGCAGATATCGCGCATTATTTAGGTTTATATACAAGTATTGTCTTTAGGAACTGACCAGTTCAAAGTCAATGTAGACAGCGTGGTCCTTCTCGGTGGGATTAAGGCCATCGACAGCGGCCAGCAACTTGGGATCGGCTAGGTAGAAGTGCGGCATGGAGGCAAGTAAGGGACCGCCCACACAGGCGGCCAGGTTCATGGTTCCCTTCGGAGGGCAAGTGTCCGGGTCCTCGGGATCATCGCAGAAACAATGCAGCTTCTCGTCCGACCGTATATCACCCATGTCCATGGTGTACCTCAGGGATGGCATTCCATGGTACGAGGACTTTCGCTGGTAATAAGCACCCAGGGAGCGGCACAAGTCCGGGGTGAAGGCCCACAGGCCGTCCTCCTTCTTCAAGCCGGGCGCGAAAACCGTAGAGTCGGTGCCCACGAAAGTGTTGCACTCGCCATCCGGCCAAATGTCCTGCTCCGGCTCATTGGCGAATTTCACCACCTTTCCCAGTTTCTTGTTGTTCTTCACCCCGCGACACACTGTGAATCGACCAGCGTCTGAATGGTTGGCCTACAATGAAGGCAGGAGAACAGAAAATATAATTTGAAAAGGACATCTTTGTTTCTGCGACCAAACTGAACCCAATCTATCGGGTAGGATTTCAATTTGTGACTCACCTGTCCCATGAAGGAGAGCAGAAAGTGGGTCTGGTTCACTTGTTTGGCCTGCTTAACTTCGCCTGTGTAAAACACCGTGCAGACTGCCTTGGCTGCAAAGTCATCCGGGGAGCAGTCCACGTCGATTCCCCGGAAAAAGATGTCCATGAATTTGCCCTTAAAAAAGGCCTTGGCATCCGGAAAGACTAAGCCCAGTCCCTTGGAAACCAGCTCCATCATGGCAGCCTTTTCTCTTAGAACCGTAATGCCGGCAGGCTGCAATAAGCAAGGGAATATTAATAATAAGTCTCTCAAGCTTTTATTTATATTTTTTTTACGTTTGCGTTGCTTCTTTTTTGACTGGGAATGCGATTTGCATAATTCACATGGGCAACAATGGGACACGTGGATAAAGCCGTCGCCATTAAGGCAACTGAAAATTGCTATATTAATCTGCTGACGGAATCACTATTGTTTTAATGCTGTTCATTTGAAGATTTTCTAAGAACTTGCAGGTTCATTTTTGTAAAGTACAAGTTTACTTTTCGATGAAATTTCCTAATACCTTACCACCAATATGGGATGCGGCACAATGATCTCCTCTTCACCCGTGAGCGGAAGTGATTCCTTCTGGTTGAATATGAAGGTGTTGCGCATGTTGAAGCTGACTGTGTCCTCCACCACATCGTCCTCCAAGTCGTACTTGTCTTTCCACTCACTTACAAAAGAGGGAAAGAGGGAAAGATTGAAAAATATCCTCATAGGAGGTGTCATCCATTGAAACCCACTCGAATACAAAGGGACCCACTTCCTGCAGTCGCGGCTTTCCACCTTCGGCGACCTCGTCCGGATTGGTAACATTGAAAACATAGATGTAGAAGTGCAGTGGGAAGGGGGTGTTGGACCAGAGCTCCCGAACGTCGGATCCCGGCTTCAGGGTGACTTGCTGTTGGGAGGAAAAACCCTGGTTATGCGAGTCCCAGCTTAGCCGCGAACGATCTCCGCCGAACCTTGGAGATCATAAGCTTCAGGATTTTGGGAAAGAGAACCCAGCCGTAGATGATGGCGAACACGAAGGTGCACGCCGACGCAATGAGCAGCTTCATCCGGTGTACTTGCATCTTGGATGGATGTGGATCCTGTTCTGCCCGTTCGCTTCCTGGGAGCAGAAGACCTGAGGCTTTCGCAGTCACGACGCAACTGAATCGTCTCGACTGCGGACTCCGGATTACCTCCCATTCGAGCGCGTACGTGCGAATATTTTTCGCCTTCTCTGGGGTCCAAGTCGGCGGGGGAGGTGGCGGCGGGATTGCGAAACAATCGGAGAACACGGCATTACTTATAAAATCAATAATTGCATGTATTTGTGTTTTATAAATTGTTTTCCCTCTACGCTCTACGCAGATTCGGCTATAGAAGTATGCACGAATGCGGTTTAACTGGCTTTCGTTCTAAAAACCGAATGCCGAATGCCATTTGATCACTAATGGTTCATACAGCCCGAATTCGGAAACCAGTTAACCGATCCCCGAGATCTATTTGGAGCCATAAATGATCCATAAAATTAAAATTATTAAAAATGTCTGTACCTCGATGCATACTCCTGCAGAAGAGCACAACATCTCCCTAATGAAAGCTTTGATCCTGGATGATATTGGTACCTTAAAGTGTCTTGGCGCCTTAAAGGTCTATAGTCTCCATTCAGTCGCTGTAGGAGAATCACTTAACTCGTACTTAAGTGCTGTGGACTTGAATCTTATTGGGAGGAAACCCATTGCTTTAAATGTGCTAAGCGACACCTGGCCAACATTCAATTGTTTGGGGGGTTAGGTGTGGGCCCTAGTCTTCATTCCCCCTTTGTATCCCTATTAATTCACTCCACCACCTAAGTGCTTTTTCCTTGGAACTTCTTAAGGAGAAACATACTTCTGTAGCTGCAAAAATAGTTCGCTTCTCAAGCGACACCTGGCCGATATTCCATTGTTAGCTCTTCCGACCTTTGTTTGGTCGCCTTATTTCCGTAATTATCGCAATTACGCTGCCATTTTCAAGGGGAACCAAGGCAAGTGTTGATGGAAAATTAGGGAAGATGGGGAAATAATGACATTTTTACAGGGACATTCGGGGGTTACGAAAAGTGGTAACATAAGCAGAAGCATATTTCCAACCCCTTAACCTATATATTAATTATTCGAGAGGTGGAATTTTAATGATCCATTCGATCAAAGCTGAGGAAAGCCCTCTCCAACTGACGAATTGATCATATCGGGTGGGACGCTGAGCCACCACCTTGACCGGCTCGGCTCCGCTCCGCCTGGCTACGCCCCTTCTCGGAAGTGAGTCTCCGGCCTGTTGACATAAACTGAAATCGAAACTGAAACCGAGAGCAAAACATAATGAACGACAATGGCAGAAACACAGAAAACAACTTAGACAATGGGCAAGACTCAGACACGTGACTCTGAGGCCCGGCAGAGCCACTGGAAGCTACGTAGCCGTAGCCTCTCTGGAGTGACACAGAAAACGAGTCGCTGGAAAGCGTAAATTGAAGTGCGCTTGACAACAGCTGACGATCGAAAATATCCAGAAAACACCAAGCCTCCGACTGCTTCGGTTTTTCGCTGACCAAATGGAAATCGAACACAAAACATTGGCGTAGTCAACAATTTGATTACAACCAAGCTCGAGGCGCTGATTAATCGAGAGCGAACGAGGAAATTGTAAACTTCGATCGCAGCCAATTATGCAGCCCGTATCAATTACGCAATTCCGGTGCTTTGATTTACATTTTTTGGGTTTTTTATTTAAGGGACTTCGGACTGCGGACTGCGGAAAACTTCATTTATCAGCAAAGCAATTCATTTTAACGAAAATTGTTTTCATTTAGAATTATTTGTAATTTCCGAAACAAGTTTGGTTATAAAATTATAGTCCTCATTTATTTCATATAAAACAGTGTTTATATATTTTATTGATGTTTTATCTTGCTAGAAACTTTTTATCTGTTAAATCTTTATGGAGTATTAGGTATCGGAATAGGGCATACAATAGATTTTATTATTTCTTTATATGGCCTTTACTGTAGATATGTAAAGAAAAGTTCATTCATTACAAAATAATGTTATTTTTTCTATATATTTTACCCTTAAATTTGATTGATAAATGTACAGAATATAGTGCTGAAAACATGCTATCTGAAAAACAATTTCTCACTTGAGTTTATTTTGTGTTTATAGATCAGTAATTGATTGCGTCTTTATCGAACGTAGCCCTAATGTCGTAACGTAAGACAGCGTTACTTTTCAATCTCAAATTGCTCGTTCATTTTTAATTTTATATTGTCATAACTGATGTCGTTGCTTGATTAATAATGTTATTAAATTGTCAAGCCGTAAGGCAAAAGTGGTTCTCAGGGAAAACAGGCTTTATTGCTGAATACACCTTTGATCATTAATAAAAAAGTATAGCTTGATCTTCACAGAACAGGGTTTTCCATGATTTTAGTTAATGTTCTGGTAGACAACTCCATTTATGAGATTCTAAAGTTCCGCCGTTTCCTTACAATAAATTAATTAAAGGTTTTTATTTGAAAATGCCTTGTTCTAATTATGTTTTAGGCGTTCTTACAATTTCACAATGAATTTGTTATAGTTATAGTTATAGATTATGTTTTATACCTCTTTTGCGTTTCTCTAAAGCAGTTATTTTCCCACCGGAAGTTAGCAGAACTGCAAAAGGCTGTTTTTATTCAAAAATTTGTAATTACCAACAAAAGTAATGTGTTTACAGGTGACGAATGTGTGTCCTTCACTAAGCCTTTTTTTGTAGAGTTGCATTTTGCTGTATATTTTTTTGTGTGCTCTTTTTAATTTATACTTGGAAAACTTCACCTGCATGCCTTTTTTATTTGTTCGCTTTGACATGTGAAATTGCATATGAAATAATAATTAAAAAAGCTTTTCAACGAAATATGACAATGCTTTATTAGCATTGAATAATAAAATTCTCCTTAACCGGACTTGAGAAAAATGTATACATAAAAATGTTCGTCATAGATGTTTGTTTGAACCTAAATTTAAGTTTTCGAGTGTTTTGTTAAGGGTATGTAGGCTTCGGCTGGCCAAAGTTAGCTTCCTTTCTTGTTTTAAAGTCAGGTCGTGGTAAAAGACCGCCTACACAAGTGGATATATCCACACCAGCCTTCTATAATTGCCGGCAACTTGAAAGGGGTAAAGTGTAACAATTAGCAGTTCAGTGAGGAATCCATCCCACTATCATCCGCCCACTCGAGCCCTCTGGCATTGCTTTGCTAATTTCCCAACTCGCTTGCGGCGGAGCTCAGTTCTTGTCGCGAATGGGAATGTCTTAAACCCTGCGAAGTTGGCTCTCCAGAAGCCCAACCCCCTCAATATACTCTTTGGTTTTTATAATGGGAATATCAATTCGCTTTAGCTGACAGCGTTTAATGAATTGCCCCGAAGTCAATGAAAAGCGAGTGACATTTGCACTATCAGCCATCGGCGGCCTGTCGAGTCAAGTGAATCATCGGTGAGAGTTGCGGAATCACGTGAGGATTGATTGCATAAACCCCAGAGACGACAGACCCAGTGCCGATCGTGTTCAAACGCTTGGGGGTAGTGGAAGTGCCTTGAGCAGCTGGCAATCCTACATCATTTAGCAGCAATTACAACCCACTCATTGTGTAGCATTCTGCTTAAATATTCATTTGTTTGTTTGTGCATCAACTGATATCAAGTGCCAAAGTCACCAAAGCAAATGCATTAGCATATTTATATGTATTTGCTTTGGTACCGTGTACACCTTTAGCGACACTTCGGGGTAGTATGAGCCAAGGTACTAAGCAAACAAGTAGGTTGGAGGAGAGCTCTTCACACGAGCTCTGGGATTACAATAAAGACACAATTGGTAATTAAAAACAAAATATTTCGAATTACTTTGATCAGTTGGCAAAAGGCATATTGAAGAGCCTCCTGCAGTATCAAATAACTCTCAAGCCACTGCCTTCACGCTTTATATTTTATTACAAAACTCATTGCAAATGCAGCTTTGGTTAATTTATTGCCCAGCCGCCTTCTGCCAGTAAAAACTGGGTGACCCCTCAGCCAGAAGCTGCACCCCGGAGCAAAGCTGCAATTTTGTTTTATTCGCTCCTCGTGCGACACTTCGTAGGCCCAAATGAAACAGAAAATTGTTTGAATGCCATTTTGCGTTTGTTGTGTGTGCTTTTAATTATTCCCGTCGCTGCGGCTGACGTCGCTATGTGTGTCTGATATTTCGCTGGCGATATTTTTGCGCACAGCCAGGCGTTGCTTTGGCAGTGCGGTTTCTTCAATTAAACAATAATTTCGATTACGTGACGGGAGTTCGATGTTTGAATACGACTTTTCAGTTGATGTTTGAACGCCAAAGTGTAGAAACTGTAAATGGAAGCCAAGGAAAATGTGTGGGAGGGGTGGACCCAATGGGGAAGTTCTATGGCAGCTTTTCCTTGAAGGTCAAGGGGGAAAATGCATTACCATTCGGAAACATTGTAGGATAAAAAATGTGTTAACCAGGGAACACCGCGTACCAAAAGCCTACAGCTAGGTGTGCTTTTCCGCTTAGCGAGTCACACCAGACGCCAGAGAGTCTGGCAAAGTGAATCGCAGAGGCAAAGATACGCGGAAACGACGGACAAAATACAAACAGAAACGGCAGGCGGTTCAAGCGGTGCCCGCAGCTTATAATTAATAGATACAGATTACACCGAGCGATCAGCTGACTGCAATTGATTCGTGACAGCGGCCAAAGTTATGCAATTCATTTCAGGGGAGGAGAGCCCGGGGCCGTGTAATTGCATATATTGTATCCATCGGATGCAGTGCACTTAGGGATTGAGTCAGCGATTGGTGCGAAAACGGTGGCTAAGCGAAATTCCCCCGAAGCGAGCAAGTATCTTTAGAGTCTCCGGACGAGGCGGCAACCCTTTGGCTGAGTCACTTGCCCCGCCAGCCACGTGCGTCATCATTAACATATGTGCGGATACCAGATACATTCGTATTTAATTGCCACTAATTGCGGTGGGTATCTATTGGATGCGTACGCCATATGCTCGATTACCCGACTTGCGGTCGGGCTTTGATGGCTGGCTTGTTCGCGGGTCGGGCTCTTGATTCCACCCAATCTGCTGCCACTTGTTGCTGCTAGTGGGAGTGCCTATTGTAGTTGTGGTCACCTCACGGTAATAGGTATATCAATTTAAGCATTTTGATTTATGGCTCTCATAGGGAAATCCCAGAAAACCGAATCAACTTCTTATATATTCGAAATATAAGAGAAATATGCTTGTGGTGCGAGGGATCCCAGGCCCATTTCAAAAATATTCCATTTTACAAAATGTAGTATTTCATATTAAGCTTGATGAGCTATTAAAAAACGTACTAAACTTGGGAATATTAAACGTTTCCTTAGCAAGTTTCCAAGCCATTTCCCTGTTCATTGGCGTTATTTACCTGGCCGCTGGTTTTCTAATTATATTTCCCATTTGAGTTTATTTTCGGTCCATTTCTGCTGTGTCATCAGCTGCCATCTGTCGGACACCTCTTCCCAGCTTGGAACAGCTCGGTTGCTGCCTCTGTTTTTCCATTTCTTTCTTTTCCCGTTCGACTTTTGATTTGTTCCCCCGCCGATGACGACGCGTAAATAATGAAATTAGCTTTGTTTTGCTCGGTTTCTATCTGGTGTGGGAATGGGGAAAGTGGGACGACCTTCACCCCTGGAGGAATGCTGGCCGACTTGTTGGCCTGAGATGAAAGCGGGCAAAAGAACGCCGGACGGCTCATATCAACACACAGGAACTGATCGAAGGCGCCCCTCTAGGCCAGGCGAAATGATACCAAAAACTCTTCTTTTCCCCAGATTCCCAGAGAAGGCGGCATATCAATGTCGTACAAAAGAAAATACTTCGCATAGCGCAGAGAGACACCCATAGAGAGACACAGATACACGCCACCTGTTCCGAGCAGCCAGCCAAAGACTTAAGCAGATCACAAATGGACACACCCTGCGACTTCATCGAGGAGCACGTGAAGCAGCAGCCGCTGGGCATCCGCGAGGAGGCGAATCAGGATGCCAGGGAGAAGCAGGACCAGCTGCCGGAGGGGCTGCCGCCATCGGCCAGCGACCTGCCCTACCAGCAGTTCGCCAGCGAGGACAGCTTCGAGTGCGCCTTCGAGTCCACCATGGACGACCTGGAGCAGGGCACCCTCGACGGCTATGAATCGGACTCCGAGGCGAGTGCCAACGAGCAGATCACGGACTCGGCCTCCTCTGGCAGTCTGGGCCAGGTGCAGCAACGCGAGGAGCGGACGCGGGGCTTGCCTGGAGCCCTCCACGGGCAGCACATTGACCAGGAAATGCTGAAGTGCCTGCCCCGATCCAACTCCTTCGACTTCCACAGCAGCAGTGGCAGCAGCAGCGACGACGAGGACGATCCGGACGACGATGACGACCCCGATGTGGTCCAGCACAGCCTGGGACTCACGCTCAGTGGCAAGTTCGCCAAGGCCGATCTCTATGCGGGTCACCAGAGACCTGGCTACCTGTTGGCTCCCTTCATCGAGCGTCGCCGTTTGTCGCAGTGCAAGGAGGAGGACGACGAGGACAGTGACGTCGACAAGACCCAGCCATCGTCTGCTGGAGCCGGAGAGGCCACGAAAGCGGAGAGAGCTTCCAAGGCCCCGCCGCGGCCCCCTACGCCGCAGGATGAGGCCTCGAAGGAGAAGTTCAAGGACCTGGAGCGACTGAGGCAGCAGTTCATGCACAAGATCGACCGGATCAACACGCGGAACATTGAGGAGAGCAAGGCGCCGCCGCCACCACCTCCGCCGCCGCCTCCGATCCCGGCCACAATTCTACCAAAGGCCCTCAAAGCGTTACTGCACACCCAGGAGTCGCCAGCACCAGCTCCAGCTCCGGTCAATCCGCCAGCGCTAGCCCCCGCTCCCACAAAGGAGGCCGTGCCGGTGGCCAAGGAAACCCCTTCGACTCCCCCGGTCGCCAGTGAGCCCATATCTCCCTTACCCTTGCCCTCTGAACCGCCGCTGATCATCAAGGGCAAGTTCAAGGTGACCCTGGCACAGGAGACACCCGAGCTGCGGGTCGAAGCTTCAAAGCTGAGCCAGCTCAAGGCCAGTTCCAACGCGCACACCATCAGCTTCCCCTCCAGCTTCGGCGGTTACTCCTCGGTGCAGGGCCTCTTTTCGCAGCGATACGGATCCAATCGCTTTCCCGCCGCCGCCCCGCACCTGTCCAAGCAGTTCTTCGAGCCGTCGCTGGTGGAGATTCGCACGCCAGCCCAGAGCAACGGGGACTTGAACACCACCGGACTGGCACTGGGGAGCAGCACCAATCACCAAAGCCTCAATTGTGATACGAATAGTTTAGCTAACAAGCAACGAACGCCCAGCGAACGGGAGCTGGACGAGATCTGGATTCGTCGCCAGGATGGGGGAATTGACACGGCCGCCTCGGCGGCACCTCCCCCGTTTCTGCAGCAACCACAGCAGCAGCAGCAGAGGCCCGTTTCCCTGGGCGGGGCATCGACCATGCCCCGTTTGCTGAGGAACGAGAGCGGCGCCTCCACGACGAGTCCATCCCGCCAGACCAACTCGGGATCCGTCTCGGTTTCAGTATCGGACGACGTAAGTAAGGGTTGCGACGAGCTTTATTGCGAAGTGAAGTAGGAGAACGATCATCGAATATCCCTTGAGGAAGGTGTTAAACGCGATGAAAACTATGATACTTCAAATAGATAATTATTGTTTTGATGGATTGCGTGCGTGCGATTTGTGCTCTCATTGTTAAAGTTCCTTATAGCTATCTTATCAAAAAATGTTAATCCTGCATCAGCTTGACTTTAATCAATTTTCTACTCTTCAGAAATTTATCTGAAAGATCGACAGAGGTCTGTGACACGGAGTTGAGATGTTATTTTGCCGACCTGAAAAATAAGTGACAGGGACTTCGGGTCTCTGTTAATGTTAGCTCACACATTGAATAGAAGAAGTCGGAGGACCTAAGTGGTTTGGGACCACAGGTTTTATAGAGCGAAGGCTATCTATATGAAGAGGACATAAAAAAAAAAGAAAATTAAAACATAAATCGCAACTGTGAAAAGATTTTAAGGAATTCATCAGTGAATAGTCATAATAAAATCATTTATACAAAGCTTAAAATTATTAAACAAAAGCACCCTCAACGAGGTGAGATAAGAGTGACTTCATAAATTTCAGATATCAACTTTTGAGACGATTAATGGTTTACCTTTGCGAGGCTCTAATCCAGAGCCTCCACTAATAGTAACACCAAGAATACATTATGTACAAATAATTTAACTAGTTTCTGAATCCAAGTATGAACTACCTATTTTAAAATGAAATAGTATTGATACCAAGCGATTAGTATATAGCTTTGTATGATTGGTGGTGAGCTGATTTTTAAATTCTGCTCCTTTATAATTGTTGCATTGCGCTGAACCTAACAATTTGCATCAAACAAAATTTAGCAACGAGCTCGGAATAAGTTTCAATTCGGAAGTGTAGTCCCAAAGTTTTTCTTGGTACTAGCGACTCTATTTCCGATTGATTTATAATATGTATTTAATTTTTCAGTGATCATTAACCAAATTGCTTCAAAATTAATTGCAACAAACTTATTTAATAATAAACCAAAGCACGTAAGATCAATACTTTACCGACGACTACGTCCAAGTCTAATTGGGGCTAAAAGGGCTTTGTGTAATTTTTATATTCACAGAATTGACTGACGTCATTTGAGTTATGTGCGCTTTTCATTATGAAGTCATTTAGCGAGTCGTACACGCAGTGAAAGCTTCAAAGTGGGAAAAAGGGGAAGGCGCCGCCAAGTCGTCTTATGATGTCATAAGAACTACCGCCAGTAGATTGCTCTTAAATGTACTAAAAATGTACTCTAGATTTTCAGCACCTTTTCTACATTGAATTTCTAGAATCTTCATTTATATAGTTTGGGGAATAAAGCTTTATGTTTAATGAGGTATCCCAGATCCAGGTAATAGTCCAGCTAATATGTATCCATCCATATCAATTTATTTGCACTTTTAGATCTTGTTTACCTCCTTTTTTTTTTAGCTTATAACCGACATAGTATTCTAATTTGAAGGCAGAATAAATATGAGGCAGTTTACAGCCGCAAAAAAGGATGCTTGGTCGGGGCACTCTCTGAAAGCGTTATCTCAGAATTCTAGAATTCTAGTATAGTTTTTCATAAGTATTAATAGTCCCGCGTTTGATCATCTTAAGTACCATAGCCACGAGATCAATATACTCTCCGCTCCCTCTGGGGCAGCTCTCTTGACGAGGTGCAGTTCCTCGGTGGATCTGTGGCATGCTCGTGTTTTCATTTTGTTTATTCAATATTCATAATTCGCCAGCTCCTCCGATGCCTCTACGAAACCCATAAAGTGGTCTATTTATAGCTTGTGAAGGGAAATACGAATACGAAATATTTCAACTTTTGGTATTGTGCTTCATTTTCGGCCTTTTAGAGTTTATTTGTCTGACCGAAAGGTAAACACGACACGGTGAAAAATCAGCTTTTCTGGGCTTGTTTTTATCGAGCCACACACATTGTATGTATATGTGTGCCGGGCTATATATAGTCGGGCATTTTCTGTATATCTGTTCGCCGAGAGTCGGGGAGTTGGGGAGGCAGGCAGCCCTCCAGCTCTCGCGCTTATCATGACACAATTTGTCAACAGTTTCGGCCCGGAATCCGCCGATTCGTATTTGTTTTGACGGAACGCGGACGTATCGCGTACTTGTATAAAATTTCCATATAGGCAGCCGCCGTGTATTTACCAGGTCTTGGCAAACAATGACGTCAATTTTGAGCCGGCTCGCCGCCGCTCCCATCAGAGCCCAGAACCCAGAACCCAGAACCCAAGACCCAGAACCAGAGCTGGCTGAAGGGGCTGAAGAGGGCTGCCCGAGTCTGAAGCGTTTTGTAGCTGTCCAAATATTTAGTTAGACTCTGGCGAACAGCTGATATCGTGGCCCCGCCTGAATCACACACTAGAGCGTATGAACTTACATACATATTCCCGATTCGCACCGAAGATGGAGAGCTTCTGGTTTTTATGGTAACCCACTTCGGTTCGTTCCCCCGATCCGATCACAATTCGAGGCGGCTTTTGTGTGTTAGCTCATCGAAGCCGTCTGCGACCCTCGGGGCACGTGACTCGGCACTTTGGTAATGAAACCCTCGGCCGTAAAAAAAGCTAAGCAAAAATACAAACAGAAAGGGCAACGAATACAGCATTTCGGCTTTGAACGCTCGCCGATATTTGCTAAAAATAATTCAAACGCACAGGTGTCTGCTGTCCCCGATCTTGAGAGCTCTTCTCTCAAAAATATCTGTATCTCAGGTGCAGTTGGCTGGCAGACTTTGATGGTTGTGAAAGTTGTTAGGAAATGCAGGAAATGGGCAATTAAAATATTTCGCTATTGTCATCATCCGAACTACAGCTTTCTGTGGGAAATATTTTGAGTTATTCAATTTCTTGGTTTTAAATTGATTACTTAATTACTTTGATTAAAGGAGAGTTTGGATATATAAAAATAGCATACAACAACATATTAAAGAACTTTATTAAAAGGGATTTTCCAATTACTATTGCAAAAGCACTTAAGTATGTCAGCAATCTAGACTAATCGCATTCATTTACAAATAAATGATCTTAAATATATAATTGGTTAGCTTCTCATTAGCATCGCAAATGCTGTGTGAGGGGAGGGGATTCCCACTGAAAGTTATTTCCTAGCCCGGCTCTTAATGTTTCAGAGTTTTCGTTCACTTTAAATACCGCTTAAAGTCCACTCAAATTGGTTTCTGGGCAAACAGTCAGTCAGTCGCCTGGCCCACATTCGCTTGCAATTTTGCGTAATCATAAATTAATTGATTAAGCTCGATCGAAGGCGCCGCAGGATGGCATCAGGATGGGTCTTCCCCCTCCTGCCTGTGCCGCCTTGGCCCAATTAAGCGGACGCATCGGGAGTCGCCTGCTCCTTCAATTGTGGGCCACGGGTTCCGCCACTGTGTATTGTGGCGAATAAATTGTATTTGTAGACAATTCGGCATAATTGCAGCAGCTGGCAGAGGACGACTAATAAGTGGGAGAGGTAAAGGGATATGGGGATAATGGATGGTGGGTTATCTATCGGTCGGCCCAACCGGCTGGCGCTCGGCGTTCAGTTTGCCTTGGCCAGCGTCGCCAGAAACATGCAAAGTAGTCACCCAGTCGAGAGTCCCCTAGAAGATGCCAACTCGAACCCCTCCGACGCGCCAAGTCCGACCCAAACTAATGCCCAAAAACGTCATGTTCGCTTCCAGGAGCAGGATGGCAGCATCGGCGGACCCAACCGGCTGCCAGGATCCCGGCCGTCGAGCGCCCCGGCAGAGCCCAACGCCAAGGCGGCCAAGAAGGCCTACAAGAAGATGGAGAAGGAGCAGCGGTGAGTGTTGCGGTGCCACTAGAGTCGAAATTATACATAAGACATATAGAGATATATTAAATTCTTCGCGCATTTCCTTTAATCATGAGCTGTAAATATCATTCTTTTTTAATTTTAATTGATTTAAAATCACTCCACTTTCCAATTTCCTATTTCTCTCTTCAAACTTTGAATATTTTATAACATAGAATGAAAATAATCAGACAATTGTATATCCTTAGACAAGACATCATAGAACGTAAAATTCAAGCTCATTTTTAATTATTTTCAAGAGTATTTTTGTTCTTTTCAATGTATATTTTTATACCATGTACCGTAGGTACAAAGGTATATTAATTTCGTGCAAATGTATGTAACAGGCAGAAGGAAGCATTTCCGACCCCATAAAGTATATATATTCTTGATCAGCATCAACAGCCAAATCGATATAGCCATGTCTGTCTGTCCGTCTGTCCGTCTGTCCGTCTGTCCGTCTGACCGTCTGTCCGTCTGTCCGTCTGTATGAACGCCTAGATCTCAGCAACTATAAGAGCTAGAGCCACCAAATTTGGTATGTAGGTCGGAATGTTTTGCACGCAGATCAAGTTTGTTTCAGATTTAAAAATTTCCCCCACTCCCCCGCAAATCCATAAAAACGTTTTGCAGCCACAAATATTACCATAGATCTTTCTTTTTTGCATAGGCATGCATATGTAGAACATGTATCAATACCGAAAATCTGGTAAAGATCGGGTGAAAAACACAAAAGTTATTTACTTATCAGTGTGTTATCTATTTGGCATCTAGCAACAGGTGCATCCCAAAAACAACAACAAAACTGATGAGCGCAAGAAACTAACTCCCGTGCGCAAATAAGAGAGATGGGTTATCTCTATCTCTGTCTTGCACACGCAAGTGCATGAGATGGTGGTGGTTTTGCAAAGAGCGAGTTTGTTTACATTTCTCTAATAGGCAAAAGTCGCGATCAGCTGACTTTTTACCGATTTTATTTATAATCGGGAGCTAATTCGAGCGGCGATATCTTTTGGTACATGGTATATAACAGTCGTTCACGAACGACTGTAGCTTTCTTACTTGTTTAAAAGAAGAAAGAGACTATGCATGCAATATTGTGTAATGACAAAGAAATTTGTGAGCAACACCTCCTTTTGTTCAGACTCTTCTGACATTAAACTCATTTCCATTACCAACGACCTCATCAAAATCACCTTTAGCTGTATCCTGAGTTGTGGCCAAAGGTGACCAGTTCAGATTCTAAAGAAGCCAGTCTAATATCTTTGTTTATGCCCACAGCCGCCAGGAGAAGGAGCAGTCGCGACGGGAGAAGGAGGCCCGCAAGCTGGAGCGCGAGACGGCGCGACGGATCGAACGCGAGGCCGCCAAGCTGGAGAAGATCAACAGGCACAGCGAGAAGATCTCACGCAGCACCGAGCGCATGGCTATGGCCGGCCATGGATCGCGCTCCGGCTCGCTGGAGCGGCGGCGGAGCGGCGAGGATTCGCCGGTGCTCAACCAGTCGACGGTACACGGCATCGCGTCTCCGAACCGCCGGCCTACGATCTTCGACGTGTTCCGGCCGCGTGCGAAATCAGATGCTAAGCGGCAGAAGGAGAAACACCTGCTGGACCCCTCCTCCGCCGACAGCAGCGCCACCAGTAGCACGTATTCCGTGTCCGGTGGCACGGCACCCGCCTCGAGTACCGGAGCCGGAGGAGCGGCAGCCGGAGCGAGTGCAGCAGCGGGTGCAGGAGCCGGAGCCGGTGGCCTTATGAACTCAATGAAGGTGGCAATGCAGAACTTTGGCCATCGCCAGCATCCCGCCGTGACGATAACGAACGCCGATGGCACAGTCTCCGCGAAGAGCAAATACAAAGACGGCAGCGCCCATCCGCATCAAGGCAGCGACGCGCAGGTTAGTGCACCTTGGACTTGGTCCAAATGCGTCCGGCAGCACTTCTAATTCGCACCCTTCTTTCCTTGGCAGTATTACCACACGGTGACGGCGGTGCGCCCCAACGCCTCCCAGCGCTCGCCCATGACCAAGGTGATGGACCTGTTCCGGCATCGGTCCAACTCGGCGGTCAGCGAAGCCGACAAACGCAAAGCGGTAAGTAGCAACTGGCTTCCTAAGGGGGATGATAAGGACCTTTTTTAGCATTTACAATTTATATTGAGACGCTTTTATAATATAATTCAATTGTACTGTATTATCATGTTATTCAAACGTTTTTAACGCAGCTAGGAGATGTCTTCCATCCCAAGATCTATTGAGTTAAGGATCTATTAGATTAAAGATCTATTAAATTAAAAATTATTTCATTATTTTCTATCCATCTCTACTAAGCTTTGGAGCTTTTATAAATTTTATAACATCAACTATGAAAACCTATGATGATGTCTTATCACTAAAGTTTCATTCACTTCTAATCGAAATCCAACTCTGTGCTTTATAGCCATTGCTGTTAGGATATACAAGCTTCTGCTTTGCAAAGTTTAACTTACTTATTATAAGTGAAGCTGAGTTTAAGATGCATTTTAGGAAGTCAGGGGTCCCTCATGGGATATTCTATAGAAAATTCCAAATTTTATATAAGCTTAATTCCAGCTCTGTGCTAAGTAAAAATTGTTTTTAATAATATGGGCCGGTTTCTTTATGATCGAAAAAAAATGTTCACCGATAAACTTATCGACAATCAAACTAATTTCCTTCCATCTTAAAGTTTTTCTAAGTGTCAATGAATATCATATATATTACCGTTTCAAGTCATTATCGATTATTGTATTAACTTTTTTTTTAGTGGAGATATTATATGATCGCGAAATTTTAACAGTGGAATAGGTCCTAGGCCCTATGTCTAGAAATTATATCAGAGAAAGAGTTTTGATAATATTTAAAAAAATGCATTTAAAGACAGCTGCTGTTCCAATATGAAAACCTAAAAGAGTCTACTGAGCTTTGATTAAATTGAGAAATTAATTTGTAATAACCCTTAACAAGTATTCATATTCTTTCTATATAATCAAAATTACTAAATAAATTCGTCGAAAATTTGTTTCTACAGTTAGTTACTTAGTTACTTTCCAAAGTGTTCCGATTAATGTCCCCAATATTTTTTATTCTGCACACGGTTTTCTTCCAAATGTATGCCCTTTTTTGACTACAAGGAAGACCTCAATTAGTATTTGTTAATATATTTTTTAATAGTTATAGAATTATGTTGAAAGTATGTGTAAAAACTTAAATTTAAAAAAATCTAGTATTATAACTGTGTATTTTGCACTGCTTTTCGGTTGGCCAAATCGTACTGCGTTGTGGTGAATAACGCGCACTGCCTTGTGGTGGGATAACTCGTACTGCTTTATGCTTAAGGAGAGCAAGCAGACGTAGCGGCAAAGCAGATCACAATACAGTTAAAGCAGTTATCAAGCAGTTTTAACAACGTTATCGATCGTGAACAACGGTTGTCAAATTTTCAATTACCTTAAAGTTTTTTTTTTTGATTATTTAAAATATAAATTATTTGTAGAGCATTTAGCTTTGATTGAGCTACACTTGTGAAAAAATCATCTTGCACACATTATGTAAAGCTGGCTTGATTTAAACGAATAAAGTCTTTTGCGACTTTAAGCCAATCACAAAGGCAAGCAACCGACTTGTGTTTCTGGCATCGCCACTATCGTCTTGAGTACCCGGTTGTTTACCAATCTTAACATTAAGTGAACCTACTGACAATTGGCCGAAAATCTGTTGCCATATAAGCGGTTAAGGCCGCCTATGCTGAGGTCTCCAGTGTGATTGAACTCTTTTTTATAATAATTAAAATTCTATATTTGCCTGAACCACGCAAACTAATTTATAATCATTCAGATCCCCAAGAGGTCTAATCACTCTCCATTAGATTGATTGCTTGGGGAGATTAACTAACAATCCTTCCCCCTGAATGCCAGGCAGTCTCGAAATGCCCACTTGAGCCTTATCGGCAACTGGAGGCGTCATTATTAATAATCATCCATCTATAAATAATTATGCGCAATTGCTGATTTCGAGGCATTCGGCAGGCTTCGATTTGATTGATAAGCGGCGCTTTTGTGCGTTATTTATCGCTTATCAGTCGCCGAAAAGCAGCTACACGGCAGACGCGTGCGAAGAGCTTTCAACAACGAGTACATCAAAATACGGGAATGGAAAATTCACACAAGAGATCAATGCACAGAGAAAACAAATCCTTGAGAGCGGGAAAAGCTTCGACAACAGGTGATCGCAGCACCAGCTGTTCGCGTTCCGCTCTCTGCCGAAGCTTGCGCTGTCGTCGACGTTCTTCGATTCGCTCGGCTTTATTTATTTATTTTTTTTTTTGGACTGCGGAAAAGGCAAGGCGCACACAAACAAAGACGGACGTAGGAATATTACGTATACGCCAGCGTCGTGCTCTCCGCCGTCAATTTGCTGCCGTTTGGCCCGCAGTTTTCTTCTTTCGCACGCTTTGCTCCGTGTGTTGTTATTCTCAATTGCAATTCCAATTGGACGGGCCAAGCGGCGAATTGTGCGCGTTTTTTCGCCCTCCGCCGGTATTAACTCAGATATTAACCCATCGGCTGGAAGTCAGATTCGTTCTTAAATCAAAGATGTGCCAACCGCGACTGTGTGTGTGTGTGCGGACAACTATTTGTGGCCAAAAAAGACTTGCAACTGCTTAAAATGATATAAAGTTGGTGTCTCGAGGGCGCCTTCAAATGAATTTATGAGAAGAGGGCCTCCAAATGTGCCTATAAATTATAAAGAAAGCTATTAAAAATCATCTCAAAAGTGGATTTACATTTTGAATGTAGATTTCCACGGCATTTAAAGTGTATTTCTTAATAGTGAATTTCGATTTATAAAAGAGATATAAAATGCCTAAAATTGTGTGACTTGAACGTGAAATTAGTGCTAATGACATGTACGCCTCAAAAGAGATTAATTAACAGTTCCAAATGAATTTCAGATTCATTAAACATTAATTAAGCAATCAAATCCTATGAAATGTTAGGGAAATAAAAATTCATTGAAGCATAACCATAAAATAAACAAAATTATATTCTATTTCTGGCGCAAATCGGACCATTTCAAGAATAGGAAAATTAGCAACAATTTGTATATTTTGGTAGCCATTTAGGTTCTAATGTGCCGCAGCAATTAATTTCATTTAAAACACTCATATTGCTCTCTCTCTCGCTGCTCTGGCTTTTCCTCCTTCCTCTTTCTTGGCGGACAAATTTTGTTTTTAATTTTCAAGTTCAGTGACGAAACTCAAGCGGCACGTTCGTTCAGCGTTTCATAATATTTACCAATATGAGATTCTTTTTATTTAATTCAAAGCAATCCCCAGGGCATGGAAATGAGCTTAGAGTGCGACAGCAAAGTCAAAAAAGAAAATAAATAAACCGAACAAAATAAATGACCAACATGTGATTCGCATTTTTGTGTGTGTTGCTGCTGTTGCTATTTTTCTATTATCGTATTCATAAACTTTTGCTAACTAATAGCTGCCGCTGTGGTTTTTGCTGGCTTTGCCGTTACCAAAGCCTTTAAGCCAATTTTTTTAGTCGCTAATTTGTCAAGTGTCTGGAGAGCGAGCATGTGCCTAAGACCGAAGAATGACAATTCGACAAACTTCACAAACGAGCAATCACGACAACACTGGGAATTAATCCAAACTCTTCTGTATTTTATTAGTAGTACCGGCGAAGGCAGGAGTTTCCCCAAGAAGTGGCTTCTTCATTCGACCTTAGAGAGGATGTGAAGTCCTTCACACTATTTTGACATTCTCTCTGAGGAGCAGCAGCTGCTGCTCATTCCGCAAATTAGACATGGTTTTTTCCATTAATCTTTTGGTCATTACTGCTTCTGACTGACTGCTGGCTGACTGTTTTATGGCCTTTCAATGGATGATATCACGCGGCCCCGGCCCTTTTCGCCACGGTTACTTAACCTTCGGTGGAGATAAGCGCGAAAGTGTTATGGAAACCGATGAAAAACAAACAGTTATCAGCATTAGCAATAAAACCCACAGAAAGGCAGATTCACTTGGGAAACGCAAAAATTAATTTAGAATATACAGCGGAAGACAGAAGACAGCCGATAAGATAAATGCAAGTAAGGGCGTTTAAATTAAATGGAGAGTCTGCTTTTTGGCAGATAACTCGGGTGTTTGCCCAGAGTATATATATTTGCCACTGATATAGAATTGGAAAGAGGCCCGATCGATTCCTAGCCTCAAAGCTCCAGAGCCATATCAGTCGGGTCGGAATCTGGCTTCCCTAAATGGGAAATGCCCACTTGGGACTTCAGATCTGTTTTTATGGCTGTTCGAGGAAGTGAAAAGAAAGTGAAATATCTCAGGCATAAATTCGTCTTGTTTTGTTCCCGCTTATTTAATTATTTCTATTTCTGTTTTTGTGTTATTCTTGTTAATCAATCACTTGTCAAAAGCTAACTCTGTGTGCCTGTTCTGCCGGCTGGCATCCTCTCTCACTCTGAGCACCAGCGTTTCGCTTATTATTTTGTATTTATTTTAATTTTCATCTCACTCGCCTAGAGGTCGACCACTTGACAAGCGGCAAGCTTTTTGGCTTGATGTGGAGGAAGTTTGTTTATGGCGCTGAGAGTCTGGATTTGGAATGTGTCAAAATATATATTATCCGAGATACATATAGAGTTCGTTTCCAATTATCTTTTAAAGTAGTTTATGCCAAAATAAATCGGTAGGAAGTTTAAAGCTAAAGTTTAGGTGGAAAATCAAAAGCTAAGTGTACTACGGAACGGTTTTTCATATTTGAAATTTGCACTTTAATTTTGATATGAACTACAGAAGACAGAAGGAGGCATTTCAAAGCCCATAATGAATATACTTAAGTTCCTGATTTATAGGGACATCACCGACCGCATTAGGAATATATATTCTTGATGTGCATCACCAGGCGAGTCGATTTATCCAGGCCCGTTTTGCAGTCTGTCCCTGTGAAACAACGAACTATAAAGAGTTATAGCTACTAAAATTGGCTACTATATTCTTTCAAGTTGACCACGGCCAGTTCGAACCTTACTAAGTGAATAACGTTTTAAAGTATATGTTTACATAGAATCATTAATTTTCAGAGTAAAATCTGCCAATAACATTAGAGTCATTAGACAATTTTCTGTGTATGTTGAACTTCTGCAACATCTACATTCGTGCTGGGTGTTGCTCAGCATGTCCTATTTAGTCATACCCATGTTTCGTTCCAGGTGCTGGGTATCCTACAGTCGGTCACACTTTCACAGTAGCTTTCCCAATTTAATAGTCAATGCACAGCAGCAGCAAATTTAACTGGCTCACTATGCATTAAGTAAATAAGTTATTTAAACATTACGGCGCCTTTTAAAATCAGTGGGAGATGAGTGTGAGAATTGGACATCTTACTCGCATTTTATTCTTTACATTTGGTAATTGTTGTATTTAACGCACAAGGATTTTGCTACTGGGTATCTCACAGTCGAGCATCCTTGACTGTAGTTTTCATACTTGTTAACTTATGTGTTGAAAAAAGTCCACTGCTCAATGCCCGAGTAGTTTTAATACGATTTTTATTATCGCAGTTTTATTCCCTCCGTTACTTTGTGTTCCCTTATAGAATGTTAAAATTCGCCGGCGAGAGCTTACATCCATTGGCTTCGCTTTCTCCTGCCGTTTATTGCAGAATCTTTTACGCGCTTGGTCACATGCCAATTGGCAATTAACATGCCTCTGTTAGCGCTCTGTTAATTGAAAGTCTCTGAGTTTCGATGTTCTTGAAACGATTTTCGACCTTCGATCTGGCAGAATTCCAACCAGACGCGCATTGCTAAATGGAACTATAACCGAATATAATACGTTGTCTCCCTACTTCCCGTAAACCTTTCCAGAGACTGCCTTTCCTCTCTGTTTTTTTGTTTTGTATTACATTTTGTTGTGTGTTTGCCTTTGCTGGGGCAGCTAATTAACGTAAATGACTCTTACATTCTGTTTGCGTTTTGTTTTTGTCCGCTTCCCTCGGAGTCTGTGTTATTTCCCCCAGCTGTCTGTTATTTATTTATTACATTTTTCTGCTCATATTTAAACAACTTATATTACGGGCAAAGAAAGCGCACTGAACTACCAGCAAATTAGTATTTCCACATCTAAAATGCCCCCCCAAAGGCCTAAAAATAATTGTCTAATTTTACTGGCCATATTTACATGCATAAGTCGTGCGGCTGGCTAAACAAAAGCTGAGAACAAGCAAAACAAAATAGATCGAAATGAGCAACGCAGTAGCTTGCAGCGGTATCAAGTATACGCCCTGTGGCCCGTCTGACAAAATTTGGGAAAATTATCAAGTCTTCGGGACTTTTGGCAGGTGTTAAGTTTGGAAATTAACTAAGATTATTGGTTAGTATTTGCTCGGGCTTTACTGTGATAGGCACATTTTAGTCTTTTGTTTACTTGAGCTGGAATCATAGGTAATAATACGTGTTCTCTCGGTGATAAATCTGTTTCCCCCTATGTCGGCATGTGGTTTTGGATGTCGACAATTTTAAAGCTGCATATGGTAGGTAGCAATGTGATCTTTTCCCAATAGTTCCTTTTCTCTAAGGGACGCCCTTGACACACTCACTGCGCTTACACGTTTCCTGGTAGTGAGGTGAATCCCTCATTTAGCTCGTCAATTGCTCGTCACTCAATAGAATCGCCTCCTCCTTTTATTTATTGCGTCTTCGTCGCTGAGTGTGTGCACCTTCAATCAAAGTTTTTGTCAATTTCAATTGGTCGACACACGAGAGCATTCAATCACAATCAACGAAAAACACGCCTTCCCTTTGAATCCGGTGAACTTTTATGCTGCGTTCAATCAACTCTAATGCGTCATCCGCTTCTTGCTCTTTTGATGAGCGTGTTTTGTTCTTCTTATTTAATTAAAAGAAGAGTTCGGGGTCAGGGATTAATTTGTGGGGTGACGATCGAGAGTGGTGATAAGAACGCTGTCGCTGTGAAAATTATTTCTGTTCCATATTCGGACAGTGTTCTGCATTGTGGTCATTATTTCATTTATCTTTCCATTTCCGCAAAGCCAAAAAATAAATAAAAAGTCAAGAGGGAAATCCTTGCCTGTCGCATAATTGAAAAATATACATAAATTTATGAGCTCCCGCTGAAGATGTAAGAACAATTTGCATAAATTATACCTCGAAGTGGGCAACACAGTGTAAAAATAAATATAAAACAAATTTAAAAAAAAAATGTGAACAGATAAATAGCACCTCAGGCGCCACCTAGAGTCGAGCAGCAAAAGCTCGTGTTACAAGCAGTTGAAACTCAAGCAGTGTGCCACTAAGCAAGCAGTCCAATTTGAAATTGTCGCTAAATTTTTCTTTCTGTTTTTTTTTATTAAATGGAAACCCCACAAAAAGTTAACTTAATGAAGTATGAATCACCTGAGGTGATACTCAATTAAAGAAACTGTGCATATAGAATATATTTAACGTGTGTCCAAAATGTCGGCTGTGAAAAGATGGATTTACCGACACACTCACTCAAGCAGCTCGGCCACGCCCCCTGGGCCACCGCCCGTTTCGCCCACCACGAAAACGCGGCGCGGGCGCAGTCACTCCCTCGATGTGCAATCCCTGCCCGGAATTCGAGCCATGATGACCAACAATGTAAGGTTTTAGGACCAAATAAGCTCTTATCTTAGTAACTTGTGAAACGCAAAAAATATGAAGTGAAAATTAACGGTCGTATGCCATAGCAAAGGTGTTTTCAATTAAAATTTAACCAATTACTCATAGTAAATATAATATACCTTAAATATAAATAATATTAAATAATAATAATAATTTACCTCATTTAAATATTTTACTGCTCCCAATTAAATATTGTATCTCCAAGATAATCAATCCTTAGCTCCAATGTTTTTTCTATGAAATAGATCACTAGCAAAAGTTTGTAACAATTTTAAATGTTAAAAATTTTAAAAGTTTGTTATAGCTCAATTAATGTACTTTTATGATTAATTGTGAATGTATAAACAAATGAATATTTAAAACGTTTATACAAATTAATAGGGGATCCAGCTTTTATTTTTTATGTGTTACTCTTTAATATTTCAGGTTTCAGAAAACTAATTAGAGAAAGTAGGGTTATTTACTCTAGGATTTAAAAAAGTTCTAAGAAATGTATTATACATTGACGTTAAGAAATAAAAAATACAACAACAAAACTCTTGAAGCATTCCGGTAATTAATAATTTCTTATTTATTTATTTTCCAGCGTGCGGCGGCGCATCAACAACAGTTGGCTGTTCAAAGTGAGTACTATTCTCTGTGAAATACGATTTTTAGAAAACTATTAGATAGAACTGCAAGTACCGGTCTACGCCTTAACTGAATTAACCATTTACACAAACCATCAGAGAATTTAATTTAAACGTTCACAGCACAACGTCAGAGTCAAACCAACCTTGACTTTGAAATCGAAGCCACGTTCGTAAAAAAAAAAACATAAACAAACTGCGAAAACTGAAAACAAAACAAATAAAATCACGGCAAATAAAAAATCATCAGCGGCACCTTAAGTGGAGTTTTCGGAGAGCGAAGAGAGCTTCGCATAGATAAGCAGACACAAAGTGTTTTACATATGTAAATGCCGGGTAAGATGTATTTATTTGCTTGCTGACCGATGAAATCGATGCGAGATCGGACATAGAAGCCCGCTCGAAATAGAGAACAAATAAACAAGGCCCGAAAAAGCCATTAATTCTATTGCGCGGGTGTGGGAACTGTGGAATATTTTCATGTTGCTCGTTCATTGATGGTCCGAGACAGTGTTCCCTCATCAGGGGTTTTCCCCCTAGATTTAGGGTTTTTTGACGTCCTAGGGGGAATTTTAGGGGGAATGTTTAGGGGGTTTTTGAAATCCTATATTATTAAACTGTTTGAAAGAAATACTCTAAAAATAAAAATTAAAATTAAATTCAACGTAGTTAAAAATAAATTACGAAATAGAATTGCAACAAAAGCTGCAGATGCTCTTTTACGAATAAGGCTAACGTTATCAAATGGTTGTAATAACTTTGAACCATCAAAAAAACTGAGTTTTCGAAAGATCTTCTCGAGGCCATAACATAAAATTAGATCTCAAATATATATGTTTAATATATATAATAATAATTAATATAATGTTTTCTCAACAGTTTTCAAATTTACAAAATTTTTTTTTTAGGGTGAAAACTGGATTTTTTTAGTGGGAAATTGTACCCTTTTGAGATTTTTTGGGGGAAAAGTTAAGTTTTTATTTGGCAACACTGATCCGGGTGTCGTGGAACCATGCCCGACACATCGGTGGCATTATTCAATTAAAAATTACATATAATTCGATTAAGAACTTTATTGTCGAATTTATCAGGCTAGACGTTATTTTGATTGCTGATGTATGAACTCACAATTTTAATAGCTTTATTGTCAAATCGATATTGATTTGAAATAACCTAGAGTTTTGTTTTAAAAAATATATACTTTAGGAAAAGTTTTTAAATTTGTAAAATTGCATATAAAGATCAAAGTTTTTTTGTTTGCAATTTCATTTTATTGTTACCTCGAGCTAGTCAAAGTCTATTGTATACTTTTAGAAGCCCTACGACATAATCTTAAATTTCTTTCCGTTTAATTTGAAAAATTATTGTAGACACAGATTCGAAAATAAATATCAATATTTGAAAATATGAAATAAGTGATAATTGCTTCGTAATCTTTTATATAACCAAAAGAGCAACAATAATAGATTGAATAATAGAAAAAGACGGCGGTTTCGCAGTACAAAATAACAACAGAATAGATAGACGACATCAACAAATAACAACTAATAAAATGTTGTTTACCAATTTCAAGCAACATAAAAAGCATAAAAAAGTAGTCTTCTCCCGCTGCGAGCTTTGCCCCAGTGCTGCCTGTGTTTGTGAGTGTGCAGTGAGAGTGCGAGGGAGCGAGTGAGTTGCAAACCAACTGTTGCTTCTGCATCCGGAATGCTTACCCTTTGCCTGACCTTGAAAATTTTGGTGAGTACAGGCTGCACTTTTGCTTTTGTTGCTGCTTCTTATGCTAAGCTGCAGTTTCAATGTCAATCAAAAGTAAGAACGGAGTAAAACAGGCTCTCTCTCACTCTGTCTATCTCGTTTTCACCCTCTCCTCTTTCTCTCTCTTCTCTTCGCTCAAAGATGCATTTTTGTATTTTGTTTTTGTGCCACGCCGCTTATTTATTTTTTATTCTTTCCTTTATTATGTATTTCGCGTTACCCCTTTTACTGTTTCGTATCAAGGTGTCCCGGCTTATGACGCAATACAATTGAATCACACGAGAGAGCGAGAGGTGGCGAGTGCTCTGGGAAGGGGTAGGGAGGGAATGTAGGATGCTGGAAAGCACATTAAAGCGATTTTTTGCAACCCACAAACAAATCTCAAGCGGCATTGATTTTGAAGGCAGTCCACATACAATATGTGTGGGTTTTATTAGTGTATTTTGTTGCATGTTTGTATACATACATACATATGTTGTGTTTTATATGTATTTATTATTGCTGTTATCATCTCGCTGTTCAGCATAGGAACGAGCTTCAAACAACAAAACCGTCGCCGAACTAGAGCAGACGCAGAGGCGCGAGAGCGAGACAGACGATGGGTTGAAAAACAGAGAGTATCACGTCGAGTAGGGGGGACAAGACAGGCAGCACAACCCCATTCTAAGGGCGAAATATTTGGACTGTTGTTTTGGTATCTCTGTCTCCCCCTCTATCTCTCTCTCTCTTTTACTGCCTACGTGCGTTATGGCACACACAGCAAGAATCAACAAAAAGAGCATTAGAATCGATGGAACGAAGAAAACGAGCGAAAAAAGGAAAACAAAACAATAACAGCAATGTAAATGCCCATGTAACACAACAAAAAAACAAAACAGTACAGTGAACATTCTAAATTAAACTTTTTTTGAAAATGTAAAACATATCTACATATGTATGTAAATAAAAGCGGTAGCATTTGGTAACCAGACCAAAAGTGCCGCAATTAATACTGAAGAAGAACAGCTGCCAAATACACCTGACTGGGGCTTTTCTTTTTTTCCTTAAGTCGAGCAAAAAACAAGTAAGAAAGCTACAGTGTTAGACTGTGAGATACCTGGTATCCAAAGCTTTGTGGGAGAAATAAAAAGGAACATGCCTGAAGCTCTAACTTTTGAAAACCCTAAATTTACAGGGGCAGAAGGCAATAGAAATTTGTAATTATGAAGACTAATTCTGATAATTGTACCTAAGAAATACAGAAAATTATCCAATAACTATCGAATTTGACAAACAAATTTTTGAGAACGACCTATTTTTTGATAATCAATTTAATTATCATTTATCATTAACATATGTACATATTGTACATAGCTTTGTTAAGGCGTTTCATTGTGTGTTTCATGTTTCATAACTTTTTAGAGCGGAAGTGATCGATATAAATGTTGTCACCAAGTTTTGTAGCGCTAGTTTTTATAGTCTCTTAAATCTGTTGTTTCTAAATCGGCTTGGCTGCTGATGCTGTTATTCTTTATGGGGTAGGCGATTCTGTCTGTTAAAAAGGAAAATATTTTTAAATATTAATGAAACGCTGTAAAAAATATGCTGAGCTAATTTTAAAATAAGCTCTCCATAATTATAAAGTGCGTACGCATTCGGGACTGGAAAGAAAATGTTCATGAATGTTCGATGCATGAAGCGGGGTAATTCGGGTTACCGAGGTAGCACTGTGATTCCAAATTCCGTTGTTAGGCAATCATAAGGGCGGCGGAGACGCGGAGAGAGTTCCAGACATGAGGCGAAAAAACAGAAAGTGGTTCGGAATCAAGTGAGATCAGTCCCTTGCGGTCAGCTGACGTCGTGCCACGCCCAGAAAATGAAACGCCCTACCCCTAGTCTGGCCCTAATCTACTTGGCCAACTCGGCTGTTATCTATCCACGGCCTTTTGCCTATTAATGTATTCCGACTCCTCCGCGTTTGCTTTGCTCGCTTGATTTTCTGTTGTGCTCACCTTTTTCTCGCGTTACACAGTTCGGCAGTGTATTGGTTTATATATCTACAAAACAGAGAGGAATAAAATCTCACGCACACCCTCAAGCAGCCTTGCCGGTTTGCCACACCTATACATATATAAAGATAAGTGAAAACACATAGGTATGTACATACAGCTGCGGTTAAAATATTAGCAGTATTGAGGGTGTCAATCTAAATGATACTTTTGGATCTTTCAGATTTTATAGTAAACTATTTGCAATAGGTAAAATACACAATATTAAATGTTCTTACTATTATTTTGCTGAAATGTTGTATCTAGATACTTATATTCTATCTAAATTCGTATATTGTATTTACATAAAATTTAAAACTTGTTTTATTATTTTATTTTTTAAATTAAATTTTAGGATATGGACGTATAAACATTTTTAATAATTCAAACTAGGAAAATATAACTTTTTGTATAAACAAAGTGATTAAATTACATTTTTAAACTTAAATATTAAAAAAAAACAATCTAACAAAAATCCAACAAAAATATTCCTGAAATATTCGGATTCCCTTGTATTTTAAATTCTAGGTACAATCCATATCATTACTATACTTTCAACCGCAACTGTTTACACATAGATACAGGCGATCTGAGCCACATGGGCGAATGCGGAGCGCCGTCACTTCGAAACCAATTGCCGGCAGAGTCGGATGCTCAGTCCTCGTCGCTGCCAGCGACACTCCACGTGATTTTTCGACATATAGTGACTTGTGACTCGTGAATTTTCGACTTGTGAGGTTGGGCACTAATTAATTAATTAATCCGCGCGCCCCGAGAGTGAAATACTTGGCTGAGGTTGTTTTTTGAAGAGAATTAATATTATTTATCTTTAAGAAACAGCAATTATTGAAATATCCGAAAACATAATTAGTTGCAAACAAAGAAGAAAACTGGATTTCGGCAGCACACAAATATTTTCAGTTTTCGTTTCGAGCTATCCAACTATAAATATGCATGAGCGGGCAATTTATGGTCAAAATCCAACAATAAAATCACAAATGTGCGTGGATGAAACATCTCGGTTCTTCAATTTGATTATTAAGAAGCAAGAAAACTGCACTAAGAGTAATGAATTATTAACGTCGGCAGTTAAATCAAGTGAAACACGTTTAAGCGCCTGTATCAAATTAGGACTAAGCGTAATGCACGATATTAACAAGTTAATTAACAAGTTAATACACCAAAATTAAACCTTCGTACAACAACAAACAAAAAAAGAGGAGATGCATTTGCATAACTTAACATTTTAATTTAAACAATACAATCCAAGGACGTGTAATTGCCATAAAAATTAAACAGAAAACAAAAAAATTAAAATCAGCCTCTTAAGCAAGCCGAAAAATAGCCGCCTGACATGTGACTCAACGTTTAAAATAAAATAGTTCAGAAAATCAAAAAACAGTGGATGAGAAAAGACTGTGTTCGGGCATCCAAACTTTGACAAGACAGGGATACTTTCATTGGAGCTATAAGATAATGCTTGATAAAAATACTCTTATTTTTTAACGTTTCCAGTTTATGAAAATTAAACTTACTTAAGGGTTAGTAATTATTGTGAGAAACTGTTTTCATACCTGCGGAGTAGTCTGTATTCCCCCAGAAAAGATATTTAATCTACATTTTTGTTTTTTTGCCTCCGCATTCTTCTGCTGTGGTTCCTTCCCCTTTTCGCTAAACTTTATTTAAATAGCAGAAATAGGGGGAATGATGAGATTTGATTTATAGCCGAGAGGCGCCAATCGGCTGCTGTTTTCGATGATGCTGCTGTGACGTAAGCAGAGCTAAATGTCCGAGGATGATATTTTGATGAGCCGAACCGAGAAACACGCACGGTTTGTGACAGTGTATCTGTGCGGTGTGTTGCGCTGCGGGTTTGTTTTGCATAATAAACCATAATTAAGATTGGATAAAGTCAAATGATCTGGAAAACGGGCTCTGCAGGTGTTCTTTGAGGCTGATATTTCTGGCTGGCTTATAAATAAACGCAAAAATTCTTTTTACGGCCAAAACGAATGGAAATGCAGGGCCGGCTTATGCTCGTGCAAATGTTTATTTCTGGATCGATTCCAGAGCGGATTCGTCCCGATAAGCACCAAACCACATATAATATGTACAGTAGTTGGGATGAGATGAGATAACCCCGCTTAGAGCGCTCCATGATAATCAGTCTCAATGGCGGCGGATCTACAATTGAAATCCACTTGGAATAGGTCAGTTTCAGATTCAGTTTCCTTCGTCGCCGATTTATAAGGCATAAACATAAAGCTGTTTGCTGCGATAAACATATGTATGTACGTCTGGCCAGGGGTAAACAAAACTGAACATTGTATTCGAAAAAAAAGAGTAATTCACGAAACACTCTAAGCAGAAAGTGTTTTCGCAGCTAATCCAATTAAAATTTTATGTAAGGCAGCGATGTGTTTTGCAAGTGGTTATTTCTGGTTTTGTGGGAATGAAATACATACTTATGTATGTACATAGAATTTCGGCCAGCCGGCTCAAAACACGAGATACACGGAGAACGTAAACAACAGCATGTGGCAAGCCACTCTTCTCACTCGGGTTTCGGAATTCTGGAAAGCAGGGGAGAACGTCGGCGGCTGAGGAGAGCGAAGAAATGAAAACACGGCAATGAAGAAATTGCGCAGCAAAAATGTTCTCGCTGCGCTTTATTTTCGTTTATTTTTCCCTTGCTTTTATTTTTTTTTTGGCCACCAACCACTTGAGCGAAAGAGAACGACATTTCGCACTCTCTGATTTTTGCGTGCGGCGCAAAAGCCACCAAACAAGACAAGCCTTCGTGGGCTTATTTTGGGTAAGATATTATAAATATCTTCTTTCTCTTCTTTGAGATTGGTTGTAATTTGTTTCTTTCCTATTATCGAAATGTGCCTACATATATCATGGCAGTTGAGGTGTTGTCATTGCCAAGACCCTCGAGACAAGCATGCGGCCATAAAACATTTACGATCATGTAATTCCAGGCCTTCGTTTTTGGAAACCATCTTTTAATTCGATATGAAAATAAGATGCATTTGCATTCCATTCTTGCAATTTTAATTACATTTTCAATCAAATGGTAAGATCTTAGGAATTGTTAGGTTGAACTCCGAACACAAAATAAATTATTCGTTGTCATAACCTGCTTCGGTCACAAACTAACAACAGGCTTCAAACGAAAGTCCCATCTATATTTTCTTTTGACACTAGTTCAGTGAACTTCTAGAAAGTTTACCTTGAAGGCAGCGCACAAATTTTCTTCGTGCAACGTGGATGCATCTAGCAGATACAGATTGTGTATCTCATCAATTATGACGTGTCTTTTTCGTTGGCTGTGCTTATGTTTATCTTGCCGAAATAAGATTTTTTTTCCCGATTTTTACTTGCAGATAAGATCACGGCTTTAAGCTGCTTGTTCTACTCTTTTGAAGGGTATTATAATTTCTACTAGAAGTTTATAATGCAATAAAGGAGTTATTGCCGACTCCATGAAGTATTTTTATATTCTTAAAAAACATAAACAGCCGGTTGTAACAGGCCGAATATATCACATATTTAGTTGTCATAGGAAGGATCGGAAAATGTATAGGAATCTGTAAAAATCTATAATCAACATTTTTTTTTTTTCAAATTATACGCACAAAACTCCGATATATAGTTTTTCTTATACAGTTTTAAAATAAGGTTTCAAATGTTTTCAATATCGTATTAGTATATAAGTTGGCGGTCATGGGAGCGATCAATCAAATCCTATATATGAGAGACACAGATATAATATAAATATATAATTACAAACTGAAAGGGTATACAAACATCGGCGCTCCGAAGTTAGCTTCTTTTCTTGGTTTTTTTTTTAATGCTTTTGTGGGGTCGGGCGCCTGAGAATTGGGTCAAGACGAGGAACTTACTTTAAACGGCAATTAAATTTCTGTTTCGATCTGTTGTTGCTTTTTCCGAGCTGTTGAATTATAACTCCAGGCCGCAACAACATAAATATTTCATATTGTTGTCTGTCTGTTGCCTGATGATTTCTGTTATCGTTATTGTTGTTCATGCTGTGTTGCCTTAATTACAACACGTTGCGATTGCTGTTGTTGCCGCATATATTTTATAGTGCACTTAGCATACAGGGTGTCCCAGAATGGAATATCATGACTGACACTGAACTTGAAACAGCTGAAACAACTTATACATAGCGAGCATTATGAAATCAAGACAGCATTTCAAGCTATCTAGTACCGATTGGAGTCCTAGTAACTCTGAATTTTCCTATGCAAAATTAAACAAAGGTCTTAAGCCATTCTTCTTAAGTTACCCCATATATTATATGTATGCATATATGCACATAAATTCATGCAATTAGGGCTTGATTATTGTTTAAACCGCTTCTCCTATTTCAAGATTTGCCTGGCTAAGTATTCCCCGTAATTGGAGGACATTTCTCTCGGTTAATTGCTTTCAAGCTGCTGAACTACTTAATGAGATCCCCAGGCGGTCTCCTCTTGGTCTTAGCCGCCGTGTTGGGAACCGCGCAACAACCTCTGCCACGTCAGCACCAGCTCCAGACCACGCCCATGCTTCCCCACACGCACATGACGGCCATTGTCCTTGGACTGTTTTTATGTCATTTAATCCTGTTTCATATGGACAATGAAGGCAACTGCGGGGAAAACAGCGCCACATTATCAACCGAACGAGCTGAATGTGCATCTCATGACACGTTGACACTTAAGGACAGCTTAAAGAAACAATGTTAAAGGGAACTTTCCACTAATAATTTAATAACGTATGTGTTGAAATTTAGCATATTATAAAATTGAGTTTTTTTTATGCATAAACTTACTGTGTATCCAATTCAGTACTTTTATAATTGGCACTTCAAATGTCACAGCTACTCAACTTTGAATCGAATATAAAACAAGAAATGAAGCCGAAGTTTATATACTCTTTCAGTTTTGTTTGGATCATTGATAATCGAGCCATTTCGACCAAATAGAAAAACATAAAACATTTTTGAATACACCAAACATTTTATTTTCCAAAATTAACATAAAAATTTACAGAATGTAGATGATATAGTTATGCGGCTTTCATCATCAAATTTATTTTGAAGTTGTAGAATCACATGAAATAAAAATATATAAGTATTTATTGTATTATTTCGATTTGCCCCGTTTCGACTTACATGTGCTATGTTATGACCAATTTTGTAATCAAATCGATCATTTTCCGTAATACAAAATTATCTATTTCAAGGTGTCAACCTTATAATAATAGCATCCAATCCTTTTTATATTTATAAATGAAATAAAACTATTTAGAAATGTTAAACCAGATAGCTCTGAGCGACTAGTTTGTGTAGGACATTGCTAGATCGGATCGGCTGTTGAGGTTGATAATGAATTAGGGCTGGGAATTTCTCCCTCATCTTGTGGAAGGGTATATGTACATATAATTATATATGTATATGTAACTTTTATAAATGAAACAAATGTGAGGTTTTAAAACGTGACTTTTTCTCATTTTGTTTGCTTTTTTTCTTTGTTTGTGCCAGTTGCTAATTTGAAATACAAAGTTTTCAATACAATTTACAGGTTTTAGCACGCAGCTCTTTATTGTGATTTATATGGGGTATATATAGCATCGAATACAGATGTGCGATGGTGGTTATACATATATAAATCAAATATGGTAAGAGAGTTGCTAAAAGTCAAGCACACCCACTTACTTTAAAAGGCGATAATTGGCATGCCCTCTGCCCTCTGGTTTAATTCCCGATCGTACATCTTCGGTCTGCCAGAGGGTCGCAAGGAGGAGAAATTCACCTTGACTGTCAGAAGTCATGAGTCCAGAATGAGGTGACAAATCAAACATCTTCGATTGCCGTCGAGATACATCAATTGGTCAACAGCAAATGCTCAAATTCGCGTCGCACTTGAGTGTGTAAACAACTTGCAGTAATGAATCTTGTGCACACAGTGTGCGGAATATAGTTTATATTTACCCCGCGCACACACTCGGAATATATATACTCGTATATTGCCACTATATCCACTATATAGAAATCGTACGTTCGCAGTGCAGCCAAGACTTTGCTTTGCTTGACTCGCTGATAACAAAACAAGAATAACAATTCAAATGTTTGTTCATCGTTTGCACTGCTATTTATGCGCACACCCGACTAGATACATATATGTGTATATATATGCAGTATATATCCCAGTGTACTTTCCTACAGTCAACAAATTAATTCGCTGTAAGATCTGTGTAGAACCTGTGTGCAATTAATAATGTTTTAGTCCCCTGAGGGGTTTTGAGGCAGGCAGGGCGGGAATGATATTTGTTCATTTTTGCTTGCTGCGTTATTTTTTTGACTTGGCACCCGGAAGTTGTAATAGAGTGTTCTTTAATACTAGGAGAAATATTATAAACTAAAGGAATAATAATAATAATATAGGAATAGGAAAAATATTTAAAAAATATATGTATGATATTACTAATAAACCGAAGATCCGTGGGGAAGAAGTCAGGTTTCTTTATATGTTTTTCTAGATCTACATATATTATATTGTGAAATTACGCAATCCACCGCAAGGTTTAAGCTTTCTTTTCGCTCATTTCGAAATGCGTGAGTTAAGGGCTGCTTTCCGGCCGTAGGGCAGACTTTTCTTTCATTACGCATGACATTAACATTTTCATTTTTCATTCCTTTTCTCGACAACTGTCTCGTATTTGCCCTTCCGCGCACATTGTTCCTGAGCCATTGTCCTTGACTGGGTGAACGGATGAATGGGCGTAGTCTGTCTCGTATGTGGCTTTTTTACGCCTTCTGCAATCTTAATTTCGCATCTTGGCCAGAAGCCAAAAGCCAGGTTCAATAACTGCCGCCAACACACACCCACAGTAGGCTCGTAAAACCCAATTAGCACTGCCGAACAACCTGCCAAAATACGATCCCGAGACTCGTGCTCGCTCATTTGCATGATTTTCCCTGCCCAAATGCCCATTTTCGTTGACGTCAGCGAGTAGGAGCCAATAAATAACACATTGTCGAGGACTGAGGGAGGTTCAGGGGCACCAGGGGGAACTAGAAAGATAAAAACCTTAGGGCTTGGCAAAGTCATAAGTTTGCCTAATCATTACATCAGATTAGTAAGCTCAAAGATATTCACAGATTCTTGAATATAGAAACCTTTGGTCCTTAATAACATGGAATATTATCGTCAATTTATTGAGGCCCATATCCTTCTTAATTTTTTAGAGCCTTTCCCTACTTGCTTCCCTTTGCCATTTAGAGTTCTTGCTCTAATCTACTTTTAATTTGTCCATTCTGTCTCCATCTTTCACTTTCGTGACTTGCTTTGATAAATCGCCTTTTTCGTATGACGTCAGTGGCTACGTAACCACGGTTAGCAGAAAATGATTTTGCTACGGCGGGGCGCGTGAATCTCATTTGTTATGGTCCCCAAAAGCCCTGGCATACACAAAAGGAAAATGCCTTCGGAGATAACGAAGTAATACGTACGTATATACTATGTGAATATCTATCGGACGGCGCTGTCGTTCAATGCCAGCGACAGGTTAAAGATCAGCTGAATATATAGATTCACTTGCGCGAAAAGCCCAAGTCGAGCCCCCGCCGTTGGCCCCCTTCCACTAACTAACTTGTCGAGGGGGCACTACTTCACCCGATCGGTTATGCAAAGAGCTGCAAATGTGAATCAGATGTCCGACTCCATTAGAAGGGTAAACAGAACGGGAACCAGCTGGAAAACAACAGAAAGCAACAGCGCGGTGTGCACTTATTAATTGAATTCAAGTCAGTGTGAGGGCACACTGAGAGAAAAGTCTAAGGCAACACCTTCCATTGCTAAATGATATAATTGGGGACAGGCAAGTCGAGTTTATATAAAGTTCTTCAGAAAGAGTATTAAAAATAAATATTAAAAAAAAAATAAAAAAAATAAAAAAAAAAAAAAAAAAAAAAACAGTGACGTTATGAATGCCCAATTGTTGGCCAATCTCCGACATTTCATCCTTTTCCATCTAGATTCCTTGAGAACTCGAATGGCTCATGTGAAAAGGAACTTTTGGATAAAGATACAATCGGAATATGCAATAATATAATATCATTTCCAAAGGGTTTTTCTCTCCGTGTGCTAATGTGTGTGTTATTTGGTATGTGAACTTCACTTGTTGCTGCGAGGAAATCTTGACTCGGGCTGCCGGCTCATTTCATTTGCAAATTTCACCGGCTGCGAGCAAATACCGGCCACCGGGGAAGCTCCGCGAGCACACCGATCCACGTCTATATAAGTACACCGTTATATAAGACAAACGCGTGAGTCGAGTCAACGTTGAATTGCCACCGAAAGTCGAGTCAGTCGCAGAGGGCGGCAAAGGGCGTCCTGCTCTGACAGGCCTCTTTTGGTTTTCCCATTCTGATGGCATGAATGACTCACACCGAAAGTGGAACACAAAGTGTGTTGTTTGGCTTTAAATTATGCACAAATCGGGTCTATTGATTAAGTTTGGATTGAAATAGAATTAATTATATACATATACTTGAACGAATAGGGGGGAGGTTTCGATCACTCGCTGTTGACCCGCCTGTCAACGAAATGCAAACTTAAGCATTCGAACAAAGTGCGTTGCCAAAATTGCACTCGACGGCAGAAGAGAGGCGTGTGATTGAAGGACATTTTCTATTCTCTGCTGAGCAATGCAGCGGAAAGTTCCCGGACCCCAAGGTTCTGTGTGTCCGATTCGTCGCGGTTCCGTTTCTTTTCCCCAACACAAAACTAATTAACGTGCAAAGTTCGGTAGACGTGCGGGTGCGAGTGACTGCGCTTCCGGTTGCTTCGCCTACGTACATTTGAATTTGTTTAATTGCACGGCTCTAATGATGCGGAAACAGCAACAAAAATTACACAAAAAGAAAATACGCGAAATATGTGGGGAAAGGGGGGCAACAAAGCCCGCCGCCCACTACAACGACTTGGACGAAACACTTGCATCAGATCATTCGCGCTGGCATTCCCCAAGTGCGAATTAGTGACAGTTTTATGGGTTTGTTCTTGAATAGTGAGGTTCGGAAAAACGCAAGAACACCTGTCCCTGTCATGGGTTTACAGTCAAGTCGAGTTCAAGGTCGTGACCTGTGTGTGTGTAAGCAACCCGGTCAAGGATCTGTTTGTGTTCCAAGGAAAGGTATGCGAACAATGCCGCAGGGTTCAGTGGCTCGCTGCGTGTCGTAGTTTCATCAGTTTTCAAGTAACGAACTGAACAGGGTCCCACCAACAGGAATCGATTATAAATTAAAATAATAGCCAGGTGGTCCTGGTGCTAAAGTTAATAAAATATCAATTTTCAATGGAATTAAGGCTCTAATTAATGTTAAACTATTGACACATGTGTTGAATTTCACCCACAATAGTGATCATGACAAATATTTTGATATTTAACATCGATTATCAAATAATTTAGTTCAGAATTTCAATGAGTCTACTGTCGAATATGAGCGACTATGGTACAGTTTAATTAAAAAACAAACTTGACTAAGGTGTGACATGGAGTAATTCACATAAAAATGTTGCCGGATAGATGCGGCTGGGAACATGTAGGGCATCATACAATGGTATTAAAGTTATACACGTATTTTGGGCAGTAAAGTTAAACTTTACCAGAATCAGCTGATCTAGAAACGCAATTGCAATGATACAATTGTTATATCATTGCTTAACCTCTCGCCCAAACACCTGAACTGCCTGGCAAGATCAAATATTTGCCCTCAAATACCCCCGATTCACCAGCCATTCTCCTATTCTGAGCTGAATCATCGGGTTATTTGCTTTATGTAGAAAGAACTGATAAACAAAACTCAGCACAAAAGCGAGCCGGCGTTGAAGCCAAAGGCGAAATTTGAGGAGCCCACCAAAATGCCGAAAAATAAACTAAAAAGAACCAACCGAAAAGCGTACACCTTTGCATATCCGTCAGAACGCTGCCTGGCCGCATGACCAGTGAGTGATGATGGTGGCGGTAAATGGGGGGATATTGCGATATTTATTTACACACATATCCAATATCCAATCACGTTCAAGGTAAATGATGAGCGAATTTTGCAGAGTGCTGTAAAAAATAATAATAATAATAATAATAACAATGACAACACAGAGGGGTAAACGGCATAACTGTTTACAGTTACTCAAGCACTGTTTAAGCTAAATTAAGCATACGCCCGGTGGGCGGCGCCTAAACAGTTTGCACCTTTTTCGGTCTTTATTTATTGTGCGGCGGCCAAGCTGCCCTGTCAATCAAATTAATTTTTGCGATAGGCCCAAGGCAAGCAAACAAGCTGGAGTTCTTATCACCCGAAAAATTATTTACCCGTAGCGTAGTACGTAGTACGAGTATGTATTTGCTTATCAACAGGGCTTGTCTAGTGGGGGTCTGCCAGGCGCTGATAATTTGGCATTTAAAAATTCTGCACTCGGTAATCAAAGTTCTTTTGCGTACACACTTGACCTAAATGCGCAATTCTCGGCGAGCGTCAAACTTTTGGAGCCTACTATAGAGTACACAGGAGCACGCGAGGACTACATAGTATACAATACTCTTATTTACCGCCTTCTTCTATATATACTTTCACTTTCTTCGTACGCATGCGTCGTTAAAACCGGGGGCAGAAAGCATTTGGGAAGTTTGAGAGGAAGTTGACCCTCACGCAACGTTTTTTCCTTCTATTTTACATATTCTTCGCATCACGTTTCAAGTATTGCATACTACTCGGAGCCGTATTTGAATCCTTTATGCTGCACATTACGCTTTCGATTTCGATGTGTTCACACATGCTGTTTTTTTGCTGCCCAAGAGAAGATTTAAGCAGATGTATGACCGATTTATGTGTGTGCCCTTGAGATGCCCCCCAACTAATTCGGACGGATTTTACGATGCCCTATTCGCTAATGGATTCCGCATGCTTAGGTGGCGGCAAGTGCACTACCGCAGAGTGGGGGAAATGGTTCAATTCAATTCATTGCGACTTCCATGCTTTCACTTTCGCTTTCGCATTTATATACTTGGGGGGGTTTCAAGGACGCTCCACCAGCAGCAGCACAACCCGCTGTTATGGTTAACAGAGCGCTGTTAGTACGCAAAATCCTCTTTCTTCATCTCTCTCTCTCTCGTTGGCACTTGTTTACGCTTAGCAGCTACAAACGTTGACGTCGGCAGCAGCACGTGCAACTTTTGTTCTTTTCGCTCTCATTCTTTCGACGAACTTTAAGCGGAGCGGTTGTGTGCGTTGACGTGTGCGAGTGTGAGTGCGTGGGCGGCCGGTCGACCCAAACACACATACATATATATATACGTACATATATGTTGCATTATTTATACAAATTTGATTGCGATATATAGGCGGCGGGACAAAAGGGGGTGGCGGCTCTGGGCGGCCGACGGCAACTTAACCTCAATTGAACCGAGCGCTCTTTGTTCTACGGCTGTCATGTAAATTGTATTAAAATTGATAAAAATTGTGAAATACTCCCTGAAAGTGTCTAAAAAAGTTAATCAATATTCGCCTCTGTCCTGCCTTTCTATTCTGTATCTCTCCCCCACTTTTATCAATTCGTCGTCTTCGTCTTTCTTCGTTCGAAATCGCTCGGTGTTGTTATTTGTTGTTGCGTTGATAATAAAAATAGAACTTTACTTTATTTTGCTTCGCTTCGCTTTGGCCGCCTTCTCCTCCTCCAGCCCCTTCTCCAACTTCTTTGCGCTCTCCTCCTCGCTCTTCTTCGTTTGCTGTTTGTTTTTACACAGCGATAAAGATAAAGGCCGTTTATTTAAATCAAGCGTACGATTTGCCCGCAAAAGTGCGCGTGTGTGTGTGAGCGATTTATAAAGCTATCAGCCTCCACTGCTCCCTCTGGCAAACAGATGCGCTACATTCATTTATTGCATTATAAAATAATCGTATTCTCTCAGAGGGGTTGGGTGCCAGCGAGAGAACCTCAAGCGCGGCGTGCCTAGAAAAAAAACCAGCAGACAACAGAGAGAGAGAGCATATTAGAGATCAAAAACGATATTAAGCTAGCCAGGCGACAAATGTTTCGCGAGCATTGCAGTTTTATGACTTGACTGACTGCTATATACTCTTGTATTTGATTTTATCCTAAAGCTATTTGGAATTAAATATTTTCTTTGCTCAAAGTGCAACATTTTGTAGCCTGATATATACATACATACATTCTCAATAAAGTCTATATAAGTTCAGTTCCAGTTGAAGATGCCGTAATATGGTGTTCTCGCATGGCATTGAACTGTGCGATTTCTGTCGCCTGGGTCGCTGCCCCTGCCTAGAAACAACCCTGAACTCAGTGCAGGTTGCATTGTGTGTGCAGGCAACGCAAGTGTCGCGAACGCCTTTCCGTGGCAATCGTGACGATCGATCGATTTTTTATTTTTCTTGCAACCGCAACGTTAAGTCAACAAGACAGATAATTAAGTGAATTTAATGGCAATAAGGCTATGCGCGCATTGACTTTGCGCTTTTATCGATATATTTCGTGTGGGTGGTAAACCTGGTCAAGTGCATCATAATATTAACTGCTGCTAAAGTGCATTTGTTCTTAATAATTGTCAAAGTGTAATAAAGTGAAAAGACACACAGTGCTTAAAAATGTTAAAAATAAATAAACGCGACGCTTAAAATTGTTGAAAATAAATAAACGCGTCGCGGCAAACAAAAAACAATAACAAAAACAAGCAATAACAAATAAAATGCAGCAGCTTTGACTTAATTTCAGTGCGTTCAACCTAGGAGCGAGCGAGATCGAGAGAGCTTTTCGCGCTGCATCGCTCGTTCTCTCTTCCTTTTGCCCAGAGCATAGTGCTGAGTGATGTGATTTTTATTTACAGTTGAAGGATTATGTGACTTTAACAAGGCAAGACAGAGACAGCGACACCTGATCGCAGTGTTTTTATCTTTTGACTAAATTGACGAGAGCGACAGCTGCAAAGGCAACAATAACATACACAAACACTTGTTTACACTGCGTTGCAAAAGTGTAACAAAAAATATAACTTTAATAAATCCAACGCCGAAATAATTGACAACACAAATCAAAGAAAATAGACAAAGGGGAAGGACCATGCATGGAATTACGCACCTGTACCGCCAGCACGCGGTGGAAAAACAGCTGAGCGGCGGCGAGAGCTGGTCTCGCCACATTTATCCCGGCTACGGCAGCAGTGCCGATGCCTCATCGCAGGGCAGTCGCCTTTACAGCGTTGACTCCTCCAGCAGCTCCAGTTCAAACTCCAACAACTCGGGCGGCGGAGGAGCTGGCGGAACTGCAGCCGGTGAAGGCATGGGCGGTGTCACTGGCAGCGCCTACGCCCAGTGGCAGAGCGAACGTCACTCACAGCCACAGGCGGTACCCGATGCCCACAAATCCCTGGCCAACCATAACCACTACCGCAACTCACCGACACACCATGCCCACCATCAGCTCCAGAACCAGCAGCACGCCACCAGCGGCAGTCTGAAGCGGACGCCCTCCTCGAAACGCAGCTTTCTGGAACGATCTCAGAGTCCGGCGATCTATGGCGTAAGTTGACTTTGTAGTCCCACGGCAGGGAGTGAATATACAAAAGTTCCAAGAATCAGCTAACTCTCATAAACAATTCCATCTTGCAGAGCATGCGTCGTAGTGCAGGTCCAGACTTCGGATCCCCGCCGCCCACAGCTCCAGTGGGAGGCGGTGGGTACTTTCCCCACGATCTCGACGACATCTACGAGAGTCAGGCAGACCACCAGTATTTTACCCACACGGGTGCCAGCGGGCAGCCGCAGCGACCCACGGCCATCTCGATCTTCCACCGCGTGACCGCCGCCCATAACTCGCTCGACGACTACAGCTTCGGCGGGGACTCCTCCCGCCAGTCGATGAACAGCACGGACAGCGGCACGGGCAGCGGACCCTTCCAGCGCCATCGCTTCGACAACTCGTCTTTCGCCAAGAGCCTCAGCGTCGACGAGCCGGAGCAACAGCATTCGCCGCACAAGGAGGGCCACGGAAAGCATGGCAAGCATCATCATCATCATCACCACCACCACCACCACTCGATCCAGGAGATGCTCAAGCACTTTGGCAAGAAAATTCACGTTTGGCCCAGGAAGCACCACGACGCGCAGAGTGTCTGCACATCACCGCAGAACGATCCGCAGGAGAATTTCCGCACCAGGTCCAAGAGCTTGGACGTGAACACGCTCAGTCGTCCAAATCGCATTCTGGACGATTGCGGGGCCACTTACAAGATCTACGATCGCATAGTCAAAGAAGGTAAAGGCTTTTCGGGGATGGCCGGGCGTAGAGTTTGTGGTACTTGCAGTTCTGTTAGGTTTTTCCTTTTAATGTTATAGTCTGCCCTGACATATAGGACTAATTCGAATGTTATTCACTTTAAGGTGCTCATATGCGTCGTGCATCCGCGGATTTGGAGAAACGGCGTGCTTCAGTTGGCGCGGCTGGTCGTGGGCTGCGAGGAGATGGAACGCTTGATCCACACCATGCAGCTATTCTCTTCCGAGACTCCAGAGGGGTAAGTTTCCAACGTTAATAACTGAAAAAAGGAGGAATAATATCGTAGTCTTAAAAACAATTTCCTTTTTCTTCTGTTTATTCATGTGAGATTAGTGAAAGTGAGAACTCGAGTAATGCATTTAAAATTTTAGCTTTTGGTGAACGATTCTAGTTACTCTAAGGATCTACCTTCCGGACCCTTAAAAGAATATATATGATCAGCATCACCAGACGAGTCGATCTAGTCATGTCCGTATGTCTGTCCGATTATACGGAAACTAGTCCCTCAGACTTTAAACTATCTGAATGAGAACTATTCTCAGTACTGTATAACTCGACTCGGGCCGGATCGGACGACTATGTCATATAGCTGCCATATGAACGATCGGAAAATTTAAAGAATAAAAATTGACATTGACAGTTTTCAACTCATTTTTATCTACTTAGAGATATAGCCATATTTAATTATGTAAATAGCAAAATAGTTGCAATTGAAACGATCGATACAAGTAGAGAAAAATTCAAAACCGTGGATGTAAAACTGTAAATATAGTATGAATTTTGTATATTATGTATACGTAAATGATAAAAACGAATTTGTATGGTATGTATACATGTTTTATATAATTCCTGTTAGTTTTTCTTGTTATTTGAGCGATAAGCTGAAAAGGTATACAAAGTATACCTTTCTTGTTATTTTTGCTTTTTTTATCTCCTTGAAATCTCGCCGCATTCTGATTCAAAGCTAATAATAGCGTCATATCTGTATTACCATGTATTTCTATTTTTTTCTTTCTTTCTTCTTTCAATTATGTTGAACAATAGACATTTCATATTTTCACCTTTTCCACCGTCTGACATAGATAATATCTTCCCAGGGATACCCGCTTTACCATGTTCTTTACAGTAAACATTTCCGTTTAAAGAGCAGTGCTCGTCGTATCTTATGTTATGTACTTCTGTCTTAATTCGAATTTAAATACACACATATGTACATACATTTTCTGAAACAGATTCCAAAAATATTGATTGTGATCCTTGTTGCATACTTTAAGGTACACAGACGTTGTTAATTTACACGTAGAATGTATATCTACGTTCACAGTGCATATATATACATTTTATACCATGTATTTTACCTATATTATGGACACATTACGTATACGTAATGTATAAATGATAACTTCTGATAAGAATTTCCTACTGTGATGTGAGATTTTATAAAAATTCAACCGATATTGGTGAAATACCAACATGGACTAATCAGTGAATCACTGACATTAATGAAAAGTCATGCTGATAACCATTTTCTAGAGGCTGTGGATAAGACCTACCCACCCTTGCCGTTTACCTTTTTCAGTGGGTTAATTAAGTCCGAGCGCGCCCATGTAAGCCCCCAAGGTCGCATAATGGACCAATATACGGCACTGTTATTGCTATCTTGGCGGCACTAGTGTTATTGTTTATTTCGCACTCCACAACGTGGTCACCCGTTGGAAACTGGTTTATATCGATGGATAATAGAATCACGGGACAAGTGTTGTATTTCAGATTGAATGAGCTCGGGAACTCTTTGCTGTAGTCTAAATACCTATTAAATACCTACTCTGCATTCTGACGTCAGCGGGCACGGGCTTTCTTTTTTTCTATCCGCTCTGTTGTTATTGGTATGTGCCCGCTAATGATGATGATTAATTAGCAGCGTACTCTTCGCATGTCAACAGTTCTTGCTTACTGTGCCTCATTCACTCTCTCGCTCTCTTTGGGCGGGCCACAATCTTCTGCACAGTTTGTTTTACTTATCAACAACAACAAACAGTGCATGCTTACAGAAGCTCTCTCTGCTTTTGGTGCGTACTTCGCCCTGAGCCACTTGACTTCGATTGAGTGGGAATCGCATTGAGTGGATTGCTCATCTTGGTCTTCTTCTTCCGCCTGCAGTGGCCTTCTTTCTTAAGTACATGCAGAGCGCTCTCTCGCTTAGCCCACTCAATCTTCTCACAAGATGCTCCATCTCCCACACAGTGGACAGTTCATTCGTTTGCTTTAACGATTTAACGATTAAGTTGAAAAGGAAATAAACGAGCGCCATGCTGGTTGTTTTCAGCATACCCTATCTTTTTCAGGGCAGCAGGGTATAGAGGTTCACTCGCTCAACTTGGCCGCTTCTTCTGCTTGGGGAGCAGAAGCCCCACAATGGGAGGCGGCTAAAAGATAAGACAAGGCAAACAAGAGATGTAAGAATGTAACTGTTCATCGCAGTCGACACACATAACATAACACTGAGGAAACCTGGAGAATGTATATTGTTGTTATTGTTCTGAATATTCTTCTGCATTCTGAATATCTTACTCAAAAATACTATTTCCTGCAATAGTATGTAAACCAAAAAAGGAAAATTTGATTTGATTTATTTATTAATTCAAATCAAATTAAATTAAGTCCAGGTTTTTTAACAAACACCGCAGAGTGTTTTTGCTTCGTTACATTTACATTGTAGGTTGTGTTGCTGGCGTGTTCTTGTTGTTTGCTCAAGCATTAGTTCTCTCGCGCTCATCTAGGCAACACAGTGGATAGTATACCGCAAAGGAGATTCGATTCCTGTGCATATAATTTGTTTTTAAATTTATTTATTTAAAAAGTATTCTTTTAAGAATATTTATTATATATTATGATTTTGGTGATATTAATTAATTAAGAAATTACACACAAGACACTTTAAAAAACCAAAATTTAGTTTAATAAAGAAATTTATAAATTAAATCTCTTTCTGTTTGACAACTACATATGTATGTCATCCAATTTAAATACATTTAAATTTGTATAACTATCTGAAAATGTTATTATTAAACCTTAACAAAAAAAAAACAATTTCGATCATATTAAAAAATTAATTTTCATTTAAATTGTGAACAGATCCTTACTTTTGGGGTATAATACCCCACTGTGGGCCAGCCAGCTCCCACTCTCTCCCTCTCTCTGTGTTTTCTCTCGCCTTTGTCGCTCTCTCTTGGTGGGGCGATCTCATGTGTGTGGGGCTGCGTTTGGGGCTCGCGAAACTCTTAACCAGTTTAAGTTTACATTCGCGTGATCGCAGACGTGCCTGGTGGAAAAAGCGGAACCAACAGAGAACCAACGAAACCGAAGCGCAGCGGAAGCGAAGAAAAGAACAAAGTGGAACGGAACGGAACACGGGAGGCAGTGGAGTAGTTTCGTGTCGTCATTGTTGATAGATCCGTGCGCGTGTATGTGCGGGTGGGTCCGTGTTGATGTATCGCCGCCGCTATTCCGCCTTTGAGTCGAGCACTCCCCGCGTGGGTGTGCTACCCTCTCCATTGACTGCAGCTATATCCGCAGCAACAGCAACAGCAGCAGCAACAAAGCCATCGAAATTAAGCGTGCGCTTTGACCCAAATTTACCCAAAGATAATGACAGCAACAACAACCTGAGCAGCAGTGAAAATGCAAATGCGAATACGAGTTCGAAAGGCGGACGCAAGGCCCGATCGCTGAGCAACTCGCCGCTGTATGAGCGCAAGAAGCGTTACGGCCATCTGCCGTCGCTCATGTCATCGCAAAACGGGCCGACGGCCAGCGCCAACTATCAGCTGTTGAACAGTGCAAATCTTCGCGATCTCGTTGATGGGCAACGCCACTCACAGCACGTAAGCCGGCGCGATGACACCCCGGGCCATATTAGCCATAGCAACGGCAACGTTAGCCATATTGGCCAAAACAACATGCCAACAAAAGCCAAAAGTAAGCCTCTGAAAGATGGCAACAAGTTGAAGGCAACCTTAACGGCGGCCATGTCGTCATCACTGCTGCGACGCAAGGCACACACCAATCACAGTCAACAGCAGCAACAACAACTTCAACAACAGCTGCAGCAGCAGCAACTACAGCAACAACTGCAGCAGCATAAGCAACCGGGGAACAGCAGCCACACAATTGGCAATGCTGCCCGCCATTCGCTGGGTCATTCACCTTCTGCCGCCGCCTCAGCCGCCTCCGCCGCTGCTGCAGTGCAGCAGACACTCGTCTATGAGCGACGGCGTGTGAGCAGCGCCCACTCCTCGCCCCGCCGTACCCAGTCGCCGGTGCATCAGTGCCTGCTGATGCGACGGCGCAGCGATTACAGTGTGGAGCAGATCGAGCAGTGGAAACGCCAGCAACAAATGCTGCCTCGATCCGGACGCAAGATCAGCGTGAGTTTTGGTTCGGGGCGCACTGAAGACAAAGGAAAACCGCAGCGAGATTGCCAAGCGTAGAGGTAGATTCATGACTAGTGCCATGGCGATGCTTCGATGACCGAATGATTTTTTCCTCCCATCGCGTTTGGATGAGAGGGTACTGCCAAATAAATTTAGACCAAATGGGGGTCAATATCTTTCAGGACCTAAATACCTAGGGTATCATATATATATGAAGGGGTATTAAAAACACTCCCTAGGAGAAAGCTGAAGGTTGTTTAAGATCAACTGTGATTAACCATATCAAACTACATTTATTAAGCACAAAACGTTTCTTAAAAGACGAACTTGTACGCACAATCGCCTCTACCTCGTTTGCATGATATATGTACCTACTATATTCCCTATAGTTGAATTGACAATCAGAAAGAGTTGATCACAACAGTAAGATGTAAACATCAAAGTTCCCAAGATGCCTAAACTATATTTAAATTAGTCTAAAAAATAATAATAATAATTCATTCATTAATTCAATTCATAGATAAGGGTAGTAAAATTGTCTGAATACATTTACATTTGAAAGTACAAATATTCCCCACTGTGCAGACTTTTCTTGACCCCATTAGCTTGTTGAGGGCGCAGCGGGAGCCGCGAGGGCGGGGAGCGTGAGCGCCAATACAAACGTTTAGGCTAAACCAAAATTGGCTTGTGTACTCGTATGGGAGCGTAATTTTTCAATTGCCGTGTGTGATATGGGGCCCCCTCCCAGATTCCCTCGTCCCTCAGTAATGTGTCATAATTCCACAATTGCACATTTCAATGTTAATTCAACGCAAACTCGAACGAATGAACAGCGCCCCTTCAGTAAATATTTCATTGGAGTCGGAATGGTTTTGTTTTCCTCGGGTTTTATCTGTGATTTCGCTTGCTGATTAACAGATAACACGTATGAGAACTGTATCAGCGCAATTAAGAACTATTATTTACGAACTGTTCCTCTATTGTTTACTGTAGCTATCGTATTGCTCTCTTCACCTTCTGCGTTTTCCGCTCAAAAAGTTCCAATCATAGTGACCCATATAGGAAATCTGAATATAAGTGGGCAGCCAAGAGGAATATAGCGAAAATTGTGAAACGAGGTGTTAACTATTCTCCAACTAATAAAAGCGGCGTAACACTTTACGTATGTGCATTTTACGACTTGCGTTCGCTCGTTTATTTCGTTAATGATAGTTTACGGTGTCGTCGCTTATGTAAAATTAACAGGTATAAATAGGGGTTTGTATAGGCGAGGTATGGGTTTAAAAATAAACGGAATTTCCTTTGCGACTACGTTTTACATTTTCTCAGTCGCACATTATTACCATTATACAATAAGAATATAATAATAATAGAATATTCTAGTATTAACATGTTCCTCTTTTATTACAGTTACCCGTAGCCGATCCGTTCCTAGAGAAAGTAAACCTATCTGACTTGGGTAAGTTTTCAAACAACCCCCTCAAGTGGCGCCCCTTTCCACTCCACCCCTTTCCCATGAGAATATAAAAAAATGTTTAATTTAAATAAATTAGCAAACACACTTGGCATTCGATCAAGAGTCGGCCTCTGATGCCATTCTGTGGGCACACGACGCCATCGGGAGAACTAATAGAACAGAGAACCCTGCCAGATGTATATATAGATCGAAGAAGAAGCCAGCCCATGGAATCGAAGGCATAATTCACAGGGATTATGGTAGGAGGAGGATTTAGCAACAGGAATGGTCCATCCACTTGTTGGCGTGGGCAGTCCAAAATGCGACATTGAACATAATAGTTTTGGGGCGGTGGATACATAGACACACAAACACCTATATATTCTTTTCTATATTCCTGCTCAGATTGGTAACGGAAAGATCTGAACGTGGGCTGACCGAACACACCCCCAAGTTTTATTTGGGTTTTCCGCGTTTTCAGTTCAGTAGCAATGCCAATTATAAGTTCCAAGTACGCCGGAGATCATTTGGGGAAAAGAGACGCGAACGTGGTAAATGTGGGCAGAGGATCGAAAGAGCAGCGGGGAGAGGAGAAAATAGTGCATGTAATTTGTTGGCCATTTCGGCGTTTCATGATCCTCATTAACGTCAATTCCCAACCGATCCGATCCAAACCGATCTCCCACCAAAGATTGAATTCAATTTATAGAATGTAGTGTGCTCTGTGAGAACTTTTCGGATTCGTTTCAGAGATTTCTGCTCTGCTCGGGCGTTTTTCCCAATTTGTATTTTGTTCTATCTGCGAGTATCTTTTGTTTGTTTTGCGCTTTTCCCTGACGAAAAACTTTTTCGACCCAAGAGCGCTACCGCGAGGAGAGGGAGAAGAGAACATCAGCACACAGACTGCAGATCAGTTTATGATAAAATTTCGAATCGTTTAGAACGTCGCCAAGAAAGACGGGCAGACGACGAAAATTTCGACGATTTTCCGTGTGTTTTACGGTTTTCTGTGGAATTATTATTGGCAGCGGAGAATTTTGCCCGCGTCGTTCTGCGCTCTATACGTGTCGCTTATATGTGCCGAAGTTCTTGAGTGATTATATGTACATATTACTTACGAAAAGCAAAATAACTGAATTGACCAACTGCCAGGCGGGCGAAGTCGCTTCCTCGAAGGTCTTCTTCGCCTCTTTTGGCTCTTAGTCACTCGTCAGGAATTTTCGAATAGCGCCGCGACGCCAAAAGCAACTGAACCGAGCCACTACCTCCTCGCACCTACCTCCTTGTACTTAGCACTTCCCACCCAATGCCACGCACTGTGGAAATGGGTTTACAATTGTTTTGATCCCTCACAAGCACAAGCCACAAAGAAATAGAATAATCAACAAAAACCGACAACACCAAGGAGCATTTCAATTAACTCGTGTTGTGCCCTCAAGAGAATTGCAAAACGTAGTATTGTAAACAATAACCATATATAGATATGTGCATATTCATATGTATGAAGACCAATATTCATATGATTATAGGCATTGAAAGCCAATCAATAATACAGAGAGAGAAAGAGAGCGAAGGAATGAGCTCTTTATCATTGTTTTTTCGGCATTTAAGCCCCGGCGTCTAGCTGCAGTAATTTCATTTAGTAAACAATATACAAAATGTTTACACAGCTTTGGGCGGAAAATCATTTTGCCATTTGCTTTTAGCCCCATATATTTTAAAATTTATTTTAATGTTTTGTTTTTACTGCCGCTGCATCAACAGTCGAGGCGATCTAGTCATGACGAAACTTTCAAGGCATAAAAGACCTTATCATATATCATATTTATTTATATAATTAAAGAGAGAAAAATGAATACGAAGTGAATATAAATATTCGCATTACTTCCGCATTAAAATTGGGATATGGACAGACGGTCATTGCTAGATCAACTTACCTTGTTCACTCTCAATCACCAAGGGCAAGCATTTTATTAAAATATAATACCCTTTACAAAGGTATGAAAACCGCGCAACAAATAAATTATACGAAAATAATCTATGAGCTATAAAACAATTTTAAAAAGTACCAAAATTTCCAAATGCTTTCTCCCCATAATAGGATAGCGAATAAATCGCCATAGACATTCGAAATTTTAGTGTTGAGTCCCGGTTCACATTGGTTAATTAATTTCTTGGCACAACTGTCCGTCCCAATATTTGTTGGGTCGCTAAAATGGCTCCGACAAATGCTGAAAACGGTCGGTGTGTTGTGTTTGGCTTGCATTTATCAGGCCTCTGACAAGGCAGATCTACTACAGTCCCTATAATTATATACATTTGTGTGTGATATTTAATTTTTGATTAACACCTTTTGGACCCGCCTCTATATTTATTTGTTTACATACTGTGCACAGAACCGTCTAAGTTTTGCCCACCCTCCTCTGTCTGGCTTTCCCATTGTCTCAAAGAGAATTGAAATAATATTTATTGTTGAATCTATTCTGGTGTGTTTGGCGTGCTTGTTGCTGCGTCTGTCGCATTTGTCGTACGCTAAATTTATTTTAATTAAAAATGTCTTAATTTAATTTTTCGAAGCGAGCGCGCCTTGAAATTTATGAAATTCAATTGCTTGGTAACCCAGTCGATCCACATCGGTGAATGCTGTTGTGTCTTTGGTTCAGTTGCGATCTCTGCACGTTGCTTCTTTGGCCCAACTACCCGCAATGAGAAGCGCGTAGAGCGGCGCAGGCTGTTAGGGTACTGTTAGTGTACTGTTAGTGGCATGTTAGTTGGTTGCCCAATTAGAGGACCACACCAATTAGCAGAGCAAATCGAGTCTCCCAGTTAATTGTTAGCGCCCACAGATCCCAGGCGACACCAGATCAGATCGGTTCGAATCAGATTAGCGTAATGAAACACTGAGGATCCGACACAGCCAGAAACGAGTGAAACGCAGGCACTCCGAGAAGCCAGAACGCATGTTACAGTTGCACTTCTACTCGAATCATGCGGGTCGCCTGGTGCTCGGCGGTGGCAGCGGTCGCCCGGCCGACGTGCTTTGCTACCCTTTGGAGAGCATCAAAGAGTTCGAGCAGATCTCTGAGGCATGGAAGCGTCTCCTAGCTGAGCTGCTAAAGAAAGGTGCTCACCACAGACTTCACATATTTGCAGTTCAACTACTAAATATCTTCCTTAGGCGTTGAATATCCCTCATTAATATCTATCTCCTAACTCTTTTCTTTGCAGAGGAGGACGACTCACAGATCTTTGTGAAGTTCTTTCGCTTTCACAAGTGCTATGATCTGATACCCACCTCCGCCAAACTGGTTGTCTTCGACACACAGCTGCTCGTGAAGAAGGCCTTCTACGCCCTGGTCTACAACGGGGTGCGTGCAGCACCGCTCTGGAATTCAGAGAAGCAGCAGTTTGTGGGAATGCTGACCATCACGGACTTTATCAAGATCCTGCAAATGTATTACAAGTCGCCCAATGCGTCCATGGAACAGCTGGAGGAGCACAAGCTGGACACGTGGCGAAGTGAGTAGTCGACTAGTATTCCCCTCCAGAACTATTCCAAGCTGAGCTGATTGAATTGCCCTCCAGGTGTACTGCACAACCAGGTGATGCCATTGGTCAGCATCGGACCAGATGCCTCCCTCTACGATGCCATCAAAATTCTCATCCACAGCCGCATTCATCGCCTGCCCGTCATTGATCCGGCCACTGGCAATGTGCTCTACATTTTGACACATAAACGCATTCTGAGGTTCCTCTTCCTATACGTAAGTCCTTGCCATGTTTATCTTGCTTCCTTGCAGGGTATTAAAAAAGTTCTTACCCCTCGCAGATTAATGAATTACCAAAGCCTGCTTACATGCAAAGAAGTTTGCGCGAACTGAAGATTGGCACCTACAATAACATCGAGACCGCCGACGAGACGACGAGCATTATCACGGCGCTCAAGAAGTTTGTGGAGCGCCGCGTCTCGGCGCTGCCGCTAGTAGATGCCGAGGGACGGCTTGTCGACATCTATGCAAAGTTTGATGTGATTGTAAGTAGACCACGAAAATGAGTTCTCAAATTCTTCATTCGTATGAACTGGCATATTCTCTTGCTACTAGAATCTCGCCGCGGAGAAAACCTACAACGATCTCGATGTGTCGTTGCGCAAGGCCAACGAGCACCGCAACGAATGGTTCGAGGGCGTGCAGAAGTGCAATCTGGATGAGTCGCTTTATACGATCATGGAGCGCATCGTCCGCGCCGAGGTGCATCGCTTGGTGGTGGTCGACGAGCAGCGCAAGGTAATCGGCATCATTTCGCTGTCGGATATCCTGCTCTATCTGGTGCTGCGGCCCAGCGGCGAAGGCGTTGGCGGCTCAGAGAGCTCGTTGCGCGCCTCCGATCCGGTCCTGCTGCGCAAGATGGCCGAAGTAGAAATACCAGCCACAGCGACGACGACAACGCCCCCGCCTCGCAGTCCGTCGGCCGGTTCTGGCAATCGCAGTCTGATCGAAGACATACCCGAGGAGGAGCCGACGGCGCCTACGTCCAAGAGCCACGACTCTGACAGTGATAACAACAAGTCCGCCAGTGAGGATAAGGCCAACAACAATCGGCATGAGACGACGACGACGGAAGCAACAGCTAATGGTGATAGCGGCAACAGCCCTGTGGAAGTGTCCTTCGCCGATGAGGCGCACGAAGATGAAGCAGCCGCCGACCATGTCGAGCGCAGCAATTGTGATGATGACCAGGAGGATGTCGAGGAGGTATTGGCGGAGATAGAGCACAAAAAGGCAACCGCCGCGGCGGGAGTGTCCGAAGATGACGAGGATGGCCTAAGCAGCGCCGTCTCCGCCGCCTCCGCCTTGGGGCAGTCACTAGCGACGCCCGGGTCGCGAGAGATGGCGCTGGTTAGTGAATAAACCATTAATTTAAACACAAGCTAAACAGATACAGCTGCAGCAAGGGAAACAGAAACACTAAAGGAAACGGAAACAAATGCTAAAACAATAACTAAGAGAACCCAAAACAACAATAATGATAAAGCAGAGAAAATTATATTTGAATATTACTAGTTGTTAAGGATATATTATTATTACAATTATGAAATATTATGTATTTTACAACAACCAACTAAAAGCAAAACAAAAACAAACGCTGTTAACAAACTGTTTATATATACACAACACACACACACACAAAAAACGAAAACAAAACAAATTACATTAGAGTGTCTTTAAATTTTAAACGATGTAATTGATTATTATTATATGATAGTACAGTACAAGTCAGATTCGGTGTTTTATTCAGATTTATGGTTGGGATGCGGAAGAGGTTTCAAATTAATTTTCAAAAATTTTGTTTATTTTATACTTTTATTTATTAACTTTCTAACGGTATAATGTTTTAGTCTTAGCGTTCTAAGAATGAATTAAATAATTAAATTTAACGTTTTTTTCTTAAAATTAAAGGTATTAATTGTTCCAATGGGAATTCATAAAAGTTCTACTACTTAAAAATAAGTTAGAACTGCCTAAAGCTTGACTGAAGATTAATAACGTAGCGGACGATTTAATTAAAAGCAAACCCATATCATGCGAATCATAAAAATTATTTTCCCCAAAAAGACATTGAACGAGGATTGCTTTTGACTGATTTTTTGTGTATATTACTTTTACAGGGCTAATACATACTCTGTTTTCTTAGTATGGTCTTCCTATCATTAAATCCTACCCCACATTATTGTGTAATTTCCATATTTTGTTGATTCTGTCACTTATTAAATCGGGGTTTTTTTAATCGTTTTATGAGACCTTTTTGATTTGAACTACACTAACAACTTCTACATTTCACATTGTACGTGTCTCTAGGAATCCACCTCTTATTTATTAAATACAATACTATTCAATACTATTTTTTTAATTTGCGCTTAGTGTACATGGTTTCGGAATAAGAAGATAACAAGTACAATAGAAAGAACCCCATTATTTTATTTTCCATAAATTTCAGTTAGTAAAAGTAAAAATGTTGATTCATTTTTAGTTTCAATAAATTCAAAATATATGAACGGAGTCCTTAAGGGAGGGGTCTGGTTTTGAGGGTTCAAAAAAAGTGATTTTTTTTATTGCATATTATAAAAGTATAGTATCTCAAGAATGTTGTCTGTAAATATGATGTCAATCGGAGCAAAACTCACAAAGATATAGCTTTGGAAGTAGCGGGTTTTACCAGGGTCTTACCGCTACGAAAAACTTTAAACGCGTTTTTCTCAAATCGATGTTTTTTGAGTCGGTGCACACTGTATCTCAAAATCTATTCAACCGATCGTTCTCAAATTTTTTACAGTATTTCCTTACATAATTTATGAGGTAACAACGTCGAGATTTTTTCGTTTTTGATTTTAATTTTTTTATTATTAACAACAATAGTCATGAATTTTGGCCAAAAATGTGGTATTTTCACTTTCAAGTCTTGTAAAAAATTCAAAAAATTACAAAAAAATAAAAACTCGACGTCAATACCTAGAGGGACATTTAAATTGATGGAAAAACTTTGGTTGTTTTATTTCACATGATCACTGGATCTGAGGTATGGTGTGCACCGCAAAAGCTTTTTTTTTTTTTACTCCTGCGTAGAATTGCGTAGAATATAGTTTAATTACTACTCTTTAATGTACAATAATCAGAAAAAAATTTACTTTCACCGTACGCACAAAAAAAAATTTGAAAAAACCTGTTATTTTCTGCCTTCAAAACCAGACCCCTCCCTTAATCAACAAGTGGGAAAGCCGCAGACCAAAGCTTTGTGGGGAAAATTAAAGGATGCTAAAATTCATGAAAAACACTATTTAAACAAAAAATGCATACACTTTATCAAATTATAAAATAAACTTGATCTGAGTGCAGCGGAAGCCAAATCGCTTCAGTTTGCAAAAAGTTGTTTAGAAACCAATGAAAAACAGTACATTTTTAGGTGTAGAAAGGTGCAAAGCGTCTCTTCAAGAACTTCGGAAAAAATTTGAATTTGAAACTGGATCAAGGCATATAATCTCCACCAATATTAAGATTATGCAAAACAATTGACTTTAAAGATTTTCAGGGTTGCGTGAATCTTAAGGGGTTTTTTTTTATTAGGCAACGTTTTCGAAATTACTTAATGTTTAATGACTACAATTTGAAATGTCGCTAAGCGGCAGAACCTTGCAAATGGCAACAATTTGAATTTGGCGGTAAGGGGAGAATAGTAGAGCTGTGTTTTTATATTACATAAAAAAATATATATTAAAAGGAATACTGAAGAAGCTTATTGTTTACATTTGTTACAGATAATTACGATTTTAATAAATTTATTTCAAATTTTTACCAAGCATCGATTTTTTTTTTTGGGTGATGTTTTCCGACATCGACATCGATGTTTTCGGTCAATTTTGCATCACTAGCGCGGTCAAAAAAATGGATCCAAAGGCCGATTTGGATAAGTTTTCATCAAAATAAGAATTTATGTAACGTTGTAGACTTTTCATACATTTTTCTTGCGGGCTTTCATGTATTGTAATTCATACAATCGTCTTGACAAAAAATATCAAATAAAAATATCGCTTTCCACGATATAAATATATCATCCTTAGAAAAATATCGATATATTGATAGTTTGATATATTATCAACAACGTGCTATTGGAACTTTTGTTTTATTTGCGCCACAAACAACGGACCTGGGCCGGAATGAACCACTTTGAGATCCGGGAAATACCCGGCAAGGTAAGTAAATGAATTAATTAATTTTCGCCCACTGACGCCAACGGTTCCGTTCCAGGGGCGTGCCATGATCGCCACCAAGAACTTTGCGGCCGATGAGGTGATTTTTGAGGAGGAACCGTTTGTGTCCAAACAATTCTCGTGGAACGTGGCCTACGGCTATGCTGCCTGCGACCATTGCATGAGACCGCTGGAAACGGTGCTGGAGAACGTGCGTCGCCTGGCCAGCGACCCCAAGGTTGAGGTTCCTCTGCTGCAACACGATCCCACAGCCGCCTGGGTGGCCCAGTTTACCCAGTGCCCACGCTGCAAAGTACACTACTGCTCCGAGGACTGCCGCATGGAGGCCCACAAGCGCTACCATCGAGAGGGCTGCATGGGCGCATTCCGCGCTGACGACTCACATCCCATCAACGTGCTCAACGAGACGTGGAAGAAGATGCACTACCCACCGGAAACGGGTGGCATTATGCTGATTGTGCGTCTGATGGCCCTTTACAAACAGAGCCCAAAGAAGGCAGAGTTTCTCGAGCAGCTTCAATCCTTTCAAGCATTAATAGTAAATCGAGAGCAGAAGATCTACCACAAGATGTTGGGCGAGAACTTTGAGCAGCAAATGGAGCAGCTGTATAGAGCGTTCTGCAACGCCTTCGCTGGCGAGGAGTTTGCCTTGGTATTTATTCCAACTTAAACACAAAAAAAAACTTTTAAAATTGTTTCTGATTTCAGTTCACAACTCCCGATGCCTTCAAAACGCTAATGGGAATTATGGGCACCAATAGCCAGGGAATTGCGACCAGCGTGCTATCACAGTGGGTAACCAAGGTTTCCGAACTGCCACTGCCGGATGCTGACAAGGCGCAGCTAGACACGGTCATCGATGGGCTTTACGCCAAAGTGGGAGAATGTAAGGCCAGTTACATATTGCAAAACTGTTTATAAGATTTCCGTATTCCCTATGATTAGTTGCTGGCGAATTCCTAAACAACGAAGGCTCTGGACTCTACCTGCTTCAGAGCAAGATCAACCACAGCTGCGTGCCGAACGCATGCTCTACATTTCCATACTCAAACGACATTGTGGTGATGAAGGCGTTGGTCCCTATCCAGGAGGGCGACGAAATCTGTATCTCCTACCTCGACGAGTGCATGTTAGAGCGGAGCCGTCACTCGAGACACAAGGTTCTGCGTGAGAACTACATATTTGTCTGCCAGTGTCCAAAGTGCCGTGCCCAAGCCTCCGATCCCGATGTGACCAGCGACGAAAGTGAAGACGACGACGAAATGGATGATTACGAAGAAGACGACGATATGAACTAGAATAATTTGCGTACCTTGTTACTTTTTTTTATTATCAGAAAAGTATACACAAGGATTTGTGTATACTTTAAATCCTAGAGTATAAATTCCCCATGCAATTGTAGGGCGGGACCTCTTCGGCATCATAAATCATAGAGATGAATTCATCTCTCCGTGTCGAAGCCATCTAATATCATTTATGGTCTCCAAGCAAGGCCCCAGATAAAAGTGTATAAATATAAAATAATGTTCCCATTGTAAATCAATGTAAACCAGGGAAAAATATTACTACCAAAAAAAATATGGCTGGAAAGATTAAAAAATGGGCAAACCTTGATTTTGAAGGATTTTTCAAAAATAATAAATACATATGTTGAAGAATAATTATTATTTGTACATTTTTATATAAGGGTTGAGTAATCTTTTTTTGTGTAATATTGAAAATATACAATTATTTTCCAATACTTATTTAAAAAAAACTGAAAATATCAGTATGTGTAAATTTTTATTTTTAAAATTAAGTTGCAGGCTCACCGAGAGGGGGTTGGTGACGGGGGATTACCCTGGGCCCGAGATTTTCAGAAATGTCAAGCGGAGGGGGGCCGGCACTTGGTTACCCCTGGGCCCCGATTTTCCCTCTGCGGCCCTGTTGAGTTGTAATAACTTATGAACGGAGCGGTGTATTGGAACGATTGCATGATGAAGAAGAGTCAGGTCCGTTGCTGTAGTGAACCAAAACTTTGTTTATGGCTATAGCTACAAAAAATTTGGTATGCTGTACAACATTTTGTTACACTGTACCAAACGGAACTTTCAGTGTTTGAAACAAATATTTATCATCTATTGACCTGGTATAAATTACCATAGACGGTAATTAATTCTTAGATCAATATTCGCTGTAGCCGAATCAGTAGCTCCACCTTCAGTTCAAACAGCGGCCGGGCTCGACTATTGCACTTTTTTTGGTTCAGCTGGAACGATTATACATATGTATGTACCAATGGGGGAAAACACGAGTTTTGCGTAACATGTATAAAATCGAGCTCCCAGGCAAAGCCAAGATGTTATCATAATATTTGTTCTGTTTACAAGTGAAAACGCTCCAACAAAAATCAGGACGAAATAAATTGTTACGTCTCTTTTTCCATATAATTTTCTGAATATTTTACATAATTTTTGTTGTTCTTCATACTTGTTGATGTTTCACTCAATTGTTTTTGAAAAAACGTTGTATGTAAGCTTCGGCATCTTACACTCTTCAAGTGCATTTTCTGTTTTCCCTTTATTCATTTTTCTAAACAACTCTTCAACACAGAGCACAAAATTCCGGGCTCGCTTTTTATGAATGAAAATTTAAAATTGTACTTTTTCGATTGTCTCGAACCTGTCGAATCACGTTCACGAGATGTTGTCACCAGCGCAATAAGGCGCGGGAAATTAAAATTGATGAATTCAAATGATAAAATTAAAATAATATATTTCAACCACAACTATAGAATGTTTTTTAAAATGAAATAATTTAAAACAATAAAATTAATTCTAATTATATAAATTAATAAACAATTATAATTAACTATTATCATTGCTTTACGTTAAATTTGTTGTTATTTGTATAATATAAAACCCGAATTATTAAAAAAAAAAAATGAGGTGAAAGGAATTATACATATTAAAATAAATTAAATTAAAAATTGCAAAAATTTCCTTACTTCTGCAAAATTCTCATTGAGAAGACATTGGACAGGGTAAGTGAAGGTGTTAGTTAAGTCATTCTAAAGTGTAACTAATTGCGCCCCTATTAAGTCCCATTAGTTCAAAACAGCAGAGGCTTACAACTCACTTATGGAACTTATTGGTCCCGAAAGTCAGGGCGTTTCTCACAAGGCCATCCTTCAATGGATAAAGTAAGTTTTCGGACCCGGAATCCACATATGAGAATGAAAAATTGAAAGCTAACGAAATTCTCCTTAGCAGAGAATCCGTAAGCCAAACTGATTGCCACACAGCTCACACAGTTGTTAAAAAGTTCCTAAGCATGAAATTACAAGCGACTGCAAGTAGTCCCCAGTACTAAGCACCTAATCTTAGTTTGATAATCCTCCCGGCCAGCTGACAAAGAGATCGTAGTAGCCTCTTGACCGGCAAAACCTTCTTGCTAGTCTACGAATGCTATGATTGCAAAGCCAATGACTCGAAGTCAAGTGAAGACTCAGCAAAAATATAAATTAAACTTTTAATTTAACGGACTTTATTCATGTACATCTTTTCGTTTTGTTCTTGTCATTCTATCAACAGATCGCACCTAAATATAAATTTAATTTATAAATGGTTAACAAGTCTCAGGAGCTACCTTCAGCGACGCCGGCAGATACGGGTGTCAGATTAATAAGATTATTGCTGCTTTCGGCAAGCTCGGCGATGGAGACGCGGCCGCGCTGCTTGATGAATTTCGCCACCGCGGCAAGCTCCTCCTCCGAAACGTAGATGAACTTGCCACGATCGTCGATGACACCAGTAATGGTGCCATCAGCCTGCAGTTCCTGAATGCGGTCAATGGCCTGCTGCGTCTTCAGCTTGAAGGAGACTGCTAGATCCTCTAGAAGGACCACCTTGTTATTCTTGAGATACTGTATGAAATCGGCGAGGAGGTTGTCCTTCTCGTCGGCGTCGCCCTCCTCAAAGCCCTCTTCTTCAACGCTAAACGCTGCCTTCATCTTCAAGTACTCCTCGTGCTCCTTTCGCTCACGCTCCTCCTTGGCCAGGCGCTCGGCCTCGATACGCTTTCGCTCGATCTCCGCCTCGATGTCTTCCTGCTGCTTCCGCTCGGCGTCATCCTTGGCCTCCTTCGCCTTGCGCTGCTCCCGATCATGAAGATCCTGTTCCCGCTGCATCCGTTTCTGCTCTTTGGCTTCCATTTTGGCCCGCTTCTTGGCACCCATTTTCTCATCCAGCACGGCGCCCTGGGGTACGCGCGCTCCATCGGCATCGGCGTTGGCCTCATCCTCGTTGTCAGAGTCTGCGTGAGCAGCCTGGGCCGCAGCACCACCAACTGCCGGAGCAGCTGCTGCGGGAGCGTTTTGGCGCAGTCGATTACGCTGATTCCGGGCTATTTGAGCGCGTCGCGGGACACCCTCCTGTGCGCGTTGTGGGACGCCACGTTGAGGGGCAGCTGCCCCAGGCTTACTTTCTATGTGGGGTCAAAGATTAGTTGGATTTCAGAGAATCAATGACATTTCTTTTACCAGTAACGCCGGCATTCTTCTTCTGGAGGAGGTACAGAGTGATTATCACGACTAGCAGGGCCGTGGCGATCCCCACGAGAATGATCAGGTCCATTATCTCCCAACAAAACGGATTGCACGCGATGTTTTGGCAAAAAGGTAAACGTCAACAAAAGTGACACAGCTGCACAGCTGTTGCGACGGCGTTGCCAGCGCAAATTAATATCGGGAAGCTCCTATTAGGGAAGAACGCGTGACGCAAAATATCACAAGCGGTAGTTTTAAATTTTAAATTATGCATATTATTTACATTCCTGATGAAATTTAAAACTCCTAAAACTAATTTAAATTTATTAATGCGTTAAGCAGGAAGTTTAAATTAATGTTTTTAGTGCATTCGATTAGTTCGTGAAGGGTTCTGAGCAAATCTCGTCACGCTCCCATCTCTATATGCCAAACACTCAACTTCGATCTGGCACTTTTTCATATGACGTGTCGGCGAGCCTAACTTTGTTAAACTACCTTTTGGAAAAGTCACAGCAAATAGACGAAAATGCGCCATCAGTTCATCAGCCTGGCCCTGGTCCTGTGCGCCCTGCACAGCGCCTGCGGCCTGTACTTCCACATATCGGAGACGGAGCGCAAGTGCTTCATCGAGGAGGTTCCCGACGAGACGACGGTCATAGGTAAGCTGCGGCGTACAGGCCCAATTTGCCAACTCGAAAGGTTAGCTCAAACCACTGTTTAATTTCTGTTCAATCCTGCAGTCAACTACAAGGTGGAACTATACGATCCGCGCTCCAACGGATTCATGCCCTCGTCGCCCGGCATAGGAATGCATGTGGAGGTGCGGGATAGCGACGACAAGATAGTGCTGTCCCGTGTGTACAGCTCCCAGGGCCGTATATCGTTTACCTCGCACACACCCGGCGAGCACGTCATCTGCATGTACTCCAATAGCACCGCCTGGTTCAGCGGCGCCCAGCTGCGCGTCCATTTGGACATCCAGGTGGGCGAGCACGCCATCGACTATGCCAATGTGGCCCAGAAGGAGAAGCTGACTGAGCTGCAACTGCGCATTCGGCAGCTACTCGACCAGGTGGACCAGATCACCAAGGAGCAGAACTACCAGCGTTACCGTGAGGAGCGCTTCCGGCACACCAGCGAAAGTACCAATTCCCGCGTGCTCTGGTGGTCGCTGGCCCAGACCGTCGTGCTGGTCTGCATGGGCTTCTGGCAGATGCGCCATCTGAAGAGCTTCTTTGAGGCCAAGAAGCTGGTGTGATGTGGCCTGCTTCTCAGCTGCCTCACTGTTCCGTGTTCCGTGTTTCTCCTCATTCGGCTTCTCCTGGTGCAAGTGCGGCAAGAACTGCGAAATTCATCGAAGGATCGATCATCATCAACAACCAGCCACAGGCCTCGACTCCAAGCACTTCTAGTTTTAATTTCTTGTGCATAATTTAATAAAAATCAATTGTACAAAAACAGACGACAGGGACTGTCTTCGCACCCACACGTCCACCCTATCGCCGCAGTCAGCTGAGCCGGGTCCCGTGACTATGTTTGCTTCGCTGAGCTTGTCTTTGGCTTATCAGCAGCCTCCGGACAGATAACCTGTGGCGTTAACTCCCTAGTTTTAAGCTCCGCGCTGTCTGCATCGCGACTGCAACGAACTGCTCCAAGTGCCCTTTATCTCGGGCGTCGTTAGTAGCTCTTGGACCGCACTGCCAAGTGGTCGTCAGTCGCGGCACAAATCCAAAGACAAACAAAGCGCGTTGTGGCTGCAGCCAAAACGACCCACAAAAGCCGCAACTCTGTAACCTGATCCGGACCGAAGCGCTTGCAAGTCAACAACTGGCCCAGGTCTCTGCTCGCTCTCCAATTCAGTTCGTTCACGTCGGATTAGGTGCACGGCTGTGGAAAATGTTCCGCGCTACGGAAATCGGCAGCGAAGAAAGTGAGTCTGAGGGTAGATAAGATAAGATCTCCCAAGAAATCTTCCCGCACCTTTCGTCCATTACAGCGCTGCCCGCTCTGGCTGAGTTAACCCAGGGGGAAGGTCGGGATCTGGAGTGGGTCAGTTGGAGAGGTGAGCAGCGGACCCTGCTGAAAAGGCCTCAGCGCAGCTCTCTGCCCAATTATGGCTTTGCTCCTCCGCCTATCCGCATGGAGTACAGATATCCCCGTGCCGTCTTCTTCGTTCTGGCCACCAAGTTTTTCGAGGCTTTCGCCGCCAACGGCATACGCAGTAAGTGTAGCAGCCTAAGTACAATTATTCGGCTTTGTCTGCTCGACTAAAATTCCAAATCCGGCTTATCTGCGTCCGAAACGCAAACACAGGGCGGCCTTATTGTGACAGTCGAAAGGTCTAAGATTCACTTTATTTAGGAGATATTTAAGTGTCAAGACATGGAATTTTTTATAAAATGCATTCTTATGTATATATCTCATAACCATATTCACGTTTTGTTGATCCTTACAAATATTATGTCTGTATGAATGATTACAGATGAAATTTAACAATGTTCATACATATATAATATATAAATCAAACATAGATAAAGTCTTCTTTACAGTGTGAGATAAAAGTGCCAATGACAATGAAAGAAAGTCGAAAATGAAATTGTTTATCATTGAGTTATTAGCATTATCATTAACATTATCTAGTTTTTAAGTCGGAACAATGGTTTAAGTTGTTAGTTTCAAGGCTTTTGCAGCTTAGTGCCGAAAACCGAACTACTTAAATTATGTGCAATTTAGTTTTTATTGGAAAATCAATAATCAGTTTGGGTATTTTACTTTCAAAATATTCATTTTCTAACTTTTCTAAGCCAATTCTCCTGACATAAGAGAAATGGTTCTGATAGGCCTTTGGCTCTATATAGTACTTTCCTTCCGGACCCCACTCATGCCGCTCATCGTCACAACACGGACGGCCGTTCACAGTGATAATTGACTTCTTATTTTTATTGTATTTCAATATTTTCGCATAATATGGCACAGTCTTGATTGCAGCGGCGACCTTCGTTTCATTGTCAACAAATCGAGATTAATGGCAGTATACCGATTTCAATTAATTTCAGCCATACTCGCCCTTTATCTGCGCGATGATCTCAACTTTACGGAGAGCTTTTCCACGGTCGTGCTGCACATCTTCAACTTTTTTGGCCAGTTCTGCCCCATTATTGGCGCGATCCTGGCGGACAGCTACATGGGCAATGTGCGCACAATATCGGCCTTTAGTTTCCTCTACGCGTTCGGATGGCTCCTGCTCACGTTGACCTCCCTGCCAAACATGACTGTGTCCTTGGTGTGAGTCGAACTTTAATGTGAACTTGCTTCGCACTTAATATAGCACCGACTTCCTAATTTTAGCCTGCTAGTTTCAATCGCCCTACTGTTCATAGCAGTGGGTAATGGATCCATTCGCGCCTGCATTACCTCGCTGGGAGCCCTGCAGTTTAAGCTACCGGAGCAGAGCGTCCACCTGGCAGAGTACTTCTCTTTCTACTATTTCGTTTACTACTTTGGCATTTTTTTGAGCAAAATTATTCCGCCGCTGGTGCGGGCCAACACGCAGTGTTTCAGCAAGGCGGAGTGCTATCCGGCCGTATTCGGCACCCTGGGCAGTGCCTTTTTGATGGCATGGCGTAAGTATCCAATGGTTATTTTTTTAGAATTAAAACCCATCGGGGATGTCAGTTATCTTTCTGGTCGGAAAGTGTTTCTACAAAGCCGAGAAGCTGTCCGCAGACAACATACTCTTTAAGTTTTGTGGCTGTATTAAAACGGGCTTGGTAGAGAAATGGCGGCGTCGCAAGTCCCCAAAGCGATCCAGCTATTGGCTCCACAATGCAGTTGGAGCCTATGATGAGAGTTTCGTCAATGATGTATCACGGGTTTTAAGGGTGAGTTTATGATCTGCTCCATAGATCTGCTTTCAATAACGAGTGCCACGATCTTCCCTAGATTTCCAAGCTGTTTATCCCGCTGCCCTTTTATTTTGCCCTATTGGCGCAGCAGGACTCAAGCTGGACCTTCCAGGCCACCCAGATGAACACCACAGTATTGGGCGTGACCATCCAACCGGATCAGGCCAAGGCCGTCGGCCCCATCTTCCTCTTCATGCTCATCCCTCTGTGGCAGTATATAACGGTTCCTTTGCTCCGCCGCTACCTAAACTGGGAACTGCAGCCGCTCCACAGTGTGACAGTGGGCGGGATTTTTTCTGCGGGAGCTTTCTTTTGTGCGGGAGCTGTGCAAGAACGCATTACGGTGAGAATTCTATGTCCAGAATCCTTGCGATTTAATCTAAGAATCGTTTTAGAATTCGCCCATCCAAACGGTTAGCATAGCCTGGCAGATGCCGCAGTTTCTGCTGCTCATGATGGGCGAACTCCTGCTCTCAATTCCGGGTCTCCAGTTCGCCTTCACCCAGGCCCCAACCAGCATGAAGTCTGTGGTCACGGCTGCCTGGTTCCTGAACAATGCATTCGGAAATCTCATCGTGGTTCTGGTTACGGAGCTGGCGCTGCTCAGCTCCCCAGTGGCAGAGTACTTCTTCTACGCGGTGGTTATGCTGGTTTGCATTATCATTTTTGCCCTGTTGGCGTTTGATTACACCCTGCAAGAGCGGAAGGGAGGCTTTTATGTTCGGGGCTTGGACAGCGATCCGGAGGATCAGGATGTGCCTAGCACAAGTCGTAGTGACAGCATCTAGGTGACTACATCGTTATCACTGGTAATTTATTGAGACACGCACACATGCACACACGCACTAAACTCAAAATAAATATTTAAACGCTAAGTTAAGTTAACTAATTGGGTCAGTCGACGATTTTAAACATGTACTGCAGCTCTAGGTTGCAATCATCCGGCAGATCGGTACAGTGGACGGCGTTCTGCACCTTGGATTTGCCAAACTTGGCGCGCAGTGTGTGCGGGCGCAGCAGCTTTGCGATCTCCGGGTCCATGGGGCCGCAGAAGTTGCGGAACTCTTTGTGCGCCTGCTTGTCGGGATCGACGGACGCGATCTCCATGCACATGCACACTCCGCTGGCCAATTGCGCCACCATGGGTATGTACTCCGGCAGGACGCCGCGGTACACCTCGTAGAACTCCTCGCAGTTAATGCGCGCCATCAGGATCATGCGCATGGCCGACACCCGGAAGCCGTTGGCCAGAATCTCGGAAACGATGTGGCCAAGCAAGCCGTCCTTGATGCTGTGCGGCTTGATGATGGCCAGCGTTGTGTTCTGGAACAGGCACTCTTTGATGATGTTGTGGCTCGTTTCGAAGAAGAACCGCAGATCCATCACCACGTCGTTATCGTTGTCCGAGTAGTAAAATCCGTAGCGAATCTCCTCACACTCGCAGAGCTCCTCCAGGCCGGGCGGCAACTTCACAGAGGAAGCCTCCAGTTCCGAACTTTTGTAATTGGCGCACGCCTTCATAATCTCGACCACGTTGTCTCCGATTAACTCGAGGCTAATGGCCGGGCCAGCTAGCAGCTCGTTCATCAGGACACTAGGGTTGGGTCGGAGAGTAAATTAAAACCTTTCATGCGCCGATCTACTCACGAGCTGGAGACATTGGTCTTGTCCTTGCCAGAAAGGAACTGAGTGGCCATCTTGGGTGTGAGATCTACCATCAAGCCGTGGTTTATGTTGATCTTGTTGTCGATCAGCGTCTTCAGAAACTTGCCGAGATGCTTGGTCCACATGCTGTTCTTCAGAAGAACGAAGCCCCTGCAAGGATATGGGATGAAATTTTGTATAAGGGAGTGAAACGTATTACCCACTTTTTGCGGTATTTGGCAAGGTTCGTTCGCGTAGTATTGTCCGCATAATCCACAATGTCGAACTGCCGGCCAAACACATTAATCTTGGAGCCAACAAAGAAGTCGCGTTGCGTCAGCTCAGGAATCTTGGTGCGACGCAAGAAGGTTCGCTTGTTGCGTTGGTCAAACTGGCAGTGGATAGCGTCAGGAAGTATGTGCAGCTACTCTGGGAAAGATGACTTACCACCTCTACCGCTTTGTCGGCCACATAGAAGGTGATTAGGAAGGTGCGTATTATTCCGGCTTCCGCGTGGTACCACTCGGCCAGGAAGGCCAGACGCCGTTCGTTCGCCGGAATCGTAGCTGGTTTCATTTCGATGCCTGGGCTCTGGTTCGATGGCAGTCCAAGTTCGATCCACAGTTCAAGTCCAGATTTTCCGAATGAAAACACTTCGACTGCTTTGCAGTTTTAAGTGTGCTTCCTCTTCCCCGCGTTTCCACAGCAACAGTGCTGCCAATAGAGGTGCAGAAACATCGATGAAAACATCGATGCATCGATGTTTTTAAAATTTTCTTAAACATCGATGTTTTTTTTTTGACCATCGATGTTTCTGTGTTGTCACTTCAAAAGAAAAAGCAAAGGAGAGGTACGTAAACGAGCAGATATTTTTTGTTTTTAATTAGTTATTCTTTTGCAGAAATAAAAGATTCGATTGGTGGTGCTTGTTTTCTCATTATTTGTTATAAATTAATTATACTTTCGGTAGTCTTCGAGCAGTATGGCGCCCTTGAATTTCAAAATTTTCGATTTTTTTTTTTTTAATTTTTTAATCGTTTTCCTTTTGGTGCTATCACCCTATATGATTCCACCATGCAAGGGTCTGTTATTCTTTTCGAAAACGCATTTTCAATTTGCCAGTGTCGTCAGTAGCTTGTGGACTGTAACCGTGCGTTATATCGAATTGTCGTTCAGAACAATCAAATTTGTTGAAAAATGGATAAAAAAAAAAGTTCTCGACAATCTCCGAACAATTATAAGTACCGGTCGTCGAAAAGAACTCGACCGAAAAACCGACATGAAGCAGAACAGGCAGAGTTGAATATCAGTAGCAGTGCAAAGAAATTGAAAAGTGCAAAAGACTTTTGCGTGCCTGAAGATCCATGCATTGGCTACAGAATTCTAAACTTCCTTACTGTATTTACGGCTTTGTCAGAATGTGTGAAGTGCAAAATATGTGGAGGAAAGGTCAAATTTTTAACAGAGAGTACCCTAGGACTGGGATTCAAAATTATAGTTTCCTGTTCGTCATGCACACACAATGCGGACATTGGGGATTGGTTTGTTTGGAGCAAGGAAATTTTGTGGACTAATGGTTTTGCCGGAGCCGTTTCAACTAACAACGTACGATATCAAAATTAGCAATATTCATGCTGCTGTAACATGTATCTGTAATGCTGTATTGAAGCAAGCTGTCGATGAAGAACAAGAAGAAAACAAGAAATATAATCCCACCAGTGATAGCTCAGAGCTGACCGTTTCTGGTGACGGCACCTGGCGAAAACGCGGATTCTCTTCTTTGTTCGGAGTTTCGTCTTTGATTGGCCACTATACAGGAAAAGTAGTAGATTTGATTGTGAAGTCTAGTGTTTGCTCTTCATGTTCATATTGGACTAAGCACACCAATAGCGAGCAATATGAGGAATGGAAGTCTACACACGAGGCAAGAAGTCTACAGTCTTCGGGCAAGATGGAAGTCGACGCAATGAAGGAATTATTTTGTAGATCGATCGAAAAATATGGTGTGAAGTATTTGAGCTATATCGGCGATGGCGATTCGAAAACATACACGGGAATAGTAAATTCAAAACCGTATGGAAATCGTGAAATAATTAAAAAAGAATGCGTGGGTCATGTCCAAAAGCGCCTAGGATCACGACTTCGGACTTGCAAGAAAAACAATCATGGCATTGACGGAAAAATCAAATTGACTGCGAATTTGATCGACAAATTATCTGTATATTATGGCTTAGCAATTCGACGACATTGCGATAGTAAGGACGACATGAAAAAGGCAATTTGGGCAACTTATAATCATTATAGCTCGACTGACGCCAACCCTCAGCATGAACTTTGCTCTGAAGGTGCTGAATCGTGGTGCAAGTGGCAACAATCAAAAGCTACTCTGCGTTGCCGAAAGTTGTACTTGATGCTATCAAACCAATATATAAAGATCTAAGTGGAGACAATTTGTTGCAGCGCTGTGTTGCTGGTTTCACTCAAAATTGTAACGAGAGTTACAATCAATTAATCTGGAAAATAGCCCCAAAAACAACACACAGCGGAGCAAAAATTGTTGAAATTGCTGCATTATTGGCCACCTGCATTTTTAATAATGGAACGACAACACTTCTGCAAATCATGGACACCATGGGAATTGCAAGAGGACGGAATGCGCACGGCTACGTTACAGTAGAAGACGAACGCCGCATAGCAAAAGCCGAGGTACAAGCACTGGAAACGACGAAAAAAGGGCGATTAAGGCGCCGACAAGAAAACTTGGCACAGCTAGGCATTCCTGACAACCCCGATGACTTACATATGGGCTATTCTCTGGAAATTACAACCGCGGCAAAAAACACAAAAAATGGTCTAAAATTAATATTTGTAACAAGTAACTTTATGAAATGTTTCAATAGATCAAATTTGAAAGCCTTTATCATATTCTAAAACAAATTGCGCAACTCGCAATTTTTCATTATTTTGATGAAAAACACCATAAAAAGATCATGTTGTGTTTTGATAAAAATCTCCAAAGCAGAGGAACTATGCTTGGACTTTTGCTTTCTATCATCACTGGGAGATTGCAAAGAGTCAAAAGAGATAACATTTATACTTCTCTAATATGCTTAAATAGTAAAAAACATCACGAAAAGAACGATGGAAAAAATGTCACGTGCGACCTGTCACGTGCGACACAGATAAAAATTTACTTAAAAAAAAACTACTTAATATTTTTAAATCAAATTAAATAAATTATTAAGTTGAATTGATATACATATAATACATTAAAATTAATTGCATTAAAATCTTTCATCAAGTTTCGCTGAAATCAGTGCTTGAACTGGTTTGCGAAAAATTCACTTCCGTCTGTGTCACGTGCGAACTCGATACATTTTTTTTAATTATCTTGAAAACGAACAATTGTTCGAGAATGACCTTAACACCAATTATAGTGCTACCCAAGAGCTATAAGTTCAAAATTTTGTAAAATTAAAAAAATTCTTGGTACATGTTTTTTTTTGTTTGAATGCGTACGAATGTCACGTGCGACACCAGAGAATTGCCCATATACTATGGACCTGGAGTGGAAGACTCTATGTAAGTAAAAGATATCTGCGATTTAATCGTTACTTAACTTTCAAACGCGTTTTTCTCGAAACCATGTTTTTGAAATCGGTGCGCACGATATCTCGAAAACTAATAAACCGATTGACTGTGGCTATTCTATACATAATTATCTAGTCTTTATCGTAGGATTTTTTTTAAAGATTTTTATTTTTTTTTTATTAAGAAAATAAAAAATTTTTTTTTCTTAAAAATCGCTATTTAAGTTCAAACGGCCGCCATATCGCCAAAACTCAATATTTTCAAAAAATCCTACGTTAAGGACTAGATTAAGCTCTCCAGATTAATAATCTTTTGGTTTTTTTTATTTGGATAATTACAGATGAAGCAGGAGTGCGCACCGCGGAGGTCCTTCGATTTTCAGGACGTTACGGGACAAAGGACATCTCGGAGTCTATTTAATATTTTTCAATAAAAAATTATATTATATTATTATTATTATTATATATTAAAAAATTATAAAATACTAGTGAAATGTGTGCTTATCATTAAAAAAAAAAAAAATTGGTTTGATTACTTTTATAGGTTGCCAGGAAAAAATTTTACAAAAATTGCCTTTTTTGCGTTTCTCAGTGGGTTTACCCCCTTAAAGAAGTCGCTAATAAATTTCTCTGTGTGCCTTCCACTAGCTGCGAGTCAGGAAGAGCATTCAGTAAAGCTGGGCAAATAATTTCTGACCGCAGAACTCGCCTAAGCCCAGACATTGTTCATAAACTTATTAACAAATATCATACATTTTTGAATATTGTATAAGAGCTGGATTTCATTTATTAGTTTTTTAAGTTCATAAAGTAAGGGTCGTAGCCGAAAAAAATTTAAAAAAAATATATTTTTTTGGGGAGAAATAAAACCGAAAGTCAAGGGGCACGAGTCGCTTCACACTCCTGACTTGAGGGGGGGCCTGTTAAAGACCTAACTACAATTGGTCAGCATCCACGATCGAACTCGACCGAGGACCTGCTTCCGGCCGTCACTTGGAGAGTATAGTCGCACTACCGATGGTACACACAGTTACGGCAGATGACACGGTCATCCGTTGATCCCCCTGTGTACCCTATCGGCTGACGGCCCTGAATACTAAACTAAATATGGAAATTTTTGCCACGGATTTAAGCCGTTCTAAAGCACGTCTACACTTAAATTCAAGATCAACTGCCATCAACAAGCGTCACTCAACAGAAAAATGGCGACTTTTAACCGTTTATTGATAAAGGATGATATAATTGAGGTTACTGAATTTAAAGGAGACTTGGGCAAACTCGCCAAGGTAGTCAAGAGCGCACGAAAAACCGGAGCAGAAGGAGCAGAAGCAGAAAGAGAAGCTGGGAATATAGCAGGAGCAAATGGAGTGGGTACAGGAGCAAAACGAGGATCTGTACCTGCAGGAGGAGCACCTGGAGTGGTTACAGGAGCAGAACGAGGAGCTGGACTTGCTGGAGGAGCACCTGGAGTGGGTACAGGAGCAGAACAAGGACCTGTACCTGCAGGAGAAGTCGGAGCTGGAGCTGTTTACAGGCACCTCCTAAATCGTGGACAACGCCCTCAATGCTTCAAAATGTGTATGCACGAAAACTGGCTTTAATCTGGAATGCACAGTGAACAGAGACATTTCCGATGATCAGCATCATCTGCCATGGGAACGATCGGAAAATTTTGAGTAAAACCTATTTTTATATACAGGGTCCGCCACGTAACATTTTTTTTTTTGAAAATGCTATAAAACAAAAACGGTTCATCCGATCATCAAATTTTTTTTTTCATAATAAAGTACAATCCTTCCGATTACTTATGGAATACAAGTTCGTTCAAACGGCTGCCTCGGCTGGCCTTGCAGGACACCACACGGCCGACCCAATTTTTGAGGACATTTCCGATTGTTTGCGGCCGTATTTCGGCAACGGCGACGCGAATGTTGTCATTCAAAGCTTGAATTTTCGCTGGCTTGTCCACATAACACTTGTCTTTGACGGCGCCCCACAAATAATAATCCAACGGTGTCAAATCACAGCTCCGAGGCGGCCAAACGACATCAGAATTTCGGCTGATAATTCGGTCTCCGAAAACAGTGCGCACAAGATCGATCGTAGCGTTGGCTGTGTGGCACGGAGCGCCGTCTTGCTGGGACCAAATGTTGTCCAAGTCCTCCTCTTCGATTTCCGGGAAGAACCAATCCGTTAACATGGCGCGGTAGCGTAGCCGAAATACGGCCGCAAACAATCGGAAAAATTGGGTCGGCCGTATGGCGTCCTGCAAGGCCAGCCGAGGCAGCCGTTTGAACGAACTTGTATTCCATAAGTAATCGGAAGGATTGTACTTTATTATGAAAAAAAATTTGATGATCGGATGAACCGTTTTTGTTTTATAGCATTTTCAAAAAAAATGTTACGTGACCCTGTACATAATTTGAAACATGGACATTTCGTATTATTTTAGAATTTCCATTTACATGTAGTATAAATATAATGTAATGTATGAATTGTAGTATAAATAATAATTTATATTTAATTATAGCGTTATTACAATCTTTCAATCTTTGGATTTTTTTTGGACTCAAATTAATTATTAAGTTGAATTGATATATAAAACATTAAAATTAATTTCATTAAAATCTTTCATCAAGTTTCGATGAAATCAGTGCTTGAACTGGTTTGCGAAAAATTCACTTCCGTCTGTGTCACGTGCGAACTCCTTAAATTTTTGTAATTATGTATCTTGAAAACGAACAATTTTCCGAAGTTTCAAATTTTGTAAAATTAAAATAAAGTCTTGGCACATGTTTTTTTTCGTTTGAATGCGTACGAATGCGTATACATGGCGCATTACAAAACCAAACCTTTTAGGTGCTTTAGGACAAAAAAACTCCCAGGAATACATCAGAAAAACCAAACCACATCATCGGAACAAACAACGCAGATAACAAAAACAAACAGTTTGGATATAATTACATCAAAATTTTGATAAACGCGCTTAGAAATCTACTAACTTTAGGCATAAATTGTGAAATATGTATGTCCCTTTGGTTTTCTTCATTAAAATCTACCTCGAGAGTCCATTTAAATTCAATAATCGCTCGTGGACTTATGTATGTTGTTACTAGAGCGTCTAGGAACATTTTGCGACAGCCTTTTATCCCGAATTGGTGTGTGCTGTTTTTGTTGTCGGCCTCCGTTCTAGAACTTCAGAGCCCAATTATGCGTTTCATCATTTGCCGTAGACTTTACGTCACTTATTTATGTTCATATTTTATAAGTATTAGTGTAATTTAGGGGTAAGAACTTAGAGCATACCCTCGTAGGAATATTCAGTTTCTACCTAAAGTCGTTTCCTATTGGTATAGGAATCTACTTTCGGAAGTCAGCTTTCCTTCTCGATAAAAACGTGTTTCACTTTTAAGTTTTTAATTTTGTTTTATTGTAATTTCCTTTATTTACAGGAAACAAAAATAATAAATTGCAAACAGATTTTGCAATGAATTGGTTGTAGCTTTCCTCCGGTTGTTAATTTCTAGCGTAAAACTTATGTGTTTCCCTTGTCGGCGCTAATTCATCGTGTTCCTTGTGTTATTTTCTGTTAACATTGCTCCCCTGAATACGTATATTCATCTAAATTAAATGTGGTTTTCTTTTCGATTGGAATAGTGTATTATGTACGCATGCGTGAGTGGATGTTTTGATGAGCGATGTGGCTGGGTGACTGCTTCTTGAGAGAGTGCATGGGAGAGGGAGTGCTGTGTTCGTGTTGACTTAATGGTATAAGCGCCTCGGCCAACGCTACGACTACGCCAAAATGCTAGACACCATCTAAGCAGCAGGCTTCTTCTTGTCGCCCTCGCCGCCCTCCTCTTCTTCCTCGTCATTTTGCGATAGGCTGGGGATGTTGTCATCCGAGTCCTCTTCCTCGTCGTCGACATTGAAGTCGTCGAACTTGTTGTTCCAGTCGCCGCCAGGGCTGTTCAGGAAATTGCCAAACATGCCGTTGTCCTTGGCATCACCACCTGCGGAATAAAGCGGCACCCGATGTTGCATGGCGCATTCAATGCATAAAACCGGGATGTTCAAACTCACCCTCCTCATCGTCGGATTCATCGCGCCACTTAGCGAAGTTGGCTTTCAGGAAATGCAATTTGGTCTTATCCGTGGTCAGGGAGGACCAGTAGGGACCAGCCGCCTTCTTGGGTATTGTGAACTCTAGGCAGCGGCCAATATTCTTGCTGGTCACCTTCTCGGGATCCACCTCGTGCAGAAAGTTTAGTGTGACCTCGTACTTCTTCGACGCATCCAGCACGTTAACGCCCTTAAAGGTGAAGCTGTTTTCCGTCACTCTGCGAGACACAATTAGGATTAATGGATTAGCGGTTCACGTTCGGAATCAATAGCTACTACTAGCTGCACCTACTTGTGTTCGATGTCCTTGCACTCTACGTCAATGATGACGTAGACCAAGTCATTGCGCTGAGCCCAGGAAACTGGAGGCGGAATGGAGCTGAAAAGAGCGCATAATTAGATAAACACAAACATACAACCACTGAAGGTGTAGGGTGCAGGGTGGCCGCCGGGAAGGGTGTGCGGTAGTCATGGCAGCCCGCGCCGAATTTTCTGGAAGCCCGCTGGACAGGCCAAGACCTATGCAAACGACGCTGCCTACCATTTGCATATATGTACGATTCGACCGGCCGAAAGTCCATGCCGAAAATCCGTGAAGCCAGACATAACCTCAAATGCTGCTTCACCGATTTGGCCCAGAAATATCGCAATGCAGATGCGCACGAGACACGCCCACCACCAAAGCACCGCCACGACCATCGGCGGCCATGCGGAGCTCCTTCAGCATGGGAACGGAAAGTTTGCCGCCAGCGGCCAGTTGGACAGTCGAAAATGGACGCCGCCGCTGCCGCAAGAAAGCACGCGACGCACAGAGAAGCCACAAAAAGAAGTCCCGGTAATAGCCGGGAATGGGGCGCAGCAGCAGACTTTACTTACCCTGCTGTTGCCGACATTATGTTGTCACTTGTGAAACGCTGCTTAACAGTTTACGGAGCCGGGGCTATTGACTGACAGCCTGTTTTCGTTACAAAAAAGGCAATTCGGCTGAATAAAAATTGTCATGCACAAAAACTGAGCAGTGTGGCCGCCTTCTCTTTTCTAGCGATACCAAAAAATTCCAATAACGTTTCCGATCAGTCGCCAACTGGTCACACTCGATTATAAAATTCGTTTCGGAGCGTGTTTCGATTAATATTCTTTTTTCCAGCCGCATTTAAAATAAAGTTAAATATACGTTAATCAGCTTTTTGAGTAAACATTTGCATCTGGGAAAAAGTTTAAGCGACTGTGTAGAAGGAATGTGGTTCCGATGTTTGGTGGGACAACTAGTTCAAGACTGGTTCTAGTTCCGAATTTTGCGCCATCCCTGAAGCGCAGAACGAACAGTGAGAAACTGTTTGAACTTCAAACTTTGAAGATTCCTTTCAAATAAGTTTTGTACATTGTATTGTTTAAGAACAAAACGTTTAAACATTAAAAAAACACATTTTTCTATTTATTCTTTATTGAATTAGTAGCAATATCCAATTTTAATTTTTCAACATAATTTATCTGCTCAGAGATGTGTCACTTTTTTTTCAAATTTTACAATCTCGGTTTTAATTTTATACAAATCGGATGATTATATCATATACAAACATATTTTATATAATTCCTATTAGTTTTTTTTTTCATTTGATTAAATTTGATTAATTCACAATTATCGAATTTTAAGCTGCAAATGTATAGAAACTTCGGCGTGTCAAAGTTAGCTTCCTTTCTGGTTTTCGTATGAAACATTCTCAGATTTGTGTAAAATTTGTTGAGCTTGTCGAAGTAAGACTGGAAGACTCAAATTTAATCGTATTTGGGATGCCCTGAAGTTTTCTTTAATTGCTACAAATTTAATTCTGCGCTTGTCGGATCGGGGTTTGCTACAATATTTTATGGGTCTATTAGCAAGTTTTCTATTATCCGCTTGATTCTCCTACATTCCTCTGCAATTTTGCTTATTGACATTCCCATTTCTCTAAGTCCTAGTATCCTTTCACGCTCTGTATCGCTTAAATGAGTGAAAGTCGACATATCTAAAAAATTGCAATGAAAACTAAAAAAAATAATTTGTTCACTGAATTTGATTTATTTTTGTCGTTAGAAATGAATGCAAAATAAAATTGTTCAATATTTTGTCAGAACATTTAATTCAATCTGATCAGCCCTATTTACATATGTATTTATTTTGTTCGCAAAAGCCAACATCATCTACTAAACTTGATTGTATACGAAAACCTCACTGTACTTCTTCGATTCTCTTTGCCTCACTTAGAGCGCGATCGACAAATTCTAAGGAAACACGATTCCAGAAATTGATTTTTCTGGATTCAACCGTAATTTGGTGTCCCCCTTACTTATCTTACAAGTTTTCGGTGATTGGATATGCGCTTTAGGTAATTGTTTCCTTCGGCGAACCCATTGGCTTAGCCTCGGAGCTGGTCTCCATCCATTAAAAACGATTATAATTGCCCAAGTCCCTGAGTAATCTACAAGTAAAAAAGATAAATCACAATTCAAAGAACTGATGAACATGAAAATTGCTTCTAAATTTCCCCTAAATTAATTGCTTCCATAAGATTAATCTATTTTTAAAAAACATATTACAAATTTGAGTACATTTATAAATAAATCAATTATTTTGCGGTTATTTATTGTGGCAAACACATCTGACTCCGTAATTTGAACCTAACATATGGATTTCGAAGAAAGAAAGGTAATTTTTGCCGACTACAATCTTATCGCTGCTTCGTAGTATGCTTACGCTAAAACATATGTAGTTACTTAAAGACTAAAAGGTTCATTATTTTCAGATAATATGAAACGCTAACGATAAAACATGACATACAGTTTTAATTAAATTTCAACAATATTTTAAAATTGTAAAATCGAAGTAATGTAAAAAATCATTAAATTTACCTAAACATATTATATTTACAGTTTTATAGTAACAGTTTTAAATTTTCCTCATCATTTCTCGTTTTTGTTATAAAATAAATATATATTAAAAGAAAATTTCACGAGGATTAAAGTTCCTAATGTTAGAATGACACAGTTATGTGTATTTGAACAGTGGTCCTTTGGTGCTCAATGTATGCACATCAAAAACTTTAAAGCTATGTATGTACATATCTTCAGAAAAGTGTCATTTTGAAAGTCGGTGTCATGATAACTGAAAATCTATTACACCATTCGAACATTTTGAAACTTGGAACATAACTGCTTAATGAATTTTTGTTTATTTTATTATATATAATTTATTTAAGAATATTTTTAAAGAAAAAATCGGGGTTTTTTTTTGCATTTTGTATTTTGAAAAATACATTCTGGGAGAACTCTCTATGATTCGTTGAAGGCTTGCCTGTTCCTCAGACCGTTGCCATGGCAACTCCAGCGTGTTCTGAATGTTTGTTCAATGCAGCATTAAGCTTATTACAATTGACAGTGGCGAGAAGTCGTATTGTGCAACGCAGATCAGAATCCAATAAAAACGCAGTAAATCTCTAATGATTTTTGATTAAGTTGCCCCGAGAGTGTGCCCCTGCTGGTGGACAGTACTTTGCTTTTTGCATAGAGTTTTGGCCAAGATGTTCGTGCAGAAAAAGAAGCTGGTCGAGCATGTTTTGGCAATGCGCGGCGATGGGGGCAGTAGTGATGATGAGGAGGAGGAGGAGGACCAGGGCGACATCCTGCAGGTGCCTGCAATTTGGAGAGAACGCACTAATTACTAACTAGCCGTATCGAGTGTACTGCAAATTACCGTTGTCGAATGTTGCCTTAGAAAGTTGCGTATTGCATAATGCCCTAGATACCAAAAGCCCCTTGAACGATTACGTAATCGCAATCCCAGCCAGTTGCAACTCCTAATCTTGCGCGTGTAAATTGCTGCTGCTATTTGAGGCCCCCGTAATGTCCATCTAATATCCGTACACGTGTTTTCATTTCGTTTTAGCTGAGTATCTAACTCCTAACTAACCACCTAACGCAACTGTACAAGACCTTCACTCCCGTTGCTGCAACCCAAACCTAGTAATCTATTACAAATCACTCCTATAACCATATACTGTATAGCATTCGAAGAAGTATTGCACATTTGGTTTTTGTACTACTTTCTGTATCCGTTGACATGCTATATAAGTGCGAATTGTTGTAGTTTTTGAACGTAGTTTGTAGGCGTGCGCAACTATTAATTAGTCGCAACGCGTTTTAGTGTCTACCCATTCCATTTTTCCATTTTTGAAACTAACAAATTTTTGGTCTCTTCCATTTTTGAATTTTGAAAAAAAACGAACATTTTATTTTGGTTTACAACTGAAATCGTTTTTAATAATAAAAAAAAAAACAAACCAAAACCACTCCCGCACTGCAAATTTTGATCCTTAATTATTTTCTGGAACACCAACGGTCCAACGCATGTCGGGTGCTTCAAAAATAACATAATCTTCCAAATCGTAATCGGAATCGAAATGGACCCGGACGAAGCGCAGCGGCGGCGGGAAGAATGCGAGCGCAAGGCACGTCGTGGGGAGATGGACCCCCGGCTGGAGTTCACCTTCCAGCTGCTGATCGACGCCACCCAGCTGCCCAGGCATCAGCTCATGGACTACATATTCGAAGGGGACATGGTAGCCTCCTGCCCGCCCATTCCGTAGACACTAATAATTCCATCCCTGTATTGCGTCTAGCTCGATGAAATCAATCAGCTCTTTCTGCCCAACATGAAGAATAAGCTGCTGTGGTTCTACCAGGAGGTGGATGAGCCTGAACCGACACCAATGCCCGATCCGAATAAGCCGGGGCCGTCGAGAACTGGCATGGCTTCAAGTAGCTCCAAGACGCCACAGGGTGAGATTAAATGCATTAATTTGGGTTAGAGAATCAAGAAATTTATCGAGAAATCAAAGGAAACTGATGGTATACACTAGTAAATAATGTAAAATAAAATGCTGCTTTATATAATCACAGGATTTTTATACACAAAACGTATTGTTAATAATATAAAATATAAAGCATTTAAATGATTAGTTCAATAACGTATTGACTCTCCAGGTGGTGCCTCTCCGAGTGGCATGCCTCCACCGAAACACAAAAAATTGTTCCTGACGGACGGTTGGACCTGCGCCTTCACTGGCGTTTGTATTTACATATTTCGGGTGAACACGTCGAAGCAGCTGCCCGAGGAGGGGTTCCAGAAGGACCTGTAAGTCTGGCTCGGTGGCCGTGAGTCTGCTCTCATGTTTTATGGAACTTACAGATATTGTGGCGTCATTGACGCCAAGAACATTGGCCTGGTCACCTCCATCGAACGCATTGTGGAATTCGTGTTCATGCAGGCCTTGGCCTTTCCCAGTCTGGAGGGCGACGAGGAGGATGTGAGCTGTGGGCTCATTAAGGGTCAGCTCCTGCCCGGATTGCGGTCCTTTTGCAGCGCCCTGCGCGTGTGCGAGCAGGTTTGCGATCATCATAACGTCTTCGCCGACGGATGCGACATGTTCGAGAAAATCGACCAGGTGGAGGAGGTGAAGGACATGTCCAAGAACCAGGAGTTCTGCTCGCAGCTCGAGGAGCGCGTCAGCAACTGGACGAAGGGCATATTCAAAATTCTCGGCGAGAGTGAGCAGCTGCGCAAGGAAAACGACCATAGTGGGCCGCAGGACGAGCTGGAGTACTGGAAGAAGCGCGGCGCACAGTTCTCTCAGCTGCTGGCTCATCTGCAGGACAGGGAGGTGCAGTTCACACTGCATTGCCTCTTCCTAGCGGGCTCCCGCATCATAAAGCAGTGGAAGGAGACCGATCGCAAGATAACCTTTTGCTACAACGAGGCGCGTGACAACTCAAAGTTTATCCAGGCCATGGAGACATGCTGCCATTCACTATACCTGGACGACCCCGTCAGCATGAAGGAGTCCATCCTGAGCCTGCTACAAACTGTGCGTCTGATCTACAGCGTCTCTCAGTTCTACAACACATCGGAAAGGACTTCCGCTCTAATGGTCAAGGTGGGCTAGAGTTACTAACTTAGGGGTTATTCAAAATAGTTGCTTTACATTATTCCAACAATCGCTTGGCAGTGTGGGAATAGCCATTTTTTTACATTTCATGGAAAATTTTGCATCTTCATCGACTTTCTTTCCCACTGAATCACTCTTAGTGGTTAAACCACTTTCCCTTGTGTACGTATTTTTCCCTGTTGATTTTATTTATCGTCGCTTTTTCCGCGGCTTTTATTGATGCTGTTCTAACCTCTGTGACCTGCAGTTCATGGCAATAAACGGCGCATGGTCCTGGCTTTTACCCAAAGCCCTGAAACTTGGGTTACTATTGAAAGCTTTCTATTTTCTATCTCAATAGTTGTTTGACCTGTGCTTTTAGTAATTTACTTTATTGTTGCTGCATAAATGCCATTAAAATTACCCATTCTTACGATTCACATTCGAATATAAATTTTCATCTGTGGATCAGATTACCAACCAAATGATCGAAACCTGCAAGTCGTACATCACCTCTCGATGCAAGGAGACTATTTGGTCCCAGGATCGCAGCCTGATCCGGACCAAGCTGAGCAACTGCATCAAATTGAATCACATCTACCACGAGACCTACTATACAGTCAGGGAGCAGCCCTTCCTGCCCAATCAGACGCCTTTTGGGTTTTCGGAGAACTTTGTTTTTGGTAAGATAAAAAAAATATAATAGGCAATTAGTGAAACATCTCTTCTCAAGGAAAATTCGACACGTTCTGTGAGCGGCTCTCCAAGATAATTAGCATGTTCAACCTGATCGACGACTACAACCACTTGTTTGAGCGACGTTTGGAGGGCCTTTTGCTGGGAGAAGCCTTGGAGGACGCCTCCAATCACTTTGAGGAGGCCAAGAAGGAGGTGACTTCAAGGAAATATGACTACTTGGATCACCGCAACTCTGACTTCAACGTGGACTTTGAGCGGTTTATCCACAAGACGAACTCACTGAAGGACACCATCGCCACGCTGATCGAGACGGACTTTGACACGGTGTGGGAGACGCCGCAGTGCATCCGCTTCCTGGTGCGCTTCGAGAAGGTCAGCGAGAAAATTCCACTGACCAAGATGGACGAGAAGTACACTCGCATCCTGCGCTATGTGGAGAAGGAGGTAGACCGCATCCTGAAGACCTTTCGCAAGCAACGCGACGATCCGCCGCTGGCGAGGAACTTCCCGCCAATCGCCGGTCGAATCCACTGGTGCCGCGCCCTCAGCCTGCACATCACTGAGCTGATGGACGCGGTGATGGACCACGGGGTATTGAGCAACTTGCCCATGGCCAAGGATCTGGATGTGCGCTATCACAACGTGCTGGGCGTGCTGCAGGAGTACGAGGACGAGATCGTCTCTATCTGGCTGGACCAGGATGTAAGTGTGGCCGACGCCTGCCTCCTGCAGCCCCTGCTCAGCCTCCAGGGCGATAAGTTGCTGGTCAATCTGCATCCCACCATACCGCTGCTCATACGGGAGGCAAAGATGCTGGCCAAGCTGGACATCGAGCTGCCCATCGTGGCCGCCACGCTGATGAGTCGCCAGCAGTACTTTATCACCATCCAGGACTCGCTGAACGTGAGTGACCTAAACGCGGCGGTCCCCTAATCATGCTCTCATCCAATTCCCGCCTGCTGCTCTACAGTGTCTCATCAAGATGTTTCTGTCCACTGTGCGAGCCGTAAAGCTGGAGGTGCGTCCTCTGTTCCTGCCGCAGCTGGTGCGGCTCACCGCGATGCTAAAACCCGGATTACACACCATCAACGTGAGTCCTTCCGTGACCTATTATTTAATTAATTACCTGTATCCAATTAACTCACAATGGTTCCTAGTGGACAAACCAAAACTGGACCGAGTTCTATGAGCGCTGCAAGCAGGCCATTGAGAACTTCGAAGTCCTTGTGGCGCGTGTCCATGACATCTACTCCAACCGCATACTCCATGTGCTCATGTGGATGCAGGACGTCTCATTGCAGATTTTGCCAGCAGGTGAGTGGCTTTAATTTCCCCAAATTATTCCCGTCTCGTGTAATTGCGTGGCTGGCGGAACTTTTCACATTTGTTTTCTGGGCAGACGATGAAATCTGGACAGTTGACGAGTTTCTGGAGCGGAGCGAGGAGGCCTGCCGGTGAGTCTGACTGTGACATGTGCTCACTGAATTCATTAAACTCTGTGCTTCCTGGGAGCTTGTGGGAGGGGACTCTTTTCAACTGTCTGGGCTAGACTTTTCGTTCTTTATGATACTTTTAATTACTGCGTTTATCAATTAAAATGCCCGTGTTCTTTCTGAGCATTTTTTATCTATTCAAAAACCGTGCATGATTCGGTTCAAAAACCGTGCATGATTCGGTTCAAAAACCTACTGCTTTCGTTGTATAAATAGCAAAGCGGCTATCGAGCTGAACAGGAAGAGCCAAATGGTTTCCGAGGCCGTCGAGGAGGTCCTGAGCTTGGTGGACAAGGCTACTGCAGCCTTTAAGGAGATAGCCGGTGATGACGTTATTACCCTATTCGATGGTAAGCTTTCTGTATGCAAGGGAAGGAGTAATTGAGTGCCACCCATTGAGCAGCAGCAGCCACTCCGAAAGGAGACAGCACCGCATCCGGGGGACGCAAACCAGAGGATGGAGGCGGAGGAGCTGCTGCTCCCACGACCAGTGGGGGTGGCAGTGGCCAGCAGCAGGACTGGAGCATCCTGTGGTCCTGCTTCGAGAATCCGTTGTCCCTTTTGTCCACCACAGAGAGTCTACCCAAGGGCATGCAGGTAAGTCAAATAAAACCTAATGCAAATAAGAACTGAGAGGTTGCGACCCACATGCGAGTTGGGAAATTAATTAGGAATACCTCTGGCTTAAGAGGAATCACCTGGCATTTAACAATTTGTTCGTTTTCAAGTTTGGCGTCGCCCTTCTACCGCCCACACAAATCATTTCCAACGCTTTTAAAACTGTCGAACTGAACTCTTGGGAAAGTAAATATGTAAAAGTAAATATATTGAATTAATTGCTGAATTCGATGTCTTTGTTGGCTGATTCCATCCACATGAATTAGAACGTGACTATTATGCTTAAACACAAATGATCACGAATACTAATGAAATACCAAATACTAACGAAATGACAGATCGGAACGTTTTGTTGGAGCCTCTTCCCAAAGAGTGAATGTAGTACATTTTAATCATGAATAGGCGTGTCAGTGCTGCCAAGTGAGCCTCTATGAGGACTAGTATGTTCCTTTTTAATGGCCTCAGCAGGAAAAGATTGTAAAAACTCATATATATGTCCTAAAATTTGGTCCCTTTCGCTTTCCCATCAGTACATTTGACATTTATTGAATATGCCTCTTTCCAAGGTTTACTTTCAGATCAAAATTTTACACCAATTTAGCCACACGTTTCAAGTTTTCTGTTTGTCATGTTTATTGTATTAATTTTAAGTGCTGGATCCAGACAAACTTTTAACAAGTAAAACAAAAAAAAAACCGTTGAAAAATAAAGGAATGTTTGTGGACCAACTCTACAGAAAACGCAATAATATGCTTAATTTTTATTTATTTTTTCTATTCGTGAGCTTTGATTTCGCTGTTAACGCTCGAGCTATGTACATATGTATACAAACTTATGGGGGTCTTCTACTTATATGGGGTCAAAGTGGGGTCATCAAAATTTTAGGGCTCATTTTTCTGGTATCATAACTACCCTTATACTTGCATGAAATGAGAAAATATTATTTTATTTATTTTCAGTTTTACGTTGGCTTTGCTTCTCCGAGTACAATTTTTGTTTCATTAAAAATTGTTTTTAATATAAATTTTTTTGTAAAAAGTTCAATTTTCAACCATGTTTTTTCACCTCTTGGAGGGTTAAAAATTAAACAAAAAATGTAAAAAAAATCATACTCGGAGAAGCATAGAATTGTTTAATAAGGAAGTGGGGAAAAACTTGATTCGATTCGATGAAAATTACTGGTAGAAGTGATACCAGAAAGTTTAAAAAAGGTGATTTTCAGGAAAATGAGAAAAATGGTCGAAACGTATGGAGGTGGCTCTCTTTCGGTCTTCGTTTACCTATGAAGGAATGCGAATTTAACAAAACCCGTTATGTGACGTATTCCTCAGATCCTCTATATTTTAATAATAAAAAAAAAATAAGTAGAAGACCTCCTCGCCGCTCTTTTAATTTATAAATATTTTGTTTACAGAAAGACAGAAATAAAGATATGTTTTTTATTTTTTTTATTCATCTTTATCACTCTTACGTTTTTATACATTAACATTACAGTCGACCACATTTCCATGTACACTGATAAAGTAAAAATATAATCTTCATTCTAAATTGTTTGCCTTATTACATTTTATTTTTAGTATACGATTGAAAATTCGTATTACAAAATTTTTAAATAAATATATTTACAAAGGCCCGAATTTTCTCAAAAAAATAATATTTTCATATTTTAATCGAAATATCGAATTTCTTTTTCTCAGCATTCTTAAATTTTGTTGTGGCTTAACTGAAATGAAAAAAATACAACAATAACGAAATCAAAGGCATATGTTGCGGAATCTTTATTTCATATAAACTCCCATCCAAAAGTACTTAAAATGTACATATGTATTTCAAATCAAAATAGCTTGACTCGGCTGTTGATGATAATCATGAATATATCCACTTTATGGGATCAGCAAATCCTCCTTCTGCACTTTTCATATGTAAACTCAACTGAGTCATAATTCAGGGTGTTATTCATTCAGGCTTAAAGGAGAAACCCCAGTTTGCTCACTGGTTGCTTTCCGAGTGACTGACATCATCACATACATATGTGTCCTTTTAGGATATGGTGTGCAATGCGGTGGTGGAGATGCGGCGATATTACAGCCGCAAGGTGATTGATGTGCTGATCAAGGTGATCCGGGCAGCCCTGGACACACTCCGCCGTCGGTTCATCGCCGACGAGAACGAGACGGTTTTGAAGAAACCGATATTTGCGCTGAACGCGCAGCTGCAGATTCCCCATGTGGTGATCAAGCCGAATCTGGACGAGCTGCAGGACATTTTGGTGACGGCGGGCAAGAACATCACGGGCATTGCGAAGGGCGTGGCGCAGTGGAGCAGCGGCAAAGATCCGCCGGTGCGTACAGCCCCACTGAATAGCTTCGCAATGTTCTCCAAAATCTTGTCTTACCAACCGCAGCAAGTTTCGATGACGGTGACGCAGCCGCGCGTCGGACGCAACCACAACGAGGCGGCCGGCGGCGGCAAAAGCCGGCGGCGCAAGATCTACTGCCTAGCCTCCGAGGAGCGTCCGCAGATGCCGCACATGCTCAAGAGCTTCTACTCGGCCATTATGGACAACAAGGAGGTGGCAAAGGCGGTGAACCAGCTGTCCAGCTGCACCAAGAACGTCAAGCCCGAGATCCAAACGTACATCAAGCGCTGGAAGCCCTACCACTTTCTCTGGAAGAACGACCGCACCACGCGCCAGCTCATGGAGTTCGGCCTACAGGAGTTCGAGACGACGCTGCGCTGCCTGTCCGATCTGGACGCCAATCTGCTGGTGGAACCGGACATGGAGGTCTTCGGCCAGTGCGTGGCGGTGTACAACGAAAGGCTCAAGTATGGTTTGGCCATTGAGATCAAGTGTAAGTAGTTTTCATTGGGTGTTCCGAGGGTAATTAAGCAACTCCTCAGCCATTCATGTATTAGCTTCACAGTTATTATTCGAAATTCCAGAGGGTTGAGGAAACTGCGGAGCAACGAATATCTCTATATAGAAACACCGAATTCTTTAAAAATGTTGTATACATTGTTTTTGCAGTTGGAAGTTGTTTTTTTGCACCATGTTTTTGTTTGTTTTGTGTTTTTCTTAAACGTTGGCGGCAGAACTTTAACATTTTTCATTTGAAATTTGGACTCCATCTTAAACTAATCATTACCTAGTTATATAGGCAATTTATGGTTTAAATATTTGTAATAGCCATATAAATTAGTAGTTAATAAAATGCAAACGCCGCTGACTAAGTACATACAGATGTTTAAAGGCTAACTTTATATACCATACATATACAGTAGAATCCGGTTATAACGACTCCGGTTATAACGATCGACCGGTTATTGCGACGAAAACTTGATGGTTTGGTTGGTCCCCATACAAACTTATATGAAAGGGCCTCCGCTTAGTACGCCTCCGCTTTTAGCGACGAAACGCTTATAACGACGATTTTTGACCGATTTTTGACAATTCAACCGGTTATTGCGACGTGCCGGAAAAAAATACAGCGAAATAATGCCAAAAAATTTAAACTAAAACCGATGGTGTCACCGACATCGATGTTTCGATGTTTTTAAGAAAAAACATCGCTGTATCGCCTATGTTTTTTTCAGCTCTAGTGTGCAGACCTCATAGCCTATTCTCCGTTATATTTGTTATGAAAAAAATATCTATTTTAATTTGGAATTTATTAAATTTTTCGTTTTTATTGAAAAAATAATTTGTTTTATTTTAAAAGTTATTATGAACATGGCAACCATTTAAAAAAAAAACAAACAACATTTTTTTGCTCCTCCCGGCTAGTGCGACTTCCGGATATAACGACGTAAAATCGTCGGTCCCTTGAATGTCGTTATAACCGGATTCTACTGTACTTGTATATCGATTGTATTAAAATCCATACGAATTTCTGGGTAAACTTTTTCAAAAAAGTTAATTATTTATTTATTTATTTATTCCTAGTGCGACAAGTTTAAAACTTATATTTATTGCACTAGTCACGAAGTTACAAATTTCTTGATCTAACATTATTATTCTCATATTCTTAAATATGTATGTATGATTAAAATTAATGGTAATTGGTAATTGATTCCAAAGCTTAACAGCATACACTAAAAAGTCATTATCTGAACTTGCTTGTCGATTCCTTATGTTTTTAATATTGTTTGTTCTTCGAGATGTTAAAAATATTAATTCGGCATATAGGTATTGCGGTTCGTGCGTCATGATAATTTTGTAAAAGTGATTTAAGACCCTAAGTTTAAACCTAAGTTTAATAGTACTGGCATACCTAAGATGCTGTTTGCATGTTCCGGGATGTGATCGAATCTGCCGATTTTATACACATACCTAGCAATGCTGATAAACGTCGTTCTCAAGGTTACTAGGCTGGTGGCAATACAACTTCGAAACAACTCTACGCCATAGAAAAGAGTGGGAATTGATATTAGAGATTAGGGATTAGAGCCTGAGTGAGGTACAACTGGACGCTGTATGTTTTGCCTGAGGCTTTATTTATCTGGTCATGCCAGGATAATGTGCTATTTAGTGGAAAACCAAGATTTTCTCTATTTATACGTAATCTATATGATTATTGTTAATTTTGAGTCTTGGTGGTCCAGTGAAATTGTAAGGTTTTTTGTATATAAGCGTCCGTTGGTTTTAGACCAGTTGTCTGTCTTAAGTAGCTCGTCATTTGAAATATCAATACATTCAGACACATTACATAGGGAACGACTTACATATAATATATTTGGACGTCATCGGCATACATAGAGACTTGACAATTTGACAATACATTCTGTAGGTCATTCAAATACAGTAAAAAAAGCAAGGGCCCAAGAACAGATCCCTGGGGAACACCTCTCCTTAGAAACTGGAAGGTTGATGTCGCGTGCTTAGAAACTATTGCCTGGCTCAAGTATGAGGTCAAAAGGTCCAAGGCAGACGACTCAAAATTATATAGATTTTGTAGTTTTGAAGAGAGAATCTCGTGGTTTACAGAGTCAAATGCCTTTTCATGGATACAAAACCTTAATTTAAAAAAAAACAATTTAACACTTACTTAGAACTATTATTATTTTCCTCCTTATTCATATTTATTGGTTAATCAATTTCAGAAGAGTAGAGTTCATTAAGTGGCTAAAACAAACGGTATGGCAAAGTTTTTGAGCCTATTTCATTGGGGCCACAACTTCCAATTCCGTCGGCTCGAATTAATCAGCCATAAATTTCGACACCCTCGCGAATTCTTTTGTTTGGCCGAATAGAGGAAGCTATGGAAATTGATTGGACTCCAATTAGGCACTCTAATTTACCTAACAGAATTAACTGTGCGCAGGGCAGGCATCGGCATCGGCATCCCAAAAATAAACTCCCCCAAACACTACTTACTTATTAGCCCGGCAACGCCGCTGGATGAGGCCGCGGGTGGAGGCGAATTAGCCCTGGCCGCCTGGCTTTGATTAATGACATCGATATCATTGAGTCCACAGTGTGGGAGGGTGGCTAGAATAAACACTTTACACCGTTTCTATTTCCAGCCTGCAACCACAAAATCGGTCAGGCCATGAAGAAGAAGTACAAGAAGGAAATGGACTACGTTTATGCGGTAATCAACGAGATGGACCGAAAGCTGGACAGGCCCATCCGTGACCTGGACGACGTTCGAATGATTATGGAGACCTTGGGTAAGATTCGGGAGCAGGAGGTGGACATGGAGCTGCGCATAGATCCCATCGAGGTGAGGTTAAGCCCTGAATTTAATCAAATGAATCGTTTAGTAATAATGGCTTTATGGAAAATAAGATACATTCTCCATTGAACATCAAATTTCCCATATATTGTGTTTATCTGCAGTTACTTTAAGTTCACCAAAACTAACTTCCGTTCACAGAGCCCACTTCAGGCAATTTGGTTCATCTCTTTCATGAGGTCTCTTGTAATCCTAACCCAATACACTACGTCTTAACTTCCACAGGAAGCCTTTAATGTCCTGACTCGGTACGAGGTGCAGGTGGAGAGGGAACAATTCGATCTGGTGGACAATTTGAGAGCCACTTTTCAGAATCTATTGGCCGGAGCGCTGCAGGCGCAGGTGAAGCTGCTGGAGATGCAACCCGCGTTCCAGGACGACCTGAAAACAAATCTGGACAACTTCAAGCAGGACAAGATCTCGTACGTGACGGAGTATCGCACGGCGGGTCCGATGCAGGCCGGGCTGACACCTCGAGAGGCCTCCGATAGGCTCATTCTGTTCCAAAATCGCTTCGAGGGCATGTGGCGACGCCTACAGACGTACCAGAGCGGCGAGGAACTCTTCGGTCTGCCCCAGACGGACTACCCAGAGCTCGGCCAGATCCGCAAGGAGCTAAACTTGCTGCAGAAGCTGTACAAGCTTTACAACGACGTAATCGACCGAGTGAGCAGCTACTACGACATTCCATGGAACGAGGTGGACATCGAGGAGATCAACAACGAGTTGATGGAGTTCCAGAACCGATGCCGCAAGTTGCCCAAGGGCCTCAAGGAGTGGCCGGCGTTCCACGCTCTGAAGAAGACCATTGACGACTTCAACGACATGTGTCCGCTACTGGAGTTGATGGCGAATAAAGCCATGAAGCCACGCCACTGGCAACGGATCATGGATGTTACTCGCTACATCTTCGAGTTCGACTCGGAGGGTTTCTCGCTCAAGAACATATTGGAGGCGCCGCTGCTGAAGCACAAGGAGGACATCGAGGACATCTGCATCAGTGCGATGAAGGAGAAGGATATTGAGGCGAAGCTAAAGCAGGTGACCAACGAGTGGTCAGTGCACGAGCTCCAGTTCATGAGCTTCAACAATCGCGGCGAGCTGCTGCTGCGCGGCGACACCACGGCCGAGACGATCGGTCAGCTGGAGGACAGCCTGATGGTGCTGGGCTCCCTTCTGTCCAACCGCTACAACGCCCCCTTCCGGAAGCAGATCCAGCAGTGGGTCTACGACCTGTCCAATTCAAACGAGATCCTGGAGCGCTGGCTCCTCGTGCAGAACATGTGGGTCTACCTGGAGGCTGTGTTTGTGGGTGGCGATATTGCGAAGCAACTGCCTAAGGAGGCGAAAAGGTTTTCGAAGATTGACAAGTCCTGGCAGAAGATCATGCAGCGGGCCCACGAGACCCCTGGTGTCGTGGCCTGCTGCGTCGGTGACGATCTGCTCAAGCAGCTGCTGCCTCACTTGCAGGAGCAGCTGGAAATATGTCAGAAATCCTTGAGTGGGTACTTGGAGCGCAAGCGCATGATGTTCCCACGCTTCTTCTTTGTGTCAGATCCTGCCCTGCTAGAGATACTGGGGCAGGCTTCCGATTCGCACACCATACAAAACCACCTTCTCAACATCTTCGACAACACCAAGTCCGTGAAATTCCACGACGTCGAGTACAACAAGATGATGGCTATCATCAGCAGCGAGGGCGAGATGATCCAGTTGGATCGGGCCATTCGCGCCGAGGGCTCCGTGGAGACCTGGCTGACCCAGCTACTGGTCACGGCCCAGGCCTCGCTGCACTCGATCATCCGCACCGCCTACGCGACTATAAACGATCCCAACTTCACGCTGCTCAGTTTCCTGGAGAAGGCGCCGGCCCAGATCGGCCTCCTCGGAATACAGATGGTTTGGACCCGCGACGCGGAGATGGCCCTCATGAGGGGCCGGGAAAGAAAGGTCATGATGGAGACCAACAACAAGTTCCTCGAGATGCTGAACACCCTGATCGACCAGACCACCCGCAACCTGTCCAAGCGGGAGCGCACCAACTTCGAGACCCTTATCACCATTCATGTGCATCAGCGCGATATCTTCGACATTTTGGTGGGTAACCAAAGGCTGGTCATTAGATACTCTGTCCCGTTAAAGTCTGTAGTTTCTAATCCCTTCTCTCGTTCAACTAACTTCTTAGTGCCGCATGAACATCAAGTCCCCCAACGACTTTGAGTGGCTCAAGCAATGCCGCTTCTATTTCAAGGAGGACTTGGACAAGACCTGGATTTCGGTGACCGATGTCACCTTTACCTATCAGAACGAGTATCTTGGATGCACAGATCGCTTGGTTATCACCCCGCTGACGGATCGGTAAAATAAGACTTTATTATTTCATCAATTGATATCCCGCTTATGAAGGATTGCTTCGGTTTGCTTTACTTCATGAAATTCTCCAAGGTCACTTCCATCAAGTATACGTTCGCAAGTTTGGAGCATTCTTTCCCAAGGAGCTCCCCTTCAACTCGATAAATTCTTATTGTCCTGTCGCATAAATGCGTTTGTTTGAAGCAATAACAATAACGAGTAATTATAAACGCTTCCGTTTAATTTGTATTCCCGCATTATTCCCGCATCGCCGTCCTCCCTTTCCCAATGATAAACTTTCGCATACCACAAATGCCTGAGTGGGAAACCCGCCTGCACGTGCTCCGCACATTCCCCGCGGCGAAATATCCACCTTGGAATTCCGCCTCGTAAGCAAACAAACGGTTGGCAGCACTTAAAGATGCTTTAAGTCGATGTCGGAGGCGGAGGCGGAGGCAGCCGCAGCTCGGCAGCTCGGCAGCTCCGCAGAATCCCATTCAGCTCCAGGACGAACTATGTCGGCGGACATTCGAGCGACGCGACGTTGACATGCCCGTAAAGATAAATTTCACTTAGCGGAGCATAAATAAAGTTTTGACAGCAGCCAGTTGGCCCAGGAGCTGGGAGGCTGGCGGAGTGCCGCTGTGTTCCTAGGGGCATCTCCGGCTGCTTTGCATTCGTTTGTTGATCTCTCTTAGATTTCCCACTCGTCGCGACGTCAGGGACTATTACCATTGGCTTTTGATATTTTAAAGAGCCTTCTTTCCGCGCCCGACCACGTTTAACAAGCTGTGGCAGGCTCATCAGGCGGAGTACATTGACTTCTACACCGTTTCCCACTCGTTCGCTTCCAGGTGCTACATTACTCTGGCCCAGGCCCTCACCCTGTCCATGGGCGGAGCTCCGTGCGGACCAGCCGGAACGGGCAAGACGGAGACAGTGAAGGATATGGGAAAGACGCTGGCCAAGTACGTAGTGGTATTTAACTGCTCCGATCAAATGGACTACAGGTACGAGTCGCTTTCAATTCAATTTCGGGTATCGCAAGTTCCTGTTTAAGTAGAGTAACTCCGAGCTGTCTTCCACGGAATTTAAGTATTCTCCGTTTATGCCATCCATTCGTTTTTCTTCAGGGGACTGGGCCGCATCTACAAGGGCTTGGCCCAGTCGGGCAGCTGGGGTTGCTTCGACGAGTTTAACCGCATTGAGCTTCCCGTCCTGTCGGTGGCCGCCCAACAAGTGGCTGTCGTCCTGACTGCCAAGAAGGAGAAGCGGAAGACATTCCTCTTCACCGATGGCGATACCATCGAAATGAACCCCGAGTTTGGCATTTTCATCACAATGGTAATGAACGGTCATAGTTATGTGCCGCATATAATATAACGCAGCTCCATTCGCACCCATAACAATCTGTTGTAATTTTTGCTTTTTCTCAACTTAAGTTTCTGAAAGCGCAGAAAACATGAGCTGGTGGCAGCTAAGTCTCCTTGGTGAAATAATTCCTCCTTAAATTATTAGTGTGAGGAAACAGAGTTAACGAACCTTAGTGGGCTCCAGCCTTTACTCTTCCCAGTTCTAGGGAATACGAAAACGGGTGTTAGGGAAGTTGTCCTAGGCACAGTTATGATTTTTAGGAAACGTGTTTTTTAAGAAATGTCGCTTCAAGCTTTCACATTATTTACGTATTTGCTTGTTAAGTGGACACATTTGTTTTAAAGGGCAATCTTATATTTGTTGTAAAATCGATCAGCACCCACTTACATTTTTTGGCAAAAATGGAAGTGACGGGCGCTTTACGCACATAATAATTCAACGTTATTAGTCATGTACAATTTTTCTCAACCGAAGCCGTAATAAAATTTACTGTGCCGCCGCCCCGGCATATACGACACTTCGCGCTGAGCCTAAAAGCAGCCGAAAACCAATAACCGGGTCGCGGTGGAGAACGCGGAGGAGGACGAGGTGGGGTGGTGGCGCCAGGACCAAAGGAGTGGAGTCCCGAGCCTGTATTTACATTTTAGCAGCCGCATGACTCGATTAATGTGGCTGGCTGCCACATGGGAGGAGGGCTAACTTCATCCGGCTGTCAGGAATTCGCCCTTAAAGTGCAACTTTAAGTCTCCACACAAAAAGTGGCTGCTGCCGACTGAAACTTTCCGTAGTTTAATTACAAGCGACGGCAACTATGATCGCGTAATGCGATTAGCATTGACACGGCGTCGCGGCGCCTGCCGTTGGCTCATCCTGGCTATAATGGCGGATGTCAATCAACGCCCTCAGGCGAAGCCACCCAATCCAATCCGGAGCGTGATTCTTTGAAGGCTTTGGCTCAATTTTAATTTGCACATTGAGTTATTACGCTCATTTATATAACATTTTTAGCCTGAGCATTTAATTTTAATGAGCCATTATGTCACAACAGCCCCAAATTGGGTCGCACACGACACACGGACATAGACAAATGGATGCTGGCTGCGAACGCGAACGAGTTTAATGGGAAACCCCTTTGTTGTGGTTATCCGTAGCCGACGTAGCCAACACTGCCGACGGAACTTGTTTGGAGGAGGTCAATATTTGTAGTCAGATGGATTAAGACCAAATAAGTTGTGGGTCCACGAAAACTATTTTTAGCAAATTGGGCAACTAGTTAAGCCCTAGATTACTTGCAGTCCCATTTCACCATCCCCTCCGCTTCTTGCTTATTATCAGAGCAATTTTAATTCGATTTTCATGCAGGATAATCACTAAATAGCGGAATAAAAAGGCTAAGGTAGACTCCTATTTTATAAGCAATAAAATGGCTTACTAAATTCCAACTACATTCAAATCAACATAGTAATATTTTAAATAATATATTATTAACTCCGTGATACCTGACTATATAGAATCCGGGATATGCCGGCAGAAAGGAACTGCCGGAGAATTTAAAGATTCAGTTCCGAACTGTTGCCATGATGGTGCCAGATAGACAGATCATCATTAGGGTCAAGCTGGCCAGCTGCGGATTCCTAGAGAACATAACGCTGGCCCGGAAATTCTACACACTGTACAAGCTGTGCGAGGAGCAACTGACCAAGCAGGTGCACTACGACTTCGGGCTGAGGAACATTCTCTCCGTGCTGCGAACGCTGGGGGCTGCCAAGCGCCGCAACTCCAAGGACACAGAGAGCACGATTGTGATGCGGGTCCTGCGCGACATGAACCTTTCCAAGCTGATCGACGACGACGAACCGCTCTTCATGTCGCTGGTATCGGATTTGTTTCCCAATCAGGTAAGCCGCGAAGTCTCATCCCGGCATACTTATGGTTTTCCCTGGAATCCCTTCCCGGAATAGACTCTGGAGAAGACCAACTACCCGGAACTCGAGGCTGCCATTCTTCAGCAAACGGACGAGGCCAGCCTCGTGTATCATCCCCCCTGGGTCCTGAAGCTCATCCAGCTGTACGAGACCCAGAATGTGCGCCACGGAATCATGACGCTCGGGCCGAGTGGAGCTGGCAAGACCACCTGCATCCACACGCTGATGAAGGCCATGACCCAGATGGGCGACAACCACCGGGAGATGCGGATGAATCCGAAGGCGATTACGGCTGCCCAAATGTTTGGACGGCTCGACGTGGCCACCAATGATTGGACGGACGGAATCTTCTCGGCCCTGTGGCGCAAGACCCTAAAGCTGAAGGCCGGAGAGCACGTCTGGTTGGTTCTGGACGGCCCAGTGGACAGTATTTGGATAGAGAACCTCAACTCGGTGTTGGACGACAACAAGACCCTAACACTGGCCAATGGCGATCGCCTGACCATGGCGCCAACCGTCAAAATCATATTCGAGCCGCACAACATTGACAATGCCTCGCCCGCTACGGTTTCCCGCAACGGAATGGTCTACATGAGCTCATCCGGACTGGACTCTCGACCGAGTAAGACCTTTGGGGATTCTGTATAAATACTTAGACTCATTCTTTTTCCTGCACAGTTGTTCAGGCTTGGCTAAAGAACCGCGCTCCCGGAGAGAAGTCCACCTTCTCTGACCTATTCGATCAGACCTTTGTCGAGGTGTACAACTGGGGAGTGCAGATGGTGAAGCTGCAGATGCCGGTGCTGCAGTGCAACATTGTCCAGCAAATGTTGTTCATTTTGGAGGGCCTGATTCCCGTCAAGAAGGAGGACGAGCAGGCTGTCAGTATGTCGAGCAAGGAGAGCCACGATGGTGAGTGCAGGACCAACTAACTAACATAATCGATCAATTCCCAAGCCCATAAGCGGCGGTTCGCCTAAATTGACATTGAACCCAACCCGAAATCCCTGCAAAAACCAAAATGATTGCCACTTTTCAGCGAATAAACGTTTAGAGCATCAAAAACAAATCGAAGAGGCGCGACGGCAATCGATTGGCAGTCAGATTGTCGGTAAAGTATACCCGTATCCATACGTTGCGTAATTAGCGAAACCCAAAATTAACCGTAGAGCTAATGCTTCTGTGTGTGTCGACTGACATCTGTAATCCGTCGGTTGGGATCCGAGCCGGCGACCTCCGCCCGTTCGCTCCCCAATCGACTGACCTTCTCCTCCTTCCGTAGTTCTGATTCTGTGTTCGTCCCGTCTTTGTTGTCTTTATTGTATTAACCCCATAGTTGTGTGTCTCGTCCTAACATTTTGATTTTCCATTTGTGATAATACTAATCAAAAGTAGAGGTGTCACAGGGGTCTCTACATGGCCAGCATTTAAGATGAATACCGATCATTTATGTATTAATCACAGCTTGTCGTTTATTTTGCAAATCAACTTTAATGATCTGGCTCCAGTCCCCCGGAGATAGGTGGCAAAAGAGAGATGGCTCTCTATCCAAACGAAACGAATTCGCGCTTCAAAAATGAAAATATTTATTAAATTAAAGTATATGTCATCCATTGAAAGGCCGTTGATGGAAAGGCATTCTTTGAAATTTTTGAGTGATTCTCGTTTTAGGGGAATACGTTTCGTATGGTTCAAAAGCACTCTTCATTTATTTCCATCGTGATGCTGTTTAGTTATGGCTTTAGTTTTGTAGCACCAGCCAGAGACCCCTGTGACACTCCTGAATGTGGCTTTGTCCAAAGCAGTGTGACTAATAGAATTAATACAGCTCTTTCGTTCGTTGCTCCCGACAGAGGAACCGCCTCCGGAGAACGCCGTCGAGGAGAAGGAGGACACCTGTACACCGGAACACTTGCACCGCTTGTACATCTTTGCGCTCGCCTGGGGACTGGGCGGTTACCTCTCCACTAGCGACCGCGTCCGAATGAATCTATTTGTGAAGGAATCGTTCCCGGAACTGGACTACCCGAAGGGTAGTGCCCACGAGAACACAATATTTGACTTCTTCGTTTCTCCAGCGGGCGTGTGGCAGTCGTGGAAGACGCTCGTCACCCCCTATATGTATCCGGAGCTTTCCACACCGGACTACCTGAGCATTCTGGTGCCCATCGTGGATAATGTGCGCATCGACTACCTGATCGGCACCATAGCCAATCAGGAGCGCGCCGTGATGGTGATTGGCGAGCAGGGCACGGGCAAGACGGTGATCATGAAGAACTTCATGAAGAAGATGAACGTTGAAACGTACATGGGCCGATCATTCAATTTCTCGTCGGCCACCAGTCCATACCAGTTTCAGCGCACAATTGAGAGTTACGTGGAGAAACGCGTTGGCGTCACCTTCGGGCCACCCGGTGGCCGGAAATTGATCGTCTTCATTGACGACATCAATTTGCCCGAGATCAATGAGTGGGGCGACCAGATCACCAACGAAATTGTGCGCCAGTCCATGGACATGAAGGGCTTCTACAGCCTGGAGAAGCCAGGCGACTTCACCACCATAGTGGATGTGCAGTATGTGGCGGCAATGGGCCTGCCAGGCGGCGGCCGAAACGACATTCCGTCCCGGTTGAAGCGCCAGTTTTGCGTATTCAACTGCAACATCCCCGACAACGACTCCATCGATAAGATCTTCCGCGTTATCGGTGAGGGTCACTACAACGCCAAGCGCGGCTTCGTGCCCGAGATCCGCAGCCTGGTCAAGAAGCTGATCGTCGTCACCCGCCATCTGTGGCAGCGCACGCGCGAGAAGCTGCTGCCCACGCCAGCCAAATTCCACTACGTTTTCAGTCTGCGCGACTTATCGCGCATCTGGCAGGGCATGGTAGGCACCTTATCCACGGTGATCACCTCCGAAAGCGTCCTCATGGCGCTGTGGAAGCACGAGTGCACCCGAGTATTCGCCGATCGCTTCACCACGTTCCAGGACAAGGAGTGGTTCGGCTCAGAGCTGGCATGTCTCGTGCGCGAGGAGCTGGGCGACGCCCACTCCCAGATGATTCTGCCCAATCCGGTGTTCGTCGACTTTATGCGCGACGCCCCCGAGCCGACTGGCGAGGAGGGCGAGGACACCGATATGGAGCTGCCCAAGGTTTACGAGCCGGTAAACTCACACGAAGTGCTCCGAGAGCGTCTCGTCATGTTTCTTGCCCAGTTCAACGAAATGGTGCGAGGGTCGGGAATGGATTTGGTGTTCTTCCCGGATGCAATGCTGCATCTGGTGAAGATCTCCCGCATCATTCGGCATCCGAGGGGATCGGTCATGCTTGTCGGGGTCGGCGGTTCTGGAAAACAGTCGCTAACGAAATTGGCATCGTTCATAGCTGGCTACAAGACATTCCAAATTGCGTTGACGCGTTCGTACAACGTGGCCAATTTTCTGGAGGATCTAAAGCTGCTCTACCGTACCTGCGGCGTTCAGGGCAAGGGCACGACCTTTCTCTTCACCGACATGGATATCAAGGAGGAAGGTTTCCTCGAGTATCTGAACAACATACTCTCGAGCGGCGTCATATCGAATCTATTCTCGCGCGATGAGCAGGCCGAAATCGTGCAGGAACTGACGCCGGTCATGAAACGCGAGAATCAACGCAAAACAGCGACCCCGGAAAGTGTGATGGACTTCTTTTTGGCGCGCACCTGCACCAATCTTCATGTGGCCTTCTGCTTCTCGCCCGTCGGCGAGACGTTCCGGTCGCGAGTGCAGCGCTTTCCCGCCTTGGTCTCCGGCTGCACCATTGACTGGCTGCATCCGTGGCCCAAGGATGCTTTAGTCTCGGTTGCCCGACACTTTCTGAGTCACTTCGAAATCGAGTGCACCCCGGCCGTCAAGGAGGAGCTGGTCAACGCTCTCGGCTCCATCCAGGACATTGTCGCGGAAACGTCACAGGAATACTTCCAGCGCTTCCGGCGCGCAACGCACGTGACACCCAAATCTTATCTGAACTTCATTGCCGGCTACAAGAACATCTACCAAATGAAGCAGCAAGAGCTGCGCGATGGTGTGGAGAAGATGGATACGGGCCTGGAGAAACTAAAAGAGGCCTCCGCCTCGGTTGAGATCCTCAAGAAGGACCTGGTGGTCATGGAGGAAGAGCTAGTCGAAGCCTCGAAGAACGCGGAGTCAGTGCTAGTGGAGGTGACGGAGCGTGCGATGCAAGCGGAGATCGTCAAGAACCAGGTGCTCATCGTAAAGGACAAGGCCGAGGCTCTCGTCGCCTGCATCGCCCAGGAGAAGGCCCTGGCCGAGGAGAAGCTGGAGGCGGCCAAGCCGGCCCTTGAGGAGGCCGAGAATGCCCTCAACACGATCAAACCGGCGCATATCGCCACTGTGCGCAAGCTGGGCCGTCCGCCGCACCTCATCATGCGGATCATGGACTGCGTTCTGATCCTGTTCAAGCGCAAGCTCCATCCCTGCATTCCCGACTCGGGCACGCCATGTCCGAAGCCATCCTGGCAGGAGTCCCTAAAGGTGGGTTCAAATGGGTATTTAAAAGGGATCCCTTAATAATATTAAATCAGCATTCGTCCTCATGTATGTATATATTTATCTGGATTCTAGAAGCCTTCGTTTCTTTTGTGACTAATTCTTTACTAGTTGGTATTCAAGAGAAGTACACTAAAGGCTTGTCATATTAACGAATTTAAAATTAATTCCGACTTGTTAAATGCTTCAATTATATTACAGTAGGAACCAGTTATAACGACTCTGCTTATAGCGTCCGTCACTCTATGGCTTGGTTGGTCCCCATACAAAAATATATGAAAGGGCCTCAGAGCGTCAGCTAATATCAAGTCGATAAATCACTGACAGTGATAATGCAACGCAGTCGAAGAATTAAGCTTCAGAAAAAGCTGATATTTTTGCTAAACAAAAATTGAAATTTTTAATTGTTGTGTTAGTGGGATAAGTCGCTTTAAGCGAGTGCCTTACAAAGGTTTGGCCAAAGGAAGAACTGGATGAATATGTTCTTATTAGCAATGAGTGTCGATTTGTGAGGAACCTTCCAAAGACAGCATTGTTAAAAATATATTAGATGACGCAAGGGACAGCGACGACAACGTCGAAGATCAAAATGAGGCCACCAGAGGCATTCAAGGCTGCAGAAATTCAGAATAGACTTTTCCATTCATATTTTAATGACGAGAGTTTAACACACAGCGTGTCTCGTTTAAATAAGGTCTACTACTCCTAAACAATCAAAAATCACTGCTTATTTCAATTCAGAATAAAAAGTAAAACCACATAAGGAATTTTATTCTTGTTATTATGCTTATTAATATGCATTATAAATTATATTAATAATCATTATATATATTCATTATATATAAACCGATATTTTTGAATATTTTATGTATTATTTTATTATTTATTCGATGTATTATGAAAAACACGTTATTGAATTGAATTTATTACATTTTATACCCTTGCAGGGAATTATAATTGAAGTCAGAAGTTGCAACGCAGTGAAGGAAACATTTCCGACCCTATAAAGTATATATATTCTTGATCAGTATCAACAGCCGATTCGATCTAGCCATGTCCGTCTGTCCGTTTCTACGCAAACTAGTCCCTCAGTTTTAAAGCTATCTGAATGAAACTTTGCAGATAGTCTTCTATATGCTCTCATTAATATATAAGTTGGAACGGGCCGGATTACCCGACTATATCATACAGCTGCCTTAGGATCGACCGGAAAATTTGGAAGGCAAAAAATATAACTTAGTACGTGAAAAAATATCACTGAAACTAACTAGAGTCCTTAAATATACAACATTTTAAAGACTTAATCATAGCAATGGAATTTAAACATCGACTTGCCGAAGTTTGCTTCCTTTCGTGTTTTATTTTAAAACCTATTACGAACATGGCAACCATAAAATAAAGAAAAAACTATTTTTTCTCCTTTCGGTTAGTGCGTACTCCGAGTATAACGACGTAAAATCGTGGGTCCCTTCTAAGTCGCTATAACCGAATTCTACTGTATTTCAATAAGCTTGGATTATGTTCAGAAAAAGTGGTTGTAATTAACTGCGCAAAAGTTAAAGATCGATCATGCCTAATGTGCTTGTCTTGTAAAGACATCCTTTGTATGTGAAAACTATCAGAATAAACTACGATTTAGCAAGGCTTCGACTATATATTAAATTCACACACATTTTACTACAATTTCGTTCGCCATTCTCGGACTTCCCGGGCAATCCATAGTCGGTGCACTCGACTATTGTAATATTAGTTTTCCCCTTAAACTCCCCGCCAGATGATGGCTAGTGCCACGTTCCTGCTGCAGCTGCAAAACTACCCGAAGGACACCATCAACGACGAGATGATCGATTTGCTTCAGCCGTATTTCCGCATGGAGGACTACAACATGGACATGGCAAGACGTGTGTGCGGCGACGTCGCCGGCCTGCTGTCCTGGACCAAGGCCATGTCCTTCTTTCACAGTGTCAACAAGGAGGTGCTGCCCTTAAAGGCAAATCTCACCCTGCAGGAAGCGCGCCTGAAGGTAAGAGCCGCGGGGATTGAGACTTAAAATAAAGTATATATTTATTCGCGAATATTTAAAAAGATAATATTATATGACACGTTTCCGGAATGAACACATAATTGTTTACATTAAGTGCACGCTTTTTTTGAGCCAAATGCAATCACTGCCAGTTGTCTGCGAGTTGTGATGGATGATGCAAGCTGCTGCTTGTTGGCTCGTCCATCAAATGTATTCCCCACTGCTAAGTGGTTTCAAGTTAAATTGTTTTAAATTAACGTCGTAAAAGTGAGTGATATTCTAATTATGAGAAAGAATACGTTTAATCGGATACCATGTGGACACTCTAATTGGATCCAATTGGACACTCTATAAACGAAATTACCCTCAGCCGAAATCATCCAATAAAATGCTTTACGCCACAGCGATTCATTGTCAAAAGTAAATAGAGCCATTCTTACCTTACCCGATATTTTGTGCCAAATCCCCCATGCCACGTCACCAGCTCGCCATGGACGACTTGGCCGGTGCCGAGGAGCAGTTGCGGGAGCGCGAAGACGCCCTCCAGGCCGTCAAGGATCAGTACGACAAGGCTGTGGGCGAGAAGCAGCGGTTGACGGATGCGGCCAACGTCTGCCTGCGGAAGATGACGGCAGCCACGGCCCTGATCAATGGGCTGTCAGATGAGAAGACGCGCTGGACAAACCAGAGCAAGGAGTTCAAGATTCAGCTGGGCAAGCTGGTGGGCGACGTCCTGTTGGCCACCGGATTCCTCTCCTACTGCGGCCCCTACAACCAGGAGTTCCGGGCCAATCTCATCAAGACCTGGATGGGCATCCTGAAGCAGAAGAACATTCCTTTCACCACTGGTCTGAACATCATCAACATGCTCGTTGACTCGTCCACAGTGTCTGAGTGGACGCTGCAGGGACTGCCCAACGACGAGCTGTCGGTGCAGAACGCCTTGATAGCCACCAAGTCGAGCAGCTACCCGCTGCTGGTGGACCCGCAGACACAGGGCAAGATCTGGATAAAGTGCAAGGAGGACCGCAACGAACTGCAGATCACTTCGCTGAACCACAAGTACTTCCGCACCCACTTAGAGGACTCCCTATCGCTCGGCAGGCCGCTACTGATCGAGGATGTGGGCATCGACCTGGATCCGGTCATTGACAATGTGCTGGAGAAGAACTTTATCAAGTCGGGCAGCATTGAGAAGGTGCTGGTGGGCGACAAGGAGTGCGATGTGATGCCGGGTTTCATGCTCTACATCACCACGAAACTGCCGAATCCAGCCTTCAGTCCGGAGGTCAGTGCCAAGACCTCGATCATTGACTTCACGGTCACCATGCGCGGGCTGGAGGACCAGCTGCTGGGTCGCGTCATTCTCATGGAGAAGTCCGACCTGGAGGCCGAGCGAGTGGCGCTCTTCGAGACCGTCATGCAGAACCAGCGGAACATGAAGGAGCTGGAGGCGAACCTCCTGCTCCGCCTCAGCTCCTCCCAGGGATCCCTCGTGGACGACGAGGCCCTAATTGAGGTGCTGCGCGTTACCAAAACCACGGCCGAGGAGGTCAACCAGAAACTGAAGATCTCCGAGGTCACGGAACGTAAGATAATGAAGGCGCGTGAGGAGTTCCGGGCGGTGGCCAAGCGTGGATCAATCCTCTACTTCCTCATTGTCGAGATGAGCAACGTCAACGCCATGTACCAGAATTCACTGAAGCAGTTCCTGGTTATTTTTAACCACTCCATCACCAAGTCGGCCAAGTCCAGTGTCACCGAGGAGCGGATAAACATTATCCTGCGCTACCTCACCTACGAGGTATACAAGTTCACCAACCGCAGCCTCTACGAGCGGCACAAGCAGCTCTTTACCTTGATGCTCGCCATCAAGATCGACTACCACAACGGCAACATCAGCCACGAGGAGTTTCTCACCTTCATCAAGGGCGGCGCCTCGCTAGACCTAAACGCCGTCACGCCTAAGCCCTTCCGCTGGATCCTGGACATCACATGGCTGAATCTGGTTGAGATTAGCAAGCTGGACACCTTCTCGACGGTCCTGCAGGTGATTGAGCTGAACGAGCGCGACTGGCGCTCCTGGTATGAGTGCGAGAAGCCGGAGAACGAGGAGATCCCCTGCGGCTACAATGCTCTCCTGGACAGCTTCCGGAAGCTGTTGCTCATTAGATCCTGGTGCCCGGATCGCACTATCTCCCAGGCGAAGAAGTACATAGAAGGTGAGATTTGTAAAGCTACCATTGGTCTTATATTGTTTCCATAACCCCTTTCTGTCTTAAGAATCTCTGGGAAGCGAGTACAGTGAAATGCAAATCCTTGATCTTGAGGAAATGTGGTAGGTAACGCAATACTTGCACATTTATTAGAAGCTTAAGTGTTCCTACTAAGAACAAAACCTAAATTACTTTAAAGGTTATAATTTTAAATAACTTCTCGAAAGAGGCACCCTATTTGCTTTTTGATATCTGATTTCTACGTATTTCTAGGCTGGAGTCGGAACCACGCACTCCGTTCGTCTGCCTTCTGTCCATCGGATCGGATCCGACCACCCAAATAGGTGCTCTGGCCAAACAGAAGAGCATAAGTGAGTTTTCCGCGATGCATTGCGCTAAGTGCATCATATCACTAATTCAATTGCCTCCATCCACTTGCACACTCACGTCCCCATCCACGCAGTCCTCAAGGCGGTGTCGATGGGCCAGGGCCAGGAGTACCATGCACGGAAGATGATTATGGAGTCGATGGCGGGCGGCGGATGGGTGCTGCTTCAGAACGTGCACCTATCGCTGCCCTTCTGCTCCGAGATTATCGACATGCTGGTGGAGAGCGAGCACATAGACGAGTCATTCCGGATGTGGGTGACTACGGAGCCGCACAACGAGTTCCCCATCGGGCTGCTCCAGATGGCGCTCAAGTTTACTAATGAACCTCCACAGGGGATACGTGCCAGTCTGAAGCGCAGCTACCAGGTGCGCAAATAAGTCAGCCTTGCAGGCGGAGCATGCTTAATAATTAATTTTCAATCTTTGGCACGGCCCAGTCGTTCACCCAGGACTTCCTCGACTACACCTCGGCCTCCCAGTGGCCCCCGCTGCTCTACACGGTGGCCTTCCTGCACACCATCGTCCAGGAGCGGCGCAAGTTCGGCCCGCTCGGCTGGAACATCCCCTACGAGTTCAACCAGGCGGACTTCGCCGCCAGCGTGCAGTTCATCCAGAACCATCTCGACGAAATGGATCCCAAGAAGGGCGTCTCCTGGCAGACGCTCGTCTACATGATTGGCGAGGTGCAGTACGGCGGCCGCGTGACGGATGACTTCGACAAGCGCCTCCTGACCACCTTCACCTCTGTGTGGTTCTGCGAGCAGCTCCTCTCGAACGCCTTCGAGTTCTACAAGGGCTACAAAGTGCCCACCACCAAGTCCCTCCAAGGCTTCATCGACTACATCAACAGCTTGCCGGCCTACGACACCCCGGAGGTGTTTGGCCTGCATTCCAATGCCGACATCACGTACCAAATCAATTCGGCCAAAGGTGAGTGAGTGCAGGGCTGGTTCCGGGCGCCTGACTCCCGATTCAACCACCGCGCAGAATCCCTTATTTATAGTTTAATGGCGCTGATGGACACGCAGCGGGAGTGAGAGTGAGAGCGAGACCAGGTCATAAATTATCAATGTGCCCGATTTAAGTAAAGCCCTGTTGCATAATCAATGGCGGAACGCTGCCCACCTGAATGTGTGTGAATTCAATAAAATGAATATTTTCGTGGCCTTTTTCGCCGCCGCCGCGTGCTCGGTTTAGGAACCTTGTTTTGCGGTCCCATCCAATCGGCAGCCCACCTGGGCAACAGAGCATTACCATATTCAATGCGCCAAATAATCCATGGTTGTTTGTTTCCGATTTCACACCGCCAGGCATCCTCGACACCATCCTCAGCGTGCAGCCCAAGGAGGGCGGCGGCGGGGGCGGCGAGACCCGGGAGAGCATCGTCTACCAGCTGGCGGACGACATGCTGCGCAAGCTGCCCGCCCAATACAACGCATACGAGGTGCGGGAGAACCTGAACAGGATGGGCATCCTCCTGCCCATGAACATCTTCCTCAGGCGAGTAACCCTGTCCAGCAGGGGCAACTGGCGGCGGAGTGTTTGTTGTAATGATGTAATTGCAGGCAGGAAATAGATCGCATGCAGCGCGTCATCAAGCGCGTCCACACTTGCCTCTGCGACCTGAAGCTGGCTATCGACGGCACCATCGTGATGAGTCCGGCGCTGAAGGAGTCACTGGACGCGATGTACGATGCCCGCATTCCCGAGACCTGGATGAAGGTTAGTCCTCCAGATTTTTTACATTTATTCACAACGTCCACGTGGAAATTCCATTTAAAGGGAGGGCGGAATATTCACCGCCATTAAATATGGAAATTGTACAATTGATTTCTGCCAGGAGTAAATATATATTTCTGCGGCCTTTCATGTTCAGGTATTCGTTAATTATGCGTGAAAGCGTTTGAGGCAGCAAACCTCGCAAAATAGGTTCAGCAGTACCTAAAGGGAGTAATTGAAAATAGGCTGAACGCTGCCCACAAGCACAGAAAACCATTGAACATTTTTACCATAGACCTCTTAGATACGAGTTTCCCCACACAAAAACATCGTTCTGACAATAAATTCGGACTATACAAAAATTAGCTTCTTCAAAAAAAATATTTAAAAAAAGCAGTTGGTAATTGTATCATTAGGATTTGATCGATTTTGTGTCAAATGAAAAGAAAAACTGGCAGGAGATATAAAAAACAATTTTACATATGATATAGTAATTCGATTTATAAAAAAAAATCTTTAAATAATCATAAAATACCTAGGTGTATCGTTCCTAATGCTTATAATATAATAATCCTATTTGCAATGAAATGAAATATTGAAACAAAAGTTTTAGAAAAACAGCGATGTTACTTTTTTTCTATTAAATGTTTGACTGTTCCTATGGCAGCAACGTGACATAGTCGTCCAATTTGGATACACTTAAAATTTTGCTTTATAAAGTAACTTACGTTTCCAATCGTTCCGTTGGCTCAATTTATATTCATATTATTAAAGTCGTCCGACCTGAAAATCAGAATAAAAGGAAGCTGGAAGTTGATGCCAATCCAGAATATATTTAATTAGTAGGGTTGGAATTGACCCCTTAATTGCGTTGGAAACTTCTGACGAAAACTATAATAATTTAATATCCGACATGAATCCGGTATCAATTTTCGATATCAATATTCACAATAGGCTTGCAACAGATTGCAAAATGCTGTTCCTCTAGCTCATGTAGTCTCTAAAATCTGTTCTTAAACAAAACATACTTATTTATCCCAAATAACTGACATTGTAACATAAAATGTAAATCAAAACCAAACGAGTCTTGTATGTACATACTTATGGTTTATGAAAGACACTCCAATCCGAAGGGTTAACAACTATTTGGACAAGAGAACACATTTCAAAAAATTAAGCAGTGTGCAAAGCCAATGCCTGAGGACCAGGACTCGGCCCAATCCTACGAAAAGCTCAAAAATTGGGGTTACAATGACTAAACTTATTAATGTACTTTGCAAGGGAGGAACTTTCCAGTTGGGGTGCAACATAAACTTATTTGCTTGTTTCTGAATCTGGCCAACACGATAATGTCATGTCAATGTCACTTGCAGGTATCCTGGGAGTCCACAACTTTGGGCTTCTGGTACACCGAGTTGCTGGAGCGAAACGGCCAGTTCCGTACCTGGATTTCCACGGATCGCCCCAAGGTGAGGGGACCCTGAGTGTTGTGCAGCTTTCTAATGGAAACTATCATTACCTAGGTGTTCTGGATGACGGGCTTCTTCAATCCCCAAGGCTTCCTAACAGCCATGCGACAGGTGAGAAGCAGCAGCTCCTCAATTCGCACTTACGGAGGACGGTGCCGAGTTGCTTAATAAGAAATGAATACAAATCGCCGCTAAGCCAGGAATCGATATTCCATTGTCATGCATACATCATTCGGAGGAGTACTTCCTTTATGCCATTAAAACCTGTATTCCTGCGACTCTGATTGTCGTATCTGATTCGCTCCACCTTAAAGGTTCCCGCTTTCTTCTTTACATGTCTGCGGCGACCCACTTGAATCCGGCGGCTTCCAGGAGGTGACGCGAGCCCACAAAGGCTGGGCATTGGACTCGGTGGTGCTGCAGAATCAAATAACGCGCTACAACCGTGAGGACATCAGCGAGTACCCCACCGAGGGTGTGTATGTGCACGGCCTCTTCCTCGAGGGTGAGTTGGCTGCCTTTCCCACGTACTTACTGAAGCGCCTTCAATTGATGCCTCCCTCACTTATCAGGGGCCTCGCTGGATCGCCGCAGCGGCCGACTGATTGAGTCCAAGATGAAGGTGCTCTACGAGCAGATGCCCGTCATCTATATATATGCGATAAACACGACGGCCGGCAAGGATCCCAAGCTGTACGAGTGCCCCATCTACCGCAAGCCCCAGCGCACCGACCTCAAGTACGTGGGCTCGATTGATTTCGAGACCGAGTTTAATCCCAAGCACTGGACCCTGCGCGGCGTGGCTCTGCTCTGTGACATCAAGTGAACGAACCCCCAGTCCCAGTTCCAGTCCCAGTCCCACTCCGAGTCCCAGTCTTGGAACCGCTCCTGTCCCGGTCACTTTTTGCGTCCGTGCCATTGTTTGCCATCATGTCAACGGCTGTACGTGAGTGGGGCTCCTAATGGCGCTGTGATAATTATCTTTTTTGTTTTTCGGTGGGCGGACGTTAAAGTTTCGTGTAATCCGGCCCAAATACAACGTTATTAATTAAGCCCTCGGGCGAGGCAAACTGTTTGCACTCGGGAGCACAGAGCACCGCCAGCACAATTATTAGCTGTTATCCATTTTTACAAATCCGTCCAAGGAGGGGTCCAAAAGCGCACATATCCGTAGAGAGCTGCAATGTGTATGTGAGTAGCGATTCAATAAAGAGATTCGAGCATGTGAACCTATCTAAAGTGCCCAATATAATCCCAGTTGAAGACCAGCAGATATATATTGCTTGGTACCCTGTAGGGCAAACGAAAAACGTCACTCGCTCCGCCTGTTGCAGACGTCCAAACAAAGGCCCTGGTAAACGGGATTGGGCCAGGTATTGATTAAAGGTGAGTTCGGAGACCCTTGTATTTATCCAATCTGCCGTTCGGACCCGGACCCTCTGCCATCATAAATATGAATACAATTCCCCCAGAATTGAGTCCCAAGGAAAGTTAATTAGGCGGATGGCTTTGTAATTGAATGTCATGTCAATGCCTCATGATTTTTATTTTCGTTTTGTTTTTTAATAAGTATATATACGTACATACATATAATTTGTTGTATAATATATAATTTGTTCGTTTGAGTTCTCTCTTGGAATTTCATTAGTTTCGTTTTCGTTTGGATTTTATTTACATACACATAGAAATTAATTATTTGTATTAAATTTAGCAATGTACAGAACGTAACTTTTAAATGGTTAGTTAACTTGCTAGGTAAATTCCTTGTCCATTTACACAACATGTGGCGTATTCATGTATCGAAGTATTTATTAGCTTGCCTGTTCGGGGGAGTATAGTAAGTGGGGCTAAAATCGAAATTCGCATATGATTTGGAACCATTTGTCGCTTTAGTATCTCCTTCAACTCGTCCCCTTGCCTTCCTTTGACGCCGTAAACTCAATAGTGACCGACTGTGGATTAAACCTGCACCGGAAGTAAAAGAGAGGAGCTGTGCATGTCATCTCCGCATTATGCTAATTCTATTTGAGCATTGTGTTACGTAATTAAAAGCAACGTAAGCGAGAGAGCGAGGGAGGTAGAGAGATAGAGGGAGAAAAGAATCAATTTCCGCCCGCGGATAATGTAACAACAATTGTTTTTTAGCGAATTCGAATAACAAAACATGAAAATCCCACTGGACAGGTCAGTAATGCACTACGTACGAGTAATTAACGCCACTCGATTAAATAATTACTCAAATTACACATAGATCACTATCAGATACGCATGCCTTCACGTGCATATCCTTCGCGCCTCGGTCGCTGTGAGTAAGTGTCAGCGGGAAGCAATGCTTTCGCCTCCAGAAGGTTGTGTATCGAATCGCGGGGCCTATTTTGAACAGTATCTGTGAGAGAGGTAGCATAAATCGTAACATACACCGTTGGTTATTTTCGATAAAATATAGAATTCAAATGCGAATACATCTAGCAACGTAGCAACGTAGCAACGTAGCAACGTAGCAACGTAGCAACGTGGGAGTGGGTTCGTCATCGAGGGAGTATGTGCACACACAACATTGCCTGCCGTCTGCCATTAGGAACCGTCAATTTGCAATTAGCCGTCTAATACATACCACTAAGCCGTCGGCACCGGACTCCGCCTCAGTATCTGTGTCTGTATCTGTTAATGTATCTGTATCTGCATGTGTGTATCCTTACTCGCAGCTCGATCCCGCTCAATTAGTTTACATTATTCTGGCCCCTGTGAAAGCGATAGGGAAAGGTCCAGGGCAGGCGGTCATTTGCATTGACCGCATCAACAGCTCCACTTCCGCGTCCGCGTCCTCTTCCGCGTCCACGACCACTGCCAGCTGCCTCCTCGTTGGCCCATTTGGGCTCGAACCCCTCTATTCCCGCCTCGGTGTCGTTGTCGTTGTTGTCGTTATCGTCGTCATCCTGCTCCTCGTCGCCCACATATCTCGCCGAGCTTTTACTGGCTTCGCTCTCGTGTTCTTGGCTCGTTTCGTTAGCAGCTTCATTTCCGTTAGCCCGATGCCTGGATGCCAGTCCCATTCCGGCCACGTCCAGAGGTTTCTTCGCATAGCTGAGCAACTGCTTCTGTCCTGGCAGCGACTGGGTGCGTGTTGAGTCGGCAACCTGTGACGGAGCCTGCGACCATCCGTAGCTCCACAGTTGGCTGGGAAAATGTTGCCAGGGCAAGAGCAGCTGTTGTCGGCTCAACTGGTGCAGCTGTGGGTGCTCCTGCTCCAGCTCCTGCTCCGGCTCCTCCCACTCCTGGTCGCGCTCCAGCTGTCGCTCCAGCTCCAGTTCCCGCTCGGATGGCCACTGCTGGCGATAGCGGCTGCTTACCTTGGGACCTGGGCGCAGGAGCACTCGCTTGCCCACATTCTTGAGGATGGCGCGGTTGAGTTCGACCTGTGTGAATGCAAGAGAAGCAATATGGGTTCACAAAAAATGCTGTATTTAATGGGTGACAAAGTGCTGGAGCGGCCACATCGCCCTCATTCCCCTCCCCACTCCCACACCGAGTTTCATTCCGAATACCCTTCCCATTCCCACTTCCATTCCCAAAAGGATCTCCCTTAACAGAGGACCAAGCAAACGAGATTGGCGCGCACACATATTGGTCGACCACACTCGAAATGTGATTAAGGTTGCAATTTGATTCGCAATTCAAGGGCCATTTTATTTAATTACTTGAGAGTCGGTCCTTTGCACAGTTATTCTTCCACACCTTTGCTCTGCGTCTCGAATGGCCAGTTTAAAGCTACTAGTTAAATTCGTTTTAGTTTTGATTGATTGCTAACCAATCTCCCGGATCCTTAAGGTCTTAGTTTCAGGATGTCACAGCTGTAGTGTCAGCTATGAACTTACATAGGTGAAGGGTACACTTCTTGCTGCTTTAATTTCGCATTCCTAGTTAGATATTCAAGTGCTTGCTTGGAGCTCAACTTTGCAAATCGAGTGTCTTTGTTTAATTGTTTAATAGCATGGATCGAATTAAGTCTTTTGTGAATCTGGTGTCTGGAGATATATTTAATTATGGCTGGCATTCAGGATGTCAGGTTCATTCCACAGAGTTCAGTGCTGCGACTCCCATCTAGTTCTGAAAACAAGGTTTAAACGTTTATATTTTTACTCGCGCCTCCTTATCCCTCGCTGCATTATTCAGACCCCGTCGATGTGTGTTCCTTTAAGGCGGACAATGCCAATCCAATTTCCCTTCTGGCAGTAAATCTCCCTGCAGGATTCTTAAAGCATTTTCGGCGTGCGGAGGAGCATATTATGCCTGTGCTCGGTCCTCATCTTTCACCGATTCAAATTGCTTTTGGGATGCATGGATTAATTTATAAAACCCTTTGACAAATCAATATTGTTATCTCGGCGTGTGTGAATGGGCTCGGCAGTGTGTGCTCATCCACCGCCACCGCATCGACCCTCTTTAACGGAAATTCAACGTGGGGCCAAAAGGTGAGGCTAGGCGGCTATCAAGGCAAATTGTTTGAATTCCTCGCATTAAAACGTTTGATTTTTTCCCCGGCGTTTTTCCTCTTTTTTGTCTTTTGTATTCCATTCCGCCTTGGGGCTCGAAGCGCTTGGTAACCAAATAAACTCGCTTTGTTGCCGAGCCAAAATATTTGTGTTACACATACGCAACGCTGGTTTTGTTTTGGGCGCAGCATGTATATTCTGGGCGAAGTGCTTAAGCCCTGCTTGGGCTCCGTTCTGGGGATTGGATCTTGTTTACCTTGCCTTGCTGGAGAGTCTATGTGGGCACCTCAATCCCGACTGGCGGCGGCGGCCTCCTGGCCCTGATAGTCCATGGAATATTTATGGAACTGCCGCTTGCCAGTTCCTTGCCTGGGCAAGGAGGAATTAAAAAACTTTTTGCAGCTGCGCGTTCTTTATGGCTTTTTGAAAGTATTTCTCATTAGACATTCTAGTTTTGATTAGCCGCTTCATTTTCATTTGCGCATCGCTCCCCGCCGAATTACTCACTCCCCGCCTTTCAGCGGAATTGTTTTCCGTTTGTCTTGCGGCCAAAGTTTTTTCCTCCTTACCTTTTATTAAAATACCGAGCAAAGTGGTCAGCGTGGCCCCCTCTGTTGCAGCCATCACCTTGGGCGCACACCCCTCCCCACCTCCCACTTCCTACGCACCCCTTGTACTCACCTGGCGGGAGTTCTCCTTCATTTGCCTGCGTGCGATTTCCAGGAGCAGCCGCTGACGCAGCACATCCAGGGGATTGACAATGGACAGCGACGGTTTGTTGCGCTTGGCGGCGAGCAGAAAGTCATCCTGGGCGGGGAGAATGTATACAAACATTTACATTTACATTTACTGCTAACTTCGTGGCGCATCACATAATAAAATCGTGGCCAGGTAATGCAAAAAGTTTTAAGTCCTATTTTCAAAAACAGTTCTGCGCACCGAGTTGTTTTTTCCCGGCGTTGATGGGAAATAAAACCTCGGACGGATTATTAGCATCGGAGGCGGGCGGGGAGGGCTATCTTGAGGGCGACACTATAAACAGGCTTACATCATCCTCTGTTTTTCCCGCATTGGGAAATTATCGTTCAAAATCAATTTTGAAATCTTATCGCTGTTATTGTTCTACGTTTTTTCCGCGATGAACAATCGCAGTTTTTGGCGATAACAGCCCTTCGCGCTGATAAATGGAAAATTTCAAAAAATTTTGTGAGTCACAGCTGGAAAGCAACTGAGAGGTTGGAGCTGAGAGGTAGGGACCAGAAAACACCTGATACCCTAATTTAATAATGTGGCATGACTACGCCGAAAGCCATTTCTTTTCGCGATTCCAGGGAACTGTTGCTGGATCGTAAAGATAATCGCTGAAATCTAACCTGAGCTCAGTCCGAGTTTATGGTGGATTCCAGGGAAGATTTCAGCACAGTCTTCCAGGCTAATTCTCGGAAGCTGGGTTAGGCCCACTCGTAGGATTTACTCGACATATCTAAGATCGGAGCCGGCAGCCGGGCCGGCGTAAACAACCGATCTAGAAGTCATGCCCAGATAAATATGATAATTACGATTTCTGCTTGTCTGGCTATCAGACATGCTAGCGATTAGATAGGGACACGCCAGTGTGTGGTCGCAGCGTCTGGCAGCGACTGGACCTCTGGTTATCGGGGTTCTATAAAAGCAATGCTCCCACCTGGTGCCGGTTAGTACACTCGAAACACTTGCGAAATGAAGGTTCTAACGCTCCTTGTATTGACGGCCCTTGTGGCGGTGGCCGTGGGCCGGCCGAACGGCGGTTGGTTCGGAAACTTTGGCGGAAACTGGAGCAGGAGGTTCGGTTGGGGCTCGGATGACACGGAGGCGATTAAGGCAGGTTCCGGCAGCTGGAATGGTGGCCACAACCAGGGTCAATGGAACGGCAATGGTCACGGTCAGGGTCAGTGGAACGGAGGCAATAACCATGGACATGGGCAGGGCAACGGTCATGGTAACAACCATGGCCATGGACACGGCCACGGACACGGCGGCCATCGCCCGCCGCCGCCACCACCCCCACCAACGGAGGATGACATTGCTTCCACCACCGAAGTAACTAATCCCACCGAGGAATCCTCTCTGGCCCCCGAAACTCCAGAGGGACCGACTACTCAGGCCCCAGAAGAAGTCACCACAGACTCAGAAGACGGTAGCGGATCTTCGGAAGACACCACACTGGCCCCCGAAGCTCCGGAGGAGTCCACCACTCTGAGCCCCGAAGAGGAGGAAACTTCGGAGGCTCCAGAAGAGAACACCACGGAACCCGAAGAAGGTAGCGGATCAACTGAAGAGACCACTTTGGCCCCTGAAGAGCCCGAAGATTCTACAACCCAGGCCCCTGAAGAGCCCGAAGATTCTACTACCCAGGCTCCCGAAGAGCCCGAAGATTCCACAACCCAAGCTCCCGAAGAGTCCACTACCGATGCTGCGGAGGAGACCACAACCGATTCCATTGCCTAGGATCATGGTCTTACTATAAAGCCAAGGATTCCCACAAAGCTTCGGTCCTGAGCCATACAAATTTTTGGGAAAAACACATAGATGTGGCATCTCAAAACCGCTAAAACAAGTTTTATGGCGAAAAAGGGTTCAAATATTAAACTATTGTAACTAAATTATTCTCGGTGCTACGGCCACAAACCACGTGTTACCTATTTATAGGAATAATTGTAGCCTCATTTAAGAAACGTTATGTGAACTTGTCACTTACTCGTCATTTAGTTTTATAGGTTCCACAATCTTAATCATTAAAAGAGACCCAAAAGAACTCAGCAATCGTTTTAGGTTTTCAGAATTTACTCTAAAATGCAAACATTGGTACTCATTGAACACTTATCGGACTATTGAACTTTCGCTTTCGTGGCCATGGCGGGTTTTTGTTTCTGACTCGGTGATAAACTGATTGATTGAAGTACATCAGTCAATGAGTTCCTATTTGCAAATTGGCCCTTATCTAAACATTTGTTCCCTGCTTGTCGTCGCGTGCTTACTATGCGTCATGTTGGGCGATGCAAGTGGAAAGTTTAATAATTGACTTTAATCGTGGCCCGCAGGTTAGAGGGTTTCATACCCGGTGCCCATAGAGAATAATGGCATTATAACTAGGTTCAAAATTAAAATTGCCAGGCTAATCTCTAGATCTTATCGAGAACAAGACCTAACAGGACTACATAGGTTTGGAACGAAACTCTTACAGGTTACACGCAGATCATGCGTGAAATTCCCACATTCCGACTTAAGAGATAATCCCCTCTTATCGATCTGAGATAATGATACTGTGGCCATTCAACTAATCGGATATTAAATTTGATGACGATAAATAAAATAACAAATAATTTAACTAGTTACGATGGTTAAGTCTTACTGGACGGCTGTTCACAGCGATGTACATATGACATAATACAATTGGATGAAAAACTTGGGGGTTATCACGCAAAAATATTCGCTCGTAGAATTCATCAGGAACTTCAAATGTTTTGCTTTAATCTTAACTTTTGCAAACGAACTTGAGCGGCATTTAAATTGCGCAGAACAAAGAATCACTTTACCGAATATAAACTTCTTAAAAAAGCAGAAGTAAAAGTTTTGATTGTGGACAACAGCAGGAGTTGGCCAACACAAATAGAATGTTTCTCTTTTTGTGTGTTTTCGTTCAGCTAATGAGGCCTGTCCAAAATCCTTGGCGAAAATTTCCATTTGTTTTGAAAGCAATGAACGTGAAATAAGGTGTTGCCATGTTCGAGTGCGTGTTAACGCAATTGGTTGTTTGGCCAGATTGCCGATTAATTTTTGTTGGCCCCAACCAGCTTCGTGTTGCGGATGAAGCACTCATGGCTCAGATTAGATTAAGCCTGAATCGAGATCCAAACACGCTTTCAGTGTCAAATGGATTCGCAGAGAGATTTGCAACTCCCATAAAGAATTCCCCGGGCAAGAGCACTTCAGATTATCACCGAAAAATGTCAAGACTTAACGGGAGATATAAAATAGTTTCTTCAAATTCTAAATTTATAGATGGCTTGTGCAAGTGATTCATCTACAGGGGAAAGGCGACCAATTTGTATACAGTTAATTATGTTGTCTATTAAAGCTCAGAACTATTCGGAAGAATGTCTCTGACTCCTTTTCCTGCCAAGTTATTGGAGGGACATGCCCACTGATATAATTGGTTCTTCGGCAAGGCTTAATCCCGAGAACAATGGGTCAGTTTATTAACAGAAAGGAGCTGGGAAAACAGTTGTTCGTGGAATGCAGAGCCAATAATTGAGTATGCATTCGAAAAACATTCGCAGAAGAGCCGCAAAAACTACTGTCAGTCACAAAGCGGCGAAACGACAGAAGGAATATGTATATTCGTCCGAAGCGCACCTGTATATTCCGTGCATCTGTGTAGTCCAGAGGATATCCGTTTGTGCGGCCGCTTCCGCCGGCTTCCGCTCCTGCTCCTGGTCCTGGGCCTGGTCCTGCTCCTCCTCGCTGCGCCGTGCAGACGAGCCTTGTGGCACACAGTAAAGTTAATAACACCGGGCAAAACCACGCTGTGGCTTTCATCATTCTGCAAAAAAACGGGGAAAAAAGGACAGAAACGCATGAGTGTGTGCACAATTTACAAATTTGCATGTAATGCAAATTGGTTGGCTTGAAAAAATCGAATGTTTATTGCAAACATAAACGTATAAATATTGATACAAGACTCTATGCCAACAAAATAAGCGAGGCTTAAGCCCAGAGGGAGCAATGCAATTAATTTATGCAACAAATTTACTCGTTAACGATTTATTTCCCAAGCTAATCACCCATATGCACAATAAATCAGACAAAACACTGCCTTCAAGGGTTGGTCTAATGCCTGATTTAAATTTAGCTTTTCGCTTGTCATATTTCGGACTGTATGCCAAGTCGTGCTCCGGTGCAGGGTATCTATGCGTCAAAATTATGAGCACGATGGTGTGTTCATTTGCATGGAAAATTAAGCAACATGCGCGGCTATTATTTCTCGAACATTTTTCGACCACTGCCTCTCGCAAACTTTGACCTCTCGCCGGCGTTCCCACTGGAATGGAATGAAAAATAAATCGCTGACAGCTAACCTGTGAAAAATGTGCAATATTCTGACAACAAGAAGTGCTCCTCATAATTTATGGGTCACGTAAATATGTGGTACTTCTGAAACCTAGTTTTTTATGTACACTCTGAATGTGTATGCATATCAAGCTCACGTCCCTGTGGACTATTCAATCGGCCTGCCTGGAGAGTGGAGTGTAAATGTACCCCAGACTCTTGGTAAGCTCGGAAAGGAAATGAGGTTTTCACATTGGAGTCGAAGACCTCGTTGTGCCAGCTGCAGCACCTTTCCTGTTACCAAATTAAAGGTGTTGCTGGGGCACTTAAATTTCCTAATAGACTCCTTGCAGAAAAATATGAAAGCATTCATTTATCTAGGGAACGGCTTTGGCCTCCAAAAAACATACACACTCACAGACACGTTTGTGCACAATTAAACAAGAGTAATTACTTGTAATTGATTTTGAGCAAATTAAAGAATATTTATAGCTTGTCTTGGTAAAAGGAATGTAGTATAATTGTACCCTAACTGTACCTTCTCTAAATAAGTTAATTTAAAAGAGCACATACTTAAAACAACCAAACTTTTGCCAATGCGATGTTCGTAAACTAAACTTTGAAAGTTTCTTGCACCATTATTCCATGTAACTAGATTCTGTTGCAAAATTTCTTCCTTTCATTGAACACATTGTTTTACAAACGTCCACGTCAAGGCTAACAGTTGGAAAACAACTAACTTTTGACACAGGCGGCTTTTGTTTCGTTGACCATTTAAATTTCATTAGAACCTTTAGAACAAAATTGTTATTTTATCGCCCAACACAAAGCAACACAGAATTTGTGACCTTTTTTCAGGAATTCAACATCTGAATTTTTGTGGTTGCTCAAAGCGAGGCAAACGGCGGAATTTTGAATCCTGATTTCGACTAGCCCCCTCCTGCAGAATGCACCCACACGTCTCGCTCTCACGGCTCACAGCTCACAGCTCTTTTGTTCTGCGCTGGGGGACAGAATTGAATCCCACCTGTCAGCCGGAGCATTAGACATCATCGTGTAAGTAAGTGCTAATGGCAGCAGCATTAGTCCTGCCGGCAATCACATGTCATATAGATGCCACTTGCTGAACGAGGATTTACGATTTGCGAATTGCGGATCCGGAGTCCGGAGTCCGGGCCAAATTCGAGTGCTCCGTGGGAGGGTACGGGCGAACTTTTGGGCGCTCAGCCACTGATGGGTTTTATTATTGATTTCCCCCACATATAAAATAGATCGCAAATAAGCGAGCGGCTGAAATGTGAAAGTTTCCGCGCACATGCCGGAGTTGCAGCGGAAATTGCACCGCAATTGAATTAAGGATTCTCGGGCGATTTTCTGCCTAATGGAGGGGAATTCCTTCGCTTTTGCCTTCACCATCGTCATAGCTATCGTCTTCGCCTTCGCCTTTGCCTTGGATTGGGGTTTCCGAGAAGAGGCGGTGAATGTAATGAATGAATTCTAACATTTGAAGTTGAACAAATATTGATTTTCTGGAAGTAATATGGAATTCAGGGCAATAAAACTGCCCTGCCCCACTGAGGATTGGCCACCGCCGCGCCGCCTGACAGCCATTGTCATATATATCCCAGAGACGGAAATCGTGATTGCCCGGGGCTACTTGCCAGCACGTCCCTTCAGTTTTATCGGGAGAAAACGAGGAAATGAAAATGCCTTATCTATGCCAACTTGAGCTATTTGCATACGCATGCAAATACGGGAGAGCAGCATGTGAACATGGCTGCGGCATAGGGGACAAGTTTTGCCAGCTTTAAAAGCCGTAAATCCCCAAATCCGATTTGATTATGGCCATAAAAGAATGCGCCAAGGAAAGGTCAATTCTGAGAGCCATCAATCGGTGGCAAGGCAGGGCATGGGGAAAATAACAAGGTGTGATTGCCGACGCTGCCAACAAAAGCGCCAACGCTTGCTAAGCCTGTTTGCTGTCTATTAACTGACGGGACGTGTTGTTACCTGAAACCGCCGGCAACAGGGCCTTAACTGTCTAAAAGGGAACACACACACACACACACACACATGTATAAAGAACGGAAAACTAATTAGCTTAAACGTTTTTTAAGCAATCAATCAACTTTCGCCCCATTTGGGTACAAAACTTGCACAACTTTTCCGTGGTGGAGGCGTTCTGGCCGAAATCTGATATGGTTCGCCGTTTTCCATCGAGAAAACGTTTAAGCCCCAATCTCGAAGGCATAAATACAGCGACGTCTTTTCTCCGTTTTTCGAATAACATCACATAAAATGAAATCACCTTATCATAGGTAATTGCCCCTAATTTCGGTGTGGATGGATCTCCGACGCGCGGCGGATACGGATTGATTTATGGCGATCGAGATACTTCGCGAGTGTTAATTTCAGCAGCTATTCGTGACCTATTAATCTTCGTTTTTCCAATTTATTTTATGTTTTCACGCACCGCGCTGTAAACTGGAGACGGGATCCTGAAACTCAAACTGAAACTGAAACTGTTGCTGCTGGAGTGGCTGGTTTTGCTGGTGATTCTGGGATTGCTGGTGGTGCCAGCATCGAACCTCGAACGCAACAGGCTGACGACGAGCGGAGGACTCACGGAGTCAAGCGATTACGCCGTGTTTTTATATTAAGCCCCACGAGCGCCACCCGAAGTCCTGCATCCGAGGAGTCACGACGTCGTCGCCGATGAGGAAGGAACCGAGTCCGAAGAGTTATGAATGAAAACGTGCGAGCGCGGCATGTTGCCAGGATGGAGGTTGGCGGCGAGGCGTAATCAGAGGCGGCCACGGAGACAGTATGCTGAGAGGGTTAGACCCCTCTAATAAATCACCAAGGTGTGCGTTAACGTATTAGGGAATTGACGGATTCACGGCGGGGCTCTGCTCGAGTTCAGGTGTTGCGTGCAACATGTTGCCGGCGGGTCGACATCGTCATCGCTGTAATTATCGAACTCAATTAATATTTAATGAGTTTTATTTGCACATTAATTGTTCGATTTAAAGCCAGACAGCGCACACATATTCTGTGGCGGTTGACGAGGATCCGGAACCGTAGCAGAAGCACTCAATCTCATGTCAATGGTGCTAACGTGGCCCGACGGCACTGAAATTGCTCGGCATAAATCCGTCACAAGTCCTGCGTTCATAGCACAAGATGAATTTGAGACCCAAATTGTGTTTCGAACTGAAGATCAAGTATTACTCTTGTCTTCGTTATTTGAATATTTAACATTCTAAAGGCTAAGATTCTATTTGTTCGTTGCCTCACCTCTTTTATATATTTATGAACACTTCACTTCCTTTGTCATAAAAAATACAGGACTTCATACTGTAAATTAGTTGACGAAATTAAAAAAAAAGGAAACTAGGGTCAATAATGCATGTATGTATTTAGTTCAATAAAAAAGGGGTTTTTTAGGTGAACGCCCAGTCCAAATGGTGCATCATCCAAAGAATATGCATCTGATGTGACTTCGTTAAAGAAAGAAATCATTAACTGTCTAATAACGTAATTTTTATCATCCAATTACAATAACATTTTCAGAGTACGTCCACTCAAATATGTTTCCATTTTATTCCCTTGCAGGGTATTATAATTTTAGTCAAGTTTGCATCACAGAGAAGGAGACATTTACAACCTTATGAAATATATGTATTCTTGATTAACATCAACAGCCGAGTCGATCTAGCCATGTCCGAAGCTATCTGAATGGTTGTCTTCTGTATGCTCGAACAACTATATCATGGGACCGATCGGAAAATTTTGAGAAAAAAAATTATAGAATAGCTTCGGCGTGCCGAAGTTAGCTTTCTTTCTTCTTTTAATTTAATTTAATTTCATTATTATTTACGAATTTACTAAACGGTTTTTGACTCGGGCAAAGGAACAAAACTAGGTCAAATCGACTCGGCGAATGATAGTGATCAGCAATTTATATACTGGATAAAGTTGGATTTTTATCATTCTGCCTGTTACATTCATTGTCCGTTATTAGTAACTTATGATACCCTTTCATCTTGTGGATGGGTACCGGTGATGGGAAATGAACGAACCTGTTGTGCTTTTTAACTAAGATTGATTACAATAGACAAGCTTTTTTATCAGTAATTTGTGCATTTTAAATTGCTTTGGGAGCCACAACCAGGCTTCGCACTGAAACAATCAGAGGCAACAGTGTTGCCATCTATCCAAAGTGTCCTTGGTCCTTCGGGATGATGATGCTCGCCCACTTTGACATACTTTTTAATTGCTTTCAACACGTGTCTTCGAGTATTTATGTACTTGGATGTGCATGTGTCGGCTTGTAATTAAGCACGTAGGCAAGCGCCTCCGTTTCCTGCCCAGCAGGATGCTTTATAGCTGATTGAATCCTGTCAAAATGCCACTCCCGCCACTCGATTTTATGGAACATTCTAGCGCCATTGAGCGTGGATGGCAAATTCATTAATTAACTTTTAATTTTCAGCGTGCTCTTTTGAAAAATGTGTTCTAGTCAAAGTAAGCGGAAAGTTCGTTGCGCCATAATTTATTTACTAAATAGGTTAAGGGCACGTCATTAAAAAAGATCTAGGTTGCATAGAAAAATCAGTAACACAACAACAAGAAACAATTAACAACTTAAGACAAAAATCTACGTCTTTGAATATTTTAATTTATATCCATACTTAATGACAACTTGTTCATTAATATTGTTTTATTAGTTTTTTCTTTAAATCTGGCAGACTTTCCCTCAAATCAAATCAAAGACCCCTGCCTGCTCAATAAGGTGCCAATACCAAGTACTGATAATAAACCCAGTTAATACGACCAGCCGGCTTTCGGCAGACGCTTCGGACTCATTAATATGTTTATCACCGAGGTACAGAGTTCAACCCCACTTGGGAATCCACTCAATGCTCCACGCCCGCCATCGCCGCACAGAAAGCCTTTTGTCTGATTTGCGTAATAAGTCAATGACTCAACGGAGCGTCTCTTGACACCCCTTTTTCTAATAACCCACCGACGATTGACGCTCGGTAAACGGCATTTAATGAGGAGCAGAAAAGGCAGCCGGCTCATTTCATCCAATTATCCTTGTTATGGCCAGCCAGCCGCTGGTTCCATCCAATTATACACGCTTATGCGATTGTGTGAGTGTCAAGGAACTTGGTGTTTCGGTCAAGTTAAGTCATTAATAATTAGGGACATCCTATTTAGTGCTAGCAGACACTTCATTGACAGTATTGTTTAAGAGGGAAGAAATGCCATCTCCGTAGCTAGCATTTAATTAACGGCGGTCCTAGCTCTTTGTATTTTTTAACCACAATATTTGGCTTCCATTCGAATCTCTCTTTGAAATGTTAGTTTCATTGCAGTCAAAATGAGCGGATTATTCCTTGAAGCCTTTCAATTAAGGCAAGTTACGGGCCATTTAAGCAAAGAGACAAGGAATCAAGCAGTGGAAGTTAGTCAAAAAGTTTGTGAAATATATATTTCAGCTAATCCCAGAAAAGTTTCGCAAAACTTGTACGTCTTTGATTGCGCCTTGCGACGTAATGTGATTTAGATTTTATCGCAACCAAAACGTATTAAATTCCTAAGATAAGCAGCTCCGAATGTTGTATGTTTATTATGTTTATCTTTTATAGCCTATTTACACTATCGTGCGTTACCTATCGACATCGAAGGAAACGCAATAACGTAGAATGTGTGTTTCTATTGCGTTATTGCGTCTGTTTTTGACAGCTGTCAGCTTTTACTGAAAAATTTAAAAAAATTGACGAAAATTAGCACTTTGAACAACGACGAAAGCCTGATTTTATCAGCCGTGGAGCAAAATAGAGAAACCATGATAAAGGCCATGATTTGTCTGCGATGTCTTTTTCTTTGGAGAAGCGAATTGGGATTGTCTCGTACTGCTTGGGATCTTCTACGGAATACCGCACTATAGCGAGTCTTTGGCGCACCCAATAATATGCAGGATTTTGGTTGCGAGTATCCACCAGGATCCCTCACCAACAAGTGAATAACAATATCCGTTAAAGAATTTGATGATATTGGAGGCAACCTGCTCAAGAAATTTGGATAGGAAATACAAACGAAAGCGCTGAACGCATTGGGCACGCCTGGGTCTAAATGTTCTTTGTGGAACCATTATTAAATAATTATTTTGTACATTAATATTAAAATATTTTTTAATTAAAAAAAAAGGGTTTTTACGCGGTTTTTTAAAACGCCATATTGCGATTCTTGAAGAACCTCTTGGTCCATCCAAGCGGTCGCCTAGCATCGATCCAAATTTGAATTATATTTTATCTTTCTGTATATGTGGGAGTTCTTTAGAACTCACTGAATTCTCTCATATTCTTTGTCCACAGATCCAGAAGTGCCGACCAGAATTCCCCAAGAGTGCACTGCTCAAACCGTCAGTTACTAGGTTTTGATTTTTATTTGGTGGTGAAACTTGTACGATAGTCCGAATATATAGTTGTTATCGAAATACTCAGGTGTTATCGACACAAACGTAACTTGGACGCAACTTTTTCCCACCTCTAGGCCCCTATACAAAACCTATGTAAAAAAAGCTACGTTTGCTCTGAGACGCAAAAACGCAGCCTAGTGTAAATGGGGTCTTAGTGGGTTCCGAAATCATGTTAATAATATTGCCTTGCATTGTTTATTATTAAATAAAACGAATTGAAGTTTCAGACACCAGAAAATAATATATGTATAATAATTCGCCCAATTTCAGCTGTATACATTTTACTTACGTTTCTTGTTACATATGTATGTACATACATAGATATTATTTTCGCTGAGATATTTACCCTGCAGTACCTGTCATCAACGTTTCATCAACATTTCATCAACACACATGGGGGTGTGTCGATGAAAAAGTGATTACAAGCCATATTAAAGGTTGATGAATTTTTGTATGGGATGACCGCTAAATTCATCAACACAAATTCATCAACATTTAATCATTTTTTCATCAACATTTTATACCATTTATACCTAAAATTCATCAGTTTTTCATCAACATTTAATCAACAATTCATCAACATTTAATCAACAATTCATCAACATTTAATCACCTATTCATCAACATTTCATCAGTTTTTTATCAACATTTAATCAGCAATTTATCCGTTTTTCATCAACATTTAATCAATAAGTAATCAACGATTTTTAATTCATTTTCATTTATTTATTTCCTTATTTCATAACATTATATAATAACTAATACATAAAAAAATAATATATAATTCTAAATAAATCTAAATTAGCTTCCTTTTTTCCGTCCTTCCTCCTTTTTTGGACCGCAAGGTCAGCCTGACCAATGGCATCTACAAAAAATAAACAGTAAATAAATATAAAAGAAGAGACAAAATTGAAAAAAGACAATATTACCCAATAGAGAAAAGTCCGCGTAAAACACTTAATTCCACTGTTTTTGATATATTTCACTGTTTTTAATATAACTTCACTTTTCTTTAACTTTTGTTAACCGCAATATATTGCGTCTTTACTTCTTTAAAATTAAAACGCAATTGAAAAACGCTTGTTTGTTAGGAGAGGGAGAGTTCGAGAGAGGGAGAGTTTGAGAGAGCAAGAGTTTGAGAGAGCAAGAGCCTACGTGCCGTTTTTTGTTGATTACAAAAAGGTCTAATTCATCAGTAAGTCATCAACTTTTCATCAACATTTGTAATCAATCTGTAATCAACCTTTTTTGTGTGAGAATTGAGAAAAATGAGAGCGCGAGAGAGTCGGGTTTGACACGAAGGTCGAAAGAGAGCGTCGGCTCGGTGGAAATCGCCGTCGGCTATTGATGAATCGTTGATTACAGAGGCCTATTGATGACAGTGGTACTGCAGGGTACATATATGTACGTATGAATGTATGTACATATGTATGTGCATATGAGATACATATATACACCCTGCAGTACCAGAATTCCCCGTCCCCGGGTTTTCCACGCGGCATGCTCGAAAAACAAAAACAAATCACATGGGCTCCGTTTAGCGAAGTTCGAAACGAAGTAGGCGCAACAAAAATCGACCTGCGTTCGGCTATTGCCGATCTCTCACGAAGTTCGGACTGTATATTTGTTTTTGTTTTCGAACTGACTCGGACCAGCGGTTTTCGACAGTTCGGATATTAGAGAGAGAGGGAAATGATCGAAAGGGAAATAAGAAAATCTCTGTCGAAAATAAATTGTGTTGGGTCGACGTGAGAATACCCTTTTTAAAATAAGTTGTAATATTTATAAATATTTAATATTGTATTTGATGAATTTTTATTTATTTAGTCGAATTGGCAAGTATTAAAAATATACTTTGGCAATGCCAATAAGTTCATATTTGATCTTGATCGTGCATACCCTGACACGAGCCAGGATTTTCGGTCTTCGGTTTTCTCTCGCTTCTCCTTATTCTCTTTGCATTTAGAGTTGACTGTTGCTGCATTCAGAAATGTTTTGCGTATTAGTTAAAGTTGCGTAAAAGTGAAATATTACAAGGACCCAGCAGACAAAAATTCCGTTTATGATATTAAAAACGATAGTTTTGCGGACTTCAGGCAGACAAAACGTCCGATTTCAGATCCGCGAACGATACTTAAGTTAATCATCTGACAGGGGTTTTGTGGCAGCAAAAGCTATCATTTTCGGAACCCGAAAATGATTGAGTTTGCGGACCTTTTGCGGTATCAAAACCGGGCCGATTTCGATATCATTCGATATCATAATATTATTTACGTAACGGATTTGTATCATTCGCGATACTTTTTTAATATTATTCACGGGACGGATTTGTATCATTCGCGATACTTTTTTAATATTATTCACGGGACGTATTTGGTATCTTTTGAGATACTTGTATAATATTATAAAAGTGTTCGAATAAATTCGTTTCAGATAATAATAATAATTTCATTTCTTTTTTACATATATATAAAAAACAATGATTTATTTCACTTTAAATTGTTATTATTTATTTTTATTATAGTTACTAATAATAATAATAATAATATATAATTTATAATTTATATAAAAGTAAAATGATGGAGTAAAATGAATACATATTGAAGTAAATTAAAGTAATGAAATAAACTGAACTTCAAACATAATCATAAAATAAACTTCAAATTTAAACAAAAACGCGCGCGCGCCAGAGCCAAGCAGATGTGGGCACACTGTTCCACCGAGGGAGTGGGCACACTAAGGCGGCGAAAATAACGACAAATAAGCGGGCACACTAGGCCAGCCAGAGCCCTATATAAAGCGGGCCACCGCCACCAGTCTCCGCCGACGATCGGTAGCGCCCGTTTTCGGGTCAGGTTTCGATAATTAGGCGGAAACTCCGATTCTACGTCCGTTTTTAATATCTTTATCGGACATTTTTCGGATCCATCCGCATTATGTCCGCTCTTTGTTTGCTGGGGAGGTAAGTAAAGTTATTTGTGTTTCATTAATAAATTAATTTGCAGATTTGATATTGAACATGGTCACGCCTATATGAACGGTAGGTATGTATATTTGTGCAAAATATTTCAGTGTTCAATTTGATTTTAACATTTATATAGTTTATTTACAGATAGCATTAGCCTGGTAAAGGGACACCCGCCGGCAGAGAAGACCCGTCACACGCATTTAGGAATAAAGAAGTTAAGCTAACCAAAAATGTGTAACCATAACATATATACCATTTTATAAATAAATACTAATTACAAAAATAAATTACTCCGGATTTTTACTAGGAGGATATTTTTCGGGTATTTTCTATAGGTTTTCCACATGGTTTCACCGGGTTTTCCACGGAGATTCCCCGCACGTTTTCCCCGGAGATTGCACGGAGATTCCCCGCGAGTTTTCCCCGGTGTTTCCCCGCGAAATCCCCGGGGAATCGAGTTCGAAATTTCGAAATTGCCTGCGAAATGGCGCGGGGATTCCCCGCGTTTTCCCCGAATAATCCCCGCCGATTTTCGAATTCCCCGCCACGTCGGAGTGATGTATGGAAAATCCCCGCCAGATTTGTATGGAAATTCCCCGCCAGTCCCCGGGACTGGCGGGGAATTGGCGCGGGGAATCTCCGGGGAAAAGCCGGGGACTGGTACTGAAGGGCATATATACAATTCAACTTCATTTCGGATTCGAGCTCATCATTTAGCTCGTCGGAGGAAACGGATGGAGGATTATCGAAATAGTCCACCAAGAAGGCACTACTAAGCCGGTGCACGGGCGAGCTGGTTACAGTTGGCTGCCGTACAGTTACAGGCTGCAGTTCCTGATCATCCGGCTGCTTTTGCTGCTTTTTCTGCTGCACCGGCTTCAGGTAATTCGGCGGCAGCACTGTGCGTTTGGTCGCCGGCTTAGATGACCGCCCGGGTGGTGCATGGTGGGGTGTGGGTCCCGTGTAGGCACCGAAACTGTACTGCGATGGAGCGGGCTGCTCATAGCCGAGCGGATGGTGTGGCTGCACAGGCTGCTTTTGCTTCTGCACAGGCTGCTTTTGCTTCTGCACAGGCTGCTTTCGCTGCTGAACCGGCTGCATTTGCTCAAGATCCGGCTGCATTTGCTCAAGATCCGGCTGCATTTGCTCAAGATCCGGCTGCATTTGCTCAAGATCTGGCTGCATTTGCTCAAGATCCGGCTGCATTTCCTCAAGATCCGGCTGCTGTACCGGCTGCACAGGCTGTTTTTGCTGCTGCATCGGCTGCTGTTGCTGATGCTGCGCGCTCCTGCTGGTCGACAGTTCGATGGCCGGCGGCGGCGGCGTTTCGGGGCGGCGTCGGTTCCGGTTCTGTTTATTATTACATTATTAATATTATAATTATTATAATTATTAATAATATAAAAAAAAGGTTGCACTTCTGATGACACTCACCTGCTGCTTCGGTTTTGTCAGATCCATTACTTCACCTTCAGAGTCGATGGCCGGCGGCGGCGCGGGGCGGCGTGGGTTCTGGTGCAGTGGTGACAGTGACAGATCAAGTACTTCACTTGAATTTGAAGGAGATTCGGTCTTGATCAATTGATCAAGACCTTGAATAACTTTATTAATGTTATCCAATTGATTCTTTACTTCTTCTCTATGCCGCAGCAATAGAGCGCGAGCCCTGTGCAATTCCATGTTTCTTCTTCTTTAAAAGCTGTCAATTTTAAATAACGGAAGAAGCTAGGGATCGCAGTAAATATCGATATATCGACATAACGATATATCTAGCTTAGGATTAGGATTATTATTTATTCATTTATAAAAGCTTCTCAAGAGGTCAAATGTCCACAAAGCTCAAACATAAATAAATGTAAGTAAGTAATAAGTAATATAAGTATTCCTAGTTCTATGAGACATAGACAGCAATTATACTAAGGCTACATACGATAGTTACGAAACTATCACCACTAACGCGAGCTCGCTCCGTTAACCTGCACACGAATACACACACACAAACACACGCCACCGAAACCCACTCCGAAAATTGGCACGCGCTAATGAGAGCGAGGGAGAGGGACGATGGATCGTACGGTAATCTTCTGAAAGAAGTTTCGCGAAGCAAAGCGGAGTTGAGAAGAAGAGAAACGAAGCGGACCCGAAACTTGTGTAACGGAGATCGAACCGTGTGTGTGCAGAAGTGCAAAGTTTTGGACAATTGGACGAGGATTATTATTCATTATTATTATTATTTCCGCCGGTCGCGGAAATTTGAAGCCGAAAGTGCCCGCGAAAAATACGAACTAGAAAAAACAGTGAACTTGTGAACAATGAACAGTGAACAAGGTATATAATATATAATATAATATATATTATCTATATATATAAAATGCTTTGTCCTCACTGACATATCAGCAGCCGACAGCGATTGTAGTCAGAGCAGCGAAGTCACTTTTGGTAAGCCGGACCAGTAGGTTTGGTAAATATATTGTAGATAGAAGTAGTTTCTAGTTTCTAGTAACTTCTGTAGCCCGTGGCAGACCTAGCGGTCCCCGACTTAAGACGTTCCCTCTCTCGGCAGACCTAGCGGTCCCCAAGTATCCCCTCTCTCTTATTATTTATATAATACCTATATATAAAGTGAAAATGTCCGTAGAACATATCACTGAAAAAAATTGTGTCAATGATTATATTGAGATAATCAATTCAATGCCCTACCTCAAAAATTGTGATAATTTAAGAGGAAAGGCTGAAACCCTAAATCAAGTAGTAATGGCAAATACAAAAAATAATGCCATAAATCTTATGTCGACAATTGACAGGAAAATATGGAAAAAACCATATTATGTTGTTTTCGATGAATTGCACATGCCAATTACAGAAACAAATTTTAATATATTAGGTGAACCATCTAAAAGAACAACTATTATAATCTATACATTTGCGATGCAATCATTTGATGCATCGCACTATCAAATAATACATCTAAATATATGCAACCCAGAATTTGAGTGTAATCCAACTGATACACTTACTGTGGTAAATGAATATATTTTTAAAACTTTAAAAGAATTAAATTTGTTTAAATATTTTCTGGCAATGGTTATAGACCATCAAAATGTAAACGTGCATTTCATCAGGAGGTCAAATATAATAACAATTTTTCAATATTTGCCCAGATGCTAATTTGTTTATACCAAATTTCGCTACAAACAACCTCCTAGAGAACACTGGTTTGAAATGGAGAGAAAGTTAAAAAAATGTCTTTAGAAAGCTAGCAGTAAGTGCAGCTTTCATTCAAAGTAATGCTACAGAGCTATACGCACGAGTTATCGGCGTACTAGCAATTTTGGAGTTACGGGTGAACTATAAGTCATGCACCGAGTAGTATTATTACAAGTTAATAATGAACCAACTGCAATAATTATTACAAGTTAATAATGAACCAATTGCAATAATTATTACAAGTTAATAATGAACCAATTGCAATAATTATTACTAGATAGTATAAATTGTGGAGTAGGCCTACAGGGGATAACACTTTAAAAAAAACGCGCCTATCACTCTACCTCAAAGGTGGTGCGGAAAAGAGTGAACACAGGTATTTATATTTGTCATTATATATTTATATAATAATAATATTTTATAATTACAAAGAGCAAGCCCACCGCCATAATTGCCAAGACTTTCAAGGGCAAGGACTTCCCCAACATTGAGGATGCGGACAACTGGCACGGCAAGCCACTGGGCGACAAGGCCGCTCAGGTGATCAAGCATCTGGAAGGTCTGATCGTCAACGATAAGGTCAAATTGACGCCCAAGCCGGTGAGCAAGTCTGGTGCTGCTCCGGAGGTGGATATTTCCAATGTGAAGATGAGCTCGCCGCCCTCCTACAAGCTTGGAGATTCGTGCCCACTGTTCCGCGGTCCGGTCCCCCGTCCGTGCTCATCGACATGTTCGGCATCTCAGCCCGCCACATCGTCAGCGCTGTCAATGAGCTGATCAAGGAATAAAGTGCTGGCAACGTAGTAGCCTTCATATTATGCCGAATCTAACTTACAACGCGTGAAATTAATAGTTTACCCTTCCCCTCTAAAATTGTTTATATACGATCATAAAATCAAAATCGAATTGTAATACAGGATAATAAATTTTCTTTGATACAAGAATTTAAACAGAAGCCTATGGTTGCTGACTAATCGCCGTGGCCGTAGTGCCGATGACAAGGCTTGATCGACTCGGATGGTGATGCTGATCAATAATATACCTACGCCAGAATCGCTATCCCCTTAACATAAATTACCTGGTTTTCACTGTGAAACCCTAATATTTTCGAAGCGATTCCAGATTTCAGGCAACAAACATTGTCAGGCATTTTCGCCGCCTTCCGAATTAGTCTGATTTTTAAAGAAACCCAGAATCGGCCAAACACATGTTAGTGAACTCTTAAACAGAGGTAACCCATCGACATTAATATCTAATATTAATTCACGTTCATCGACAAGGTGTTCCTCCATAGAATTAATACCAATATCTGCGTAAGTTCCGGGATTTATGCTTCGATTTTAGCTTTGTTATTTCCTGATTGGAGAAGACCCTTAGCGGAAATAGGGACATTAATATTTTCTGCCTTTACATTACACTGCTTATACCATTTTATTAATTTATTTCTTAATGTAGAACTCGGACGAATGTCGGACAAAGTTGGATATGCTATGGGTATTTCTTTTTCCTGAATATCTACACCCGATTCTTCCTGAATATCTGCATCTAAGAATTTTTCCTGAATCTCGCTAATATTTATAGCCTCTTCGTAATTCATTTCATTTTGAACAAGAAAGAAAGCTAACTTCGGCATGCCGAAGTTTAAATACCCTTGCAGTAAGTAAGCAAGACTTTTTCATTTTCTCGGGTATAGACATAAATACAGTAGAATCTGGTTATAACGACTCCGGTTATAGCGATTGTCCGGTTATTGCGACGAAAACTCTATGGCTTAATTGGTTCCCATACAATTGTATGGGTATTGTATGCAAAGTACTACCGGTTTGTGCGTCTAGCGGCTATAACGACGTAAAATCGTCGGTCCCTTGAAAGTCGCTATAACCGGATTCTACTGTATTGCGATCGAAAAATGTTGCGAATGTAAATGTTGCGAACAAACTAAATGAATTTATATATATATATTCCTATGGCAGCTATATGATATAGTGGTCCGATTTTGATCAAATTAAAAACGAAATTCAAAATATTACAAAATGGTCATGTCTGAAATTTCATGAAAATATGTTAAAAATTCCCAAGTTATAATTTTATTCCTACAAATTTTCCGATCGTTCCTATGGCAGCTATTTGATATAGTCATCCGATCCGGCCCGTTCCGACATATATAGTTAGTGAGAGCATATAGAAGACTATTAGCAAAGTTTCATTTAGATAGCTTCAAAACTGAGGGACTAGTTTGCGTAGAAACGGACGGACAGACGGACATGGCTAGATCGACTCGGCTGTTGATGCTGATCAAGAATACATATATGTATATACTTTATAGGGTCGGAAATGTCTCCTTCACTACGTTGCAAACTTCTGACTAAAATTATAATACCCTGTAAGGGTATACAAATATTATATTTAAACTTTGAGACGTGGTTCTCTGCAGCCCCTGATGATGTCTGAGGGACGGGAGCCCGTAGTTTTCAAAAGCAAAACTAACGGAAATATAATTTTTGAACGACCTGAGCGTATATAATTTTCTCAGCAAAATGTAACCGATCGTTTCGAAATGTTGCGCACACACGTTTTTAACGATTTTTTAGATTTTAAATCGACGAAACAGCGAATTTTTTTTCTAAAGGCGGTTTAATGTTATGAAAAAGAAGTTTGCAACCTAGTGCAGAAGTCATTTTCGACCCAATAATGTGTATACATTCTTGATCAACAACTGCGTCGATCTAGCCATCAATTAATAATATCTTTGCTTTGCAGTTATCTTAAACAGTTATCTTATCCGTCTGTCTGTCCGCGTGTCTGTCTTTCCGTCCGTTTCTACGCAAACTAGTCCGTCAGTTTTAAAGCTATCTGAATGAAACTTTGCACATATGCTTCTATATGCTCTCACTACAATATATGCCGGATCGGACGACAATATCATATAACTGCCATAGGAACGATCGAAAAATTTTTAGAAAAAAAATTATAGCTTAGGCAATTTTTAACATGAAAATTTCATGAAATTTCAGACATGGCCATTTTGCAATATTTTAGAATTTCGGTTTTAATTTGATCATAATCGGACCACTATCATATAGCTGCCATAGGAATATATATATAAATTCATTTAGTTTGTTCGCAACATTTTCGTTCGCAACATTTTTGTTCGCAACATTTATGTCAGTACCCGGGAAAAAGCAAAAGTCTTACTTACTTACTGCAAGGGTATTTAAACTTCGGCATGCCGAAGTTAGCTTTATTTCTTGTTATGATAAGTACGAGTATAAATGATTTATGTTAGTTAGCTGGTTGGGTATACAAACTTCGGCGTGCCGAAGTTAGCTCCTTTCATGCTCAATTTATTTTCAAGCAATCTGATATGTTGACATTTTAAAGATTGTTTGGGGAATATCGGTTTTAATTTGATTTTAAGTGTAAAAATTTAATTTAAAAAAGTAAATAAAAATTACAATTTACCATTCATGTAATGAGCGCTGGAATTATTATTATTACTATTTAAGTAAATCAGAAAAGTATAAATTGGTCACTTTTGACTCTTTGCAATCTCCCAGTGATGATAGAATGCAAAAGTCCAAGCATAAGAAAATAAGTTATGTTAGATTAAAGTGTTTTGATTTTTATAAAACAAGTAATTTTGAAATCGTATCCCTTCCGATATACGATACAAGTAAAAAAGTATCGCATTATATATCGATAGAACCGTGTCGGTGCTCGGCCGTCACTATAAAAACAATATGGCGGAGTGTATGTAAAATAATTGAAAAGAACATCGATACATCAATCGATTTTTATTAGAGTATCGATATCTCGACATATACAAGTACAGTATTGAGAGGAAAAAATTTGCGAAAATAAATTTAAGAAGTTCGTAAAGAAGTTTGCAATTAAACTGCCATTGGACTCTAAGTTTGCTTGCCCAGCCGAATCAGAAAGCGAAGGTTGCACGTTTAATACGAGGCGTCGTAGCTGTTGAGTCCGCGAATATCTGTGCTCGGTGCGTGTGGTTTTTAGGCTGCGATGCGATTTTGCCACCAATTGTTATTACGTGACCTTAAAAACGCCGCACATTCCTGTTAATTCCTCTGCGCTCTTGCATGCGGCTCGGAAAATGCGATTTGCCGTAGGCGAAAAGCAGTGATTTCAAGTGGCCACCATGCCATTGATATTACATGCGTTTGAGTGCGACGCTAAAATCGAAATACACGGAGGAAGGGCCATCGCCTGAGATGTTAACGCGCTTTCCGGCGGCGGGAATCAGCAAGTGCATCAATTAGGACACCCAAGTGCAGCCATGTCGGGCGGACGCGACAGCAGCGTCAGCAACTCCGCCTCGGCTGGATCGAGTGCCCCAGCTTCAGCTTCGTCTTCGGCCACCTCGCCCGCCTCCGCGCAACGACAACGGGGTCGTCCTGCTAAGCGGGCCACCTGCACATGGTGCGGCGAGGGCAAGCTGCCGCTGCAGTACGTCCTACCCACGCAGACCGGCAAAAAGGAGTTCTGCTCAGAGACGTGCATCGCCGAGTTCCGCAAGGCGTACAGCAAGGGGGCGTGCACGCAGTGCGACAACGTGATTCGAGACAAGGCGCCCAACAAGGAGTTCTGCTCGGTCATGTGTATGAACAAGCACCAAAAGAAGAACTCTTCCACTAGGCACAGTGGCGGCTCGGCAACCTGCAAAGGTCTGCCAGAAAACGAGCGCAAGTTGCTGGCCAGCGGGGCACCCGCGCCCACGGGTCCCTTTCAATACGAGAGCTTTCACGTCTTTGACTGGGATGCATACCTGGAGGTCAGTTAGCTAGCCACTCCCCATATCCGTGTTTACTCATAATAATTAATGCTTCTTCTGTCATCATAGGAAACGGGTAGCGAAGCAGCCCCTGCAGAATGTTTTAAACAGGCTCAGAATCCCCCCAACAATGACTTCAAGATCGGTATGAAGCTGGAGGCCTTGGATCCGCGCAACGTCACTTCCACCTGCATCGCCACAGTGGTCGGTGTGCTGGGCTCCCGATTACGACTGCGCTTGGACGGCAGCGACTCACAAAACGACTTCTGGAGGCTGGTGGACTCCACGGAGATCCATGCGATTGGTCATTGCGAGAAGAACGGTGGCATGTTACAGCCGCCTCTGGGATTCCGCATGAACGCCTCCAGTTGGCCTGGATACCTGTGCAAGATTCTGAACAATGCCATGGTAGCACCGGAAGACATCTTTCAGCCAGAGCCACTGTCGCCGGAGGAGAACCTATTCAAGGTGGGTCAGAAGCTGGAAGCAGTCGACAAGAAGAATCCACAGCTCATCTGCTGTGCCACCGTGGACGCCATCAAGGACGATCAGATCCACGTAACCTTCGATGGGTGGCGGGGAGCATTCGACTACTGGTGCAACTACCGATCCCGAGACATCTTTCCGGCCGGCTGGTGTGCTCGCAGTTGTCACCCAATGCAGCCGCCAGGGCACAAGTCTCGCATGGAGTCCAATAACAGCAAGCAACGCTGCACGCGTCCGCGCTACACCTTGGTGGCCGAGTCCGAGGCCATGGTACCCGCCTCGCCCGCCACCGCCCATTTCCATCCGAACTGCAAGGGCGGTCCGTTTATCAACAACTCCAAACTACCCTGCATGGTGACTGGACCAACATACCAGACGCTGGCCAAGCTCTGTCTCCAGGAGGTTCTGGCCGCTAGCACGGATACCCAGCAGCTATCTAAGTTGCTTTTTGCCTTGGAAGGAGACGTTCACATTGTGACCGCGGCGGGAAAGAATTTTACAGTGAGTACCCAAAAATGAGCCTTGAAAATGGATTAGTTTTATAAAAACTTCGTTTCCCGCTTTGAAGGTGAAAATACCATCGCCGTTGCGTATGAAGGATGACGACAGTCTGGCCCAGTTTATCGAAACATTGTGCACTACATGCCGGGCGTGTGCGAATCTCATTTCGCTTGTCCACGAGACGGAGGAGTGCAAGAAATGCGCCAACAGCCGCAAGCGCCAGCTGACACAATCGGCAACCCCGCCCTCTTCCCCAGTTCTCGCCGAAAAGCGAAATCGGCAGTCCAATTCAGCAACATCTCCCTCAGAGAAGACTATTGTCAAAGTGGAGGCGGGCGTTAAGTCGCCCGAGGAGAGTAAGCCCAAGGCACCGACGAACAATGGCAAGGACGCAGCAAACCATCAGAACAGTCACAGTTACAACAACAACAACAACAATAATATGAACAGTGGTAACAAGAGCAGCTCCAAGGTGGTCATAAAGACCGAACCAAATGGAGTAACGGCGGTCCCATCGTCATCCACGACGCAGGCGCTTCGTAAAGTGCGCTTCCAACACCATGGAAATACCAATAATATTGTGGCCAATGGAAGCGCAGACGGAAGCCAGACTCCGACAGTTGCCACCAGCCACTGCAGCAGCTCGTCAACTACCTCCAGCTCAAGCCTGGCAGGGGGGACGGCCAATGCCAGCTCAATCGGGAAATACCTGGCGCCTCTGGTGGCCGAAGTGCATCCGGAGCAGGTCACTGTAAAGTCCTCGAGCAACAGCTATTACAAGAGCCCGACGACGCTCTCGTCGAGTGCCTCGTTGCCAACCTCTGTGTCCACGCCATTTACGGGTTGCCAGTCAGCCTCGTCCACTGCACTGGCTGCAGGCGGAGTGACGGCGGCTAAGGCGGCTACCGCGCCAGCCGGGGCAGCTGCAGCCGCTTCCACGAGTTATACAGCGATTACCTCACCCCTAAGCACACCCACGCCGGCATCGGCGAACTCGCAAATGCGGGCGCAGCCCATCGACTGGTCCATCGAAGAAGTTATCCAGTACATAGAGAGCAACGACAACTCCCTCGCAGTACACGGTGATCTCTTCAGAAAGCATGTAAGTGACCACCGATTCGGTAATCGTGGAAGAACCTAAAGCTCAATGGATTTGAATTATTTGCAGGAAATCGATGGCAAAGCTTTATTACTACTAAATTCAGAGATGATGATGAAGTACATGGGCCTGAAGCTCGGACCAGCCTTAAAAATCTGCAATTTAGTCAATAAGGTCAACGGTCGTCGAAATAATCTGGCGCTTTAAAATGTATCCCAAGTTGCAGGCATTGAACTTGTCTTGCATAGAAGTTGTTAACAATTAGTACCTCTCCCTAACGTGAAGGCAAACATAATCATGGAAGAATTGTATTCGTATAGATATGTTGTGTTGGCCATTCAAGAAAAAAGTACACTCACCACCCTTTTTTATTATATCGACAGAATGTATGAAACAGACGCGCAAAGCAAAAAGTCAACGCAAATTCATGAGCTACACCCCCATTTACGACGGTCACTTTAACGAATTATGTACAGCCATGAAGCCGGTTTTCAGAGAAGCTCAATTAATTTTCTTTCTCACTTTTACTTTCGGAAGAAACACGCCTTAGAAGTAGGTACCTAATATATGTATAAATATTTACTTTACCTTGTAAAAAACACCTTTCCATTATGATTTGTACGAATTTAGTGGAGACCTTTTGGTCGACTTAAGCATACAATTAATTTTTCACATTACCCAGTTAAAAGCGTATACGCACATTTATACCTTGAATTTTCGCCTCCGAATCATGTATTCCTAATGGTATATTAGATAATTTGCTCGAAATTAATTAACTCTTTTGAAAACCTGAACTTGGCTACCAAAACACAATGCACATACATGATATTTATTACACACAAACACGCCCATTTAGGCACAAAACCCATCCAAGCAAAATAAATGATATTTAACACTAGAATATAGACGACAAAATAGCAAACAAAACAAATACATATATAGAATAAATGTACATAGTTTACATATAATTTTGTAATTATGTATCTATTGCGTTTTCGAACTATAATAACAATATTAAACAATGGCCGAATGTATAATTTTGCAACTAAGTTACAACAATTGAGTATCAATTTTAAGTCTTTAGTTAAATAAACGCAACAGACTTAAGTAATGTCGTAACATAAGAAAAGCTTCCTTTCAAAGTTTTGCAATATATGTATGTATGCGATATAAAGAGTAATATTCGATCGTGTAAATCTATTGCGATAAGTCTCATTACGTTTACCAGAATCCATTTATACAAGACACGAATAGAGCCAACTGTATATACCATTACTTAATAATAAATGCATTATGATTTGTTCTATTTTTAACCGTAAGCAAAGTTTCAGATTTCTTGAGATTGAGATATGTTTTACGCCGCAAACTTGTAACACCGTATCGATTCAATGTGCAGCTCGAAAGAAGAGATAAAGATCATTTGTAAGCTTTTTTAGGGTTTGAGAGGGGAGGGACGTTGCGTTGTGTAATCGTAAGCAATTAAAAAGAGACATTTATCCTATTGTCATATTTATTATTTAACCACAAAGATACACACAGAGTATCGTTACATTTCTGGTCATTCGTAAAAGTGTTTCTGAACCCAGCGCGGCAAGACAAACGCAGCTGAATGTACTTCGGATGAGTAGTACTTCAAGTCTATGGCATCGATCTGCTGCTCCTCCAGTTTAGGGCTGGCAAAGTTTTGATTTTTGTTTAAAGAGCCCATAACGAACCCGATGTGGCCGCAGGGATACGATGGAACGGAGGTAACCGCATACGCCACTTTCGCAAAGTGCTCCTTGCACCCCGACATTGTCTTCTTGATGTAGTCCAGGTCCAACCAGAAGCTGCCGCCCTGGGAGCAGACAATTCCATCGTCCTTCAAGGCGTGCTTCATCAGTTCGTAGTAGCTCTCCTGAAACAGGCTCACAGCAGGGCCGATCGGATCCGAACTGTCTGTAATGATGACATCGAATTCGTTCTTGTGCTTCTTCATGTAATCAAAGCCGTCGCCGATTGTCAGCCTCATCTTTTCGTTTTCGAATCCGCACGCCATCGCCGGTAAATATTTTTTTGAGAGCTCTACAACGCGATCATCGATCTCCACCTGATGGACTTCCTCGACCAATGGATGCTTCACCACCTCACGGGCCACACCGCCATCTCCGCCGCCCACGATCAGCACCTTCTTCGGGCTGGGATGGGCACAGAGTGGCAGGAAGGATATCATCTCCTGGTATGAGAACTCGTCCCTGGCCGTGCATTGTATAATCCCATCCAAAATCAAGCACCGGCCATACGATTCCCTGGAAGAAAAGGAATCTGTATTCGTATAGGAGCATTTGAAACCCGAAATATGAGGCCGCCGGTCTGGCTATCAGTTTTTCTTTTGTCTTTGGCCTTAGATGACTTCGCCGATAAGACTGTTGGCGACTGTGGTTATTAAAAATATACAAATCGAAAGGGTCGGAAGCAAATTTTTGTTGGTGATGGAAAACTTTGACTCCGAAAACATGAAATTTTTTCTTGGCAGTGACTAATTTGTTTTAAAATTATTTGTTATAAAAATTAAACTTACATTAAAATTAAATATAAATTAAATTAAGACGGTCACATTAGTGAATTATATACAGGCATGAAGCCTAATTCACATTCGGAAGAAACACACATTTATAACTTGAATTTTCGTCTCCGAATCATGTATTACTAATGAAATTAAATTAGAAATTAATTAACTCTTTTGAAAATCCGAACTTGGCTATCAAAACACAATGCACATATTACACACAAACACGCCCATTTAGGCACAAAACCTAACCAACGCAAAACAAATGATAATAATAATAATATATTATAATTTAAAAGATCTTAGCAGTGGAGGCCGGCTTTTGGACTTATACTCTACACATAGCATACTCATACAAGTATGCCAACACTCTTAGTGTGTCAGATGTAAACAAATCCAAAACAGTGAATACATGTCTTTGTTTACTTGTTTTCACAGACTTACGTTTCAACAATTTGGATATCCTGGAACTTGGACTTTTCTTTGTGGATTACTTCCTTGACCTTCAGGGAAAATGACTGACCGGGCCACAGCTCGGCCTGGAGTTCGCTGAACCATCCGTTAGTTAAGGAATCCATTTGATTAGTGCGGCTCGACACGTGGGCGTCATTCGAACGTACCGTATATTTGACCAAGCTAGGTCTTAAAAAATACCTTAAAAGCTAAATAGTAAAAATACTAAAAATAAAAACAATTAATATTACGAGATCTGTTTCATTTAATTCAAAAATCTCTGTGAGACTTAATGGAAAAGTTTATAATTCGGGGCTGGGTACATTGTTTCGATTCGATCGGTCATCATGTCTCGGGTCCCCATAACGATATCAAGGAGTATAGATTTACAGGGAAAGGGGAAAAATGGTTGTTCTTGCAGTACCTTAGTCCAAAATGTTGGGCCTTGGGTAGAATGTTGCAAAAATCTAAAAGGCATTATCGCAAAATTTCTAAGGGATTTCGAATCTGCACCTCAAATATCTTTGGCAACCAACATGGTGCTCGACCTGGAAAATTCCGCCAAAATGGAGAAGCTGGATACCCTTCGCCAGATGCCATGTATACAGGCGCCACCATGTTAATTCCTGAACCGGACACGGTCCACCCTTGCCTAATAGAGCCCATGTACAATTATCCGAGCTCCTTGGACATGTACTGGGAGCTGGGACAACTATTAATCTAAAACGAATCATCAAAAAAATATCGTTTCTCTTGTTTCAAATATTGCCGGTTGTCAACAAAGTAAGACCGCATCATGGGCAGAAAGAGCGGCCACACTTCAAAAGAATAAACACTTTTCTGCTGCGTGACAAATTTTAGAACTGGATACGGTGCTTTAACTCCTGGATTCGACTTTTAATAGCCTGTTTTATTAAAATTTGTATTCGAAAGAAGACGAAGAAGCTTTCGAAACAGTCACACTAATACCAGCTCAAGCCATCGATATACCAGGGCAGCCTGCGATAGTGAATCGAAATCACCCCTGATCGGAGCGAAAAAATACGTTGCCGCTCTGGATTGGTCCACATTTAGCCAATGAAAACGTTCCAGCAACGCAAAGCATCATATTAGCCATCCCGGTCCGACACACGCGAGTCAAATGCAATAAATAAACAGCACTTCTTTGCCGGCATTTAGCATTTTACTTTAACCCAAGTCAAGCTGCCTGAAAAGTTGGTTAGAGCCGTCAATCCAGTAAAGTAAGTTGGATCGTTCGCATCATGTGGTGTTCAAGTGCTATTTTATTGCTGGCGACAGTCGGCTTTATCAATGCCGACGTATACCTGGAGGAGAACTTCGACAATGGTACGTAAAGACATCCATTTTTGGGTGTTTCCCTGGCGGCATGTGGTTTTCAATGAATTCTCCCATACACAGCCAACTGGGACGACGCGTGGATTCAGAGCAAGCATCCTGGCAAGGAGTTCGGAAAATTCGTCCTCACCCCCGGCACCTTCTACAACGATGCGGAAACCGATAAGGGTATGTGTCACATTTTCATGTTAAATTTTCCTGCACAGTTTCGATATGCATATGTATATGTACATGTATACATAGATGTGTAGGTAAAAAACTACTACGTGTACATTTTATGTGAATAACCTTTACCATTACATTCCGGTTTCTCTGTTAGGCATCCAGACCTCGCAGGACGCCCGCTTCTACGCTGTGTCCCGCAAGTTCGAAGGATTCTCAAACGAGGACAAGCCCCTCGTGGTGCAGTTCTCCGTGAAGCATGAGCAGAACATCGACTGCGGCGGTGGCTATGTGAAGCTCTTTGACTGCTCTCTGGACCAGACAGACATGCACGGCGAGTCGCCGTACGAGATTATGTTCGGCCCCGACATCTGCGGGCCAGGCACCAAGAAGGTCCACGTCATTTTCAGCTACAAGGGCAAGAACCACTTGATCAGCAAAGACATCCGCTGCAAAGATGACGTGTACACCCATTTCTATACGCTGATTGTGCGTCCGGACAACACCTATGAGGTGCTCATTGACAACGAGAAGGTGGAGTCGGGCAACTTGGAGGACGACTGGGACTTCCTCGCCCCCAAGAAGATCAAGGATCCCAATGCCAAGAAGCCCGAGGACTGGGACGATAAGGTAAGCATTTTATCCCATTTTTTTGACTTGAGCTTGCAGTTTTAGTGGGAAAAACAAAAACAAATGTAAATGTTGAGGTTATAACTCCCTTATGCCGGCTTCAGCAAATTTGGACTTTGGTACAAATACAAAAACCGGTTTATCTCGAAGCCGGTACCAAAGCCTGCAACACCAATCGATTGATATTTTTCAGAGTTTAACACAAACGTCAATATTTACATACGTGGCTAGGTTGTATTCAAACCTGTTTTTTTTTTTTTTTCGATGTTATTTTTCTTTGATGCACTGCTCGTATTTATTTGTAACATTTGTTTATCTCGTTTTATAGGCCACCATTCCCGATCCCGATGACAAAAAGCCAGAGGATTGGGAGAAGCCCGAGCACATCCCAGACCCTGATGCCACCAAGCCCGAGGATTGGGACGATGAGATGGACGGCGAGTGGGAGCCACCCATGATTGACAATCCCGAGTACAAGGGCGAGTGGCAGCCGAAACAGCTGGATAATCCCAACTACAAGGGCGCATGGGAGCATCCCGAGATCGCCAACCCCGAATATGTACCCGACGACAAGCTGTACCTGCGCAAGGAGATCTGCACTTTGGGCTTCGACCTGTGGCAGGTTAAGTCTGGAACCATTTTCGACAATGTCCTAATTACCGACGACGTTGAGCTGGCGGCTAAGGTCGTGGCTGATGTAAAGACCACTCAAGCCGGCGAGAAGAAGATGAAGGAGGCTCAGGATGAGGTGCAGCGCAAGAAGGACGAGGAGGAGGCGAAAAAATCGTCCGATAAGGATGATGAGGATGAAGACGATGATGATGAGGAGAAGGATGAATCTAAGCAGGACAAAGAAAGCGACCACGACGAATTGTAAGGGGCGTTTTAGAAAAAGTGCGTCAAAAAATATTCGGTATTTTTTGTGAGTTAGTAGCTGCTTCGATATTGTAAGCCAACTGAATCCACAATTACAATTTGTAAGACTTCTAATTTATAAACATATATCCTGGTGTTTTATTTCGCGGACTCTACAGCAAATCCTCGGATTCCATTTCCGGAGGAGCGAATTTCGGGGATGGAAAATTTTGAGCTGTTTTTATATAATTAAATATGAATGTACATATGCATGCTTCTTCCTTCTTTAGGTAAACAAAGGAGTCCACAAAAGGTTAATGAAATATTCTGCACAGCACTTTGGGTTTAAATAAATTTGGATTTTGTTTGGTTTCTTTTTTTTTGTGGAGTGGAATGATGGAAGTTGTAAAAAAAAATTGTCTGTGCTTATTTTTACTATCTTAATAGATAAGACGCTAAAGCTCTAACTTGCACATATTTTTTGTCGACATGGGAATGGCAAAAAGCTTTACGGGGTGTTAATAAATCTGTTATTATGTAGGTGTTGGCGCCCGCAATTTGATTGGAGATTCAAAAGTATCATTTGGCCAATATTCATATGTTATGTACATAAAGTACATCCTTTAAAATAATACAGAAGAAAGTCATTCTGAAACTTTAAAATTACGTATTTTACTAAACTATGTTGTATTTTCAGTTGATTATTTTGACGAGACGCACAGAAGTTTGGAGCTCAGAAAGACTGCTATATAAAGCCGTAAAATTAAAAATTTGCTACGGTAGTCCTCCAATCATAAGCATTTATTAATAAATATGTACATATGTATATTGATCGAAAGCTACTAAAAACAAATACCAAGTTTCATCTTCGACACTAAACTGCAAAGTCTAGCCTGAAAGTAAAGACTATAGTATTTTTACCCGGTACCCATAGGCTCAGGGAGGGGGTGACGGGTAAGTTTCCTTCGGGCCTGTGTGTCCCCCGTTTATGTAAAGGCCTAATTCGCTTTTATACATTCATGATGGCACCGCCGTTGCTTTCAGGGTATTATAATTTTAGTCAGAAGTTTGCAACGCAGTGAAGGAGACATTTCCGATCCTATAAAGTATATACAGTAGAATCCGGTTATAAAGACTCCGGTTATAACGTTTTTCCGGTTATTGCGACGAAATTTGATGGCCTATTGGTTCGCATACAAAGGTATTGTATGCAAAGTACTACAGGTTTGTGCGTCTGCCGGCTATAACGACGTAAAATCGTCGGTCCCTTGAAAGTCGCTATAACCGGATTCTACTGTACATATGTACATACATATCAGCATTGATCAGCATCAACAGCCGAGTCGATCTAGCCATGTCCGTCTGTCCGTCTGTCTGTCCGTTTCTACGCAAACTAGTCCCTCAGTTTTGATGCTATCTAAATGAAACTTTGCAGATAGTCTTCTATATGCTCTCACTACTATATATGTCGGAACGGGCCGGATCGGACGACTATATCATATAGCTGCCATAGGAACGATCGAAAAATTTTTAGAAAAAAAATTATAACTTAGGCAATTTTTAACATGAAAATTTCATGAAATTTCAGACATGGCCATTTTGCAATATTTTAGAATTTCGGTTTTAATTTGATCATAATCGGACCACTATATCATATAGCTGCCATAGGAATATATATATAAATTCATTTAGTTTGTTCGCAACATTTACATTCGCAACATTTTTCGATCGCAATACAGTAGAATCCGGTTAGAATTCTTAGATGCAGATATTCAGGAAGAATCGGGTGTAGATATTCAGGAAAAAGAAATACCCATAGCATATCAAACTTTGTCCGACATTCGTCCGAGTTCTACATTAAGACATAAATTAATGTCACTAGAAGTCAGCTGGAGCAATTATTAATGATTTTAAAGACAGAAAATATGAATGTCCCTATTTCCGCTAAGGGTCTTCTCAAATCAGGAAATAACAGAGCTAAAATCGAACCGTAAATCCCGGAACTTACGCAGATATTGGTATTATTTCTATGGAGGAACACCTTGTCGATGAACGTGAATTAATATTAGATATTAATGTCGATGAGTTGCCTCTGTTTAAGAGTTCACTAACATGTGTTTGGCCGATTCTGGGTTTCTTTAAAAATCGGACTAATTCGGAAGTCGGCGAAAATGCCTGACAATGTTTGTTGCCTGAAATCTGGAATCGCTTCGAAAATATTAGGGTTTCACAGTGAAAACCAGGTAATGTATGTAAAGGGATAGCGATTCTGGCGTAGGTATATTCTTGATCAGCATCACCATCCGAGTCGATCAAGCCTTGTCATCGGCACTACGGCCACGGCGATTAGTCAGCAACCATAGGCTTCGGTTTAAATACTTGTATCAAAGAAAATTTATTATCCTGTATTACAATTCGATTTTGATTTTATGATCGTATATAAACAATTTTAGAGGGGAAGGGTAAACTATTAATTTCACGCGTTGTAAGTTAGTTTCGGCATAATATGAAGGCTACTACGTTGCCAGCACTTTATTCCTTGATCAGCTCATTGACAGCGCTGACGATGTGGCGGGCTGAAATGCCGAACATGTCGATGAGCACGGACGGGGGACCGGACCGCGGAACAGTGGGCACGTACAGGTGTTTCACCACAAAGTTGCGCTCACCGGCCAGGGCGCTCAGCACAGCCTCGCCCAGACCACCTTGCCTGTAAGGGACGTAGGGAAACTTAATTAGGAGGGTCTATCGATTAAAGATTTGTGCATCTGAAACTTACTGGTAGTGATCCTCAACAACGACAACGCGTCCTCCGCACTGCTTGCCATGCTCGACAATGAGCTCCGCATCCAGAGGCTTGATGGTGAAGGGATCGATCACGCGGACGGTGATGCAACTTTTTTCCAGCTGTTCGGCCGCAGCCAAGCACTCGTACAACGTGATGCCAGCTCCGATCAGGAGAACCTCGTCAGAGCTCTTCTGACGCACCACCTTGCCGCGGCCGATGGTGAAGGGCTCCTCGTTCTCGTAGATCACAGCGGTGTTGGGACGCGATGTGCGGATGAAGCACACACCCTTGGTGTTGGCGGCCAACTCTACTGCGCGTTCCGTGCTCACCGCGTCTGAGGGATAGAAGATGGTGCTGCCTGGGATAGTGCGGAACATGGCAATGTCTTCGAGTCCCATTTGGGAGGGACCATCCTCGCCGATGCTGCAGCCACAGTGTGAGCCCACGAAGTTCACATTCGTCTGCGAGATGGCGCCCATGCGGATCTGGTCAAAGGCACGCGTGAAGAATGTGGCAAAGGTGGAGACAAAGGCCACGGTACGGCGACGACAGGCGGCACCAACGGCAACGCCCACCAGATTCTGCTCGGCAATGAAGCACTCGATGTAGCGCTCCGGGAAGAGGTTCTTAAGCCTGTCGGAGTACGTTGAGTTCTTAGTGTCGCCATCCAGAGCAATCACACGGTCGTTATTCTTGCCGATCTTGGCCAGAGCTGTGCCGTAGGCCAGTCTGGTAGCTATCGAATCTCCAAGCTTGTAGGAGGGCGGCGAGCTGAGCTTCACATTGGAGATGTCCACCTCCGGAGCAGCACCAGACTTGCTCACCGGCTTGGGCGTCAATTTGACCTTATCGTTGACGATCAGACCTTCCAGATGCTTGATCACCTGAGCGGCCTTGTCGCCCAGTGGCTTGCCGTGCCAGTTGTCCGCATCCTCAATGTTGGGGAAGTCCTTGCCCTTAAAAGTCTTGGCAATTATGGCGGTGGGCTTGCTCTTTGTAATCGCAGCGCAGTGGAAAGCCTTGCACAACTCCTCGACATCGTGTCCATCGACGACCACGGCATTGAACCCAAAGGCCTCAAGCCGATCCCTGTAGACATCCAACTTGTGCTGCAGGGAAGTGGCCTCCGACTGACCGAGACGGTTCACGTCGAAGATAACGCACAGGTTGTCCAGTTTATAATGGCCTGCGAAGTGCAGGGACTCCCACACGGAACCCTCGGCGGACTCACCATCGCCAACGACCACGTAGGTGCGATAGTCAGCCTTGTCGTAGTTCTTGCCCACGTAGGCCATTCCAGCGCCAACGGCCACACCCTGTCCCAAGGACCCAGTGCCCACATCGATGAAGTTGAGACGCGGAGTCGGGTGCCCCTCCAGATCGCTGTCGATCTTGCGCAGGTTGTTCAAGTCCTCGATCGGGAAGAGACCCGCCTCGGCCCAGGCAGCATAGAGAATAGGAGCGGCATGTCCCTTGGACAGGATAAAGCGGTCGCTGGAAGGATCACGCGGATGCTTAACGTTCAGGCGGAGCTGCTGGAAGAACAACACGGACATAATCTCGGCCAGCGAGGCGCATGATGTGGGGTGGCTGTTGAGAGAAAGAGATAAAACATTTATATCGTGCGAACATTTTTTCTATATACATATGTATGTGAAGGCAAATGTTGAATTGAACCGCGTTAGAAGTCGACCTTCTCGATGAAGGCTAAGTACAAAAGGAAAGTATAAGTGTTTCAACCACTGTGGTTGAATTCATTTAATTCTATCATGAACATAGAAGTTTAAAATTTAAATGCACTTCAAATGCTTTCAATTAATAATAAAATATGTGGAAGTGGCTCTTTTTGTTTTTACAAAAAATTTAAAATGTTAAATTTTACGAAGGCCGTTTGTTTCTGCGCGTTTTATATGGATTATTACCCAAATACCCCGAATCACTTTGGATAATATAAATAAAATCTTTAATATTAAATATAAATGCCAAATCTGCAAACAAATATCTGGCATATCAGATTTTCGTTTTTTCTGTACATAAGATACGCTGCCAAGTCTGAGTTCCCATGTGATCAGATTCCGACCGATGAGATAAATAGCAATGGAAAACGACTGCGCAACGCAGATCTGGCAAAACTCCAACCGCAACACCCCACTCCAAAGCGCAGGGGGCTCGTCTTACCCCCGGCATAAACATATAAATAAACATTATCGTCTACAAAAACGTGCTTACTCTTACAATATATGTATATATGTATGTCTGACTTGTCGATATGTACCACAATTCCACACCGGTTTCTGGACCTTGAACTTCTCTGCTCCCAAAAACCCTAAACAAATGTATCAGAAACACGACTCTAGGGTTTCACGTTTTGTGTGCATGTATGTATGTACATATATATTGCCGATCGCACGTTTTCTATAACCTAGACAGTTTCCAACTGCGTCCCTAAACCAAGAACAAATGAAGGTGATCCCAAGTGTCAGAGTGACCCGCAACGACTCACTTCATTTTATCAATTTTCAGTGATTTCAGATTATCATGCGGGAAACACTCAGTCGAACTGGTCACCTCTATTGGCGTCTAATCGGGCATATCGTTTAGCGAGTAACAAAACGCCGCTTATCTCGCCGGTAGGGGTCACATTTAGAGCAAACTAAAACTTATCTCAAACCAAAAAAAAAATGGGAAGAACTAATGGAAGCGATAAATGTTTCCCTTATCAGAACCGACCTCCTATCTTTTTTTTGTTAAGTTTTTAACCAACAAATCTAGGCGCGTCTAATGTGGGCTCAACTGTAATTACATAAAAAGCCATCCAGTCGTAAATCTGAAATGTAGGGGATCAACCCATTAATATCCCCCATCCCAAACCGTGGTTTCCAACACTTGAACTGCCACTAGTTGATATGCCTATCCAGATGTATGTGCATATGTGTATAACGCTCGCAGTCTCAATGTCTGTATGTATGCGTAATGGCGGCGACGGCTTTTCGAAGCCACGCACAAAAACAAAACGAAATTAGAGAAAAAGCTGAAGCTTCCAAGGTCGCTTAAGGTCAAAAAATATAAACTTTATAATAAGGTGAATCGTGCTTATCAGCGGGCAGACAAGGCAAAAAATTCGCGAAAACACGTGGCTTGGCTACACAAATTAATTGCCGGAGGAAAGGTTGAGATGTTCACGAACCACTTAAGTAAATAGTTTTCAAAGTATAACTAAGCACTGATTTTCAAAGTTAATTCAAACGGCAAACCAATTGAGACAGCCATTTTCTCATTACGCCCTCAGTGTCACCTTTGCCGCAACAAGTGCAAGGTGCACAACTTTTGGATTTGCAACTCACAAACACAGACACACACTAGAATACGAACGTCCGGCTATAAGTTTATGTATCTTACCCCGATTTTGAAGCTTGGGTGGAGTTGATGGAGTGGATGCGCAATTTCTGTGCGATGTCCTTCAGATCCTGAACGGTCTTGGCCTCGGGCTTGTGGTACGACATATTGCGGGTGTTATTGGTGAACTTCTTGAACTCTTCAAATTCGAATGCGTTGCCAAAGGTTGACGCTAAGTTTGCAAGGAAAATGTGGGAGAACGAACCGTTGCAGCCGGCTTCTATTATTGAATTGCTCTCGTCGCGGCTGCTTCGGTCCCTTTTACGGTGTGGGCTCGAAAACTACGTACTCGCTGCTGGAAAAAAGCGTTGGAGTAGAGTTGACAGATCTTTGAAAACATTTAATATATCGACACTGAAATAAAACATTTTTCAAGCAACAATTATTATATTCTTTTTTATAACTTAAAGACAAATACAATAAACAAATATAAATTGATTATTTTAAGAACCACCTTATATATTCTATATATTCTATATTTTGCTATGTTTCGACAACCCTGCGTTAAAGTCAAGCTTTTTTCGTTCGCGCTGGAGCGAGATACAAAGATCCAAAACTTTAAGAGCTTTAAAAGTAAGAGCGCTAATGACTCATTAGTAATGACATAATTTGTTCTCTTTTGAAAACATTCTCTTTGTTTTTGTCTCCTCTCTTCTGCTGACCCTCCCTCGTCACTTGCGAACGAAACTGACAATGGCCGCTCGGCTCTCAAGACCTTCGATAGCTCAGTTGGTAGAGCGGTGGACTGTAGTTGGGAACATTGCGATAGAAATCCATAGGTCGCTGGTTCAAATCCGGCTCGAAGGATTTTTTGAATTTGTTTTCTGTGTTTTTGTTTTATTTTTGTAATTAATGTTTTGTTTTTTTAGTCAGAAGTTTGCAACGCAGTAAAGTAGACATTTCCGACCCTATAAAATATATAAATTGTTGATCAGCATCAAAAGCCGATGTTCCCATGTCCGTCTGTCCGTTTCTAGGCAAACTGGTCCCTCAGTTTTGACTATATAAGTCGGATCGGACAACTATATTATTTAGCTGCCATAGAAACGATCGGAAAAAGTTGAGGACAAAATTATAACTTTGCCAGTTTTCAATATACATATTTTCATATATTTTGAGACAATTCCGTTTTATTTTATTTTAGGATTTCGGTTAAAACCAAATTTTGTGGTATGTATAAATGTTTAAAACAATTATAGCTTAGCCAGTTTACAACATAATTTCATATAATTTGAGACCGTTTTTTATTTATTTTTATAATTATGGTTTTAATTTCATACAAATAGGACTAATATATCATAAAGCTACCACAGGAACGTTCAAGAAATTTATTGAAAAAAACGTTAATTAAATTCAAATTAAATTCAAGTTTTTTTTTTATATTTATAAATGGTTTTTATAATTCCTGTTAGTTTTTCATTACATTTGATCAAAGTGGATTAAATTATTAAGATAAATTGTATACAAACTTCGGCGTGCCGAAGTTAAATTCCTTTCTTGTTTGGAATTAATGTCACCATTATACAAAAAAAATTCAAGCACAAAAATAAAAGACAAACTGAAACGTTTCAACAAAATCATAATTATTATCTCTAAGTAAAGGTAATTTATTATGTATTTTTAAATTTTGAAACAGGTATAAAACCGTTCAGGGTTAGACTCCGCTAATATTAAAGAATTTTTCTGATTTCAAAACTAAAATTTTTCCAAATACTTAGGTTAACTTTCGACCCAAAACCTATTCAACATTCATAAAATGAGATGATTTCTTAGACAAAAATTACATGTCGGCTCTCATTTTGCCTCTCTCTTTTTCCCTCAGAAACATAACTGACAACGGACAAGCGCCAGCAAGACCTTCGATAGCTCAGTTGGTAGAGCGGTGGACTGTAGATAGTGAATTTATAATAGAAATCCATAGGTCGCTGGTTCAAATCCGGCTCGAAGGATTTTTTTCTTCAATACTTTTTTGTTTTTCTCACCTTACGGCTTGGTTTTGGTCCTCTTCCTTTTATTACAGCTGTTTGGTAAATAAGTGTTGCAACAAAATTTAAAAAACGGCGGAGATTCCATGTAGTATTAAAATGCCCGAGGCTGCAAATTTTGGATTGTGATATTAATGACACGTAACTAAAAGCCTTACTTGGTTCCATTATGGATAAATTGGAATAAAATAATCTGTTTTAATTTTATATGTTAGCGTGTTTTATTGATTTTATTTGCACAGGTCGTTAAACTTGCCACAAATACAAATAAATACATAGATAAGACTTGCAAACATAAATTTTTGCCTCAGTTACTGTTGCCCGACCTCAAGATTTAACTAATACATAAGTTAGTTAGCAAAATAGTCAACATTAACAATAGTTTCAAATATACAATTGTTACCCTCGACAAACGCCCATCTACTTAATTCCAAGTTGATGCATCTTTATCTACGTTAAATATGAATTTATAAAAATAGGCATATTAAATATTTATGTACTTATGTCTTTCTATTCGGTAATTAGTTCTAAACAACAATATGCTTTGTGCATCCAAGTTCAGTAAAAGCTGCTGCGAGTGCACAGATTTTTAGAGTTGGCAGCACATTGATCAGCTCAGCTTTTCATAACATTTATTTATAGTAATTTATTTTACAAGCGGAGGTTCCAAATAAATTACAGAAAAACGGCATCAACAACATAAAAAAAATACTCACAAGGGAACAAAACAAAAATAGTTAAATCTGTCCACTTTTATCGCAAACTATATATATATTACACTTGAAAAAATTAAATATCACGAGCTTTAAAGCGTTTAAAACGTGTGAAAGTAAAAGAAAATAAATTATAATACAAAAATGATGAGTGGTCGTTGATTTGCTTGGACTCAGTCCAGGGCGATGCCCTGTATCCACGCGCTTAGATCGCTGCCGTCTGACTCCATTATAATCTCATCCGGTTCGTCGCTGGCCAGCAAATGTTGCGCCGCCGTTCGGCCGCTTAAGTAAGCGCCGTGCACGGTGGAGTAGAAACTGGAATGCGTGTGCTCTCCGGCAAACACAATGGCGGGCTTAAGATGAATCCAATTGATTATAAAAGATAAGCGGTATTTAATGATTGCGCATAACTCACCTTTGTGGCCTGAGGTGTGGCATATAGGGGCTGAGCCAGGTTCTCAATGTCCTCCTGTGTGGCTCCCACAGGTATCGAGGTGTACGCTCCGCCCGTAAAGTCCTGGGACTTCCAACTAGTGCTGAAATGACGAGTTTAAGGGGAAGAATTTGTTTAAAAACAAGGGAAGCTACCTTCCGGTTCCGATATATACAGTAATGAGAATACATAAAAGACTATCTGCAAAGTTCCTTCCTAAGAACTGAGGGACGGACTTGTCTAGATCGACTCAGCTGTTAATGTTGATCAAGAATATATATACTTTTATTTACTTCTACGGTCGGAAATTTGTCCTTCACTGCGTTTTAAACTTCTGACTTATATTATAATACCCTGGAAGGGTAGAATAAATTAAAATGATGACTGGGTTAAAGTTTCTCTTACCACACACATCGCTTTGGCTTGGGAACGTATGGATCCTGTAGAAAATTTCGAAGAATCTCCGTGCATTTCTCCGCCACCACCTCATGGGAAAGCTTCTCCATATACTCCGCCTCCCGTCCCGAGACCCAAGCCAGGAGAAGCGTATCTGTCATCTTTGCGAATGAGTAGATCTTTTTGAACCAGTTTTTGCTGAGGTAAGCCTCGCTGGCCAGCTCTTCCTCGCTGTTGTTCATGTCGCGCTTGTCGTCGTCCCACAACAACATAATTTCCGATACATCCGCACTGAGGAACGGCCGCTCGTACTCCAGAAAGATCTTGTCGACGGTGCCGAACATGAGATTCTCAATGGACTCCTGCTTGTATTGCGGTAACTCCGGATCAAATAGAGACCGGTGTGTGGACTTCAGCACGCCGAGCGGAATGGTGCATATCACGTGGGCGGCGTGAAACACCCGGCCGTCCTCACAGTCTACACGCACATTGCCAGCTGGATAATCACAATTGCTGCTGGAGTTGGACTCCACGGATTCGCCGCGAAGTCCGCTCGTGGGCACTTCGGTCACTGTCCGCTCTGAGTCGTCCGAGTGCTCGTCCTCCGAGTGCTCGTCGACTGTCTCCAGCCCGGTAAACGTCTTTTTCCGCTTCCAGTGTATCTTCTTCACTGGACATTTGGTCACGATCGACTGCTTGGGTATCTGGGTACCCAGCGGTCGCAAAATTGAGCTATATCCGGAGGGCAGTACTATGTTACCTCCTTGTAGCTCCGTGTAACTGCCTGCGAAGGCAGTATATGTTTGTAATATGATTATTTTATATGGAATCCAAAAACCGTCTCACCCAGCTCGAGGAGATCCACCTCGTCCATATTGTTGCAGCCGGTGATGCAGGTCTCGCGCTTGAGTAGGCAGTTAAATATGGACTGCTTCAGACGCTTCTCTTTGGGATCCTGAACGGCGCTTAGAAAGATTTCTATCTCGTAGTTGATGTGCTCACCCACGCTGTGAATGTCCGGCGGAGGGCTGTACTGGCAGAGGAAATACTCGTCACAGCGCCTTAAGAAACAGACGTACGCCTCGTAGATCTCCTGCAGCACACTGAACGGAACCTGGTGCCCATCCTCCGTTGTGGCCACCACTTTGTGGGGCTTGGGGACGTTAACAACGCTGACTAGGCCATGTTGCACGGCCAGCTCAAAGATAGGATTACCCAAGACGCCGTGTATCCAATTGGCACCCAGCTCAACCTACGAAATGAAAGCGAGATATTGGGATCAGTAATTAAATTGATAGCCTTCAACTCGCCGGTTACAAACACATGACTGACCCACCATGATTAGATTGAGAAATACCAAATAGTTTTAATGAAATTGCACTGAAACAATTGTATAAAAGATTCTTGCGTCTTGTTTCACATTCAATATACATACATATGTAAGACCTTTGTTTAGATTTTCATTTCAAATTATTGAGACTACGTGATCGTGGTACCGCAGACCCGTGAGTTTAAGGGGGCATTGCACCAGAAACGTCACCGATAACTTAATTCAGAAAGTCCCATCTTATCTTGTCCAAAGAAAGTTGTATAACAAAATGTGCCGTAAAAGAATAAAATAATACTAACATGGGATTATAGACATATGCATTTTTAATAGGACAAACTATTTATAATATTTTAAAAACGGTTTAATGAGCAAAGTGCTCATAATGAAACTAATAATAGCGAAACAGGAACAGGAAGAGGTTAAATCTTCTATATAAAAATAGCCCTTATTAAAGAGCACCAACAGCTGACCCACTGCGCAGTGCTTGGAAAAATCTATAATCTTCAGCGGAGGCGCAGGCGAGGAAAATATTACAGCATGGTCTCAGTTTTTCTTTCAAACGAATTCGATTCCCGAATTCCCAGCCTTCGTCCTATATAGTTTCTTACATAACAACCTGTACCTTTTGATTGTTGCTCAGCGGTATGGACACTATCCGTCCGCCAACCCGACCTCGTGCCTCCAAGATGAGGAAATCGTCGCAGCCGTTCTGCAGAAGGTGATTCGCGGCGGATAGGCCGGCCATGCCGGCTCCAATGATCACAATCTTTACGTTGGTATTGTTCTGTAGTGGGTCACCGGCCCCACCGTCACCGATGGCGCCCCCGCTGACTCCGCTGATCGCTCCGGCGGCCGCAATGCCCGACAATCCCTCCTCCGTGGGCGATGGCGCGGGTGTGGTGGGCTCCTCCTTGTCGCCCATTGCTACACAACTCTCCTTATGTGCATATGCGAGTTAGTTTTTGTGTTCCTTCCGTTTGTTTATGTTTTCGTTGTTAAAGCTTTTCACGCCTCATTTTCATCCACTTTTTCTCTGAGTCGCGACTGTTTTGACGTTTATTTGACAGCCGTCTTGCCGACTGGAGAGGGAAAAATCGAACAGCTGATCGAATAAGCCACTTTTAGTTATCTTCTTGGTAAAATGCATAGTTTGGAATAATAATTTAAAATAGTTAGCAATATGTTCAAATCGTAAAAAAAATAAACGTTTTTACACGGAGTTTAGCAAAAAGTTTAACATCAGCTGATGTCTGCAGGGCTGCCGGAGTTGGTAAAGTATTTTATCGATAACTGTCGATAATGGAATTTAGAAAATTACTACAAATGATTTTTTTTTGCCGATCTTATATTTTGAAAACATCGACGACCATCGACATCGAAGTTTTTGGTCGAACTTGCATCACTAGCGCGGTCATAAATAGGGATCCGAATGCCCATTTGGATACGTTTTTCTTCAAAATAAAAATTGATGTAACGATAAAAACTTATCATAAATTTTTCTTGCGGGCTTTTTGCATACACAGGCTTTTATGCATTGTAATTCATGTATTGACAAAAAATATCAAATAAAAATACAGCTACTTCGATATTTGGGCAAACAAAAATCGTGATAAATATATCATCTTTAGAAAAATATCGATATATTGATATTTTGATATATTATCAACAAGAAAAACAGGCAGGCAAATACACTACACAATTTTGTGTAAATAATTAATACACAATTGGTCATCCGCAAATACGATAAATGTAAACAACGAGATATGTAATTGCCAAGCGCACCTGCAAAAGAAAATAGACTCGCACAATGGCCGACGCCTACTGTCTTACGAGTTTTATTGATTTTTCGCTGTCGCTGTCGCTGCCACTGAAGCATCACAACCGTATCAAGGTGAGCAATCTCACCTGAAATCCGATAGCAGACCGTGCATTAGTAACTACTCCCACACCCCCCTTCCCGCAGTACACCTGCTTCGACATATCCGACAGCTACATCATCTTTGGAGCCTCGTCCGGATCGCTTTACCTATTCAATCGCAACGGAAAGTTCCTGCATCTGATCCCGAACAAGCACGGAGCCATTACCAGTCTTAGTATCTCGGCGAATAGCAAATATGTAGCGTTTTCAACCCAGCGTTCTCTGATCTGCGTCTACGCCGTGAACCTGTCCGCCCAGGCCACGCCGCAGGTGATTTTTACGCACTTGGACCAGGCGGTGCAGGTGAGCTGCATCCAATGGACGCAGGACGAAAAGCAATTCTACTATGGCGACTCCCGCGGACAAGTCAGCCTTGTGCTGCTCTCGTCGTTTATCGGTCATAGCCTGCTGCTCAACATGACCGTGCATCCCCTGCTCTACCTGGACTCCCCCATTGTCCAGATCGACGACTTTGAGTCGTTGCTGCTGGTGTCCAACTGCACCAAGTGCATTCTGTGCAATACGGAATACGAGGAGTATAAGCAGGTAGGTTCGGCCATCCTCAGGAGTCTTGTAGGCTTATTCTCAATAATATTTATATTTGTTTTTTATTGCAGATAGGGAATCGTCCCCGTGACGGCGCATTTGGTGCCTGCTTCTTCGTCTCACCGCAGGAATCTCTTCAGCCGTCTCGCATCTACTGTGCCCGTCCTGGCAGCCGAGTGTGGGAGGTAGACTTTGAAGGTGAGGTACTGCAGACACACCAGTTTAAGAGCGCTTTGGCCACCGCACCGGCGAGAATTCAGCGACCGGGTAGCGGCTCCGACGAACTGGACGCCAATGCCGAATTGCTAGACTATCAGCCGCAGAACCTTCAGTTCGCCAAGGTTCAAAGGTTGGGCGAGGACTTCCTCTTGGCCTTCACGGAACTGGGATTGTATGTGTTCGACGTGCGGCGATCAGCGGTGGTGCTGTGGTGCAATCAGTTCGAAAGGATTGCCGATTGTCGATCGTCCGGATTGGAAATATTCGTTTTCACCCAATCAGGCGCCCTGTACAGCGTACAGCTGCAGACGCTTCAATCCCACGCAGTTTCCCTGATCCAGCAATCCAAACTGCTTCCTTGCGCAAACCTACTTCGCCAACATGTGCGCTATTTTGCGGATAAGGCGCGCGAGGACTACGAGCTGAAGCAGCTAAATGCACTGAAGCAGCTACTTATTGAAAAGCAGGAGTACGAGCTGCTTAACGATATATCCGTGATCTTTGATGCCATAACCCAGTGCACGGGCAGTGCTTTGGATACGCACAGTTCGGGAGGCAGTTCCGCCACCACAGAGCGCAGCTTGAGCGGAGGCAGTGCAGCAAAACCAGCCCCCAAAGGAGTCTACGTCTTGGAGAATGCTTTTTGTGACAACTTGAAGCAGCCTCCCAAGTCTGGACAGTTTAAGGACGCCCTTCTTACTGTAACGGGGAAATTTGGCAAGAACATCATCAAGTACAAGTTTAATATTTTCGCCGAGGAGCAGCAACAGTTGGTGAGAGAACTTATCCCAGACAGTGAGCGTTCGCTCCCCTTCAAGGACATCAAAGCGCGCTATGAATCGGGAGCCGAGGATCAAGGGGAGGAGGAGATTGTCAGTCGCTGCAGAAGACCGGCTCCTCAGGCACCGCACATTAGCCCCGAGGAGAAGACCCTCTACAATCTCTACCTGATCGCCAAGAGCGCCAAATTCAGTCGTACACAGTGCGTCGACCGATACAGAGCGGTGTTCGATGAGTATGCAGCAGGGGAGTTGGTGGCACTGCTTGAGAAACTCAAGAACATGATGGTGGAGCACGGCGATACTCCGGAGCAGGCGCAACGCAACTGCTACGAGATGTATTTCGACTATCTGGACCACGAGCTGATATGGGAAGTAGATGATGCCACACGGGACCACATAGCTGCTGGCTTTGTGTTGGTAAACGCTCCAAGGAACTCGGAGATCGTCAGGTGCGAGCACTGCTCGTTCCCCCTCCGATTTGACACTTCCTGTCAGTATCATGAGCTCGGAGCGGTGCTCCTCCGGTATTTCTGGTCCCGCGGAGAGCAGCTCAAGTGCTTCGACGTGGTTCAAGCTGTTCCGGCTCTCCTGGACGTCTTAGCTAAATTCTATTTGGGCGAACAGAATCTAACCAAAGTGGTGGCCATCGTTCTGAACTACGGCCTGCCCGAACTTCTAGCCGATGTGGGCAAGCAACTCAGTGTAGGGGCATGGGCACGGTGCTTTGAGCAATTTGTGGAGCTGCAACGGGGACGGCTAGTGTGCGCCAACTGCGAATGTGTCTCCGGCGTTGAACAGGAGCAACTGGGTCGCCACTTCTTCTACAGCTGGAACTGCTTCCTCAACATTGCGCTGGATCACATGGCCGCCGGTGATACGCTTGCTCTGATCTTTAAGTGGAGCTCTTACATTCCGAACGACGCCATTGACCGAGAGTTCTACACCCGCTGCTTGCTCAAGGGCTAGAAGATAGAGTTACGTTACATACACAGACATATACGATACTATAATAGCCATATTTATTGTTCCCACTATGTAATCTCAAGCTAAGGCCAATACCAAAAGCATTTATTCTATATGGACATGTACACATCCACGAAATGTATATTCTAATTATACGAGTGCATGAATATAAACAAGAGTTCCCGGGTATTACTTTTATGTATTTACTGATGAAAATTTAATACATTTTTCAAAAATTAAAAAAAAAAAAAAAGTTTAAAGGCAACAAAATAAAAAAAGGTAGCGATGCTTTATATCGCAAATATGGGGAAAGCAATTGACGCTTGAAAAATCAACTCCATCTCAGCATACACAAAAACTTTTGGCCCAATTCGATACAAAATTTCAACTGCCCAGCCTTATTTCTCTTCCATTATCCAAGTCAACAACAGAGAAGGATCGACGACTCAAAAAGCAATAGCCCGCGAAATCAGGACTGAAGTCTGGCAGCTACGAACCAATAAACCGTATTCATACATATATAGCTTAAATGACAACGTGATCTTTTGATGTTTTCAAGGTTAGTATTGACTTTTATTTCCTGTTTATTTAGATAATAGTAATAATACTAATAATAAAAATAATTAGGGTATTTTGTACACAATAAAATAACTAAAATATTTCCAGCTGAAAACAGCTGTTCCATACAAACTCACCTTTCACACTTTGCGTCGTTAAAATATCGGCAAGTGCCTAAATAGCCAGTTCATACACAGCAACGATTTGGGCATGCAAATTAATGGTTAAAAAATAAAATAATTGATGACTTAAAACGGTCGGTGTTGAAAAAACACTCGCCATTGACGTTTCCAGGAGGGCAAGAAGACATTTTTCATCTTTCACTGCCCATTTTCTGGGTTGAGCAATCTTATGCTGGTTTTAACACTTTGAGATGAGATTTTTGCCGAAAAACCATTAATAAAAGTTTTAAAGTCTTATAAACCGGTGCTGCCGCGTTTTTTAAAAATATTTCGAATTTTTTATCAAAATAATTAGAGCTGGAAAAAAATCGATGTTTACCTACATCGACATTTCGATGTTTTTCAGAATAGATTCGAGGTGTGTTTCAAAAATATCGCGACTTTTCAAATTCAACTTAGCGGGCATAACATTTCGAGCTAGTTATTTTTTTCTAGCTCGAAACTAGCTCGCGATGATGTTTTAAAACATCGATGTATTGATCCATCTCCGATGTTCTCATGCTCTACAACTATATCGATACATTAATTTACATTTTCACATCTCTAATTTTTAGACACGCGTCTGAAAGCGAAGAAAAAACGTGAAATCGTCGGAAAAGCAAAATTTTCCAAGCCCAGCAGAGTTGCAAAGTGCTTGTAATTGTCGTGGCACAAGCAGGCCGATACAGAAACGTCTCAGTTTCAAGTCGAACAAAGGAACTCTGTGCGAGAGTAGAAAAAAAGAAAGAAGAAATCGAAAAAGTACAGAACCCAGACATCGTTCCAAATTTTACACGAGAACGCAGTAGCTTGTGGAACGTAAGAAGTAGTAGTCGGAAAAACTAAGAAAAATCGTATAGACACAAAGTGCAACACAAACACAACGATCATATACATTTTTTTGTTGGAAATTGCAAGTGTGCACCCCAAAAAACGCAGCGTAACAATTGCAACATTTTCCTAAACGGAAAGCAAGAAAAAAAAAGCAACTGATTGGAGGATAATATGAGTAATGCTATTAACCAAAATGGCACAGGTCTAGAGCAGCAAGTAAGTAAAGTGAGAGGGGTGGAAATATACTATACATGAAAAAAGTAATGTTCAGCTCTACATATATCTGAGTGAGTGTGCCAGTGTCTGTTCGTGTGCGTGATGCGGTTATTGGACAATGTTCGGCTAAAAATTTATTGATTTCATAACACACTAATGCCTCGTATCGGTCTTTTACAACAGTGAATCGTGTAGATGAGAGGGATTGCTTGCAAGTGTGCGTGTCACAAGTTCTTCTTCTTCTGCTTCGTCATTCCAATTTGTAATTTCTTTTGTATAATTTTTGCTCGGTTGCCTCCAAATTTCACATACATATATGAAAGTTTCCACTCGCCATCTATGTATGTATGTTAAATGTGTGAGCAGCGCCGCAGTTCTAAGGTTGAGTATGTGTGTGTGCGTCTGGTCACACTTCTCTCCTGCTCTCTCGCTTGCGCGCACATGTGGAAGCTGAGTGTCGTAAATAGGGTTGCAAGGGGTTTAAAATATTGGTTTTGTTAAAAGAGCATTTTGTTAATTTTTTTGGTCTAGCCAGCTTAAAATTATATATAAACTAAACATTTAAAGTTTCCAAAAGCTTTTTTAAATCGTGCGCCGTTTTCGATCACGATCCACAAAGTCTAAACCTACCTTCCACGGCCGGGCTTACTGTTCTACCACCACAGCTGAGATTAATTTATACATGTGTGGGTGATCCGTCTGTTTTTGTTTTTGTTGTGTTGCTAGGCGGCCTCTCTTTGTGTAACAACCAGGCCTGTAAGTGAGAGTGAGAAGGATGGGATGGAGAGAAAGAAAGAGAGCGGCTCGTTGCTGACGAACGAAATACGAAAATCAAAATTCAAAGCTTTAAACTAGTTGCGCTTCTCTTTCTCCCTCTCCTTTTATATGTGGCGAACATTTTCGCTTATGCATATATGTATGTATACACGTTGCGCTAAGAAAGAACAAGAAGCGAATAGCACATGTTGCTAAGCGGGAACAGAAAACTTGGAGGGTTTGGAGAACATTTCCAATGGAAATCCGAGTTGCAATCCATTGAACTTGATCGTGAAGACTTGCATTTGTATATGTACATATGTATGTTGGTAGTTATTAGAAGAAGCGGAGAAAATATAGCATCAGAATATCGTTTTTCAAAATTTTATATTTTCCCAGCAGTGTTTAATAATTTCTGTAATATTCTGCAAATATAAGTAGGTCTTTTCCACAAGTACATATTATGTAAAAAATGTACATGTACATACCTCATGATAATTCTAGCAAACGCTTTTTATAATGGGTTAAAGAACTGCACTTGCATATTCTTGTTCGTTCATGACTAAGGGTGGATTTAATTGGCCAGCTCCGGAACTTGTCATTCGGTGCCTAGTACAGACCATAACTAACGCATTGTTCCTATCTTTCAGGTTGCTGGTCTGGACTTGAATGGCGGCTCGGCTAACTATAGCGGCCCCATAACAAGCAAGACTTCCACTAACTCTGTCACCGGTGGTGTGTATGTGCCCCCGCATCTTCGTGGTGGTGGTGGCAACAATAACGCAGCGGACGCAGAGAACCAGGGCCAAGGACAAGGTCAGAGCCTCGACTCGAGGGCTGCGAATCCGCGCCAGGACAGTAGGGACCCGCAGCAGCCTCGCGGCGGAGGTGAATACCGCAGAGGCGGCGGCGGCAGTCGCGGCTTCAATCGCCAGAGCGGTGACTACGGCAGCTTTGGCAGCGGAGGAGGCGGACGACGTGGAGGCGGTCGCTACGAGGACAACTACAACGGTAGGTTCCAAATACAAGCGAGTTACAAATTTCCACGCTTATTAAATTCTAGGATTCCCTAACCGCACCCCGATTATAATACGGTTTGCTTTATTTTGACTATTTCACTGTTTTAATGCAATTGATTCCCATTTAAGTAGAGTTCGGTTGATGCCGTCCACTATATGTTCCGCAATACATGAAATAACTTATTTATGCATTTACATTTTGTATTATTTAAGTTTATGCCTTAAATCTAGAGGAGAATACAAATCTGTGAATGTATAGCTGTAACTTGAAAATTGTAATTATAGTATGATAGGTAAACTTAAGGCCGAATTTTTTAGTTCAGTGGTTGCTCGCAGCTTATTTCGTGCAGACAAGAATATAAATTTTAAATTATCGCCGCCATTAAAGATACCGAAATAATTTAAATGCAGCATTTTAAACCAGATATCCTACATTAATAAAATACATAAAATTAATTAAAATGATCTTCCTAATTATTACGACCAAAGAGTAATATTAAAAAAAAAAAAACAAATGTATGATCTTTTTACACGCCGGTGCTTATTTCGTGCAGCTAGTTTACATTACAAAAATTATTGTTGGGCTTACATTTCTTTGTTTATTTACTGTTTCGGCCTTAGTATTGCCAAGTTTGTTGGCCTAAATCACATTAAAATAAGAAGTTACAGGAAAACAAGTAAAATGGCATTAATTAAAAATAAATGAAATCGGCGTAAAAGTGTGAAAATGGTATATATAAATCTCAGATATGTATATGGTACTCGAAATGAATGGCGGTTCAGAGTACACTGATGTGCTCAGAAACTGCACAATATTTAGTTCTTGATGCGAGTTTGTCCCCAAGATTATAACGTCTTACAAGGATCTCACACAATACCGCAAAGAATAGTTTAACCGACCAATGAGCCGTCGGCCTCAAGATTTTTTGAAGGGATAAGACTAGTCGTACGATTCATCGACTTTTAAGCCTTGGGCTTCACACACCAAACGGTGGGGGTGATCATTATTGTTTTAAAAATAATTGTATCCTCTCTGGAAACAGTGGATGTGCTTTTGTAAGCACGGCTTGTCCAGTGGAAAGACCACTTTTTCATACAATCGATTTCAAAATAATGATTATAAGTATTTAATACTTTTTTCGTGGCATATTTGTGTGCCATTTTATTGTCGTTTAGCGTCTATTTCCTGAATTGTACTTACATTACATATGTGCTTCTAAATTTTGCAGGTGGTGAATTCGACTCTCGGCGCGGCGGTGACTGGAATCGCAGCGGTGGTGGTGGAGGACGCGGCTTTGGTCGTGGTCCCTCTTATCGCGGCGGCGGCGGTGGAAGCGGAAACGCTCTCGACGAGCAGACTGGCGAGGACGGCCAGCAGCAGCAACCTCAGCAGCCGCGCAATGATCGCTGGCAGGAGCCAGAGCGCCCAGCCGGGTTCGATGGCGGGGAGGGAGGACCACCCGGCGGCGGTGGCGGCAACAGAAGCTACAACAACCGCGGCGAGCGCGGAGGCGGCGGCTACAACAGCCGGTGGAAGGAGGGCGGCGGAGGCAACGTCGACTACACAAAGTTGGGGGCCCGGGACGAGCGCCTGGAGCAGGAGCTGTTCGGCGTGGGCAATACGGGAATCAATTTTGACAAATACGAGGATATACCCGTGGAGGCGACGGGCCAGAGCGTGCCCCCGAACATCACATCGTTCGATGATGTGCAGTTGACGGAGATCATCCGCAACAACGTGAACCTAGCACGTTATGACAAACCGACACCGGTGCAGAAGCACGCCATCCCGATCATAATCAGTGGCCGGGACTTGATGGCCTGCGCTCAAACTGGATCTGGCAAGACGGCCGCCTTCCTGGTGCCGATTCTTAACCAGATGTACGAGCACGGACACTCGGCTCCGCCGCAGAGCAACAGGCAGTATAGCCGGCGCAAGCAGTATCCATTGGGTCTGGTGCTGGCACCGACCCGCGAGCTGGCCACCCAGATCTTTGAGGAGGCCAAGAAGTTCGCCTACCGTTCCCGTATGCGTCCTGCCGTGCTGTATGGCGGCAATAACACCAGCGAGCAGATGCGCGAACTGGACCGCGGCTGCCACTTGATTGTGGCTACGCCTGGCCGCCTGGAGGATATGATCACGCGCGGCAAGGTGGGGTTGGAGAACATCCGGTTCCTGGTTCTCGACGAGGCGGATCGCATGTTGGACATGGGCTTCGAGCCACAGATCCGTCGCATTGTCGAGCAGCTGAACATGCCGCCCACCGGACAACGCCAGACGCTCATGTTCTCGGCCACATTCCCCAAGCAGATTCAGGAGCTGGCCAGCGATTTTCTCAGCAACTACATTTTCTTGGCTGTGGGTCGTGTGGGCTCCACCTCGGAGAACATTACCCAAACGATCTTGTGGGTCTACGAACAGGACAAGCGCTCCTACTTGCTGGACCTGCTCTCGCCCATACGCGAAGGCCCCGAGTACTGCAAGGACAACCTGACCTTGATCTTTGTCGAGACGAAGAAGGGTGCGGACTCGCTGGAGGAGTTCCTGTACCAGTGCAACCATCCGGTGACTAGCATTCACGGCGATCGCACGCAGAAGGAACGAGAGGAGGCCCTGCGCTGCTTCCGCTCCGGCGACTGCCCCATCCTGGTGGCCACCGCTGTGGCCGCTCGTGGCCTGGACATTCCGCATGTGAAGCATGTCATCAACTTTGACCTGCCGTCTGATGTGGAGGAGTACGTCCACCGAATCGGTCGTACTGGTCGCATGGGTAATCTCGGAGTAGCCACCTCATTTTTCAACGAGAAGAACCGTAACATTTGCTCCGACTTGCTCGAGTTGTTGATTGAGACGAAGCAGGAGATCCCCAACTTCATGGAGGACATGAGCTCGGATCGCGGCCACAGCGGTGTCAAGCGGCGCGGAGGCGGCGGAGGGCGCTACGGCGGCGGTTTTGGCTCAAGGGATTACCGTCAGAGTTCCGGCGGCGGTGTAGGCGGCGGCGGTGGGCGTAGCAGCGGACCCCCTCGGAGTGGTGGATCTGGAGGCGGCGGTGGTGGCAACTATCGCAGCAATGGCAACTCGTACGGTAAGTTTGGTGAGTGGGACCAGCTGCAGTTCCATGTGCAAGTATAGAGTAATAAGATTTGCTTTCCTTAGGCGGAAACTCTGGTGGCGGTGGATTCTATGGCGGTGGCGGCGGCGGCGGATCCTACGGCGGCTCCTATGGTGGCGGTGCCTCGCACTCAAGCAACGGACCCGATTGGTGGAGTCAATGAGCAAGGCCCCAGCCTCAGCTTCAGGCGAGCGTCCTGGGCCATCAGCACCAGCAGCAGCATCAGCATCAGCAGTCGTCGCCCCGTAGTCACTTTCGCAACTAACACTAACTGAAGAATACAAAGTCGATAAGAACTATATATGTATTCCACACACGCGTGTTTACCATATATAGGAACAGCAAATGTGAAAGAGAAACTGTCTGTGCGCAGCGCAACACAAAACAAAACAAAACGAAACAAAACACGAAAAATACACAAAAGCTAAAACAACAGAAACAGAGAAGCGCACCCTCCACCACCTACCAATAATTTCTCTCACAACCTTTAAGCCCAGGAGCGAGCATTCATAATAAATTGTGCGAATCCAACGCGAAAGTATATTACATTCATGTATAGGCAGCCCACAAACAGGACAGGATTCCGGTCCGCCCTTCCCTTCCCATCCCCATCATCGGTCTATTTTACGGAATCGAGAATCGAGAAGTATACATTGAAGGATATGCAAACATACATATTACAAATATGCTAAACACAACCACAGAATTATTAAGAATATTTAAGCAACAGATACAATTTTGAATTTTTGTCCATAAGCTCTCACACAACATTTTTCTTGAAATTCTTTAATACAAACAAATATATAGACATGTATACTGTGTCGATATCGGGTCAAGATGATGAAAGCGCAAACCTTGAACTTCAATTGATGATTTTAAACGACAAGAAACCATAAAATAGTAATAAATCTATATATAATAAAATATATAAATCGAGATATATATGTACTATATGAAGCAAAAAACCAACACAAAACAAAAATATTAAAAAACGAAAGTTTGCTAAACTTAATTCTAAAAATTTAGCAAATGAAAAAAGAGCTCTTCTGGTTTCATTTTCATTTATAGAATTCTGCTGTGTGGCTTTTATGGGTAATGTCCTAAGATCACATTAGGGGTTGTATTGAACTCGTTTTGCGATATTTTGTGGAGGTATCTGCACATCTTTCCATTACCAAGTGCATTTCATCATACCCTTGCAGGGTATTATAATTTTAGTCAGAAGTTTGCAACGCAGTGAAGGAGACATTTCCGACCCGAAAGTATGTACATATATTCTTGATCAGCATCAACAGCCGAGTCGATCTAGCCATGTCCGTCTGTCCGTTTCTACGCAAACTAGTCCCTCAGTTTTTAAGCTATCTGAATGAAACTTTGCAGATAGTCTTCTAAATGCTCTCACTACTATATATGTCGGAACGGGCCGGATCAGACGACTATATCATATAGCTGCCATAGGAACGACCGGAAATTTTTGAGAAAACAATTTTAACTATGCCAATTTTCAATATATTTTCATATAATTTGAGACATGGCCATTTTGTATTATTCCAGAATTTCGATTTTAATTTGATCAAAATCGGACCACTATATCATATAGCTGCCATAGGAATATGTATTATATAAATTAATTTAGTTTGTTCGCAACATTTATGTCAGTACCCGAGAAAACGAAAAAGTCTTACTTACTGCAAGGGTATTTAAACTTCGGCATGCCAAAGTTAGCTTTCTTTCTTGTTATATAAATGTTTGGTAATAACTGTTATTTTCGAAATAAAAAAAAAGAATATACATATATACTTTATAGGGTCGGAAATGTCTCCTTCACTGCGTTACAAACTTCTGACTATAATATCCTGCAAGGGTATAAAAAAGGACGGTTGAACGCTGAGCAAAGACCGGATTGACTGAAGAGATCCTCTTTTCAAACTGCCGTGTATGCATAGACGACGAATTGCGTGGGTTAGTGACCCCTTAGAAGCTCCACTGCATGAGCTTTGTCACCCAGATTCTGGTCTCCAAAGCTTCAACTGTGCACTTTTTAGCAATCAGCCTAATTGAACGTGTAAACTGAGGGTCAGCAAGTAGCGAAGAGGAAATGGTGACGATCGTCGCTACCGGGTCAGCCCTCCTACTTCTAATTAGATTAGATTAGACAAACCTGATTACTTTGCTCTGGCGTTTACTGGGGGACAGGGGGAGAACGCCAACAAGTCAATTCTTTTATTTGCGTTTGCCTTTCCAGTTTATTTGGAGAGCAAAGCTCAGAGCTGTTCGACTAGTGGGTTGATACCCGTGGGGCCACACCCGTTTTGTTTATTCCGGAGATCGGCAGGAAATTTTCGGCGCATTCCGTGAAGGTGGATAAGCTGTGTTTATTTCGTGGAGCCCCCAAGATAATACAAAATGCAGAAGCCACGACATCATGGTTTTTGCTGGATGCTGCTCCTCCTTGGATCGCTAATCGCCACTGTTATATTGGCATTTAGCTACTGGATGTCTTTGCCACGAGAGGTGCACTTTTGGTCAATCATATCGAGGAATTACAGCGGTTCGGATATTATTAAGTTCTCAATGCCACCGGCTTCAGTGCCTGAGGAACTCAAGCTGAGGCAACGTCCTCCGTTCGTCTACCAGATACTACATTAATAGAGTCGCAGCATATGGTGTGTACGCTATGTAATCTTAAGCTAGTTTAACAATAAATGTACAGAGAAAAGGGTTAAGTGCCATCACAACGCATTGGTTCAGACGTCCGACTTTTGGTTGAGAGCAGCATAGCCCACAGGGATCTCCTTCATTTCGGTCTGGAGGCAGAGGAACTCGCCGCCTATGCACATTATTGTGCCGGTAATGACGTTGAGCAGCCACCAGGATGCGTTGGCGGGAAACGAGCGGTTGTACCACCAGCAGATGAGCAAATGCAGGATGTGGAAGGTGCAGCTAAAATAGAGGCAGAGAGAGGAAAAGATTAATTTGTGGTAATTTACTACACCAAAACGAAGGTACCAAGATGATATAACCTGGACGCATGAGATTCTAAAGCAACTTTAAGGCAGTGGAACGATTTCAATTCAATAACATTGTTAGATTGATATACAAATGCAAAACTATACAGACGAATGGCAGTCATGTCAAGATTGATAGAGAATATTGAATCAGAAATGCTCCCATTACTGCGATAAAAACTTCTGCTTAGAACTATAACACCATTAAATAAGAAAAATAAAGATATGCATATTTAACTGAGGTGCACACCTAAAGTCCAGACACAGCTTGGCTCGCCTAACGATGCACCACAAGGCAGTGGAGGCCAGGAACGCATTCAATACAAAGGCGCAGATGACGAGTCGTCCGCCGACGTCGTAGATGTGAATCTCCTGGAAGGATTATCAGAATATTAAAAGGCTGAACGGAGTGTAAAGTTAACCGGCAGCATACATGGTACTCGAACAAGTGATCAAGACTGTAGTTGTCCCCGGACAACTTGTTGGCCACGAACACCAGCAAGCCCAATGTGAAGTATACGCAAAACTGCATTGACAAGATTTGCGATGTCAGGAGCGTGGGATCCCACTGCGTGTTGCGAAAGGTTCCGCCCTTCATGGCTGTCCTGTCCCTTATTTTGGTTCCCTATTTTGGTAAAGTAGCGACCATAACAAAAGAAACTGACTCAACAACTAGAGGTGGCACAAGGCGATGTTATCGATAAGCCGAGCAGAGCAAGATGTATCAAGGTTGCTCCTCCCAAGCTGCAATTCCAATTTCCTGCTAGTAGGCAACACAAAAGCTTTCGCTTTCCCTTCAAATGATAATACTCTTTTAAATTACAACAAATATAAAAATATACTTCATCCGAACCGTATATTTTTTATATTTTATAGCAATTTATAGCTTTGCCACGCAGTTGTCGATCGACATCGATAAACATGGACCAGGATCACATGAAGAGGGCATTGACAAAGACAAGGAAATTTGTGAGTAATGTACTTTATTTTGCAGCGGATTTTATAGACATCATTCCGGCAGGGTCGCCTGCGTTCACTGTGCATCGTTACGGCCGGGGCAGCAGCCCTAGTGGGTGGCATAACTGCATACAAAAAGAAAGACCACATTTTCAGCACGTTTGTCATGCCAGTAGTACGCCTTCTGCCGGCAGAAACCAGCCATCAACTTGCCGTGCTTGCCTGCAAGTACCGCATTTGTCCGGTATCCCAGTACCAGGATGACATAAATCTGCACACTCCGTTCTTTGGACGGTTGCTTAGCAATCCGATTGGTATTGCCGCCGGCTTTGACAAGAACGCAGAGGCCGTGAGCGGACTGCGCGACTTGGGATTCGGCTTCATCGAGGTTGGAACTGTCACACCGGCCGCCCAGGAAGGTAATCCCAAGCCTCGGGTGTTTCGTCTATCCAACGATCGAGCTATCATCAACCGGTACGGGTTTAATAGCGAGGGGCACCAGGCGGTGCTGCAGCGGCTGCGCATGCTCCGCAAGAAGGAAGACTTTAACGGCGTGGTGGGAGTCAATCTGGGCCGAAACAAGTCCACCATGAGCCCGATTGCCGACTATGTGCAGGGCGTTCGGGTGTTCGGTCCCGTCGCGGATTACCTTGTCATAAATGTGAGCAGTCCCAACACCAAAGGGCTGCGCGACATGCAAAATAAGGAGAAGCTTACGGAGCTGCTAGAGCAGGTGAACGCTGCGCGGTCAACTCTGGACAAAAACAAAAACGTGCCAATATTCTTAAAACTGTCGCCCGACCTGACTCTGGACGACTTGAAGGACATCGTCTGGGTGATCAAGCGCAAACAGAGCCGGGTGGATGGCCTGATAGTATCCAACACGACGGTGTCTCGAAAGAACGTTGAATCCAACAAACTGGCTTTGCAGGAAGGAGGATTAAGCGGACCGCCGCTCAGGGCTCGTTCTACGGAGATGATTGCCCAGATGTATGAGCTTACCGGAGGCAAGATTCCTATCATCGGCGTCGGCGGTGTCGCTTCCGGCTACGATGCATACGAGAAAATCGAGGCGGGAGCTTCGTACGTCCAGGTTTACACGGCTCTTGTGTACGAGGGACCGAATATTGTCACCGATATAAAGGCGGAGCTGTCGTCGCTGATAACCAAGCTCGGCCATACTAGCGTTCAGGACGTGGTGGGCACAAACTCCAAGTTCTACTTGCCCAAGAAATGAGACAACTGCCGTGTGCTTAGCCAAAATTCTAAGCAATATTTTAATTCTCTACGTTTGTGTACAGCTAAGCTCTTTCCATCTCTCCCACTGGCCTTAAAATAAATCTAATTCAAGTATCCTAAGCAGTTTCATTAGCTCTCTGGACGGTGAGGACGCGACCTTCCAGGAAGTGGGTGTTTTGGTTGCTGGCGCTGTTGAAGGCATCTCGCTGACTGAAGACCACAAAGCCATAGTGTTTTGACAGCCCCAATTGCCGGTCGAAGACTACCTCCGCGTTGGCAACGTGCCCGTAGCGAGAAAAGTATGTCCGCAGCTCCTTGCTGCTAATTGTCCATGGAAGGTTGCCCACAAATAGTTTGTAGCTGCTGCGCACAAATCCGCTGGACATGATTAGGCCGCTTTTTTGGTTAAAAGTAGGATTCTTGGTAATATAGGAGGTTGTTGATAATATATCAAAATATCAATAAATCGATATTTTTTCTAAAAGTGATATATTTATATCGATGATAATCGCACTCGCTGGTCATTTTAAAGTCTGGCAACTCTGGTCGCTGGTCCAATACTAGAAAATACTAGAAAAGAGCAGGCGTTAGGAGATTATTTGAGGGCGAACATTTAGTATTTTCAGAGCGGGTTCGGAAAAGAATACAATTTGTAATTACATTAATTTCTATTAAAAAGGCCTGGGCAAAAAAGGAAAATTAACAATAATGCAAAATGCAAAAAAATTAAATGCAAAATCGACATTCTCGCACCCGTAATGATTGTAGAGGTGCCAGATTTTTCCGACGAGACTACCTTGTACAATCTACCATGGTATAATTGTTTCGATATTTCGATAGCCCGGTCATACTGTTTTGGTTGCGCTATTTATGTAAATGTTTAGCGAAATTGCGAAAAAAGTGCATAAATGTGCACTCTACCAGTGAAAAAGAATTTGCGTTGCATCTAGCGGAAAGCCAAGTGTCGGCGGTGAGCGCCCGATAGAATTGGTGGACCAAACGCAGGCACACAAGTCAACGTGTTGTATTCGGGGTGCGGCGCCTGCTGAAAACTGCGGACAAACACGGAGCAGACATCCTTTGGATAAAAACACATCCACACACAGCTACAGCGACATCGATACTTTTGGGCAGTGACTTCGCATCCACACAATGGCCGAGCGACCGAAAAATTTGTTCGCAAGTGAGTATATCGAAACCTTTGCTTTCTAACGCAGCCGCCCACACACAGGCAGTAAACAGTGACGCATAGCTAGCGCGACGCATTGATAAGCCGCAATCAAGACCATTATCCCATCCACTCTTTCAGCCGGACCCAGTCGCTCTCGCGATCCCCCGGATCAGCTTAGCCTGAACAACCTCAGCATCCGCCATCCGCCCTCGTCCACCTCGTCGACCTCGTCGGGCTCCACATCCTCGGGCTCAAGTTCCTCATCGCAGCACAACAATGTGTCTCGGTGCTTTGGCGCCCAGCAACCACTGCAGCCGCCGCCGCCGGCGACTGCAGCTCCGCTGGCTGCGAGCAGCAGCAGCAATAACAGCTCGGCGGCCGACCGCCATCGCGAACGGATACGCCAGCAAGCCTGTGGCAAGCTACAGTTTGGCGAGGGCCCGGCTAACACGCATCATTTCACATCGGATGATCTCGAAGACGAGGGCGAAATCGGCCGCGGGGCCTTCGGAGCTGTGAACAAAATGATATTTAAGAAGCTTGACAAGGTGATGGCGGTCAAGCGCATTCGCTCTACAGTGGACGAAAAGGAGCAGAAGCAGCTGCTCATGGATCTCGAGGTGGTCATGAAGTCCAACGAGTGCATCTATATAGTTCAGTTCTATGGGGCTCTCTTCAAGGAGGGCGATTGCTGGATCTGCATGGAACTTATGGACACATCGCTGGACAAGTTCTACAAGTACATATATGAGAAGCAGCAGCGTCACATACCCGAGTCGATTCTGGCCAAGATCACGGTGGCCACGGTTAATGCTCTCAACTATCTGAAAGAGGAGCTAAAGATAATTCATCGGGATGTAAAGCCTAGCAATATCTTGCTGCACCGGCGCGGAGACATTAAGCTGTGTGATTTCGGTATTTCGGGTCAGCTGGTTGACTCGATCGCCAAAACTAAGGATGCGGGGTGTAGGCCCTACATGGCGGTAACTACAATCTGACTACTCAACCTATTTGTTGCATCACTCTTTGAATTTTCTGCAGCCGGAACGCATTGATCCAGAGCGGGCCAAGGGCTATGATGTGCGCAGCGACGTTTGGTCCTTGGGCATCACTTTGATGGAGGTCGCGACAGGCACATTCCCGTATCGTAAATGGGACTCGGTATTCGAACAGTTGTGCCAGGTAAGGACCAAAGCATCTTTAAGTTGAAGTACCACTAGAATCCCAAGTCCTAGTTCCCACAGAGAGCTATTTTGCCTATGACGAACTTGGCTTCCTAAAGATAACAAAATACACGTTATATTGCCGGCTTATTTTTATTATTATGTTGATAAGGTGCATCAGGTTTGCCATCTTAATACCATTTATTTCTCCCTTTATAAAGATGATTGTAGGGCTACAAAACTTTATTATTAAAAAAAATATATCTACATATATTTTATAATAAGAACTTAGATTTAGTCTGTTTGAAAAGTTGCATTTTTGAACATAACTGAATCTTTAAATAATCAAAGAACTCAATTGTACCTATAATCAAGGAACATTTACCTACTGCCTTTGTCTTTTCGACAGGTCGTTCAAGGCGAACCGCCGCGACTCTTGACCTCCTACAATGGCATGGAGTTCTCCAAGGAGTTTGTTGACTTTGTAAACACTTGGTGAGCATTAATAGGTGGTGCATCGTAGATGTGTCCTTATAATTGTGTTATTACCCCTCTGCAGTCTGATTAAGAAGGAGAGCGATCGACCGAAATACAGCCGACTGCTGGAGATGCCCTTTATTCGGCGCGGAGAGACGAGTCATACCGACGTGGCCGTGTATGTGGCCGATATACTAGAGTCTATGGAGAAAGACGGAATCACACAGTTCACGGCAAACCAGCAGGCGGAGAGTTAATCATTTTACGATAAAAGTCATAAACTAACTAAGAATCAGTAAAAAAGCGAACTAAGTCGAAGCATAGGGAGGAGAAGATTTAAATTGTTGTATACTTTGTAGCATTTCGTAGAAAACATAGCGCGTATTTTGTTAAACAGAAATACAAAACTAAGCGAAAAGAGTGTAAGATGATAGAAGGCAGAATGTGTATTAAGTTAAAATACCCAAAAAGGCCCTTTGTAATTGAATTCTTTTTGTATGTGCAGCTTTGTGCACATGGTTTTTGTGTTATGAATAAATTTCCATTTGTATTTGTTTATAGAAGGCAGAGAGCGGTGGAGTGCAGACAGCGATTTCGAACAATAGCTTCACCGCCGTTTGCTAATGCTTTTTCTGTTGACCCAAGCAAGCATTTTATAATATCCATTAATGATTCCCGACCAATTGGTGTTGCATTTTACATAAAAAAGCAGCCACAAGCGAAACTGAAGCAATATTAAAAAAACAGTTAAAGGTTAACTACCAAAACAAACTAACAACAACATTGATACGCGTTTGCGGAGCGTGGGAAAAAGTTCAACAAATGAATTATACATTATTTATTGAAAAGATTTTTGTAATCCTATTAGATTTTTGAATTTGCGTACGAAAATGATTGTGAAAAGCTTTAAATATTTGCCAGGCGGCTGAGATGTTTAAATTATAGTAGAAATTATTGCAGGCGAAATGCAAATTAATCCCATAATAAGTATATGAAATAATTAACCACAAAACCTACACACACTCGCTACACACACAGACACCTTTACACACGTTTTTATGCGTAAAAGTAATTAGTCGTAAGCGGAGCAAAAATATTTAGCAAAAAGTTACAGCTACACAAAAACATACGTGAAAAGTGAAAAATAAATACAAAATAAATGTATTGTGCCTAAGTATAAACCGAAATGTTAGGAGAAACTCAACTGGAGAGAACTAAAATTTACATTTAATCAAAGTCAGTCATTTATAATCCTTAGCCTAGCTTTTACACTCCACGCTTAATTATAGCCGTACCGCCATTCCCTCCCAGCAAAAACACACAACCAAACAATGGCACCGTCTTTGTTCCCGTCTAAAAAACATTAGCTAAGAAAAATATTAAAAAGAAAGACCATGCCAATGTTTTTTTATTAACATTTTTACGCAAGCGCCAATGTGAAAGCAAAGTTTATTTTGTATACAGATATACATGCATATATATATTTGCACGGGCTGCAAATAGCGTAAGCAACCGGGTCCTGCAGCCATAATCTTTAATTTTTTAAATTTTGTTTCGCTAAATAAAATCTTACTGCATGCGGCATTTGGAGCGAAATAAATATACACATATATAAGTATATATATTTTTACTATGCCCAGAAAACAACCCAGTTGCGGTAAGGTCAAGTCCCGCGCGCTCTTAGCCCATGTGTGAAGACTTGTGAGAATATGAACAATGGAATACTTGTGTAGGCGTGATGGGGATGCATTAGCCCTAAGTCTAAGGCACAGAACTAAATTTGATACCATCTTAAGACACACTATTATGGATCTTCTCGGCTTAGTTAACAACATTCCATGTAACAACCCGGATTCGGAGGAGTTGGACCCACTCAGCACCCTTGTAAGGGCCTGAAACAATAGTTTATAGTGTTGCAGCTTGTGGAATGTAATCTCCGAATAACAAGTTGGCAATTCACTTTTAATATAACTAAACGTGGACTTAACCACGTTATGGAAGTCAAGTCAATGCCTGGAATAATGCAATCGCGAGTCGTCAATATTTTTGACAATAAAAAAGGTCTATAACTTATTTGTAAAGTAAGAGAACACGGCTAGGCATATGGATTGTGTATATAAATATTTTAGATATACTAAGGACATGTGACTGGCAAATATTTATATATTCTATTCTATGAGCTAATTGCAAGTCAAACAGTACGATAAAGTACCATGTCTGTGAGTCCCTAAATCAATCCCCAAAGACATTTAACACCAATCACCCCAAAGATCGGCTTCCATTGATCCAAAGGCCCTTAGCCACAACCTTAAACTCCTATCTAAAGCTAACCAATGACAAAACTGGAAACGCAACGTCCGCAACAATATTAATATTTGCAAACTTTTAAACCTAGCTTACACATAAAAGAGTGCATCACTTTTCTAAAGTTTTGGCGGTAATCCAATGATCGGGATGCTCAGTTTCTAATATATAAAGATCCCATTGTAGAACTCGGAGAGAGACGAGACGCTCACTTAAAATGTAGCGCACTCAGTTTTACTAACTAATTAGCTTATTTGAATAACCAACCCGGCTTGTGTCTCCATCTCGACAAAATTTAAAATAAGACAAGGACAAAAACTAAACACCACAAGTAAATTATTCAGTGATGGAAAATACAGATTATGTATCTGTGTCACAAAAACAAACTATTGTTGAAGAACATTGAAAGGCAAAACACCACAAATGAAAAACCAATTTGTAAAAATATTAATAGCGAATAAAAAATATAATTAAAAAACTCTATTATTGCTAATTGCATTGTTATTGGGCTTCCGATTGGGCATTGGGGCTCATGGCCAGCGATACGCCTACTCAACCGACGCTTCCGTTGACACAATGCGTAACCAATTACTAAATCCTAGAACACCCATTGACGGCAAAGTAGAGCTGCTCTATTAATATCGGGTATGTGGATTATTTAGAATTATCAGTCTATAAAATTAAAATAAATGTTAGTAAGACAGCATAATTATTTGTTGAAATTTTGTTTTTTAAACTAGTCTTTATCGAGAGTCTTAAGACAACAACTTCTTAGCCTTCGGTCTATCTCGCTTGCAGTCAGTCGTTTCTGTCTTTATTTATTCTTAACATCATATTTAAAGGCTATTCTAATTTTGTCCTTTATTTTTTATTCCGAACGGATTAATATCCCACTTGGAATACGCTTGTCACTAGACAACCTATCGTTGGTAGCTGTGCATTGTCGGAAAAATTTCACTTCAGTTTTCTGACTTGTATTTGGTAGGTTATGAAAAGCTTACATCATTTTACAGCATTCGAATTAAAAGCATTTATTGGTCAGAGTATTTCGAAATCACTTCTATGCCGGCGGGTTTCTAGAGACGTGGGCCTGCTTGACGGGCAGGCACGCGACTCGCATGAAAATAGCCACTTAAAGAGAGTTCCCCCACAACGTGGTGGCACATGGAAAGCGCCATATTAAACCGCAAATGCGTAATCCATAGGCGGGGTTTCAATATTCAAACATATATACGAGCCCTATTTTTAATTCGATTTTGAATACAAACATCAGATGAAGTGGGCAAACCAGCAGTCGCTCGCGTAAGGCCAATCTAAAACGTTGCTCCGAAAAGGCTTGGCTGCTAGAAGTCATTCAGTAATTTCTTAACAATCCTCCAATTAGTTGCGATATAGTGTTAGTACCAAATTCAAATCGCTGACGCATATAGAAAACTGAATGAAGCTTTGTGCCGATCAGTCTGCCTTCGAACGTCGCGCGTGTAGGAATTAAAATTTGGGCGGAGGATTGGGGCTCTCCAGTTCAACGACATGCTGGCCTGCATAATTCTTGTCAGCTGGCTGCTGCTGCTTTGGTTTTACTTCCTGTGGAGCCGCCGAAAGTACTATAGAGCCGCCTGGCAGTTACGGGGACCCGTTGGATGGCCATTTATTGGCATGGGACTGCAGATGATGAATCCGGCGAGTAAGAGCTAGGACGATATCTCTTAACCAGCTGTTGATGGAACCCCTTGCAGCCTTTTTGCAGTACATGGACGGCTTGTCCCGACAGTTCAAGGCTCCGTTTATATCCTGGATGGGAACCGACTGCTTCCTGTACGTCAACGATCCAAGGACCGTGGAGCAAATCTTTAATTCGACGCACTGCACCAATAAGGGCGACCTATACCGATTCATTAGCTCGGCCATAGGTGACGGATTATTCACGTCCAGTTCGCCTCGTTGGCACAAGCACCGGCGCCTCATTAATCCCGCCTTTGGTCGCCAAATTCTCAGCAACTTCCTGCCCATATTCAATGCCGAGGCGGAGGTCCTGCTCCAGAAGCTGGACCTGGAGGGTGTACAGCATGGCAAAAGGCTGGAGATCTATCAAATTCTCAAGAAAATCGTTTTGGAAGCGGCGTGCCGTGAGTTCGTTATTGAATTCTTGATTTCTTAACTGCTTAACAATTGCAGAGACCACCATGGGCAAGAAAATGAATTTTCAGCACGATGGTTCTATCGCTATTTTTGAAGCTTATAACGGGTAAGTTAGGGTGTTAGGGTAAGGAAAGATACAATCAATAGGATAACGTATATAGTGTATAGCACTTAAGTTACATTTTTAGTATCTCTATTACATTCACTGAAATAGAACTTCAGAAATAATAGTTCTACGAATTAAAAAACACTTTTTTTAAATACAACATACATTTATAATTTTTAATTTGAGTCAGCTAATACCGTTTCTGTTATTGGTTTTTTTCTGCCACCTGCATTTTATTTCTTTTTACGTTTGTTAAGCTATCTTTGGGTTGCTTAGGATTTCTTAGGTAGAATTCCAAATAAAAACTTGTGCTAAAAATGATCTTGTAAGAAAATGAGGGCTGACTAAAATCTATTTATTGGATTCGAATATAATGTATTCTGAGCAGCTTTCACTCTGACTAATGGTGAAACAAATAAAAGTATACAAATATTGTTGTTAACGAAATTTGTTTATCTACTTATTATTGAAAAGGAAATTATGCTTTTAAAATATATTTGTGAACTTTAATTGGCTTTTTATCGTTACTAAGATAAAAACTAAAGTCTTCTTCCTAGTTAACTGGAAAAGTATTAGGCTTTAATAAATGTACCTATAGATTTAATTGATTGACATTATTTTAAAGCCTGACTGAAGTGTGTGTTAAACGGATGCTATCACCCTGGCTCTATCCGGGACTCATCTATCGACGGTCCTGGCTCTTTGGCCAGCAGCAAAAGGTGGTTGGAGTACTTTTTGGATTTATAGAACAGGTAAGAGTTTAGCTCGGTGTATGTTACCTTTTGTAAATCTCCTGCTTCGTCAGCTTCTCGAGCCGATTGTCTCGGTGGTGGCTTCTGATGCCAGCGCGGAACAGCATCCAGAGGCGAGGGGCAAGTCGAAGGCTATTTTCATCGAACAGGTGCGGGAGCATGTGGAGCGCGGGCAGTTAAGTTGGCAGGACGTGAGAGATGAGGCCAATGTGACAATAGCAGCGGTAAGTGATCATGATCTCAGTAGACTTGGGTGATAACTGCACTTCAAATTGCCACAATCGGTATCGTTCACTGTCAATGTATCTCGTTACCCTCAGACTTTCGAGACCACTTCGACGGCACTGTACTTTACGATTCTCTGTCTGGCCATGCATCCGTGCTACCAGGAGAAGCTCCACGGGGAGTTGGTCAGGGAGCTGCCGCCCACTGGCGACGTTTCCCTGGAGCAGCTGCAACGACTCGACTACACGGAAATGGTGATCAACGAGGCCATGCGGTTGTTTGCTCCTGTACCGATGGTACTGCGATCTGCGGAACAGGATTTGCAACTGCGGCGCGACGACGGCGAGTTTCTGATCCCTAGAGGTACCCAGATCGGGATCGATATCTACAACATGCAGCGCGATGAGCGGGTTTGGGGTCCTCTAGCCCGAACCTACAATCCAGAGGCGCATTTCGGAACGGAGGCTCCACAGAGGAGCGCCTTCGCCTTTGTCCCGTTCACCAAGGGATTGCGTATGTGCATCGGTTACCGATATGCCCAGATCCTGATGAAACTGCTGCTGGCCAGGATATTTTACAGCTATCGCATCAGTACAGAGGCAAGGCTGGAGGAGCTTCTGGTGAAGGGCAATATCTCCCTTAAGCTCCAAGATTACCCCCTATGTCTAGTGAGCCGAAGATAATTGAGGAGCTGGAAGGGCGCCCAACTTGTTGCTGTAATTTTTCAATTAAAAGTGCCATTTTTGTTGCATTTTGCGTGCGTCGGAAATTGAGTTTTCTTCACTTTTGCTTTTGGCCCCTTTAACGAACCGCTTCGGCTGGCGTAAATTGCCAGCTTGCAAATGGCTATAATGGATTTCAGCTTGCACTTGTTCTCCTTATCCCTGCCTGCGTATACGATGCATACACATAACTTAATTAATTGAATTCCTCGAACCTATTTTTCCCGAACTTGGGGGCGAGGCTATCTCTGATGTTCTAATCCTCAAAGAAGTCTAAAATTCGTGTAAAACTGCAAGATACTGATAGTGGTATTGGAAGGGGAATTTGTAGGGCATTCCACAAATGCTGAAGGGGAACCAATTACCGTCTTTATCGTTGCCGTCGCTTGTATGACTTTCAATCCAAATTCCGATTTTCTTTAAATGCAAAGACAAATTAGAGTCAAGATCATTTGGATTGATAGCGCCCTATATATAGCTTAAATTTGCGTTATTTTTGAGCTTCTTTCATATGGTAAGTTGAGTATATATGTATATATATGTATGTATGTACATGTATATGTATTTTTAAAATACATTTAATACTACATATGTACACCTATTTTAAATTTCTTTCTTCAGATCACTCCCCTCGCTCCCGAACGAAACTCAGACTTGACGCGCGAGCTCCAAGACCTTCGATAGCTCAGTTGGTAGAGCGGTGGACTGTAGATTGTGAATTAATAATAGAAATCCATAGGTCGCTGGTTCAAATCCGGCTCGAAGGATTTTTTTGAGAAAACGTTTTTTTTTAGTTTAATTTTAAAATATTTATGATCCAAATTTTTCTTACTTATCCATTGCAAAGGTTATTACATATTTTCGGGGATATTCTGTCAAGTATTAAATTTGGTGAAAAGTCAAATTAAATTCTTAATTAAAATCAGCTTTTCATGTAATAATTCAAAAAATTTAAAGAACGTAATGTCACTTATTTTCGGGAAAAAAGAGCAATCGTAATGTCTTGAAGAGATTGTTAAATCACCTATTTAGTTAACCGATATGTGAAGAGAGTGAGAGTCTCAAGCAAACAGCTAAAAATAGAGTACGACCTATCTCTTTCTTCTCTTTCAGTGTTTGACTCCCGCTCTCTTGGGAACCAAACTGACAATGGCAAGATTTGCGGCAGACCTTCGATAGCTCAGTTGGTAGAGCGGTGGACTGTAGTTGGAAAAGTATACAATAGAAATCCATAGGTCGCTGGTTCAAATCCGGCTCGAAGGATTTTTTTTATATACATATTAGGTTTATTTTAAAATTTAATATTTAATGCCTGTTCATTTTCCCGAGAAAGATGTGATGATTCCAAGTCAAATGTAAATTCAGGCGGCTGGTCAACTGTATTTATGGTCGTATTAAATAACTTAATCATTGACTTGCAGCAAATACAATTTATCAACACTTTGCCGGGGTAATAATTCTATTTTCCACCCCACCTTCCCCTAGCCGCTTGGTCCTTTCCCCCAACTCCGGACGGCTGTCAAACGAATAGATTGCTGTCTGGCCGACCAGCCTGCAGCTACCATTTCACTACAAGCTCCGCTGCCTGCAACGAAATATGCATAATTCAATAGCAGAAGCTGCGTCCTTGCCGAGGTGACTCCTGCGGAGGAAGGAGGGATACTCCCGGGACGAAGCTGAAAAGTATGCAATAAGTGATTGCGACTCGTTAACGTTTCAAAATACAGAAAGCTGAGGCTGGGGTGGTGGTAATACAAACACAGCAGTAGTCAGATTAATAGTAATCATAAGTTCGATAGTATTACGAATATTTTACACTCATTTCCATATAGTTTTACTGGTCTTTATATTTGTATTCGAAATTGAGTTTTTTTTAAGTAAATCAACGTCGAAAGTTTAATGTTTTATACCCGGTATCCATAGTCCTTACGAAAGTTTAATGTTTTATACCCGGTATCCATAGTCCTTACGAATTTTATAACTTTGCGTCAGTCGCGAACGTATGTAAATATTTAGCAAACTGAAGAATTCATCTCAGATACCGTAAAGTACTATATAATGTATATGGTACGTCAATTTTTGATCAGCATCACTATGCGAGTAAATTATACTTTTTTTCCTAGTTGTTTCCAGAACTATTATTATTGTCTTTCTTTAGAAAATGTGATCTTTTGGGGGAGATTTTAAATAAAATGCATCAAACTTTGAGTTCCCGGTACTGTGCAAATTTTCTCTTTGGAATCACTCGTGATGTGGAGGGTTGTGTAATCGCAACATTAATCTAATACGCGTGTTTAGTGCGGCTGGCGGGCATCCAACTTAATAATAGCTTTCCCAGCGCCTTGCAGTAAGTAATTAAATCATTTACAGCAAATCAAACTGACGTTTAACAGGAGAAGCAGCGAGCTTCTCCTTAAGCAAATAGTCGACAGGGCCCTTGGTCTGGCTTATTATTAATGAGAAAAACTTTTGCAAGTTTTCAATTAGTTATGCGTCCCCTCCGGCAAATGCCCTCCTTCATCCGGCCGTCCGCCAACCACCATCTGCCGCCGGTCTCGGAGAATAATCAAGACAAACGCTGGCTCATAATAAAATATTTAGTTGGATTTCCTTGGCCAGTCGCCTTAATTGACTAGCCACCAGTTATTAGTGTAACAAGCCAGGACGTTGGCTTTATTTACCTCGGATTCGGATTTGGATTCGGTTGATTATTGTGCTGCTAGGGCAAGTCCCTTGGAGGGGCTTGGGCTTGGCCTAATCCGACCCGACAGCCTGCATAATGTGATTAATTGAATACACGGATGCCAAGACTAGCCACAGGTTGGGTTCGCTTACCACATCACCTGCTCACCTGCTCACCCACTGAGTCACCTGTTGGCTGCCCGTGGTTGTAGTCAAGGTCTCCGCTTTCCGCGTCAACTGGCTCCTTCAATCGCAGACCGATGGCTTTTGTTCGCCTGCATACCGAATCCGATTTTAATGAGTGCACATTTCGAACCGTAATTGGATGCCACCTCAACATGGAATGTAAATCGAGATTCCTTATTGGTGGGATTAACCCTACTGCAGTATTAGAGGGATAGATTGAAGTGAAAAATATTCGAATTCATAGTTCCTTTCCCTTTATGTTATTTGAAGATTTGAATGCCACGAGTCAAACTATCTTAAATTAAATCCTTAGATACCAAAGCCAATCCGTAGCCATTTACTTGAGCTCGCTCCTCGACACCTCAAAGCTATGACCTCCGATTCCCGTTGAAACACAAATCAGGTGAAACACTTGCCAAAGCCTTGACAATGCAGAGACTTGTGGTGGGTGTGTGTGTTTGGACAGGTTTTTGTTTGTCTTAATTACAGTATAACATTTCTGAAGGCACCCGCAGGAGCTTGGAGGCTGCTGGGCCAATAAACAAAAGCCAACTCTAAGCCGGGACTGGGCGGGGATTGCGGGACTCCCCCGGAAAACCGCATTAACAAGCAGCTGCTGATGCTGCTGCAGATCCTAGCTGTAATTAAGTTTACTCCCGTTTTACGAGACACGCGCAAATCCCGGCCACATTTACTGGGACAACAAACCACAAGGCCGGGCGACTGCGACGGGGCCCCATCAATGTGTTAACGCTAATTGTTATTGTAGTTCGGGAAAGGGGCGTACCGAGGCTGAAAGTGCCTCCTCCGCTTACCTCAAATTGAATTAGCCTCATATGTGGCCTGTCAGTTGAGACAGTTAGCAACTTCGCAACTCAATTTGGCAGGTCGGAAAGTTTAGTTTGCAGTTGCCCAAATAAAAATGGAGCCGCATTCCGTCGGGCAGCTTATTCTACTTGGGACACTCTGATCGGGCGGGAAGGCGGCGCAACTATTTGTGGGGTCTAACCGAACGACGCCAAACGAAATCACAGCCAAAAATATTTAACAAAATTGCATTAGAAACTTTTCTGCCAGGCAGCGCAAAAGTGCCGAACAAAACGTCCCGACAAAGTGGAGCAAATTCTAGCCTTCGAGGGATGTCAGCCATTCGAGCCGGGGAGAAGTGGGCGAGCACTTGTGCTATGGCACTTTGGGCACATCATATCAGTTTCGAACCTAACTTAAAGTTTAAAGAATTCGACATACTCTCGCCCTCCTCATCTGGAGACAAACTTACTGCCGCTGAAAACCAACTATGAGTGAACTTGTGAATAAATTTGATACTTTAAAGTAAACGTTTCACTCAGTTTAAATGTCAACTATGATAATGAATTTATTTTATCTACACGATTTTAGACTTACTTAAGATGTTTCTGAGTTTTAAACAAACCGCAGAAAGTCATAGATAATGTCTTTTAAGGGAACGAAAGGGGAGTATTTATAACTCTTATTTAACTTAAAGTTAAAGTTCCATAAGCATAATTAAAACAACATTAAAAACAAGTTTCTTGCTAGCTAAGGATCAAGCCGTCATGGCCGGAATACGATAGCTGTCCGATCTTAAAATTATTACAAATTATTATGATTTTACAAATGTTGATGATTACACTTTAACAATCTTGAAATGATGCCTACAGAAGTAACTTAATTTATAAATCTTTTCAAGGGGTTAACGGGTCGACGGGCCCGACTAATAAATTCCATCTGCCTCGTTCCGAAGAAAGTTTTTGCTTGTTGTTTGACAAATTGTTTTCTGAACCGGCCGATGGAAATACAGGGCAACACTCGAATGGAGTAAAAGGATCGGCTGGTGGGTGGAGGGACAACAGACGCAGGACCTGGTCATCAATGTGTAATGAATTTGGGCGGAGGATTCGAAGCGAGAGCAAAGTTTAAAGCGCGAACAAGAGGGGCAAAAACAATGACAGGCGTTGCCAGGGCTGTTCCGATCCTGTTTTTGCTTTCCCTCTTCCATTTTCACATTTTCATTTCATTGTCCGACACCCTTCCCATGCCTCTTGCTGGTCTTCTATACGGTGTATATCAAATAGTCTTTTCTTGAATTCTTAGTAAAATGAGTACAAAATATTGAAACACATTACACAATTAAATCAATAATTGTTATCAATTAAGGCATAAAAAGGTAATAAGTGTATTATTTAAACTGTCTGTAAGCAATTCCTTTGGAATATAATAATATTATAAACGCCTATTAATTGTACCTATCATGCGGATAGAACTCTCTGCTGCTCTGAATCGATATTTACGAACGAAATCGGATAGTTTCCATGTCTTTATACTACTTTTTCGAGAGCTAAGGACCGTAGTTATCACAGAAACAGTCGCCTTAAGGCAGTTTATAATAGAAGGCTTACTGTAATGCTGCATTTTCCGCAAGAAATATCTTCTGACAGCGTATGCCAGGCGTCGGCTACCAAGCGAAAGCCGCTTCCTTGTCACCGTCGTCCTGCGGCTGCAGTGGCGCATAAATTAGCAAACATGGGGCGTGCGGAGCGCGCGACTGCCCGAACTTTGGCAGGGGTGGCTTGGTACCGCCTCCCTTTCCCTGCTCTGCCCACTTAACCCCCCGAATGGCCAACTGATTGACTCAGCCCCTGCCTCCCGGTTCCCCGCTTTGATGGCTGCGCTGCAAATTAGCGATGTTCACGTGGTCCACCCGGGGTCTGCTGCCCCTGCCAGCTCCCATTCGAAATTGAAGCTTTTGGCCAGTGCCGAAAAACTGGCCAGCGCAATTAATTAAAAACTTTTCAGGAAAATGCAATGACCGGCGCTTCTGTGGCTTTAGGTTCGCTAGGATTCACATGAAACGGTTTGGCCATAGCCGGCAAAAGCTCTAAAAATATTATTCCAGGTGCCAGAAATGTATTTTATTCTTTCACCTCTCACTGGGACGCTTAATTAAAAACTGCCAGGTGCTGCCAAAGAAAAATGCATATGAGTTCTACTTTTGTTATTTTTATTTCATCACCGGATTACGGGAATTCCTATATAATAAATATGGATATTAAATTGCGTGAGCTGCAAAAAGTGCAAGAGGGAATTATTGGTTATAGATCTGCTATTTCAATCAATTTTTGACAAACACCAATAAAGGAGCTTTCGGAAATGAATTCACAATTTCCAGGGCTTATTTTTACTTCAGACGAGTTTATTTGCGTTTCTTTTTTAAAGTGAAAATAAAAGTGAATCAATAAATCGGAATACAACGATACAATGAGAAAATTAATATTAGAATCGTCATCAGTCAGTTCGATGTGAGATTCCTTTTACACTGTTTTCTCTATGCATTAGTAAAATCGAACTTATTTTTTACAATAAAGCACGGTTCTTTAAAGGATTTTTGAGGAATTCCACTTTTCATTAAGCATACGCCACGTGGGACAGCAATTAAAGCAGCAATATAGACCACAAAATTCTGTACATTTAAAATACTTTTTTTGCTGTCTATGAGTGAAATTGTATCCTCTTCGCTGCCCGCTCACCGGTTTCCCCATGCCCTGGGCTGTAATTTTCATAAAAATTATGCAGATTAAATGTGGCAGCCAAGTTTGTTTAGCCAGGCAAGTGACATTAAACTCGCATAAGGCGCATCAGCAGAGACAACAAAGATGTCTAAATAATAAAGGCAACCTGAGCTGTTTTGGGACGGCGCACAAGTTGATTGAATAAATCACAGCAGGTAAATTTCACTTGAAACAGCTCTCGACATGCGTGAGTACAGGCTGACAGACTGAAGAGCGGCATCCAGAGCCGCAAAACTTTAGCAGACAGAGGGAAAAATCGCAAAAAATATTAATTTGAGAACGTATTCTTGAAGAATTGCTATATAATTGGAGAAAGTCAGGCTACCTCTGTCTTTTCGAAAAAGCAAATATATATACCGCAACTCAAACTATTTACTTTGAACTGTTTCGTAAAAAGTGTGGTTTTGCAGGGTATTGGAAATCAATATTGCTTGCATTCCATTTCAGCTCCTTTGGCACAAAACGTTCTTAATTCAAGAAGCCTTTAGTTTGGATGGCGGTTTTCTCAGTGCACGTACATACGAAATGAAACAGACTGACACGAAAAATGTATTGCCCAGGAGCAGGTTCTCCTGCGAATGAGGAGGCAGTGGTGGTGGACGAGTGCGCTGTAAAGTTTTGCCATTTACAGCCCGGCAACAATTTGGCCAAGTAGCTGCCAAGCACCAGAGATAACTCAAACTTGAGGCCGCGGGAGCTGGGAGCTGGGCATTTCATGGCCCATTATGCCAACAGTGTGTAACAATTTCGGGAAATAAAAGGAAGCCCGCAGGGAATCGAATTAGTTTGCATTTATATTTGATGTTCGGCCAGCAGAAGCACACATTTTCGCGCTGACGACTCACCGGCAACCTCGGCGGCCCCTTAAATATTTTGTACAATTAATTGCATGTCGCTGGGGGCTAATTAAACGGCTCCAAGCCACAACTAATTTAGACGATCGCGACACGCAAACATATGGCCGGTGCCCAGGTATTCCGCTTGGAGAACTTTCCCACCTGCAAGGTGTGCGAAGTTCATTCGGCAATTAGCATTTTCTATGACCATTTTCAACGGTGTCGAATGCCACGTCACTGCCAAGGCTCTGCGGGACCCCGTTTGTGGATTCCCACATTCACATTCACATTCACATTCAATAAATGCAAAATGCGAGGCAATTACCCTCCTGGATATTTCTGTCTCTAATTGCTCATGAACGTGGGTCGAAGGTCAACGTTGACGTACAGGTCCGCCCATTCGCCATGTCCTCAATGAGAAATCGCGCAATGACAGCCACCTGAAAACGTGGCAGGAAGTAACAATGGATTCAATATGTGGTCGTGGGTGCTAATTGTAATCCCCAAAGAACATTTACAGAATGGGTTAATCACTAATCGTTGAGTAACGCGTTCCTAGAATGCTATTTTAAGTTTAGCCTGTTTCTAAATTTAAAAACCGTGGATAACTCTTTTTGTCTTTTAATGCTCTAATGAAATCTATAAAAACATGGCGGAAAGTGCAAGAAACTGTTGTGGCAAATTGCTTGGAACATTCACAACAATCTTAAGTGGGTCTTCTACTTACAAGGCCGAAATTTTGGCATATTTTCAGAAATTAATTGTAAGAAAACTTTATAAGAAAGTGAGATAATTTTTTGTGTATTACTTTTGTACATCTTTATACTTAACACTTTGGAAAATTTGAAGTGTGTATAGCTAATCATTCTTTGTTTATTTGGGGTCAAATTGGGGTCATCAAAATTTTAGGGGTCATTTTTCTGGTATCATAACAACCCTTATACTACTTGCATGAAATGAAAAAAAAACGCTTATTTATTTTCAGTTTTACGTTGGCTATGCTTCCCTGAGTACGATTTTTTTAAATTAAAAATTGTTTTTAATATAAATTTTTTTTGTAAAAAGTTCCATTTTCAACCATGTCTTTTCACCTGTTTGAAGGTGTAAAACTTAAACAAAGAATTAAAAAGAAAATCGTACTTGGAGAAGCATAGAGAATTGTTCGATAAAGAAGTGGGAAAAAAATTGGTTCGATTCGATGAAAATTACTGGTAGAAGTGATACCAGAAAGTTTAAAAAATGTGATTTTCGGGAAAACGCGTTATAAGATAGGAAAAATGGTCGAAACGTATGGGAGGTGGCTATCTTTCGAGCTCCGTTTACCCATGAAGGAATGCGAATTTTACAATACCCTTTTTATGGCATATTCCTCAGATCCTCTATATTTTAAGAATAAAATAAAAAAAATCGCTTTTTAAAAAATTGGTAAGTAGAAGACCCCCTTAAACGTTTGCACAAATCGCCTGAAGAGGCTCATAAGGAATATATTACCAATATTTTGAGCCCTTGAACAAGTTTCGCAGCTGGAGTAAACATTTATTTTGTATATACCATATTTCGCATATTTTTGTAGAGCTCTGCGACATATTAAAATTGTATTTCGTTGGAAACAACTTATTTCTGGAGAGTTTGCTTCACATTATTATGTTAACCTTCTTCGATGCCTGTTACGGCCTTGAACTGATTGTAGACCTTAATGCCAGTATGAGTACATTTCGTGTAAAACTTGAGTTCGTTATTTCCAAATATTTGGCAACTTTGCCGTTTGTTTCAGGGGCAATTTGGAAAGTCAATTAGGCACTTAGACAGTTAATTAGGAGACACGCCCAAGCAGACACCTTGCCTGAAAAAGGGGAAGACTTTTAAAAACTCATTAATGCATAAATTTAGGGCCGCTTAAATAGCAGTGCGACATGGCCGGAGCAGCCCATAAGCAGTTCGATTCCGGATTGGAATCCGAAATCCCAGTCGATGGCCAGCCTTCAGTTCCACGGCAACGTCGATGCGGACATCAGATACGATGTCGCCTTGGATCCGGCTCGGGACTCCGACCTCTTTCGTCTGCTGACGTTCCTCCAGTTGGGCATGGGAATGGTGCCGTCGCCCAGACTGCCCGAGTGGTGGCCACACTGGCTGAGATCCGGCGGCAGACTGTTGGCCTGGGCCTACTGCTCGATGGTTATATTCACATCGCTCCACCTGGGCGTGCTGTTCACCAAAACGACGCTGGACGTCTTGCCGACGGGGGAGCTGCAGGGCATTTCCGACGCCTTGACCATGACAATCATCTACTTCTTCACCGGCTACGGCACCATCTATTGGTGCATTCGGTCGAAGCGCCTGCTGGCCTACATGGAGCACATCAATCGGGAGTACCGGCACCATTCCCTTGCCGGCGTCACCTTCGTGAGCAGCCACACCGCCTTCCGGATGTCCAGAACCTTCACAATCGTGTGGATTATGGCCTGCGTGCTGGGCGTAATCTTCTGGGGAGTCTCTCCCCTGATTCTGGGCATTCGGACGCTGCCGCTACTCTGCTGGTATCCCTTCGACGCGATGGCTCCCGTCACCTACACGGCGGTGTACACTACCCAGCTCTTTGGCCAGATTCTGGTGGGCGTCACTTTCGGCTTTGGGGGATCGCTGTTCGTCACTCTGATTCTGTTGCTCCTCGGTCAGTTCGATGTGCTCTTCTGCAGCCTGAAAAACTTGGACGCCCATGCCAGGCTACTGTCCGAAGGGTCTGTGAAGGATCTCAGGTAAGGGGTCAGTCTTGGGTTATTTTAGCAGACATACAAGCGATACTTTAGATTGCTCCAAAAGGAGCTGTTGCTGGAGGACTCTACCCGGGAGCTAAACCAGTATGCCGTCCTGAAGGAGCACCCAACCGATTTGTCGAAACTTTGTGCGGGACGTCTCAGTACCGGCCAGGGTGATGCATTCCACGCCGCCTTGGTGGAGTGCGTGCGCCTGCACCGCTTCATCCTCCACTGCTCCGTGGAGCTGGAGGACCTCTTCAGCCCGTACTGTCTGGTCAAGTCCCTGCAGATCACCTTCCAGCTGTGCCTGCTAGTCTTCGTGGGCGTGTCCGGAACGCGCGAGGTGCTGCGCATCGTCAATCAGCTGCAATATCTTGGACTGACCCTCTTTGAGCTGCTGATGTTCACCTACTGCGGTGAGCTGCTGAGCAGGCACAGCGTCCGCTCCGGGGACGCCTTCTGGAGGGGCACCTGGTGGAAGCACGCCCATCACATCCGCCAGGACATCCTTATCTTCATGGTCAATAGTCGTCGCGCCGTCCATGTTACTGCGGGAAAGTTTTATGTGATGGACGTGAACCGTCTGAGATCGGTAAGATGATAGAGCAACACAAGTGATATTTACTTGCATTCAAACTTAAACATCTGCAGGTGATTACACAGGCCTTTAGCTTCTTGACTTTGCTGCAAAAACTGGCGGCCAAGAAGGCCGAACCGGGCCTTTAAGCTGGAACCGCATTCGTTCGCATTGTTTGTTCGCGTTGGTATTTATTCTGCACATTAAAAACAAGTCGAGTAAAATGCAAATAATATTTGCGTTTCCGCGTCTTATTGTTTGCTTAACATTTAACAATTTGCAGCACCGGGGGAAGATGACGAGGGCCTGCCCCCAGCTCACCCGCCAGCCCAAAGCGACTCTTAGTCCCATGTCTCTTTTGCCTTTGGCGTGTCACTGATAAACAGCCCCTTTTACAAGGAAAGGGGGAAGTTTCCGTCTCAAATATGTTGGTAGGCATTCAGCAAGGCACCGATTGGATGCCCTACACCCTGACAACTTTCTACACTAAGTATAATAAGCAACAACCCTTTAAACCCAATATTCGAGAAAGTAGTAAGAGGATAGTCCCCTTGTTCATGTGAACGACAATCTTCGCATTCTACTGGAAATACTAAATTAATTTTGTTATTCGCTTCACTCAGTTCGTTTAATCTAATATTCAAAATGTCCAGAGCAGCAACAGCAACAAATCTCCATAAAACACCAGCTGAAGCATCGTCGAAAGGGTCCAAAGACATCTCTTTGACATGGCGGAATCGTGGATTAAGCTAATGTACCCACTCAAAAATGGAATCGCTGTGATGTCTGTGCGTATCTGTTGAGCAAAGTTCTCAGATTGTGGAAGAAGCCTAAAAGTCGCCTTTAATTTTGCGATTGCACGTTGTACACACGAACTTATGGCAAAGTTTTCAACTCATTTGCGCTTTGCATTTCTCATTGTGTCACAGACACAAATACCTACCCCGCGCCACTCGCGGCCACATGAGGGGAAAACTTTGCCTTCGTGCCTGGGTGACTTGCCATAACTTCGGATCTGGGAGCTGGATGGGGGAGGGCCAAGGGATAGGGATACCCATTTCCCCAGTGCAACGTGTGTATTTATAGAGACTCATTTGTTTCATTTTTTGCCGCTACTTTGGGCGCTGGGTGATTACCTTTTTGTTCCTTTGTATTGTTGTGCTTTTTGTGCTTTCGCTTGACTCGGTTTCTTTGCGGAAATGCCTTTCACTTTTTCCACTTCCGCTCCCACGTCCCCTTCGCGCTAACTACCTTTATGCGTGTCTGCCGGAGCCAGCAGGATATTTATATTACATCATATTTGATAAGCGCAGTGCTCAGTTGAGCTTTGCTCCTGTCGACAAATGTCCTGGCCATATTTCTCCAGCAGAGTCTAGTTGCTGGCATGACAGCAAACCTACGTTGCCAGGCAAGCGCTTCCGGGCACATCGCCGGCCAAAGTGGACAGCTATCAAGGGATTAGCATTTGAATTGCGAAAATAATGCATTCAATGGCCACTGCATTTGCAAAGAACCACAAACGGAGACTTAAGCTAGCACAATGATCGGATTAATCAAGCCATTCGCAGCTATTGCAAATATTTTCCCAAGTCCAAAGGAGAAGAGCTGGCACAGGAAACAATTAAAATATTCATTGAGTGCACAGAGCAAAATTAGAGGCATCTCATTGCAATCGAAAATTTTCCTTTGATCGATTTTATATCATGGTTCGCATTGGGTACAGGGGTTTCATAGTTCTGTGCTAACCGAGAATGAATCTAAAAGCCTGCCATTTGAGGTGTATTCATGATCAGCGTCACTAGCCGCGTCTTTCAAAAGATTTGTAGTGGTCGATCGTCGCCTCATAAATCCATCCATAAAATTACATTCTCGAAGAGTTACCGGCATCCGATTTGCAACCTTTTTTGTGGAGGGGAATGATAAATTATTCCTTCCAATTAAGGCGAAATTCTGATGTTTCTAAACATTTTGAGAAAAATTGCACAGAGCCTCGGCACAATACCTGAGTACACAGCCCGGTATTCCTTCGGGACAGGTGAATATACTGACTTAACACGATGATGATCCAAAAGCACCAACATTTTCCAGAAACATTTGCTTTATTTTTTTTTAACAATTTCTTCTAGTTAGTTTCGTTCTATTCATAATATTTTGAATTTTTAATTTTACCTACAATGCTTTGGACATTGTTTCTCATAGTCGGTCAGACTTGAGTGACTGAAGCTATTCAAAATTTATTAATTGTATAAAAGAAATTTTTTGTTCCTCAAATCTGTAAGTTGAAAAATACTATAAACAAACTTACAGAAAGCATTTAATAATACTTAAAAGACTACAACATAGATATTTTTTTTAATATTGAAGGTAAGGGTCCGTGATTTATAACTTAATGGTAAGAATTAAAAGTACCACTTTGAAGTGTTGTCCACGTCTCACATTATTAATGCTTAAGGCAATGATATCCTTCAAATGATTTTGGATTTCAGCGGCATTGAACCAGCAAAGCTGACGAAATAAAAATGCTTTAACCAATTAGTCCTCTTAGCTTCTTTCCTGAATACAGGAAACCTCTGGTTTCTCACAGTTGATCAGAATTGACAGTGGCATTCTTACTCGCTTAAAGATAGTCCTGAAGTCCAGTAACTGTAACAGTAACAGTATTTTTATTATAAAACTAATTCAATTTCCAACCCGACCCTAGACTGAGTGAATTAAAGTTGAGCGGATGAATGGAAACGAAATTTTATCCTAGTTCCATCGAGCATGTCCAGTGGCTGTTGCCGTTCTCGTCCTCGTTCCCATTCCCGTTCCCGTTCCCTTCTTATCCTGTCAGTGACCTGGCAGAGAGCCAATGAAAGCGGTGTAGAGTGCCCGCATACCATTGACAGGATCTAGCCGCAGGCTGTCAATATCCCTCCAAACCTTCCACCGCCCATCGGCGGCCAACTTTGAAGTAGTCTTCTGAAATTAAATTAACACAAAGGCATGCCGTGTCAACTTTTCCAGCAGTCAGCTGGCGGTATTTTAATTGAAAGCAATCAATATGAGGCCCCGGCAGCGGCATGTCACCTCGCAATGCCGAAAAGCCTAAGAAAATAGGGGGAGCTGTCGCGACTCTAAGGAATTTATGATTGTTGAATAGCGCTACACTGATTTTGCGTTTTGATTGCAAAATGTTCATACTTTTTCAGCCAAGAAATATAATTAATATATTGAGAATACATACCTATGTAATTTGATATTACATTTTGAATATTAAATAGTCACTTTCGAAAATATTCGTACCAAAACACACTAGCCTAAAATGGCTTCGATATTGATTCAAAATAGAGCTGCCTAGAGAAGTCATTTCTCTACAGCAGAGGATTCCCTTCAGCAGCATTATAAATTCCTTTCTGCTATCAGAGCTGGGATCAAATGAACCCAGATTCAATTCACACTCCTGAAAGGCCAGACACCTGTCGAAATGATTTTTCGTCATCCACTCGGTGGGCGGTAATCTAATCAGGACACCTCGCCCCAGCCGGGCTGGTGTCAAAGAGCCCGGCTATTGTTGGGTAATTTCATTATTACTCCATATTACATTTGCCTTCGCCTAGCCGAGTAATGGAATGTGCTTCTGAATTTCAAACATAATTGCCTTCGGATTGTGCAACATGTCGCATTCGCATTGCCGGTCCCCAAACAAAAAGGTAAATATGGTTCTGTGCGTGTCCCTGTGTGTGTGTTGGCTTTGGCTTTGTCGGGCTGTCACATAAATTGCATGCGATTCTGTCGACGGGTTTCGGCCTGCGGTCTGGACAAAGGATATGTTCACACAGGCAGAGCAAAGCCGCATATAATTTGCCATTAGCAAAGCCACCTGGGTGGTGAGTGCAAATCCTTGTTAATGGCTTCTTCGTTGCCAGCTCGCCTTGGCTTGTCAGGCGCATTCAAATGCAAGCATTCAATTAGCCGCCGGCAGCGTTTCTCCTTCCGAGTTGCGTATCTGATAGCAGAGATAATATATACCGGGCCGTAAAATTATCTAAAAAGATGGTCAAGACAAGATGGTCTAAGACAGCGCCTCCATGAAAGGTTCTTTTTCATTTGAAGATTTTCTTTAGAGGACCGATTGTATACCATTGAAGCTAACAAATATGTTGTATTTTTTTTTTTCAAAAATTGATCGATTGTTTCTAATAGTTATATAGCCGTTTGATCTGGCCCGTTCCGACTGATATAGTAGTGAGACTAAAGAAGTCTGTCTGCAAAGTTTTATTCAGATAACTTAAAAACTGAGGCACTAGATTGGGTATAATCGGGCAGAAGGATGGACAAACAAACGGACGTTGCAAACTTCTGACTAAAACTATATTAACTATATTAATATTATTAATAATCCATCAATCATCTTGCTAAGCGTCGACTGTCGTTAAATCGAAAATATCAATTTTATCAGGGACAATTTGGCGTAATTGAATAGAAATTGGCAACGAGAACGGCGTTGAAGTCCTTTCAAACTGCTCATATTCCTTTATCCTCTGGCAACGACTTGGTGGTATCCGATACTTTTGAGCCGCCCAGCAACTATTGTCTGTGGGCCTCGTGGACGAGCGCCAGAGTGGTTGGGCGGGATTTGTGGCGCAAAGCGGCTTTAAAATGTTGCAAAATTGCATGGCACTTTGAGAAACGGCAGGGCAATGCGATTCAGCCTTTTGTGCTGATGCAAAGAGCCAATCGAAATGGCCGTGAAGTGCGCAACAAGCGACTGGGAACAGCATCTGGGCCATAAATCAATGCAATCAATGCCCACAGTTTTCATGGCAGGTGGCTCGGTTTGCCATTTCCCAGAATACACGAATACACAGACACCCGATTGTGTGTCCATTTGGTAAAAAGCCAAGGACAAATGGGAATCTGCAGCCACTGAGCCCTTCATACCCTGCAATTGAATAGAGACTACAATCTGCTGGCAGTTGAACATAAAGACTGCAAAATCCTATTACACAATCAGCCCTCGCATTCAGAGTAAGTGGTCTGCATTCTGAACTGGAGGGAATGGGATCTAGTCTATGTAAAATAGTCTTGGTCTTTGGTATTATCTTCTAAAGGGATGTAAAAATGGGAAATTTTCAAAAGTATTTCAGCGATTTATAGGTGAAGATTTATTGAAGATAAAAATAGAAAAACGGAAAAGATAAATATAAGTATAGCTATGACACACTTTACTCCGGTTTTGACATGTTTGTTCCATCGTTTCCCTCTCCTGACATTTCGCATTAGCCTCCCTGGTTTTCTCGTCGACTTTCCTATTTAAAAAACGTGAAGTCCAGACTTTTTAAAAAATTCAGACAAACCGGGCTGCAAGTCGATCGTGCTAGATATTTAAAAGCCCGCTCTGACTTTCTGACTCACAACTCTGAATATTACAAGAACCACCTGAATCGATGTAGAACTGAGTTTCAGGCTAATCCCAAGCAGTTCTACGCTTTTGTTAATTCAAAACGAAAGTCGCACATTTTCCCATCCAGTCTTCACCTCCATAATGAGTCCGCCTCTAACGAGCATGACATTGCGAACTTATTCTCTAAATTTTTCCAAACTACTTATACAACTATTAGTTCTGACTCGACTACATCCATATCCATACTCCCTTCCGCACTCTGACAGTATTTTTTTGCCCACAATCAGCGAAAATTACGTTTTTCAGCAACTCAAATCACTTAAGCTATCCTTCTCTTCTGGTCCTGATCTTGTTCCTAGCTGTGTTTTGAGATATTGTGCCAGTGCATTATGTAGTCCTTTGTCTAAATTATTTAAGATATCCCTTCAGTTTTCATTTTTTCCCGATAGTTGGAAGGAATCTTTTATAATTCCCCTTCACAAAAAGGGTAGCAAGTCCAATATTGAAAACTATAGAGGGATTGCAAAACTTAGTGCGATTCCTAAGCTTTTCGAATCTCTAATTACTGCTCAACTTCAGCACCAATGTCGCTCTATAATGTCCCCCTACGAGCATGGCTTCATGAAACACAGGTCAACTTCCACAAACCTTCTGGAGTTTAGTACAGTTATTAGGAACTCATTTAAAAATAACACCCAAACTGACGTCGTCTTTACGGACTTCAGTAAAGCCTTTGACTGTGTGAATCACCAGCTGCTGCTGAAAAAACTTACGCTTTTGGGTTTCCCTGTCTTGCTGACTAATTGGATCGCCACCTACCTATCCAACCGAACTCAAAGAGTAGCCTTCAAGGGTTCTTTTTCAGACTGTGTAACTTCGGGTGTTCCGCAAGGGAGTCACCTTGGGCCACTTCTGTTTGACATTTTTATTAACGACTTGCCCAATGCCGTTCTTCATTCCCAAGTTATGATGTACGCTGATGACGTCAAACTATGCTTGCCACTGACAAACCCTGACTCTTATATGCTTTTACAATCTGACCTAAACAACGTGCAGTCCTGGTGCATTAACAATTTGCTGTTTCTTAACAACTCTAAATGTAAATTTATGTCATTTTTTCGGAAAAACTGTTTCTCTGCAGGTTATTCTTTAGGGATGAGTGATCTTGAGCGCATACATTCGGTTACTGATCTTGGAGTTCTTTTTACCCATAATTTGAATTTTTCAGACCACATTGGCATAATTGTTGGGAAAGCCAAAGGTGTTTTTGCCTTTGTCAAGCGTTGGTCTAAGGAGTTTGACGATCCTTACACCACAAAACTTCTTTATGTCTCTCTTGTTCGTCCTATTCTTGAATACTGTTCGTGTGTTTGGCCACCTCAATATGCGAAGTATCAATACCTTATTGAATCGGTTCAGAAACAATTCCTTTTGTTCGCTCTTCGGGGTTTTCATTGGGACCCACATCGCCGCCTCCCGTCTTACATCGACAGGCTGCGTCTTCTCAGTCTTCCCACTCTGAAGGATCGTCGGACCTGCCACGGAGTGATTTTTCTATTTAAATTAATTAATGGTCATGTTTGTTCGTCCTATCTTCTAAGTCAATTGCATTTCTCAGTCCCTGTTAGACCTTCTCGTCACTCTCGCTATCGCTCTCGATTTTTGTAAAACAAACTTCGAGTTGCATGACCCTTTTCGTGTTTTATGTTCTTTTTATAATGAGTTATACTTTTTGTTACATGTTGAATTGTCGTTAGATTTAAATACACATAATGTTTTAAGACACCTATCCTTGCCTCGGCCCACATGATGTGAGTCGGAGCACATCGTTAAAAAACACTCCTTACTTCGGCTGAGGTAAGGATACGGCCTACAATAGCAGTCACTTGCTATATTTTATCTAATAAATAAATAAAAAATAACGCGTAAAACTCACTAAAACATTTTCATCTTTTGTAGACTTTCATTTTTTAGAGAGATTCAAATTGGATTTCGTTTAAATTTATTCACTCTTCGCCTTTGAGTCTGTAACTTTTTCTGTGGCATTTAATTTCGGGACGAACCTAAGAGTACACTTGAGGATGTGCTTTATTCGCGAACAAAAATATTTTAACGTTTACTGCGGCTTCGCTTCCTTCCCTTTGTCGGGCCGCTGATATGCAGGGCCAATAAACAAACCATTGTGAATGGGTTTTACCCGTACATTTAAGAGCCGCTGCCTCACGTCGATTCCTCCGTTTCCACCACAAGCCTCCGGTGCATTCGGCGAAAACCGGAAATATTTACAAACAAAAAATAAGGACCTTATCACATGCGCAGATTAAAAGCCCCTGAAAGTGCACTAGAGCTGCTGGAATACTTTCCCCTTTCCGGCTCTCGCAGCCAGAAATTTCAAGTTGGCGGCGTTGTCGCTTCGCACAAAAACCGTTTATTACAGTAACTTTTTTCTCAAGTGGAGAGAACTTTCTCCCCAGGGGAAAGAGGGGCAGATGGGCTCGGCCGAGGGCCTAGGGCTGAGAGGCGAGGGCAAAGGGAATCCATTAAACGGCCTCCACGCTGGCTCCGCGCTACTTTACGAGCCCTTAAAGCTGCAAATAAAATTAAGAGGCGCTGAGTAGTCTCAATTTTGACTTTGCTCATTTTTTACGGGTTTCCGTTTCCCCCCTTTTGTTGGTTTTTTTTCTGGCAACTTTGTCGGGGATTTTCAGAGATTTTTGCGGCCCCTTGAAACAAGCATCAAATTTGTGCGGCATTAGTGTGCATTAATTTGTCAAGTGCCCGGGAATAATTATCATTTAACTCGTGACGCTAATGCAGCTGTTCGGTACTTCAACTTGGAGGCCACCCACACTGCAATTGAGGGTCGCCCCCGCTGGCCATCGTTTCGTATACGCAATGCCACCGCCCACTTGTTCGTAGATTGGTGTTCAGAGCACCCACAATTTGACTTGTATTATTGTCAGTTACGGGCCTTGGCTATAACTTGAAAAATTCTTTGAAATCGAAATAATACAAGTTTTTAAAGAAGCCCTGTTCTTTAAATTTGTTAAATGTTTAGTTGACTTTAAAACTAAATATTTACCTTTTTTCATATTGTAGACAGCAGTCGATTCTATCCTGTGTAGGGTATGTTTGAATGTATAAAAAATCACATCTTTTTTGCGAAAACAAAGTGCTTTCAGCTCAGCTCGCACGCTGTTTAATTGAGTGTAACTCCCATGGAAATCAATGTGTGGCGTGCATGTGAACTCACTGTCGTCTTCATTTTCATCAGTGGGAACTCGGATTTCCTTTGTGGTGCTTTTCACGCCTCCATCGACTGCAATCAGCGAGAACTGTGGCAGAAGACCCAATAAAACTCAGCTTGGAAGTGATGTAATGCACATTTAATACAAATCAAAAATAATCAGAAAACACTTGTACAAATCAAAATACATTATAGCTAATATGTTTCACATATTTCATTATCTACGGTTCAGTGTCTTTGACTTAGGTTAGGAAGGACTCGCTACGGCTACCATAAAGTACATACATATACATTTACTTATAGGGGGATATGTCCTTCCGGGCTATTTGCCTCCTCTGTGTGCCCCTATTTGCATCTAACTGTCACGGCGAAAGCGTTTTGATTATTTCGGCTTCTTAGGGCTAGACATCTATGTAAAACACACAAGCAACTCGGTTTCGGGTAGATTCTAAATTCTTTCACAAATTCGAAAGTTTCGCAGCAGATGAAAACCTCAACCGGCTGTCCTCTATTTAGGTGTACTTTATTCGGTGTGTGTTTGTTCTGGTAATAGTGGCTGTAACACTGATAAATATGTTCCATCTGTTGCCAAATCACAAAAACACATCCCGACCATGCCCATTCGTTACAATCTAATCTAATCAGGGCGCGGCATGATGGGCTCCTCCCCGACTTTAATCTTACCCTTAGAGCGGGCAAGAAGTACAGTACACAAAGTGATTGGCCCAAGGGTGTTATTGTTGCGGGTTGAAGTATTTACAAGAGTTATCTTATATCATAGATCAGTTTTCGGCCGGCGATTGCATCTGCGAAATGCCACTCTTTACAACTAGAACTACTGGTAAAAGCGTTTTGTCACAATGCTCCCCTTCTTGATTTATTTATTTCTTCATAAACCAATGATGAATCTACAATTTACAGAGTCTTAATAGGTAGCTCTCAGGACATCCAACAAAAGATTCTTTTCTAATTCCTGTGAGTTTGTTTTAAATTCGTTTCGACTTATAGTATGTCACTGTGAAGTTGATTATGGTTTCGTATATTTCGGTGCAATGTCTAGGCATTGAGTATTTATATTTCTTATATGTTGGTATGTTTCCCTTACATTTTTGGATTCCCTTTGAGGGGAGTGTAAATATTCGGATACTATTATTATTAAGGTGACAAAAGAAAGACCTAAATAATATTCTTTTGTAAGTCTAAACCAGTGATCGGCTCCAGCAAATACAAGCCAGAATTGCTTTGTGTGTGAGATTGGCCCGTGTGAACCGCTGGTCTGAGCCGCAGATTTTTACCTAGTATTACCGACACACTAAAAATGTACCAAGAAACTATTTACAAATCTATAATGGATTTATATAATTTTTTAAATGGGTTTAGAACGGTTTGCATCTGTTTTGATGCTGGAAAGCATGTTCTCTTAGGAATGCTATAAAATAATACTTTTCCCAGGGTATTTGGTCTGCTTTAGTGGATTTCACCTACTCCTTGACACCCTCCTTCCGCCGAAAGGAGCATATGTTGCCAAGTCAGCAGAAGGAGCGGCGACAGAGGAACCGGATGTGGGGCTCAGGACTCGGCTTGTCTTTGACGGCCTTTGTTGTTTGCCCGGCGGCCTGCCATTAAAGTTCAATGAAGTTCCCCGAGTGCGACACTTTGCGACCTAGCCGCGACCTGCCTCTGCCAGGGATTCAATGAAGTGGAAAAAATATTTCCGCCGGCGATAAAACTGCTATAAATTTTCAAGTGCCACGGGGGCTTTGGCTTTGGCTTCGGCCTCGCCTTCCTCGTGTCTGTTTTTCAGCATTTTTCAGCCGCCGCCTGCTGGGGCTAAGTTTGGGGCGCTAAAAATTTGTCAGCAAAAATGGTACGAGTTTTGTCGGCTGTTTGTGAGGTGTCATCGAGACAGGCTTTTTGAGTGGCTGCCACTAATGGCGTCATTACCTATCATTTGGGCCCCGGCCGCCTTCAGGCCCGCCCCGGAATCGAGCGCCTCTAAACTTGGCAGCGCACATTGAAAACTTTCATCCGGCTTTCCTTATTACAGTTGTTGTAACGGCTCTTGGTTGTTGTTTGATGTCTTTTAAGCAGCTGCTCCGACTTCTCCTAGGGCCACTGGCCACCGGCCACCAGCCACTTGCCTCTGGCTACTGGCTACTGCCTGCAGGATGCTGAATCCACATCCTGACCGCCTCGAGGGGCCGTCAAATTCTTACGTGACCAGCTGAAATTTTTCATTTTCCCACAGAAATAAAACAAAATGAATGAACTTTTCAAATAAAAATAGCAATCTGCGGGGCCGAGGGCAGCAGCAACCACACGAACAAACAACAAAAGTCACAAATTGCCGTGGATTTGTGTACGTGTCGGTTACTTTAATGGGACCCGGTCCCAATGAAATTCTTTGTGCATTTGCGGCTACAGTTCCCCCATAAATTTAATGCATAATTGCCAAATTCCAAACCAAATAGAGTAAATCGATTGGAATTTTCACTGCGACATTATCGGAGAATTTAAGAAGCGCAGAAAATATGAAGTACTTTGTTGAATGAAGCAAGGGACTGGCGTGCTTAAAGCACGAACTGGAAAAGCAATCAATAGGTCATTTTTGGAAATGAAATTCTAGGGAGCTTCAAACAATTATAAATACTTTTAGGGACTGAACATTAACCATACTATTTGATAAATATTTCTGGCTTCTGTTAGCTGGCCTTCGAAATCAAAGCCATGTAGTAAATATTTGAGTTTTCCGTGTAGATTCCTTAGTGAGCAGTTTTCCGTGAATGTATTCATCTCCATCGTCTGATGGCTAAGAACAATCGTAGCTCTCAGGGGAGAAACCTGTGCTCAATCCCAGAGCCTTGAAAATCCTGTGGGTTCCACTCCTGGGCAATGTCCTTTCAACGGCATGCAAATTGAATTTGAAATTAATTAGAGGCACATAAGCGCATAAGCCCCAAGGGCTTTCGGTCACACTTGCTCCGGGGGAGTGAGTGCGTAGCGGTGTGCCATCCCCGCAGATTGCGTATACGACACGTTGGTCGGTGCATTTATCTGTCGCTCGCCACTGCCACGCTTCTCTTGAGGACCCCTCTGCCTGCGGCGGGCGATGTCCTTGGGCGGGGCTGGGCCGGGACGGTGGATTCCTGGAAGTCCACACTGGGACACTTGTGCGGATTGGCCTTGAGCTTGCCGGGCTTCACGGGCGTCTGCTATCTGCTGGGGCGCCAGGCACTCGTACTGGAGTAGCGGCACAGCAGGACCTTCTTAAAGGCCTGCCGGAACACCTTGTTGAATATGGTGTAGAAGATGGGGTTGACCATGGAGCTGGCGTAGCCCAGCCAGGTGACCACGTCGAAGACCCAGTGGCTGATTCGCTCCTCGCACTCCGCACACACCGTGGGCAGCAGGTTCAGGACGAAGAAAGGCGACCACAGGATCACAAAGGTGAAGAAAACCACGCCCAGGACCTTGGTGGCCTTCTGCTCCAGCCGTATGATCCTGCCGTGGCGCGACGAGTTTCTCGAGATCACGCTGGAGTTTCTCGAGTGATGAGATCGCACGGTTTGTTGTCTCTGAAGCATGCACGGCGATGAGGTGGTTGTCCTGGTCTTGCCGCCCCCGCCACACTCCCCGCCACCCTGGTAGTTCATGTTCTGGTGGCTCCTCAGTGTGGCCGATCTCCGCAGGGGCGTAGATGAAGTGGAGGCGGTGGCCGTCTTGGTGGGGGTCAAGAGCAAGGAGGTGCGCACTCCTCCGAAGCTGCTGCCGCGCCTCCGATGGCGGCTGGCATCCCAGGTGACCACAGAGGCGGTCTTCGAGATACTCAGCTTTCTTCGTCCGGGGCACGGAGTTCCGGGTGCGGCAAGGTAGCCACTGCTATCGCTCTGAACAGTCAGAGAGCTGCCCTGTTGGTGGGCTGAGTGAGGACTGAGGGTGGAGCCGCCGGTGGATGGGGGTGCTCCGCCCGCGGAACCACCCGATCCACCGCCCGCTATTCCCGCACTGACGCTTGAGGTCAGAGCCTTTTTGCTGCCGCCACCGCTGCGCAGAAGCAGCTCCATTTCGCTGGGCGAACTACTTACAGCCGTGGTCGCGGTGGTGGTGGTGGTCACCCGGAAAGCGGAAGAAATGATCTTTACCTCGGCGGTCTTTACGCAGTTTTGAAGCGGTCTGTCCCCGAAATAGGGACATGTACACACGGAGGGCAGTCGCAGATAGTCCGACGGGTGATCTTGGCCATTCGCGTGGCACTGTTTGAGGTTCTGCGGCGGATCTAGCTCGGTGTCCGAGTGACAGCCCTTGGCTATTGGCGTGGCTTTTATTTCGCTTCGATCCCCCTCTTCCTCCTCGTCTCCGTGGTCGTTGTTGTCGTCTTCGTCGTCGAGGCTCTCCTGAACGGTAGTGTGTCGCGGGTAGAGCGCATTCTTGGGCAGACTGTTGTGGCGCTTGTGACGACGCAAGGTCGCCGTTGGCGTGTCCGGATCCTCGTCGGCGTCCTCGTGGCCGGAGCGTCGATCGCGTCCAGAAACAGCAGATGAAGCTCTCCGGCGCATTTTGTAGGCTCTGAGTCGCTGAGAGAGCTGCGAGAGGGTGCTGGAAGTGGAGGAGACCAAATGACAATTAGAAAAATATTTCCATTATAGACTGATTTTTTGTTCGCAACATATTTCGTTAGCAACATTTTCCGCTAGCAACCTTTTTTTGCTAGCAACATTCCGAGAAAGCGGAGAGTCAGAACCTTTTCCTTCTTCTTCTTCTACTTACTGCAAGGGTATTTAAGCTTCGGCGTACCGAAGTTAGCATCCTTTCTTGTTTTTTACTTATTCCCGTTTGGTAAATAAGACCACCATTTTAAAATAAAAGCAAAGTAAAGTTAAAGCAATGTAATAATTAAGAGCCTTGATTGTTTTCGCCTACGGGAAGGTATTAAAAAGCTAAACTAAGCTAATTGAGCAAAAGTCCTTTGGCGCAATTGCCAAAGAAGCCGCAGTTTCGCTTTAAAAGATGTTCCCTAGTCGAATTTATTTTCCAACTTACCTCGACGCAATATATGCCCCGAGGAAACCGTGTGGTTTTATTAATTAAAGTATATCAAATATGACTACGTTATACCCCGCTGATTTATTGATTTAGTGTCCATCGCTGCCCCGTTTTCTTTCCTCTGGCGCTGTACATTTTTAATTAAAATTGCGCAGCCGATTGGCAAGCGGGAATCGCCAAGCAATGCAGTGAGCACCCGGTAGCTGCGAACAATTCTGCAGTAGTCACCCTGTGGTCAGCTCGTTTCCCAAATTCGCCACCCTGAAAAGTAGGCAGCACTTTTGTGTTTGCTCTTCGCGGCTTACCGCCGTGTAGCATTTTTCTTCAGACTTTTTTGCCCCGTTCTTTTCTTCTGTTCTCTTTGGTGCACTGTGAAAAACTTGTCTTTCCCACTTTGACACTTTGAATTTGACAGTTGTTTTTTAGATAACCAAGTGAAAGTAAGCCCAACAGTAATTATATAATTATAATTAATAAATTAAATCACATAGGAAAGATCGGGTAAAATTAAAGTTAAGTGCATAACAATTCAAATAAAAGTAATATCACAAAATAGAAGCCCCGAAGAATACGTAAACATTCCTTAAAATATTGAAATTTATTAAAATGTCACCTTTTAAATTAAGCTCAATGTAAACACATGTTAAAGGTTTACCACAACTGACTTTAACTATTCAACAGCTTAATAGTAGGTATACTAAACTTTTAAGTTAACATTAGCGGTATAAAACAGTTTAGTTAAAAATGTAGTACATTAAAAATTAAAACATTTGAACTACTGGCATGCATTTATTAAAAAAAAAAATCTATAAAATTCCACCAAAAATTTTTTAATTCATTTTCTTTCTCTGCAGAGCTGCTTCCCGTCTTTACCTTGTTTTGCATTCATTTTAATAAAGCGCATAAATTTCAGAGTTGCCTTTGCGGTTTCTGTCCTGCCGCCCGTTTGCTTTGCATGCAAATGCGCGCCAACTTTATTTGGCCAAGCGAAGGACGAAGGAAGGCCGGAGTAGGGATGTGGACGGGGGCTTGGTTAGCTGCTAATGAAGGCATCAGGTTAGGCGGACAGGAGGGCAATTCGCAGGCCAGGCGTCGCGACGCTGGATAAGGATGTCAGCTCATTATGCATCCTCCGCGTTTTTGATTTGTTTGCACGAGACGTGCGCATAAATTGGGATGCGTCGGAACAGGACTAAGCCGTGGGGACGCAGGGCTATCGGAGGGCGTGTGTTTGAGCGCAACTTCTCATTATGCAAGTGAAACAAAGCCGAGCTGACGCCGAGTTTGTTATTGTTTCGCCCACAAAGGAATTAAACAGCTGCCGAACTCATCAAGACGTCGCTGGAGGCCCGCGGGCAGATTCCTCTCAAGCTGCAGAGAAGATGAAGCCGAGGCAGGAGAAATTTCACGCACTCAGACACCAGCAAGTCACTTCCGTTGTCGTTCGTATTTACCACAAAGGAAAAACACATCATATATAATATAATATAATATATATTAAAAATTACTGGGACTTTTACGCTCAAAATGGATAACGGGTTCTTCGGCTCTGAAAGCGATTAAATTGCTGTTTCATAAGCTTTGTTTTCTGTGTAAGTGGACCGAATCCCAAAGTTAGACTGCGGCCCAAACATCGTTTGTCAACTTTCAGAAAAGCGTGAGACGACAAATTGTCAAACAATTAAAAGGCACTCCACTCGACTTCGAACGACGACTTTTCCCGCGGCCTTTGTCATTTTTGCATTGCATTCAGAGGAGCGTGATTCAGAGCGAGGAAAAAGGCAAGCCGAAACCCATTTTATTGATTGTGCAAACTCGTTCAACTGTCAAACAATGTGGCAGATATGAAGGCACAATGCCCATATCGCCGCCGGTTGGATGAAAAGCGCCCAGTCAGAATGATATATTATATAAGCGCATAAATAAATGGCCGAAATGAGAGAACATGAACGAGATATGTATGTCGTCCTGCATTTCCAGCAGCCACTTTTTGGGGCTTTAAAAGCAAACGTGAACATTTCGGTATTTAAAGATTTATAAAATGTTGCATTTACTTAAATGGCAGTCAGTTTTACCACTGATAAAAGAGTGAAATAATAGAACAGTGTATAGTCCAAGATACAAATGCTCTTTAATATAATTTCCACCTGATTGGCGATGAACATGACCGCCCCCACTCACATGCCACCCATCGATTCCTTATTACATTCTCGGGGAAAATGAAAATGTTCGTCTGCTATGATTCCAATTTTTTAATTGAATTTCTGGGCGCATCTCTTATCCCGACCTAAGCCAGTCGGCTGAAATTAGAAAATTAATGAAAAACACATTTAAGCAAAAGGCCTCGGCGACGTCGGGGCCGACGCTAAAATCACTTGAGCGGCTCCAATGCCAAATAAAATGGCAGTACGCCTCCCCAAATAAAGAGCTTTGCAGCGGCCAAAAAGGGAAACGAAAACGTACAAAAAAATTAATTATTACGAAAAATTTCACAAGTCGAAAGCGGAAGGACAATAAAAGGCAGTGCCGCAAAAAGGAGCGCACAGAAAATAAACGGAAAAAGCGAAAATAAACGAGTCACAAAAAGCGGACTCGAGGTGAGTGGCTGGGCTGCCTTGGCTTTTGGTGTGGTCAGCACACTTGGCCCGAAACTGCCACCAAAAACCCAAACTGGGACTTGGACTGGGAATGGGATTCTAAATAGGGCCGAGTCTGCGACATCAAAAGGGCCAACGAGTGACTGGAAAGGATCACTTGGACAAAACGTTTTGCCGGCCGCAGATGGTTGTCCTTTTGACAGGTGGGCCAGCAGCCAAGGAAACTTTTCCAAAGTACTTCCCCAGGATTTCTTTTAACAAACGGAATTGTCCGACCCTTCGTCTGGGTGGCGATGTGAAATATACGCTAAATTAAAACGATACTGTTGAAGAATTTTAATTATCTGTAATGGTATTCCTTATTATTCTGATGCGAGTCAAATAAATACAATTTCATTAACCATTTACACCTTTTATACAAAAATAGGTGCATGTTTTCGGGTGCTTTACCTTCTCTGAGAACTAAATATTTAAAGAAATGACTTATTAACCTTTTAACGTTCACTTCTACCGAGCGAGTTTTGCTGCCTCCCTTGCTTCCCTTCGCGAAAAGTGAGCCGAATTCTGATAATTCGTATTCGTGGCACTAACTATCCAATTTATTTTAAGAACGATCGTCAATTCATCGCTTGTTTGTGCAAGTAGATGGCATTTTTATAAATATAAATCTCAATTTATTATATAATATAAGTTAACAAAAATTGGTAAGACTTAAGCATGACTCAGACTCAAGATCAAAAACTATGTAAGGATCATCTGAGGATTACCTACATTTAAACATAACAAAACAGTTGAAGCATGATTTATGATCTAGGAATTGAATTTCGACAAATTTATAAAAACCATTTATAGTTTGTGCATTTCAAAACAAAATTCTATTTTCAACCAACTCGAACTCGAAAAGTTTAAGGTGGTCAAAAGCTCTTCTATAACTAATCGGTATTTATTTTGGGTTCACACAATTATATGCTCTATGCCCCACCTAGATTATGATTATGGTGGCTACTCACCCATCGCTCTGCTCTCCGCCTATCCGACTGCTGGCCAACGAGTTCCGGGTGCTCTCCCTCTCAATGCCCAGAGTGGTGGTGGATAGTCCCATGACTGCGGCTCCGTGGCGACCCTTGGGCGAGAGGGTGGTGGTCTGCTGCTGATGGTAGGACTCCCTGCTCCCCGGCGGATGGAGCTGCTGGTGCTGCAGGGGCGGATGGTGGGCGGCGTACCGCTGCGGGCTGCAGGGGAATTGCAGGTGGTTGGACAGGGAAAACTCGGACTTCGTGGGCGATCCGGTCGTTGAGGAGGAAGCCACCGATTCCAGGCCGCGGGACAGCTTCAGCATCTCGGCTCCAAACTGATGGAGAGCCGTCATTGTCGTGGGCGTGGGCTCCTTTATGCTGCAGGCGTGAGTCGAATGTATCACATAATATGGAGCCAGCTAGAGAAATGACTCTCACCTGGAGTCCGGTAGCCACAGCTCGTGGTTGTCCAGTGTGCTGAGGTCCGTGTCTGTGGAGTTCGCCGAGTGGGCGTGTAGCACGGAGGAGGCGTGGCCCGGGCCTGGCTTTAACAGTCGTCGCCAGGTGCATCTGCGTTCTGCGGAAAAGCAAAAACCCGGAAATCGGGGGTGAGCGGATGCCAGATTGCGGTCAGCTTAAAAGCGCGCTGTCGCTATTAATCTCGTTCAGCCTAGATTCTGGTGAAAATTATACGGAAAATTGAATACTATCCCAATGCACTATGGGGAATTTGACCGCGGCCTCTAAGTAAAGGTAATTTTCATTGGAAAAATGGGGTGAAAATTGAGAAATTTGCATAAAAAAACTGTTCAAAGAGGGTTTAATAAATTTGTATGAAGTTGTATCCCAATTTTCTTTAATTTCCATAGAAGTAAACGGAATAAACCAGATAAGTAGATAATTATTAAAATGTTTCACCACTGAACTTTTATATTTTTTTTTGGGTTAAACTAAATCTGCTGGATAAACATGTCAATTTTCAAACCTCGAGTGGTAGCCAATGGGTCCACAAATGTGTGATATTCTTCTCTCTGCATTTTTCCTCTCTGTGCAGATGGCTAAAAGACCAGTCTACGGAGTCTAGCTACGTGACTGGCCCGAATGCGTACGCTTTAGAGCAGAGATTTGGCTTAAAATAACTGCCCAAATCCCTCCCCATTGGCGCGCGCACACACTGTAAATTGTAGCTCCACTCGAAGGAATCGGGGACACCACGCCGCACCGAGCCCCGAATGGCGGGGTAAACCGCTCGCTTGGATCGCCGAAATGCCCTGGAGTGCAAGGGATTTCAACTGCAGTCGGCAGTCCATTAAATATTCCAAGTCCACATTGACTTTCAGCAGCCAGAAAATGGCTGCCAGTTCCTCGGGCACCCGTCAATCGGATGAGAATTAGGAATGGGGATGAGCTTGTTCGTATGAAATCTAGTCCGGATTGTTAGCTTTTAAGTGGAAATTAAAGATAAATAAGGGTGTTCGTGGTGATAACCACAGAGAAAACTCGAGAAAAACAATCAAATCACAGTTGGTTTCAGTTTCAGTTTTTTTTTGCGTGAGATTACAGCACATGCAAAATATTGGATATTTATTTTAAACCAGGTGAAATTTATATAGGAGTTGTCTCCTAATTAGTTTGCTTCAGCCGAGATATAGAATAGTCTCTGTAATTTGTTGGGTTTTACGAACAGGAACACAGAAATTGCTGTATCGATTCTACAATCTGTTACAAACTTTCTAGCTTGGCACAAAGCAAGAATACCCTTGAACTCTACGGATAGGGTATGACAAGCTCGAATGAATGTCTCGCTTGGCTAGTTTTTAAGAGACCCTAAATGGCTTCATCATAAACCTACCTTAAATTTGTGTTTCATGAATAACAAAACTTTCTGAGGTAGGCTAAAGGGCATCTGGTTTTTTAAGCTTCCGAGGTAGATTATCCCACATGAGCAACGTTGTGTTTAATCTTGAAACTTGGGATTGAAAACTAGTGGAGCACTGCAGAAGGCTCCTACGGCATTACAAGCCATTTAGGTTTAGGTATCTACACATAAGGGCTGGATTCTCCTCCCACTTTGAGGGTGTGTGCGAAGGCGATGAGTAGTGTTTACCCAGTTCAATGCCGATTCTGTGTGCATTGCTGCGGCCTGGTCGCACTCTGGGCCTCCGATGCTAGGCAAAGTATCCGGCACATGTCCCTGCATTGTTTGTCTAGGCCACCCCTTCACCGATTCGACGTTTCGACCCCATGTTCCCCCATTTGTGGGTGTGCGATGTGTAATGCTGTGAGCCCAAAAAGTGCAATGCGAAACGAAATGCAAATTTTAGGCCAACTGAAAATGATATTAAATGAGCAGTCCTTACCCAAGGCCGGTGCCTGGCCCAGCCAGCCGCTGGCCCATCCGGGAGTGGCGGCTGCCGTCTGCTGGCCGCCACCCAAGTTTTGGCGCTGCCGGGCCAGGAGGCGCACGGTGAGGCAGTACGTCAGCAGCATCACGCCCAGCGGAATGTAGAAGCACACAATGGAGCCGACCAGCTTGTACACCGGATCCGGTATCTGGCAGGTACCATTCACCAGCACCGAGGCGTGATTCTGGAATCGAATGGAAAGCAGATATCAGAGGAGCACTGTTGATGTACACATGCTGGGCGAGAACATGCAATTAGCTAATTACACGTCACTCTCTCTGCTAATTAAATAGGTGCTTAGCCCTCAATACTTCAATGTGTGTCTTTAATAAAATTACTCACCTTCGAGTACATCAAACTCAAGGGCAGACTCATGGCGATGCTCAGGAGCCACACGAATACGATTTTGAGGGTGACTCTCCGCCTGGTCTTGTTCCGGCCGAATCTCATCGGGTAGCGCAGCGATAAATAACGGTCCACGGAGATTGTGCACAGGTGCATGATGCTGGCCGTGCAGAAGAGGACGTCCAGGCAGATCCAGGTCAGGCAGTGCTCCGAGCCCAGCGGAAAGTATCCTGCGGAGGAGGCAGTGAGGGGCGGATAGGGTCAATCCGGCTTTGTTCTGTTTTGAGCCAGTAAATATTCCCCGTCCGACTTATGGCTGTATTAAGTGTCTGCAATATTTTCCACCTATGTGTACACACGATTTACGATTGCCTGGCAACAATGCAATGCAGGTCCAACTGTCGCCCAGCCATTTTTGCTTAATACCGCCTCGCTTTTTATGCTCCGTGCCCCGGAACCCGTGCCCCTTCAATCGTAAGCTGGCAAATGATAGTTCCCAGGGCCCTCCCGAGGGGCCTTATGAAACATACGACGAGTGTTTCGGGCCAACGCTGCCCCACACATATGCGCTCTGGCCATCGTTTCGCACAGCTGTTGGACATCATAACTCAGTCCGGAGGTCCTCCTACGTTTTCCCATAAACCTACAATTGTATGTGCACAGCGACAAAAGCAGAGTAGCTAGATAGCCCCTAATCACGGTACCAAAAGGCGGCAGCATCACCAGAAGAGCCGATCTAGCCAGGTTCCTCTGTGTATAAGGGTCTGAATAAGCGCCTAAGTCGTAAAGGCATGGAACACTGTACAAAACAATTTAATATTTAAAGGACACTCTCTTCTGTGATTAATTTTTGTTTTCTGTGTGAAAACAGGTTTGTTTGTTCGGCGGTTGGAGGCGGTTGAGCCCCGGAATATTGAGTGAGTGATACTTGTGTTTGCTGTGTGCTGTGGCGTGTGCCCTGAGATTTGGGCGCGGGATGTGTCCGAAATCTGGTCGAATATGAATCCGTAATGCCGCTGGGAACAAGGAATCCTTTAAGCAGGCAGACGATGAGCTAAGTTCGTTTCGAGTGTGGATCGATAAAAGCGTAAGGGGCAGGTTGAGATGAATTTTATCAAATATTAAAGGCTGACCACAGGCTAAGCTTTAGCGGATCATCTAGGAGATCTATGAAATAAGGCTTCGGAGCCTGTCCTTAAGATACAGTAAAATTTATAAATTTATGCCACTTATAAAGCTTAAAAAAGCAAAAAACCTAAACTTCGAGCGTGGACAAATTGACTTAATAACGTGCACATTTAGCCCATTTCCCAGTGTCCCAGGCAGTATCTGTTGCATACCGTGACTGCTTTTGGCCCTCATTTTACCAGTGACCGACCATAAGGCCTTGTTTATGGCCGGGTAATATTTTCCCATCCCAATTGGGCGCCCATCAAGCGCTCAAACTGCAATAACGCCCGGGTCCAGAGTCGAGTCGAGCCGAAACGAGAACGAAAACGAAAACGTTACAAATGACACGGCCATTGGGTCTGGCTGAAAACAGGCCCGTCCCAGACCATTTGGGGCGAAAGCAAAGTGTCAATAAGATCAATTTGGGCAGCAGACGGTAGTCGAGCTCGAACCTTTAAAATTGCGAAATTTGTTTAAGCCCAGCCGAACTGAAACTTGAAGGCGGCAAGTTAAATTGAATAAAAGAGCTCTGGTCATCCACAGGGGGGTGGGAGATGAGAAAACCTTGCTTTTTTCCACGAAAGCGGAAAACGGATCCTGAGATTGGGCTCTGTCTGCCCCATCCACTGCCGGATTGCTCGCCAAAACCCCAGGTCCCTTAGTTTTCTTTGAGGCGCAGGACAAAGCTTTTATTTGTGTTTTTGTCTTGTTTTTTCTGTTGGTTCTTCGGGCTGCCTTTCTTACGGAAACATTTCAACTTACAAATGCGAAACAAATTTCAAACAAAAGCGCAAAACTTTGCCGCTTTCCTGTTCCACTGCCGAAGTCAGGGTAAATAAATTTTTAGCAGATTTCCTTTGTGTGGATTCGTTTTGCATGCCGGAGGTTAAAATGGGGCGCGAGGGCTCGTCATAAAACTAAACTGAAACACAAATAGCCGGGGAAGCTGATGACGAGCAAAGTTGGCATGAAAATGACTTGGTAAATGAGTTGAAACTTATTTAATTTGTTGTAACTTTAAGTGGGTATAAAGCGGACAGCGCGAGAAATAGAAATGGGCGATGGACGATGGACAATGGACGACAGACTCCTCTGTCCGGCTAATGATCCAGTTGTTTGCCAAATCGAGTGAATGGCAAAACAGTGCCTACCAAATGTCAGATGTATGTGCAGACATAGATACATTGTGGCCGTGACAACGTAAGCCCTTGTGTGCGAGAGCAGCCATAACAAATATTTGAGCATTTTCCGCGTTGCTGAACTGAGGCAAACAAGTCCCGTTGAGCGGGCCAAATCCGGATGGAAAATGCGGAAAAATCGGGTGAAAACATGATTTATGAATGGGCCACTGCATGTGTGTTTCCCAAATATATAGTATGTATTTTTCGGCACGGAAACCAATTCTTGCTTTAAAATTCCTTATATTTATTTATTAAAGCCCACGTAAAAACATTTATTTAAGCTAATTTAGATAAAGGATTAAGGATTTTATTTTTATCGTCCGGACTTATACTTTACTATATGCTTATCAACCGAAATACCATTATCAAAAGCTGCTATTCAACTGACTTTCTTCTCGTTTGGCTCAGTGCACGAGAACACACATACACTTGGCCATAGATACGTGGAAGATCCTTTGTTGGACTTCTCTGCTTTGGTTTCTGTAGCGGCATTGATTTCAATTTTAGTTTCAGGTCCCTCTACCAACCCCCAACAAGAAATTTGTGGCACAGCATCCCTTCATCAATTAGATACAGCGCTCCCCAAAACTGTTTGCCCAGCAAACGAACTTAATGGGAAGGGAATGACTGGCCAGAAAGGGTTTGTATTGCTTTTCTTTGGTTAACCGAATGCACTAAGTGGACTTGGGGTTTGGCAAACGGAGAAAATGGATGAGGAGGTGGCATCTCAGAAGGAATTATGACGCCACACGAAGAAGAATCCACCTTATAGATCCTGCTCTCATAATTAGGTAATTTAATTTACAATAATTCCTGAAAACATTCAATTAATATTTATTACATTCACTCTTCCTTTAATCTCTTGCATAATAAAAAAAGTACATTTCAATTGATGAACAATTCGAAAATAGCTCGGGCAGGGAGTTCCATTTAAGCCCTTTCCCGCTTATAAATAACAATATCAAATTTCATGGCACTGTTTACAATTTCCCTCGTACTTGCATCAGTTTAAATTCTCGGAATCCAGGGAGGGCCTTTAAATTTTTCGGCAAATATGCAAACATCAACATAAATCCCGAACCAATCAAAATATAAAATATCAAATACCTGACGACAAATAAAACCAGCGCACACTTGGGCAAACACACGTGCCACAACTGGAGCAACAAAGAAAACAACAAAGAACACATCCTAAATGATTTGTGTCAATAAAAAAGGGAGAGCGATAATAAAATGCAAATATACATACATATATAGGAGCTCGAAAATTGCTGTGATTATAAAATAAGCCAACGCAACTCGTTGCCGTTTATTGTTGCTGTTCTTGCCACTGTCACGCGCACTTGACGCGGAGCAGCCAGCAACCAGCAACCAGCAACCATAACGATTTCAATAACAAATCACAGAAATATGAGCGCAACAAATTGATGTCGGCTAAGGGAGTCGGGGCCAAGCCGTGAATTTCATTTCGTTTCTTTCCTTTTATTTGCTTACTTTATTTCGCCTTTGGCAGATGACATCGACTTACACTTACAATAGCGACAACAACGCCAGCGTCTAGCAGTGCTGAGGAAGGACATTGTCGTAAGTACTTACTCACGGCATTATCGGGAGGAATGCTGTGCCCTCTCTGAATCAATTACTTGACAACTTGTTAGCTATTAACGTATTTATATTTATATTTACGTATACCCCTGTTTCATCAAGTTATTCAATTTTAGTTTCCGATTCCGTAAAGCGTTATTTCCTAATGGCTAGAAAGTAGTGACAAGTACGAAAGGCATGTTCCAATGATATTATTATTTCGATAGATATATTTTATATCCGGAGGCATCTCCGACCATTTAAAATTTGGTTAATGGAGTCTCGAATTGCTATCGTGCGGAGAGAGGGACATGGCTAGATCGACTCGACTGCTGATGCTGATCAAGAATATGCGTGCAAACTTATGCCTTAAGTTAAGTACCCTGCATGGGTAAGCTTGCAAATGTATTTATTTTTAACAACGATAAAAAATTTCCTTAGGATGCCCCTCAGGCGGAGCTGTCTTTATCGTGCACTGAGGCTGAGCTGTCAGATAAAAAAGGCAGGCTTATGGGCGCCTGCCAATTAAATTGTCCTCGGTTTGAGATGTCGAGTAATCAATCACTGCGTTGTGAGTGTGCGGCATGTCCTCAAGACCTTCTTAAAGTTGCTCTTTAATTGGCCGATTTCCCGACACCTTTCCCGCCTCGCCTCGCCTCGTTTTATGACTCATCACTTCACCTCATAACGTGAGTGTGTGTGGGCGCGTGGAAGCTGTGATTGGGGGGGCGTGGCAGCACCCGCGGCGCTTGTTGACACGTTGTCACCTCGCCTGTCATCCGAATTTATGGGCAGCATCCGACGGCGCGAAGAGTTCGTCCGCCGGGATCTCTGGTCGCCTCCTCTTATTTTTATTTCGCTGACTGACAACAGTTTTTGGCTTTTAGCCCCGTCCGCATGCAAACACATATCATTTTCATTTGCATTTCGCGCGCCCCGTCGACACATTTGCATGGTCATGCATATGTTTATTCATACGGACGGATGTATGTGGCTCCTAGAGTACAAATATCCTCTCATGTGCCCGAGTCTGCGACCCTCGACCCGTGCGAGATGTGTTTTTGCCGAATAGTTCCACCACAGGGTACCTGGAGGTCTGATCGAAGGCTGTCGTGTTTGCCAATTGCTTTGGAAATTTTAGTGATATATTCTGCAGCCGCAGTACCTCAGGTTTACAAGGAATTTATTTTCCCCCATTAATTGGCTTTTTAATACCTTTTGCAATTGATATTTGCTTTAAAGAATACAACGAGGTCGACTAGTCCCGAAATATGAGCCTTTGTTTGCTGATGTTAGTTGTTTCCGCTGGCTGTAACCGATGTGGCCAACTTTTTTTTGTTGTGGCCATTGTTTCCCTTTTTTTGTGTTGTTGGTACTCGTTGTGGTTAAATATTTGTGTTGTCAGCCACGCAAAAACATTATCGCCACGCAAAAAATCCGCAATGGGATTAAAGTCGTACTTTAATCAAAATGTTTCTGCGGTTGCCTACCCGAGAGACATGTACATGTTCGTGAATGACATGAAAAAAGCGAGATTTATTGTTATATCCAGAAATAATGGGCATCGAAATTGCTTCGGTAATAATATAAAATGCAGTTTCTTAACTGGGATATCTCTACAAATTTTAAATTAGATAAATTAGGTTTTAAAATAACAATATAACTTTGGTTTATTGTCGTTAGTTTGTAAAAAATTCCTGAACAGAGAATTGGAACGGGCCAGCTCGGATGAGTATATCAAATAGCTGCCAGATGAACGAATCGAACAACAGGGGCTCTTGTTTAGAGTTAATTACATCGCAAGATTTAACGTTCCTTCGATATACTTTTACCTTCCTTAACGGCTTATGTATGGGCTTCAAATGCAAGGGACTTGCTAGAAGTGGAAATAGTGGCAGAAAATGCTGGCATGGGGAGGCTATTAACGTGCATATGATAGACACTTCCGCTCAACCGGCTGGCTAGGTCACTTGGGCGAGGAACAAGGAACTCCTGGCGGAACATGCGGTGACTACGTGATGCCCAACAAAAAGCAAATAAAAAGTGAATAACCTACCACGACGAGAAGAAAAGAAAAGTGTGTGGGGGAAGTTGTTGAGGCGGTCGAAGGCAAGTTGGCCCTAACTGCTGCTTGACGGGTTCATCATCAGCCGGGGCGAGTAAATAACCGTAGGGTAGAATCTGCCTGCCATGCATAAAGTAAACTATTTAATGGCCTTTCGATTCCCATCGATGTGCCATAAACGCATTTGCCCTGAATGCCCACCAGCCTTAGCCATCGGATCTCGAACGGAAATCGAAAGCTGTTCACTGAATCGAGGTTACCGCAGGGACGCGGAATGGGTGTGGGGGATTGGGGCATTTGCTGGCGTGGCGTGCCCCACGACCTTCTTATCAGCGTCGGAGAAATCATTTCCATTTTCCTTACGCAATTTGCCCGACAGGAGGCATCTTCATTTTCAGTCTCACCCTGCCAGCGCGGCGGGCCCTTGTCGCCATGTCGCCTCCTGTGACTTTTGATTTCTCGTTTCAAGTTCACAGAGATCCTTCCGAGGAGGTGGCGTCTGGCAATAATGCAAATGGCTTTAGCTTCCGTGTGACCCACAAGCTCGCTTCCCTACCTGCCAGGCGACAGCTCCTTTCCATTCCATTCCTTTGTTGGGCATTTTGTAGTGTCCCTGGCACTTCTATTTTCCGTGAGGCAAGTATTTCCCGAATTTCCTTTGATGTCTGCCAAACTGGCAGTCGGCCGAGATCCAGGTGGCGCCCAGAACAAAAGGAAAGGAGAAAGGAAAGCGCTTTGCATCTACCACACATTTGCCAAGATTTTTTTGTGATTGCATCGGCATTTGCATTTTAAATGCTGCAAATACTTCAATTGATTTTATGTTAGTCATTAATTCTTTATTTGTTCATGTGGATAACGTTCTTTATTTGATCAAATAATAAAGGAGGTTCAATTTGTTTTATTTTCTATTAAATGCAAATTAAACAATTCTTCAGTTACCCTTTATTATTATTATAATTTATTTATTTTTACTTTAACGAAAATCGCGTATACAATAAAAACTAAACTGTATACTAGGGATTAAAAAACTTCGGGCTTCCCGTTTGCTTAAAACTGAAAACAAGAGAAGAAGTAATGCATATTTTCAAGTCCTCTACTTCAGTGAGTTGTTGGCTGGACTCCTGCAGCTAATTTACATTTTTATAGTTATTGATCGATGCCTAACAGAAATGAAAAATAAAGTGGAAAACTTTCTTAATAGACTTTTAAATAACCAGGGAGCTTTGTCTTGTGCCATAGAAACTTTCAAGAGTTTCATTCTTCTGCAAAAATAAGTATAATAGGAAATACATATTCCACTACACAGCCACATTAACTGCTTATCAAAATTTCCACTGCAACGGCAACTTTGGCCCTCTTTTCCCATATCTCATGACGAAGCCAGTGTTTATCCATATGCTCAAGAAAACTCGGCGCAGACTTCAACTTTTCCCAGCCCAACTAAGCAAACCTTCAGCACTTTTCCTTTTCCCAGAGCTCGCGCCATTGACAGCTGCCAGCTTAGCAGGGTCGGAAACGGCGAGCAGAAACTACGGAAAATTTTCATATATTTATATATACATATGGTATATGAGCAGGAGTGCGAGTCCTTTTCGGTCCACCTTCCTTGTCTGCCTCCCAAAAGCAAATATGTGTGCATAAACTGTTGTGTGTCCTGAAATATCACATGTGACGACGAGCGCAGTCAGATAAAGAAAGGGCACGAAATTTAATTAAATATCTAGCCCATTTTCAATAAATACAACTTATTGAGGATGCCCATATTGAAAAAGATCAACAGAATACTGAGGAGTTTCTCAATTATTATTAGATAACAATGTACAAAGCTTAAAATATTCATTACCTTATTTTATAATGAGTAGTTGAATATACATTCACGTAGTATAATATACATAGGTGTATAGCCCTCTTATAGTCATAAATAATATTTATGAAATATAATTAAAATTAAAAAAAAGCACCCCAATTCCCCCAGGTGCATACGTATGGGGAACACATAATTCGCTTTTCTGGGAAAATTACCTCCACTGTCATTCGCTTTATCGACCAAGTACTTTGTTTAATATTAGAAAATACATGAATTTTGAATTATTATAATTATTAGATTTAAAGTTTATCGCTGTCATAACGTGGGCGTAATTATTCTGCTTAAGCAGAGTAAACTGGTTGCCATCGTCACTCCTACTCTTTTTATACCCTTGCAGGGCATTATAATTTTAGTCAGAAGTTAGCAACGCAGTGAAGGAGACATTTCCGACCCTATAAAGTATATATATTCTTGATCAGCATCAACAGCCGAGTCGATCTAGCCATGTCCGTCTGTCTGTTCGTCCGTTTCTACGCAAACTAGTCCCTCAGTTTTGAAGCTATCTGATTGAAACTTTTCACATATGCTTCTATATACTCTCACTACTATATATGCCGGATCGGACGACTATATCATATAGCTGCCATATTAATATATATATAAATTCATTTAGTTTGTTCGCAAAATATTCGTTCGCAAAATTTTCGTTCGCATCATTTTTGTTCGCAACATTTTCGTTCGCAACATTTATGTCAGTACCCGAGAAAACGAAAAAGTCTTACTTACTTACTGCAAGGGCATTTAAACTTCGGCATGCCGAAGTTAGCTTTCTTTCTTGTTATATGTATATTTAAACGACTTTATTTTTGTATTGTTTACGGTTCGCTTAACGTGAGAGAAAGTGACTGTCTGTCAGTCGCTTCCTTCCGGCTTTCGTTTTCGCCGCAACTTTTGCTGCCGCCATTGACAGTGCTCTAATGTGGCACATAAAGTGGCGGCTGCTTCGATTTGCCGACTTTTCCGATTTTCCGCCCTGCGAGACATTCAGCATCAGCATCGGCATTTGGCACCGTCATTAAGTTGAACGCTCTATTCCTCGCGTTCATTAAACTCCTAACTCGCTCTGGAAGCTTACGTAAATTGCTTTGCTTCCTGTGCGTCATTACACGACGCTTTAGCGTTTCATTATACTCATTGTTTGTCTATTACGAGGGTTTTTCTTACGGACTTTGGCTCGTTTCCTCGCTTTCCTCGCTTCCCCCCTACTTCCCCAGTCGCAGCTTTCTTACTTTAGTTCGTGTTCGTGCTGGCGTGTGTTTTCGTTTTCCTGCTGGGGAAAAACTTTTCAAATAGATTACAAAGCACTTGTAATACCTTTGTTTCCCCTTCTGCTGCAAAGTTATTGCAACTGCGCTTAAATATTCCGACCGAGGGAGCCAACCCATTGACGAGGCCATTCAGCATTCGATTTTCAAGGGGGTTCCAGCAGTCTGGAAACAGCAACCTCAATTATTTGTATTACCAAAGAAAACTTATTGTAAGTACAATAAGTGGGAGAGACATTGCCATTGAAAACTTCTCAAGAGGGAGCTCAAGCAGACAGATTTTGGTTTGCAATTTCTGCGAAATAGCCAACAAATAACACTGACTGCAAAAACATTTTAAACCAGACTGAGAAGCCAATAGCGAATATCGTTGCAGTTTTGCATTTGAAGTAATGTAACTTCTTGTCCATGAATTTCCTCGCCATCAGTATCTGTTAAAATTTTGCTCTGATATGAATATCGATATGTAATTGAACATAACTCAAATACATATAGTACATATATATAAACAACTGAGCTAAGGAAGTGTGTTATTTTTAGCCTCTCATACATTTTGGGTCTTTGAGCCAGGTGAACATATGGTCATTAGATCCTTAGACCACATTCTTGAAGCCAGCGGAAGAAGTGCTTGGTGGATCTACTACTCTAAACGTACCAATTTTGTGAATTCTAATGGAGTTCGATCTATTCTGGAGAAGCTCCCTTTCAGCCTAGGACTTATAAATACCAGCACTGTCTCCTTTTTAACATTTAAACATTTAACATTATGAAGGGTTTAATTTTAATGACAGGTTAACTTTTGGCATCGGGGTAAATAGTCATTTTGTACAATACAATTAATATTATATTTCTCTTTATCTTACGGACAACTCTAAGCTAGCTAAACTGTCTGAAAACAAAATAATTTAGCTTAAAGGCTAAACCAATAATCAGTAAATACTAATATAACTTTGCTTTTTCTTGTGTAGTTAAGACTAAAATGTTTTTAATCAAATGCAAGTCAAGTTCACTCTCGCGGACAGAAACTTTTCACTGCTTTCGCAAGAAGGGAAATGAGAAAGTTCTGAATTCAAAATAAGGAGGTCTTTAAGATATTAAAACAAAATCCAAGCGTTAAGGCACAGAATGAGTTCGATATGTTTAGGGTCGCCAAACTGTTCTCAATCAAATTATGACGAAACTTGGGCCAAACAAGACCCAAAACAATAAGGTAGAAATGGGGATCCCATATCACTTTCAAGGTCATTAGCCATGCAATCAATAGCGGCTGCTGGCAGTTTATTTGGTATATGTATTTCCTCACCAATTTGTTGAGACAACCGGAACATCAGGAGATACTACAAACTTTTCTCCTTGCGGATATAAAGGGTCCGTCTGGTTTGGGCCAAAAACACACACACAGGCCACGAGTATGTGCGCCTGTCCGTCCTTTCTGGGCATAATAAAATAAAATTACAAGATGTCGACGCCGGGCGAGTTTAGCATGTGAGCAGCATGTGAGCAATGCGAGGCAAGGGCCCGGCACTCAGATATTTCATCTTTATGGTTTTGTTTTTCTCGACCGCGCACGACATATTTTCGAGACATTTATGCGACAACCGCATACGACACTGATAAGTACGAGTATTTCAGCGGCAGATGTGGCCCGAGCACAGCTTAATTCGCATTTTTCCTCTGCGAGTTAATCAAATAAACTGAAAATCTGGCTAGTTTACGTTGTAACGACTTTTAAGAGCCCTGAAATCCAGAGCTAACGTTAGTTCGTGCATCCTGCCAGGCTAGTCTTGCACTTCTCAGAAAGCCCCACCTATGTTTTCACCGCGGCTCAAAAATACCCAGTGAGTGTCAGGAAACCAAGCCACACCCAGTGAAAGCTCGAAAGAGCCGGAAATCTTTGGGGGAACATTTTCGTTTCGTTTATTCGGACAACTGGACAACCGCAGAGCCGTTTCAATGGGCACTCATCGCCCGCCGGAAAGACCAAGCCGCAAAATGCTTTTGAGCTATTTTAGAGGCTTTTGTGGCCGAGATTTTGCGAAAGTGCAACTGGCAAACCCCAGTGCAATGCACAATTTAATATACTTTCGGCTGCGTCGTTTCCAGGACAGAGCAAAAGTTTTCGCATAATTTTCACAATGAACATGCACACTCACATGAGTTCCCCCAATGTATACGAGTGAACTTTCCCACAACAAGGAAAGGGAAAAGTCAAAGGCAGTTGCCTGGGAGAGTCGAAAACATCCTTTCAACTTTTTGCAACTGTTTTGGGCAAGGCCCGGGATTTGACTCGGATATAATAGCCTGTCTAAGACCGGCAGACGCCTTCTCAAATGGTAAAAATAGTCTCGTAAAATTTCTGGGCAAAGTAGCAAAACTTTGTCGTTCAATGTCAATTATATTGAGATTTATGCATAATTCGAATTGACTTTGCTGCGGAACGCCAAGCTCTGCAAATTTGAATTGGCATTATGAATTCAAAGGCATTGGACTAAAAATACAATAACTGGAATGGGCGGACTAATACTGGCCGAATCGCTTAATGCCCTGGCTATATTTACTTCTGCGTGATGGCAATGGCGTCCTTAATGGTTAGTAATTTGGTTTTTGGAAAACCTGTAGTTGTCTCACTACCGTTTCCCTTCCAACTAAATTTCCTGGAATTATTTGACACGTGTCTCTTTCAATATTTGGGCAAGCAGCAGCAAGTGTTAGCCAACATTCCCTCTTCCCAGTTTTTAACTAAATTTGAATTTGAAAGGGACACACACTCCACGTACTACGTGCTGGCATGCTGACGTGGTCAGTTAGAGCAGAAATATTAAATGAAAATTACATTTTATGTGCCAGTCAGAAGCCACTCCAACGACCACAACACGGAGCGTGTGTTTGGATACGTATCTGCCTCGGCTAGCATCGGCATCTGTTGATATTTGTGCTACAGTTTTAATGAAAGCGAAAAATGGTCAGGGAAAAAATCAACAGTATGTCGAAAGAAATGTTGAGAAGTCGAGTGGAGGAGAGGGCGGCTCGACGACATAGTCCGAGTGGATTTAATTAAATGAAAATTTCAGTTCCTTCTACTGCAATCAAATTTTCAGGGTCCGAAGCAGCAACACATATACACGCAATGCATTGCGTCCCTGTGACTTTTGGTCAACAGAAATGTTGCTTCTGTTTGCAAACCGAAACCTCCGGCTCCACTGGCAGCAATCTCAACATGGACCAAGGATACGCATCGGGAATTGAGTCAGAGCTGCAGGACAGGATACAGGACCGAATTGAATTTACTTGGGTATCGTTGCCCTTTCAATGAAATATTTTTACTATTTAAGGATCGTCAAATGTGTATATGGTATAGTATGTTTCTGTGCACTTCATTTCAGAGAGTTTAATCTAAAGGTAAAGCAATGACTTGAATATTTTCAGCCCCTTGTGAGGTGGATTTAAGCGAAATCGTTCCAGTACCAGAAAAACCAATACTTTGGCTCTCTGAAGTAAGCTTCCCTTTTTGTTGTACGTATTACATTTAAAATTTAAAGAGCAATTGGCTTCTTTTTACAACGCCTCTGTGGATTTAGTTTGTGTTCAGGTAAAAGAACCTGTTCTATTGTCAAAAAAAGTAGCTCATCTTTTAAAGGACCCCTGGGCATTCAGTGTATTTTTAACTTGCTCCCAACTATTTAAAAACTTTTTGCAAATATTTTTCCACTTGGACCCAACAAAAGAAACGCCCACTCCCAAGCCCGCTTTCGTTGACAGGATATTAAATGATGGCAGACGGCAGTCTAGGACAACATTAAGGGGAATAAAGCGGGCTCAGGATGCGTAGGAGCATTTTTTGCGTGAGCGGAGCGCCGCGGCGTATCAAAGCAGATGCAAATGATCCCATCGGGATGAGATGGTGAGAGGTGGCCTTGGCAATTTAACGCCACTAATCGAGTGACATGATGGCAATAATTCCAATTTGGGCCCGTCACGTCGCGTGGCGTTCGCGACCGCTAAATGCGAGTACGTTCTATATAGGGCGATGTTCCGAATTGTTCGAGGCGAATCCAGAACGTGCCTGGCATTTTATTCGAGCTTAATGTTATAATTTTTGGTTGCCTGGTTGTCTATAATTATTTATCACTCACGTGCCGAGCCAAACAGCAGGAGCACCTCTGGGCAGCCAAGCAGCAGGAGATTCTTGTGCCGAATTACGCATACGCCGCGTTGTCAAAGGGCGAGCACGTGTTGCCTTCTGAATTGAGCCTTTCTGTGCTTAAGTGCGCTTAGCTGTGACTGTTCGGATACACGCAGAAAATAATCACAACAAACGGGCTTCAGTTCGGACATTCGGTCACCGCATAATAATTGGGTTTCTTCAGTCGCTAAAGCTTTCAGTGATTCATTTCAGTGTAAGTGATAAGGCTGACCCTATGACGAATTTTTAAAATGTGGGTAACGCCAGGTGACGCCTTTTCCTCAGTGTAACTGTAAGTTTGCGGCAAGGTCGCCTCGCTAGTTGACAGTCAACCTGAAGTGGGCGGTGGGGGGAAACTTGTCACGCAAATGCGTTGTGTTTGTCGGCGGGCACTCGGCCTGGAAACCCCGTCACCCGTCACCCAGAGTCCTTTGCCTAGGAACCCTCGTAACTCGGGTCGGGAAAAAGCAGATACAAATGCGATATGATGTTTCATTCGAATTTGTCCGGCGTGGGCGGTGACCAAAAATGAAATATGACTTGACAATTCCGCACTGCCACCCGGCAATCCAGTCCAAAAGTTGGACGATGCCACGGCTCGTTAATCAAGTCCCGAAAAGGATAGCCGAAACTTGATGCAAACTCGGACGCGCGCTGTCAGTGTCAAAGCCTGATAAATGAAGTGGCCGCTGACGATGTCATGGGCTGGAAGATCCGTGAAAGCAGATGGATTTTCCTGGGCCAGATGCAGATGCATCTAAGCCTAGGCGAGCTCTGAGACTTTATAATTAAATAAATACTCGTGGAATATGCGGTGAAAGAGTGCATTCAGGACTCCCCTTGAAGGCTTCAAGCGCGTCGGAGAATAAGCATGCGACAAAAGGAGGTCGCCATTCACGTCCGTTCGCTGAAAGCTGAAAAGGCATGGGAAAAGCCACTGCAGTGTGGCTGACTTGCGGCAATTTTCGCACTCTTTTCGCAATGTCAGCGAGGCGGCAGCACATAAATTACACGCCACTTACTTTACGCTTTGCAAATGAACCTGTGGCCACTTAAAGTGCAACAAGGCTCTCCCACAATGCGACTCCGGGTCGACGAAATTAAATATTAAGCCCACTAAGAGGGTGGCGGCCATGAAAAATGCATTTGTTAATCCATTAGCTTTGCCATTTGCTTAAAAATACAAACACAGCCAGAAAGAGAGCAATGTTCGGAATGCGGAAGTTCGTATACCCTTGCAGTTTGCAAATGGATAACTTGAAATATAAATAACATTTATACAGTACGCACCTATGCGATCTATATGATAAAGTAGAGTAGTAGAAATAGAGTCAAGAAAAATCTGAGACAGAAACACCACTATTCATGCAGATAGCTCCCAAACTGGGAGACTGGTTAGACGGGTTCGACTCGACTCGGTTCTTAATTGGTTGTTGGTCATAAATATATACACCACTTTTGTATCTCAGATGCCACCTTCACTGCGTAGCAAACTGCTGCTCAAAGTTCTAGTAAGTCCTGTAAGGGTATAGCAAACCGGCAAAAATACTATACGCGCCAGTGGCTGTCTTTGTTCCACGCCGCCAGCCGCAGGAGTGGGAGTCATCCTCCGCCGGACTGGCTGCCGGCGCATGCAAACAATCGATGAATGAGTAATTGCACAGTCCTTGCACTGGGCCACAATTCACTTTCCATCCGCATTCTCCCATGCGAAGCCACGACAATAGCCATCTGTCGGGCAATTTAAAAGAGTGCATTCGAGCTTCCTCCTTAACCTCCGGCCAGCTACTCTTATTCGCGACATTCTTGGCCTCCGAAAACAAGGAGCCCCCCTGAGACCTAATGAGCTTTGGGGTGAACTCAAATTGCGGAAATTGGAAATAATCCACACTTACCTTCCAGCTCATAACTCGATGCATATTTATGGTGCGAAGGCAAAGTCGCAGGACGAATGTGCCTTGGCCTCGAAAAGGTACGGAAGTGTGTCGTTTCGGTTAGTTGTGCCGTGGCCCCGACCTGCGTCCGACGTTGGAGGAGGCGGTGGCCCCGTTCCAAAGCGAGACTCGAGGCGACAGCCACAAAGGCAAATACGTGCTGCTCGTTCTGCCGTATATAGTATGTCTGTTCCCATCGCACATCCACATCCACATCCGCCCCTCCGTCTCAACCCACCAGCGGCCTAACCTCAATTGTTTTGGCATTGACTTCAAGGCGGTCCGGCGAGAGAGGCTCTTGGTCTTGGTCGTGGTCTTGGTCTTGGTCTCGGTCTTGGGCCCGGCTCTATACGGTCCCATTTCCACCTTGACTTGTCTCGCCGCATTTGCTTACTGCTTGTGTTTATTTTTCACTCTGCACTGTCTGCCAGGTGGTTATCCCTTGGCTCTCTGTCAGTTGGCCTGAACCTGAACCCTCCTCCTCGCCCCACTGGATTTAGACAAGTTATCGATTCAAGTCAAATATTATTAGAGTAATGGCTTTTAGCATTTTCTTACTACGTGTACTCTGTCCCACTGCCAGGGCCTCCTGGCATGTGCCCGGCTGTTCAATTAATCATAGAAAGTGCAATTTACAATTGTTCGCCGTCAGCAATAGTGGCTGTGTTAGTGTTTTACAGCTGTGCTACTTTTATTTTTAGAAATGGCTGTGCCTTACAAGTTAATTGACATTTAGAGGAAAAAGCTGAAGTTAATTAAGAGATTTCAGGTGGGAAATTAATATGAAATTAAACGAATATAACGCGTTGCATAACTTAGTGCCATCAGACCACTCAAGAAGTGAAATAAATTAGCGTTATTCATGGATTTTAAAGACGAACAGAAGAGCTTTCCAAACTCAGAGGCACAGAGGCACTCGGTAGCTTAAATTACTTTGCATTCGAGCCTTCAATTCCGCAGTGTGAGAAATTGGCTTTAAATCATCGAAACAAATGGGGCGAGCTGAGTAGCGCCTAATGGACTCAACAAAAGTTTTATCCCCGCACAAGCCGGTCGGGTCGAGTCGGGTCGGGTTCGGTCGTCAATCGGTATAATCAATTTTTAGTCCAGTCCAGTCCAGGAAGAGATTTGCATGTATGTATGCACGCGGACCCCTCGCATTCCGCCCCGGGTCCATCTCACTTCCGTGCGCCGCGCTTAAGTTCGCTTTAGAGCCCGTACTTTTGTGCGCAGCAACTACGGAAGTAGTAAACGCACGGAATAAAAAATGTAATGGCTCCGCAACCCGTGCAGTCAATTGTGCCCTTTTCTGGGACCCGCCAACCTCCTCCGCCGAACCGACTTCCGCTTGATTTACAGCTACATTTGTAAGTAGACACAAAACACTTAACAGCTAAAAGGGACTTTGCATAAGTAATGAGCAGCGGCGGCTGCCACGCTCCTCGCATGCATATACGGCGGCGCCTTAAATATCCCGCCGCACCGGGACCTTCGCTAGGACAGACTGATACTGAAACTAAAACTAAAGCGACTCCGGAGAGTCTGGTGTGCAGCGGGGCGAGAGATCCCCTGACTTTTCACACATAGATGCACACACACGCACGGGCCACTAAAAGGACACTGCTGCACTGACAAAAATAGTCCATCAGGTTTTATCGGAAGCAGCTGCAGTAGAATGCTAACTCTGAGGGAACAGAACTTGAATCTAGTATTGTTAAATATATCAAACTGTGTCTTTGTGCATTGACATTGCCGGAGTCATCATGTTTCGAATGGAAATATTATTTTGTAGTGCCCAAGATATCAACAATTTTAAACAAAATTGAATTGTTCATACAACTGCAAATAATTTCTTTGAGTGCCTGATACGAGGAGGCAGCGTGTGAGTTTGACTCCTCCGCATGACAACTTGATGGATGTGCGGGCGTGAAACAGCTGCTCTAGCGGATCCTCTCCATCATCCCCGTCACCAGCACATTCACATCCCCACCCCCATCCACATCCACATCCTCCGGACAGAGCTCTTGACTCCGGCTGACCGCAAAAACAAAACAAATTCCGCACTGATTGCCAAAAGGGTTCGTCGGCCACGCCCCAATTCACCTACGTGGCACTCCATAACGGTGCTTTAAACACAACCGAGGCCAACTTCATTACATCCGATCCGATCCAGATCCGAAGGCGGCACAGTCCCGGGCAAAGGGACTGGGAGTGAGCGTGGCCTTCTTTTGGGAGCTGACCAAAAATTAATTGGCTGCTCTGAGCCGGCCGACAGCTGCCATTTTGTGCCTGCCATTTGCTATGCGTAGACATGTCAATTCCCCACACCGAAAACAGCGCCCTCCGCGTCCTAGTGCTCCTGCTCCTCCTCCTGCTGCGGCTCATTGGGAAGCAGTGCCTCCAGGTAGCTTAAAGATTTATGATAAAGCCAACTAACGGCGGCTGCTGAGGAGGGAAGGAGGAAGGGAGGAGCAGCTGGCGGACTGGTCGGAAAAGTTTATCCAAGTTCGGCCTTAACTTTGGCATTGCCTCATTGCGGCCCGTTTATCTATGAAATGAAGGAATCTGATTGCCAAACGAAGCGTTCCCAGTTGGGCTTTCAACTCGGATATCGCAATGTTTGCTTGAAGGCTCCTCCGAATTGTGCAGCTTGCTGAATATTAAAATATCAAATACAATAATAAATTGATTGTATTTCATTGATGACAGCCTGTGAATTAATTTTACGCAGGCCATTTTCATGACGGAAAATCCTGCTTGGTCAGCGTGTTTCTAATTAGGTTCGAACTCCCACGCAGCGTGATATATTTAATTTTTGCGCTTTGTGTTTGTGGCCATTTAAAATATGTTTTCACTGGAAACGCAGCCGTTATGTTTTTAATCAGAGAAATAGAAAATAATAACCAAGTTAACTTGTTGCAGTTATTTTCCTTTATTTATTTCCAAAACAATGCACCCCATTCATACCGAGTGCCAGTTTTTTGCTCTACAACCTTTTTTCAGCCAGCGGATCCCATGGAAGCAGCATTTTGCGTTGGGTCTTAAAAATTCTAGCCGGCTGGTTGGGGGAACCTATAGATTCGTCGAAAAATGGAATCCCTGCCACTCTTCCACTCGGCTCCTGCAGATTTGTGCGTGTCGCAGCTTATGCTCTGGCTTAAGCGCTTAAAATGCTTTTTGACAACGCCAACAACAACTTTGCCAGCGACAGTAGAATGATAAATTCGTTCCCTGCCCATTGTTTCTGGCTGGTTTTCCCCGGGTAAGCCACGCGCCGTCTAGAATCCCCAGAATTTGTTGGCCCATTTTCCATTTTCCATTTCAGCACCGCCCCCACTTTTTGCACTGTAAGATATCTGTGTAAAATTTCATTGCCTATTTTGCTTTTCTCTTATTTTTTGACGCTGGCAATGTAAATCGCAGCTTCACCAATTTGCGCTCAATTAATTTTGGCTGCCGTCTCCCCTTGGTTTTTTCCGCTTGGCCTTCCTTTCTTCCTTTTTTCAAATTGCGGCTGTCCTCTTATTTATCATTTGACGTCCCTGGTATAATTTATTAAGTTGCAAACATTTTGCGAGCTTTCGCGTTTACTCAAATATTCACAGCCATCGACGCGACCCTGTAATTTCATTTGCCTCTTGATGGCTACACAGAAATTGCGTTTACCGTTATTAATTAACTGGCATGTCATGCAGATTTTAAAACGAAATCAATTATGCATTAATTACATTGAAATTAAATACTCATAATTCACGCATTTACATCACAGATGCAGTGAGAGGACTCAGTGCCCATTACTTCACCCGGCGCCTAATTAAATTGGTCATGTGGTCAGCCATTGGGGAATCAAATGGGCGGTGGCGAGGACTACTAAATGTATTACAAGCCAAGTTACAAAAGTCATATGGCTATAAAATGCGCATTTTTAATACTCTTTCTAGAAGCCTGAGGATATTTTCGGCAAAGGCATTGAGCCCAAGTTTTTGGAAATATGATTCTGAACTGGACTGAATCGGAACTAATTCCACCCTAGAAATTTCAGGACTCTTTCCGAATGTTCCAAACTCTCTAGAAGCAACTTCGGCCTGACGTAATAATAATAATGCTAATACAGTAATACAGGTAAAAACCAACAATTTACAGATTGCTAAAAACTGTCTTGCAGTTTCGTCTTTAAACAATTTTATTGTAATCTTAGTTGGTATATAATTTTGTTGCGCTTATATACGCAGGTGTTAGGTTTGGCTAGCCTTTTCAAGACATTTCAGTTTAAAATAAATACTGGGTGCGGTTTTTAATGTAATTTAATTTCGCAAGACTCGTGGCTTGCAGCATTGCCTGTGCAATTAATGTACTGCAAGCAAGGCCTTATGGTTATCCAGTTATCCAGTTACTTCTGGCTGGCCTTTCATGCCAAAAAGCGGCCAGGCTTTGCGTTGCGAGTGCCTAATCCTTGCGATCTAATGCTGCTTGATGGCGGCAGATTCAGACTTCCGTCGCTGGAGCTGCGTCGAGGGCTCTTGACAGCAGGTAAATCCCGATTTCGTCCTTTTTTGCTTTTAGTTGCCAACGCGTGCCAGGGCCGCTGCCTGCCTGCAATATTTTTCACACTTGATATAACAAGCAGCCATTTTGTTGGCACTGCAGTCCTTTTCCCCCTCTTCCGTCCATCCGCCCCATCTGCATTGCTCACTTTGCCAGTCGCAAAGGACTCGCAGGGATTGCTCCAGGTGACTGTGCGTGTGTCGTGTGAGCTTTCTGTTTGTGTTTGTGTTTGTAATGGCTCCCAAAGCGCACAAACAAAACTGTCACCGATGCAGCAGCTGGTGGTGACTTGAGAGAGAAGCTAGGGATAAGGGACTTCCCCGGAAGGAATCCTTCAAATTGCAGCCAAAAGCATTTAACAGAACAGATATTATGCTTTCCAGAGAGATTACCTTCTCATTGGTAGCATTGCTTGTTTTAAACTTGATTTACAAAAAAAAAATCTGTAAAAAGCAAGTAAGCAATGGTGACGGTGATTTAATTATTTATTCATCCTTAAACGAATTGCATTTAGAATACTTCGTTTTCTAGCAGTGTAGCTTCCACGGAATAAAAATCTGCTGGCAGATGTCTGCAGACCTTTGAAGGCAGAGCGGAGCAAAGTCACAGCGAAATTTGCTGGCGCTCGTTTGCCGCCTCTAATGCAATTTTTATGCTGCACTTGCTCCGCTTCTCGGCAAAGCTGCTGCAGTGCTGCAGTGCTTCCGTAGCATCCGTTGGCATTGTTTTGCAGCTTGTCTCCGGCAGCGACTCGGCCAGGCCAAGCAAACAAAGCCAGCAAATGCAGCAAAGGCGGCGCACTTATTAAATTGTCTGACTGCCCCCCTCGATGCCATTTTTCTATCCGGGCTTTGATAGAAATATCTGAGCCACATAATGCAATCACCAGCAGCTTCATTAAATGCAACCCGTGCCAACCCGTGTTGGCCGGATCTCAGCAAGGACCTGCGCCGGATGCTCTTGCTCACGTTCCGTGGCTGTGGCTGCTCGGGCATCGATTATCATAGCCTTTCGCATGACGACATTTTTTAGAGATGTGAAGTCCAGAGCTCAGTGCCAATTTCAAATTTCAATTGTACAAAAATATTCGTTTTTAGCTATACTGTATATAAAATCAAGTATACGCCTGCATGGCCAACCATAGTGACTCGAACAAATTGTACTCAGAAAAATAATATAATTTCTACAGTTGAAAACTTGAAATTAATTTAAAAATACTAATTCCTAATACTTGGCGACATTAACGACCCAACAAATTCACCCGATAAACTTTGAGCCAAAATCAAATGAAATCCAAAACGTAATTTGTAATTTTGCCTCGGGGTCGCTGTTTGACTAAGCGAATAAGCACTTTGTATGGGAACATCGGTTTTCAGTCGACGATATTAATATTTATTAAAAATTAATTAAAATAAATTGCAATTAACTTTACTCGTTTTTAATCATATGAGCCAAATAGTAAATATAGTAAATGCTTCAGCAAACAAGATATAATGGGTTCTGATCGATATAACAACCTTTGGTCCCCCGTCTGGCCATCTTTGATTTCAAAATTAGGGGACTGACATTTATCTGTTAACTTCCAGTATGGTTTTTCGTTGTTCATTGGTGGATTAAGTAAAATGAAATCCGATGCGAGGGCATCTAAATTTCGACTTCCCAAAGTTGTCTCTCCTTTTTACAAAATATTAATCTGTCCTTCTTTGTTATTTTCAAGTAATTTTTCTTTTCTTAACTTTTATTCAATATTGCAAACTATTTTCCAATTAGTAATACAAACTTTCCCTTCTAAAGTTTCCAAAGTTTGCTTTCACAGGAACACTTTCCTGTACAACTGAACAACAATGGATCGCAAGAGAAAATAACTTTGCTTAGCGGTGAACAATGGACTCACCTTTGACCAGAGTAAGGATGCCCAGCGGCATGACCAGAACGGCGACCATCAGATCGGTAATGGCCAGCGACATGAGAAAGTAGTTCGTCACATTCTGTAGCCGGCGTTCCCAGGCGATGGCCAGGCAGACTAGGATGTTCCCGGCGGCAGTGCCCAGGACCAGGACGAGGGCTAACAATGCCCAGTAGTTGTTCGCGTCAAAGGGCACGTCCGCGACAGTGGGCCAAGCGGTGGCATTGGCAAGGCTGGCGTTCCACCTGCCCGCCAGAAGGGGATTATGTTGATGGCTTCCGTTGCCGATTGATAGTACCCCGTCCCTCTCCTCCTCCTCGGCTGTCCAGAGCTCCAGCTGCTCGGCGCTGCTCCAGTCCCCGGCGCCGAATCCGCCGCTGTCGTTGTAGGAACCTAGCGAGGCATACACATCCTCTTCCATTCCGCGTTATTATTCCTATTGTGCGCTCTACTCGGATCCCTGCTGCTGCTGCAAAATCCGCATGCTAATTAGTCGACGCATATGCAACAGAAAAATAGAAAACGGCAATCGGCAATCGGCCAAGCCCTTGCGCGTGGATTCGAATTGCAAATGTAAAATGGCGGAAACGGCAGCACCGGAAATAAGCGGAAGAGCAGGGCGACTCACGGCACTAGGACAACGACGATGGCGATGGCGATGGCGACCGAACGGATATTGGTGGCAAACATTTTATGGCACCAAATTGCCGGAAGTTTGTGCTGCAATGAAGAAACAGAGGCAATGGAAAAATTAAAGAAAACTATTTGAATAAAAAGAGATTGAGGAATTTGCATACTTATTGTGGCTGTACACTAATTTGGTGCCAGTTAAGTACAAAGCTATACTTTAGCGACTCAGAGTTTTATATTGTGATAACTTTTTATTGTTCTGACAATAAATTTGAACATCATATCATGAAGTCATCTCTTTTAGTCAAGCTTTGGCTTCTTAAGACCTAGTAATTACTATATGGTGGTAAATTGTAATTTGATTCTTAACTAACAGTTATTTGTGTGCCTTAAACTTGAACCTGCCTACTATTAAAATCTTAAATTTACCTTAAACTGGTGGCAACATAAGGCCAATTAGGCTTAATTGCCAATAGGAGATTCTGCTACAGGCACCGACCAAATCGAAGGACTTTATTAAAATACAAAAGCTGCTTTATAAATTCCAAATAATTGCCCTTCGTCGGGTTTGGTTTTACCCCAATTGGCTTTAAGCCCCGATAATTCATAGCAGAACGCCGCGAGTAATAATTAATGGGCCCCATAAATTATCCCCGCCCACACCCGCCACCGCCGCCCCCGGTTGTTTACCCGATTCACCGTTCTCAATTCAGACGATTGGACGACATAATTGCATTTGATTTGCAGGAATCAAGGGCGGACGCCGGGCGAAGGGCATTTGAATAATCGAAATCGATATTGATAAGCAACAATAGCAGGAATCAAATCAATTCTTCGTATGCGTATGTCACAAACATGGATAATTAATTGAGACATATTTCACGAAACAGACAGGGGCCGAGAATTCAGGCACCGAATTCGAATTCAAAAGGCCCGGGAAACCGCAGGCGGAGACCGCAGGCGTCGGTGGACTGTTTGGGGGCCCGAAACAGCACTGAAATCAAATTTATTTCCAAAACAAAGGAATAACACAATTCCCCAGCCGCAGAAGCATAACGGAGAGTGGTCAGGCCGTCCCACCGAGAGCAGCGACTGGAGTGGGCTATTTTAGAAGCGGTTCTGAGGTCGGCCAGACAAACAAGTAGCATAAGTAATGCACACCGGGAGAAAACCAAAGGGCAGAATTGGTGATACTTTCGCATCATATCATATGTAATTTCATAATAATGACTATAAGGCAACCTTTTCTTTCACTGCAGACACAGCAGCAGGCACGACATCGCAGAACAGTACACAACAATCGAGGGATCGAAGGAACGGGGCGGCTGAGTGGAGCAAATCGAGCAACTTTGCGAAAGGACCTCAACTTGACAACACCTTGTTGACTTCCGAGTAGTGGTTATGGCAGGGGAACCGGCAGCTGGTAGCTGGTAGCTGGTAGCTGGGAACTGGGAACTGGGCACTGTCTGCACGTTCTGTCAAATGCTCAAGTGTCAATGTTGTTGTTAATTAATTTCCCGACTGACTGAGTGATGCATGCCACCAGATAAGTGGAGCTGGCTCCCACTTGGAGCTGACCCTTGCCGAGACCATTCGGCCCAGCCGCCTTGATAAACTGTTTGTTTGTCCTGTGCTGTTGGCCAACTTGTAGTCACAGCCGGCTAATGACAGGCGAGCGGCCACTTCAACAGTACGACAAGGACTCGTACGGGCCAAAAGGTCGGTGCGGTGCGTGTCAAGTGGGGCGGGCCGGCCAGCCTGTGTGTGTTTGTTTGTTTGCCCGAGTCAAGTGTTTAAATTTCCAACTGCCACAGTTATATTTATAGATTAGTTGGAAAACAGACAACATTATCGTTCTTTTTGGGCGGACAAAACGTCACGAACATTTGGATATCACTTTGGGTACACTTTGACACAAAATGGTTTATTTCAACGAAATCTATTTTATAAAAAGTTTTCTATTTATCTATTACTTAAATGTATTAGAAACATATCGGGGGCCCAAGCGAGGAACATTGTTTGACTCTAATAATCTCCTCGCGCCTCTCAGTAACGGAAATTACATCATTTCTAATCTGACTTTCGATAAATGAAAAATTCCCTATTATTTGTTTCTGTGGCATACACTTTTAGTAACTTTCATGTTCCTACAGGGTATGTTTCCAGGTAGAGCTGAAATTTCACCTGCCAGGCGAAAAATAGCATGTCAGCACATTACGAACGCTACAAACCCAACAAAGTCAGGCCCTGAAACCCATAATTATTATTTTGTCCCCTCCCCTGGACATGAATTGCAGAAAAGCCATATTTCCGCGGCGGAGGGAAGGCGGCGCTCGAGTCCAGGCTGGCGACCGTATCGAACGCAGAGCGGAGCACCATTAGTCATATTAATCCCGGCGGAGTCATTAAGTCGTAAAACAGCGAAAGGTAGCCAAAATGCCGAAAATGCCCGTACCAAGCCCAAAGCCAGAGGAGGCGAGCCAAAGCGACCTCTGTTTGTCTGTCACTTCATCGAAACGTGTACATAAACCGACGACGCCGACGCTTATGTGGGTCAATTTCGCCTGTTTGCCGCCCTATCCAGGTCAATAAATAAGGAAATGGCACGAGTTTAAGGTGTTTGGGGCGTAAATTCAATTTGGTCAACGTGCACGAAGCATTTCAAGAGGCGTTCGGGCGATGCCTGCACTTTAATAATTTCCGATAATGAATCACAACAGACTGCACTGACAGAGGCGTATATTTAAGTTCCATCAGCTATATCAGTAATATTTTTTCAAAACAAACCAATGCACAGTGGTCGGTCTTGTATGGAGCGGGCGGCCAAAAATACTTCTAGTGGAGATATCACTATGAAATTTTTACAGTAAATCTAGAAAAATATATTGAATATATTGTGTAAAAAGTAGACAAATCGGACGACTATATAATATAGCTGCCATAGGAACGATCGAAATTTTTTGAAGAAAAAAATTATAACTTAACCAGTTTTTAACATATTTTCATATAATTTTAGAAATGGCCATTTTGTTTTATTATAGAATTTCGGCCTTAATTTGATCAAGATCGGACAACTATATCATATAGCTGCCATAGAAACGATCGGCAAATAATGAAGAAAAAAAATTTAACTTAGCTAATTTTCCACATATTTTCATAAAATTTGAGATATGGCCTTTTTGTATTATTCTAGAATTTCGGTTTTAATTTTATCAAGATTGGACTACTATATTATATCATATTGTATGGAGCAGGCGACCAAAAAATGCTCGAAAAACCGCGAGACGCCGTTGTTCTTTTTATTGTTGCGCAGAGACTTGCAAAAACTAGCAGCTGAATTTTACACCAAATAATCTGTAAATATCGTTTATCATTTTGATGTAAAACTATCAGTGACTTCGATGGACTAAACAACTAAAAGTCTAAGTGAACTTTTTGTTTACATATACATTTTTATCTAAATTGGACACACTTTGCATTAATTCTTAAAAATAAACAAAACATGCTGAGTAAATGAATATAATTAAAAATAGTAGCTAATACCTTTCTTTAAAATATTAAAGACTTCCATTGTTCGGTTAATCTTTCAAAACTTTTTTTTTCAATTTTTCGTTTGAATGCCGCCCACACTGCAACGCACTGCAAAACCAATAACAGTTTGATGCTCTATGTTTAAGAGTTATTCTTGAAGAGGATAGCTGGAGCAAAACAAAAAGAAAGGCAGGGTACAAAAGTTTGAGGTATTACGAGACAGTGTTGGCACATTTTAAGCTAAAATAAAAAATTTTTTGGCCTATGGGATCGACCACAGTGCAATGGAACTGTTGAGTTGGGTATTAATTTACATGAACTGTAGAATTAAACCTTTTGATTCGGAGCTTTGCATTCTCCCTTAGTTTCAAAGAGCTCTTAATTCTGACAATAAAGCAATCGGACCGAAATAATTCCTAAATAAATCTCCTTAAGACGGGCAATGTTTCGCTGAAACTGAACTGAACAATCGGATTGGCTTGACTGCGCGTCAGCTCAGTTTCCCGGCAATCAAGTTCACCTCCCGCAAATCCGATCAGGATTTCAGCTCGCTTCGACTTCCTTGAATGCCGTTCCTCTGCCAGTGGCACTGCCCCTGGGGATAAGTGCAACTAATCGCATGCTCATTGCTCATCCGCCGCGTGTCCCTTCGGCACATTGCTTATCTGCAGCGCAATCTGTCGGGCTTTCGCTGCGCACACTCCGCATCACGCATACGCCACGTCAGCCGCCCGGCGAATGTGCTCTGCCTACGGGGCGAAAACAAAAAACAATCCTCAATCCTCAGTCCACGGCACCGCGAACACTGCGCAAATATTTGCTTTAAAATATCTTTCACATGTCAGCGACAAGCGGCCACCGGGGAAAACGGCAAACGGCAAACGGCAAACGTGAAACGGAACACCGACGGAAAGGGAAAGCCCGGGAAAACTCGGGGAAAATGAAAACTGAGTCAGGTGCGGCGCTCGGCATTCTTTGTATATACTTACATTTTGTTTTCATTGGCCATGGCAGCTTAAGCACGCAATTTGATTTAATTTCAGTTCGCTTTATTTATTTATGATTTTTTGCAACGATCAAAGCGAAGCGAAACCCACAACTTGGCCAGAAAACCATTGAAATTTGAATTTTCAGCCTCGGCACGAATAAAGGTGAGAAGTGGCGATGGCATTTGCTCCCCTCATCTGAATACGAGATTCAGTTGCAGAGACGCCGCCAGTCGCATTCTAATGAATTTCGTGCGTAACTTGTAAGTTAATCAAACATACCGGCAAATTAGCTGTGAACACATTTTCCCAGTTTGGACGACAAGCGTGCTTCCAGGAACCCCAAATACTCTCACCTGCCACGAGAAGCCGGCAATTCCGCGAACTCCAGCCATCCATCTAGCTCAGCTCTTACCCGTACCCTCTTCTCTTGGGGCAGGAAAAATATGCATGCATGTCGGCTACTTTTGGGAGCTGATGTAATGCGTAATATTCTGTTAACTAGACTTTTCCGGCTTGCCAGAGCCCGCGGACCGCACCCACTGCGGCAAGACAGTCGAAGCGGCGCGACGCGACGAGGAGCAGCCATCGCGCCGATTAATCACAGTTGCCGCTGCTTGTAGCAGCTTTCGCTTTCGCTTTCGCCGTGGTGAGGAGTGAGGGGAACTTTAAATGTACTTGTAAAGAGTATGACTATTTTTACTGTAGGACGGAATTACCGGCCGAACGCCACACAGATATGTTAGGAAGTCTGTAATTTTTGGGGAAATAATTATTTACGAAATAAACGAAACTCGCCCTTCTAGGAACTATACGTCGCCGTTCATTAGGCATTCTGTCTGACATAAATCATGCAGAAATACCACGACTTTCCCAGGAATCGCCAGACATTCATACGCCTTCCGTGCAGAGCACTTTAGTTTCTCGCTGAGCACCAGTATCCCTTGATATTTCCATTCGTAGACATGGTATATATTGCGGCGCGCCATTAATCACACAAAGCCGCCCCAACCCGCATCCTTTCAGGACTTCCTGGGCGTGCCGGTAGCCCGACTATAGTTGTCGCAGCAAGTTGACACTTAAAATGTTAGCTAAATTTACACATGCACTCAGCTCGGCAGTCAACAAACGCCGTGGAGCAGAGGGGGAAGGTGCCAAACAATGCTCTCGAAGCGGCGCAAGGATTCCCCCAGTCATCGGGGCCAGGATCGCGGGGTGCGGGCTGCGGGTAGGCGAGATGGCTAGATGGCCGATGCCCAAGGGCGGTGACTGATGGGAGGCGGCAACTCTAACACTTATCGTTCATTATTATCTATCGCCAAAGCTCCGCCTCCTCCCTTCCTGACCTGCTCCCTCGAGCCCTTCCCTCGCCCACATGGCAGCACACACTTAATTGATTTCTTTACTGTTCCTCGCTCTTCCAGCCGCGACGAAAGGAATCCGCAGCATGGAAACTTTCCCAGGACAACGATACGTGCATCTTCCACATGGAGAAAAACTTCTGAATTCTCTGAGAAATCGGAGAAATAATCTTAAAATAAAAAATTTTACATATCAACTATAGACCTTTAGATACATGCATTTTCCTGCAATAAACTAATGATTTTGATGACCGATTCCCTCGATACGTTTTTCGCCGTGTCCTTGTTATCGTTTAAGCCGCAACCCGCCGAGAAATCCAGTTATGGGGTGAGCTCGACCCTTGAGCTCGGCTATAGAGCAGGGCTATAAATTAAATTCTTATGCGAGAGGGCTGGCAATTAAGGAACGAGTGTGTGACAAAGACCGAGTCGCAGGATCTGAAGTGGGTCCGAGGGCGAGGTGGCAGCTCTTGTGGTTCCGCTGACAATTTCATTAGCTTGTCAGGCACAAGTTTCCACTGGGCTAGTGCCGAGCAGCATCAGTCACCGATGCAATTAGCAAGCAAGCTAAACTAATTAAGCAAAGCCCAGATCCAGCTCATCGGAATTTCTTTAACTTACAGCTTTCAGACTGCAATACACTGGGCAAATATGACAACTAATTCACTCATAAACGTAACCCATAATCGTACTCCTGCTCAGGGCGATTTAGCAATCAACAAAAGCCAACTTATCTACGGAACGGTTTTTAATTTTTATACCCTTGCAGGGTATTATAATTTTAGTCAGAAGTTTGCATCAATTAATTTATTGTTTGAAAGCTTTGTTGCTAGCAACATTTAGTTGTAGCGTTACATTGCACTATGGTCCAGAATTCGATTTTTTTGGCATAAACTCTAAATTTTTATGTCAATATATCGTCCTTAAGCAATTATTTTCTAAAAGTAAATTGATCATACAAATTAAAAACAAAAACAAAAACAACCGAAAGCTTCTCTTAAGCTTTTTATGAATTTTCAAAGTTAAGCTATTGATCAGCTGATTGAGCGTGAGGAATTTGCGCGATTTTTTTGTTTACTTTGGCATATCACACAAGGTTTACTACGCACCCAAAAATTTAAGTAAAATATGGAAATTAAAGGTAAAGGTATGTAGTTTTTAATGTATATAGAATATAAATGTGTTTTTGTAGAATTTTAGTGCCGTGTAACGTCTTAGTTATGTGATTTTATAGGAAAAAATTAGTTATGACTTCTGTCTTTAATGGAGTATAACTAACCACCTGACACTTCCTGACAAAAGTTAAAAACGTAAGTTTGTAGGCTTAACCTTTGTTTTTGATGGCTATGTAATATCTTTTGCTCATTTTTGCTCGTTTTCTGATAAATCGATAATACATAGGCAAGTCCCAGTTCTGGTAAAGCAACATTTTCGATTAATAAATATGTAATATAGAATTACAGGAAGAACAAGATTAATCATTCTAAAAATTTGTATATAAAATAGATCTCATAAAAAGTTAATAAAGTTATGTTTTTGTAATTAGTAAAAAAAATAATATAAAATTTGGTTTAATTCCGAAGACATTCAAGTAGCTTGTATGGGAGGCAAAAAGGGGGCGTGGTCACATTTACCCCAAATTTTTTTTACAAACTTGTTATAATGTAACAACAAAATGTACAAAGTTTCAAGTCTGTAGCTTAATTTTTAGAGTTTATGCCAAAAAAATTGAATTCTGGACCATAGTGCATTGTTTACTGTCAACATGTTTCGCTCAACATTTATAGAATCTAAGAACACGCGAAAGCGAAAAAAACCAGGATTTCGGATAAATATACCAAATTTTAAATACTTACTGCAAGGGTATTTAAACTTCGGGGAAGTACGAATTACCCTTTACCTTATTTTTCTCAGCATTGCTTGCATTAGAACTCCCGACGGAGTCTAGCTGTAAGTCACTCTGAATATGGAGGTCGGTTAGGTACTGACTCCCGCTGATTGTTCTTGCCAGATCCAACTACAACTTAACTTGTCGCAAGTACAGTGGAAGGAAAGGATAATCTTTTGCTGTGTGCCGCTTCAAATGGCTGGAAAACAAAGGGGCCCAGCCGCATCTCTATTTTCCCTAGGCGTTAATTTTAATTGTTTGCACGAAGAAGGGCGCACGGCTCCGAGGCTACGCCCCTACGACTCCCCCACATGAGTTATGTAAGCTCATTTAACGGCCGCCTAATTGCTAGGCAATTACACGGGAAATTGGCAATGGCAAAACAATTAGAAGGACACTGGGACTCTGGGCGTAATGGGGCGTGGCTGAGGCAGGCGCCCACACATACACACACCCTCCGAATCAGCCTCAGACGAATAAGGATTCTGCCATTCGCTGAGATGGGGAGTCAAGGCCAAGGAAGGAAGACGTCCTGCGAAAATCAAATAAATTATGGCCAGCACAAAGCAACAACAGCCATCGTCGAATGTGGCGGAAAGCCCGAAAGAAGCGTAGAGACAAAGCATAGGAAACCCAAATCAAATTGAGATTTATGAGCCCACTGATGTGTGTCTAGGTCAGGCGTAGTCGTTGTCGCCCTTTCGCGTTGTTTGCCTCGCAGCAGTCACTATTAGGCCGGACGGACATCTGGCTTCAATTTTTCATGTTGTGTCTTCCATTATTATTTGGCAGGCTGGTCAGGCTTCACACCTGCCGGCAAGGACAATGCGAAAGGAAAAGCACTGACGGAAGAATGTAAACAGAAAGGAAAGGAAAGTTTTCATTGCCGAACGGGGCCAGGCAAAATATAGTATCAGCCCATATAATTTATTGTATCGATCAGGTCAGTGACAAAACAAGAAAAATTGCAGGAAGTAGACCTCAAATGTAAGCGGCAACTCTCTGCCTCCCAAAACTATTCACTGGAATGGAAATCAGATAAGAAGGGAGCATTTCTATGTGAATCGAATAAGTATACATAATGCTGGTTTGTTCTTGAATACTAATATTTTCAATATAATTTTTAGGGCCGATTTCTCACCTATCTGTCCAAATTTTCGTGATAATATTCAGGCTGAAATTTGGTTTGCTATCGTGTAAATAAGAGTGCTAGACGGGAACCTAGACTCACTGCAACTTTATTTATTATTTATTCCGGAAATAGAACAGCAGATTTCGGATAATCAAGTAAAGAAAAAAAAACGATTCTAATCGAGCACGGAGCACAGTTAACCACACTAAGCTATTCTTTTACGTTCAGATAATTTTAGGAGATTTGGAAATCGTTTTACATCACGAAAAGCTTATCTAGTGACAAACTGTTTTGGGACAGATAGCTTCCAGACACTTTGCACTGACCGGAAACATGTATGATTTATAATCGAGCTGATGGACCCCAAGCCGATATAATGTAAGCAATCAGCAACAGGAAGTGAATAAGCGATCCAATAGCTGACCACATTTCCCAATTTTCCTCATTACGCTTCTGGACACGAATGTCGGAGCAAATTTTGATGGTATATTTACCTATTTGCGTGCATCAATTATTTATATAACTCCGCTTGGGGCAACGCCGCGCCGTTGAACCATTTCCCACACCATCACCAGCAGCTGCGTCGGTTTCGATTTGTGTCATAAATTGGCAGCTGTGGGCGCGCGGGGACGGGTAGCAATAAAAATAAGCGGCCATAAAATTCAATTATGGCCACAACAAGTGCAGACATCGAGGAAGCACAAACACAAGCACAGAACCCAAACAGCAGCAGCAACAAACCGCAGTGAAGAGCCGACAATGTGAGCTCCCAGGCAATCATGCAATCAATTGTGCATGCATCCATGAGCTGCAGCAGCCCGAGAGTCGGAACCGGAATTGGCACCTACACACATAGATCGGGTGGCATGAGGAATAGGAATCGGGAGAAGTCAAATGAGTGCCCTGGTTTCCCACTGAAATATTCCGAATAAATAATATAGAAACCCCTGTGCACACGCTCGAAATAGTGACAATTGTGTTATTTATCTGTGATCAGGACATCTAGTCCTGCTAAAACTTGGCTAACTTTATAGCTATATTGTTTGTCAAATTGTTTTTTTCATAAAAGTAAATTTTGAGAAATATTGGAGATGGAGAGAATAACTACTCTACTTGATCCTAGATGGGTAGCATTTTGGCTTTAGACCAATGGAGTTTCAGAGCCCAAAGTAAAAAGAGCGATTGACCATCATGGAAGACATCAGCACATGACTAGTAGTTATATCTACTTAATTTGGTTGATACATTTCAGCTTGCAGCTTTAATCTGTATCTGAAAGTTGTCTCTGTTGTTATGGCTAAATCGATTCGCCTACTGAATTTGTAGCATAGAAAAATTGAAACATCTTCAAGGCCCAAATCGATATGCATTTCCATCCTGTGCACACATTTACATTCAATTTCCGTACATCTTTTAAAATTCACAACAATGCAGGTGAAGAGTACTTACCAAGCACTTATGTAAGTACATATGTATGTGCATATGCACACTCGACATGGAAACTTTTGGAGTCATAAATTTGGGAATCGATGTGCACAAACGCATCTCGTGTGCTTAGTGCCCATGAAGAATTTATTTTATGCATACTTGACGCAGTGTAGCTGCAAACTGTTATGGGCTTTGACAAACATAAGAGTTCAAATTTGTTTTTAAGAGCAAAGTACAACCCAATCGATTAAATCGAGTAATTGTTAAAATAATAAATAAAGAAATCGAGTATAAGAAAGTTGTACAAAGAAACTTAAATTGCTCATTTTCGTCAAGGCTTTATTATATAAATATTTTTCTGTATATGTCGGAGAATGCGTTTAGATACTATACACATTATGTTGTTCTGGTTCATATCCTCTATTTGAGTCCATAATACAGCATCTGAATATAGCCAAGAATAAAGCTGAAGACGCCTTTTCCCCGTCATATATTTATTTTTATGGGTACCAATCGTAGAATTATAAAGAAATTAAATATTTATGCGAGACTAATGATAAACAATGAATAACAACCATATTTTTTAAATATATCTGAAACTTAAACTTACATCCCAAAGCGAACAATGAACCGAATAACATCGAAGTATTACAAACTATTGTTACATCTCTCTATTATATAAAATAATTTTCTGCCATGCTGAAAAATTATGAATATGATATTAACGTGCAACGTGCAACCTTGTAATTTTTATAATAATATAATTTAGGAACCATAGAAATCGATTCAAATGAATGATTCCCATGATGTGATTTAAAACTTTAAGTTAATTGACCCCAAGACCTGTGGTAATTTTAAGGCCACCACTCGCCAAGTCTCTAACTAAGTCAGGTAGCCTCGCCGTTCCCATCTAACCCCCGCTCTCTAAGGCAACACCTTGCCGACAAGTTTAAAATGAAATCAATTATTCATTGGCAAATATAATTGTCCAACTGTGTTTGGCCTCACTTGGCCTTTTAATTAAGTTGCCAGCTCCGCAAATAGCTGGCAGTCGGTATTCGGCACTCGACAACGGCATTCGCATGCATGTTGTATACGCCCTCCGAGTGATTTTCCCACTGGTCTGGCCTGGCAGAGATACACATATAAATGAGTGGCCATAAAACCAACGTCAGGAAAGAACGGTAAAAGTACAAACGATAATAATAGCCGATATATATAGATATATGCATGGCCGTGGTTAACAATAAAGACCAATGGCAAGAGCAACAATGGCAGCAAATATTGATAAGTGCAATTTGAAATATTTGCACGGCGTTTAGGGGCAAACATTGTAAATTGCATTTGGATAAGCTGGTGTCCGGATATAAATCAAAACACATGTAGAGCTGAAAGTGCCTTTGATAGCCTTGTGGGTGTCTGAAATTAAGGTAACATGAAAGAGTCTAAGAAATGGCAGGGGAATGAAATTAAAATAGCACACAAAGAGAAAGAGACCTTATTGTAAGTATTACATTTTATTACATATTCTAGGAGTTAGCTATTACTCCTAAAATTGTATATAATTGGATGACCATCATGGGAGTTATTAAACTACCAAAATAAACTCTAGCTTTTTACTTGTTAATAGTTGTATATTTATAGTACATGCAGGTATACCCTGCAGTACCTGTCATCAACGTTTCATCAACATTTCATCGAAACACATGGGGGTGTGTCGATGAAACGTTGATGACAAGCCCAAACAAAGGTTGATGAATTTTTGTATTTGATGTCCGCTCTTGTCATCAACACAAATTCATCAACGATTCATCACTTTTTCATCAACACTTTATACCAAAAACTCATCAACATTTATACCAAAAATTCATCAACATTTTATCAACATATCATCATCGATTCATCAACACTTCATCAACGATTTATCAAGGATTCATCAAGGATTTTTTAAATGTATTCATTTATTTATTTTTTACGTATAATAGTAAAAATAATAATAATTTAAATTCATATTAAAAAAGAAAAATTTTATTTTAATAAAATATATATATTGTATATTGTTAGGATCCTTATATGTATGTGTGTAGGTTGCTCAGATCATATAGCTGCCATAGGAACGATCGGAAATTTTTGAGAAAAAAAATGTAACAATGCCAAATTTCAATATATTTTCATTTAATTTGAGACATGACCATTTTGTATTATTCCAGAATTTCGGTTTAATTTTATTCAAAAGGGACCACGATATCATATAGCTGCCATAGGAATATATATATCAATTCATTTAGTTTGTTCGCAACATTTTCGCTCGCAACTTTTTTCGCTCGCAACATTTTTCGCTCGCAACATTTTTTGCTCGCAACCCGAAAAAACGAAAAAGTCAGAACACTCTTCTTCTTCTTCTACTTACTGCAAGGGTATTTAAGCTTCGGCATACCGAAGTTAGCTTCTTTTCTTGTTTTCTCTTCTGTTACTTAGTTTCTATACTCTTGGGTATTATAAATTTGGAAAAGATGTTAGCAATAACACAATGAGTCATTCTATGATATTCTTTTAATTTCGACGATTTGTATCGATTTTTATTTTTCAACTGGAAACTGCAAGGCTATACGGCTTTCAAAATTTTGATTTTTTCCGGTAAGTCGTATATACCAGCAAATAAACAAACAATTGAACTATTAGTTTTTAGGCTTCTCCAGCCGATTCGCACACTTAGGCTAATTAGTTTTTTTATGGTTTTAAGTGGGCTTAGCACTAGGCCATCTTATGGGTTATTGGCTGAAGGCAACACTTTATGGCTTTTTAATGAGCCAAAATGTGCGGGCCATAAATCAAAGCCCCAGAGGAGGGCGCGGAGATAGCCCATTCCCGAAAACACACATGCAGACCTAGTATCGCATTATTGGGAAAGCTTATCGGAAACTCGCATCGCTGGCATCGATGGCGGTGGAGCTGTCTCCCGCTTAATGCCATTAAATCCTATCAATTTTCCTCGCCCAGCAAGAAATTTAAATATTTATTCTGTGGCTTAAGCCGGCAACAATAACACAGCGCAGGAAAGGCTCAAAAATTTCCAATAAAAAAAAATGCCGGAGTCGGGGTCTAGCAGGAGGTTGCCTAAGCAAATTGAACCCAAGAGCGTCCAGGCACTTAATTGAACCTATCAATATGCTAATATATGTACGTATGTACATGTGCCTCATAAAATACCCATGTGTTTATTCGCTAGTTCCCTCTTCCTCCTCCATATGCTCTTGTCAAGGCGGTCAACAAAAAAGATACCGAGTGTTGGAGAGAAACCCTTTTTGCACTCCTTGTAACCTCGGTTTTTCCATCGAATTAAATTTCATTTCGAAACAGCTCCGTCGCATCTCAACTTTGAATCGCCTTAGAAACTACATCATCTTTTGATATTAGTTTGGGACTTAGAAGGGGATGATCCACATTCCAAGCGACTACGTTCTTAGTTCATTAGCTAAAAGACGTGCAGGCCAAGGAGAAGATAAATAAGCTTTCTTTAATCAACAGATAATAAAATTTACTTTGGTCTAAGAAAACACGATAAAATTTATAATTTTGATACTCCAGCCAAAGACACTTTTATACCTTTAATCAACCACTCAAATGTAATTTGTTAATTTGGTTATGCAATTACTCAATCTTCATGAAAACAGACAACAGGATTTACATTTAATTTAAATTCTTGTATGCATTCATGTTGCGACGTAATCTTCTTAGGGAAATTAAAATGTGGTTCCAGTGCAAAAAGTTTGATTGTTTAAAATGAATCCCATTACGATAATAACTTTTGTTTTTATGTTAGCAAGCCCTCAAATGGTCCTCTCTTTTTCGATTCATTCGTTCGAAAGAGGTTAATAATCTTTGAAATATGGAAGTAATATTGGTTTTTATTTTACCTCAAAATGTACTTAACCGATTTGGCTCAAACTTCATTGATTCAAATGTTTTCTAAAGGCTTTTAAATTTTAAATGCATTTTTATACCCTTGCAGGGTATTATAATTTTAGTCAGAAGTTTGCAACGCACTGAAGGAGACATTTCCGACCCTATAAAGTATATTCTTGATCAGCATCAACAGCCGAGTCGATCTAGCCATGTCCGTCTGTCCGTCTGTCTGTCCGTCCGTTTCTACGCAAACTAGTCACTCAGTTTTGAAGCTATCTGAATGAAATTTTGCAGATAGTCTGCTCTCACTACTATATATGTCGGAACGGGCCGGATCGGACGACTATATCATATAGCTGTCATAGGACCGATCGATAAATTTTAAGGAAAAAAATTTTAGCTTCGGCGATTTTCAACATATTTTCATAAAATTTCAGACATGGCCATTTTGTAATATTTTTGTAATTTGATCGAAATCGGACCACTATATCATATAGCTGTCATTGGAATATATTTAAAAATTAATTTAGTTTGTTCGCAACATTTTCGTTTGCAACATTTATGTCAGTACCCGATAAAACTAAAAAGTCTTACTTACTTACTGCAAGGGTATTTAAACTTCGGCATGCCGAAGTTAGCTTTCTTTCTTGTTTCTAACTAAAGTTGTTGTTATTTCAAACAGATGTAATTAAATTTGTAAACAAATATTTCTTCGACTTGCTGTGCAACATGGATGAAAAAAGGATTACCTCCGCCAATTTACAAGTTCTAAAATGTTATTTTTCACTAACGGAAATTTTATATTTTTGTTTACAGTTTTTAATTTAAACTATAAATTGTTCAGAAAGGATTGTGTGTCCTTAGAGTAAATTTACTAAATATTCAAAGCCAAATTGTCTATCAAGGACTTGGGTTGGCTCACTTATAGCACATCATATAAAATTCATAAAATCGAAGTAAGAGCATATTAAAGTACCTACTTGTGGGCACGCAAAAAAAAAAAAAAACATTCCGAAAGACCTTAATTAACTGCTGTCACATATATTGCATATCATTGGGATTTCTGGCCAGCATCGCTCCACCTGCAAGGCATCGCATTCCGCGCCTTCGTTTCGTTTTTTACGTTCATAAATTTTGCAGTGTCTGCGGCATGTCAGGGGCTTTTCCCCGCGCTTTTTCGCCCCTTTCCCAGCTGCCATTCGCCGAGGAGTGCGTGATGGTGACGGCAGCCAGCCGAAAACGAGAAAAATCTGTCAACGGCACTTTTCACTTTCACTCTCCCCTCTCAGGGCCGCGACGCCTCCACTCACGGAAGCATGTTGTGCTGTTTTATGCCACTAAATATGCCAAAGCGCGCGTAAATTGATTTAAACACGGCGACAAGGACGAGGCGGCAGCTCCGAGGATGCTTATGTGGGTGCGGGTACATCGGAGCCCGGCCATGCTGGATACGGGTGGTGAGCACTTTGAGTTCCCCATAACAGAGACGTGGGTTGGGAATGGAGGATGGAATGGGCGGGATCCTCTATTTAGTTGGAGCCCGCCCCTCGGGAGTGTTGCTAATCATTGCCTTTACTCCTCGTCCCCTTGTCTTTCAAGCCGCGTTGCTGCTTAGGCATTTGCATGAAGGATATAAACGGATTCCACAACGAAAGCAACGGCATTTCGGCATGCTTTCCATTATTTTACCATAAGGCACTTTGAACAAAAACAAGAAGCCCATTGAGAATTGCTCAGTTTTCCTATAGAATACATCGAAATATCTGAAGGTTATAACTAATTTCAGGTACTTTCAGCTACGCAAAACAAGTAGCTGCTTTAGCCTATATATTTTTATCTGCTATCTTCGGATGCCTTACTTAAACACCTCTGGAACTGAAAGCGACTAAGCTGCTAGTGCTTATAATGAATTTCCGGTTGACGTGAAGTAATAATACACTTCTAACGCCTTTATGACTGGAATGTCAGGACCCAACGGAAGTTGAATAGAAAGATATTATAGAACAGTCATAACATCGTAATTTTTTTTTACATATGCTCCTTCTATAATTTTATCCAAAACTGATGACAATATCTAGTAGCTGACATATGTAAAAACATTTGATTATTCTGTATTGACAACTACAGGTTAATCTACTGATCAACAAACATGCTGTTATTTAGTATTAATGTTTCATACACCACAGAACATTTATCTTCTAATTGCGGACAGAGGGACATGGCTAGATCGACTCTGCTGTTAATGCTGATCAAGAATATATATAATTCATAGGGTCCTTCTCTGCGTTGCAAACATCTGATTATAATTATAATACCCAGCAAGGGTACACAAATTGTTAAAAGGTCCAAGTTTCGTAAATCAAAATCAACAAACTCGGATATAAACCGAATTTAATTGTAGTATTACTTTTAACAAAATAGTTAAAGACGTACAATTTCATATTTTGGACTCGTTAGCCAAGTGTGGACGATGCAATGAATGGAACATTGACATATATTCGGGGTAAACAACAATATTGTCTCTCGGCACCTACCCCAATCGTCCATAAGCACTCGTATAAATAAATGCTGTTGCCGGTTGCCATATCCCATAGTCATGTGCGCCCGTAACTGGCCTTAATCAACAACAGGCCAACGTCAAACAATATTTTAATCAGCCTGGCCCTGCTGGCCATAAATCTCAAACAAATATAATAGGGGCCGCAAAAGCGCGTCTACACTCTGAACAAAATAGGTGAGACCAATGTCTGGGTCCTAAAATAAGAGTTCTAAATAATATACCTCAATATGTGATTCGTCTAAATTGCTGACTTTGTAATAAACATTCGACTAAACAACCGAAAGGCACAACTAATTTGCAGCAGAATGTTTGAGCTAAAACCAGACTGGAATATTGTGAAACAAGATGCAATTTTAATTGTGCCTTTTCAACATTTAATTTCATCCCAATCAAAATCTATTGGCAGACGTTACTTGTACTTATTTTGTGGGACTTTCCACCCATGGAAGCGATGGGTTAAAAAATGCCTGGATTTCGATGGAAAAGCGAAATCCTACATACGTCACGGCCCGCCTGGCCCCATCAAGTGATTACGCCTCTGTGAAGGCGTCTTGGACATTTGATTATTATTATTAACACGTGACTGAAATGGGGCTAATTCAAGCGAAAATTTAATTAAAAATTTCACCCCTAATAACTAGTGGAAGGGACAAGAGAGAAAAGGCTGGATGCAAGGGGATAAGTAAGGGAAAAAACAAGAAAAAATAAACGTGACGTGAAGCGCTGATGGCTTACGATTCTCCTGCCCACCACGGACATTGTCCGGATGACATTGCCCGTTTTGGTTACGCCTGTAAATTGTTCGATGGTCGTTTGCCCGCTTTTCCCGTGGCATCCACGTTTTATGAGCTTTTTTTAATTGTCAGCCACGCACTCGGACGGCCTCGTCTCCGTTCACGTCTTTGTCCTCGTCCGCGTCCTTATCGCCGGGTAATGGATAATCCCCGACCCAGAATGAGAGCTCATTGGCCACCGCTTGAGGAATGATGCTGCAGTTTCATTGATGGCCTTCGCCGGACCATTAATTGTTTAATTTATTGAGCCACCAACGAGTTTTATGAAGCTCAAGTCATATAATTTAATCAACTGGGTGGTAGTTTTCCCAGGACATAAACGTATATATACACATATACATATAGCTAATTGGTGATCAGTGTTCTTGGACGATCAATCCCGCACGCTCTCCAAGAACTTTAATATTATTGAAATTCCGAAAATACAACCGAAATTAGAACAAAACTTTTAACTCAATTACAAAGTCATTGAAACACGAACTGCAGGCAAGCACAAGCAAAGCGAAATGGAAAGAAAATAGGGAGGACGAGGCTGCAGCAGGAAAGTCGAAAATGGAAAAGTGCGGGAAAAACCCGAAATGCATTTGCGGGCCCCATACTGCCTCCATCGCCATTCCGCTCGCCACCCTGCGGTTTTTCAACGAGTTTCGGCACATAAAAGGAAGAAATTGCTTTGCCTGTCGCTGGAGAAAGTGAATTTCCTGAATTTCCACGATTCCGTCTTCACTGGCCGCTCTTTCCACCACTATTATTGTTATTTTGGGGCTTTCGGTGTTTGCAGCTTTTTAATGGTCCCAAAACTATATTGCGAGTTGTTGTTTTTGCGACTCTCCCTGTTGACATGGCACGGCATTCGGCGCTTAAGGATGCAATCAGACTTGGCGTGGCTTCCCCTTATTATTGAGCCTCGCCAGGGTCTTTCGCCTGCGGTTTTTACACACATATCCAAAGGGTTTGTTAGTCAAATGCCATAATTGCGTCACAATTGCCGAAATATAAACCTCTGGTTGGTTGAATGGTGCAATGATACTGTTTATACCAGCCAAAAATAATCTATACAATCTTCATCTTTAAAAATGTCTTTAGTATGAAAAATAGATTTCTTCTAGATTCAGTAATTAACATACAGCTGTTTCTATCATTATTTTTGAGAGTCGTCATCAGTAGTCGATTAATGACGAACTTTAACATATAGCGTCGATGCACCTAGAAACCGTACTGAATTCTAATGCATTTTCCTTCTATATTATTTATATAAATGTATATATATATAATATAAGGTATTTTTAAGGTCAAAGTTATGCTTGAATTCCTTTTGTGAGCTTTGGATCAAAACTAAATGGCTCCAAATTTTGTAGTTGCAGAGGTTTGAGTTCGTGACAATCAGAACCATATTTGTATGTATTATCAGAATACACAATTTTATGGAATTAAATTCTTAGTTTCTAACAAAAGTAATTACTACTATGTTGTATTCTTAAAATCAAAATAGGAACGCGCAAACTGTTATTTCTCATTATTTGATCACAATGGAATGGATTAAACATTAAAATGACGGACATTTACGTCAGAGGCTAGCCTTAAACTCACTTTCGTCAATTTGCATGCCTTGGAATGGGAGAATAAGAAATGTCCTGCGACTTTCCTACATTTACAATTGATATATTCAATTAAAAATTAATGTCTCACTCAAACAATCCCACTTAGTTTCTCCGAATGTTCGTATCCGGGGGCAGTTAGCCTTAGGCTGGGACAGATAACTCGATATTGCGTATACGCCCCGGTAGACACTGGTAACACTTCAATTTTTGGGTAAATTCTTTTTTATGGTTTCAAACACTTTTCCTATGCGTTGCTCTTATTCGAAATCGTCACTTGTTGGGCGCGCTCCGTTCCGCTGTGGAATCTCCGTAATACCGCGGCCGTGTGGCGCCGAACAGGAACTGAACTGTGCGGCTGTGTTGGCCAAACTGTTGCGACAGTGGCCACAAGCACGACACAGAACCGGAGGCCCGAGGAGCAGCCGAGGACGACCGACGGCTCTGGGTATTTCCAGTTGCAGCGGCGGCGCCACTTCCAGTGAGCAGGTGGCAGTAGGCGTCGATGGGTGTGGGCGGCCCTCGCCTTATCAATAGCACCAGCTGCTGTGATACGGTTCCAACAGCTGATGCCTCGAGGAGCCACCCAACTCCATGTGCGTAGGCAACCGACAGCTGGCCAGAGTCCCTAGTCTTGTGATTTGTTTCAAAAATGTATATTTTTAACAAGAACAACATCATTAAAACTTACTGCTGGCAATTCTACGTATCCTTTCGAGGAGAAACGTAAGAATCACAATATATTTAGTACTCTCAGTTAAATTAATCAAATCAATTTTCCTAAGACAAAACAAAAAGAATAATTTATTTATCAACTTATTATTTTTAGGTTTTAATAAAAAATGTTACCAATTATTTAGTTTAATATAATTTAAGGAAACACAACCAAATAAGAATGCCTTGGGAAGCACATTGCCTTTCAAACTGCCGCCATTCCAGTACCACTGCCCCTCCGGCTTGTCTCTGCACATGCGCCTATTTCCCCAGCTGGAAGCCGGGAAAACTATCTGTTGCTCCTGGCCGAGGGTTGCGGACCAGGATGGATCGCCCGTTGCCCACTGGGGCTGGGCCTAGTAGAGGCTCTGTGCCGGCGGGCAAACAATTTGCATGCAGCCTTTTTGGCACAGGTTCGTGTGCATCTTACATGCGAAATCACTCTGGATGGACGGACACCTGGTGGCCGGGGCCTCTGTCCAATGGCCGTGGCCGCCATCAAAGGCGATTTCTGGTGCTGCTGAGCTTGCATTTTCGATGGCAGAGGGCCGCATTGAGTGGTTTTTATGGACGCCCCACCACTTTGCCGGCCTTTTCGTGGGACCAAATTGAAGGTGTGTTTGTGTTTTGTGTCATCGATTGACGCCCCCGAAGCCAGGCCGCCTAATGCTCCGTTTATAGAGGACATGCAACAGGAAGCAGAAGAGCTGCCACGCATAACCACTCGAATGCATCGGTGCACTTCCGCTGCGCAATCAACTTACAAATATTTGCTATATTTGCAACTCGGTGAAAATCCAATCGGGTCACGTCCGAATTCTGATTAACTTTATCTGCAGCTTTATTCGAATTTAATTCTCCCAGCTCATCTATTTTAATATCGTTTGCATTCGAATTTCAGGTGACCTTTCATTTTTCGCATGAATTCCAATCGTTAGATAATAATAACTGAATGAAATATCCGTGCTATATTATTAGAACAATTTCCCATCAGTTGGGAGCAATCATTCTATCATCCTTCAAGCTATTTCCCAGATTTAAAATTCTTGAATATATGACGCTAACCAATTGATGTGAGGGACTTGTTGGGAACCACAAATGGCTGCCAACACACCCAAGTTGTGGACATCCTCAGCAATCTAAAATAAACGACTATTATTATAATTGTTATTTGGGATCGAACGAAGTTTCTATAATTTTCACAGCATTTCGACAAATGATATGCTTTCAATATTTGGCAGCTATCTAGATTTTAGTGCCGGAGATAAACAGACGCGGCTACATCAACTCGCCTTGTGATGCTGATGGTGGTATTATAATTTTAGTCAGAAGTTTGCAACGCAGTGAAGGAGACATTTCCGACCGCATAAAGTATATATATTCTTGATCAGCATCAACAGCCGAGTCGATCTAGCCATGTCCGTTTGTCAGTTTCTAGGCAAACTAGTCCAGGAGTGCACTTTTATTTTTATTCACAATTACAATTTACAACCTTGGTAAAAGAAAATGACCTCCAATTCTATTAACAAAAACGAGGTAACTTGACAATTTATTTGTACTTACTTATGCTACTTACCTCTATACATATAAATCCAAAAAGTATAAGCTTTACATATTAATTAATATACATATACATGTACATATATATGTCGGAATTTCGATTTCCTAGGCGGATTCCGTGGCGTTAGGGGCCGCGCGTTTCCTCGGCTGACATATTCCGATCGCAACTTAATTATTGATGCTGAAAACGTCAATGTTTTCAACATCTAACGACGCTAAGACGATTTTCTTAATATTAAATTCATGTAATAATGTAAACATAATTAAAATATCAATACCATTAAATAAAAAACCCCACATCATTGTTATATATTTTAAGTTTTTGTTATTTTTCCTAATCTCAAACTCAATGAAATGAAAAGACTGCTATGAAAGCATTATTGTTATATTATTTTAAGTTTTTGTTCCTATTATGAATATCAACCAAAATAAAAAACTACAATTAAAATGTTATTATTATTATTGTAACGAAAGTTCAAAGACTAAGGAGGCATAGGTTCGAGATGTCGAGATGCCTACTCGCTCGATTGATGAGAGGGCAGTTGGTTTTCGGGTTCGTCTACAAGCAGTTCTAATAAAAAGTTGTCTTGGAACTTTCTTGGCTTCTGCACCTAAAACAAAACAACAATTTCCGCTCGGCTTGTACTCGACCGCGTCTTACACCGTGTCTAAAAAAATCGTTACATTGGTACCACACCCAACAGTGTCCGCATAGTATATTGGACAGCTGAACCGAGAAGTGGTTACAGTTGTGTGCCACGATATGGTACGAACGGCCGGGAAACTGTCGCCTGCCCAGCCGGTCCAAGATGCGTTGGACTGCTTTCCTGCTTAGATGAGTGTACCCTAGCAAGATGCTCTCCCGGAAGCGGAAGATCTCCAGCAAGTCGCCCTTGTTGTCGCACTGCTCCATCTGGATAATGCCGGTCCTGGCGGGAAGGTCGTGTCCGCCAAAGCAGTACTCGACTCCGTACAGCTGGATGCCGCAGTGGAAGACGCCCAGGCCCACGGCAATGGTGCAGTCATTCAAATTGCACAGATCGTACACATTGAGCCTCACCGGCTCACCGCCTTGTGGCGGCTATCGGAGACAGTGACTTCGGAGCCGCAGAGACTGAACAAGCGGCGCGCAGACATCGCGGGATAGGATCAAATCGAAATGTAGTTTGTTTGTTGTAAGTTTCAGTAACATTTTTCCAGTAGATGCGACACGACTAGCACGAACGATGTGGGTTGACGAATATCACTGTTTGTCACGCGTTCCATAACCGTATGCAAGGGCCCCGAGAGTCCATCGACGATTTCGCCATGGAACTAAAACGCCTGGGCAGGGGCGAGAGTTTAAAAGAATTGTGGTGCAGCGTTTTATAGATGGGATCCGAGAGACCGGATACCAGGTCCCCATCATAAGCAGCAGTCCGCGATCATTGACGGAGGCCCTCGACATGGCAATGCCGACGACGCCCAGGTGCGGCCGTGATGACGGTTGCAGCCGTTCCCGTGGGCGTTTCTGTCGGCGCACAGAGGAGAGGAACCCGGGGCTCGCGTAGGAGCGACCAGGCTGCTCCGGGCTCTTTCCGGAATCTCTCTGCGGCATCGGGAAACTAAGCGCCGTCAGCCTCTCGGGGCGGAGGTTGACAGCCAATGCAGAAAGCCCCAGTGAGCATCTGCTCACCCATTCCCGTCTCCGCAACTCCTCCAGCAACTCTTCAGTCACGTGCTATGGGAACGGAATCATGCCAAAGAAAGTGCCGAGCAGTTCCCGGACATATAGTTAGGCGCAATACGGAGTACCCCCAACTCGGAAGCTGTTGAAACGGACCCCCTCCCTCGAAAGGAAGCACAAGTCGCTCGCCCGAAGCGGTTCCAGGGGCCTCAGTCTACCTATGGACTGCCGCCTTTCACTAGGGGTGAAGTCGACTTATCTTGGGAACTAGAAATGATGTTTTAGAACCCACAGCAATAATTTTGTTGGAAGATTCTAATCTACTTTCATTTACTGGTGCCTCACTTTCTGTTTTATCGGATTCAGTTTCATTATATTCAGTTGGAGGTGGAAGAGCCTGTTCCATAGTGCACTCTCATTGCTCTCTTGTGTAGGTGAAATTAGTCCACCGAGTGCCTCAAATCGCGTAGGGATGTAGGGAAGTAGCGGAGAGAGTTGGGCGGCGGTGGGACGATGGCAATGGCATTTGAGTCTCCCTTTGTGTAGAGTTTGCGCTTGGTCGAACGTCTCGACATACGCCGCATCTCCATTGTTTTCGAGATCAACAGAGTTCCTTCGGCTGCAACGGGGAATGGCAAGGTTTTCAAATATTAATCAATTAATGAACACATCTGTTAACTAGGTAAAGATGACACCATCAACAGCGGTTGCGCCCGAAGGGAAAAAGTCTCCAATCATTTGTGAAATTGTTCCTTAAATTTTTTAATTTGTTTATTTCCAAAATGTTTTCGCTAAAGAGATCACATTTTTATCTCTTAAAATTGATTTCAAAATTTTAGGTATTTACTTTAATAACTTATTTTTGTAAAATTAATTTGATTTAGTTAATATTGTTGTTTGCATGGTACTATAATTTTAGCTAGAAGTTTGCAACGCAGAGAAGGAGGCATATCCGACCCTATAAATTATATATATTCTTGATCAGCATTAACAGCCGAGTCGATCTAGCCACGTCCGTCTGCCCGTTTCTAGGCAAACTAGTCCCTCAGTTCTTAAGTTATCTAAGTGAAACTTTGCAGATAGTCTTCTGTATGCTCTCACTACTATATAAGTCGGATCGGGCAACTATATCATATAGCTGCCATAGGAACAATCGGAAAATGTTAACTTTTCCAATTTTTGGCATGTTTTCATACAATTTGATATATGGCCATTTTGTATTATTGTAGAATTACAATTATACATAGCTGCCATAGAAACGGAATTGGATTAAATTATGATGCAAGGGTATAAAAAGTTAGGTGTGCCGTAGTTAGCTTCCTTTCATGTTTTTAGATTTTTATTTATTTATTTACAAATTACAAGTATAAAACCTTTAAATTAATGCGGCAGTCACAAAATGTAATATTACTAACTTAATACTAACATGATTTATTTCTTAAATTTCTAGAGATTGTTACATATACAGTGGGGAGCAAATGGGATTCTACGATCAACGTTATGTTGGGAGCACATAAAAACTTGTATATTTTTTTTGAATAGCAGTTTATTGGTAACAACGAGGCATAAGTAATAAAGTAATTAAAGAAGCTATGGAATAGTAATGAATCAAAACCAAAACAAGCGGCATGTACTCAGTTTATTGTCGATGACATTTTTCATACTTTTGGCATACTTTCAACTAATTTTTCAAATATTCCTTTCGGAATATTATTCCATTCATGTTCAACACGCCCCCAAGATCGTCCAAGTTGGATGGGGCTGACTGATGCTGTCCGAGCCGTCGCTTTACGATTGACCATAGATTTTCAATCGGATTGAGGTCGGGACTTTGAGCTGGCCACTCCATAATTTTAAAAATTTTGGTTTCTGAGCCATTTTTTTGTAATTTTTGCAGTATGCTTGGGATCCCCATCTTGCTGAAAAGTGATTTCCTGCTCTGGGTACGCACACTGGTCAAGAAAATTGGGAAGATGGGTCTGCAAAAATAGTCTTCCTTTCGCATAATCCCGTCAATTTTGTGCAACGGTCCAGCGTCCGAATACGAGAAACACCCCCATGCCATTATGTTTCCGCCTCCATGTTTCAGATGCCTTTGAAGCTTTTCACCAGGTTTTTCTCCGCCAACAGTATTGCTTTCCATCCGATTGAAAACGAATAAACTTGGATTCGTTTCCAGTCTTCTATTGTCCAGTTCTTGTGTTCCTTTGCGAATTTTGGCCGAGCCTTAACATTTTTCTCGGATAAAGCTGGTTTGTTTTTTTTACTGCTGCGACATAACCAATCCTACGAAGCGCTCTTCTAGCTGTCCATCGACTCGCGCCTTTTTTTATTTCTGTAGAAGCTTCTTTTGGCGTTAAAAGTCTATTTTTTCTCATTTTAGACATCATAAGTAGAGCGTCAGAGTCGGTTAGAAGGCGATGGCGACCATTTAACTTATTTTCAGCACAAACATTTTGTCTTGTTTGCACCTTGCCAACCACTGATTGACTAATTTGCAGATTTTCAGCAATAGTGCGTGTCGAACGCCCATTTTTAGTTAGGGAGATAATACTATTTTCTTTATCAGAAGACAGTTTCTTCATTTTTCAGTGAATAGTCGGAGACTAAGTTCCAAATTCAACTAATCAACTGCAAACTTGTGGAAGAGAGTGATTTTCTGCATTCTGACAACGAATAATAAATGCAGAAGGCATTTAACGGTAAATCTGCAGGTCTATAAGTCTAATAATATTGTTAGTCCGTTGTGAGGGAGAAAATCTAATTAGCTCCAATTAATAGTCAGGTTGCTTTGTTATTACAATTTTGTTCAGAAATAATACAATTCTGAAGTCTATCCATGTTCGAACATTTAAATTAAAAATTTTGTTCGCGCTCACTGTTATTTTGTCAATTTTTCCCAGATTGTGAACATATCTTGCAACATTGTTAAAAGTTACTTTAATCTTTTGCTGGCTTATGGCATCACAGTTACCAAATACTTCAATCCCGTAAAACAGTGCTGGTATGACTATTCTAAATATTCTAAAGTATTCTAAATGCGTGCCTCCCAATCAAAGCTTCTGTAAATGGTCTGTTTGGATGCCTTTCTTGCATATAACAAGACACTTAGATTTCGAAGGGTTAAGGTCTGAGCCTGTTCGTCTTAGCCCAATTGTTAACATTTAACAGGTCAATATTACATACATTTATACATTCATTAACTTGACTTAACGGACGACTGACATACATATGAACATCATCCGCATACATTTGGACATTACACATAGACAAAACATTTAACAGGTCATTAACATAGATTGTAAACCATAAAGGCCCTAAAACTGATCCTTGTGGTACACCACGAGTGGTGACCCAAAGTCCTGATATCTTGTTCCCAACAACAACAGCTTGCCTTGTGTCAGAGATATATGCTTTTATAAGTTTAATAGCCGTTATGGAAAAATTAAATTGACGGTATCAAATGCCTTGCTAAAATCTAGAAGGGTTAATAATGTAACCCTATTTTTATCCATTTCTTGGCGAATGTCCTCTACTATTTTTACAACTGCGGACGTTCAGCTTCGTTTTTGGCGGAAGCCAGATTGATTATTGTTTAACAGATTGTTATTGACTAAGAAACTATTTATTTATCCAGCCAATAGTTTTACAACCATTTTTGACAAATATGGGAATATTGAAATCGGTCTAACTTCGTCGTCAAGCCCAATTGCATTCGATTTAATATTCAAAATAGGTTCTAACACATCACATTGACTTACACAAGCATATTCAAAACGATTGGCACTACATAATGGGGACTCAGCGAACAGATACGAATTATAAATACATTCAGGTACATTAGTTTGCAAAAATTTCTCATTAAGATACGTCAGTATTTATCACAGATTTTGTATTGCCAACTCCCAAGTTTTTTATTTCTTTCCAGACCTGCCTAGAACTACTAATACCGGTAAGCTTAGCGCTGATATAAGAACTTTTATTGTCCCGGATCAATTTATTTACACGCGTCCTTTCAGTTTTGAACAGGCCAAACAAATGAGCAGTCTTATATCGTCTCCAATGCGCATAAGCACTCTTTTGTTTTTAGCCCTCTTAATTTCATTATTAAACCATGAATTTGTAGAGTTCTTAACCCGTTTTTCCCTAATAGGTGCATGTCTGTTATATAGATAGGCAATGTTAGCGTTTAGATGGTTAAATTGAGTTTCCGTCGATGGTAGCATAAAGATTCTATTCCAATCACAGTGGCAGACGTCATATTCCAACATATCATATTCAATATTTCTAAAGTCTCTATATTTAAAGGTTTGCTCATTGCGGTCAATTTGAAAGAAAATAAGGTCATGTTTTGAGAAATTCGGCACAGCGACTATTTTTAATTTTGTCATTATCGTCAACAAACAACACATCAAGCAAGGTATTCACCGTACTCGTGTAATGTGTTGCTATCACAGAATTTCCAATTGTATCCCTAAAGATTCAATATCGTCTCGTAAGCTGCTCTCTTCCAAAATGTTACTATTTAGGTGGCCGGCCAAAATGATGTCAGTATATCTATAGGCTTACTAACGAATTGATAATAGTCGAGTAATTAGTCAATTTGTTGGGTCTTTATATGCAACTAATTAATGTCCTTGATCTGCTACATCTTAAACTAATTAATTCCAGGAAAATATGTTCAATGGGATCATCGGCCGGTTGTTTACTAACTAATTTGCATTTAATATACGATTTTACATATATTGCCACACCTCCTGCATGCCCCTCACGATCCGAGCGGGAAAGATTATATCCCAGAGCATTCATATAGTTTACTATTGGAGGTTGCAAAAACCAAGTCTCTGAAACGCATATAATGTCAACATTCGAATTAATGAATAAATATCTAAACTCTTCCATTTTGTTACACAAACTCTGAGCATTTATGTGACATATTTTTAGGCCATTCTTCCTCTTGCTTAGAATACGAACCATCGCAAAGCTATTTAAAGTGGACATATCTGCGAAATCGAATTATCAAATAAAAAAAAAAAAAAATTTAACGGCACAATCCTAACACACACAGAAAACGATGTGCATCAAGTTAGCAGGGCAACTTTGGAAAATCAAAATTTTGTTTATGCCATAATTTGCCGTTAATTATTCGTGAAAGAAAAAAATTTGCGGTTCAATTTTTTATCTTTTTTTTTGATGTCCTGCTAAGCTGATATCAAGTTAGCAGGGCAACTTTGGAAAACTTTAAGATTTCCAAAATTTTGTTTTCTCACAAAAAATTTTAAACTGAACTCAATTTAAATTCTGGGAATTATAATATGTACATACATATATCCGCAGGGCGTATCACGCACGTACTTATATTTTAAAAAGTTAATAAAATATCAACAAAATATGTACATATACATATTGTTTTAAATTATAGAGGTCCAACTGTATTAGAGTAACATTGTCACAATATTTTTGTAATCTATAGGTTTTCAAAACATACATAAACATGTACATATGTATGTACATACATAAGTATATATGTACTTATGTACCTTGAAATTTTCCGCTCGTCTTGTCGGAGTTTATAAAATGGTTTTTAAAATGATAACCATGGGACAGTCTAAATTCGTCATAAATTCGTTTTGAGAATAGTTCGGTCCATTTTTGAGGTTGCAGGATATTTGGCGTTGCCACCCTTCTTATCAGACTACGTACATATCTATAAGGGGAAACATTAATTTAAAATAAAAACTTAATTACACGAGCGGCAAATTTAATTCTTTCACGAATAATTAACGAATAATTAACGGCAAATTATGGCATAAACAAAATTTTGATTTTCCAAAGTTGCCCTGCTAACTTGATGCACATCAGAAAACGTAAAATAACCCCTTGTACAAACAATAATAATTACTAAAAGATAATATCGATCTCTCTTAAAGCTAATAAATAATAATATAGGGACAGTAAAACAAGAGTATTTATCAGCGAATTCCCAGCATTAGTAACTTCGGCGATCGTAGAGCTCGACCCAGAGCGGGAGAGTGGTAGCTGAGTAACGGTGAGTGCTAAAAGCTCATCGAGATGCTGCACTTCACGTGCACAGTCCCACGTCGTGTAAAAACCGCTGCGAGAGACTTGCGCTTTTTCAGCCGAAGGGCTTCTTTAAAGATAATGAAATTATCTCTCGTGAGCTGCTCGTTGACATATAGAGCGGCCGGCGAGGTGTATGCTCAGTTGCTGTTTGCTGCGCGACGGTAATCCCCTAGTGCGCGCAGACGTGTAACCTTCTCCCTCGCCGACTCCAGTTTAATAATAATTGGAGGATCAACCAGGGATTTCTGTGTTTTACGGACCCTAATAATGTCTCCGACTCTCGGCGCAAGACCAAGTTCATAGCAAAACACAGCTTGTTGAACATTGATCGTAATATTTCGCCTTCCGTGAACGCACGGGGTCCCTGCATTCTCAGTGTACGCGCCTCACTTACGGCACGCTGTGCGTCGAGCCTACCTTGAACCGATCCATTTTGCGATTTTTGTATTAAAGTAATAACTTAAGGTTTCCCCATTTACTATTTAACAATTTACGTGGCAAAAGGAAATTCAGTATGCAGTGCTCTTTTATTTTTATTTACAATTACAATTTACAACCTTGGTAAAAGAAAATTACCTCCAATTCTATTCAAACAAACGAGGTAACTTGACAATTTATTTGTACTTTTGCTACTTACCTCTACTATATAAATCCAAAAAGTATAATCTTTACATACTAATTAATATGGTATATATATATATATGACGGAACTTCGATTTCTTTGGCGGATTCCATGGCGTTAGAGGCCGCGCGTTTCCTCGGCTGACATATTCCGATCGCAACTTAATTAGTGATAATGAAAACAATCTAACGACGCTAAGACGATTTTCTTAATATTAAATTCATTTAATCAATTAAATTGTATTATCAGAATAAACATAATTAAAATATCAATATCATTAAATAACAAGAAAGAAAGCTAACTTCCCTAAATACCCTTGCAGTAAGTAAGACTTTTTCCTTTTCTCGGGTACTGACATAAATGTTGCAAACGAAAAATGTTGCGATCGAAAATGTTGCGAACAAACTAAATGAATTTATATATATATTCCTATGGCAGCTATATGATATAGTGGTCCGATTTTGATCAAACTAAAACAGAAATTCTAAAATATTACAAAATGGCCATGTCTAAAATTTCATGAAAATATGTTAAAAATTGCCTAAGTAATAATTTTTTCCTCAAAATATCTCAAACTCAATGAAAAGAAAAGACTGCTATGAAAGCATTATTGTTATATTATTTTAAGTTTTTGTTCCTATTATGAATATCAACCAAAATAAAAAACTACAATTAAAATGTTATTATTATTATTGTAACGAAAGTTCAAAGACTAAGGAGGCATAGGTTCGAGATGTCGAGATGCCTACTCGCTCGATTGATGAGAGGGCAGTTGGTTTTCGGGTTCGTCTACAAGCAGTTCTAATAAAAAGTTGTCTTGGAACTTTCTTGGCTTCTGCACCTAAAACAAAACAACAATTTCCGCTCGGCTTGTACTCGACCGCGTCTTACACCGTGTCTAAAAAAATCGTTACATTGGTACCACAGTCCACAGTGTCCGCATAGTATATTGGACAGCTGAACCGAGAAGTGGTTACAGTTGTGTGCCACGATATGGTACGAACGGCGGTTAAACTGTCGCCTGCCCAGCCGGTCCACGATGCGTTGGACTTCTTTCTTGCTTAGATGAGTGTACCCTAGCAAGATGCTCTCCCGGAAGCGGAAGATCTCCAGCAGGTCGACCTTGTTGACGCACTGCTCCATCTGGATAATGCCGGTCCTGGCGGGAAGGTCGTGTCCGCCAAAGCAGTACTCGACTCCGTACAGCTGGATGCCGCAGTGGAAGACGCCCAGGCCCACGGCAATGGTGTAGTCATTCCAATTGCACAGATCGTACACATTGAGCCACACCGGCTCACCGCCTTGAGGCGGCTATCGGAGACAGTGACCTCGGAGCCGCAGAGACTGAACAAGCGGCGCGCAGACATCGCGGGATAGGATCAAATCGAAATGTAGTTTGTTTGTTGTAAGTTTCAGTAACATTTTTCCAGTAGATGCGACACGACTAGCACGAACGATGTGAGTTGACGAATATCACTGATTGTCACGCGTTCCATAACCTTATGCAAGGGCCCCGAGAGTCCATCGACGATTTCGCCATGGAACTAAAACGCCTGGGCAGAGGCGAGTTTTGCCACCCGCAACATTTAAAAGAATTGTGGTGCAGCGTTTTATAGATGGGATCCGAGAGACCGGATACCAGGTCCCCACCAAAGGCAGCAATCTGCGATCATTGACGGAGGACCTCGACATGGCAATGCCGACGACCGTGATGACGGTTGCAGCCGTTCCCGTGGGCGATTCTGTCGGCGCACAGAGGAGAGGAACTCCGGGGAGAGAGGCTGCTCCGGGCTCTTTCCGGAATCCCTCTGCGGCATCGGGAAACTAAGCGCCGTCAGCCTCTCGGGGCGGAGGTTGACAGCCAGTGCAGAAAGCCCCAGTGAGCATCTGCTCACCCATTCCCGTCTCCGCCACTCCTCCAGCAACTCTTCAGTCATGTGCTATGGGAACGGAATCATGCCAAAAAAAGTGCCGAGCAGTTCCCGGACATATAGTTAGGCGCAATACGGAGTACCCCCAACTCGGAAGCTGTTGAAACGGACCCCCCTCCAAAGGAAGCTTAAGTCGCTCGCCCGAAGCGGTTCCAGGGGCCTCAGTCTACCTATGGACTGCCGCCTTTCACTAGGGGTGAACTTATCTCTTTCTTTTTTTTGTGAGGCGGCTTGGGTAGCAAGCGCCGCCTAAATTGTCGATACCGCTGCTGCTGCTGCTGCTGCAGAGTCTACCGCTGAAGCGCCTACGCCCGCCGAAGTCGTTGGGACTGTTGAAGCTGCTGCCGCTGCGGTGACGGTGGCCGCCGAAGTCGTTGGAAGCTGGGCCTGTCGAAACTGGGTGTCGATGCTGGGGCCACTGAATGTCTTCCTTCTCCGTTTTGGGGCACACAAAGAATCGCCGGTTTGGACTTTTCATATAGCGCCAAGCCCTTAAAGGAAAATTTTTCCCTTTTCAGAACAATTCCTCGCCACCATTTCTCTCATTTAGCTTACCCTTGGATACTCAGCGCTGCTCACTGGGTGCTCAAAAAAATTTAACTTTTGCCCTGGCAGTGGCAACGCGGAATATATATATAATATTATGAGAATGGTATTTCACTCGCGTTTCTTATTTTTTTTCCACTTTGGAACTTTTTGTTTTCGCTTAAATTTTTACTAGGAAAAACGAACTGATCTGCCGACTGCCAAGATTGCTAATGACTTTCGAGATGCCCCGAGCGGGAACCCTCTGTCCCTTTTCCAGCGCCCTTCGGGTCGCAGGCGAAACCTGCAAATTGCCCCTCTTTAAGGTGGATTATCCATTTAACGGATTAGCTTCGATCCGCACTTCGCTAAAGCTCTGCACAGCGCTTAAACCCCCTAGATGGCGCCGGGGATGTATCTTAATCTTCCCAAAACCCTGCATCAGGAGCTACAGGTCGTTTGTATTAGGTCTGCCTAGCAGCCAGTTCCTAAACTGATTACTTCGGTTATCAGCATCCGTTACGGCGGAGGGCTCCATGGGATGTATTGTAGAGTCATTCCAAGACTCTACTACAACATCTGCATCCGTTACGGCGGATGCAGATATTGTAAAGTCTTGGAATGGCTCTACAATAACTTCGGGTTTTCGTGGAGTACTGCTGCAAACTGGACCTCGGTCAGGCAGTGGATTGACCATTCGCGCAGTTGCAGCAGTTGTCCTTTTCTTTCCAGCCTTTGTACTCTTTTTAATTGGCTTTGATGTGTAGGCTGACATGAAGGGCATCTCCCATATGTCCTGCGTATGACAATAATCATATTTAAGTGGCACTTGGCCGCGCACGGACCGCCGCACTCCTCCAGAATATGCAGTGTCAAAGATAAAATATTAAGTTTCTCAGTTACTGCTTTTCATCATTTGTAATTGCGAATGAGTGCGCGGACAAATATTAAAACAAACAAGAAAGGAAGCTAACTTTGGCAAGCCGAAGCTTAAATAGTAAGTATTTATATTTGTGTTATTCCCGAATTTTGGTTTTAATTTTATTCAAATCGGACCACTATATCTATAGGTGCCATAGGAATAAATAATAAATAAATTCATTTAGTTTGTTCGCAACATTTTTCGCTCGCAACATTTATGTCAGTACTCGAGAAAATGAAAAAGTCTTACTTACTTACTGCAAGGGTATTTAAACTTCGGCATGCCAAAGTTAGCTTTCTTTCTTGTTTTGTATGAGATGTCCCCTCTGTATATTTATACTCTTTGCTGTTACATGCGGTCTCAGCTGGCACCTAGGGCATAACTATATAAAACCACTTACTTGAGCCATCATCCGGCGACGTTGGTGGAAATATGCACGATCTTAACTTTTCCACCTCGGTGATGTATTTTTTTCTTGGCTTTGAAGCCTTTGAAGGCTTTTTGAAAATTGCATTTTTTTCAGCCATGGCACAGGAAACACGAAACAGAAAAAACGAAAACACACAACTAAGCTTAAAGCTCATAGGCCTAGACTCGCCAGAGTTTATCTGCATCAAAGAGCATAACGAAGCCAAAGAATCAGATCTTCTAACGAGCAATGCATCTCTTATCAGCTGTTTTCACTCGGCGAGGGGAAATATTTGTGAAGGGACGATTAGGAGGAGAGACCAGGTGCTTGCAGAGCTTAGGCGGCTTGGATCATCTGGAGATGGGCCTCGGTAATGAGTCCCTCACTTTACAAGCTTCGATTGTTGGAGCTATACAAAATAGTTACGTTCGCGCCTAAACATAATCTTAACTATAAATGCATTTTTTATATAAGGTTATTGTGGGAGTCTTTATTTTTCGTATAATTGTTGAAGAAATGCGAGCGAAGCTGATTATTCTAAAATTTATTAGAATACATGGAGGACAATATAAATCAAAATAGACTAAATAGCCGTGCCGTACTGCGCATTCTCGGAAAGCAGAGATCTGGTCTAAAAATGTGCCATATAAATGCTCAAAGTCTGACAAAGAAAAATTGAAGAATTTAGGTATCTCTTTATCAACTCAGCCATCGATGTTATATGTAGTACATATTATGTACATATATCTGAAACATGGTTTGTCCCCAATATCAGTGATGTCTTAGTTGAATGTGACGGCTATAACTTGTATCGTTCTGATCGCGAATGTCATGGTGGAGGGGTTGCAATATATGTTAACAAAAATCAGGGACCGTAATCATTATAAGTTTTATTATAAAAATTTAAATGATAGGTATTTTGATTTTTTTTCAATTTCATCAAAGATAATCATTACATTTGAGTAAAAAACAAGAAAGGAAGCTAACTTCGGCATGCCGATGTTTAAATACCCTAGCAGTAAGTAGAAGAAGAAGAAAAATGTTCTGACTTTCCGCTTTCTAGGGTACTGACATAAGGTAAATGTTGCGGGCGAAAAATGTTGCTAGCCAAAAAAATGTTGCGAACAACCTAAATGAATTGATATATATATTCCTATGGCAGCTATATGATATAGTGGTCCGATTTGAATAAAATTAAAACCGAAATTCTGAATTAATATAAAATGGCCATATCTCAAATTATATGAAAATATATTGAAAATTGGCATAGTTAAAATTTTTTTTCTACAAAAAATCCGATCGTTCCTATGGCAGCTATATGATATAGTCGTCCGATCCGGCCCGTTCCGACATATATAGCAGTGAGAGCATATAGAAGATTATCTGCAAAGTTTCATTCAGATAGCTTCAAAACTGAGGTACTAGTTTGCGTAGAAACGGACAGACGGACATGGCTAGATCGACTCGGCTGTTGATGCTGATCAAGAATATATATACTTTATAGGCTCGGAAATGTCTCCTTCACTGCGTTGCAAACTTCTGACTAAAATTATAATACCCTGTCAGGGTATAAAAATATAAATCATGAATAACACAGGCCGACAAAATCAGCTCGACCCTCTGACCCAGAAAGCAGTATATACTTTTCCGAAGGTTTTCGGTGCGCTGAATCCGAATCCGAGGTCGAAATTTCCGAATTGGCTCTGGTATCCGAGATATCCTAACCTAAAAGTGCAAAAACAGCGTTTTTTGCCTATATTTGAAGTTATGTACCAACGAATTTGTTCTTTTACTGAAAATACTAAAAAAGGCATTTTAAAGTAAACCCCTTGCCCTTTCAAATGCTGTTGAGTTTGATTAAATATCTACTTTTTTTGCTGAGATATCGTACTTTGAAATTTTCATGTTAATGAATTTACCTAAAAAAAATCATTATGGATAGGCCCTATGAAGCAAACATTTTTCTTTGCACATAAAACAGCTTAAATCTGTTACTCGGGGGTTTTTGGGGTCGATGATCACGAATCCGGACTTAAATTTTCAAAATTCAAGATGGCGGATCCAATATGGCGGACCAAATTCGTAAAAAGTTACTGGATCAAGCTGAAACTGGGTATATAGGGGTCATCGGGGTCGCTGTTTACCAATCTGAGATAAAATTCTGAAATTTGATGATAGATTTTTATTTTTTGTAAGTAAAAAATTCAATATGACGACCATAAAACGATCATAAACGAAATCGCGGAGAATGTCAGACAGATCACTAGACAAAGAATACTCTATATCAATTTCAAAGTACGATATCTCAGCGAAAAAAAGAGATATTTAATCAAACTTAATAACATTTGAAAGGGCAAGGGATATACTTTAAGATGCCTTTTTTAGTATTTTCAGTAAAAGAACAAATTCGTTGGTACATAACTTCAAATATAGGCAAAAAACGCTGTTTTTGCACTTTTAGGTTAGGATATCTCGGATACCAGAGCCAATTCGGAAATTTCGACCTCGGATTCGGATTCAGCGCACCGAAAACCTTCGGAAAAGTATATACTGGTTTCTGGGTCAAAATTTTGTCGGCCTGTGTAATCATTATTTGTGATGAAAATAAAAAACTTTCAAAAATAATGATTATTCATGATTTTTATTTTTTGTTATCAAAATAAAACTCAAAACCAAATCACGCGTTCCGTGTAAGACTTTTTACCAATATTATTTCATATTCTTGTATAAGGACCGCTAAGCTACCCTTCAGTACCATTTTTTATAATTATCGCGGCAGGGTAATAGCTTTAGGACAAAAAATGTCTGAAGTGTCAATCTGTACAACCTGCAACACCAATATTACAATACAACATATATTATTGGACTGTCCTGCTCTTCAGCAAGAGAGAGCGAAACTTCTAAAACAAACATTAAAAGAAATTACCTCATTTGAAAATATTCATCACACACTGCAATTCTTAAAAAATACAAAACTTTACCACACAATATAAATGTAAACATCCATTTTCATAAACATCAACGCTACATGTAAATAACTTAGATTTAAACAAATAATTCATAGTCATCAATATTAAATTAAGAACTTCTCTTGTACATACATGACACCAAAAAATGTATATAACTAGCTTAAGGCCTTTATGTAGCTTTTATAGCTAATACAAATTTCACGTAATTTTAATTACGTGTTAATTTCTTAATAATAATAAATAATAAACCCTTGGTTTAGTGCATAACTACAACACTTACTTGAGCCACCATCCAGCGACGTCGGTTCAAAGATGTCGGAATGCATCAACTTTGCAAGCTCGGTATTACCCTTTGATTTTTTACGAGGTGCTGGACTCAAGGGTTTTTTTAAAATCGTCTTATCGTTCTCTTGGGCTTTATCTTTTTGTGCACAGATCGGAAGAGCTGATTATTACTATTATCTGCATCCGTTACGGCGGAGTGCTCCATTGGATATATTTTAGAGTCTTGGAATGGATCTACTATTTTTGAGAAGAAGAACGTGGTTTTAGAAACTGTTGTTTTGTTGTTTGATGGTACTAAGTTTGGACTTTCTGGACTTAATGGGAATTGACTTGAAAAACTTCTGGTTGAACTGATATCTACACTTTTCATTTGAGAAATGTGTTCACGCCAGAAGGGCGCGAATTTCTGAGCGGCAGTGTGAGCGGCCAAGCTTTCGCACCGGCTCATCTCCACCGCTACTCTCCTCGCCTTTTCTCGCTCTACCTCCTTCCAGTGGGCAATTTCCCCACTCCGCGGTCCCGCGGCTTTTCTATTGTTAGTTATAAGTTTGTCTTAATTAACCAGTGTCACAAACAAGAAGTGCGAAATATATTGAATTGAAGCGAAGCTTCCCCCGACGCCTTATTCTTGGGAACAGCAGCAAAGACAACAACAACTGCTTCCACTTCTACTTCAACCCAACGGACCACGACGACCAATTCCAGCGGCCGTATTTCTCCTGGCTAATTCCACCCACTCCATTTCATGGTCCTTCGAGCCGGATCTATCCTGATCCACCAGCGCCCCCTGCGGAAAAATCCAAGATAAGTACGGTTTTCTATTTCTATTCCGTCCGTGGTCGCCATATTATTTTTCCAAAGGCGTTTATTATCCTATGTACATACATTCGCTCAGCCGCAGTGAATTTTCCTTATATATTTTTTAAAGTGCATTAGTGCTCTGCTAATATCGGCCCCTAATTCGGTTCACTGCGATCCGCTGGTCTCCAGTATATATATATATATTACATACACACATCCGCAATCACATAAAACGTCCGTCATTAAACTGCTGTATTGTTTTGTCTTCAATAAATAAATATATAAAAATATACACACAAAAAAAACATTAAGTTCCAAAAAGTGCACCGAATTTAATAAATTAAAATTTCAAAATTCATCCGCAGAAACTAAAATACCTATTTAAATAAAATACATACACATTCCAATTTATACGAACCAATAAATATCCACAACACACAAATTATCTTAAATATTTAAGTTACATATGTACATACATAAAATAAAATGTATACCCAATCTTAAAAATTACTTAGCCACTTAACCTATTTTTTGTAAAATAAAATATACAACTAATACAAATAAACCAAACATCCACATTGAGAACAAAAATCATTAACCCTTCGCTCCAACAATAAATAAAATATATTTTTGATTCGACATACATATGTCGCAGTTTCGTTGTTATTCGCCATAATGGTAGCGCAGTGAGTTTCGATCGCACTGAAGTACTACGCACAACTGCCTTTTGTCGCACACTTCTTCTACGTGCTTACCATCGAACCACACTCGGCGTCAGCGACAACACGCTGGCGCCGCGCTAAATCGGTACTTCCCAAAACTACAAACTACAGGCAACCAATAACTGCGCCAATAGAGGCTGATGCAATATTTCCATTATGATGAAATACACTACCAGAATACCCATACACTAACACATGCAAAATTATGCTCCGACACATATATTACACGAAAAAATTATTGCCTTTTTATTTCGGTCCTACCCTTCAGTACCAGTCTCCGCAAGGTTTTTTCATACATCAGGCGCACTTGGAATTCGAAATTGGGCGGGGATTATTCGGGGAAATCGCGTGGAATCCCTGCGGCATTTCGCAGGGAATTCCGAAATTAGCCGGGAATAATAGTCTTGGATACCCAGTGGAAAACCCGTGGAAACCCTCCGGGGAATCGCCGTTGAAACCCAGTGGAAACCCCGTAAAGAGTCCACGGAGAATATCCGCTAAAACCCCGTGGAAAAGCTGTGGAAAGTCCCCGCAGAGTGAAGAGAGTGAAGAGTCCACCAGGAATATCCCCTGAAACCCAGAGGAATTTAAAATAAAAATATATATAATAAAATTAATATTTAATCATCATTTAATCATTTAGTCATTCCTACTTCTTTTTTTTTATAAAGGTTATTTTTAATACAATACATTGCGTGGGCTAGGGCCTTCTCCAGCGGTTGGCCCTGCTCTTCCAAAGAAGCTATGCAATCTGAAAAGAAAATGATTAAAATCAGTAAAATATCTTCTGCACTATGCTAAAAATAAAACATACCAATCAAAACGGAGAAAACCCGAGGAAACGCCTTGAGCCTCTTTTTCCCATTTAGCCCATCCTAAATACCTAAAGCTAATGAGGATACAGGCTCTTCAGAAAAGCTTCTAATATTTAAAAATCTCCCGCCTAAAATAAAATTCCCTTCTGCATCCTCTTGAAAACTATCAACCTCAATTGGGATGTGTTCTCCTACATAACAATAGCTATCTGGCCTTTTATTTGTAAGTGTACATCCCTTCAACTTTAGAATCCTACCTATTAATTTGATACCTTCTTCTTCCACCCGAATATCTATATCCTCAACTATCTTTCTATTAATCTGCTGTAAAATTTGAGATGGCTTTCAGACAAACCTTTTCAGAGTTTGTAAATAATTCTCGAAGGAGTAAGAAGAGCCTGAAACCGGATAACCGATTTGTTTAATGGTCTCTTTTACATGAAGTAAGCCAAGAACATTGTACGACACACTGTTCTCTCCAAAAATGATGGGACAATTCGTTACGAATAAATCCAAAATTAGGCAATACTGATGTTGGACTGTCGTTGCAAGTGAGAGGACAACATTCTGAATGCACAGTGAAGCAAAAGAAATTGGTAATACTGGCAAACATGAATGGTATCTTTTAGAGCTACAATGCCAGTATATAAAAGATATTGTCGAAATTCCGTGGCTTTCCAATGCGGTAAGTCGTCCAGTGTTCTTGGCTTTCGAGCAAACTTTTTTGGGACGCAGCTTTTCATTGACTTCAAGCATTCTGATATAGTTCCTTTGTTTGGTTTGGAAATCTTATATTCTTTGTTAACCTTATTGTTAACAATTCTAACTAAAAATTTTCGCATGACACCTAATTCAATAAGGTGCATGCAATCAAGAGGAACTTGGGTTACCATTTTTATCCCAAGTTTTTCTAAAGCGGACTGGGTATTTAAAAATTCTACTTTATGATGGTGACTGTAAGTCCTGTCACAAAAGTTTTCATCTCTTATTAATTCACCACGTGAAGTGCTGAATGTCAATACAGAATCTACTTTTCTCCCGACTTGCGTGCATTTACTACATCCATGGCTGGACGTATGTCCAGGCGTGCATGTAATAAATGCAAGAGCAGGAGCATCGCAAACGATGGCTCTAATTTCCAAACCTGTTACTTTATTTGAAATGGCTAAACCGTCTTTTATCATTAACATTTCGTACAACTCGGACGAGAATTTCGACAAAAACTCGTCGCAATCAAAGGGCTTATTATGACCCATAAAAACGCCAATTGGCAAAACGGGGCGGCCATGGACATTATTAATTCAAACGAGAATTGGCCATAACTGAGTCCTGGAACTTTTAAAAAGCAGAAGGCCGTCAATGTTTAAATCTAAGCTAAGTACGTCCGTCAATTGAGGGAAAACGGATAATTTATTTAATTGCTTAGACAATCCAATATGCAAATAAGACCCGCCTCCTATTTGACTCATATCGGACTTTTCTGAACAATTAAATTTATAAAAGGGCTTTACTTTTAAACCTTGCGAATTTAAAATTTCACCAAGGTCTATGGCACATTGACGTGTTGGCTTATGCTTTAAATACCAATTTTTTAATTGTGTATTTAAATCACAACCATCACGGGAATGTGCAGCTATGCTACCTACATCAAAATCGCTAAATTCTTCTATTTCCATGGGTGGCTCCAAAGTTTCCCTACTCTCTCTAGAGCTAGGCCCAGCTTCTACTTCTAAGAGCTCAATTTCTACTTCACTGGGCCTTCCATGAGCACGCCTACACCTTTCTTACTTTCAAGACACATTGGGTCTGTTCTTAACCCTCTCAGCCCACAATTAAAATTAGCCGGGATACAAATTTTTTTCCAACGGATATGTATTTGCCGTTATTCAAATATGAACTGACGAAAATTTCAAAGTCCTTGGTGTCCTGGTTCAATAGTTACAGGATGTTGCCTATAGGCAACAATGGGCACTTATGGCAAAAATCAAAACGCATTAATTTTTTTTAAACTAATTTATTTATTCATATAATTATGCTTTATACTTTATTTTGTATATTATCAAGTATGGTAATTTACAAAGCAGTTTCTTTGTGGGTTGCAGCATAAATTAACTTTGCCTTTGCTGCATTTAGACCGTGGAAACCCAGTAAGGCATATGCCTTTTGCTCCCCATTCTACCCAGTGGCTTAAATTGTCTAATCGCATGGTCTTTGTAGGTTGTGGAACATATTCTCTGTTGTGCGAGCTTGAAAATCTTATATGATTCCAGATACATCAGCTCTAGTAAACATTTTGAGTCCCCACTTGTTAGGCTTGTTCGGCAGATATTGCTTCAGACCGTGCTGACCTGAAAAATATATTTTTATAATAATACTAGGGATCTACCGAACATTTTTACACATTAAAAATAACATTTAAATGCAAATTTACAAAAGAAAAAAAAATTGTAAATTGACAAATTTTCACACAATGGCCCATTGTTGCCTATAGGCAACTGCAACTTTACAAAATTCTTATAGACAAACTGTTCACTTAAAAAAAAATTTTTTTTTGGTAAATCATTTACTTACCTTTAAGTATTTATATTTTCCACCTAGTTTTGCAATACAACAAATATTTTCTTTTAATTTTTGTTTTTCTCACCAACACTTTTCCCGCGAAAAAAAAAAATTTCAAACAACTGCACTAAAATCGTCTGTTAAATAAACACGTGCGCATCTTACAAGTAACTTATTAGTTATTTTGGTTGCAGAAAACATTAAGGAAGATGTTGAAAAAAAGCGCGAAACAAAAAAATGTATATTCCAGGTACTGAGGCTTATTTGTAAAATGTTGCCTATAGGCAACAAATGGGCTGAGAGGGTTAAATATGGAACGTTTGTACCATTTGTGTATTAATATACTACCGATTGGTCTTAATTGTACACCTTCGTTTAAATAAATTTAAAAAATATATTTTCATGAAAAATATTCTTTAAAATTTTTTTGTTGTATTTTCTTATACATTTAGAACAAATCCCCCACACAATTCCCCAAAAAAAAAAAAAAAGAGAAAAAATCAAAAGTCAAACCGGTATTCGAACCCATGCACTTTGGATTGGCAGTCCGATGCCTTAACCACTAGCAGTGCTGCCAACTATTCTGGGCAATAACCTGCTAAAATACCCTTCCAAACCTGCTAGAAACGGCTAGATCAAATTCAAAAATAGCCAGAAAAAAGGCCATTTTGGTTTTGATGCATTTTTTTAATATTTGAAAATTTGAAAGGCCAATATCCAGCTCAATGAAATCCATATTTTCCTCAACAGTGTACGAGTATTTGTTCCAATCATATTTAAGTACTTTTGAGGCACTTCAAAGTTGTGACAACATTTATTAGACCGTCACAATCCATAGCTGTGAATATTTATTTATTTATTTGTACACTGTATACCTAATTACAAATTATGCTACAGGATGTATAACAGCCATATCAGCATGGCTTCCGGCTAAATGTGAGTATAAATTAATTAAAGTTTAATAAAAAGTTTTTAATATTGTGTAAAAAATATTAATTACCGTATGTGTAAAATCGAATTAAGTGTGTCAATGTTCATTGAGTTTCTTAGCTTCAATTTTACAATGTTCATCTGACTAAACACACTTTCGACTTCCGCGTTTGACCACGGCAGCGATAGTAAGTTAATAACAAAGAAAGCCAACGCTTTAAATCGGTGATTGCCTCCACATAATTGTTTGCATCTGCCCAAAATTTTACAGTGCAATCCGTATGCTATAAGAGGCCAGTTTGATTTTCAAAAATGCTAGATTTCCCGCCAGCAGCTAGATAAGAATTTTTCCTGCATTTGACAGTTTAAAAATGCCAGATCTGGCCGGAAAAAGGCTAAGTTGGCAGCACTGACCACTAGGCCAAATTGTGATGCCATATGTTCTGGGAAGAAGAAAAAACGGGATTGGGCTGTTTTTAAGAACGAATAGACACGTTTTTGGTACATTTAGAACGTTTTTTTCCATGAGTGTAAATATCATCTTTCTAGTTTTGGATGCTAATTTAGCTATATGCTTAGAGCCAACCATTTTCATCCTTTGTTAATTTCACTAAGGGCAGTTGAAAGACTTTGCAGTTAAAAAGCGTATTTTATTTTATTTATTTATTTGTTTTATTTTATTTATATGTATAAATTATATATTAGTAAATAATGAATTCAATCAATTTATCGATATTTTAAATTTTGTGAAATTTTAAATATAACCTGCCTTTTTTCTGATAAAAATACAATTAATCCATTTTTAATTAATATCCGACAACCTTATAAAAAAAAATTCAAACAAGAAAAAATGCTAACTTCGGCATGACGAAGTTTAAATACCCTTGCAGTAAGTAGAAGAAGAAGAAAAATGTTCTGACTTCTCGGAATGTTGCATGCGAAAAATGTTGCTAGCAAAAACTGTTGCGAGCGAAAAATGTTGCGAACAAACTAAATGAATTGATATATGTATATGTATATTCCTATGGCAGCTATATAAGTGGTCCGATTTGAATGAAATTTTAACCGAAATTCTGGAATAATCAAAAATGGCCATGTTTCAAATTATATGAAAATATATTGAAAATAGTTACAATTTTTTTTCTCAAAAATTTCCAATCGTTCCTATGGCAGCTATTTGATATAGTCATCCGATCCGGCCCGTTCCGACATATATAGTAGTGAGCGCATATGGAAGACTATCTGCGAAGATTCATTCAGATAGCTTCAAAACTGAGGGACAAGTTTGCGTAGAAACGGACAGACGGACAGACGGATATGGCTAGATCGACTCGGCTGTTGATGCTGATCAAGAATATACTTCATAGGATCGACTGATCAAGAATATATATACTTTATAGGGTCGGAAATATCTCCTTCACTGCGTTGCAAACTTCTGACTAAAATTATAATACCCTGCAAGAGTATAATAAAAATAATAAAAATTTTACTTTATTCCGAAATGCAGTATTAAGGGGGTCTTCTACTTACGAGGCCGATTTGGCCTATTTTCAAAAATTAATTGTGAGAAAACTGTACAAGATAATGACATAATTCTTTTTCTATTACTTTTGTACATCTTTAAACTTAACACTATGAAGAATTTAAAGTGTGTATAGCGAATCATTCGTTGTTTATATGGGGTCAATGTGGGGTCATCAAAATTGTAGGGGTCATTTTTCTGGTATCATAACTACCCTTCAACTTGCCCGAATTGAAAAAAATTAATTTTATTTATATTCAGTTTTACGTTTTCTATGCTTCTCCGAGTACTATTTTTTTTAATTAAAAATTGTTTTTAATATAATTTATTTTTTAAAAGTTCCATTTTCAACCATGTTTTTTCACCTGTTGGAGGGTGTAAAAATTAAACAAAAAAATTTTTTTTAATTCGTAAGTGGGAAAAAATTTGGTTCAAGTGATACCAGAAAGTTGATTTTCGGGAAAACGCGTTTAAAGATAGGAAAAATGGTCGAAACGTATGGAGGTGGCAATCTTTCGGGCTTCGTTTACCCATGAATTTTACAAAACCCTTTATATGGCGTATTCCTCAGATCCTCTAGTATTTAAAAAAAATTAAAAAAAAAATCGAAAATAAAAAAAATCGTAAGTAGAAGACCCCCTTAAAGCTTCGTATACGGATATACGGATATTTTACAAAGGTGTAAAACGGCGTGAAGAAATTTTAAAACAAACTTGAAACCAAATTTTGGTAACTGGGACTCTTAAAGTGTCCGAGATCTGTTGTTTCACACGAAGAGACAGACGAACATGGCTAAATCGACTCGGCTGGTGATGCTTATCAAGATTATATAGGTATACTTTAAGGGGTCGGAAATATCTCCTTCGGCCAGGTAGTATATACAGTCTAGTTTGGATTTAACTGTAGTACCTTTGAAACGAGGTATAAAAAAAAGATTTTAACATACATAAAGTGCAGACATATTAGTGAATTTGATAAGAATTACTGCAGACTGCAGAATACGTTTTAAAATTAATTTGTTTTTTTTAGCTACCAAATTAAAGTGTAAATTGTAAAGAGCTAATGAATTAAATTAAACTGACCCTAGAAGCTGCTTTAGTGCGCGCTCTCGGATACAATTATGGCATCGTCAACCAAGCACCTTAACTTGAATAAACTCTTCAAAATAATTGACATTGTTATTATGCCACAGCACAAACACACATGAATACATTTAAATTCTGTCCCTTGGGCGGGGCTGTTTATTTGGGGGAATGGATGCGCCGGCACTGCCCTAGCTAACCACAAATGAGAAGCGTCTTTTGGTCAGCCAAAGTGAAATCAAACCCTTTTCAATGCAAAACGAGAACTAATTTAAATAATTTACTGGCGCCGAGCAGGGCAGCAGCAACATCAAGGGCAAAAAGCAGCATTAATTAAAATGAATGCCGGAGCAAAAAAGCCACAAATAAAGCGGACTCGTCCCGTAGAAGGGCCTGCTCTAATCTGATGAAGGCGCTCTCAGTTCCATGTCCTCCTGAACACCATAACCCCCAGCTCTACTGCTCTACTGCCCAAAAAGAGAACCCCCACTGCACTTCTAATGCAAAATAATTTGGTGCACTGAGGGTGCAATTATCAAACAAGTCTCTTCGTGAAAAACGCGATTTATTTTTTGGGCCTACCTTTCCCCCCAGTTCCGGATAATTTCGGCCAGTCTGCACACTCTGCCTGAGATTAACCGCAGCTGGCAGACCGAAACACTGGGTTAGAGGTTTGAGGGTATCCACATGAGGGGACGTCGGGGACAAATGCGAATGCAATGTGTACTGCAGGTGTTAATTAGCTTTTGTGTGAGCGTGCAGTCGGTCCCACAAATGCGGCTGCTGCGGCAGAAGCCAAAATATAAAATGAATATGCAGCTGAATCTGTTAGAGCACATCGGACTGAAGTCATTAGAATCATTATATACATAACTATCAGTCATAACTTAATTATTCACATTTATTAAAAACAGGAACCAGAAAAATTCCATTTCTTCATTTTCAAATCGGGAAGGACTCATCTCTGTTCCCTTGATCCCTTGACCAAGATAGAAAGACCAAAAAAATTAAAAGAACTTACCTTTACAATTCTTAAATTTTACCATTTCATTGCAATGCCATTACGCTATATATGTATGTATATATTTTCGGCACTTTGCTACCCATAATCGAAGTCAAGCTTTGCAATGCAAACTGAATACATGGTGAATCGATTCTCCTAGGTCAGAATTTAAATGAAATGAATAAATGAAAGTATATTCATTCATACATGTGTACATATGTATGTAGGTACCTTGTTCAGATACACGGCTGACCCACAGCAAAATTAAATTTTGACATGGGTCTATTTATTTGGCAGTCACATGAGACTCTTTCGGCAGCTGCCAACGAAAAAAAAAAAAAACAAAAAATATATGTAACTTTTGTGACTCTTGTCCCTAATGCAGATGCATGGGGGGCCGAGCCGAGTCGAGCCGAATCTAGCAATGCCTGGGTTCTTAGCCACCTCCAAAATGGATTTGTTGACACCCCCAAAAAAACACACGCACAGAACCTTTTAAATATGCATGAGCACCTTTTGCTGTCTGTCCTGGCGAATACTTGATAACAGAAATCTCGTTTCGACGCCACAAAAAACAATAGCAGGAGCATGATGAATGGCGTTGGTTTGTGTATAGTATATATATGTAAGTCCGAGCTACTGTTCGCGTTGATATTTTCAAGCAATCTATATAATATTTAATAAATATATTGCAGCATTTTTACCAAAAGTAAAAATATAGAACGCTTAAGTGAGGAGGAAGCCTAGACAGATGATTAATTTTTTTATTCGTTGACTCGTGTTATGACCTAGAAGCCGAATATTTGCCATGTTCGCCGGCTTGTGTCGTATTCATCAAAACATCAATCATCATTTGGGTGCGGTGTTTCAATTGCTCAACCGCTAATAAGCTCCATTTACCTGTTAAGGGCGACATGTCATTCAAAGAACTTGGTACACAATACTTGTAATCAAGGGAAACGAGAAAAAAACGAGGTGAGATAGAGGTGATAAGGACGACAACTTCAACTCTCCAAATAATTTACAATTTTAATTACCTCTGAAATGAAGTCTCTGTATCTTGGGTGGGTTAATAATATGATAATTTAATAATTTGATTTGATCAAATTCAAAAATAATTTTCCAATTTACTTAACATTGAAACTTATTTCCTAAAATAATAAAAAATTGTCATATTTCAGAATAGATGGAAAACAACAAAAGTGTTTTACAAAAGGCAGCGTGATCTCTCTTAACTAAATCATTTGCTAAAGAATAAGTCTATAGAAAATTTTACTGGTCTACTAAATCTTCAGAAGGCCTGATAGTCATCATTAATTAGCTGACAATAGTATGTACATACATCTACGTACATATGTACATTTCCATATGCACGTGCAAACATGAATCGTATGCAAGGTATGCGTGGTGTCGCCGTGGGCATGCCTCCCAGGCGGCTGTCACCGACTGTCGTCAAACAAATTGAAATTGAATGGGAAAGGGAGCAACTGGTTGTTCGGCTTAGCTGCGCTAACCAGGTGGCAAATGGTGTCCTCCTTTCGGATGTCCTCTACCCATGTAGTCTTGGGGCAGTTCAATAGAGCACTACAGGTGAAGGTACCCCGTTGATTGGAATGCATGAGCTGCACTCGGATTCCAGCTGCTGGTTTCTCCTGAACGAACATCATTGCCATTTCAACACTCGAAACGTTTAGACTTGTGAGAGAAATAGTGTTAAAAATATTTTTTTGCTTATCTGGGTGCTTAATATAATAACACATGTAAGGAAGTTCGCAAACGTTTGTAAACGCCTGCAGCTTGAAATTTGACTCAATGCGTACATTTTCATATTATATTTGCATTTCATAACAACAAAGGTATAAAACAATAAACTTATACCGGTATAAAATACATTCGAATAATACACAGAGCTTATGAGGATAAACTTTCACATTTCCATTTGCAGTTATAGATTTCTAATAATTCCTTGGGCTTGACTAAAATAAGGCAAGCTCATTTTCTCGAAAAGTTTCTACAAATGAAAGTAGGATTTAAGTAAATCCGGGATTCTGAGTGTACTTCCATCCGGGACCCGCCATCGAGAGTGGCGCGTGCGATGATCAAAGGCTTGCCACACGCTTGTAATGAATGTCAGATGGTGTTGTGTTAATTTTAAATGCTGTTTCCGACCCGCGAGACGAGATGCAGGCCCACCTGCCGAGAAAGTTTCTTTTGTTGATTTAATTTTCTCTTTTTAGGATTTATGTTTGTGTTCCCGCTGTGTGTGTGTTTATTTTTAAGCTGTTAACAAATTTCACACAAAGAAAACGTGCAAAAAGTTGGCAAAGTTGCATGCGGTGCGCCGAGCCAGAGAGAGGTCCTAGTCGCGTTCTTGTTCGTTGTAGATGCTTTTGCTTCTACGTCGGTTTGCCATTTCGCTTTTGAAGTCTCCAATGACACACACCCACATCACGGCCAGCCCAACTTGCGTAATTCAAAGAAAATGGAAATTAAATCAACTTGAAATACTGAGCAGCTTAGACAGGATGCCAGCACCAACCAGAATACAAACGTACATACGTATGTACATAGATGTGTATATATGAGAGTATTCCCTATATAAGAGCAGGACAACATTGCGTATGTGTTCCACACCTGTCCACTGTCCAGGGAATAGAAATGAAGACAATTGCATAGAATTCTGTAGGGATGTGCAAGGGCCTTACTGTTCAAAGTCCCAGAAAGGGGTAAAGAACATCTTATCCGGGCGAGAAAGGGTAACATCATTGTGCTGCAAGAGGCCAGCATAGGGTTTCCTTGATTACATGTATGTAAGTCCCTCAAAATACCTGTGACGCCTTTAATTTTCAGTTCAGTTTGCTTTCTAATTGTTTTTTCTAGCCGAAGAGGACCTATCAAGGAGGTCGGGTGAGAAATCTTAATGTCGCTTATTAATATTTTCTCCTGTAAAATCTACCAAACAGTGGAAAGTGTTGCTGTTACATTTTGTCTTTTTAATAAAGATTTTATTCTATTTATCTACCACTGTAGATGTATATAAACATCGTAACGATGAACGCCGAGAGTGTTAGCAAGGCCGAATCTATATGCTGTACTATTGTAAAAAACTATACAACAATTTAGTTTTAAGCTAGGTACTGCCATAAGAAAATTATCTGAAAGCAGCAAAACTCCATATAAAAACAAGAAAAGAAGCTAACTTCGGCATTCCGAAGTTTAAATACCCTTGCAGTAAGTAGAAGAAGAAGAAGAAAAATGTTTTGACTTTTTCGTTTTCTCGGGTACTGACATAAGGTAAATGTTGCGAACAAAAAATGTTGCTAGCGATAATGTTGCGAGCGAACTAAATTAATTTATATATGTACAATGTACATATATAGGGGAGAGTGGGGAGTTATGAAACACGCTTTGTTAAAGGGCCCAACTTGTAAAATTTACGTTTTTTTCCAATTTTTTTAAATTGAATATTTAGAGCAATCAATAAACTACTACCTTGTCAAAGGATTCGCCTATAAACCAACAATTTGCTGCTTTTTTCAGTTTTCAAAAATCATGGGGAGTTATGAAACACTACTAAAAAATGAGAAAAAAAAAATGTTTGTGTAACGAAATTTTTTATTAGGATTACAGAAATGACACTTTGTAATGTTCTTCATGTATTAACAAGTATTGAACAACATTTTAAACTTCTTAAAAACATAATACAAAATCTTCATCGGAATCATCTTTCATGTGCAACAACTACGTTTTGCTGCCGGTGGTTTGACGGCTTCTTTTGCCTTATTATATTATGTATATACATTATATAGCTGTTATATTGTTATATCAGTCATATATTGTTCATATATCACACATACAACATATGACAATCAACACATCAGATTCGTAGTCAACAAAGGTCAGATTTGCCGTGTTTCACATCTCCCCACTCGATGTGTTTCATTTCTCCCCATTTGTTACTTTTTTAAAAATAGCACCGCCACAGCTACAAAAAAAATATTTTCTCTCAAATTTTTCTGTAAGTTAAAAGCTTAATGAATGCTGATTATTTTGCATACTAACTTTATAGATTCACTTGCAACTGTTCATCGGGATGCTACTCACGAAAAAAAGCTTTTTTCACGAATTTTAAACACAGTGTGTGGGAATATATAAAAAAGGGTGATATCGGTGCAAGTGCTCAATCAAATTAAGCATTGGGGTTAATAAAATGTTGACAAAAAAAAACGATCGGACAAGCCATTAATCCAAATTTATGGCCATGTTTCACAACTCCCCATGTTTCATAACTCCCCACACTCTCCCCTATTCATATGGCAGCTATGTATATGATATAGTTGTCGGATCCGGCCCGTTCCGACAAATATAGTAGTGAAAGCATATAGAAGTTTCATTCACATAGCTTCAAGACTGAGGGACTAGTTTGCGTATAAACGGACGGACAGACGAACAGACAGACGGACAAGGCTAGATCGGCTCGGCTGTTGATGCTGATCAAGAATATATATACTTTATAGAGTCGGAAATGTCTCGTTCACTGCGTTGCAAATTTCTGAGTAAAATTATAATACCCTGCAAGGGTATAAAAATCGGTTGGTTGAAAAAAAAATTTTCGTAAAAGAGCAAATTGTATAGGTCGAGCGCTACCTTAAATCTGCTAATTCGACACTTTGTTCAAAATATATTTAATAAACACTATAACGTATTCTGTTTGAAATCTGACCTTTAGTCCTGAAACCACTTTTATTATACAGGATAAGGTTAAAAGCATTTGAATTGTAAAATTGATGGTAATTTTTAAGGTTTCAATTTGTTTTTGGCTTTAACAATTTTGTTACTTACACGAGATATTGCTCTTCTTATATATACATATAGTATTATATCTCCAAAATTCTTTTTTACGATATATTATTTATATAAATATGTGGAAATACATGTAGATTAATTTTGTTACATTCTTTACAACCACCAATCAATTTTATTTAACCCAAAATCGGCAATGCATACACATGTGTTACATTTTGTTGAGTTCTTGGGCAAAACATGGTAAACGATTTGGATTTTCATTTGTTTTTCAAAAGTTTATTTATTTATACTTCCTTCCTTCTATTAAAAAAAAGTCTCATCTAATTACTACACAAATCGCTTGCTACGTCGCTTGCCATAAATTACTACGTGAACTCTGACGATTGCCTATGGAATCGAAAAATGATTCTCATTTTAAGACAATAATAAATGGTTATAATACATTAACTAGTTATTTAAGAAAAAACGAATATCGTAAAATACTATTTAATTAACAAATAAAACAACCTTGTTAGATTAAGTAAATATTAAATAAATTATCCAACTAAGTGATTTGTGTTCATTTGAGCAATAGACATTCAATGAACAGTTTTTGTTCGATGTTCGATTTTTTAATGAGGCTGTTGTTTTAACTCATATGTTAGACAAAAGTACAGAGAATCATATAAATAGCGCTCGAGGAATGTACTTATAAGGGAAGAATGTAACAATAATTGCATAACGAGAGCTAAATGGCCTGGTTCTTCGAGTTTCCATTGCTTTTGCCTTTGCCGTTGATGTTCTCTGCTGTTTTTCGGCTGGGATTGCTAGGGCTGCTATTGCTCGGCTGCTCGTTCTCCTTCTCGCGTAGCCGCTGGCGACTCTGGCGCTCCAAGTGCTGGTTCATGGTCGCCTCGATCTTGGCAAGAGAGAGATCATACTCGTGCTTTATGCGCTCGTACTCGCGCTTCATGTGTGCTTCCTTGTCCTCCGCATAGAGCTTGTAATTGTGAGCGGTACGCTTGGCGCTTTGATAGCGTTGCTGGGCGGCTTTCATCGCCTCCTCGTGATTGGCGACCGTCGCCTCCAGTTGCTGGCGCCAGTGCTTTTCCACCTGATCAACACTCTGGCGTTGGTTCTCCCACTGGGTCATCACTACCTTCATGGACTGCCGCTCTGATTCGATGCCGGCATGTTGTTCGTCCAGTTGGCGAACTATTTCAGCAATACGTTCATTTTTCACCTGCAGTTCCTGGCGACACCTCTGCACCAGTGCTTTCTGCTGATCATCCTTGGCAACTATTATCTCCTCGATTTTCTCGCGTTCGGCCATTATGGTTTGCTTCAGTAGGTCCACTTCAGTCTGGCGTTGCTGCAGCTCATTGCACACAGATTGATACTCCCGTTGAAGACACTGATTACGCTCCTCCAATTCCTGCAGACGGCCGTTGAACTTCTTTATCTCAACAGCAAACAGTTTTGCCATATCATCGCGCACGCGCTGCTCAATGCGCTTTATTCGCTCCGGGGTAAGCTCTGACGGAGAGCCGGCACTTGGAGACGAGTCTGAATTCGGCTTGGGACTGGAGGTGATTCTCTGCAGCAAATGTTGCTTTTGACAATCCTCCTGCTGTGCAATGTAAGCCTCAAACTGCTTAACTTTCTCCTTTAGGTCATGAATGAGTTCGTCTTGCTTCACCGACTGGTCAACTTTCGCCTGCATCTCTCCCTGCAAAGTCTTGGACTGTTCAAGCTCCTGCTCCAATGCCAGAAGTTCCTTGGCCTGCATTGAGTTGACATTTTGGAGCTTTAACATGCGGATTTCAGCCTGGAAGTCACAAAGAAAAATAAAGGCAATGTTTACAATTTGGTATATAATACATTGAGCCCAGTTAGTTAGTTACCCTCAACCAAGTTACCTTTGTAATATCTGCGAGACTCTCTAGGCATTTGCTGCAATTGCCGGAGCTCTCCTTGTTGGCCGCCTCTTCGCGCTTGTCACGCTCGCTTTTCTGGCGCAGTGCCTGTAGGTCTCGCTCGTGGCCAAGCTTTGCAGTTTCTAGTAGCTTACTCAGCTCCTGCGACTTGAGCTCCGCCAGCTGTAAATTGCGTTGGGTCGTGGCAAGTTGCTGACGATGCTCCTGCAGCTCCTTAAGGGTGTCGACTTCCCGTAATTTCCTCAATTCGTAGTCCAGAGACTCCTTGTCGGTGGCGATGTCGGTATACAGTTTCTTGAGCCGATCTACCTCACTCTGGGCATCCTTCAGTAGGATTTTGTGGCGTTCCAATTCCAGATGCACGTCGTCAGCGCTGGGTCGTGTTTTCAGCTGCATGTTATCCTTCACCAGCTCCTCGTTGTTCCTCTGGAGGCTCTGATACTGCTGCTTCAGTTGATCCATATCTTTCTCCATGTTTTTCAGCTTCTCGTCAACTTGCTGGCGTTCCTCCTTAAGGGAATTCCTCTCCATCATCAAGTCATCCAGCTGGCTTTGTACCCGCGAGTCCTGCTGCGAACGGTGCTGGTGCTGCTGCTCCTCCAGCTCCTGCTGCATGACCTTCACCTTATTATCCAGACGCATTTTCTCCTCCTTCAGGGTAGCAAGTTGGACTAGTGACTTATTCTCCTGGTCGCGATGCAGGCGCAACTCCTGGTTGCGCTCTTCCAGCTGCTTCTCCAGCCGACGCACCTCCTCCCGCTTGCTTTTGAGATTGCCCAGCGCCCGGTACAGTTCCTGTTTAATGTGGTTAACCCTGTCCACGGGGTCTAAAGGTGTGCTACCAACGAGCCGGGACCCACCCACCTGACTGAGCCTGCCCGTGGGCGACTCATCGGCGTGATGCTGCTGCAGAAGAGTGTCCATAAGGTCCAGCTCCGCTGTAGTTCCGTTGACCCGCTCGTTTAGCAGTGCGATCGTCTGCTCGAGCTCCACGATGCGAGCCTTCTGATCGGCAATGCACCGGTGCTGACGCTGGATCTCCGTCTCCAGGTCGACCCTGCTGCTCGCTTCATTACACCGCATTTGGGCCACATTAAGGGCCAGGCTCAGCTCGTTTATCTTGGACGCCTTATCTGCCAACATGGTTTCATGGCCTGATTGCAGAGCATTGTAGCGGGAGTGCATCTGCTCCAAATCGATCTTCTTGCGATCGAGTTGATCGGCCAGTTGGCTGAGCTGCTGCTGCAGGAGCTCGCACTGGGCGCGGTGCGCGTCCTCCATTTGCCGCACCCGCAACTCTGCGTTCCGCTCGTCGCGCTTGTGCGTATCCCGCTGCACCATGTCGTATTTACACTGGACATCCGACAACATGGTTCTCGTGATTTCCAACTGGCCGACCAGGCGCGTGTTGTCCTCCTCGAGTTGTTTCTTCTCGTTCCGTAACTTTTCCAGGCCACTCTCCTGGTTGGAACACCGCTCCTTGGTCTCAACGAGCAGCTCGTGTGTGTTCTGCTTCTCGCGCAGAGCACGGTCTAGTTCCGCCTTCATGATGGTCAGTCGCTTCTGGAACTCATCGAGTTGCTTATGCGCAGAGGTGGCCAGTTGATTGACGTTTTCCAACTCTTTGCTCTTGGATTCTACCATCATCTTCATGCGGTGCATCTCATTTGCATGATGCTGCTGCTGCTGCTGGTTCTCCTGAAGCACCGGATTGCGTGAGTTTGGCGAATAGTTGTTCAGAGCTGCCAGTGGCTGACGGGGCGGTGGCAATTCTGAGTGGGAATTCGTTGTCGAGTCGATTGTGTTCTCCTCATCATCCAGGTCGTCGAAAGCGTTCTCCAGCAGGTGACCCAGCTAAGGTAAAAATAAAGGTAGCAATGACATTATTGGACGGGATTCTACCAAGTTGCCTTGTACACCAGTATTCACTCACCTCCTCTTCGCGTCTCTTCTGATCCTGTATCGCCTCCTCCTCCTCCTGCCGGTCTAGCGTGGAGTTCACATTGAGGGTGTCGCCGCCCTGGAACAGGCTCATGCCGGGCGTATTCATAGTGCTTCAGCAAGCGACGCGGGAATTTCCGTTCTTCGTTAAATTAATTTAAATTTACTTCCCGGCGCAGGCGCTGATTTTCAGCAGTGTTGCCAACTCGGATATTTTCGGGCCAGATCTGGCTATTTTTCAAGACCCAATGCTACAAATCATTAAATTTTGCTATAGCTTGCAACTTTGGCTATTTTACAAAATAAATTTGCTTTTTTTTTAGCTATTTTAAACATTTTACTTACAAAAACTTAAACTTAAAAACAATAAACGCCAAATTATTGAATATTAAATGCCTTGCCAAAATAAAGTAGCAAAAATCGAATGTTGACTCTCATCGAGGAAACCAAACGATTTGTTTTCCTAAAACGTCTACTGAGAAGTTTACGAAAAAAAAAGGCGGATTGTCCTGTTGGTGACACAATTAGCTCCATTAGCTCAGTGGACCACTAAAATAATGCGTGCACATTATGCACTGCATTAAAATGCCTCGCACTAAATGTTTCTTAAGTTTAAAATAATACTGGCTATTTATTTAGCTAGTTTTTACTTAATTTAGCTATTTTTGGCCATTTTATTTGGCCTGTTCGGCTATAAACGGCGACCGATAGTTGGCAACACTGATTTTCAGAGCTTCTTCTTCTTGCTCGGGGTGAAGCGATGCCAATATAACTTTTCCCCGCTAGGTCTGGCGGTTTTCAAAGGCACTTGGCGGAATAATATAAAGGTTAGCGAGAAATATAGCTATTTTCTGAGCAAAATGTAATATTAGCTTATTCAAAACACTATATTTATGTTTTACGATGTTGCACTTAAAAAATATAAATGAATTCACCCATTCAAAATTTACCCTAATTTACTCTAACTTTAATATGTGAATATCTTTCAATAAAATTAAAATTTTTTGTTACATAAATGTATATACATTTTTGTATTATTTTTTGCGACACCAACTAAAATTCACACATCAGTTTTTAAGCCACTGTCGAAACGAAAAAACTGTATTTATTACTCCACCAAGGTAATAAAACTCTAAGCGGAATGAACTCATCGACACAAAAAAAAGAAAAGATATAATTTTTTTCATCATTATTTTTCATTTATTTATAAAACGAATTTAATTATTAAATCAACAAATTAACATTCGTTAGGATTTGCATTTTTAAAACATTTATGTAATCCATTTTTCAAATTAATAATTAAAATCCCACTGTTTACGCCAGGTTTGCAGGATTATAAATCGCTTCAATAGTAAAACAAAAATACGGATAGCTAATCAGCGTTACTATAGTAAAGGAAGACATTATTGTCATAGTCGGAGATCAGGTCAAAATCGAAGTATATTTTTCCATTGACGGTCAGACGATCAAACCTTTGACAATGCAGAGGTCATGCTACGAAATGGGCGTAATAATCTGATTCCCATTATATAAACCATTTACCATTCCATTCCAAGATTCTCACACTCCAGATCGATTGGATTTTGGTAACGTAAAGTAGAAAAAATATATAATTTATTAAATTAGTCTTCAAGTTTGGACCCAGTTCAAATGAAAATAATGCAAACACTCTGATTTTGAAGATGCTATTTATATTTTATTTAAGAATTAGTGCTAGTTTTTTAATCAATGTCGTCATTGGTCGTTGTATTGAAGCCGCCATAATGTCGGTAGCCTCAAGTTACAAAACTGAAATAGTTTTCAAACGTGAGCTTTCCATCGTTAGCTGCCTTACGTCGTTTTTGATACTCCTAAAGTAAATAAAACTAGAAGTATATTTTTCAATTTTTTTCATTTTTTATTCATTTTATACAGACTGTCCATTCATAAACGCACTTATATTGGGACATTTATCTAATTTCTCGGCATCTATTTGGAAAACCTTGGACAAACGTTTCCAACTTTGCGCATCAAAGTAGTAGAAGGTGCCGCGCTCTTTTGTACCATTTTTTTCATATTGATTAATGCCAGGAATTCGAGTTATCCATATTTTCTCCTCCACATGATACCGCCACTCGCGACTATGCCTGCAAATAAGGAAATTTAGTCTATATTCCGATGAATTCAGGTGAATTCCTTTGGGAGTGTACATACAATTCAGCGGCCGCCATCAATTGCATGATATCGCCGATGTTCGTGTAGAAAAGGAAAAAGAGCAGATCTTCTTGCAGCTTTTTCAGTACAGGCGCAGTAAGTTTGTCTCTTATCGCAAAGTTAATAAGATATTCGGGTGGCACGTTGAACTCAACGTCTTGTGCTCTGCAATACATATATAATAAGGATTAATGACAAAACAAGAAACGACGCTATCTTTGGCAAGCCAAAGATTAAATACCCTTGCAGTAAGTATTTTAAATTTTGAATTAAGGAATTAAGGATTTATTTTTTGTTTGAAATTAACGTACTAAGTTATGTTAGTTTTTCTCAAAATGTTCCGATTGTTCCAATGGCAGCTATATGATAGTTTACGTAGAAACGGACAGACGGACATGGCTAGATCGACTCGGCTGTTGATGCTGATCGATAATATATAATTTATAGGGTCGCAAATGTCACCTGTCGCAAACTCCTGACTAAAATTATTATACCCTGCAAGGGTGTAATTAGGCGAGCTTTCATGTAATATAATTTGACAAGTGGCTTTCAATTTTCTTTTATACAATACAAATAAAATAAAATAGGTTGTTCTTATTTGAAATATGTTAACCTTTGAAAACTCAAAGAAAGTTCCCTACCTGCAGGGCTGTTCCACGAACGGTCCAGCGAATGTTGTATGCAAGCTTTCTTGCGAGTTCAGATTCAGGCCCAAGCCTGTGAGATCCGTGCCCAGTGACAGCGTCACCAGATTGGGATCCGTTTCCGCAGCCCGAATGAACGTCAGCAGGCCCACCATGCCAAACTGGTTGTTCACCATGGTTGCTGGTATGTTTGTGACCTTCCCTGAAATGTAGAATTGGGTGGTTAAGTAAATAGTAAATTTAAATAAATTTGAGTATTCTAGACAGATTTTAACGAACAAATTAAATGACAGGGGTTTTCAAAACTATGCCATGAAATTTCCCGATTTAGGTACAAATTTGAATCAACGAAAGTTTTGAAACACCCCTGGGAATATAGCAAACCATCTTGGTAGCAAAGTTATCTCTGCTGAACCGAAGCCTAGCGGTAGGCACACTACTCACCATCTGGCGAAGTTTGCACGCCGCTCTTCACAAGTTTATCGTTGCTGGAATTATCGTTCAGATGCTCGCAGCCCGACCCGCTGCCGCTGCCAGAGGAACCGGCGCTGCCACTGCCCAGGCCGCCACCAACGCCCATCATGGCATTGCTATTGGGCACACTGTTAACGCTACCGACTCCACCGCCACCGCCACTGCTGCTGCCGCCAAGGCCAACATGCGATCCGCCGACGACACCACTGGCTGCACTGCCGCCGCTACCGCTAACTCCTCCAGCGCCACCGCCACTCCCTCCAGCGCTGCCCCCGACGACCAAGCCGCCTCCAAGGCCACTGCCAACGGCACCGAGACCATTGCCGCCTACAACGCCGACACTGGTGCCGCTGCTACTGCCGCTCGCCAATCCACTGACCACAATCGAATTCATCGCCTTTTCCGTGCCATCCAAGTGATTCTCTGTGGTGACACCGACAGAGCCGCCAGCTCCGCCGCCGCTGCCGCTCCCCACCGCGTTCGTTGTGCCGTCCGAGTTTTGGGTGCCCGGTAACGCAGGGAAGTCCTCATTTGACATCGTGAACTCCGATTGCTCTGACGTCGGTTGCTTCACCATGCCAACTGGAAGTAGAGAAAGTAGAGAAGGGGCGGAACGCCGGGGGAAAATAAGTGAAGCGAAGGAATTGAACGTGTCGAAGCTAAGAAAATGCATACACAATTGTTAGGCCAATACCAGTGGATGCTCAAAGGAGCAAATATGTATTTAGTTTACTTAGACCCATCCTCTTACTGGTTAATCTACTTATTTGCAAATAATTAATGTACTATTTAAATGCGTGCATATTAGGTTTCTCCGAATCTCGGAGAATATAAAATTTACTTGGATCTATGTTTAAACTTTAAATTTAATGGAAAGGGAGAAACAATTTAGAGGTCCCAGCGAGGTGTGGTAGGTGACACAATTTAAATGGTTTTGTGTATTCTTATACACTAAATTTAAAAAAAAATTCATATTTTCACTAAATGTTTTAAAATATACTCAAGAGAAAGCTTTATTTACCTTTTCAAATTTGATCAATTCTCTAATGGATCTTCGTATGCATTCACAAAACAAAACATGCGAAGACTTTGTTTAATTTACTTTTTTTTTAACTAAAATTGACAAGTTAATAAGCCAATTGAAAACAGTTTGGTAATCCCTAAGGAGAATCAACTTATCCTAAGCTGGCACGTATTCTACCCAAAACCATAACCGAAAATTAGTAACTAAATACTACAACAGCACATTTTTGGTTAGAGAGAATCTAGGGATTAGTGCTTAAAAGTAATCGTAGTTGTAAACGGAAATAAATAAAAAGAAGAGGATTTTTGATTTGAACTCACAAGAGGTAAAGAAATTACCATAGGGTTTGCTGCCCGGCGGCTGAAGCGGATTTGATTGGGGCAGTGTCTGGTCGTTCTGGCCGCGCGCATTCGTCAGCGATGGAAACTCCGTGGGATCCAGCAGAGCTGGCGTGGAAGCATCGCCCCCACCGCCACCGCCGAAAACGTGAAAGTTATTTAAAGGACCGCCACCGCCGCCGCCCGTTCCGTAGCCGCCGCGACCCGTCTGCATGAAGTTCCCCATGTTCGACTGTGAAGAGAATATACAATTGTATATGGATGGTTTGAGAAATGCTAATGTATTTAGAGGACTCACCATGGGTCCACTGCCCAATCCCTGCATGGCACGCCTCTCCACAAACTGCCGCTGCCCGAAGAGGTTGGCGTTCCGGTTGCCGCTCGAAATGGCGGGTCCGCCGACCGAAAGCTGCGCATTCCGGTTCGGCGACAGTTGCGGCTGCTGCTGTTGCTGTTGTTGCTGCTGCTGCTGAGGCGCCTGTCCGTAGTTCGCCGCTCCTGGATAAGAGTTGACAAAGTCTGCCGAAGGCGTCAAATGTAAGTCGGATGCTTTATCACAGCTAATGGTTAACGCTTTAGCTTACCGGTTTGGAACATGCCTGACGTGGGCGTGACATGTCCAGCCAGGGAGCTACCACCGAATCCGCCAGTTGTCCGTCCAGCTAACGCCGCGTTCGCTATACTTCTCGGGGGTTGTTGGAAATTTAAATTCGCCATAATCTGTAAAGGAAATAAGAGCGTTTATGTATCTGAATAAAACATTTAAAGAAATTAACCGTTTGTTATTAAGATTTCGTTAACTAGGCCCCAATCAGTTAAGTTTTATATTTATGATATTCGTATGTGGTTTTGTTTGCAGGAATAATCACTGATCACCTGGAATACCCTGGAACATCCTTGAGTTATCGACATCTGCGCCTTAATCGAAATGGTGCGGCGGTCCCGCACCATGGTCCCGGGCCCATAAACCAGAGCATTGGTTAGTACGTATGTGACTAAGTGAAGGGGGCGCTCATACTCATAGTGATAACAAATCCGACTCCCCGCAGATAATTGTCGCCCAGCACACACTAAATGAGAGCATATGCGTGCTAAGAAAATAAACAAACAAAAAGCCGAGCCCTAGCAAGGCAGCGGCCTCTGTATAAATAAATATGTATGAATAGTCTGGGACCCAGATATTTTGCGTAATTTTTAAGTCGCTAGCCATGTAAAAGAGCTGGTAAACAAAACTGGTCTTCGCTTTGCAGCACTGTTCGGTTCTGTTTAATGGCCGCCGCATCAGCTGTCGATTGGCGAATTCGCCCAGCAAACAAAGGAGAAGGAGAACGGAAAGGATGGAGAGGAAAAGAAAAAGGAGTAGGAGGAGAAGCTAAAGTAAAGGCAGAAAGGCTACGGCAATTATTGCCGTTCCTATTTGGCGTGGGCAACACACATGCACAGCGGTCGCTGTGTATGGGGCGGAGACGGAAGACAGTGGTAATGGTGTGGGTGAAAAAACCAGAATGGCTGGGCAGGAGGATGCAGAAGAGAGAAAGAAAAGGACACGCAGCACTTGTCTTACGATCGATTCTGCAGGTAGTGGTGTCGGACATTGGCAGCAAGCCGAAAAAATTGTGATCGCTAAATTTTGGTAAATGGAGACCGAACATACATACATAATTTAAGTTTCCCACTTTAATTAGTGATTTACTAATGCATTTCCTAAGTTGTCACGGGATATGTCCTTCTTTTATTATACTTTATATAAAATTAATTGTAAATGAATTTCTAATTAAAAAATCAGCTAATAACATGAGCAAAATGAAAATATTCTAGATAAATATTATAAGTTTTAAACTATCTTAAACCAAAGAAAACACATTTATTTGCAAGACATTTTATACAATATTCTGCCAAAGGAAGCTTTCACAGACAATAAATGCATTCCGATTACCGATTAGAAACCAACAGATAAGACTATTTTCGATGTTTAGCGGCAACTACAATGTACTTTTTGGTGGAATACATATATTTAGTAAAATAAAATTAGTTTTTGAAACTGAAACTAGAAAATGTAAGGGTAAAACACCAAATTCAATCGATTCTGCTTAAAACCTATGGCAATTTTAAAAGCTAATGCCATGGTACATCCTGTCGCAGAGGACTTTTGTATTCTGGCATTGTTTTGCTTGTATGGGTGGGAGGAATGCCCCCCGCCACTGCCGTTGTCGCGAGAACAGGTACAACTGGGCCAATCTCTCGAGAAACGGAGCAATTGCCCTATGCCTGTGTGTGCTTGGGCTACCTGAAGTCAGGTACTTTGGGCGGATATTTATCTAGATGTTTATTGCTCTTTTACCTGGCCTGCGCATGTAACTTTATCAGCTGACACTGCGGTCGCTTTGCAACACTGGTTTAAGCGCTTACAACAAACACACAGAGGGGAAACTTTTTGGGGCCAATAAGTTTAACAATGCCTCAAACGACAACCTTGAACGAACGCAAAGCTATGCCTATGGGGGACTTACCTAAATTAACGTTAGATGATACTGCCGCTTCTTGCACTTCCACTGTTAACGCTCGCTTTCCACTCTGTCCAGCAACAACAACATACACTGATCGGATCGTTCTCACCGCATTTAACATTCCAAAGCGGCCGGCGGGACGTGGACGTGGTAGTCGTCGTTGTCCTGGCGCCGAATCCGTGGCGTCTCGGGATTAGCAAAGGATGCCTGCTAAATCCAATGGGGCAGCCTGAGGTTAGCGTTAGCTCTCGCTCGCACACACACACACACACTGACTGACTGTGAGAAGGGAGGATGGATGGATGGATGGAGCACAAGGTGGAGGAGCCAAAGCCGGAGCGGGAACGGAAGCCGGAGCGAGGTTAGTTAGTACTTTTCCGCGCCGTGTCGTCCCTGAATAAATGGCATATATACCGCTGTATGGGTGTACGTGTATATGCCTCGTCTGTATGCAGCGTGGTCCGTGAGAGAGAGAAAGAGAGAGAACGAACGCGAGAGAGGGAGTAGAGTACCGAAGGATGTTGATGCCTGGCGGAGGCGAAAAGTTTTTCGTGTCCCTTTTGGCTTCCTCTTTCGCTTCGATTGCACTTTTTGTAGATGCCGCACTTTTGCAAATGTCTCGCACAGTACACTGTTTTTTGATAGTGTTTCCTTTTTGTATTTTATTTGTAAGTAAATAATTGCTCGCTATTGCGCTGTTGTCTCTGCTTCTTTCTTCACTGCACAAGCACTGTGTCTGTGACCCTGTGTGTGAGTTTACGTGTGTGTGTCTCTGTCTTTGTTTTCTCAGTTCATTGAAATTTCACCCGAACAAGCGAATTGGGCAAAATTCGCTGCCCGATTTGCGTGTCTTTTACGTCACCAACGGTCAAATGCACGCGTGCCCGGTCTTGCCGAGACTTTAAGATCCACTATGGAGGGTCAATAAGCAATTTTTAGCGCCCGAAATGGCTCCAAATTGTACACAAAAATGTTCCGCAAAAAAACTTTGTGGCTGTCACGAATACAAACACACAGGAATTAGGGATGTAAAATTCTGTTATCGATGCTGCACAACTATCGATAGTCTGTCAGTTTTTTACAGTCTGTTTTTGCAAGAGAGCAGCCCGTTTCTTGCTCAACTTCATTACATTTTATACTGGCCGCCTATTTTTAATCTACCTGATACAAGTTGAATAGTTTTTATCTTAAATAAAGTAGTTGTTTACATTATATCGATTGTTGGCATCAATTGGCGTGCTTGATCGTTGGATACCGCCCTAATGGTATCGGCTATCGATTAATCTGTCAATGTAAAGACCTCCTAAACTCAGTTTTATTTCCCGGTCTCGTATTTTCATTTGCTATTATTTAAGTCTTTATCGGCATTATGGGTGACCAGAACTCAGACGATGAAAGTGGTGAGTGGCTGATGATTTTTGTGACCCAAACATTAAGAAAGTATGGTGATTTTCAGGTTCCTCAGGCTCAAGTCGCAGTGGCAGCCGCAGCGTCACGCCGCGAGGCAGTGCACCCGGGTAGGTTTGTGACATTTAAGCAGCATGGAGGGTTTGTGACACAGTTTTCCAGATCTCCTCGCAGTGGCAGTGACCGGTCCCGTTCTGGTTCGAGATCCTCGAGATCTCGATCTGGTTCAGGTTCTCCGCGAAGTGCCCGTTCCGGATCCGCCCAAAGCCGTCGCTCAGGGTCGAGGCATAGTCAGCGATCGACATCTGCTCACAGCCAAAAATCTGGGTCCCCACACAGTCAAAGATCTGGATCTGCTCATAGTCGAAGATCAGGATCCCCCAATAGCCAGAGATCGGGTTCCGCTCATAGTCGTCGATCTGGTGGAGCTCGAAGCGCTAGATCCCGATCCCGATCCCGCTCACGTAGTGGAACCGCTAAGGGCAGCGATAATGAGGAGTCGCGCTCAAACTCGCCAAACCTGCAGATCGATGATGAACGTGCCCACTCGAAAAGCAAAAGCAAGAGCAAGAGCAAAAGTAAGAGTCGTAGCAGAAGCAGGAGCGGCAGTCGCACTTCCAGGTATAGCTCCAAGACGGGCACGCCATCCCCCAACCGAAGTCGCAGCCGTAGTGGATCCGGTTCGGGCAGTGACATGGGCGTGCCCAAGAAGAAGGTGCGCCGCACAAGTGGATCGGATCAGGAGAAGCGAAAGAGCGGCAGCGATAGCGACATGGAGGAATCCCCCATCAAGAAATCGCGGCTAATTGACTCGGACAGCGAGAGCGACCAAGAGGAGGTTAGTTCAAATTCCTTGATTTTAGTGATCTTATTCTGAAAACTGGACGAAACGCATAATTTACAATTCTGTAGGCGAAAAAGGTTGCTCCAGCGGCTGCTGATATCTTTGGTGACGCTGATGACATCAGTGACGATGATGAGGCAGTTGGCCCGGCCGCCAGTAAATCCCCGGCACGCTCCAAGAGTCGTAGCAGGAGCAGGTCCCGCTCACGGAGCCGGTCTATGAGTCGGTCGCGTTCCCGCTCCCGTTCGCGGTCCCGTGATCGTGCCGCGTCCCAGGTGGTGCTACCGCCCCCCAAAGAGGATGAGCCGGAACCGTTGCCAGAGACACGAATCGATGTAGAGATTCCCCGCATCTCGGCGGACCTCGGTAAAGAACAACACTTCATCAAGCTGCCGAATTTCTTGTCTGTGGTCACACACCCCTTCGATCCGGAGACGTACGAGGATGAGATCGACGAGGAGGAGACGATGGACGAGGAGGGACGGCAGCGCATCAAGCTCAAGGTCAGCAACACGATCCGTTGGCGTGAGTTCATGGATAACAAGGGCAACATGGTGCGAGAGTCAAACGCCAGATATGTGCGTTGGTCGGACGGCAGCATGTCCCTTCACCTGGGAAACGAGATATTCGATGCCTATCGACAGCCGCTGCTGGGCGACCACAATCATCTGTTTATCCGCCAGGGAACAGGTCTGCAGGGCCAGTCGGTGTTCAGGACCAAGCTCACCTTCCGGCCCCATTCGACGGAGTCCTTCACGCACAAGAAGATGACCATGTCGCTGGCCGATCGCTCCAGCAAGACCAGTGGCATCAAAATCCTCACCCAGGTGGGCAAAGACCCCACCACGGACAGACCCACTCAGCTTAAAGAGGAGGAGGCCAAGCTGCGACAGGCTATGCGCAACCAGCACAAGGCGCAGCCCAAGAAGAAGAAGGCGGGTGCTGGCGAACCACTGCTGGGTGGCGGTGGCAACTCGTCTTATCAGCACGACGATGGCAGCGACGACGAGAACGCCATAAGCTTGAGCGCCATAAAAAACCGATACAAGAAGGGCTCGTCCAGCGGAGGCACTCAAGCGGAAGTGAAAGCGTCCACCATCTACTCCTCCGACGAAGACGAGGGCTCCGACTTTGAAGGGCGACGCAACAAGAAGGTGGACAAGGCCAAGGCAAGCAAGGCGCTTCGCGATTCGGACAGCGAATCGGATGCAGGCAGCGTCAAGAGTGGCAACAGCGGCAAAAGCGGCAAAGATGAGAGCAGTGCGGGTGGCAGCGACCAGGAAGCAGGAAGCAGCCGCAAGAGCCCGGGAAGCAGCAAGTCTGGCAGTGGCAGTGGCAGCGGCTCCGGTAGCGGATCTGGTAGCGACAACGATGATTAACTTCTTTTCTTATAACTTATACATGTTTCTTAAGACGGCCAATAAATAGATAGATGGGAAACCATATGTACTTTTCTTCTATTCACGGTAAAATCTAACAAACTAACTAACCTCTTAATGAGGTTTGATACAAGTCACGATCGCACCTTCACCTCAACAAATTTCTGGCATCAAATAATCTGAATAATGACAAATAAATTGAGAAAATTTATTAAATAGCTTTTCAATGCTTACCGGGCTATTTTTAAACAGTGTGGTTTCGTTTAAGGATTTGTAATATAATATATATACATATATGTATATATACATATATTTATAATTTTTCATCACCCTGGCTCTGACGGTCCTAACTTTGTGTTCAATCCTAACCTACGCACAGTGGGCGATTTGGCCAATCTAGCGAAAGAAAATAAATAACTCAATACTCAATAAATAAAAGATAAAAAAAAGTAGCAATAATAACTTAAAAAAGCCATAGAACAAATTATTTTTTTTTAATTTAATTTTTTATTTTAAAAAATAAAAACATTTTTTTTTTATTCTTTAATTTAAAACAAGAAAGGAAGCTAACTTCGGCTAGCAGAAGCTTAAATACCCTTGCACTAAGTATTTCAAATTTTTGTATATTTTAGGTTTGCGGTTCTTTTCGCTTTCGCGTGTTTCTAGATTCTATAAATGTTGAGCGAAACATGTTGACATTGAAAAATGTTGCGAACAAACTAAATGTATTGATATATATGTATATTCCTATGGCAGCTATATAATATAGTGGTCCGATTTGAATGAAATTAAAACCGAAATTATAATACAAAATGACCATATCTGAAATTATATGCAAATATGTTGAAAATTGGCAATAATTTTATAATTTTTTCCTCAAAAATTTCCGTTCGTTATGGCAGCTATATGATATAGTCGTCCGATCCGGCATATATAGTAGTGAGAGTATATATAAGCATATGTGCAAAGTTTCAATCAGATAGCTTCAAAACTGAGGGACTAGTTTGCGTAGAAACGGACGAACAGACAGACGGACAGACGGACATGGCTAGATCGACTCGGCTGTTGATGCTGATCAAGAATATATATACTTTACAGGGTCGGAAATGTTTCCTTCACTGCGTTGCAAACTTCTGACTAAAATTATAATACCCTGCAAGGGTAAAAAATTATGTTTTTTTTTTTTTGCTTCTTATTTATTTTTAAGTATAAAAAAAATTATTCAGAGTCGCTGCTCCAATCAGATTCTGAAATTTTGCCCTCCTTTACATAGTCCAAAAAAGGTCGCTTCTGGACCACTGACATGATTTCTGCAACATGAAAAATATTAAGAGCGGCAGGTAGATGCAGCAAAGCTTGGCCATTTTGAACAGAAGACGATTCATATTTTCAAATGTATACACAATTATCACAGGCAAGGACGGGCTTTATAGTTTTATTCCACAGAAGTTAACAATTATTCACTAAAAGGGTCATTTAAAGCTTACCGCATTCAATCACCATTTAATAATACAACACTTGTCACAGGTCACAAGACGTTTATCTTTTTTTTACTACAAACGAAAAGGTTAAAAGTTATATTTTTGCAAAGAATGGAATTACCAGGAAAAAACGCAGAAAATGCTTATTATGATTGCAGCGAAAACATTTGCTCACTTTGAAAGCTCACAGCTGATAAAATATATCGTTTAAAATACCAAAAATACAATTTTTGTGCTAACTAAATAATTAGTTATCGGCGGGAATTAAAATTGTGGTAAATTTCAACAACAAATTATTTTGATTTCCTTTCGCCAGATCGCCCACTGTGCTACGGAGATCCTGAATCCTGAATCCACTTGGCCAAATTCAGTTTGAAAAGGCAGAGCTTAAGCGACCCGTCGAACCGTGAGCAGAGATAATGTCGATACACACGTTTTTAAATATATATATATTTCCATAAATTATTGCTTAAATATTTTGTTTATACAATTAGTCTACGTTACATACATAAATATATGCTTAGAACCAAAATGCATGTTTGTTAAACTCTCTCCTCTGTTATCTACAACTGCATTTGAGTTTACAAATATATATAGTGTAGATTAGTTTTTTGATGTGGGATTCTACAAAGGTACTTGCCGCCTGGCCCAAAACGAAATATTCCAGTCTAATTGGGATCCTCCTCTTTCTATAGGGTCCACAAACATGTACAAGTGTTCGGCTTTTGAAAAAATATCATAAATATGCTTAAGCCGAGATTCTTTGTGTGTTAAGTATATGATTGTGCGCCAGTTTTTCCGCTTACATATATATAGTAGTTAATAACGGCGTGTGTTTGTAAATGCTATGTCAGCTTTTGTATAAAAAAGATTCGCTAGTTGCACCTTGGTAGCCAAATATCGTGGGTCAGACTATGTTTCTTGGCTTTGTGCGGGCTAATTGTAAGGCAGTTTTCAAAGAAACGCAAATACGTGGTGATATACGTTATGTTTTCTGAGCTCTTAGAAATCATTTGGGACATCCGAAAACATTTACCGAATGCTCCAGCTCACTCTGTTTATACACCTTCCGAGTTCCATGCTCAATTATTTGTTCATTTTAGCTGCTTGGCACACCTGCGATTTTTCATTTAGCTAATACTCACAAAAATAGCCAAAATCAGCAAAAAGCACTTAATGAATACAGTTGGCAGTTTACGTCGGTTTGAATGCCGTTGTCGGGAATAGAAAATTGCTTCTTTAAACCTCCTTGTTTGTCCGGGAATCTCTCCTCTTCTCCCCCTTCGCCTGATAACACGACAACAAGGAATTGTATCAGTATATATGTTTTGCTGCTGCTCCTCTCTCTCCTATTTGTAAAATAAAATGTTGCACAAAATGCACTTTATAGCGGGTACACATATCGGGTGGTGGCCGACGGTGCTTTCCATCAGCAGGCCTGTGAATAGAAGGCAAAAGAAAAATGAGTTAGTTGTGGCGGGGATTGGCTTGTCAACAGTTTAAGCGAGGTACTAGACCGTGGCCAGCACCGCACTGATGCTCAGCAGCTCCGTTGACGGCGTTATTAGCCATCCCAATATACAACAAAAAATAAGATGGTAAAACTAGACTGTCCCAAAGCACTTAGATATCATCAAGTACCAAGTATCATTAAGTATGGAACCTGTATATGTATATGTTTTTTTTAAGTCAAAGGGTCAAAGCTAAGGCCGCACAACGATTCAATTATATAGTCGTGATCTGTGGCAAGGAAAGCCTGTCAACTTACATGAATCGAACTCGTCTCGTAGCCGCCCTTGCTCTGCATCGATGCTGAGATCGCGTTCAGGCGGTTGGCCGACAGCTCCACGTCCGCCGAACCGATGTGGCCAGTGTGAACGAAGTTCGTGGGATTGCCGATCATGGACCGGTCGATGCGCAGGCGTTGGTGTGGGCGGCGTGAGGGGGAGCGTTGCTGCTGGAAGCAGCACGAGAACCACTGCAGCCAGATCTCGCCGGTGCTGGCCATCTTCCCCTCGGTTCGCTTTCCGGACGGCGTTTCAGACTGTTGGTTGAGGCGACTATGCTGGTGATCAATCGTGAGGCTGCTGCTGCTTCTAGCCAGGTTGACGACACTCTCTGCCGCGTTTGTTACGCGCCTCGGCAAACTGGAATGATTTAGGGATGATTTGTGGATTAAAAATAATGCGAGAGATTAAACTATGCCTTATACCGAAACAATAATAAGTAGTTGTAATAGATTTACACTTTGTTTTTGAAGCACAGCAATAGAATTAAGGCCTGAATGTGGTCAACCTGTGTGGGAGGATGTTCACTTGAACATATAGTATCTGTGCATATCTGCATGCTGTTTGTCTGCTCTAGTTGCTGCCCCACTTGTTGTTACCTTGCTTTTCACTTGGCTACACACACGCAGATTCACAGATGCGGATACAAATGAAGACACAGATGCGGACACCTTGGGCGAAGAGAGCATCCACAGATCCAAAAGAACAACGAAGCAGCACAATAACAGAAATGTGTGGCCCGAGGTGTTGCCTGGGAAGCCGCAAAGTTGAGAGGGAGAATGAAGAAATGAGCAACAAAAATCAACAATTAATTGGCACTTTTGTGTAATTAAGATTGAGAGAAAGACGTGAAACACTCTGACGAAGAACCAGAAAAAAAACAACAGCGGCCTAACCAGTATTCACAGCGAAGCTATCACTCATGATCTTCGTGGTTCGCAGCTCGGACTAGTTCTGGGGAATATCTTGTATTTATCATTCGTGTGGATAAACTTCCATTGGGAATATACTAAGCCTTGCACCAAATTATCGTTCAGCTGTTTTTGGGGAAAATTGAAGTACACTAAGCATTTTGGGGACTAAGAACAACTGTACCCAAGCATCTGGATTCAAATCTTACTAAAATAAGGCAAACCAATTACTAATGTAATTACTTAACAGTAACGAAAGCACAATTATACAAGAAATCAAACGAAAGCACCTCCTAACAAGGAAGATATACAAGATTTTGAATAATTGAATTAGATTCATAATCGGGACTTAACTAAACAAACATTTTATGTAGGTGTATGGTCATGGTCACTAATTTTATAAACTGAACGAACCAATTAACCGATGAATAAATAATTACGGTTTAATTATTCTTATTTCATAATGCACGGATCTGTGACACAGAATATGAGGTAAAGTAGTCTTCTTACTTGTTTTATGCCTTTCCCTGAAGTTTACAAATACAAATGTTCAGCTCAATTCCTTCCGTTGTCGGAAGAAGAATTGAATACTTCTTGAGCTTTCTACAAGTGCGGAGCCCGAGCCTGACCAGGCCATTGGGCAATTAAAGCTGCTCAAGCGTCTTTAATGCGCCAGTGAAAACAAAATGAAAGTGCCAGGCGGCAGGGCAGAGATGTGGATGAGGAGCTCGGGCTGGTTGACGTTGCTGAGCGGGAGCTCCGCCAGCCGGCTTATTGTTTTGCCAGCAGTATCTGTATCTGCACTTTCTGAGAGCGAACGCTAACGTTAACATTTTTTATCTCAAAATCGCGCTGCGGCGCGTGTCACGCTAACAACAACTTTAGCAACAATAGCAACAGCAACGCATACAAGCCAAGCCAGGAGTAATTGACAGACTGAGAAACTGAACGAATGAAACGACTGACGAGCGGCAAATGCGCTAAAGCGTTTCAATTTTCTGTGTCAAAAGGTTATTAAAGTGAGAGATGCCCTCCAGAGAAATGTGTATACACTGAGAGAAATGCAGCACTTTCCAAGAGCCAAAGTCTAGTCTAAGAAGATTTGTTTAACAATTGCAACTAATTAAATAAACCTAAATAGATATAATTTTGCAAAATTAAACCCAAAGATTCGAACAATTTTCGAAAATAAAAATGGAGGTACTTTTAAAGGCTTTGCATAATTAGTAATTAATTATAAATATTAAAGTGGGTTAAAACATTAGACATTTTATATGATGTTCATAGAATTGTTTGATTTTTCTGCGACTTTTGTAATATTCTTTTACTAAGAAAACTTTGGCTTTCTTTCAGTGCTAGCAATCATTTTTATATGTAGCTGTATTCGTTCGAAAGGTACGCACATTTTCCACCGACTTTTGTTTTCCCATTTAACTCGAACTGAGGCTGGAAATCAAGTGTTTATGTATATCTAGCTTGTCTGCCGGTTTATGTAAATAACATTTATGCGCAGGCAAACAGACAAAGGAAAAACATTTAAACACCTTCATACATAGGCACACACAGATATTTATACAATGTGCATGTTTAGAAAACGAAAGCTAGACAACCGTTAATTATCAATCGAGTGACGTACTTATCCGGCGGAGCCAGAGATGTTGCAGGGGGAAATTGATAAAAAAAAAAATAAAGCACACAAGGCTCTCGACGTGTCGACTGCAAATTACTTTGCAATAATCATAAACAAATGGATTCGCAGTGCGTACTCGTTTTTCTTCGCTTGCGCGCCCCAAGTCATTTATAAACATTTTCAGCTCTCGGGGCCTTTGCAGCCTGCTGACATCATCGTCGTCGATCGGGCGGGGTTATTGAATTATAACAAAAACCGAAAAATGGGCGAGAGCTCGAGTAATTATAATTCCATTTAAACCGCTTAAAAACGTCGTTTTTGTGAAAACCTAACGGCATACAACGATCTCGGAAAAGTACTCTTATATTTTCAAGTGTTATGGAACTCTAGAGCAAAAATAAAAACAAAGGAACTAACTTAATGGTATTCACGAAAATTGTTGTTTATTTAAAAAAATATTTATGTTTTATTAATGGAAAAACTCATTAAGAAATGCAGGGAGAAACCAAACCATACAGCTGTGCTACAGAAATAAAATTGTTTTTTAAATCAATTGAAATTTTATCATTGGACCCATTTTTATACCCTTGCAGGGTATTTATTATAATTTTAGTCAGAAGTTTGCAACGCATTTTAGGAGACATTTCCGACCCTATAAAGTATATATTCTTGATCAGCATCAACAGCCGAGTCGATCTAGACATGTCCGTGTGTCCGTCCGTTTCTACGCAATCTAGTCCCTCAGTTTTGAAGCTTCTGAATGAAACTTTGCACATATGCTTCTATATGCTCTCACTACTATATACATACATATGTATGTCGGAAAATTTTTAGGAAAAAAATTATAACTTAGGCAATTTTCAACATATTATATTATGAAATTTCAGACATGGCCATTTTGTAATATTTTAGAATTTCGATTTTAATTTGATCAAAATCGGACCACTATATCATATAGCTGCTATCGGAATAGCATATAGCTGCTATATAAATTCATTTAGTTTGTTCGCAACATTTTCGTTCGCAACATTTTTCGCTCGCAACATTTATGTCAATACCAGAGACAAACGAAAAAGTCTTACTTACTTATTGCAAGGGGTATTTAAACTTCGGCATGCCGAATTTAGCTTTCTTGTTAGAATTTCAGAAGCATGGCTTTTAGTCCTTTTATTATTTTAGTCATAATTTGAGCAATATGATAATATGTGATCAAAGTCCCCTATAGAGCAATCCCATCGGATATTGCCTCGTAATCGCGGATTAGCCAAGCCATCAAAGCTGTCTGCGAGTCCCCAAGACTTGACCCAAAAACTCCCCCAAATAAGTAAATAAAAAGCCAAAATGCTCGTAATTTGCCAAATCTCCGACAATTCACACGCGCCAAAAAGACATTAAAAGCCCGTTGATATTTCTTTTCCTACAGCGGAAATACGATGTATGCAAAGTGAATTCACAAACTGTCGGACGAGGAAGGTTGGACAGCCCGAAACGGCATGATGTACCGCCTGGTTACATCACTTTTTGGGCACAGCGAGCGACAAAGAAGGGGCTGGGCATGGCCCATGGATTGGATGTCGTTGAATGCACGACGACGATGACGACAACATGTTTTGCATAAGAAGAGAGTCCGGCACGCAGCCGGGGTTCAAGAAACCAATAAACACAGTATTCAAGTTAATTTAAATCGAATTGTTTAAATCGCAAGCATTGTTCTGGCAACATTTCCATTATTATTGCCCAGTTCTCTTTATTTCAATATTACTTTGCGGACAGTTTCACAATAATCACTAAGGAACACTCGCTGCACTCCACAATCACTTCGGATGATGATTCATCGTCTCCGGGTCCGCCGTCGAACAGATACTGACCGCCGCAGCGGCAATCGTACGCGTAGCTCCACATTGTCGCTGCCGGCCCTTTGTCTGCCTGTGGTTCTTGGGAGGGAGGAGACCCCTCATCATCGTCATCTTCATCGATTTCCACTTGGATCCGCTGCATTTCGGAGAGCCCAATGCTGGCGTAAATATTGCTGTGCGCTTGGAATTTTGACTGCAGCAATTCGGCATCGTAGTGCTTACGCTTGATGGGATCTTTCAGTGTGTTCCACGCAGCGTTTATCGCATTGAAGTCACTGCAGTTCTGGGACTCCGATCTCGAACTCGGATTTGGGTCATGCAGCTGTCGTAATTTGTCGGGATGACATTGTAGAATCAATTGTTTGTAGCTGCACTTGATCTCCTCAAAGCTGGCGGTGGAATTCACATTTAAAAGTTCATAGAAGTTGTCAGACATCTGCAAATGGGAAATCACTGATTCACATTTGGGGAAATCAAAAGTATATATTTCACTTACTTTTAATTTTAAGGAGAACATTTAAAAGATCACTTTCTGTTCTTATATTATTACAGCCCAGCGATCAATTATCACTTTACACAATCAGTTTAAATTTGTCTCGTTTATAAAGGTTTTGTAATAAATTATTTATATCTATCAGTTGAAATATGCTTTTATTACTACTTTGAAAGGATATTTCAGAATTTTAAATGCACAATTTGGTGCATTCTAGTTCCACCTTCTGCTTCATTTAGTTTCTATAATAATGACAATCGTGGTGCATTTCAAAAACTTAACTTAAAACCGCGCAAATAGATTAATTTTTATTATTTTACCAAAAATGTGCGTTTGATCTTCTTTCCAAGCGGTGTCTTTTTCAACACTGAACGTTCTAATGTCAGAAAACAGCTGTTTGTTGTTTACAAAGAGACGCTCCGACGAATAATTAACTGTTAATGAATACAATAAAATAGGCAGACACAAAACACACCCGCACAGTCACGTAGTTGACAGACGAAGCTCTGTTTTTGTTATTGTGAAAAACGGAAACGTCCCCAAGAAGGAGCGTGTGTGCGGGCGTTACTGAATTGTGTTGCTAGGTGGTGATAAATACGAATGCTCGCTGGTTGTATGTTGTACGGCATTTCTACTAATTGTAACTCCCGTATGATCCCATAAAAAAGAAAAGCGGTACACATGCCATTTGCACTTGGAGAGCCGAAAAACAAGGTCAACAAACTGGTTCGGCAGCAGCAGCCGAAAATATATACGAATGTACAAACACACATAAACAGTCCCCGCACACACTTTGACCCAATTTCGAAATTAGCGAAAAAGGAAAGGGGAAAACTAACATCCCCAATCGCAGAAACTCAAGCGCATGTAAAAACTTGCCTTTTATTCACGTGTGAAGGAGCTGCCGTGCAGCGATAATTTGTTTACCAATTGGCTTTATTCTTGGGAGAGTACCCACACACTTTAGAACTTGTTTTGCCGAACTTTTGTAGTCTCTTTACAGTCTTCTATTTTATGAACAGAAACATGCGTAGAATACTCGCCCGAAGCTCGGAGTCGTCATGAAAAGCGCCGCTCAATATTCGATTCTCTTTTATTATTTTGAGCGACAAAAAAATAATGTTTTGCTTAGAGGTGGAGAAACATCGATGCCAACATCGATGTCATCAATGTTTTCGAAACATCGCTAACATCGATGTTTGGCGGGGAGTCATCGAAAAATCGTATAATAAAGTGTGCCATCTAATAAGAGGCTTTCAACAACCAGTGTCGATAAGCATTTGTAATATGTAACTAGTAATAATATTTTTCGTTTCCTTTCAATAAAAGCACAACAAAAAATACCAACGTAGTGGGAAGAATATCGATAGCTCTATCGATTTTTTTAAAAAGCCGATTCACAGATTTTAATCGCTTATTGCTGCTTTTCCTATTTTCCCTACGTCTATAGTCATTTTTCGTTTGTTTCTGGAGCGAAACCATTGGAGGAACGCCAAAACAAACTCAAACCTCTATTGGAAAGCTTTTTAAAAATGCTTTGCGCTGCCAACTTTTACATTTGGTCTGGCAAGCATGGCCACCCAGTTCGAACTGGTTCCGGCTCAGCGCAACACTGCTTTTCAACTGCTGTCATTAGAGGTGCAGAAACATCGATGTATGGAGACACATCGATCTTTAAAAAAATAGAAATATTTTTAAAATTATTTAAATGCTCAATTTTGGTTAGATTTAATATAAAAATCAAATTATTTATTCACTTGGCCTCAGAAAACTAATAACTGGGATATTTTCTTATAAATATTCTCTTCTCTTAAATATAGCAAAACAAATTGTATTATTATTGATAAACATTAGTTTGTCAAATATGTCTGGGCTAAGGCGCGTCCTGTGGTCAAATATAAATTGCTCAACTTTGCTGAAAGCAGGCAGCACTGGCAGGCACACACAGAAATTTCTGAGAGACTGCTTTGATGATGATGATGATGTTCAAAGGACTCGTGAATGTATAATTAATTGATCAAAAATATTGGCATAATGACATACTTACGCATCAAGAATTTATCCATCTTAATGATGTTGACTGCATAAATGAATCAGAAATTAAAAAAAATTAACTTCTAAGTACCTTTGCTTGGCGTTTTCTATTAATAGTGACGTCACAGAAACATCGATGATAAAAAACATCGATTATTTTGAAAATTGGGAAAACAAGTTGTTTTTATCGATGTTTTTGCACCTCTAGCTGTCATCGCAACTTCCGCCTTCTTTTCGTGTGGTTCTTAAACATGACTGGTTTAACGAACAGGGTAAGTGCCGTAAAATGGCCAAACAGTGGCTCAAGCTGCTGGAAAATGTGTGGATAGTGTCCTGTATGACATACCCAAGCAGTGCGTGCAGTCAAATTTGCAAATGGATCTAGGGAAAGCCGTGTTTGGAGTGTTTAATAAGTGTTTCCGCTTACACGTGCCGAAAAACGGCAACAATGCAAGCAGCATTTGTGAAAATATGGAGTGGGTGAAGAGCATAGAACCGGAAAACTGGAATTTATACAATGCTTCAACAAAACAACGTGCTAGTGAAAAAAAGTGCTTAACACATTTGTTTATCCGCTTGCCGCCAAACATAACCTCACACTGGTGGCGCAGAGATTGTTGTTTTTCTGTATTGACTGTGATTTTTACTTTCTTCGTTCCAGACCGTTGTTATTGATGGTCGCGGCCATTTGCTGGGTCGCCTGGCCTCCGTTGTAGCCAAGTACCTGTTGCAGGGCGGTAAGGTCGCGGTGGTGCGCTGCGAGGAGCTCAACCTCTCCGGACACTTCTACAGGAACAAGATCAAGTTCCTGGCCTATCTGCGCAAGCGGTGCAATGTCAACCCGGCTCGTGGTCCCTTCCACTTCCGTGCCCCATCCAGGATCTTCTACAAGGCTGTCCGAGGTATGTTGTTTTACTATCCTAGGCGGAACCCACTACAACAATGATGATTATTTTATCTTACCTACATTATTTGAACGATGATTCGTGTAACCAACTCAATACTGACGTTTTAAAAAGATTTTCTTGTTTTTACTACTAGTTCAAAGCCTTATTAATGTCTACTTTTCTTCATTTCAGGTAAGCGTCGGGATTATGGGTATAGCCAGTCTCCCCTATATATCGTGATGAATATTACAATCTTACCTACATTATTTGAACGAGAAACCGTGTAACCAACTCGCAACTGAAGCTCTTTGCCAGCTTAACCTAATTAGAATTGATGTACCTTTACTTACGCGATGTTTCTTTTTTCCAGGCATGATCCCACACAAGACCAAGCGTGGCCAGGCTGCCCTCGCTCGTCTGCGTGTCTTTGATGGCATCCCGTCGCCCTACGACAAGCGCCGTCGCGTCGTTGTGCCCATCGCTATGCGTGTGCTGACCCTGCGGTCGGACCGCAAGTACTGCCAGGTTGGCCGCCTGTCGCACGAAGTGGGATGGCATTACCAGGATGTGATTAAGAGCTTGGAGCGCAAGCGCAAGGCCAAGCTCCGCGTCACTCTTAAGCACAACCGCGAGCTGAAGAAGCTGACGGTCAAGGCGCGTGAGAACATTGCCAAGGCTGCCGAGCCCTTCAACAAGATCATCAAATCCTACGGCTACGAGGTTTAAGGACAACAAACAAGATGGACACTATTACATACGTTCAGATGCGTAGCAGCAGTTTTTTAAAAGAGAATAAAACAACATCTAGTTTAAAAAAACCTCGTCTTGGAGGGTGTATGATTTGGATGCCTAAGAAGTGGAATTAACTCATTTTATGAACTGCAAATAAAAGTAAACATCAAAGGCCAATTATGCAGCAGCAAGTTGTACAAGTTCAAGCTTTGAACATGCGTTCGAAGTAAATGATAGTTATTTTGGCACCGGCTCCATCTTTGGCCTGGAAAGTGTTGATGCTGTCCATTTGGCCACCTACGGCGGCGTTGTGGTCAAAGTAGGTTGCGATTCTGGAAATTGGAAACAAACGAGAATTTAAGGCTGCTAGTGCATACGCGTTGAGATGCAAACAACAGACATTATTATCTGTAAATCATCTGCAACGGCTTCAATTTATGTGGTGATTGTGTTTGTTTAGGAATATATAAATTAAGAGATTTTAATATTGAACTTTTAGAAACAAGATTTATTTATTCGGTTCGCTGATTAATTGAAAGCCGATCTTCCGGGTAACATTGGTCCTGCCTTCAGCCTGATCCTTTGCTAATAAATTCCATTTCTTTACCAACTTGGTACTCCGTTAAACCTCCGAAGGAATGGCAGCTCAGCATATAGGGATGATCCGTGGTTTTCGTGAGCATTGTTGATTTTCCTAGTCGTGGGTTAGCAGCATGGTTCCGGAGATGATCGTAGCGAACTTAGAAAACATCTTTATCGTAGCTGTCGACTTACGATAGTGAAGCTTATGTTGGTTCAGGTGGTTGATTTAGAAAAGTTAATGAATCAGTTTGCGGTAGCATCAAAATGTATTTGTTGATCGCTGGCTAGATGGCACTTGGTGGCAAATAATTCTTGTTTAGATATTAATACATTTATATATCTTAATTCCCTCATCAATGCTACTTAGGAGGTAATTACAGTTTTTCATACTAAAGTTTTGACAAGAATTAAATAGATATAACAAATGTTTGAAGCTTATTTGTATACTACATTTGTTTCAGTGATATTAGTAAAACGATTATTGATTGAAAGTATTAATTATTTAGTTCAGCAGCATCAGAAAAGGGTGTTTGTGGTGGGAAGAAGTGGGAAAGGATAGAGACAAGGATCTGGTTTTAAACAGACTTGTCTTTTTAGCACTAATTGCAATGAATTTGTTTGTTGGTAAGATACATCACCATAATCCTTCCACAATGATTTTATCAAAGACCTTGCCTTTTCATGGGTTAAGTTAAGAACAACGAGGCTTACTTTATTGGCCAGTAGAATGTGGGGATAAAGACTGTTGATATAGTGCAGTAGGATCCTGCTCTTGATTAGCACCCATATAGGGGCCAATATCGATTTTGGGCAGAGGTTCGTTTTCGAGATATTCACAAAAATGTGACACAGACAGAAGTCACTTTTTTGCAACCAGTTCAAGCCCCGATTTCACCGAAACGTGATGGACGATTTTAATGCAAATAATTTTAAAGTGTAATGCATTGATTTCTATTCATAAAAATTTTAGTTTCAATTTAAAATATTAAGTAGTTTTTTTTTATTATTGAATTTTAATCACTGTCGCACGCGACATTTTTTGTTTGTTTTTTACTATTTAGCTAAATCAGAGAATTATAAATTTGGTCTCTTTTGACTCGTATATAATCTCGAATATTTGCATTCGAATATTTTGAAATTTGTTTTAGAATATGATAACGGCTTTCTAATTTTATTCATTGGAACATTTCTTAATGTTACTATGTTAAAAATATACATTTTAGAGCATTTTTTGTGGTTTTTGCGCGGGTGGACATTTCCATATATTTATTATCATGGAGTAGGATATACCGTCTATTCATGGTTTGTGTCCTATTCGTGAGCCGATAACGGATGTTAGTCCTATTAGAAATGCATCCTTTTCTAGTTCTAGTAATGAGTGTTTCGCATGGCTGTTAAGAAGATTAGGAAAGATTGATTGAAGTCTTCTACCAGTTTTGACCAAAGGTTTCCAAACGTATTCTTTCTTTCGGTTGCCTCTATTGTTAATCTTTGTGTTGTGGGGTAATGTTTATAGCTCGTATATTTGATGGATCCGAATTTAGATGGATTTTTAAAATTACCTAATTGATTTTATAAACTTAAGGCAGCGTTATTGTATTCTATAAGGTTGTCAAATATCTCCCTTCCGCTTTTTTGCTCTTTATTAAATGCTTTATAAAAAGTGTTGCAGTGATCGGATTTGAAACCATGTTTCAGATATATGTACATAATATGTACTACATATAACATCGATGGCTGAGTTGATAAAGAGATACCTAAATTCTTCAGTTTTTCTTGTCAGACTTTGAGCATTTATATGACACATTTTTAGACCAGATCTCTGCTTTCCGAGAATGCGCAGTACGGCACGGCTATTTAGTCTATTTTGATTTATATTGTCCTCCATGTATCCTAATAAATTTTAAAATAATCAGCTCCGCTCGCATTTCTTCAACAATTATACGAAAAATAAAGACTCCCACAATAACCTTATAAAAAAAATGCATTTATAGTTAAGATTACGTATAGGCGCGAAAGTAACTATTTTGTATAGCTCAAACAATCGAAGCTTGTAAAGTGAGGGACTCATTACCGAGGCCCATCTCCAGATGATCCAAGCCGCCTAAGCTCTGCAAGCACCTGGTCTCTCCTCCTAATCGTCCCTTCACAAATATTTCCCCTCGCCGAGTGAAAACAGCTGATAAGAGATGCATTGCTCGTTAGAAGATCTCATTTTTTGGCTTCGTCATGCTCTTTGATGCAGATAAACGCTGGCGAGTCTAGGCCTATGAGCTTTAAGCTTAGTTGTGTTTTTTCATTTTCGTTTTTTCTTCTTCCGTGGGTGCATGTGCAAATTATGGCTGAAAACCAACCCAGCACCAGCCGTCAAGCGGCCAAAAAAGAGGAGAAGGCGGTTTTAAAAAAACCATTGAAGCCAGCACCCAAAAAAAGGAAGACCGAGCTGGAAAACTTGCTGCATTCCGCCATCTATAAACCGCCGTCGCTGGATAATGGCTCAAGTAAGTGTTGTTGTAGGTGTGCACTAAACCTAAACCAAGGGTATTATATTCCCTTATTACAAATTATTATTCCCATCTATAAATGTTGAAAACCAGTAACTGAGAAACTTCATATTTTTATCTTTGACAGAATATTCTGGAGGAGTGCGGCGGTCCGTGCGCGGCCAAGTGCCACTTAAATACGATTGGTGTCATACGCAGGACATATGGGAGATGTCCTTCATGTCAGCCTACACATCAACGCCAATTACAAAGAGTGCAAAGGCTGGAAAGAAAAGGACAACTGCTGCAACTGCGCGAATGGTCAATCCACTGCCTGACCGAGGTCCAGTTTGCAGCAGCACTCCCCGAAATCCCGATGCTGCGGTTGAGCCATTCCCAGACTCAGCTCTTGGACAGGATTCTACAATATTGTCAAGGGAGCCCTCCGCCGTAGCGGATGCTGATAGCCGAAATAATCGGCTTAGGAACTGGCTGCTAGGCGTCAGCAACGTCCAACCTTCAACGACAAACGACCAAGCCAGAGCAGCATGTAAGTTATTTTGATTTCTATGATTTTATTTATATTTTGAAGTATTTATGTTACTCCCTGATTTTTGTGAATATGTATTCAACATTTTTCTGTACTCCTATATTTTTCCTTTAACGCTCTAGCTTCGTTATCTACAGCTCTTGTTGAAGACTTCAAATTTACCGAATTGAATGGAATAGAATATGCCTTCTATGACACGAAGGAAACGTTTGCTTTGGGGTATATGCGTCTTAAGCCGCATCAGGTTCTGAACAATAAGGAGGTCAAGGCATGTTCTCTGGTAAGAGCAATGACGCTCTGTCTTTTGATTCCTCTTAACATTTACTTAATTTTGCAGAAATTCGTTGTTCAGATTGGAGAGTTTGCCGTTCAGTACGGAGGCATTGACGATGAGGAGGAGGAAAGCTCTGTATTACGTGTAGGCGATATGGTTGAGTTCAATAAAGGTAAGCAATGCCACGGATATATGTATGTAGCTCCAGAAAGCAATTAATAATTATACATTTTTGTAGGCAGCCGATATTCCATACAAAATTTGTTGGACGCTATAGGAGTTCTTTTGGTCATACGCAGTTAAATTAGTTACTCCTTTGTTTTCGAGGACAGCCCCTGCGAGGGCGACGTCTCGATGACCGCCCACGACAATGAATTCGAGAGCCTGTGGCAGCAGGTGGGCGAGAAGCTGCGTCGCGAACGGTAAATAAACGAGCTCGGCCAGCTTTTCCAGCAAAAGCTGGCCCTGAGCCCGTCGCCCAACGCCGATCAGTGGATGTTTTAAGAAGTCAATAGAAGTCAATGTAATATTTGTACATATAAGTTATTGCTAATAAGTTTGGCCAGATCAAGAGGCCGTTGCATTTTGCATTTCTGAGAGATGCTTGCACCCTTTGTATTATCAGTCCCCAATGGAGTTTTTGTATACCCTGTTCGAGCTGAAGTCATATTTTCCGTGTTTATCCAACGTTTCCATTTGTAAAAAATCCGCGTTATTAATTTGTATATTTATTATTATTATTATTATTATTATTATTATTATTATTATCCGTCGATATCCTAAACTACATACATATTTCTATTTTGAAGGAGATATAATTATATAATTATAATTATAATTAAAATATCGTTCGTTAAAATTTCGTTCGTTTTTTTATTGATTTTTCAAAAGATATTAATTTCGGGTACATTCGTCCGATTTAAGTGAAATATGCGATGCCAACTTCATTATATCCATCTCGTAGAAGATGGATTTCCCTATTGGCAAAAAACTAGGAGATCCAAGTTTCACAGGCCTCTCTTGAAGCCAACTTCTCACCATTAAGCGCGTTCGCCATGGACAGGAAAAGGTGGTAATCAGGTGGTGCCAGGTCCGGACTATAAGGTGGGTGCATTAGGACCTCCCATCCGAGCTCCCGAAGCTTCTGGCGCGTCACCAAAGATGTGTGATGATAAAACACAATTCGGCCTCTGTTTATCAAAGATGGCCTCTTCTGGATTAGTGCTGCCTTGAATCGGTCCAGGTGTTGGCCGCATTGAGCGTTTGGCCATAAGGGAGCAGATGATTCCTTGCCAATTCCACCAAACACACAACAAAACCTTCCTGGTCGTCAATCCAGGCTTGGTCACCGTCTGGGCCGCTTCCCCGAGTTTTGACCACGATCGTTTGAGCTCCATGTTGTTGCTGGATGTTGATTTTTCATCGCCAATCACAATCGGCATCAGAAACGGGTCGATTTTGTCGCGATTTAGCAACGAATAGCAGATGGAAATTCGGCCTATCATGTTTTTAGGGTTAGTTCGTGTGGCACCCAAACATCGAGCTTTTTTTTAAATCCAAGGTTATGCAAATAGTCCAAAAGACTTTCTGGCCTATCCTTGGTTCCTCGGCAATTGAATAGGTGCTCACGTGCCGATCTGTTTCCATTATTTCCATGATTTTATCGCAATTTTCGAAGACAGGTCTCCCGACGCATGGTGCATCTTTGAGATCGAAATTCCCGGAACGGAACCTAGCAAACCACTTTTGTGCTATACATTTCATTACAGTATCGGGCACATAAACTAAATTAATTTTTTCAGCCGCTTTGGCTGTTTTTTCGCTTTAATCGAAGAAAAATTGTACAATGTAGCGAATTTTCTCATTGCTGGTGTCCATCTTTGACGAACTGACACAACGTACTGAGTCGATTAATCGAAAAACCGTCAAAGACAAACTTGTAGCGCGAATGAACACCTTTTTAACGCCGTAACGTATGACATGATGCGAGCTCTGTAGCGCTTTGTACATAGCCCCGAAATTCAAAAGACAAAAAGGCGGAAGGGAGACAACCTTGACAACCTTATGTATTATGTTGTTTTGTTTTGAAGTATTTGCCTCAGTAAAATTTACATATGTGAAAATTGTATTTTCTATATTACTGTGGTTTTAATAGCGATAGTTTTGTTTTGAGTAGACACAAAAAAATGTAAAGCGCTCTCCTGAGAAGTGCCATTTTGGAAGTTGGTAAAATTTGGCCCACAATTTCTTAAACTTATTCAGGTACTCACGTCTACCTCTTTGCATTTTTATAATTTGTATTTGCCTAATTAATTTATTTTTAGGCCAACCCCGGGTTTTTGACTCTCAATATTAAAACTAATATTAAACTAATGCATTTGATTTTTTTAATGATGATTTTGTAGACTGTTCGGATGAACACAAATACCAACCTTTTTGGAGGGGCTAGGGAGAACCCCTTTAACTCTTATACCAGAGAATGTTTACCAATAAAAAATGACAAAAAAGGGATCAAATGTTGCGTTATTATATGGTATTTAATATTATATTATAATATTTCGCCAAAATAAATTGTTGAATAGTGGCGTGTACCTCATTAATTTTACCCCCTTAAGGAAAGATGTGGAAGCTGGAGACCAAATGTGAAGGGTATGTAAATCAAGGTATCGACAATGCAGATTGAAGATTTACAAAATGATATATCACTGTTTCTTTTTTAAAAAATAGCTTAAACTATTCTTCTTAGAAAATTGGTTAAATGTGTTGTAATATAATAGTGTCTTCTTTTTGTTGCTCTAAATATTTCAATAGCTTCAGCATTAAATTAACCAAGTTTGGAGGACTAGAATGTTTGCCCATTCCTTAATGATTGCCTCCTTTAAATCCTTAAGGTTCTCAAATTGCCCTCCTTCTCCGAAAACTTTAGATAAGAGGATGCCCCAAAGAGCGTTCCTGCTGAAACACGTATGTATGTAGCACGCATAAGTCCGTGGTTTATTCTCTACAACTGGATGATTTGTACATGTATCTCTAACAATTGAAGCGCTTGAAAATGCACTGTTGGCTAAGTGGATACTGGGCCTGGTTAACTGGACATCTTCTTCATTAGCTCCTCGTCTTGCATTGACATAGCCGTGAGCTTTTTGCCGATCTTCTCGTGAATGTCCAAGTACTTGGCGACGCATCGATCGATGCAGACCATCTCGCCCTTGCCTGAAAATTTTAAAAATGATTAGCGATTGAATTTCAATAGAAACTAATATTAGGGGCGCGATAAAAATGCATTACAGTTTAACTAAATCGGCATAAAATAAGTCAAGTTCATGGAAATGATTGTTTTCTACTTTTTTGTTTCCTTCTGTCATTGAAACTGTTCACGAAATTGACTAAGTTTTTAATCATATATGCGATTACTTAAAATTCCTTTAATTTTTTCATGCAAAGGTTAATCTGAGACTAACTTTAACACAAATATAGCAAAAAGTTATTTGCACCTGAGGTGACCTGCTTGGATCTATTATAAAATTTTTAAAAAGGTATTCATCGTATTTAATCTTTTAATTTTTTATGAAATTAGGCATTAAACCAAAAGTCTGAGGTAGCAAACTGACATATGTACATACATATGTATAAATAAACAGTCCTTTTTTCTTTACGCAATCAAGTGTTTCTATATTGTAACTTCACGATATCAAGTTCTTTCGAGTTCGCACCGTGGCACAAAGCATATTATGTACAGCAATTTAAAAATTTCATCGACAGCAAAACCACAAATTATATCTAAAAAATTAATAAAAATGAATTAAACATAATTATTTAATTATGTAAAAATTACATCATGGCAGGAAAGTTACATGTATCCATGGCTGGCTACTGGACATTCAGCTACGGATTTATTGGGTCGTGTGGAATATAAATGTAAATGTAAAAAAATGCTTAAAGTCAAGCGTTGACTTTGGTCACTGCACGTAAAGCTAAATAGCACTTTACTCACCCAACTCCGCTTCGAAGTAGCGGGGTGGTATACACTTCTTGTGGCAAGCGTTCGTCATGCGGTTATATAAATCGGACATCATCTCAATCTCCATCTCCTGCATCAGCTGCAGCTTGGCCTGGTCTGCGTTACTGATTTGGGGCAACGCCATGGTGTTGATGGGCGATTCTTCTGTGGATATCAGTCCTAATAGTCAAATCGCCTGTCCGTTGCAGATGAGTCGTAATTGCCGTGGTTCGCCTTTCGCATGCGTTCGCGTACTCTCAAGCTTTCGTATCGCCGACTCTCAACGGATCGTTTTGACAGCACAAAAGCGTAGACGCCGCCAACAGTCAGAACAGCCCTGCCAAATAAACCAAATTATCTGTATAAGCTGCTCCGGGCTTTTCCGGTTTATTTTTCCAACGAACCAACAAGCAGCAATTCGCCCTGCGTTGCCCAATGTCATAGCTAGAAGTACTAACGCGACGCAACGATAAAAATGTTCGGGATTTTTTAATACCTCACGGCTGACATGTGACAGTTGGAGCAATGGCTCTATTTTTAGTATTTCTATTCAATTCTATTTCTATTTCACTGCAATGAGAGAGAGCGAGAGGCAAATAGTTTGAAACAGCTTGTCACCTAGGTCTGTTTCAAAGGGTGGTATCCAGTTTAGGTTTGAAAATACTAGAAAGTGGCATATCGTTACCAGATTGAGGGCGCGCGTTTTAGTATTTCCATAACGCGTAGCGAAAAAGAGATAGAGCGAGAGGCAAATAACTTTGGACGGCTGTTCGTGAGCGCCGTTTTAAAGGCATGTACGCAGTGGAAAATATAATTTATTTATTTTAGAATTTCCAGAGCGAAGAGCGACCGTGTGTTCGGTCCAATCGAGTTGCAAAAACATTGATGTAAGGAGACATATAGATAACATAAAAAAAAAAAAAAAAAAAAAAAAAACGGATAACTGAGATCATTTTTTTAATACAATACAATCATAGTAGGGTAGTCTCGTCGGAAAAAAATCTGGTACCTTAATCATTAAAATGAGTGCGAGCGAAACGACAATATAATGTGTTGATTAACCCTTATATGGTGTCATGGGCTTTACGTTTCCTTTCGTAATAAAACGAGTTGAATTTCTTTATAATATTATTTTTAACAATTTTGAGTTGGAAACGAAGCGTTGTTTTTGTTTTTCCTCCCATAACGCTTGTTTTTCAACACATTTTGGCGCCGTGGTAAATTTCATCTATGTGTTTTCGGCACACATTGCAAAAAGTCATTTCGCACAAGGGTTAATGTTTGTCCGTAGCCTGACCTCTCTCTGACGAGACTACCTTCTATGATTGTACCATGGTCTTAAACGTTATTCAAAAATTGTGATTTTTATTCGATGTATCGATATTTTTGAACCTCTACATGCAAATCCAATGGATTTGTAAACAAACACAGCTGATCTGATTTATGAATTTGTAATTAGTATTTTGAAAGCTATGCAGTTTTTGCCACTATAATTTTAGCACTGAATTATGAACTTTGATGACATTAACATACCAGGAAAACTGGTGCCAAACAACTATTTACAAATTGGCCTGTCAGCCCAACGTGCCAAGCAGCGCAATTTTAAGGAGCTATTGGAAAAGGTAAACGAGGAAAGCGGAGCCGAGCAACTACAAACACATAATATTATTATTTTATTTCAGAGGAAACTACCGGTAAATGGGTGGCCTGATGAGCAGATTGAGGAGCTGGTGCATCAATTGGCGTCTTTGGACAGTAACAACTTTCCTCACAAGCTTGGACTTGGGGAACGGGAGGCGCGGATAGCCTGCAGTGGGTATCTGTAAAATAGATAAGATATTAATTGGGGTAATATAAGCCGGAAGATAATTAACACCAAAACTTTCCCATCCAGGACTTGTGGCCCGACGTCACTACAACTTTGGTCACGGCATCGGGCGCTCTGGAGATTTGTTGGAGGCACAGCCGAAGGCGGCTGGTTCGACGTTGCTCGCCCGCCTCACTAACGCCTTGCTCCTGGACTTTATGAAAACCGTTGGACAACTGCCTAGTTGTGCTGGATGCTTTTTGGTTCCAATGTGCACCGGTATGACCTTAAGCCTGTGCTTGCAAAGCCTCCGAAAGCGGCGGCCCACGGCAAGGTATGTCCTGTGGTCACGGATCGATCAAAAGTCCTGCTTCAAAGCGATTACCACGGCAGGTCTAGAACCGGTGATTATTCCTTGCCAAACGGTGCAAGGAGAATCTCTGCACACAGACATGGAGTCGTTCCGAGAAAGGATCCAGGTACTCGGAGCTGAGAGTATCCTTTGCCTTTACACAACCACCAGTTGCTTTGCACCACGTAATACCGACAATATTGTTGAGGTGGCCAAACTATCCAAGAAATCTCAAATCCCACATCTGGTAAACAATGCTTACGGACTGCAGGCCCCAGATATCTCCCGTCAGTTGGAAAAGGCCCATCGAGTGGGGAGAATAGATTACTTTGTGCAGAGCAGCGACAAGAATCTGCTGGTGCCAGTGGGCGGAGCAATTGTAGCCAGTTTCGAAGAGAAAGTGCTTGAGGATGTGGCCAGCAGCTATGCGGGCAGAGCAAGTGGGTCCCAGACTCTCGACGTCTTCATGACGCTGCTTTCCCTTGGCAGTAGCGGGTTTCAATCGCTCATCCAGAGACGGAGCGCCAACTTCATTTACCTCAAAGAAAAACTACAAAAATTCGCAGAGAGTCGTGGTGAAATTGTGATCGAAAGCACAAATAACTCTATATCCTTGGCCATCACCTTGGGCACAATCGACGACGCAGGTCAGGACAGCAACACCACTCAACTGGGTGCCATGTTGCACATGCGTGGAGTCTCGGGGGCGAGAGTGGTAACGCCTGGACAAAACAAAACAATCGATGGCCACGAATTTCAAGGTCAATAGTCATTCTATTTTTTGTATCCCTAAAATAACATTCTATTTCTTAGGCTTTGGTTCACATCGCAGGGATCTAAAAGTCTCCTATTTGACTGTCGCGGCAGCCTTGGGAACAACAATAGAAGAGATCGACAAGTTTTTTGGTATCTTGGATAAGTGCTGGCTGCAATTAAGCCAAAACGAAAAATAAGTGAATCAGCATTTAATTAGTAATATTCTAAAAACTGTAAATATATTACCCGTAACACATCAAAAGCTGATCAGTTTTCAATAAAAAGTTTCAAATATTTTAGCATATATTTATGAATGTTGTTGTGGGAGCAATGTCGTGTTGTCGGTGCTCTAATCGTATATTGTCTGTGGACGGCCGACCACGTAGTAACGATAAACACCCAGTAGCCCCCCACTTCAAACAAACTTCAAAAAAGCAAATTAAAGAATATGGTTTTTAAAGTAACATTTTGTAAAAACCTCATATTTTTTGTGTTACAAAATCAATGTCCACAAAGTAATTGAAGACTGAAAATCTTAAGAACATATTTTTTAAATCGGTAATGATTAGAGGAACCTCCATTAAGAGCTTCAAATATCCTGCTAAACAGAGTAGTACAACTATTTTCGGTAGTCCAAGAAATTGTTGTCCAAGTCTCTTGGATTTAATAATAATAATTAATAATATTTAATTTAATTTAATAATTAACCTTTCTTGGTAGCCATTCCCAAATATTTTACTCGTATATTACTCGTTCTCTTTATCAAGACAGGATTTTACGGTCCTTGCTGTGTGTGCTGAAATATTTATCCGGGCTTTAAGAATAACTTTCACAAAAAAAAAATTTATACATGTGGATGCATCCATACCTGAAGTTACAAATTAAAGTACATAGGGATTAGTATTATTTGTATATTTATATAAAATAGTTTAAATGTTTTTATGCAATTTAAATTTACAGGAGTGATTTTTTTTTTTTTTTTTTTTTGTATTATTAAGCAAATTGCAGTAAAAACTGGATGTTTAACCTTAAATTCGTGAGTTTGTGTATTTAATCCGAGGCTACTTTGATTTTATGTATTCAAGAATTCATAGTCACTTTTATTTTCGACATTATTAAATCTAATTGAAAGCTCCAAGAGTTGCAAGCCGGAAGGGTTAAATATTTTTTTCCGGATAGACAAACACAAATCTGCCGAAAAACGGCTGAAATAGCAGCACCTCACCAACAGCACTAATCTAACAACCGTGTCGTAAATAACATAAAGTAAAGCTTTAAACAAATAAATAAAATCAACGTCAAAGCTTTGCCACGCATTACAAATAAAAAATAACAAGAACAAAATTAATTTAATTAACACTGATAGCCCGACTCAATCATTAACCACCTTGAATTTCACAACAGCTAGAAATAGCTTTGAAAGTTACACTTTATCGATAGTGTGTACAATCGACATGCGTCCCCAAAACTTGTTGACTTCTCCCAATGTCAGTAGTAGTTTCATTATCACCAGCTAGTTCAGCCAGATACAACAGATCACCTGGAGCTCCGTCGTCAACATGCCCAGTTTTAAAGATAAAGTTATTATTGTGACGGGCGCCAGCTCCGGAATCGGTGCTGGCACCGCCGTACTCTTGGGCAAACTTGGAGGTCACCTTACAATTGTAGGCAGGAATGTGGACAAGCTCAAGGCGACTGCTGAGCAGATCGTCGCAGCTGGAGGATCTCCAGCCCTGCAAGTGGCGGCCGACATGACCAGCGAGTCCGATGTTCAGGGCATAGTATCTGCGACCTTGGCCAAGCACGGGCGCATCGATGTACTGGTCAACAATGCTGGAATTCTGGAACTAGGCAGCATTGAGAATACCAGTCTGGAACAGTTCGACCGGTTGATGAACACCAATGTCCGTGCGCTCTACCAGCTTACCATTTTGGTCACTCCGGAGCTAATCAAGACCAAGGGAAACATTGTGAACGTTTCTAGTGTCAATGGCATACGATCTTTTCCCGGAGTTCTAGCCTACAATGTGTCCAAGGCAGCCGTAGATCAATTCACCCGCTGTGTGGCTCTGGAGCTGGCACCCAAAGGTGTTCGCGTGAACTCCGTGAATCCTGGTGTGATCATCACCGAGCTCCAACGGCGCGGTGGATTGAACGATGAGGCTTATACCAAGTTCTTGGAGCACGCCAAAGTCACGCATGCTCTGGGACGACCTGGAGAAGTCAATGAAGTGGCGGCCGCCATTGCATTCCTGGCCAGTGATGAAGCAAGCTTTAGCACTGGGATCAGCCTACCTGTGGACGGAGGTCGCCATGCCATGTGCCCCAGATGAGGATCCAGAGTCCACTGAAACAATTCTTTAATGCTGTAATGTGTCTTATCCAGAATACATTTAAATATTTACATGTTTGTACTTTTCAAGGCTACGAATTAAACATCCACATACTATTAAAGAAATACAAACCAATATTTATTTATTTTTTACCCCCAACTTCTTATATACATATAAATATATATTTATTAATTGGTATATCGCATGATGCTGTCAATATATTAGGTAGTTACCTAGATGACAGCTTAGTAGTAGATATTACTTTTAATTTTTCTTTAAATACATAAATTGCGGATTTAGAGAGGACACATAAGTTGCTTGCCACCATCCACGGGCAGGGTAACGCCTGTCACGAAGCTAGCCAATTCGCTAGCCAGGAAACAGATTGCCGATGCCACCTCGTCAGGATCTCCCACACGGCCCATGGCGTGGGTCTGCTTTGATCGCTCTAGAAACTCCGCGTAGCTCTCCTCATCCATTCCGCCGGCCCTTTGTAGATTGGTTCGTATCACGCCAGGATTGACTGCATTTACGCGGACGCCCTGTGGGGCCAGATCCAGGGCTAAGGAGCGGGTGAACTGGTCCACCGCCGCCTTAGACATGTTGTAGGCCACTAGGTTGGGAAAGGCGCGCAGTCCACAGACGCTGGACACGTTTACGATGCTGCCCCTACACTGGAGCAGCTGGGGGAGTAGCAGCTTGGTCAAGTAAAACAAGGACCGCACATTGGCATCTTGCACGTGGGTGAAGCAGGCCAATTCGGTGGTTTGCAGGGTTCCCGTGGGCATTATGCCCGCTCCATTCACCAGGACATCCAACTGACCTCCATACCGCTCCTTGGATTTGTCCGCGATGCACTCAATCTCCGGCGGCTTAAGGAGGTCCCCAGCTATGCCGTACGGTGTGCTCCCCAAACCCATGCACCTCTTCATTACGCACATAAGGCTTTCTTCCTCGCGATCCACCAAGGCCAGGCGGGCGCCCAGTCTTGCAAACATTTCAGCCGTGGCAGCCCCAATGCCAGAGGCGGCTCCTGTAATTAAGACCACCTTGCCGGTGAAGTCTAGTCCCGCCTTGCCCTTGCTGGCCATCGAACAGTGTTGAAATTTTGGGGAGCCAGAATGACACCTGGTTGAAATGACTACTAATCGGTGAAAGATTACTAGACTTTTGCCTGTCATCAAGAACATGAACTTGAGAACAAACAACAAGGTTGGACACCAATTCCGAGATATTAAATGGAATATTGAACATTTTCCGCACGGAGGTGCAATGTATGTAGATTTTTTTAATCCTTAACGATAACAATCAAATAAATGTGTTCACACAATCTAAAGAAAGTACAAAACATTGTAATAAATGCATTTACAAAAGGAAACCCCAAGCTAAGGGAGTTTTACTCGTACTGGGGTCAGAATCATTAGCGCGGGCACATTGCATGACGACCTCCGTCAACGGGCAGACTTACACCAGTGCTGAAGCTAGCTTCGTCGCTGGCCAGGAACGCGATTGCCGCCGCTACCTCCTTGACATCGCCAGGACGACCGAGGGCATGCGTGGTCTTTGAGTGCTCCAGGAACTTCTGGTATGTCTCGGGATCCATGCCGCCGCGGGCATGCAGGTTTGTCACCGTCACGCCGGGGTTTACGCAGTTTACGCGCACACCCTTAGCAGCTAGCTCCAGAGCCACGCAGCGGGTGAACTGATCGACGCCCATTTTGGAGATATTGTATGCCAGGACGCCGGGAAAAGAGCGGATTCCGTTGACGCTCGACACATTCACGATGTTGCCCTTAGTCTTGATCAGCTCCGGGGTGGCCAGCATGGTTAGGTGATAAATGGCTCTCAGGTTGGTGTTCATCACGCGATCGTACTGTTCCAGGCTGGTCGATTCGATGGTGCCCGTCTCGATGATCCCAGCATTGTTCACCAGAACGTTTAGCTTGCCGTACTTTGCGAGCGTCTCCGTCCAGATTCTCTTTGTGTCCTCCTCCTTGCCGATGTCGCCCACCACCAAGGCAGGCAGGGAGTCACTCACCTTGCCGCATTCCTCGGCCACCTTTTTTAGGTTTTTTACGTTGCGTCCATTTAGGGCCAAGCTAGCTCCAAGCTTCGCGAACTTTACGGCGGTGGCAGCCCCGATCCCGGAGCTGGCCCCTGTAATAAGAACAACTTTGCCGACGAAATTCATGACCCAGAATTATGTAACATCTCAGATCGTTCGGATCTCTCAAAGTTTCAAGCTCAGTGTGCACATCTTGGTTTTAGTAGGGGTATTCCTTCATACAAATCTTTCGAGCTGCAAGATATCCAGAGGAAAATAAAAAGTAAAGATATTTCAAATTTAAAATTGTAAATGTATTAATTTCCATAAGCAAAGAAAAAACTCCATCATAAATGAAAATAACAAAAAGATTGAGAAAAATCAGCTGTTTTTCGCTACGAAATTTCTCGTCTCCGTGCGACCCTTTTAAAGGGTGCTTACAAAGTGTCGTTCAAAACCATTGCCCTCTCACCCTCCCTCTGTCGTACTGATTTATAAATTAAGCGACATTTTTTTGCTTACAAAATCACAACTGTTTTTGTTTTGACCTGGCCATGTCTCACACCTTTCGTTGGCTATTACTCATTCTTTTTTACATATCAGTACGGTAGTGTGAATACGCTATTACAGTTCTAGTATAAAGTGACAGAACGTTAACGTTCACAGTACGCACGCGTTTCAGTGTGACTGCTTAAAAGTCGCGTTGCTCGACAAAAGCATTAATTTTTCAACGCGTCTTGTTACAAATAGTTTTTAATCAGGTTCAAAGCAGGCTATTTCCAACCGACAGGCAATGCAAATGTTTGAGCTTTAGGACAGCGAGTAAGTACAGCGGATATCTGGGCAGAAGCAAGCCAACTAATTCGAGCATCTCGCTTGCCGCCGTGTTCGTGCGTCTGTGTGCGTGCGAAGAAAATTTATTTTGCACGCGTAGCGAAAGCGGTTCCTTTTGGTGGAAGAGGAGTAAAAGTGATTCATAAGGCGCCATGGACGTGTCCCAGCCACCGCCGCAGCTGCTGACGGCGCCATCAGCGCTAGCTACCAACTTTACATCGCTCCCGCCGCCATCAATGGGTGGCCAGCACCACAGGCATTACCATCCGCATCATGGCTCCAACAAACACGGGTACAACCAGTTCAAGCCCTTCATGCCGGGCGGTTTCCAGAGACCCTTCGGCATGTCCCAAGACGACTTTGACGGCAAGCGACTGCGGAAGAGTGTGATGCGAAAGACAGTAGACTACAATGCGTCTATTATAAAGGCGTTGGAGGTAATATGCTCTATGAATCTCTTAAATTATGCTTATACTTCATAAGGTTCAATAATGAAGACTGATATAAGTAATTTCTAGCAAATTTAGCACTAAGGAATTTAAACTTTTTGAAATATTACTTCTTGTTTTAGCGTTGTTTAAAATAAATACTAATATAAATTCATATTTTTTCATATAATTGCCTGCAGAATCGACTGTGGCAACGTGATCATCGGGATCGATTGGCCTTGCAGCCGGATAGCATATACGTTCCCCATATGCTGCCACCGTCCAGCTTCCTGGATAATCCCTCAAATGCTGTGACAACCAGATTCGTGAAAACGGCCACGAATAAGATGCGCTGCCCCATTTTTACGCTCGCCTGGACACCGGAAGGCAGACGTCTGGTTACCGGGGCCAGTTCGGGCGAATTTACGCTATGGAACGGACTGACCTTCAATTTTGAGACCATTCTGCAGGTTGGTGTCGCAGGCAGAAGCAGTTCAAATGTAATCAATGCTAATATATTGAAAATATAATGCAGGCCCACGACATTTCGGTGCGAACCATGGTGTGGTCTCACAACGACAGCTGGATGGTGACGGGAGATCATGGCGGCTATGTTAAATACTGGCAATCCAACATGAACAACGTAAAGATGTACCAGGCGCACAAGGAGGCGATTAGGGGAATAAGGTATAGCCATTTAATTGTAATTGTCGCCTGTATTTACCATTCCGTAGCAGCTGGTCAAACAAGGCAGCAAGGCAGTGAGGGCGATAGCCAGAACCGCGTTCGCTTCCAAGTTTCCGTAGCTATTCGCGTCGCCATGGTGTTAGTTTTTGAATTATCTATCAGCGTAGTGTACCTCCATTTTCCTCCCAGGGCTGTTGCAATTAAACAAATGTCAATAAAGCCGTAAATTTTAGCAACATGCCAGCTCAGAGCTTAGTTGACAGAATTGAACAGTTCCATCTATCGTTGTAAGCCTCAAATTCTTTCCTGTGATCTGTGAACTGTGATAGCAATAAAATGAATTTAAGTTAAAAGACTGATGTGCAAAAGACCACAATAAAAGCAACTGACTGAGATTGAAAAAGAAACTTCTGCACGATTTTATTTCCGCGGCGCCACAAGCATCAACAGAAATATAAATAATAAAAATGCAAAACCTTGCACCTTGTTGGTTCTCAAATTCGGGGGTTCAGGTGTTTTCTTTCTGAAAAGTCTCAAGGCGACCAATTTTGGCGAATGCTGCGGGCATATACATCTGGCGAGAGTATCTCAAAGTATTTCCATCGACAGAAAAACACAAAAGTCACCGGAAATGAACTTCAATATCTCAAAATGAAACTGCGGTCAACCGATTCTTGTTTCAACTAATTAAAATTAAAAATAATGTTTAATTTCTTTTTTTTACGTTTTGTGAGTAGTTAAGGTTTAGTTTACTTTATGCATTTTTTCAAAGACGCCATCGTCAAGATTTCAATCAAGAACAAATAAATTGTTTCCTTAACAACATTTCTTTGCCAAAATATTAACGGAACGCGACTTAAATGTATATTATAGTTGTACTATAAAAGGGTTTACAAAACGTAGTAGTATTCTACAACATTAACTCTATTTTATTTCTCTTTACCGCTGAATATCCATCCACTTTCATAACCACCGTCGCAACTCGTGTTTCGTTACGTATTTCTAAAAATTCTCCAATGCAATCTCCAATGCAAAACGCAGTTTCAGTCCGACGGACAGCAAATTCGTTAGCGGCAGCGACGACGGAACACTGAGGATCTGGGACTTTATGCGCTGCCAGGAGGAGCGAGTGCTGCGGGGTGAGTGGCGCGAATGAGGCGGCTCAAGGACCCCTCGAGTTAATTAACTTTGCTGTCATTATAGGACACGGAGCAGACGTGAAGTGTGTGCACTGGCATCCGCACAAGGGAATGATCGTGAGCGGCAGCAAGGACAACCAGCAGCCCATCAAGATCTGGGACCCAAAAAGCGGCATTGCTCTGGCTACATTGTGAGTATAAAAGCAAAACCTCAATGCTATTTCTTGCATTGATTATTTACTTCAGGCATGCCCACAAATCTACTGTGATGGATCTGAAGTGGAATGACAACGGCAACTGGCTGGTCACCGCTTCCAGAGACCATTTACTGAAACTCTTCGACATCCGCAATCTGCGGGAGGAGGTTCAAGTGTTTAGGGGCCACAAGAAGGAGGCAAGCTCAGTGTCCTGGCATCCCATACACGAGGGTCTCTTCTGCTCCGGCGGCTCTGATGGTTCGATTCTGTTCTGGAACGTTGGGTGGGCATCGAGCTGGTAATGCTGCTGGAAGGGATGCTTAATTCCATATTTATTTCTCTTTTAGAACGGACAAGGAAATTGGCTGCGTGGAAACGGCGCATGACAGCATTGTATGGACTTTGGCCTGGCATCCGCTGGGCCACATACTTTGCTCCGGCTCCAACGATCACACCATCAAGTTCTGGACGAGAAACCGACCCGGAGATTTGATGAGGGACAAATACAATCTGAACACGTTGCCCGCCAGCTTGGCTGCCTTGGACGAGTGTGAATACGGTGGGTTATTGCACTTCAGTGGATCGGATCGGATCATCAGTTAGATTAATAACGATTTCACTGCAGATGACGCCGTTATCCCCGGAATGGGGCCCGAGGACAGGGTTGAGTTCACCGAAAGCCTGACCGCCGACAAGGGCTTTATTCCTGGCCTGGACTTGGACCCGAGCCGAGCCTTGAGTGATCGCGATCGAGAGAAGAAGGTGCCCTACAGCAAGCCCATTCCACGTAACTTCCAGGTGAACTGGGCAGGTCCCCGGCGAGCGGACGACCCCAGCGTGCTCAGCATCCACGAGGAGCTGGCTGCCCGCGAGGCCAAGGACTCGACAAGCGGCCTGAACCACCAGCAGATCAGCGAGAACACAATGGAGGGCATCGTGGCCAGTGGCATGCTCAATGGCCTCGATCCCCAGACAATAGTCGGCGTCCTCGTGTACAGTCGCTTCATCCGCGTCCATCCAGACTCCCGACTGATGGCAGCCATACGACAGGGCGCAGAGTTCCTCAACAAGTACATAGATGCCGGCAAACTGGAGGAGCTGAACGATGTGGTGCCAGTGCCGGATCGTTCCCGATCAGTTTCCCCCACCGTGGAGGCCCGAGGAGACGGTATTTCCCCGCCCGCAAAAAAATCGCGCTTCGAGCCACGTCAACACAACGCTCAATTGGTCAGTGTCCGGGAGATGCTGCTGCTCAAGAAACCCCATCTGTCCTCGCTGGTCGCCCTGAAGGCTCAGCATCCCAGCACCGAGTTTGTGGATGAGCAGGCGCCGCCGGACCAAAGAGAGCGCGAGTGGGAAAGGGAGCGCGAGAGAGAGAATGACAGGACAGGACAGGAGGCACGGGACCGCGACAGAGATCAGCCCGGGGGCGGCAGACCCAATCCCTGGGCTTCCAATGCGCCCTGGTCAAATAATGGCAATGGATCGAATGGGTTCAACAATAATAACTCGGATAACTTTAACGATCGGGATCGCGACTTCCAGAAGGGTGCAAATAATGGTGGCCAGCGTCGCCGGCGTGGCAATAATAATTCCGCTTCTGGTGGCGGAGGAGGAGGAGGAGGCACTGGCATTGGCGGCAGGAATCGAGGCCGTAACAACAACAGGCGGTACTGATTCCAATTGCACCTTCCACTACTTCTTGTCCCCGCCGATCCCCCCCGATTCTTTTGCTTTAAAATGCATAAATGGATTTATATTAAAAGAGAATGATCGTAAATAGTAAAACAAAAAGATTGTAAAATATTACATTTTAAATAGTTTCCTCTAAGAAATAACTCCTACAAATTATTATCGTTCACTGACCCGTTCGGAGAAGATTTAGAGGTGATTCCTTGAGGCAATCAGTTGGGAAAACTTTGATCATTTTATTTCTCGAACTCCTATTAGTAACTATTAATTACTATGCTTATGAATACATTATGTTTCAGGCAGCCAGCGAATTGCGGCGGCTGCCGCGAATGCTGCTGTTGTCCTGTCGTTCGTCGTCCTCTGGTGGCAGTTGCGCATCTATATGGTTTCCGTGACTATTATGGCTATCCCTGCGCGTCTGCCGCCGGAACTTCTGCTTAATCTCGCGCTCCTCTTCCCGCATTCGGTCCTTGGTAGCCTGCTCGATGGTTCGCTGTATTTTCTCCGCAGAGGCCACCAGCTTGTCCGCCTCCAGTTTCACATCATTGGGTGATGTGCGGCTGCGACTGCGACTGCGATTGCGGTTTCGACTTCGGCTGCGATGGCGGCTGTGGCTGCTGTGGTGCTCCCGCCGAGTACTGGAGCGCCGGCGGGAGGGAGAACGGGATCGAGACCGCGATCTGGAGTAACTGATCGACCGGGAACGCCGAGTGGAGGCCAGCTTGCGGTTTTTACGCTGTGACGCTGTGGGTGTCTTGCTGCGGCTGCGCGAATGAGATCGACTGTGGCTGCGCCTGAAAGGGTGTTCGTATTAAGCCACATTGTATGCCTGTAAAGGCTTTCCCTCCTTACCTCGACCGTGATGAGTACGACGATTTGCGATAGTGAGAGCGGCTGCGGCTGCGACTCCGGCTGCGCGACTGAGAACGCCTGGAACGACAAACAATACTGAAATATAAAACACTTGCTAATCCATTCTCTAGGCCCGCTTACATACCGGCGACCCCGAGAGCGGCTTCGACTCCTAGAGTACGATGAATTGGAACGTGAGCGATTCCTGGAATTCGAATTCGATGGTAATGTTTAATAGTTGTACTTTCCATACTTTCCATAAACGAACGAAATCGTACCTGGCACGCGATGACTTGTGGTAGTAGCCATTATCCTCCTCGTCGTTGTAAGTGTAATACGAATCGAATCTTTTGCGGCTGCCTCGAACTCCGCTGCCGCGACCCCTTCCTCGACCCCGCAGGCGTGGAGCGAACCCACGGTAGTTGCTGGAGACGGGGAACGCTGCTGGCGGTCGATACAACGCTCCGGGGAAGACACCAGGCATCCCGTAACCGAACATTGACAGAGACTGCATCCACTCGCTGGCCACCTCGGCACTGTATGCACCTGGTCCGCCGGGCACAGCACCCGCAGCTATAGCGGCAACCGCTTTGAGGGGATTCAAAGTGTCGGCTTTGGCGTCCTCAGACTGTTTTGTGCCTGCCGCGCCGTTCATCGTCTTGTGTCTCTTTGTGGACGCCGCCACCGCATCGTCATCACTGCTGCCATCTAGAGGCGCCGAGCTTTTCTTAGACTTGCTCTTCAGGAGACCCATTAGAGGAGTATTGCTCTTGATGTCCTGCACGATTTTGCGCTGATCACAAACGAGTTTCTCTGTGGCAGCCTTGTACTTTTCCACCAGACGTCCACGTTGGATGTCCTTGGCCTCGTCTTGCTTTGCCCGACGGTTCTTGTCCTTTTGCTTGAGCTGTAAAGTAGGAACCAGTTTTAATTTCATTTGGTTTCCAATGCAGCTCTGAGATCCCCTTTGAGTTGTGCCTGAGGTTTTATTTTGTATACCCTTGAGACATTTCCGACCCTATAAAGTATATATATTCTTGATCAGCATAAATAGCCGAGTCGATCTAGCCATGTCCGTCTTTCCGTCCGTTTTTCTACGCTAACTAGTACCTCAGTTTTTAAGCTATCTGAATGAAACTTTGCGGATAGTCTTCTATATGCTCTCACTACTATATATGTCGGAACAGGCTATACCGAACGACTATACCATATAGCTGCCATAGGAACGATCGGAAATTTTTGAGGAAAAAATTGTAACTTTGCCAATTTTCAACATAATTTCATATAATTTGAGATTTTAATATTTTGTATTTTTCTAGAATTTCGATTTTAACTTTATCAAGATCGGACTACTATATCATATAGCTGCCGTAGGAATATGTATATCAATTAATTTATTTTGAAAGCTTTGTTGCTAGCAACATTTAGTTGTTGCGCAACATTTTTCACTGTCAACATGTTTCGCTCAACATTTATAGAATCTAAGAACACGCGAAAGCGAAAAAACCGCAATCCTTGAATATACCAAATTTTAAATACGTACTGCAAGGGTATTTAAACATCGGCTTGCCGAAGTTAGCTTCCCTTCTTGCTTTAAGTTGATATTCAAATTTTTCAGTTACTGCTATATAAAAAACGGTAAAAGTTCAAGATGGGTAAGACGCATACACATCTAAAATGCGACGAAACACACACATAGATCAAGAGTGTGCGGATGGTTTCGTAGATATCAATATGTATGACCCATTGGACCTGAACTTGGAAGTTCGTGTTGATTTACTGTCGTCTTCTGGTGCACTGGGACAATACTTGTGCTCACATAGGCATCTGCATGCGTCCCAGAAATCGATCGTCAAGAGGCCCGAGCAAAAAAAACAGAATCGGAAAAACGCCTTACCTGGATCCGCTCGAATAGCTTCTCTAGGGTGCGAATGCTCTCCAGCTTGCGTTGGGCTATCATCAGTTTGCGCTCCTCGACGCGTATCTTCTGCGAGATCTCCACCTGGCCGCGCTCCTGGATTCTTTTCAGATGCTTTTCTTTTCGCTTTTCCTCACGTTCGCGTTGTTTTTCCGCTTCTGCTAATTTCAATTCTTCTTGCTTTTGCCTGTAAATTTTTGTTGCAATATTGCGTTTTTTTTTTGTTTTGCATTTGATTTTGTATTTGATATTATGCATAATAAATATTTGTTAACTGTTCGTCTAGAAGATACAGAGAACGGTTGGCTAAAAGGCTCGCCACCTCGCCCAGGTGGAAAGCATATGATAAATATAAATGTAAGGTGTCAGGAAACGGAAAACAGTATACAATAGAAAGTGGTTTATTATTAACAAAGAAAAACGGAGATCAAATGTTGAGCCAAAATGTCAAACATTCCTTTATATTTTTCCATATTTTGCATTTGTTTACTGTTCCCGCATCCCAACTCAATGTTATTGTCAAACCTTTCGCGTTCCAACTGTTCGGCCTGTTGCTTCTTCAACTTTTCTCGCTCCTCATCCTCGGCCTGAGCCTTTGCTATGCACTTCTTTCGCATGCGTTCCCGTCGCTGCACGTGCAAATCGCTGAGATGCTTTTGCTTGTCGAAGTTTACGCAAATGTTGATGGCCTGGGTTTTGTCTACAAACTTGCGGACGAGCTTAGTTCCCCTAAACTCGTCCATGGCCCTTACAAAGCTGGAGTATTCCTCGAATTGGACATATCTGTAGGAAAAATTCGAATACATATGAAAAACTTAACCCAAGATTATGAACAAATAGTTTCTAAAAGAACTCACGCTTCGAAGAGAACATCCTGCTCGAAGCTAAAAGTTCGCATGCCACTGATGTCCGATTGCATGCTCTTCCGATAAGGATCACAGATAGGTATATCCACGGCGCGGACACGTCCAAACTTTTCAAAGATGCGCCTGAAGATGCCCTCGCTTGGCTTGACCTGCTCCTCGTGCTCAGTGTGCCGGGGACAAAACCAACGCATGGGCAGGTGACTCAGGTGAATGGTGTCCGGCCGTTCGCCCGCCTTCATTTCGTCCATGTTCCGGGCATCTCGAAAATACGAGTCCCAGTCGTGCCGCGTGGGAAACTCATCTTTCGATTCGGTGCAGCGTACCCGGAATGAGTCACTGAAACCGGTGATGCGCAGAGAAACGCCATCCAGGCGTTGAATGGCCAATCGAAGGCGTTTACGATCATCCAGTTCCGCTTCCAGGCGTATGGTGTTAACGGTGCTTTTGGAAACCTGTTTTAATAATGAAGAAATGGGAAGTTAGAGAAGTATTAATGAAGCGATAGTTTCAAGGAACAAATCTTAAATATGTGCAATGTTAAAAAATACAACAAATACAGAGATTAATGTATAACACACCTTAAGAAGCAGAAACTTGTCCGGCTTGAGCTCGACGCCCAGCTTGTCCATTATCTCCAGATTGGACACGGATTTGCCGGACTTGATCGTCGGCAGCGATACGGAGATTTGCATTTTGGCCACCGGCTTGAGGTACAAGCTGTGCGGCAGGTAAAGCGGAGAGCAATCTGACACATTTTCTATGCTCTGAATGTTGATCATTTGGTAAAGGTTTGGTTGGTTTGTTTATTCGGGTTTAAAAATGTAATGGAGGGCAAAATACAGAAAGTAATATTGTGTTTCTTTTACCAAATATACAGACTTAAACTACGGCTGTTGAAAAAATCTCAAAGAACGCCCAGAAAAATGAAAAAGAACTGAAATGCAGCCCGTGACCCTTTCATTAGATTGGTGTGTGTGTGTGTGTGTGTGTTGCTGTGGGAGGGGAAATTAGGTTCGCGTCTGTCGGAGTATGCGGGGGTTTGGTGGGTCGCCTTAACCTTTGATCTCTGCTAGTGCTACTTAATTGTAATAAATGCTTTGACTTTTAATGTATGGATGATGCGCTATTTTCTAAAAAAAAAATAAAACTGGATTAATATTTTTGCACTTTTCGCTGAAGATGCGCGACTTTCGATAGGATTCAGAAATACAAGTAGAGATGGACCAATGACTAAACTGTGTACAGTAACTTTATCGCCAGGGCACAAAAAGAAAAAGAAAGTAGTGATTCCGATTTTTTTCAAGAGTTGTACAGATTTTTTGGGCGTTGTCCTGATTTTTGGGTATAATTCTAAATATGTCGCATACAAATAAATAAATATGTCGAAAGTTAAGTTTGAATGGAACAGATGTTCAAAAATATTTTTCGTTTTTAATTATTTTCAATTTAAGTGCAGCTTTTCCATACAAACTCTGGGTCTGTAAAATATTTCGCTTTATTGACTAAAAAGACTATTATTCTATATAATCCTTAATTATTTTAAACTGCTGGACCTATTATTTAGCGTTGATTTATTATATAATTCAGTTGATATTTTCAAAGACCTCTTCTGGGTTATTCAATGACTAAAAATATCGAAAGAGCAATTTATATGGGAACAGGTGCCGATAACTTTAAGAATAAGTAACAGAATATTCAGTATAATAGGAAAACCCTGAAAACGGTAAAACGAATATACTGTTTTTGAGTGCCAAGAGGAAGGTCTATCAGTTTGAAATGCATGAACATGGCAAAGATATAGCTACCGACTCTTGTCGGGCGACATCATTAGACGATATTCCCAAACTCATACAAAAATTATTTAAATTATATAAGTATTTGCAAGTCTAAAGAACTGTTTTACAAGTCACAGTTTGTAACCCACCGCGAAACTGTTCGCCTCTAGCGCCGTTATCGTTATCGATTTAAAAATCGGTTGTCATTCTCACATCGCAAGGCAAAAGCAAAGGCAAAAACGAAGTGCGTTATTTAATTTTTATACCATTTAATTTAATTAGAAATCTAAGGAAAGTTACAATATGCGCGGGTGAAATTGTGTGATTCCAAACACCCAAACGGCGCTCGTGCCCGCTACGTGTAAATGCCGAAAAATTGACGTGAAATAAAAACTGCCAACAACAACAAGCTGCAAAAAACAAAAGGCATAAGCAAGCAGCCCCAACAATAACAACAACAACACCCACAGCAGCAGCAACAACAACGCAATTGTGATAGACAAAGAAAAATAAACTAAGAAGGGAAGCAAGCAGCGAAAAAGCTCGGAAAATATAAAAAGAAACGAAGCAAAAGGCAGGCTGAATTTAAATGGAAAATATTGATGGACATCCAAGACTAAAGGAAGCGCGAGTAAATGGTTTTTTACACACTTGCAAATTTGATATGCAACGAAAATAGCTTTTAAAGTAATAAGTAATAAACAAGCGGAAAAAGAAGCAGCGACAGAAGCAGAACCACACAAAATAAATAAGAAAATCGTGGAAGGCAATAAGGGAAAGAAAACAACACACACACAGACTCTCTGGCGTTGAAAGAGAGGGAGCAGAAGACCAGCGAATATAAAGAGGAAGAGTCTGTGCAATTGTTGTTGTTGTTGCTGTTGCTCACAAATAAAAACACACAAGCACAAGCAAACTCACACAAATACAGGCACAGCTGATGTAAAATAATTTGCAGCGCTTGTGTTAGTGGCCGTTTACAATTGATTAAAACCAAAACACACAGACGCGCTGGCAACAATAACACTAACACATTACACTCGCGTACCAATGTGAAAATTGATTAAAGATTATAAGGTGAGTGTGAATGGAAGTGGGGTATGGTTTTAATTAACCGTTAGTTATAGTTTAATGCACATCCATACCAGGGCACCACGATGACGCCCTTTTACTGCATAAATTTTACCCAATTCCCAACCCGCCTCCCCCTTCCGCCATCACGCAATACCGAATGCAGCTACACCTGCTGCCATTTTCTTTTTTCGAACGTCAGCAACCCTCGCGCATTGTTATTGTGGTGTGCACCAATTTGAGCCAAATTGCAATTAATTGCCATAATTTACATATTTTACAAGAACATCATTGTATCTGTGAGCTTTTTCTTGTTAATTGCAAGAGAGTGTGCAAAAGAAAGAAAATGAAACAAAAGTGGAGGCCAAAACAACTAAACAACAGCTGAGTGAGCGAGTGAGACGAAGCCAGAATTGAAGAAAGCCAGAGCGAGAAGGCGAAACGGAGCAGCAGTGAAAGGGGAAATGAGGAAAATGAGTTGAAGTTCAGTTTTGATTATCGAATATCGATATTGCAACCGAAATCAGCTAATCGTACCTTCTCGTTGTATATTTTTGCCTTGTTTATTTATGTATGTACATATAAACAAAGTGCAGAAACCAAATTATGGTGACATTTATCAAAAACTTCAGTTATTCTACTCTCTCTCACATATCCGTGTCCTATTTCTTTCTCTCTCTTTGTCTGTCATTTTCCTGGCATGTGAAAGTGATTGTTTTTTGTGTTGTGCGCTGATAAACTCTGACACTTTGTAATCATCTGGATGCAGGAGAGAAGTTCACTTCACTTTGGTTCAGGGTTTCTTCTTCTCCGTCTACTTCAAGCTTTCTCATACGGCGTCTGAACAGCCATGACCTCACCGTTGAAACAAAGGCCTGCTACATTTTTTTTTTTAACATTTAACATTTTATCATTTTTTACTAGGTAAAATATGTATGTACATATTGTTTCAAATTGTCGAAGTAAGAGGTTAATTAACCGAAAATATCCACTAATAATAATCGAAGTTCACCCTCCCCTTTGGAGATTACGCCTATTAAACAGGTATACCAGATATTGTCGGGTAATCCAAGCCGTACCATTGATAAGTTCATATCAGTTATGGGACTTGATTGCTCATTCAGGTGATTTCGCCCATGACTAGCGTGCCTTTGATTATTGCACTTTGGGATGTCATCGATGATTAAGGGCCAGCAGTAATTGCTTTGTGTCTTTCATTGTCAATGGGATATTTCATCAGTTTATTAAATAGAAGCTGGCAAGTTCTCCCTTCATTTTACTGAGTCGTCTCTGCTAATCGTTCCTGGTAATTTTGACAGATGTATAAAACAGTGTACCATTACACGTACATATTCACTAACGATGGAAAATTTTGAGAAATTCCCTTACCTTGAACATATACAAGTCTACGTTTAATAAAATTATGAAATTCGCTTAGGTAAAAAAAAGGGATCGGAGTCAGGTAAAGTGAGTGCGAGGCGTGGGTAGTCCGATTTCTAGCGGAATTTCGCTTTTAACAACAAACAAATCCCCCGCTAACGAAATTATGTACATATGTACATTTATATGTATATTTTTGCATTTGAGTTGTGGTTGAGCCCATATATGTAAATAGGTAAAAGAAAACTTCAAATTAGTTTTAAATATAGAGAAATTGGATTTTTCCAGGAAAATAGTTTTTCTACCTCTAATGAGCTGGTTTCCACTTAAAATTTGCTTATTTCCCGCTAGAACGCGGGCAACACTGCTGCGGTAACGTCGGAGCTGGCATTGGACACATGCGCAGCAGGAGCAGCGTCTACCTCCCTCGCTCCGTCCCACTCACACACACGTTGAGCAGGTACGATCGGCGCACACGTGCGGCGCTCTCTCACCCGCTCACGGTATCTCTGCGTTTCTCCGCCGTTCTTTACTCATTTGTTTTCGATCCGCCCGCAAGTCTAGACTTGTTTAAATCAAGGTGCGTTGATAACACGATCCACGTTGATGTTGTTGTTTACTGCCTCGCAAAACTAGAATTAAGTAAAGTTAAGTGCGCGTGTGCTAAGTGTGATTCCATTCTCTTTCCGTTTTTCCGATTTTCCTGTAATGCGCGTCTTATCGCCAAAACCGAAAGCCGTCTGCTAGGCGTAAACTGTAAATAAAATTATAAAAATTAAATTGAATAAGCGTCTGGGCATATGCTCACCCGCTCGCTTGCCTCGCTATTTTTTATTGCGACTCGGAAATGGCCCAGTTAGTCATTAACATTTGAACCCATGCCGCTTTTGTCTCCCGCAAGAGCAGCGTCGCGTTGTCTAACAGCTGTTTGTGAATCCGAAGAGCTCGAAAAAGACTCCAACGGCTTAAAAATAGCTGAGCTAGTAATATTATAATCTATATGAAACATCCCGGGATACAAGAGGTGCACTCGTTGGATTAGAATACATTACAATGTCGGAAACTCAATCACAGCTGATACATAAATAATCAAGCGACTGTGCCAATTCAGAACAAATGAAAAGAGAAAGCTAGGTGATATGTTTGATAAAGGCGATTGAGGTCCGTCTGATGAAGTTTGCGAAAGAACAAAATGTTTGTTTTTAAATCAAGTGGACAACCTCATAAATCAGTATCCCTAATCAGTATTTAATAATCAAACGAAATCTTTTTTTGCCTGTACATATTTTTTCTCTACATCAAGTACGAACTATTTGGTGTTGTTTTATTATATCAATTGTTATTATTATTATTATTGTATTGATGAAATTGTAAATCTTTTAATAAAATAAACTACTTGTAAAGGTTCTCTTTTGTTTTAATCTTTGAATCTTGATAAAAGTCATTTGGGTTGAGCGAATTGTAGTTGGTTTTCTGAATCAGTCATTCCAAAAACGATATTCAATTCGGTATACAATTATCAATCATCAAAAGAGAGATCCCTGTGCGAACTGTTTTTATCTAGCCTTGAAATTAGAAACTAGCTCAATTTCGTTGTAATTTATTTTGTAAAGAAAATGAGGACATTTTAGTACTATCGTCGGTTGTATCTCCCCTCTTTAAGAGGCGACGTTTAATATTATGTTATTATTTTTTGATTGTTTTAATTTCGCGGATTTATCTTAAAGCCGTCATAGAATTCAAAGCTATATAAATATACGACTGTGTAGCTAACTTATCATTATTGTCTTTGGCTTGTGTCTTTCAGCTTCATCATACACACACACAACCGAGTACGCGTACCAGCAGCCCCCAGTACGACCAGAAGTACAAGCAGACGGACAGATGAGGGAACACTTCTAAGTTCTTCTACAGCACTGCCAAACCATAAGTGACACGACAGGAGCAGAGGAGAAGAGGAGGAGGAGTGGAAGTGGGAGTGGGAGCGGGAGCGGGAACATCCCCTCCAAAAGACAGGGGGCCAAGTTGAGAAGCTAGCGTCGTCAACGAAAAAGTTCCATGATGCTGTACGTGTTCCATGTGGACGTCGGCCGTATGCTGAGCTTCGACATGAATGTCGCCCTGCAATCGGTGGAGAACCTAAAGGAGACCATCCAGAAGCTGCACAACATCCCCTCCGCCAACATAGTGCTGCTGGTAAGCGGCGGCGAGATGTTAACTCACTCCACCCAGGTGTCGTGCTATTCCGCGGGCACCGACACGAATCCCATCTACATGTTCCTCACGGGCGATGAGCGTCCTGCGCCTACGATATCCAACACGGATGCGGATGCTGAGCTGCGTCGCCAGGTGGAGGAGAGCCACCGCCTGCCGCCTGCTCTGGAAACAGTACGTCAGCGTTCGCAACTGGCGCAGCATATGCGTGAGCTTGCCCGAAAGGAAGAGGCGCTTTGCGAGCGACTGGTCCACGAACAGCACCTCCAGCAGCAGGGCTGGTCAGCTGTTGTTGCTAATATGGAGGATCTGACAAATGAGTTCCGCGAGCGCTTCCACAACTTTTGCTTTTCCTTTGACCGGCATCTTCAGAAGCGCGAGCAACAGCTGGAGCTGTTGCACAACTTTGCCAATGATCTCAAGCAGCTGGGCAGGATACCTATACTCCCGGCCCTCATGTCTCTGGCCGAGGCCGATTTCCATGGTTTTGACGAGTTGCTGGACAACGATGATGTGTTTACTACCCAGCAGCAGCAGCAGCAGCAGCAGGAGCAGCAGCAGCAGTTGGTGCCGCAACAGCCGGCAGGAAGCGGTCTCTCCGAATCTTCACAGGCGGATTCGCCCAACAAAAAACTGAAGATGGGCGATGATGAAACGGATACTGGTGAGCAGCAGCCGGAGCGCGTCTCCCAGACTTCGACCAGCAGCAGTTCGTTGGCGCGTCGCCCTAACCACAATCTGCTGCAGTGGATTAGCTCAAAGGGCAACCGCAGTGCCTTGCAACTCATGTCGGACGAGTGCATGCAGGGTCTGGACATCTTCAGTGCTGAAATCTACGAGAAGCTCAAGGAGGAGGTCAAGCAGATCATCAAGATGGCTAACCAAAGTGATGTCAAGGAGATCAAGGGCCTTAGCGACCGCCTGTGCAAGCTGGAGGAGTTCAAGTTTCGCATCAAAAAGATGGTGAACGATCAGAAAGAGCAGGCTCTGGCTCTTCAGCAAAACGAGGCTCGGGCGCAAAATCTTCGCGACAACTCCGTCCTGCCGGATCTCTGCCTGTCGCACCGCTCCCAGCTACAGGTGATGCTGGAGAATCATACGAAAATCCGAGAGTACTGCCGCTGCATAGCGAACTCAAAGGACGAGCTGGGGTGGAATCTGCACACACGCCTGCGGCGGATTGTATGGATCGAGAATGGAATGAGCGAATTCGATAATCGGCTGCTGTTTAACCATCGATGTTTGCGGCGTGCCGAGCGCCACATTAGCATCATTGAGCAAATCCACCGGGCACCAAGCACCTACGTGGCTGCCGTGGCAGAAGTTGTGCGCCGTAAGATATTCTCGGATGAGTTCCGTCAGTGGGCCACCCGCCTCTCCGTCGACTTTGACCGCATTCACAGCGAAGAGTTGCGCCGAAGGACAGAGTTTAACGCGAGCTTTGAAGGCCACTTCCTTAACATCCTATTTCCCGGTATGGGGGACATGCCGCCCGCCTTCGCGAACGAACATCCGCTGAGTTTTGACACACGGCTGCCTCCGCTCAGTCGCTCGGACATGGAGCTGCTCTCATCGCAGCTACCGGAATTGGCTGGCCAGCTGGAGTTGCCCGATATGAAGCCTGTGATAGAGTTCTTTGTCCAGCGCACCAGCAACCAGCAGCAGGATCAGCAGAATCAGCAGGAGCCGGATCAGGAACAGGAACAGGAGCCAGAGCAGGATGGCCCACTGATAGCAGCACCAAGATTGGCAGAGCTGCAGGCGCTTGCAACGGCATCTGATTGTGAAACGGATACGGAAACGGAATTTGAGAAGCTCAGCTCCACGTCCAAGTGTGTGGCCACCTCAACAAGCAACAGTTTGGTGGAGCAGGTTGCTCGATCCACCGCCACCGAGGAACTGCTAATGCTGAGTGCCGGCACTTTGACGGAGGAAAATGGCGGCAGCTTGAAGGCAATGCGCAACGCCATGGAGGACATGTCTAATTTGGCGCGGGCCTGCCTCTCCGAAGCTCGCTCCAATTTGAGCACCTTTCGCAGTGATGCCGCTGGGTACCAGGATGAGCTGCAATCCGAGCTTCATCTCCTGCAGGACAAGTTTAATGTGCTGAGAATGCAGTGTCAGGAGCGCGAGCAGCGATCAACGGAGCAGCTGGAGGAGATGCGACTAAAGCTTCAGCTGGCAGAGCAGGAGAAACAGGCGGCAGTGACCCAGGCCCGGGAGCAGCTCATTCATGAGCACAAAACGGAGCTGGAGTCGCTGCGGTGCCGCTTCAAGCTGATGACCTCCATGGAGCGTTCGCCGTCGGACAGCAGCCTGGAGAAGCTGGAGCGGCCGACGAGCAGTGCTAGTGTGGCTAGTGCCAATGCCGGTGTGGACATTGATCATCTGCTTACGCAGCAGCGCCAGGAACTGACGGCCCAAAAAGAACGCGCCATTAGCGAGGCCGTCGAGTCGGAGCGATCTCTGTGGCAGTCGCGCCTCCTGCCGCTGAACTCTGAATCTGTGATGGCCAATGTGGGCATTCTCAAGGACATGCTGGCAGACAAGGAGCGGCAGCTGGATCAGTTGCGTGAGCAGAACAAGATCCTCACCCAGGAGTCGTATCAGCTGAAGACGCGTCTGGAAATGATCACCAACGAGGACGGAAACAGCTGGTTGAAGGAAAAAATCGACTACCTTAATAGGGACAAGTGTCGACTCGAGGAGGAGCTCAGCCAGGAGAAGAACCGTCGCCAGGAGATGGAGACAAGTGTGGCGGCTATGAGGAGGTATGGATGCCCTTCATGATCAAGATATCACATATCAGGGTTAAATCATTTCGTTTTCGTTTACTTTTAGCTCTGTATACGACCTGAATGTGGTGGGTGGTGCCCTGGCCCGCTCCAAGTCTAGCGGCACTTCCAGTCACAGGGCCATTGCCCTGGAGGGCTGTGCGCGTGGCGATCTGGTCTTTGTGGTATGGAGCATGCGCCATGCCCAGTTTATGGTCGTGCAGGACTCGCTCACTCTCTACTTCGTCCACGCTGACAGCTTGGCTGGTCTACAGCTCACTGCTCCAGTGTTGGCCGCAGGGCCAACTCCCGCTGGGGAATCCTCAATGGCTGTGGCAGAACTGAATCAAATCCCGCTGCCCTATTACGCCATTGGACGGGTCATCGACAAGGAGTACTGCCAGGCGCGAAAGGTATTTTCCCATCAATAAAATCCCCGTATTTCGAATGAAATGTGTGAACGTGTGTGTGCCCTTTTTTTGCAGGATGACAATCGCTATCGCGTCAGCAGGGGCTCCAAGTTCTATCGCATCAAATTGGCGCCGTTGCCCTCGCGAAATGCAGCGCGGCGGGAGCGCCTAGAGTGTAAGTAGATAGTCTTTGTGAACGCCGGAACACCGGAGAGGGCAGAAGAACGAATTATTATTTTCTTGTTTGCTTTTACAGCCAGCTCGTCCGTAGCCACGGCTGCTGCCTCGCCCAGAGATGTCATCGACGCACCCGGTAACAGCAGCAGTAGCGTCTACCAGAGCTTCAAGCAGCGTACTGTGAGCATTACCAGCGTGAATGAGGAGGATGATGAATCGGCATCTCTGTTAAGCGAGCGCTGTCGCTATATTAGCGTCAGCGAGGAGGATGAGTTGCATGTTGCCGGAGGAGGCACACTGCCCATGCCAATAGCCAGCGCAGCTGCACCGGCAGCAGGTGCAACATCAAAGCTGGCGGCAGGGACTTCAACAGCGACGTCAAATGCAGCAACTCAAGCACAGTCTGTGATAACAGAGCAGCCAACGGCATCGAGCAAACTTAAGTTGGATCTACTGTTGGCCTCTGCTGATATAATAACACAATCCCCAACACCACAACCCCAACCACCACAGGAACAGGGACAGGAACAAGAGTTAAAACCCCAACACGTTGAAGTGCTGAAGAGTGCGGCGCCTGTGGCTGAAAGAAGCCCAAGTCAGGCCATCCGGCAGGCGGAGGGTGAAGAACCGGAACCGGAACCGGAAACAATTACCATCTATGTGCCGCCCCCCAATCCCCCAGTAACTGTGACAACGACAACCCCTACTGCAAGTGCTACAAGCGTCCTTGCCAGCCTCAGTGTTGAGCCAATGCTACCGATGTCCATTATTGGCACCTCGGCGGCCATAAGCGAGGACTCGGATGAGTACCGATCGCTGGAGGGCAAGAACGACGACGCCGATGGCGATGACTTTCCCATTTCCGAATAATGGGACTAACATTTAGAACTACAAGCATACGTGCATACATAAGTGGCGTGTGCATCTCTAGGCTAAATCTCTTTAACTATATGTAGGAACCAGCAAGTAGGCAGCATCCCCAGCAAGTAAGCCACAGGTCAGGCCGCAGCGTCATCAGCAAACACACCACTAACAACCAACGGCCCCACAGCAAGAACACCAATGTGAAGAGTTAAATACTTAAATAAATCGAAAAGTTTACCACGTGCAGAATATATGGAAGGAGAATATATTCAAAGGAGAAACTACAAAATTATTCTAATGAATGTAGGGTCTATGTCTACATAATGATATAATCTTATCAAACATGAATCATACACAAACACACACACATCAAATATTTTCCAACATTTTTATTTAAAATAAAAATAGTAATGTACTTTACAAAATTTCACTTTTATAATCAAAAACAAATTAACATACTTACATTGATAGTTTTCGGTTAAAAGTCATTTTTTCATTTGGTGCCAACAAAAATGTATTTCCAAGTCACATAAACAATTTGGTAGCAAGTAAAAAATTTGCAAAAGTGAGAAACGAAATTATATATTTTTTATAGGAATTTTTAAAAATGCGTAGAACACACACATACACACCCACCACCACCCACATTAACCCACAAACACAGTCTTTTTGGGGCTCAGCCTGCAAGAAACACAGTTTTGTGCTTAGCTTACACCACTCTCAGTTCTTTTCTCTATTTCCTGTCCCTATACATCTAAGAAATTTGCTTTTTGACCTTTCGTGTAAATAAATAAGAGCGAATAGTTATATTTACGCCTTTGATTCATAACAAGGAAACACACTTGAAAATTACAAACAACAAAATAGATATATATACACGTTTAATGACAATGCGACAATGAAAAGCGACACTTTTCAGAGCAAATGTAAATAAAATCAAACAAAAACATTAAAAAATACTTTCAACAAGTTAGAAGGAGGAGGCGCCTGTAAAAGATAGTGCGCAACAAAAGCGGATCGCAAAATTGTCAAGCTTACAATACAAAACAAAACCAACAAAAACATTGTAAAATCAAAAATCCAATAAAAAAAATTGTAAAGATTTAAAAACCATAACTGCTGTTTTTATGGACTCATTCAAGGTAATAGCATCAGTTTCAACAGCTTAAAGGTTAAACTTAAAAGCAACTTTAGCAAGAATAAGAATATAAAAATATATTTAATATATTTATATGTATTTGTTCAAGGGGTTAACCAACTATTACATATTTTTAAATCGATTTCCGTATCTCTAAAAAGTCCCTATTTTCGAAGTTCTAGAATTTTAAAGTAATAGAAGTACCGGACCTGTTCTGAAATGTTTTTTTTTCGGATTTCCTTTTAAAAACACAATTTGTTTGTCGACACGCAGAAAAACTTGAACATTATTCAATTAATTTTACTTTTGCCTTAATTGCTGCATAATATGTATTTATATAGTCAATCAATTTTTTATTTTATGTACATATATTGCAGCGGCTGTTCAGCACTGATTATTATATTATAAAAAAATTATTATGATATTATTATAAAAAAAAAACAATTTGTATATAGTGTATCTGTACAAAATTCTTATGTAGTGATCATTGGTAAGTAACGGAGCAAACAGCAGCCCGAGTAGATAATTATTTCGTTATAGAAGCAAAATAAATAGATTTAAGAAATTTTTCGGCTTGTAAGTTGACCCAAAGTAACCTTCTTGAGCCTCCGTCTGGTCTCCGTAGAAGCTGCAGCCCTAGCTAGCGGATTGGGGTGGAATCGGAGTCTAAAACAATGTCTCCTTGTGAATTCGTTAATAATGTCACCAATCAATCGGACATGGAGATCACGGTGAATGTCGGTGTTGCGGATATACCATTCAGCTCCAGAAATGCGTCTAAGAAATGATGATTCAAACGACGAATTCGAGATTCTCGACTGCCTCTTCTCTACTAAAGAATAAATACCACAAGGTGTCTGCATGTCGGCAGGTGCACTAAAATTCTATGTAAGATAATACTAAGGTAGGAATTTTATTTTTTATAGAAGCATTTCGGGACATATTGGAAAAAGAATGAATCGGCTCTGCGAAAGAAGGAAACTCGGTGTGGAAAAGGATTGCATCGTATTTGTTTAGTTGAAAGAATTTTCGGAGTTTCAAAACACTGTGTAAAAAATTCTACATTCAAATTCTAAATTCAAAAGAACAAACATTTTTCCGCTTCGAAAAAGATTTAAGAACTGGATATTGGTACAAAAAAAAAACAATATCACAGTCACCCAGACATAACAAGAATTAAGGATTTCTACCAAGTATTAGTCTAGCCATCCGAAAAATGTATGTAGGTTTTAATTAAAATGACACAAACAATTCTGGTATACTAATTGCTTAAAATGAATCCAGAAACCTTGAAAAAAATAATTACTTAAAAGAACCAACGTGTAGTATGTATAACGAAAAAATCAATTCTGTCTCATCAAAAGACAAATTTATTCACAAAGTATTTTCAGACATTATTTCTAACTACAAAAATAGTGGGCGAGCAATTTTAGCGGCTAAGAATAAAGATGTTGACTCCTGAACTGCAAAATAAGATCATTGGAACAATCCATTCATTCGAATCTGTGACTGCGTCACAAATGAAGATGAAGCCACCAACTAAAGCCATCAGCTTAACTGCTTCGCGGACAAACATCAAGTGATAGGCACGACACTGGGTGCCACACGAAGTAACCCTAAAAACATGACAGGCCGAATTTCCATCTGCTAATCGATGCTGAATCGCAACAAAATCGACCCGTTTCTGAAGCCGATTGTGACTGGCGATGAAAAATCAACATCCAGCAACAACATGGAGCTCAAACGATCGTGGTCAAAACTCGGGGAAGCGGCCCAGACGGTGACCAAGCCTGGATTGACGACCAGGAAGGTTTTGTTGTGTGTTTGGTGGAATTGGCAAGGAATCATCTGCTCCCTTATGGCCAAACGCTCAATGCGGCCAACACCTGGACCGATTCAAGGCAGCACTAATCCAGAAGAGACCATCTTTGATAAACAGAGGCCGAATTGTGTTTTATCAGCACAACGCCAGGCCACACACATCTTTGGTGACGCGCCAGAAGCTTCGGGAGCTCGGATGGGAGGTCCTAATGCACCCACCTTATAGTCCGGACCTGGCACCACCTGATTACCACCTTTTCCTGTCCATGGCGAACGCGCTTAATGGTGAGAAGTTGGCTTCAAGAGAGGCCTGTGAAACTTGGATCTCCTAGTTTTTTGCCAATAGGGAAATCCATCTTCTACGAGATGGATATAATGAAGTTGGCATCGCGTTGGCCATAATTTTACGAACAAAACGGCGCATATTTCACTTAAATCGGACGAATGTACCCGAAATTAATATCTTTTGAAAAATCAATAAAAAAACGAACGAAATTTTAACGAACGATATTTTAATTATAATTATAATTATATAATTATATCTCCTTCAAAATAGAAATATGTATGTAGTTTAGGATATCGACGGATAATAACAATAATAATAATAATAATAATAAATATACAAATTAATAACGCGGATTTTTTACAAATGGAAACGTTGGATAAACACGGAAAATATGACTTCAGCTCGAACAGGGTATACAAAAACTCCATTGGGGACTGATAATACAAAGGGTGCAAGCATCTCTCAGAAATGCAAAATGCAACGGCCTATTGATCTGGCCAAACTTATTAACAATAACTTATATGTACAAATATTACATTGACTTCTATTGACTTCTTAAGACATCCACTGATCAGCGTTGGGCGACGGGCTCAGGGTCAGCTTTTGCTGGAAAAGCTGGCCGAGCTCCTTTATTTACCGATCGCGACGCAGCTCCTCGCCCACCTGCTGCCACAGGCTCTCGAATTCATTGTCGTGGGCGGTCATCGAGACGTCGCCCTCGCAGGGGCTGTCCTCGAAAACAAAGGAGTAACTAATTTAACTGCGTATGACCATAAGAACTCCTATAGCGTCCAACAAATTTTGTATGGAATATCGGCTGCCTACAAAAATGTATAATTATTAATTGCTTTCTGGAGCTACATACATATATCCGTGGCATTGCTTACCTTTATTGAACTCAACCATATCGCCTACACGTAATACAGAGCTTTCCTCCTCCTCATCGTCAATGCCTCCGTACTGAACGGCAAACTCTCCAATCTGAACAACGAATTTCTGCAAAATTAAGTAAATGTTAAGAGGAATCAAAAGACAGAGCATCATTGCTCTTACCAGAGAACATGCCTTGACCTCCTTATTGTTCAGAACCTGATGCGGCTTAAACCGCATATACCCCAAAGCAAACGTTTCCTTCGTGTCATAGAAGGCATATTCTATTCCATTCAATTCGGTAAATTTTAAGTCTTCAACAAGAGCTGTAGATAACGAAGCTAGAGCGTTAAAGGAAAAATATAGGAGTACAGAAAAATGTTGAATACATATTCACAAAAATCAGGGAGTAACATAAATACTTCAAAATATAAATAAAATCATAGAAATCAAAATAACTTACATGCTGCTCTGGCTTGGTCGTTTGTCGTTGAAGGTTGGACGTTGCTGACGCCTAGCAGCCAGTTCCTAAGCCGATTATTTCGGCTATCAGCATCCGCTACGGCGGAGGGCTCCCTTGACAATATTGTAGAATCCTGTCCAAGAGCTGAGTCTGGGAATGGCTCAACCGCAGCATCGGGATTTCGGGGAGTGCTGCTGCAAACTGGACCTCGGTCAGGCAGTGGATTGACCATTCGCGCAGTTGCAGCAGTTGTCCTTTTCTTTCCAGCCTTTGCACTCTTTGTAATTGGCGTTGATGTGTAGGCTGACATGAAGGACATCTCCCATATGTCCTGCGTATGACACCAATCATATTTAAGTGGCACTTGGCCGCGCACGGACCGCCGCACTCCTCCAGAATATTCTGTCAAAGATAAAAATATGAAGTTTCTCAGTTACTGGTTTTCAACATTTGTAAATGGGAATGAGTGCGCGGACGAATATTAAAACAAACAAGAAAGGAAGCTAACTTTGGCAAGCCGAAGTTAGCTTTCTTTCTTGTTTTGTATGAGATGTCCCCTCTGTATATTTATACTCTTTGCTGTTACATACGGTCTCAGCTGGCACCTAGGGCATAACTATATAAAAACACTTACTTGAGCCATCAGCCGGCGACGTTGGTGGAAATATGCACGATCTTAATTTTTCCACCTCGGTATTGTATTTTTTTCTTGGCTTCTTGGAAATTACCTTTTTTTCCGCCATGGCAACACGAAACACGAAACAGAAAAAACGAAAACACACAACTAAGCTTAAAGCTCATAGGCCTAGACTCGCCAGAGTTTATCTGCATCAAAGAGCATAACGAAGCCAAAAAATGAGATCTTCTAACGAGCAATGCATCTCTTATCAGCTGTTTTCACTCGGCGAGGGGAAATATTTGTGAAGGAACGATTAGGAGGAGAGGTGCTTGCAGAGCTTAGGCGGCTTCGATCATCTGGAGATGGGCCTCGGTAATGAGTCCCTCACTTTACAAGCTTCGATTGTTTGAGCTATACAAAATAGTTGCTTTCGCGCCTAAACGTAATCTTAACTATAAATGCATTTTTTATATAAGGTTATTGTGGGATTCTTTATTTTTCGTACCTACAATTATTGTAGAATTTTAAAATTTATTAGGATACAGGGAGGACAATATAAATGCTCAAAGTCTGACAAGAAAAATTGAAGAATTTATGTATCTCTTTATCAACTCAGCCATCGATGTTATATGTAGTACATATGTATGTATGTTTATTTGAAACATGGTTTGTCCCCAATATCAGTGATGTCTTAGTTGAATGAGACGCCTATAACTTGTATCGTTCTGATCGGGAATGTCATGGTGGAGGGATTGCAATATATGTTAACAAAAAATCAGGGAACGTAATCATTATAAGTTTTATTATAAAAATTTAAATGATATGTATTTTATTTATTTTTTCAATTTCATCAAAGATAATCATTACATTTGAGTAAAAAAAATATAAATCATGAATAATCATTATTTTTGATGAAAATAAATAACTTTCAAAAATAATGATTATTCATGATTTTTATTTTTTTTTATCAAAATAAAACTCAAAACCAAAACACGCTTTCCGTGTAAGACTTGTTACCAATATTATTTCAGATTCTTGTAATGTAATGGATTATCTTTGATGAAATTGAAAAAAATCATGAATGTAATTGATTTTTATTTTTGAAAAATGAAAATAATCATTATTTTCGTCCCTGCAAAAAATTTAAGTCAAAATTTGTATGTAAACATCCTGCTTGTAGTTCCACTGGAATATATATTTGTAGAAATTACATACAAGAATATCAAAAATGTATGTTGTCAAGACGATCTGTGACTAAGCTCAGTGAGATTGCCAAGACCAGCTACTATTCCCGTAAGTTTAATAGTAGGCGAGAGTGTAAGCCAGTTCCCTCCCCGAAAGCTCTATCTTTATCATTCCATTGAACAGTACAGCCGTCAATTGGGCTTTACAGTTATCCAACTTAATTAAATGATTGCTATTTATAAGCTCGACAAGGCGCAACACAAAATAAACATAATTGAGACAGGGATTAAGTAAACAGTAAGTAGACTCTAGACGTAGTCAGCTGGTTTGCCATCTTTATTTATTTAATAATAGTGTGTATCTATGTCTGTTGTGTATTATTGTTGCTTTCTCTCTGCTTGTGTGTTTATATAGTTTTTAATTTAATAAATTATTTATTCTCTTTCGTGGCCCTGCGTATTTGTTTATATTTGTAATATATTTAAATACAATCCACTGCGTTTATAGGTTTCGTTCTCATCGCGGCATTGTTAGGTAATCAAATTTGATATACAAGTCCTAGAAAAATGATCTTCGTAGTGGCATTGTATCTGGAGTTTCGTGTTCGAATGGGATCTAGAGCTAGGAGCGAGCTGCGAATTCTATTCGCGCTCTCTCACCGGAGTTGTGCTAAGCGAATGCTTTGATTTTTGTAAGCTCGTTAGCAGCGTTTACAAGTGTGTCTTTTTGGCCAAAAATCGCTGTAATCGTTTAAATGAGCCAACTTGTTCTTCCTACAATTGGTAGTAAGAAAAATTCGAATCTTAGCCGAAATGAAAAGATTACCAACGCTTTCCGCTACAATTAGCGACCGAACCGAGGCTACTCTCTGTTCCAACGATTTTCAGCCATCTCTCGAAGCAATGAAGGCCACCTTTGTGTGGTGTGTGTGTTTGTTTGTTCTATATATGCCATCGAAATCTTAGCCTGGAAGCCTGGTTTAACATCGTTTATGGTACATACATACATAAATATTATTTCAAATACATACATACATATACATATATAAAAATAACAAATAATAGCAGTAATAAAATCGTAATGTGTAATTCCCAATATAATAAAAACAATACGCGCCGGCCGCCCTGCCCCTGAATACTAAGCTGATACTCTTCTAATTGCTCGTCGTGCCCGACTCCACGTGCTCCACGTCCACATCCGGATCCGAGTGCTGCTCCTGCGAAACATACATCACGGCAGTTGTCTGCTTGTCCGCGTCCGAGGAAATGGACCAGTTGCGCTCCAGCTGTTGCAGGGCCGCCATGGTCGCAGTGGTGGTCACACCCGCACCGGAGCTCTCCGCCCCGGCACCGTCGCTCATGACACCAGCTTTCAGCGTTTCCTCCAGCAGCACCTGGATCTTGTCTTGGTCGTCTAGGTGCACGAAGCCCAGGCGCACCAGTTCGCTGGTGAGATCAGCCGCCGTATCATTCTCGTTGACCTGGCATGTCAGCTGCCGGTTCATCTTGTCATCCATGCGCAGCAGTATTGTCATAATTATGTCATTGCTGACCTCCTTGATCTTCACGCTGCACATCATGGTAACAATGCGCCGCGACTCTGTGTCCACCGGCTCTGGTGTGGCGGATTTCACGGAGTCAGCCCGTTCCGGAGAACGGCTTCTTGCCGCTGTACGTTATTAGCGGATATATTATATAGTATTTGACGTCCTCAACAAACTTTTCCAACTTGTCGGCGCCGGAAACGTCGGCGAGGCGGTACTGTCGCTCCTGTCCGCCAGCCATCCGTAGCTGAGCCATTATCACGTCCGGCTGGTAGTAGCGTTGCATCAGTCCGTCGAACGCGGTTTCCGAAAACATAGTGCGGTTGGCGGTCGAAAAGACCAGACAATGGGCGGTCAGCAGTTTAAGGGAGTGAACCTGGGCGACAGCGACGAAGACCTAACTGCTTTGAAATGGCAGAGAGTAAAATCAAAGCCAAAAAAGAGACCAAGCCAAGCTTCTCCCGAAGATCAAAGAAAAAAAAATTCACTGGAAAACTTACGGAATGTCCGACTCTTTTGGAAACAAAGATGACAAAAACGAAGATCTCGAAATGATAATTGAAGACAGCGCAACTGATTCTGCTAAGCCCACACCTATCATTCTGTCTGACGTCAATGATATAAGTGAAATGCTAGCCTATCTTAATTCTAAAATTAAAAGAGAACTTTACTATTATAAGACTCAACGTGATGGACATGTAAGAGCAATGGTTAAAAGTATTGAAGAATTCAGAAAATTAGTCAAAACACTTAATAATGATTGTGTGAAGTACCACACATACCAGCTTAAGGAAGACAGAGCATTTAGAGTTGTTATTAAGAATTTGCATTTTTCTACAAATTTAGATGAAGTTAAAAGTGATGTAGAGTCAAAAGGTCATGTTGTTAGAAACATAAGTAATATTAACCCTCTCAGCCCATATTTAAAATTAGCCAAGATAAGCATTTTTTTAACAGATATGTATTTGGCTTTATTCAAAGATGAACTGACGAAAATTTCAGTTACAGGATGTTGCCACAAAATGTGCACTATGTGAACTATGCACTTTTTTTTATTTTTTTATTTTTAAATAATTTACTTACCTTTATATATTTATAATTCCCACCTAGTTTTCCAATACAATAAATATTTATTGAATAAAATAAAAAAAATAATTTTTTCTTTTACCAACACTTTTCCCGCGAACAATTTTTTTCCTTACAACTGCACTAAAAACGTCTGCTAAATAAACACGTGGTAGCAGAAAACATTAAGGAAGATGTTTGAAAAAAAGCGCGAAGCAAAATTATGTATATTCCAGGTAACTGAGGCTTATTTCTATAATGTTGGCTTTAGGCCACAAAAAGGGCTGAGAGGGTTAAATGCTGTGCGACCAAAACGCCACTGAACATGTTCTACATATGTAGATATTGAGCCTAACAACAAAAACCGAGACATAAATAATGTAAAACACATAGGCAACGCTATTGTCAATATAGAGCCACCCCGCAAAACCAATGAAATCGCTGCCAGGAATTCGGAGATACTAAATCATATTGTGCCAAAACATACCGCTGTGTAAAATGCTCCTCTTGACACCCGCAATCGTTTGCTCCGGCTAAGAAACCAACATATACCCAACAAAGTAACGATTACCAATCTTATGCCAAAAGTTCTGCAGGAAATAGCAAAACAAACACTTCACTGGAGAGAATAGAGCAACTATTAGAAAAGCAGTCTGAACTCACTAATAATTTACTTAAGATGATAATGTTACTTGTAAACAAATTATGCAAGTAAATCTTAACCTAGGAATATGGAATGCCAATGGGCTTTCCAACCATGTACATGAAATATCCATCTTTATTGACATTATGTTAATTTCCGAGACACACTTACCAGCAAATCATATATCAAGGTTGTTGGATATGATATAATATAAATAGAGCTGACCACCCCTCGGGCAGAGCTCATGGTGGCGCAGCTATTTTAATTAAACAAGGCCTAAAATTTCAAATTATGGACAGCATTAGAGAAAATGCTATGCAGGCTGCCACGGTCAAGATCAAATGTATGCATGCGGACGTATCTGTAACAGCAATTTATCTTCCCCCAAGATTTGCTCTCAAAGAAGCAGATTTTAAGAACTTTTTTCAAAAACTTGGACCACAGTTTGTAGTAGGAGGCGACTTCAATGCTAAGCACCCCTGGTGGGGCTGCAGATTGACAAATCCGAAGGGAAGTGAACTGTACAAATGCATAGTAAACAACAGCATAACAACACTTTCAACCGGCAATCCTACATACTGGCCTACTGACAGTAGAAAGATACCAGACTTAATAGACGTCGCAGCATACTTTGGAATCCCACAATCACACATGCGAATAATGGAAAGTTTTGATCTAAGCTCAGACCATTCTCCAATAATAGTGACATACAGTACAGTAGCTCATATATTGACAAAACCATACAAAGTAATTTCTGCAAATACTGATATCAATGCGTTTAAAAGCTATCTGGAAACAGCTATCAGCCTGGATATCTCGCTAAAATCAGGAGAGGAGATAGACCATGCTGTGGAGCTTCTCACAAACCAGATCCATAAAGCAAGTTATATATGTACGAAGCTTCCAGACAGAATCTCACAATCAAATCAGCTCTATCTCTCAGCTGAAATCCGACAACAAATACAACACAAGAGAAATTTGCGTAAAAGATGGCAAGAAACTCTCTACCCTGCCGGCAAAAGATCGTATAACAAGGCTGCATCTGATCTCAAAAAACTACTGTCAACTTTAAGAAATGAATCTCTCGCGAATGGCGAATGGTGTAGATCTGATGATGAACAAGCCAAAGCATTTGCTCAACACCTGCACTCTGTATTTAAGCCAAATGATATTGATAACCTGCAAACAGAAAGGGAAGTAGATAACTTTCTCGAGTCACCCTGCCAAATGAGCTTACCCATTCGTATAATCAGTATTAAGGGGGGTTTCTACCTTGTGTGGTCGAAAAAATCGAATTTTTTTTTTTTGCATTTTTGGATTGATATATGTTTCTAGAGTCCGCTCCCAAAATTTCAATTGGTTATCTTAAGAATTACGGAACCTACACCTTAAAACAGGGAGCACCTACACGTTAAAACAGGTACTGAAGTAAAACTTCAAACTCGTTTTACTCGAAACGACTTTTTTTGACCTTGCGGAAGTGATTCAAGCCAGACAAGTTGAGCAATCGCCACGAAATTTTAAAGTATCGTGTATTAGAGGCTTATCCATGGCTAGTACCAAAATCTTTAAAAAATATTAAATATTTATATAATATAATATATTTATATTGAAATTTTATATAACAATTAATATCGAAAAAAGTGCGTAAAAATCGAGTTTTTCATTTAAAATCGCATAAGTTTTTCAATTTTAATTTTTTTTTTCGCAATTCTGGTACCAGCCATGCACAAAAGTATACAAAGTAAGAATATATTTAATTTTTGTGTTTCAGATCCTTTGGGGCAGCAGCAGGACTTCCGTGAGCGCAGAAAGGCGTTCCATTGCTCAATGCCAATGCCTCATGTACATGAATCGACCGCTGCTCCGTTCATGATAAAATGCTGTGGTTTTGCTCAGGGAAAATTTCCCTTTAGGGATTTATATTTTTAATACGACAGTCGCTGAATGCATGTATTTGTATTTCGGCGACGCAAACTAATACGCGAGCGTGGTCCAATGTGTAAGCTGTCGGTCTGTTAAACCCTGAGACCCGGGTTCAATCCCAGGCAGATCCTTTGTATTCAACAAAAATTGTCAGTATGGTTTTTCAATATAAATTAAAAACGAATTTACAATAACATAGTATAACAAAAAAAAAAATAAACTAAAGAAAAAAAAAAGAAAAAACACATTAAACATTTGGATTTCATTTTTTTTTTTTTTTTTTATGGAATTGGTTTTCTGAACTTTATCCATACCGGTAAGGATGAATTTCATAGTGAGCCGAGCAGCGACGGTGGCATCATGAATTACCCCGCTCATGCCCTAATAAAAGCGAATGAGCCTTTTACATGAACGGGCGGGCCTACCCCATGAGTTGTTCGGTGGGAAAAGCACATAGATCGCATGTGGCAAAGTCCCACTGGGTTTTTTTTACTTAAACAATAAATTTGTAGATACACCTGAAAAAAATTATAAGTGGTTTATCTTCAATACATTCCACGAAAAAAATTTTTTAAAAAGCACATTTTTTCGACCACACAAGGTAGAAACCCCCCTTAATGAAGTTTCATCAGAAATTAAATGGCTGAATAGTAAAAGGCTCCAGGTTCGGACAAAATAGATGGCATAACCTTGAAAAATCTACCGCCAAAGTGTATACTATTTCTTACGCTTCTATTTAATGCGATCTTAAGAGTTGACCACTTCCCAAGCCAATGGAAATGTGCAGAAATTATAATGATCCTTAAACCAAACAAGGCAGAAAATGAAGTGACATCGTACCGTCCTATTAGTTTGTTGTCAATATTTTCTAAAGTATTTGAAAAAATACTTCTAAAGAGAATGTTGCCAATCTTGGGCGAATTCGCTATCATGAGCAATGTCACAGGATTATAAATGAAATTTTATCAGCATTTGAGAGCAACAAAATCCTGCACTGCAACATTTCTTGACGTTCAACAAGCGTTTGATCGAGTCTGGCATGACGGCTTATTATATAAAATCAAAAAGTGGTTACCTGCACCATATTTTTTATTATTAAAGTCATATGTAACCAATAGACACTTTTACGTGCAACAAAAAAATGAATACTCGCCTTTGCATTTTATAAAAGCTGGAGTCCCACAAGGAAGCGTCTTAGGACCTGTCTTATACACCCTGTACACGGCCGATATGCCGGTAACAAATACCTGCACTGTGGCAACATACGCGGATGATACAGCTATATTAGCTACCAGCTCGTCTAAAGAGGAAGCCTCACAACTCCTGCAAGCAGAGCTACGCCATATTGAAAGCTGGTTCCTTCATTGGAAAATTAAAGTCAACGCCCTGATCTCTGCGCAAATAACTTTTGCATTAAGAAGAGGTGACTGCCCAAAAGTGTCATTGAATGGATCAGCAATCCCACAAAGTAATTGCATAAAGTACCTTGGCTTGCACCTCGATCGCAGACTAACGTGGAAAAACCACATAAAAGCATCGCGCCAGCATCTAAATTTAAAAAGTTTGAAGATGACCTGGTTGCTTGGCCGAAAATCTGCAACCACTCTGGAAAATAAAGTCCGATTATACTAAGCTATACTTAAGCCCGTGTGGACTTATGGCATACAGCTCTGGGTACTGCCAGCAACTCAAATATTGAGATTCTACAACGCTACCAGTCAAAAATATTATGACAAATTGTTAATGCTCCATTTTATATCTCAAATGCAAGTATCCATAAAGACTTAGAATCCCTTATATTAAAGAAGAAATAGCAAAACATAGTAAAAAATATATAGGCAGACTAAGAACCCATGAAAATAAGTTTGGCAAATAATAATAACAACGTCGGAAGACTTAAAAGATTTCACGTGCTAGATCTCCTTGACAGGTATTAAGTATTAAAACATGTTATGCATAGAGTATGTAGTAGGGCTTAATGGATAAGTATTGCCTCTGTTAATTTAAGATTAATTACAAAATTTACTTATTGTCATACTTTTTTAAGACAGATTGTAAATAAAAAGAGAGAGAGAGAGAAAAAAAAACCCAGACAAAACAAGAATTAAGGATATCTAGCAAGTATTAGTCTAGCCATCCGAAAAATGTGTGTAGGTTTTTATTAAAATGACACAAACAATTCTGGTATACTAATTACTTAAAATGAATCTAGAAAACTTGAAAAAATTAATTACTCATATCTCATATACATATAGTATATGTATATATTTAGTAAATTTATATATAATATAAAAATATATAATAATAATACCTAATACAGTAGAATACGGTTATAACGACATAACGTCGCTATAACCGGAAAAACGTTATAACCGGAGTCGTTATAACCGGATTCTACTGTAGATTTTTTTTTAGCTAGGTTCGATGCTTCTTGTGACTGTTGCTTACATTTTTGGTTATCATTCATATATAATTCCCTCTTGCCGTACCGCTACGTATTACCCGATAAGAAATATACAAGCAGTCAGGTTATTTACTTTATACACGAATAATTTATTAGTGGAATATTTAAATAAAATAATACATTTATAAATATAAGCATAGGATTATTTATGCGTACTTTCGTATCAGCTGGTATTCGAGGGTGCCACAGGAATCTAAATGGTTTTGAGATCCATTAAAAATTTGTCCAAAAGTTTGACACATAATAAAGTTATTAATGCTGTGTCCCGTATTTGGCAACTTAGAAATAAATATTCGTCTACTTTTGGACACTTTTTTTAATGTATCTCAAAAGCATGATCTTATCATTTTAGCCTTTTTGGACCCCTTTTTAAATGTATCTCAGAAGCATGATCTAATCATTTTAGCTTCGGATGGAACGTGAACATTGTTTTTTGTACTTGGAATCAAATCAAATTGCTCTTTGACATGACTCTCGCAAGCGGTAAGTAATTATATATGTAAGTTTATTAATTAATTGCACATTTGTCCAAAAGCAAATTGGCGAAGGGATTTCACATGGATATCTGCTGGGTTTTGGTTAGCGTGATAAATTAGCCTTTTAATTTGTGCTTCGTTGGGCAAGCTTGGGCCCGCACAACCACATAGTTATATACCTGTACATACACATTCGATTGAAAGCCAACGCAGCAGCATCAGTCTCCGTTATACAAAAGCGGGCAACTTTAATTTCACATCTATATCTAATTAGGCCACTTTACTTAAGAAGCTAGTGCTTGCTTGTGCTTGTAAATAGTCTATCGACTCTTGCCATTATTTTGGCTTCTCTTATCTCTTGGGAGTTAGCCTTTCAAGTGCTTTGGCAGTATTTGACATTGTATTTTAATGAGTATTGTAAGCAAAAATTGATATCAAGCTGCGCTGTCATGTTGTGAAAAGAGAATATCGGTAACAGGTCCTGGATATCGAAATAAAGTCTTGCTCCGAGCTTCCAATATTATTTGGGATTCATATCAGGGACATTCTTAAGAGCAAATGGTTTTGATTCATTTTACGCTAAATTGTATATTTGATTTGTAGATTTAACGCGATCTTTTATCTTTACACAAATAAACAAACCACGAATTGGGGAGTTAAAATTTACACCGTAAATCCATTTTTTCGAAAATGCTTTGATAATATTTAAATCGGAACCGGCCCGACAACAGTCTTTGCCCTAACTGAGAAGTGTAAATATTATTTCATCTGGTATATAATATATAGATAAAAATATATATTAAGTTTCTCTCGGTGCAAGAGTATCCCCACTTCGTCGTAGTCCACTTCGAAGATCCACTTTGCTGCCTCTCTGATTATTTATGCTGGCTCCGTAAACATGTCTGAACCACATCACGCGGAGTCGGAGTCTGTGCACGACTAGTGAATGGCTGTGGTTGCATCCAACGGTTGACTGGCCACCCCGGCTACGACTTTATGAGGCTCCAAAATAATTAGGCGTTAAATATGCTCCAGTTATTAATTTGCCTTCTCTGTCGCTTCCACCCATCCACCTGATCCGTTGACTATGCTCCTCACAATATACCGCATTTTTTTAGCACTATTTTGCGCTTCCGTGCCACGCTGGATCCGTGGCCCTTTTTGGCCGGGCGGAGCACAATGGTGCCGCTACTGGACTTGGTGAAGGTTGGACTGAAGGCGCTGATTGTCGGCGTACTGCTGCTGTAGGGCGGATGGCTGGAGTTTTGCTGGTTTCCGGCGGCCTGCTCGTAACTCTGCGTCATCAGCTGATGGCACTTGGTGGCCAAGTAGCGGAAAACTGACGCCACATTGATGTCCTCCTTGACGGAGGTGCGTATCAGGCGGCAGTTCAGCATTTTAGCCAGCGTCTCCACCTCGTCAGCAGTCACCACTGCCTGTTCGATCAAATCGATCTTATTCTGCACAATCACCGTGGGTATTTCATTGCACTCATTCTCCACCTTACGCTTCCAGTCCTTAATCGCCTCGAACGAGGCCCGATCTGTCGTGGAGAAGACCAGCACGGAGGCCTGGGCCCCCCTATAGTAGGCCTTGGTGATGCAGTCGAACTCCTCCTGTCCGGCGGTGTCCCACAGCATAATGCGCACATCTTCGCCGTCGATCTCGATCTGGCGTTCTAAGAAATCCACACCGATCGTCTTCTTGTAGTCCTTGGTGAATATACCTTTGCAGTAGCGCTGAATCATTGACGATTTGCCCACGCCACCATTTCCCACAATGACCTGTGAATAAATAGAAGGAGGATTAGGCGTTTGCGAGCTGAAGATTTTCAAATTAAAATAAGTAAATAAAAATTGCACCCACAAGGATCTTAGCAAGCTTTCCAAATACATTTTTAAAACTATCATGTTACTAAGATATACTCGAAATTTGTTTAAAAATTCTTTTGTTTTTTTATGTTGTCCTGCTAACTTAACTGGGCAATACAAAAATATAAAGTAAAGTAGTCTTTTCCTTGCTTTCTGTTGGATACTTCAAAACGGGTAGCTTTTTCAGGTAATTAACATTAATCTATTATCGTGAAGTGCTTAACAATCTTACTTTGTCTTCGGCAAAAGACATTTCTAGATATGTATAAAAATGCAATTGAAGCAATTGCAAGAAGCTATTAGAGAGGAAAACCCTAATTGAACTAGAATCTTAATCCGTGCAGTTTCGCCATTAGCATCATCCATGACGAAACCAATCCAGACTTGATCTCTCAGGTGCCAGTGCCATTCACTCGCTCCAGTCATTCATCATTCCTAATGGAGAAGATGCACGTAGCCGGCTGGGCAACTTACCACTTTAATGGCCAGCTCGATATCATCTTCACGCATGTTGGTGTAGTTGTACTGCGACTGGGAGTGCGACTGCAGAACGGACGCAGCAGCTCCGCCGGTTGCCGTTTGGATTAGACGCATCTAAGCCGACAGGTGGGCGCCGACGTTCGCCCAGGTGTGCGTTCCAGCTCTCGCTCCGCCTCGGGTCAGCTGACTACAGAGGCAAAGGCACGCGATTTAGGCAGCAGGTAGATTGCAGTCAAAAACGCAATGGCAAACTCAGTGTCCAAATAGATTTGGTTTTTTAGTAGGTCCAGTTTTCCGCAGCTTTTCACTTTTTCTCCGACTTTTGCGTAAGCCTTGCTATTCACTTTCTACGCATTGATTTCACCAAATTCGAACTGTGGAACACAAAAAGAAAAACCAACGACATCTCAGACTTAGGATACAAATAAATAACACAGTCAATCCTCTTTAACTCGAACAAAGCATGGATAAAAATTGATAAAATTGCAATTCCAGAAGTATATCTTAAAGATTTAAGACATCGCATTTCAGTTAGTCTGAGTCTAATAAATAATTTGAATATGAATATTGTTATTTAATAGTTTATATTTTCTGAATATTCGATGCTAAAATAACTTTGAATTGGTACTGAGAGTTTACCTAACCATTCATGGATCAACTGGGTCGAAAAAACTTAACCTTAACCAAGCGCTACCGAAATTTCGAATCAGAGCCCAGAAGACTTGATAAAAATACGGAAAAAATAGGATTAACACGCATCCGTCCCTAAGAAAAATAACGAATCTGTCCCTTGTGTCAATTTGACACAAGTCGAAAAACAGCAAAAAATTTTTCTTTGTTGGGTTTTTTTGCTATAATTATCTTCTATTATTATTATTTTATTTTTTAACGTGTTTATTTTTTTAACTTTTTTTTTTATTTAAAAAAAAATTAATTATTTTCACCATTTTGAGAAAGATTGAATCTGTGGTCTGGACAGACTTTTTGGAACATTTATCGCATTCCACAGAGTGTAAATTCGCATTAGATTTCCGTGGACACAAGTGGCACCGCGCCCGCTTCCTGGACGGGATGTGGTGCGTCACCAGGATGTTGACGGCTCCTGTGAAATTCCCCTTATTTCATTCACCACGCCATGGCTCCTTCCCTCTGGGGGTCCTCTCCAGTAGGTCAATAGTTGGTGAGACAAGTGCACTGCCCAATTCCACTAAGAATAGTCGCCTGCGGAGTTTTCTTGCGAATATTCCACAGAGGATTCAGCTGCGTATACGCAATGTACGCATTCAATGCTGACATATCAAGCATATTGCAGCTACTGCGACTGGCCACCTGTTCCACCTGTTCACTTCCCTCTTGCAGCGATATGTGCCCACCATTTCGTCCATCACGTCGACACCACATTTGGTTTTGTTGTAATAGTTTATTATTTCAGGCTTCATTTTATTGTCGCTTTGGTCAATGATTTTCTTTTTGTGGTATGTGCTCAACAGTGTTACAAATCGCCTACACTGCGTTACATATGACACCAGTGTGGCTCCCAATGTTGCCTCAAACACAAATTGAGAGTGATAAAGTGGCTTCTTCATGTCGACGATCAATGGAGTGAACAGGTGGCCCGTCGCAGTCTTCTGCAATATGCTTGATATGTCAGCATTGAATGCGTACATTGCGTATACGCAGCTGAATCCTCTGTGGAATATTCGCAAGAAAACTTCCGCAGGCGACTATTCTTAGTGGAATTGGGCAGTGCACTTGTCTCACCAACTATTGACCTACTGGAGAGGACCCCAGAGGGGAAGGAGCCATGGCGTGGTGAATGAAATAAGGGGAATTTCACAGGAGCCGTCAACATCCTGGTGACGCACCACATCCCGTCCAGGAAGCGGGCGCGGTGCCACTTGTGTCCACGGAAATCTAATGCGAATTTACACTCTGTGGAATGCGATAAATGTTCCAAAAAGTCTGTCCAGACCACAGATTCACTTTTTCCAAACTTGTGAAAAATATTTTTTTTTTTTTAATTAAAAAAAAAGTTTAAAAAAAATAAACACTTTAAAAATAAAATAATAATAATAAAATATTTTAAAAAACCCAAAAAAAATTTTTTGTGCTGTTTTTCGACTTGTGTCAAATTGACCGGACAGATTCGTAACTTTGTGTTGCCACGCCCCCAAGCCTCCTAGAAAAAAATTCTTCTTGATTTTGAAATTTCGTCAAAATTCGTTCACTGAGCCAAAATGTTATTAAAATATCTTTTGCAACTAATGACCTAAAATCGATTTGAAAATCAAAATTGTGTCAAATTGCACAAGGGACGGTTCGTGTTAAAATGTTTCTTAATAATATTTTTAAATTTGACTATGGAAGTTGAAGTTATAGGTTTTACTGTAAAGGTTTTCTTTCATTTTCACATTCACATCAACCGGTTTTCAGAGCAGTTTCTTTTTTCACGCTTTTTGTGTTTTTCTCATTTTTCCTGACTTGGCCCCGGGCTGCCGAATGCGGCTTCTAATAAGACGCAACCCAAACACACGCACGTTACGTTGTTCGACAACAGGTGCTTCCACACACCTCACGCACACGGGAAGAGGGGGACAGGTGGCAGGGGTCTCGCCTCGTATTCTCGGACTTGGTCTTGGTCTTGGACAGTGGTCGTGGTCAGTGGAAGAAAGCGAGAGATCGGCCAGTGCCAGTGCCTGGCATTAGTATTCGCATTAGCGCGTGCTTATGAATTCTTTGAAAATGTTTCTAGCCTTTCCTCTGTTTACAGTTTCTGGCTGCCCTGCTATCTGCGGTTCAGTGGGCGGCGGCGTTCCTACGTGGGCTAAGATCTGTCTAGCATGTGGAGTGTTAATATGTTTGACCAAACAATGGCGAGACGCTAAATCCAATTGTTGTGCAGATGAGTTATGAGTTTTGTAGGCAAATTAGTTAGTTGATCTCGACGGTTCCAGAAATAAAACGCAAACTTCTGGCTCCCCTTCGATAGTATAATAAAAGTTAAATATTAATTTGGGTCAGATTTAAATTTGAACTGGATTGATACTGAAGTTCTATTAATAAACGTGGGTGTTAGTAAGGAAGTAGAAAACCTATTAATACCAAGTTCAACTGAAATACATTTGTCTTGTTATCAATGTACTAGTTTGCTCTAAATTTTACTAATTTACTATTAGATATTAGTCTCAACTTTCCTTATCTTTTTACGTTAATAATAGCTTCAATAAAATTTTTAGGTGAATTGATTTTAAATACGAGGGTCGTTTGATAAGTCCGTGACTTTTTGAATAAAATATATTTTTTTCGTCAAAGAAGCGTTTTATTTCTCAACATAATCTCCTTTTAGCTCTATACATTTAGTCCAGCGTTTTTCCAATTTTTTATTCCTTCCAAATAATAGGTTTTCTCAAGGCCCTCAAAATAGTCGTTTGTTTCTGTGATGACCTCTTCATTTGACCCGAATCTCTTACCGCCGAGCCATTTCTTCATGTTTGGAAACAAAAATAGTCACAGGGGCTAAATCTGGAGAATATGCTGGATGGGGTAGCAGTTCGTAGCCCAATTTATGAAATTTTGCCATGCTGACTACACTGTGCACCCGTGCATTGTCCTGATGGAACAGCACTTTTTTTCGCCAAATGCGGTCGTTTCTGCTTCAAATCAATATCGAATCTGTCCAAAGCTCTGAATAATATTCGCCGGTGATCGTTTTACCCTTTTCAGGTAATCGATGTGAATGATACCTTGTGCATCCCAAAAACTGTGGCCATGACCTTGTTGGCCGACAGACCCACCTTGGCCTTCTTTGGTGCACGTTCACCCGGAGAAACCCACTGTCTTGATTGTTCTTTGGTCTCTGGTGTGGTGTGGTGGATCCATGTTTCGTCTACGGTAACGAAACGGCGCAAAATTCGTTTGGATTGCGGTTGAACATCGCCAAACACTCCTTTGAAATGGTCACACGGTTGCGCTTATGGTCGTGTGTGAGCAATCGCGGCACCCATCGCGCGGAAAGCTTTTTCATGTCCAAATATTCATGTAAAATGTGATGTACCCGTTCAGTTGAGATGCCTACAGCCTCAGCTACCTCACGCACTTTCATTCTCCGATCATCCAATATCATTCCATGGATTTTGTCGACGATTTCTGGCATGACGACCTCTTTTGGGCGACCTGAACGTTCGGCATCACTTGTACTGGTACGACCACAACGGAACTCAGTAAACCATTTCTTAACCATTGAAATTGATGGTGCAGAGTCCCCATAATATTTATCAAGTCTTTCCTTGGTTTCGGTGATGGATTTTTACGCAAAAATAATGCTTAATTAGCACACGAAATTCACTTTTTCCATTTTCGTTAAAATTCACGAGATCGTCTGCTTTCAATGCCTATAAAACGCAAACCAAAAACGCAGCTTTCTCAAAATTTTACAGTCGCTGTTAATCGATAACTGCTGACAGGAGCAGTGTTGTATTTAGAGCAGGTGCGCGGCAAATACAAAAGTCACGGACTTATCAAACGACCCTCGTATGTTTAAATATGCAACAAAAACAGTTTTAAACTGGCAAGTAATTAATTTTAAATACAATATTTAAAATCTTTGCCAGTGACTTTATTCTTTAATTTTTAACTCTATAGTTTTTTGTGTTTTGACATGACTGCAAACTTTTTCAAGCTTTCATTGACCCAAAAAACGGTGATCTTTGCTGTCCAAGGTTATACTACACACAAGCAATTAATTACATCTCAGCGTGATTTCTTCTGATCTTTGGACAAAGCCGGCATTCCACACTTTTTAAATTAATCGAGGAGGTAACACCGGATTTGTATTTTTCAATTTCCTGTAATTGCTAATGCCTCGACTGGCTGGTTCGTTCGCTTCTTTGCCTCTTCCTTTGTATTATTTTCATACCGGAGTTCAACTTTAACCCATTCTAATTCTTCTGGCTTCTTTGTCTACGTCCGAAGATGGCTCAAATGCTATTTTCGTTTTTTGTTTTTACGTTTCGTTGTTATGCTAATTAAGGTTATAGATTTAGTCCATCGCGACGACAACAAAAACAACGATAAAAAGCACAGCTTGACATCAAATGCCAATTGTAAATGTGTGGGATACTGTGCATATGTTGTAAGTACGTTAAACAAATGTACATTTGCTGTCAAAATAATACTAATTTGAACTCGAGGGATATAATTGTTTTATTAATTAAACAATTATGTTACCAATAAAAAAAGGGTTTGAATTAGCCGAATTTTTGTATACATATATGTATCTATAAATCTATTATTTTACTTTTAAATTTAAATTTAGCAGCCAAATAAACAACAAAGAAAACAAATTGTGTTTGATGTGCTTCTTTCCCAGCATTTGTTTACAACTAATCACTTGACCGCAGCTGTATGTACATATATGAACTCATCAGATGCTGCAAATTACAAATATAATACTCCGCACATCAATTTACACAGTTGCACACAGCAATTATTTTTAAATTTGCCCAGAAACTAATAGATCAGCGGCCGTTTTTTCCTTCTTGGCCATTGTTGTGGAATGTGGATTCTAACTTGTCCATTTAAGTTCACAGCACGAACACACACATGCACTCGATGCACACACAGTCATCAGCCATGAATACACAGACGAAATGGCACTTGTTGCTGCCATGGAAGAGCGACTTTTCCAGGCTTCCAGGGAAAATTATGCAAAAGCTGCTCCGCGCTACTTAAATCAATTACGGGCACGGATTTCCCCATTATTTAAATTATGCTTAAACAGAGTCACTCGCGCACTAACGGTACATCGCACAATGTCGCCTGCGCGCTGCTCTCCTTCTCCGCCGTTTTTATCTTTGGCCATATTTTTTCATAGCTTGGCTCTTTTACGGCCTTTTTCACTGCTGCGACTGTGCTTTCTGGGTGAGAAATTAACGAAAAGAAGTTGGCGAAAACACGAAGCTACAGCTTACAGCTTGCACAGCCCGATCTGCAGAAAATCGTAAACACGGCTCAGACGGGTTGATGTTTGCTCGGCACCTCTTCTGTATGGCCAAACGACAGAGACTAAGATTGAAGCTAAAACAACGGCGACAACGCGTGCGAAGCGCATTAATTAAAGACAAGTCAAGCCAACGAACAAGCAAGCGAAGCTTGGGATCTAGTGACCCGTAGTGAAAGTCTAGCCACACACGATATCTTTTTGCCTTGTCTTTTTCCTAGGGCGCCAATTGATGAGCGAAGAGAGGGGACACGGGAGCGAGAGCTGTAGTGCCCACCTGTTGATCGACGCGATTTTTCGGTTTGAATGGGATAAGTGAAGTAGTATCAAAATATCGATATTTTTTCTAAAGATGATATATTTATATCACGATTTTTGTTTGTCCAAATATCGTAAAAGCGATATTTTGAATTGATATTTTTTGGCAAGACGAATGAATGAATTACAATACATGAAAGCCTGTGTATGCTAAAGCTCGCTAAGAAATTATGAATTTTTTTTAAAATTTTTTTTTTTAAAAATTAATGGGCCGAAAACATCGATGTCGATGGTCGTCGATGTTTTCAAAATATAATCGGCATCAAAAAAAAAAAAAAAAGAAAAAAAAAAAACATTGGAAAACATCACCCAAAAAAATTCGATGCATTGTTAAATTTTGTAATAAATTAAAACAAAATCGTAATTCTATTCTATTATTTATGTGCAACAAAGTATTCCTTATAATACACGTTTTTTTTTTTTAATGTAAAAAAGCTTTCATGGCAGTTTTGTTTAATTTTGTTTGAGATTAATAATGGGAATAAAAATTGAAAAAAAATATAACATTTATGCTTTCAAATCAGCCTATTTCTTTGGCCTTTATTATTTAATTTTTGTCCAACACTGTCTATAAGGCAATAGCTAACCGATGTTTCGTCAAACATCGATGCATCGCTTAACATCGATATCAACATCGAAAACCCTCGGAAAACATCGCTGAAAACAACCTCGATGATCGAAGCATCGATGTTTCCAGCATCAATAGAGCGCGCCACAATACAAAATCGTGGACAGCTGGAAGGCACAAAAGGCAATTATGTAAGACATTCTTCAGTATAAATAATTTCGTTATATTTTTAAATTACCCTCATTCGATAATAAACAGTAATCGTATAGCTGCCATAGGAACAATCGTAAATTTGGAGGAAAAATGTATCACTTTGTCAAATTTCATCATATTTTCATTTAATTTGAGATATGGCCATTTTGTATTATTCCAGAATTTCGGTTTTAATTTTATCAAGATCATAGGAACCATCGGAAAATTTTGAGGAAAAAATTATAACTTTGCAAATTTTCAATGTCATTTTTTTCGAAAAGGGGCAAAAAATAAAATTAATTAAATTAATTAACACCCTAATCTATACACTTCTACGCCAATCATAAAAGTTTTAGTACCGAGGACCCACATGATCCATAAAGCTATACTCCACGGAAGACAATTAAATATGGTAGATTTTAGCTGCAAAAACACATCAATAACATTGTACAATACACCACAAAAGATACAGATTCTGTATTACAGAACATATAAAAACTAACATAAACCATTTAATATAAATACCTCTAGCATTCTTTTTTTTCATATTTGCAAATTTTTTTAACTTTTACAGAACACCCACAATTATTATTTACAATTAAGGTATTAAATTGTAAATAAAGAGATCAATTTGTTGACTTTACTTTTTGATTTATATTTTGAACTAGAATATCCATTTTCCATTATTAAAATTTTTTACGTTTTCCTTCTAACAATTGCCAATCGAAAATAACAAACCTCCCAACTTCAGTTGTAAGGCAAAGTTGAAGAACCATCTCTTAAGATCCATTTGTATGTTTTCATAATATGTATGTACATATGTATGTATATCGAAGATCCTCGGCCATTAGGAAAGCTAAGAAAAAACATTTTTTTATAAAATAATGTGCATGTTTTTATCATTAGAGACATATGTATTAACCAAAAAAGATATATTCTAATATATATACAGTACAATCAGGTTATAACGACTCCGCTTATAGCGTCCGTCCGGTTATTGCGACAAAAACTCGATGGCTTGGGTGGTGCCCATACAAACTTATGGGCCTCCGCTTTTAGCGATGTATGTATTTATCCGTATTTAAAACAATCAGCAGTATACAAGAACACAAAGATGAAAATGATCCGAAAATTACCATTATTGAAGACATTTTAATGATAAATGTGGCATGGCAACAACTTTCGCCATTGACAATTGCAAATGTTTTAGTATAACGCACAGCGTTTTTACTACTGCTGCTAAACAATCAAAATGCACTGATTTTTAAATTAAAAATAAAAAGAAAAAAAACACATATTGAAATGAATCTTGGTTATGCTTATGAATATGCATTTTATGTATACGAAAATTTATGAAAAACCCATGTTATTGAAAACAAATTATTAAATTGTTTGTTCATTTGTTTTATTGTTAAACTTATTACAAACCATAAAATAAGGAAATACATTTTTTTTAACCCTTCCGGTATAACTACGTAAAATCGTTGGTTCCTTGAAAGTCGCTAAAACCCGATACTACTGAAATATATTCAGTAGACATCTATATGGAATATTTAATATATATTTATTATTACAACCCCCCCCCCACCTTTTGTTACCTGGTAATTTAAAATTAATTTAACATTTCAACCATCCAAATCAAAACATCACGCAAATTATAAAAGTAAAATTTAAATAATGTTAACGTAATAATAATGTTTAACTTGCACAAAAATCTGTAATTCCCGCCGCCCGCTGTTTTCAAATTTTTCCCGCAAGTACACTTCAAAATAGGCAAATATGACGGGGAAAAAGCGGAAATGGCATCACTGATCAAGAATGGGGATAGGAATAGAATATGAATAGGGGAATAGCGATTCCGCCAAAAGCAATAATGCAAGTAAAATTCGTCAAACTGTCGTATTTTATCCTCATTGTCCCGCGAAATTATTATTTTTAATAATTTAGTATTTTTGTTTTAATGTAATTTTTTTACTTCTCTTTTGTAATTCGTATTCGTAAAAAATAGCTGACTCCTGAGGCGATTTCTAGTTTGTGAAAAAGGTTTAAATGAGAAAAATGCTGGAAACTGCTGAATTCCGTACTAATTAACTTTCTTAAACAATCTAGTATTTTTGTACAAAAGAAACGAAGAAATGCACCCTGAGATTATACCGATAGTGTCATCCTTTGTTTGGCAATCACTCGGGTAGGTCCGATTTTTGCTCGAACCCGAAGCGCTAAACTGTAAATTGCACCGTTGTTTCCAGCAGTCGCAACAACAATTTACACACAGCGCGATGAGTAAAGGCGATCTCACCCGGAAGGTGCTCAGCGATCTCATCTCCGAGTCCGAGTGAGTGATTTAAGAGCTACCGAGTCCACAGCTGCACAGATGCACGCAGTGTGCGTCTGTCTGCTGCTCCGATTTGAGCCGTGGATCCGCTCTAACTTGATCTATTGCTTTTGCCAGGGCGCCCTACACGTCGGACATTATCCTTCGCGAGTTTCGGGCCACGGACGACAAGCGCCTGTCTGCTGATGAGCTTGTTGGCATACTGACGGCCATAAGCAAGAAACGGCCCAACTGCGACGAGGTGGCCGCAGAGGTCAAGCAGGTCCTGAAGAGGTGAGTGCGCTGATTCGCCCTGATTGGCCAGATCCAATACGCAGTCTTCCGCCTCCCCCTTGCAGCAAGGATCCCATGTACGCACTTCTCGTGTTTGTCAAGCGGTACTCCGAAGACGTATTGTCCCCCCGTTCTAGTCTAAAGAACAGCGAGATGGCTTCAATTACCTCGCCCCTGCAGAGCAAATCGTCTGTCGCAGCATCCTCGGCTTCCAGGGCAAGCCTGGCCGAGGTGTCCCACGATTCGCTGAGCCTTCCCACGTCGACGCCAGTAATTAACCGGAAGCCTGCTGACTCCGGTGCTAATTCCGCAGGTGAACTCGGCCCACGTCCCTTGCCGTCGGGTCGCAGCCACGGAAATAGCGAGGAGGACCGAGAGCGCGGCGATTTGAGCTTGGTAAGTGGCAGACCGCAGACCAGTGTTTTCGCCCTGGCCTCTCATCTCTTGTGTCTTCACAGATGAAAGAGCGCCTTCTGCTTGGCGCATCCAACAGATCCTTGAGCACCTTTCGCCCACCACCCACTGAAAAGTCACTCAAAAACGGTAGTCAAAAAACCATAGTGAATCCGTTGTCAGCCACGACTCCAGCTGGAATTACAGAAGAGAATCGAACTCATGGTCTTTGGGACTTTTACAACGTAGACGAGAACACGGCTCCAGACCCGGAGATTGCAGCTTTGCCGATGGAGAGCCAGGAGACCGAGATGCTCACTCAGCTGTTGTATTGCTTCACGGGTATTCGGGTGCCGTTCATCGTGCCAATACCGGCGGATCCGTCCGATGGCCTGGCTAGGTACAAAACGGAATTCGCCATTCACAATCAGGTAGAGCGTTCGCTGGGGGAGCTTGTTCGGCAAACCCTACCACTAGCCTCGCACTTCGTGGGCATCCAGAGGATGGTCGCTGACATGGACGGTCAGGGGCAGGTGATTAATGCGTTGAACGCTGCACTCTCAGATATCAGCCACGACTTTTACGTAAGTGTACAACTAGAACATATCTTGGGGAACATATCTTATCAACTTGCAACGCTGCTCCATCCAAAATCTAGCTTCTACTCATCCAGGCCGAGGAGGAGTTGCACAGGAATGAGTTGACGATGGAGAAGCTAGTCTACTACATGCAGCCAACTGTTTGGGTGATGGAGGAGATCTGGACGACGCTGCTTGGCATGCAGCAGGATGAGTTGCGGGGTGCCGCTGTGCTAACGCATCTGCACGGGCGTATCAAGCGGCTGGAGGGAGACCGAGAGGCCCAGGCAGTGATTATTGGGCTGATGCGCAAGGCGGCCGTGCCGTACATGCGGATGCTGCAGTTATGGATCCAGAAGGGCGTGATCGTTGACCGCCAGCAGGAGTTCCTCGTCGAGGATTATGAAAGGGTCCACTGCGACCAGCTGCCGGAGCACTATTCGGACGGTTACTGGGAAAAGCGGTATACTCTGAGGCGCGACCACATCCCCTCGTTCCTTGAAAAATACTCTGACAAAATCCTTCGCACCGGCAAGTACCTGAACGTGGTCCGGCAGTGTGGAAAGCGTGTGATGCCCACCCAGCAGATGCACCTCGAGTTCGATCCGACCAGCGATCAGCACGTGTCCGTTATAAACGAGGCGTACTACTTCTCCGCCCGCATGCTGCTGGATGTGCTGCTGGCGGAGAACGATCTAATGGGCCACCTGCAGTCTGTGAAGCGCTATTTACTGCTCAATCAGGGCGACTTTACCATGCAATTTATGGACGCTTGCGAGGATGAGCTGTCCAAGAACGTGGACTTGGTGCTTCCCATGACGCTGGAGAACCTTCTGGGCCTCACGCTGCGCATCTCTTCCGCTCGCGACGATCCCTACAAGGACCACCTTCACTGCGAGCTGCTACCTTACGATTTGGTCACCCAAATGTCCAAAATAATGGACAAAAAGGAGGAGTACTGGCAGATGCAGGATCGCCTGGACCTTAGTGGCCTCGAGTGTTTTGCTTTCTCCTATGAGGTGAAGTGGCCCGTGTCCCTGGTGCTTAATCACCTGGCCATCGCCCAGTACCAGATGCTATTCCGCCAGTTATTCTACTGCAAGCACGTGGAGCGTCAGCTTTGCAAGTGCGTATAGAGACGCGAGCGGCTCTTTGTATGATGATATCCAATCTTATCTGGTTTCTTGACTTATTATCACCTATTCAGGATTTGGAAGGAGAACTCCATTGCCAAGAAGTTCTCGCCCCAGGCCGCAGAGCTGTACAGGTCGGCATTTACGCTCCGCCAGCGCATGATGAACGCCATTCAAAATCTGGAGTATTACATGATGATTGAAATTATTGAACCCAACTGGCACATATTTATAGAAAAAATGCAGGCGGTGGAGAACGTTGACAACGTGCTGAAGCTCCATCAGGACTTTATCGACTCGTGCCTCAAGAACTGCATGCTTTCGGAGTCTTCCCATCTGAATCGGGCCATATTCAAGTTATGCAAGATATGCCTGAAGTTCTGTGACTTCATTCAGGTGAGCCTAGACAGAGCTGGTGGTTGGATATCGAGCTGTCAGAAACTTATGGTTCTCCTGTACATTACATACATACCTACTATATTCTTGTTTTGTCTTGTTCTTTGCTCTGCTGTCACACACTAAATCTCTTTCACTCGCCCCGCCTGCCACCACCGCCAACTATGAATCTGAATCCGAACCCAATTCCATACATTTATTTCCTTGGCCCTTGAAATGCAGCGCTCGCAGCGATTTTTTCTGGACGCCGAGCTCAAGTCGATGGTATGTGATAGCAGCGACGACAGCTCCGACGAATCTGATCCTCAGTGTTTGCACCGGCCACAGGTATTACCGGCTTGTGCTTCATATTTCCGCTTTAGTTCCGTATTCTTTCGTTCTCTCGTTGGATCTTTAAGTACGACTGCCAATTCCCCTTAGTAACATTTTCGTTTCCCTCTCCCAAAAACGATTGGCAAGTTGCATGGTTTTTTTTATTATTAATTATTAATTCTTTACTTCATTTGAGGTATCAGTAAATGCATGAAATTAAGTACTCAAAATGGTATTTAGGTATCACTCTAAAAGCCACTCACGCTGCGGAGTGCCATAGTATTACTCTTTTAAATGCAGACCAAGTAAATTATTATACAAGGATTTTGAATATATGCGTTGATTGTGTTTAGCTTGTATTCATATTATCGTACTATAAGTTGTATTGTACAATTTGTGCCAATTTTGACTTACATTTGTTTTCTCGGTCGCCCTCTTAGCAGGAGACCTCGCTAGGTCCAGCTGATACTTTTTCGGAGCGGGTGAAGCGATTCGATCTCGAGTTTACCGGGATCCTAATTTCTTTCCTGAAGAAGATCAACATTATGGCCAAAGAAAACACGGCCGACCGTTTTATGAATCTCGTGCACCGCATCAACTTCAACGGATTTTACACGGATCTAATGGACAAGCTCTGCATGAAGGATGCCATGGGCTAAAGCTGCGCCAACTCTGCGCACTCATACGAGAGGAGAATAGAGATCAGAAAGGACGGGCACCAAGTATTAGATAACAAAATTTAAAAAAAATATGTCATCATTCCCGCATGTCTCTAAATTTGCCATTTCCACAAGAACAACCTAGCTCTAAATTTGATTATTTATGTTTTAATAAAGCTCATAACATGTATTAAAATATAAGTTTCATTTGGTGTAAGCCGTATAAATTTAAAAAAGCCTTGTGGCTAGTGTTTGCGTTTTTCGTGTTCGCCAAAAGCCGCTTAAGAGAGCGCCTGGTGCTTGGAGCATCCAACAGATCCTTGAGTATCTTTTGGCCATCTGCCACCAATGTCACCCAAAAACAGCACGCCTGGAAGACATGGGCGTTTCATAACAGAATTATTGGGAAAATTCGCAAATTGTGAGCGCCCCTTAGTATTCTTTGGGTCCTTGACTAACTCCTCTCATCTATTCATGTTTCGGAAGGCAACTCCATTGCCAAGAAGTTTTCGGAGCCTTCACATCTAAATCGAGCCGTTCGAGTTTTGTAATTTCATCCAGAACCGGCGGTTGAGCTCATGAGTTGCCAGCAACGAGTTATGTGGTAGCAGCTCTGATGAATCTGTGCTTGGGCTTGTGCTTGCTTTTCCGTCTCTGATTAAAGAAAATAGGTATATTTGTTAAATATGTATGTAATTTGCTTTGGTTTTTCTCGTTTTCAAAAAACTCCAAATTGCTTCCCCTTCCACTCAAACCTGGCGTGAGTTCCGGTGTGAAATTATCAATTTGTTTTTCGTGTAGATAGATTTTGAGTTCTTGTGTACACCGACATTCAAAATGGCTCTTGCCATTTGCTTTAAACTTTGATGCCACTTAGATTTATCCAGCATCCACCAAATTTTTAGTCTGATCTATATCCTAATTCTGATGGGCATTTTCAGCCAATAGTTTTGCGATGGTTATTTGGGCTCATGTCAAGCGAAATTTGAGCATTCACTACGAAAACGTAAACTAAGATGTCAAGGAACAACTGTAAAATGGAATACACCAAATTATATGAAAATATGTTCAAAACTGGCAAAGTTATAATTTTTTTCCTCAAAAATTTCCGGTAGTTCCGACTTATATAGTAGTGAAAGCATATAGAAGACTATCTGCAAAGTTTTATTCAGATAGCTTCGTTCGAAAAAACCCCAAGCCTCCCCCCTAAGAATTACCTATTGCATAAAACTCTTCACAAGAAGTCATAAGCTCCCTTAATCTATTGGATCTAGAAACACTGTACAATTGTATAGAATATGAAAAATATGTATAAGCTGTCAGCGCGCATATAATTTAAAATTTTGGAGTGACCCACTGCCAATATTTGCAGATTTCCCCGGACAACAACCTTTCAGTGCGACCGCATGTTCGTCATTGCAATGTTGATGATGCTTTAAAAGACCTGCTATTCTACAAATACACGAATGACTGAAAATGCATTTGCTAAAGTTAGATGTGAAACAAACAACCCTGAAGTTTCACTATTTAAGTAAATATACATATCTGAATTTGCGGTCAATTGCTGGGGCTGGGGCAACTTTCATATTTTAAAGGATCCTTCTTATAATTTTTTACGTATTTGGAACGAGTGCACAAATTTTTTGTGGCTCGAATTCAAAATTGCTAAGAAAAACCCACCGAATAACTATCACTTGAGAAATCTATCAAATTTGGAGAGATATTTCTTCGACATCAATCTTTGTAAGAAGGGGCTATATTCAAATAATAACAAACTTTTGATGAGACGCTACTACTCTGTCAGCTGTTTCCCAGCTGGTTCATGCGGTTGGGTATTATTTAGTTTTCAGCGCAACGGTCACATTTCTTTATCTCGCCTGCAAACAATTTGAAAATTGTGCATTTGTTTTGAACTCACCTTGCTTTCGTCCCAAAAGCACAAACTGGCCTGCACACAAATTAATCCGGATAATCCACGAGTGCCAGTGATGCGGACAGTAGCTCGTTTGATTATGGCCAGTTTCGTTGGCAGGCACGCGCGTGCGCAGCAAACACAATCAATCGGGCGCCAGGACGAAGGACTTTACATAGAGAAATGCTGTTCTGTCGCGAATTAAGCCCGAGTGTCAGTGTTCAGCGGAATTTAGTGGCATTTCAACGTGTTTTCGGTTGCAAAAATCCTAAATTAAGAAGCGCAGAACACTAACGTTGTGTCGAACTATCCGTGTGTTTGTCTGTGGCTTAGTGTGTGTTTGGCGAGGGGAGGCGGAAACCTTAGGAAAGTAAAAAGTAAAAAACAAAAAGTTTAAGCAAAAGTAAATTCCTTCATTGGGGTGGCTCGCTGTCTCGTGCTGTTGCCTACTTGGTCTGGTGGTTGCTCGTCCGCATCCTCAACCTCATCCTCCTGCTCCCCCCATTTCCACCCTCTTCGCCAATGTTTTTTCCTAATGCTAAGGGGAAAAAAATGTTTACAGTGCACGCTCTAAGCAGTGAACACCCTTTATATATCCATATATGTAGCTAAATACATAATTTAATGTCACGCTGTCCCATCTTGATATATGCACAAAAAGTGTGCAATAGTCTTACAAAACTCGAATAGGGAATGTTTATAAAAAACACTTGATATTCTTAAGTCTCCAATTCCCTGCCGGAAGAAGTATCTTTGCTGACTGCATAAAAACCGCATTCAAAAATAAGTACATACATATATTGATTTATATTGCATTAAATAGCATTTTAAGGTTGCATTAACCATAATGTGAAGCCGATTGACGTCAGTTCATAGTAACGAGCGTGGCCTGTACGCGAATGCGTGTGCATAAATATGTGAAAAACAAAGACGGCGCAAAAAATCAATATTGATAGTAATTTCTCGGATGCCTTCCTTCGGTCGGGAAACACCACTAGATCCTTTCCCGCAGAAGGAGCAGTCAGGTGGTCATTGTCCGATCCAAGGGCTGCCTTTCTTTTCCGTCTCCCTATTTTGGGGTGACTCATTCAGCTCACGAACTCCGCATTCCACCCGCAACTCCCGCTCTGCTAGCATGGAATGCGAAAACCTCGCCGCGTGTCCACTAAATATTGATTTCGATTCCCCACTACAGCACACTACAGAAAACACGATTAAAAAGCAATTTGCGAAACAGCAAATAAAATGCAAACTCAATAAATGGCCTGTAACTCAATTTGGCCAACAATTTTAACGGTTTATCGTACAGATAGAGTACACGGTAGTGAATAAAGTCGAACAAATAAACACGTCCGTTCGAAAAAGGGTGACAGACGAGATGAAAACGCGCCTGGTCTCGCTCACTTATCGCGGCAGTGCGTCCGTCGATCCGCGCTACTCCGCCTCCATGCTGCCATGGACCATAAACGACATCAGGTCGACAGAGAGTTACACCAAGGTAAATATTTTCAAAGTTTGCGCGATCATACCCCTTACTGGATTACTTTTAAGGCCGAGTCAAAGGGTCAGACTCTTAAATTGTCATTTGTATATGAAGCTTTTCTTATGATAATACTGCAATAGGACCCAATCATATAATATGTCAGATAATTAATTTTGATTAAAGGAAAAGAAACATTACTGGTGGTGCGTAAAATTGCGGTATCTCAGTTTTAAGTATAATATTCTCACAACAAGTTTTGTTTCCATTTTTAAACAAACTGAAATTACAGGAATTGTATAATAAAGTTTATTTTCATACAAGGTGGGAAAATTATGCAGCTAAAATGAAAGGGCTAGTTAGAAGATAAAGCTAGGAAGCTATGCAATCGTACTGTATTAAATGATCAATCGAAGCGATGGCAGTCATCCGAGTTTATTAAAAAATTCCAAGCATTTATTTACAATATTTAATTATACCATTATCTTATGTTGCAGACGTATATTTATACCCTTGCAGGGTATTATAATTTTAGTCAGAAGTTTGCAACGCAGTAAAGGAGATATTTCCGACCCTATAAAGTATATATATATATTCGTGATCAGCATCGTCTGTCCGTCTTTCCGTTTCTACGCAAACTAGTCCCTCAGTTTTGAAGCTATCTGAATGAAACTTTCTATATGCTCTACTACTATATATGTCGGAACGGGCCGGATCGGTCGACTATATCATATAGCTGCCATAGGAACGATGGGAAAATGTTTAGGAAAAAATTATAACTTAGGCAATTTTCAACATATTTTCATAAAATTTCAGACATGGCCATTTTGTAATATTTTACAATTTCGGTTTTAATTTGATCAAAATCAGACCATTATATCATATAGCTGCCATATATATAAATTCATTTAGTTTGCTCGCAACATTTTCGTTCGCAACATTTTCATTCGCAACATTTTTCGCTCGCAACATTTATGTCAGTACCCGAGAAAACGAAAAAGTCTTACTTACTTATTGCAAGGGTATTTAAACTTCGGCATGCCGAAGTTAGCTTTCTTTCTTGTTTCTAAGTTAAACCGTTCCGACTAACACATAAACTACCGAAAATACAGAAGAGTAATTGGAAGGTGTCATCCATATAGCTTTAAATCTGATAGAGGCTGTTGATGCTGATCTAAAAAAATATACAATATATTTTATGTACCCTGGATATACATACATATGGGCTATTCTCTGGAAATTACAACCGCGGCAAAAAACACAAAAAATGCTCTAAAATTAATATTTGTAACATAGTAACTTTAAGAAATGTTTCAATATATCAAATTTGAAAGCCTTTATCATATTCTAAAACAAATTTCGAAATATTGGAACGCAAACTCGAACAACTTGTAATTTTTCATTATTTTGATGAAAAACACCATAAAAAGATGATGTTGTGTTTTGATAAAAATCTCCAAAGCAGAGGAACTATGCTTGGACTTTTGCTTTCTATCATCACTGGGAGATTGCAAAGAGTCAAAAGAGATAACATTTATACTTCTCTAATATGGTTAAATAGTAAAAAACATCACGAAAAGAATGATGGAAAAAATGTCACGTGCGACCTGTCACGTGCGACACCGATAAAAATTTACTTAAAAAAAAACTACTTAATATTTTTAAATCAAATCAAAAAAAATATTAAGTTGAATAGATATATAATACATTAAAATTAATTGCATTAAAATCTTTCATCAAGTTTCGCTGAAATCAGTGTTTGAACTGGTTTGCGAAAAATTCACTTCCGTCTGTGTCACGTGCGAACTCGATACATTTTTTTTTAATTATCTTGAAAACGAACAATTGTTCGAGATTGACCTTAACACCAATTATAGTGCTACCCAAGAGCTATAAGTTCCAAATATTGTAAAATTAAAAAAAAGTCTTGGTACATGTTTTTTTTTTTGTTTGAATGCGTACGAATGTCACGTGCGACACCAGAGAATTGCCCATATGTAACAATCCAATGATAATTAGCACATTCAGCTATTCTAAGCTCCCTCAATATTGTTGTATAAGTTTTTACGTTTTTGCTTCTTAGTCATTCAAACCAACCCATATTTTCAGAAGTAAACGCTGAAGTGCACCACATCTTCACAATATAAATCAAGCATAAAGCACTCCCTAGTCCTAGCTTTTTACCGGAATACATTGACATTTCATTGATTAGACCAGCCATAGAGCTATGAACTAGCAATGGAGATATTGAATTTCATTGGCTTTTAAGTCCCTCTCTGTCCGCCACATACGACCAAATCCTTTCTTGTTAATCCAATCAAATGCGATATGCAATAACCCGAGTACCACACATTTCGCACATGACGGGCTTCTTGTGCCGTCAGCACTCACTTTGCCCGCCTCTGGCGAAAACAATTAAAAGCAATTTGCAATTATTACGGCTGGCTAAATCAATTATGTGCCAAGTGAGATCCTGCCCAAAGAGCGAATGAAATTGAATTAGTAAGTTTGTTCTTCATAAAGGATAATTACGGTCATTAGTCGTTCATCGGTGTCTGTGGTCCTATAAATAGTGTCGATGTAACCGATGACAAAATTCGGATGCCTAATGACGAATAAAAATAACAACTATGTGGCTCAGAGCAAATTTGGGAGACGTTACAACATCAGCCAGGTGTAACCCAAACAGATTACGCATTCGCCGCGTTGAACACGTGCAACAATCAGTGTCCCCACCCTTCCTATTCACTTCCATTACCCCTTTTTGCCGCTACCCGTTCCTTTGGGTGATATTATTAGAAGCTGGGAAATTAATTTTAGCAAAGTCCGCAATTAGCCAGTCATCAGCGGTCTGCGCGTGTGTCGAGTGTCCTTTCTCCCCGAGGGGTATCCTAAGGACAATCTGTCGCACACGGCCACGGCTGGGGTTAAGGAAATAGTACCCAGTTGCCGGTTATATGTATTGTCAGTTGTATTTTAGAAATTTCTTTTAAATATTACATCAAATAGGATGTTATAAGCTGAATTCTTTCCATTTCATTCAATAAAAGTATGAATTGTAAAAGAGATATAAACCAAGTATGTATATTATATCATTATCTACCGTTTAGATCTGCTAAGCTTAGAAGTTCTATTTTATTGCAACTGACCTCAGCTGTACTCTTGTGTAACAGTGCCTTTATGTATATAATTTTGTATTCAATGAACATATACAGTACTGAGACGCACTGTTTGAAATTCGAAGCCCTCGGCTTTTGCAGCAAGAAACACCCTTTAATTATCCTCATCGGTTTCCTCTTGCGTGTGTGTCCTTTTTCACAGCTCAGGTGGCCGTTCTCGCATTAAAACGAATCCCTTCTACGTGCCAGTGTCGATGCCCCAGAGGATCTCTCCGGAGGGCAGACGATGCTCATTGAGGGAGTGTTCATGTCTTTTCTCAGTTTAATATCACCTAAAATCCGACTAGAAATATCATGTCAGCTTTTATTTTAAATACCAATGGGAATCCTTTCGATAATACTTATCGCCTGCAATTATTAATATTTTATAGTGGTTATTTATTTTCAAAATACAAGTAGTAGCTTGTCCTTTCACTTAAATATGGTTTAGTAAGATGATAGAGATTGGCAAGCAATTATATTCTATGTTTGAGTATCCATATTAGTAGATAGTTATATAAGGTACAAGGATATTTTAACTTAGTGCCAACCACAGATACATATATGTAGCACGCTAAAGGTTACATTCTCGACCAGAATCGGCTTAACAAGCTCATGACAATCATGTCTAATACAGTATCATGTTCAAATAAACAAGCAAAACATAATTAAATGAAAAGGCTTCATAATAAATAAATATGCAGACGAGGAGCTGGCTCTTTGTGTGCTCTTAATCTAAATGAACATAACGTCATCCAGCTGCGACCTAACAAGGCGGTGTCGCCAAGTATTTATCCTCCGCAGATATCAGTTTCAGGAACCATTAGTTCAAGCCCTGTGACACGTTATCCACACTCTGGATAATCCACTTAGCATCCGTACTCCACGGAACAGCAACTACTCGTGGCTCGGAAGGGACCGTAATTCGCTTCATATTTTCTTGCTTAAATATTTACTTAAGCCTGCACATTTGTTTATTATAGTTAGTTTCACTTCCCCTCCCTCTGTGTTCTTTTGCATTTAAGTTGACACAAAACAAACACGCACCCAGGGCAAAAGGGACGGCAGAACGGCATAAATAAAAATGTTTGCCGACGCTCTCGCTCTTCTTCCATTCTTCAGTGTTGTGTGGCAGCTTATTGCTTTATTATGTTAAATAGCGCATGAAAATTATAACAAGCTTCTTGGATGGATGGACGAATGGGATCGCCACGCCCACTTCAAAGAAGACCGAAGAGAAGACTATATCAGCAGGGGAAACGACGTCATGCAAATTGTTCTTTTTTCTCTCGTTTTTTCACAGCTTTGGTGCCTCTTCAATGGCAAAATATTACTTTGGTTGAAGTCCAGTTTCTGACCAAACATCATGTCCATCTTTAGTTAGGTTGTTGGATTTAAATTATGGATGGCTTAGGGGATTGTCCCTCGCAGATCGTGCTATCCTTGTAAGGGTATAAAAACATGAGATATTTAAAAATAAAGTAATTCTCCGTCGCACTCAGACTTTTCTCAGATGGTTAGTAGAGTAAAAACGCGTTGTTTCGAATTTTTTAAAAAGGCGTTTTAATTTGAATGAATGCACAAGGCCTTGGGAACAACGTGTGTCGAGTACTCTCAACTATAGCTTTTTTACTTGTATTTGAGAAAATACATAGGACTATGGTAAATATCCTTCACATTTCACTTAATTTCACTTATAAATCAGGTTTTACGAGCACTTGGCGAAACATTAAACCGAACGAACACATACTTATTCTGAATGGGTGACTTTTCGCCCCGCAACAATGGAAGGGATGTCCATGCTTCCACCCGTACTCGTTTGCTTGATAAATTTGAATCACACGAATGAGGCCTGACAAGAATTTCAGGTGGCATGTCCCCGCTTCCTGCCACTGCCAACGATTTTCCAAACGCTTTTGCCGACCCGCGATGTTGGCGCGTGCTTCTCCATTGACGTCACAGCGCCCGGGAGTTCGGTTAAGGAAAAATCAATACACTGCTTGTTTCATTTTCATTTCCATTTTCTCATTTTGCCTTTGCGGCCGTTTGAATTGTTGCCACTTCGGGTGTTTTTGCCGCCGTCGCCTGCTTGGGAAGTCACTCAAGTCGCGGTGGTAATCCGCTTTCGGCCAAGTCACTTGAACCCACTCTTCGCACTTCATCCACGCTGCTCTCGAGTGCTCCTGTGGCTCACGCTGCATATAGCCACAGCCACAGCCACATCTTCGCCCCCAAGACCAAGACCACGAGCCACCCAGCTTAAACCCACTCGATTCCAGTTGGCTGGTGTTTTGCTTTTGATGGAACCCGGTTTTGTGGTCTGCTGATCTCTGGACTCATGTCGGCCGGTCTCTTGACATCGTTGCCATGTCGCAGATGTCGTCCCCGGAAATGTATGCAGCTGACATACATAAATTGTGCCAGTACGCGGGGGAAAACTGCTAACGGAAAACTGTATGGCAATGAAGGGTTATTTTGCAATTAAAAATAAACATTTTTGCTTTGAACATACATATGCCTTACATGTAACACAGCATACGAAACATAACCTACAATCAGAAAACGACTTTAAACGACGATGAGTGAAGCTAAATTCCTTAATTGGGAATGGTTAAATCCCATTGTCGAATCATCCTCTAATTAAGGGGTATCGGGAATGCCATTTAAATAAATAAATAAAATAAAATTAAATAAATAAATAAAAGTAGTTTGGAAATTTTGCAGGGACATCAATGGGTACACTCAAGCGCACAGGTTTATTATTCTCAATAAATTTATTGCTACATTTTGCAGGATCAAGTTTATACATTGCGCTGATAGATCTTACTATGGCTTCCCCTATCTTTAGAAAGAAAGCTATTTGCAAAGTTTTTAAGTTTGCGAGGATACGGAAAGACGGTCTAAAGCACATGTCCAAATTGGCTTTCCCTTAATGCATCTCTGCAATCTTATGACTACAATTACAAAATAAAATTACATACTGCACAAATTCGTTGGCGTTTTTTGTGGATTGAAACTAGAAAACTCAAACTCACATACATTTGTAATTACATTTTATTTATAATAAAATGTGATTTCGGTGCAACATCCTATAGAATTGCTGCCACGGTCATTTTTTGTAACAACATGACAATTTTATGAGGTCGGAGATTCCCCTTCCTTTAAATCAGATATAAAGTCGTTGCGGCAGACAGAACTTAATTTTATTTGTAATTCACAACTGGATCTAATTATTTGTTAATTTGCGCGTCGTCCTCCATCCAAGTGGGCAGGTGGACACTGACGTCGCTAAGCGATGAGCAGTCGCTGCCCATGGACAACCCGCTGTTGGACAGGGCATCGCTGTAGACATTGTCCAACCTGACAGAATTTGAGGGGGGCAGGGGGCAGCGCTGTGGAGACCTCACTCCCAGTCGGGCATATCCCAGCTGCCGGCCAGATTTCGCCTTTTCGAAGGACATCAGTTCCCCAAAAGGCAGTGCACTCATCGCATCAAAGTCCAGGAGGATGTCCTCCATGTACATGAACATAAGACCGCGGTGGATCTTCGTCCACGAGGTCAGGGCCGCCAGGCTCCAGAGCTGACTGGAGTGGCAGGCGAAAGGTCCATGTTCCGTGTCTGAAATATGGCGCACACAGTCGATCAGCATATACTCATTCTTGTACTGCTCCACGGTCTCCTTTTCGAGCATTTTCTGGGGGGAAAACGGGGCCTCGTAGCACAGCTGAGCCGCTCCCCAGATGTACGGCACGAACTGAAACTTGTCCAAGGCATAGGCTCCTTGGCAGTACGCCGGCACCACTGAGTAGGTGACCTGCATCCGACGCACGAACTTCATATAGCGATTGAACAGGATCAAAGCTGAGGCAGCCAGGTCTCTGTCCCGGTGCAGAATCTTCGCCTCAAACAGGCCGCACATGAAGAACAGGAAGCTCAGCTCGTGACCCGTCCCGTACTCGATCCTTGTGGAGCTGCCAAAGGCCCCTGACAAGTAGTGTCCCAGTTCGTTCACGTAGCGGCACTTCTTCGCCGGCAGAGCTTCCTCCAGTATCTGGTAGATGTCCCTCTGCATGCTCCGTGAAAACCGCCGATAGCCCTTGTTCCCCAGGTCCAGCGAGACACTGGCCAGGGTATCGACGACTTGGGGAGCCGGCGGACTCGACGCGACTATGGCGTCGAGCTTATCAAATATGGTCGTCAAACGACGTATGGTCTCGCTAACGGGAAATGAATCCGAGCCAAGGACTCCCTGGATCTCGCTGCTGACGTCGTTCAGGTATGTGATCAAGTTGAAGAAGGCCTCCGAGCTCCGCCACAGTTCGATGTCCGGGGGGGTTAGAACGCGGCAATCGATTTCGATGTTGGGTTTCATAAAGAAATCGGCCGCCAGCTTGGCGTCTGCATCCCGTTTCTGATCCATTTCTAAAAATAAATTGTACGTTTTTAGTTTTCTTAGTTTTGTATTTTTGTAAAGTCCCTAGAAAATGATTAGACGTCAACTCCCACTATACTGATTTCTGCTGGTATATGAAATTAAAAGAAAGGCTCGTACCGAGGTAAGAAATATCAGTAATTAATTGTGAGAAAACTGTTTAAGATAATGAGATAATTTTTTGTATTACTTTTGTAATTCTTTAAACTTAATAATATGGGAATATTTAAGTGTCTATAGCGAATCCTTCGTTATTTATATGGGGTCAAAGTTGGGTCATCAAAATGTTATTGGTAATTTTTCTGGTATCATAACTACCCTTCAACTTGCCTGAATTGAGAAAAATTAATTTTATTTATTTTCAGTTTTACGTTGGCGTACGATTTTTTTTAAATTAAAAACGGTTTTTAATATAATTTTTTTGTAAAAAGTTCAATTTCAACCATGTTTTGTCACCTGTTGGAGGGTGTAAAAATTAAACAAAAGAAAAAATCGTACTCCGAGCAGCATAGAAATTTTTTTGATAAAGAAGTGGGGAAAAAATTGATTCAATTCGATGAAAATTACTGGTAGAAGTGATACCAGAAAGTTTAAATAATAAAACGCGTTTAAAGATAGGAAAAATGGACGAAACGTATGGAGGTGGCTATCTTTCGGGCTTCGTTTACCCATGAAGGAATGCGAATTTTACAAAACCCTTTATATGGCGTATTCCTCAGATCCTCTATATTTTAAAAATAAAATCAAACAAATCGATTTTTTAAAAATTTGTAAGTAGAAGACTAAATAAACTAGGGTGGTGGAATGTACAAGTGTATAGCATACTTTTATGGGCAATGGGAAAATTGGAAACAAGAAATTGATTCACAGAGAATGGCGTTGATACGTTTAAAAGTTAAATAGCGTTGGTCCCGAATATAAATGAGTCTTTAGTATTCAAGTTTAGAATCATTCCCAACGTACAATATGTGTTATTAGCGTTCTTAATGACTCTCTTCGGGAGTGATTTTCCTATAAATATGAACATACATACATATGTATGTAAAGTAATAATAAGAGCCGGGCTGTCTTTGCGTACCCTATATTTCCTTATATAGGACTATTTTCTAGTGGCTGCAGGCGTGTTGTTAAGACGCACACTGGACGGAAAGATACAGATACGTTGCAAAAATCAACTTTTTGATGACAACGGATCGTAAAATTTGTTATTGCATTCGACAGGTAATAGTTCAAAAGGGTTGAATCCAAAAAATTATTCAAATCGGTTTAGTATTTTAGAAGTTACACGTGTTCAAAGTTGAACCTCTTTTGGGTTGCAAAAAAAGCATGTCGTTTTTTAGAAAAACTTTGACTTTGCGGTCGATTTTAAGGTAAAATATGTTACCGACCGGCATGGTTATGGTCTCTATCGAAAGGGTCATCAAATCTCAGTAAAACCAAGGTAGAATAAAATTATAATATTTTTTGCACGTGCTGGCATACCTGTTTTACCTAAGTACTAATTTTCACCTATTTTTCAACTTTGATGGAAAATAAAAAATAGAACTTACGCCGGCTTATGGGTTTGGCGTATGAGGTGTTGTTCCTGAATATGTTCTTTATCATATTCAAAAAAGATCGGCTGCCCCAATCTGCCCCTAAGAAATTCCAAGGCAAAAGATACTTTCAACTCAGCGTAAAAAATGCGCACTTTCGTGCAAATTCTGGTACGAGCGCAGTCGCTGCGCAGTACGAAATTGTATGGCGGGCATACATTTTTTCCTGTATTGGCGGAATTCCTGACTTTGTAGGGACACTTAATGATTTGAAATGAATGTATAATGATTAAATATTCTTCAAAAATATTAAATGATGTAAAATTTCATGATTCTTTTGAACAAAAAGTGCATAAATATTAGAAAATTTGTCAAAAAGAAAAATTAAAAAAAAAAACAAATTTTTTTTTTCATTCAAATTTATTTATTTTGTTTTTAAAAAATTAAATATCCACCATGTTAGCATTTTCAGAGAAAACAAACGAAAAGTCTTTTTCGGAATTCTATAAAAGTTGAGAAAACTGCCTCAAAAAACATTAATTTGCGAGTATAAAATCTACTATTAATCACACCATATAGTATGACCACTCATTCGAAAGGTACTAAAAGTACCTTTCATTTAAAAAAAAAATTATAAAAATATCTCAACTGGTTCAAGAGTTATGATTTTTGCAACCCTAAAGTATCTTTCCGTCCAGTGTGAGACGTCAGGAGGGCACTGCGAAAATGCAACTGCAGTTAATGCTAATTATATGACTTTACTGCACCAACGGCAACAACAAAAACTACGGCAACTGCGAACAATGTACAATGAACAATTGTAGACAATTTATTAGGCAACGCAAGCAACAACAACAAACAGCAGCTGCTGCATGAAAACGTAATGGAAAAACAGTTAAAATGCATAAATCACCGGGCAATAACACGCGAGGCACAGTTTCACTTTAGATACTTTTCCTTTGCAAAAATCATAACTCTTGAACCAGTTGAGATATTTTAATAATTATTTTTTTATATGAAAATTTTAGTACCTTTCGATTAAGTGGTATGACCATATGGTGTGATAAATAGTAGATTTTTCTCGAAAATTAATGTTTTTGAGGCAGTTTTCTCAATTTTTATCTAATTTTGAAAATTACTTTTCGTTTGTTTTCTCTGAAAAAGCAAATATTTAATGTTTTAAAAACCAACAAAAATACATTTTAAATAAAAAAAAAAACAAAAAAATGTTTGTATATCTTTTTGACCAATTTTCAATTATTTATTCACTTTTTGTTCAAAATAATCATTCAATTTTACATCATTTAATATTTTTGAAGAATAATTAATCATTATACTTTCTTTTCAAACCATTAAAGTTGAAAAATAGGTAAAAAATTAGTACTTCGGTAAAACAGGTATGCTTCACGTGCAAAAAAAAATATTATAATTTTATTCTACCTTGGTTTTACCGAGATTTGATGACCCTTTCGAGAGAGACCCTTACCATGCTGGTCGGTTACATATTTTACCTAAAAATCGATCGAAAAGTCTGAGTTTTTGAATTGAAAAAATTACCTGATTTTTTTGCAACACGAAAAAGGTTCAACTTTGAGCACGTGTAACTTCTTAAATACTGGACCTATTTTTGAATAATTTTTTTGGATTCAACCTGTCGAATGCAATAATTTTACGATACGTTGTCATCATAAAGTTGATTTTTCAACGTATCTGTATCTTTTGCGCAACTGTGCGACGTCTGCCGCTGGCAGCGAACGCTAACGCCTAACGTCACGTCGACGTCGTGATTCTAATGACAACAGCAACAAGCTGCACAAACAACAACTACATCAGAAGTAAGCACAAAAACAGTAATTTCAGCCCCACAGCTGTTTTTGACATGACGCTAACTGCACTTCAAAGCAAATGAATGAGCATGTAGGCAGACTCGCAAGAAGGGGGAGCGACACAGGTGCACATTAGGGTGGACCTTTGACTCGGCTTTTTCGCTATCGTATAGTTGTCGACCAAGTTGAGCACCGGACTTAATGTGTCTGTTCGGAGACAGTTATGAGAGTGCGCCAGGATGCTCGAAGAATACTGTCGTCTAAAATTTCTATATAAATAGGTACTATTTAGGACACTGCATAAATCTGTAGAGTTCTTTAAAGCCTTAAAGAGATGTAATGAGTATACAATAAAATATTTGTGGAAAAGTATTCTGGGTACATTTAAAATGTGCATGTTAATGTAGCATTATTACTTGGACGTATTTAAATGTTTTAAAGATTCTAGTGATTTATTTAGCACTTCCTTATATTTGTATTAATGCTAGCATTGAACTGTGCAAATATTTGTAAATAAACTTTTACATTGGTGGGCCACCCTAATTAGCACGTATACCTGGGAACGCGACGGCGCCTATTGCTAAGCTTGATTTATATTCCGAATTGCAACAAAAAGGAAAGTAGAAAAAACAAAAACGGGTCAAGCAGTCTATTGTCTCAGCGGATCAGATTACGTATACGCAGCGTGCACAGCGCCATTTTCCTAACATTCCTTACGAGGACATCTGCAGTTATTGTATGTAAACAGATGCAAAGATTAAAAATAGGGCAATAGGGGATAGCAAAGAAAGGAATGAAAGAAGAAAGAAGAAGAAGAAGAAGAAAGTATGCTTTGAGCTTTCATAAAAGTGTAAAACAATTAACTAGACCAGAATTAACTCGCTTTTATCTCGCCTTGTTTTCGACTTAGCTTTTATGTACACTCCGAACCACTTTGATGGCTTGGGTAGCTACAGACTAGCTAGTCTGTCGAGGAATCAATGAGTTGTTTTTATTTAAAACCCCATTAACCTGGAACAGTAGCTCTGCGAAGCCCTCAATCCGATACTCAACAAACAAAGAAAAGTCCTGTCTGTTATGGACAGCAGGGATCCTTCGTCAAGTGACAAGGGGAAATTAATTAAATTTTAATTGCCGTGCGCTGTTGGTTCTTTTTCAATTCTGGCCATATGTCAGGTAGTTCCTTTTCAATTTAATTAAATGGCAGGCGGTAAATCGAAAACGTTCCCCTTTTTCTAAGTCAAGACGTCCTTTATAATTATCGGCTGCCAGGCAGCATCATTAGTGTCCCTTTCTCACTCAGCCTTCTGTACTCCACCGTAATACTCTTTAATCCAATTTTTTTCAGTTTCAGTTGTAACGTTGTAACGTTGCAACGGGAAATTAATTATGAAATGGGAAACAATATATGTTACTTTTTTATATGAGTGTTGAATGACAATATGGCTTAATTACATGAAACTCACGTGAGGGTATCTGCGTTATCGAGACCAACTTTTTGTGTTTTTCCTATTCGCCAAGTTGGCTTACAAGTATTTTGTTCTGTTTTTAGTTGGGTAAGTTTCCGCCCCTCTGACGAAAACGCCCACACACTCTCCTCAAACTCGAGCCACACATTACTTTGATTTTAATTTAATTTGCGCAGGAAAAGTTTTCATTTTGCTCGACGATAATCAACGCCTTCATTTGCTGCCCCTTGGCTTACCCTTCTTGAAGGTGACTTGTTGTTTGCTTCTATTTTTCCGAAGCGTCAATTTGCAAAATTAAAGTTTCTGGGCTATCATTGGACGGGGTTTACAACATAGTTCGAGTGGAAGATTGGTATTTGGCGTGGATACCCAGGGGGCGTTTTTAATTAATTGTACTGTGGTTGCCTGTTGCCTTAAAAATGAGACTTCTCGCCTTAGTTCAGAAACTTACAACTGACGTAAAATTTAGTAAATGTGGTATACATATATGTATGTCTATACTTCTTCCTAATTTTATAACCTTATACAGACGCTGTATACAGAGAAGAAAAAGGTTTTTCTTCATTATTTCATAACCCAATGATAAAAACAAAGAAATATCTTTCGTTTAAACAAAAATATAGTAAAGTGTCGTTTTAAGTTTAAGTTTAAGTTACACAAAATTCACTCAAGGCTTTCGATTTGAAACGTATTATTTTCTGTGTACAAGAAATGCCGCCCCATTGGGGCTAAGAACACAACGACCTGCTTTTCTGTCAACTACAGCTCCTGCAGCCACAACAACGACACACCCTTGCAGTGAGCACAACCCAATTTCCGCCTTGCCACACAAGCGCGAACCCCCAGCTCATAGTGTCGCCGCTCCCTAGTTACCGGGCTTTAGTTGTTAGCATAAAAAAGGGCCAAGAACAAAATGGAAGAAAAAAAAAATACGAAAACAGTGCCGGGGAAGGATAGGCGTCGAGCGACGGGTACCGGAAATGGAACAGCCGCCATGTTGGCAGGCATGTCATGTCGTCGTTGTCACCATTGCCTGGTGTCATCTCGCTCGCAGGCCGCACTTCCTTTCTGCTTGTGCATGCAAGTATGTAAACTGATTAAAAAGAATTTAATACTGTTAATCTGCTTCGCGTAGTGGAAACATCTAGCAAATTACCAGACAACGCGCATTTATTTCGTTCTGTTTTCGTTCGGGCTTATATAATTCACATACTTAGATAGAAAAGGATATATTTTCTTATTAAAGCTTCCCTTTCCGTTACAGTATTGGAAATGTAATAAGGTTTTCATTACTTTTAACATTTTAGCCCTCTCTGGTTACAAACATACTTATATCTTGCATATTTTACTTGCAGCTATCGGTGGGCATTGAGCACGGCATATTGGAATCATACAACTCGGACTTTGAGCTGCAGTTCAGCCATCCCCTGAAGCATATCGTCGGCATGTGCCGCATCATCCACAAGCCGCTGGCAAAGAGCATCGGGAACGGGTTCCTGCAGCTCAAGTCGAGTGCTGGCCACGCCTCGGTCTCCTCCACCGGCGCCTCAGCCTTGTCCGGCGGGAGCAACAGCAGCAGCTCGCTGACCGGAAACGGACCTCGCCACACACTGACCGCATCCACGTCCTACGGCTCACTCTCGTCCAGTGCGGCGTCCGCTTATCAGCAGCAGCAGCTGGCGGCGGAGGCTGCAGCGGAGCAGCCGCAGAACTTCATGGAATTCCAGGGACCCATCACAGGACTGGTCTACTTGCTGAAGGACCCCAAGGATCCGCTGCTGCACATCTATCTCTTCGAGTGCGAGGCCGTCGAGGAGGTGAGTGCCGAGACCCGCTCAGAAGACGGATGGGAAAAGTTGTCGACAGTTTAGGCCAACATTGTGTCAGATGTCTGTCCGCTGGCAGTTCGTTTGCTCACAATCTCTGTCATTTCTAAGCGAAAAGTGAACCATTCTAGCCCGAACCAGGGGCTTGTGTGTGTGCGGACAGTTTGTGGCCCTTTGAAATGCTTTCATATGGAAATGTTTAGAAAAGTTTCCACACAATAGTGTTCCATGCGAAAACTACTTGGATTAAATTGCACAGAACGTGCAGGAAAAGCGCCAAAAAGGATTTTGTGGGTCTTTGTTCGGTGCATAATATGTTTGAAATGCTTAATGAGCGGAGCGACCTCCGGCAACGGAAATGTCGCTTTTTTAATGACCGCATCAAATGAATAGAAAGATACCAATTTAAATCAACTCTCAATGAGTAAATATCGGAATTACTTCGCTGCCCATGTGGGCTCTCTTTAATATGCTTAGACTGTTGCTACTGCATAAGGAATGGCAAGACAACCCTGAAAAGTTTAACCCTGAAACTCCCTCCCCGAACGCACTGTGTCTGCCAAAAATAGTGACAAATGAATTTGGGCCGAATCATGGCCTCGTTTCCTCGTTACAGAGCCCATACTCGCTGGTTTATTCCTAAGTCTGGTTATAAACAACACCGGTGGCTTGTGAATTGGTTGGACGCCCAGCACGCCATAAACCGACTTTCGTTTGCATTTCTAATTAAAACAGTTCAGCAACTAGAGAAGCAACTAAATTGGGGCTGTGCTCGACCAGAATCCACTAAATTAGGACTGTGCCGCTTCCACACGACCCCCCGCGTTGACCTTCTGAAGCAAGTAAGCCAAAAACACGCAAAAAGTTACTCCGAACTGGGGAACTGGCCCAAAACAAATCCACTTTTACGCTTTTTCCAAAAGTGGTCACGCCCCTTCGATGGCGAACAATGGGGTGAAAAATTAAATGTCAGTTTTCGGGCGAAAACTTGCGGAAAAGAATACATGGAAATAAAAGCACTACAAAGCATGTGTGTATTTCATGCGCACTTTCATTTGGGGTGTTAGACCTCTTGGCTTTAGCAGTTAGGAAATATTTCCATGGTAAAGAAATAATTAAACCCACCATGGGTCACAGGGACCCCCATATTTCATAGAGACTATAAAATCATTTATTTCTGAAACCTTTTAAATTGAAATTCAATATTTTATACTTAGTATTTTTTCAAAGCCCCGTAACTTTCTGTATTTTCACATTTTCGCTATGCCTTTTCATTCAGGGGTTTCCACTTAATTTCATCGTAATTGGTAGTTTTTGTAAGTTGTTTTTGTTGGCCACTCATTGCATGTCAAAAGCGCTTTAAGCCCCATCAGTTCACTGTGCCCTGCGTTTCGGCCATGATGTTGACTTGGCTCCTCGATTGCTGTTGATAGCCGCCTTTGCGTTTCGTGGGTGTTAACCCGCGTTGCTTGGAAGTTTTATTGAGCTGTGCCTCCTGCATTCAGTTTCTAGATGGCTGTACTTTCGCTATATCTGGGTCATTGCTCGCATTTCGGTCGCCTTAAATGCTTTACTACTTGGGATAGCATGCAAAGGCCCAATGCAATGAGCGGAGTACACGCAGACACACACATGCTAATATGTATGTTTGTACATGTATAAATTATAGTTTTCTGACTTGAATTATACTTTAATGTTTGCAAACTTAAAACCTTCAACCCCACATTATACTCTCTTCCTAAATAACCTTTTAAAACAGTTCGATAGATTAATTCGTTTTTCCGTAAAATTTGTTCAACAGATTTTTGGTATATGGGTAACTCTCTGGAAAGTACAACCGCGGCAAAAACCACAAAAAAAGATCTAAAATTATTATTTCTAACATAGTAACATTAAGAAATGTTCCAATGGATACAGTTTGAAAGCCTTTATCATATTCTAAAACAAATTTCGGAATATTCGAATGCAAACTCGCGCAAATTGCGATTTTTCATCATTTTGATGAAAAACACCATAAACAAGAAAGAAAGCTAACTTCGGCATGCCGAAGTTTAAATACCTTACAGTAAGTAAGTAAGAACGAACATTTTGGAACAAAATTGTTGCGAAGAAACTAAATGAATTTATATATATATTCCTAAGGCAGCTATATAATATAGTGGTCCGATTTTGATCAAATTAAAACCGAAATTCTAAAACATTACAAAATTGCCATGTCTGAAAATTTCGAAAATATATTGAAAATTGCCTAAGTTAAAATTTGTTTCCTAAAAATTTTCCGAGCCATAGGAACGGCTGCTATATAGTCGTCCGATCCGGCCCGTTCCGACATATATAGTAGAAGAGCCTATAGAAGACTATCTGCAAAGTTTCATTCAGATAACTTTAAAACTGAGGGACTAGTTTGCGTAGAAATGGACGGACAGACGGACATGGCTAGATCGACTCGGCTGTTGATGCTGATCAAGAATATATATACTTTATAGGGTCGGAAATGTCTTTTGGAAATGGAAATGGACTTTTGTTTTCTATCATTACTGGGAGATGGCAAGGAGTCAAAAGAGACCACATTTATACTTGTCTGATAGTAAAAAACATTACGAAAAGTACGATGGAAGAAAATGTCGCGTGCGACAGTGATTAAAATTGAACAAAAAAAAACTACTGAATATTTTAAATTGAAGTTACACTTTAAATTACACAAACATTACACTTTAAAATTATTTGCATTAAAATCGTCCATCACGTTTCGCTGAAATCGGGGCTTGAACTGGTTTTCAAAAAAGTGACTTCTGTCTGTGTCGCGTCCGAATACCTCACATTTTTGTGAATATCTCGAAAACGAACCTCTACCATATATAGTGCTAATAAAGAGCTTTAAGTTTCATATTTCGTAAAAATTACATAAAATCTTGGTACATGTTTTTTGAAAGTTCGAATATGTACGAATGTCGCGTTCGACATCAGAGAGTTACCCATATATAAATGCTTTATATAATTCCTGTTAGTTTTTCTTTTCATTTGATCAAATGTTGTAAATTCATATTTATTCAAATGTAACCTGCAAGGGTATACAAAATTCGGAATGCCGAAGTTACCTTCCTTTCTTGTTAAGTGACTAGTTGAGTTAAGCATAGTTCCACTTTGAACACATCAAATTTTAACCAACCATTATTTTAAATTCATATGAACTAAAGTTAAATTTTAAAACACGTTCTTACAAAGGCCGTTGAAGGCAGGCCTTTTCATGAGGCTTTGCATTAATGACGTGAAGCAGATTAGAAACAGGAAAGAAAAGCATAATTCGCCAAGACGGGTCAGCGTCAATCTGGCGGATACGTTCCACAGATTGAGCCGCTAATTGAAGCCATTAGGCGCCAAGATAAACGCTTTTTCCCCGTTCTCTATTCGCAGCCGGGAACAAAAATATAAAAGGGGGAAGCCATTAGGAAAATGCTGGAAAAATAAAGCTAATTGCAAGGATTCGGATAAGCGAGGCACACTTTTGTGGGCAGCTGTGGTCCGCCATTCAGTGCCGACGGCGACGGCACTTAAACAACATCATAAGCTCGTAAATATTTAAAGCCTTGCCAGCTCCACCTGCGCAGTGTCCTGGCCAACGCACGGCCCTGTGCATCATTAGGGCAGGTGGACTCGTGCCATGTCCTTCGCTAAATGACGCGTGGCGCAGAGCTGCCATTTGCCTGTTTAAAGTTCGGGCCTGTCCCGTGCGCTTCCTGCTGGATCTGTAATTTTGCGGTACAGGACTCTCAGTGGGGCGATGGGACGCGGCCAATTCAAGGCGAATGTCGGGAGCAGTTTGGGGCCCTGGTCCACCCATCACATGCCCTTCAGCATAGCTGCCCCAACAGCTCGGTTGGGCCAACAAGGAAACTAATCGAGTGTGTTGGCAACCTTTCAAACTGTCGGCAATTTCGCAGTCCTTTGAAGCTGCCATATCATGGTGCTCGGCGGAAATCGCTTAAAGTGTCCACATAATGCACACTGAAAGCTGTTTGGTATTCTAAATATACAGCTAATACTCCAGTAAGAGCACTAAATGTGCCCTTGGAAACAATATAATATCTCCGTTTGTGCACTTAGTGACTGTAAACTCCTCAATATGTGAGTTAGAATTGCAGTTTATACGGAGTATAACACGTGCTGTTTTTAAATTAAGTTAATTAAATTAAGTTAATATAGTCTAAAAAACACAAGGAAAAAAGAATTATCTGATCTAAAAGTACAATTATAACTAGGACTATAAAGCTAGATTCAAGGAGTATATGATTCCTAAAATTGTTTTTAAGTTATCAACTATAGTCAAGGTCTAAAGCGTACCATTTTGCAAATATATTCCGACATTTTCACAGTAACTTTTGCAAAGAGAGCCCTTTGAAACCAATATCGAACACTTAAAGCCTCCGCTACCCTCCGAAGCCTCCCTCTTCTGCTCCAGATAATTGGGTTCCACTTTTATTTCCTCGAATTGCATGCAAAATATTCCGTCCATCCGGTTTGCAGGATGAACTTGGCAAGCAAGCCGGCCCGGTAAACAAATTGAATTTGTCGCACATCGGGGAAGGAAGAAGCATTTTGTGCCATGATTAGATTGAAGTCGGTCCTTTGTCCCCTGTCCCTTGCCGGTGTGTTGGTGGGGGCTTCTTCGTTGTGCTTGCCAAATTGATTTTATAGTCAGTGTTCTAGTTCGCTACTGGCATCTAAAAGGAATGTTGATTTAGTTTCAGTTTATTATTTGCATTTGCCATTAAATAAAATCTGTCTTTTGAACTTTTACATTGGCGAAAATTAACGTCGTGTATCACAGATTTCTAACTGTTCTGGCATTAAGGTAGTTTTGTTTGTAAATTGTTTAGGTGTATTTGTTCCTCAAGTGTCCTTGGTAGTGTTCTTGAAGCTATTCTGCTAAAACTATCTAAATATGCATATAAATAATTACCAATGTAAATTGTGACCAGAACAGAAATGTTGTATTCTTAATCAATATTTATTTTGTCGCCTTCAAAATATGATTTTCAGGCGCTGCCTCAAAATGGATTTAACGCAGTAAATGGGGCATAAAGCCAAATCCGGTGAATACGGTGGTATTTTGCTAAATATATAGAATCTTTTGGAACAAACGCTTCAGTAATACAAATTATCGGTGAAAATCAAACAAGCTGCTTCAGGGGCGATGTTTAGAATATATTCACAATAAGCCCTTTTCCAACATTCGCAACGAGTCAGCACACTAAATTTTGTTCAAAATATAAAATTTCTTAGTTCTTTGAGGTCGACTGATTTCAATAGCTGTCGCAAACAAATTGGATGGCGTAGTATTTAAGGACAGTACTACAAATTAACTGAAAAATTCTGGAATCTTTCTGGTCGCAATGTATTTCCCATATAAATGTTTTGGCTCGAGACTATCCCACCTTTGAAAGATCCAGTATTGTATTTATTTTTATTGTTTAAACGATTTTAAATTGATATTTCTAAAGCTTTATTTTAAAAAATAACTAAAAATATAACATATAATATTTTTATTTACAGTTTTACATTTTTCAATCATTTGCAAACTTTCACTTCCGCAAAATTTACTCGGATTCGGATTTTCCTCTGTTAAGTCTCTGTTAACTTCCCAGCGCCGGCGAATTTAGATCCGAATGAACAGAAATTAATAATTTCATTCTCTATTGTTTTAGGGACATTACTGCATAACTGAATTAGATAAAGGTACCATACTTGATTTTTCAATAATTCGGTTTGTAAGCATTCACAAATTCCTAATCCTAATTCCTAATCCTAATCGTAGAGTGCCTTGAAGGGCAAATAATCAGAAAAATTACAAATCTGTGAGATATTTCGCATATTAAAAATTCAATTTTTACGGCCAAGAACGCGTGTACCATTGATTTTATGCAGTGAATTAACGTCTTTAGGTTGGTAACTAGTGCGGGCCAAAATTTGATCAGCCCCGTATTCACAAAATTCTGTCAAAACAAACGCAGCGGACAAAGGGAAATTTAATAAAAAATATTTCAATGCACAAGGGAATTTCGCTTATGTTAACGGGAAACTCGAAAATGTTAAAGGGAAATCAGAAAATGTTAAAGGGAAATCTGAAAATGTTATCAAATTCACTTCCGAGTGGAGACCCGTATATCTTAGAGTAGGTAGTGTTATGTTGAAAATCGTGACATTGAAATTTTGTCCTTTTAATTTCTTATCGTTTCTATTGCAGCTATATAGCTGTCTTATCTCTCTCGTTTCAACTTTTATGCCATGCAAGGTCTTATTCTAATAGCTGGTTTTAAAAATACTTAGGTTAAGAGTGAGCCAAATCTTAGGATATCGGGTAAGCCTGTTTGAAATTGCTTTCTAGAACGTTGGGCTGTGGTTACAAACTTAAACCATTGTTAAAGGTAAACTCTATTTTTAGGGAACAGAAAGAGAGGTGGCGCAACTGCACTGAACATAGCATTTAAAAGTATTGATGTATATGTTTTGCTCTTTTGACTTTTCCGTCTAAGCATCGATCGCTGTGGCAATATCCAGATGGTGCATTTACCATGGTTCGGTGCCCAAATTACCACCGGACTAATTTATGGTCTTATTTACCGCACGCAGTATTAAGTATTCGCAGTGTGGTCTGCGTGCCCGAATTTCTCCCGCTCCTGGTCTGGCACTCGCTCTCTCCGAGTTGTGTCTTCTTCGATTTCGCATGCGCAGGTCGCTATATCTCGCCATATCGGCGTACATATGTACGTATCTCCATACCGGCAGTCGGTTCCCAGCGCACCTCTCGGATCGGATCTGGTCGTCGCGTCGCCAGTCGTTTGACGGCAATTGAATCGCGTGCGCGTTTCGCTCGAAAGGCGGCGAGAGTTACCCCGTCAACAATCGTAAATATAATATTTGCAGAAAGTGAAGACGGGGAGAAAAGACAATGCGCCAACGGGAGACAGCCATAACCGTCGAATCGACAACAAATTAGTGAAATGGGCAAAAACAAAACTCGTTCGGGCCAGAAATAATACAGTGATTAGCCAATAAAAAACACAACAGGGCGCGCTTTTTTTAAATAAAAATAAATCAGTTACCAAAACGCGCCAACGAAAGCAAAACATTCTGTATATATTATACACAGAACACGGACGCGTGTAAATCATATCCAAACTCGTATATATACACGCAGAATGCTGCTTATTTTTGTCCGCCTTGGCCATTCCTATTATTCGTTTACTCTGACGTTTGTTTTCGCCTAATTGAAACGTCTTTCGGGGAGCAAAAGGAGCCACTTGAAATACAACTTAAGTTGGAACGCCGAGCATCGGGAAAGGGAGTGAAAACGTCCTGATCCGATCCTATTTATCCATTTGCCTTTTAATATGAAAGGTGACAGAAATACACCTTAATAGGCGTCTCTTTGTAGACATATTTGCACAAGTATTTAATAAAATATAGCGAGTTGGGTTAGGAGACCAACCAGTTTCAGAACCGTGCTCCTATGAAGTTCAGATGCGACACAGCTCGCAGCTCTTACATAAATCGCTCAGGCAAAAGCACTCAATAGACTCTCTTTGTCCCAAATATCGCGCAGTTGCAAAGTGCCATTGCAAACATCTCTCGAAATCAATTCAGGCAAAGGCAATTAACGCGACAATTAGCAGGGGCGCGAGTTAAAGATAGGGGATAAACAAATGCTGTGGGCTTACGTACATATGCAGTTATAAATATACATCGGCATTGTGTTATTATCGGCATATATCGGTGCTTTGTCTCCCAAGTGGGTTACAGAGACATGTGCAGCGCTGGGAATCTTTTATAATTATAATGATTTATCGGCCAGCGGAGCGCAGCAGCCAGTACTTTGACCCGCGCACTTGCTCCCCTGCCCCTCCAACAGCTGATCGATCGATCGGTGGTCAGAGATCGGTTAGTGTTTGTTCGAAATTCGAAAATACTTTCGTTTCGTAGTCGCGAGAATCGTCGGCTGGCCCTCGGAGCACGCTCTCGATGCGCATTTGTTGCCGGGCTTTTCGACGGTCATTTCCCACAAAGTTCACCTCGCGAATAGTCGTAAAAGCACCTCTCCGCGGATTTAAATACACTTGGACTACCCCGAACAGCTTCTGAGAGGTGTGTGTGTAAAAATAAGCTTATCAAGGATAAACTATATTTCGATAAATATGCCAGCTAAATGGGATTCATTGTGCAACAATATACTTAAAAGCCAAACCGGAATAAATATGCCAACAATGGGGCGCGTGTAAAATAAATCTCAACCATAAATCATTAACGTTTTATTCGCTAAACGTTTAAACTCTCCCCCTAAAAAATAAGAAATACATTTTGCTCTTCATTTACACCATTTTTGAATGGCAATCGTGTGCAGAGTGCCAATAAAAGTGTCATTTATTTAACGTTTATCGGAGTTAATAAACAAAAGCTTGGCTACGAAGTGAAAAATTGCAGAGCTAAAGAGTCAAATCAATGATTAATAATGAAACAATAATTCAGAAATATTTACCGAATTGGAAACAAATACCTCCAAAAGCTAATTAGTTTCTTGTGATGCAGCAGCACACTTAATTGTGAACATTTTCCTTTAGCAATCTTGTGATTAAAAAACGCACTATGGAAAACTTGTGATAGAATCGTTACAACTCAGACTTTGCTCACTCAAAGGACAAGGCTAAACAATAGTTCCGCGTTTCCAGGCCGCTGCTGCTGCGGACGCAGTTGTGAAAGTAAGTTCCAATAGCTGACGGCACTCCTGGAAATCCCTCAACAATCCCACCCGGCGCACAGAGATGTTCACGGTGCCGTTCCATCGGGACACCATCCTGACCACCTCCGTCAGCGATGCCTCGGTGCTCAACAAGAGTCGGGCCGTATGTAGAGACTCGTATTCAGTATTCCCTGATACTGTCCAGTAACCCCAGTATCGACCACTAACCCACTAAATTGATTTCAATTTCGCCTTGTGTAATTTGTGAATGTGCTCGTCGCCTCTATTTACTTTCCGCCTGTGCTTGCCTCTCTGTGCGGCGTCTTATGCAATGGTTTGTTATGCATGCACTGCTGCGATTGCTTTGTTCTTTTGTCTCCCAACTAATTGCAGCGTTTAGGCCAAGTTAACAGCCGACTTTGCCCCGGGATTTTCCATGCAGTCACCCCCATCCCCCATCCCCCACCCGACTTCCTCTGCCGCTCAGCGCTGATTGATTTGCCCTTGGGGCGGCCTTCTTCCCATCGACAGGGCTCAATAGGAGACTCGCTTCGCCAGTATTGCTCTGCACCTTTCAAGTTGGACTTTTATTGAAATTTAAACGACAACGGACAATTCGCATGTAAATGACTCTGATATTCTATTTTGCGGATTACCATATAGAGTGTATTTTTTGCTCTCACATCCCACGAGAATGCTCTTCTCCCGCGCCCCCAACTCGTGCTAAATTAAATTCCGCGCGCGTGCCAAATGGTTGGTCGGGAGAAGGGTGGTCAGGCAGCCATCCTGCTGGCCGTAGGCGCCAGGAAAAGTTTCTCGAATTTTCCCTTTACGCGACACTTGACCATGGCCATGGCGGCGACCATTGGGGCCCTCTAGTGTCCAAGAGCGCGTAACAATCGGGGAAAGGCACTTCTGCAGCTTTAACTTTTCAGCTGAGTCGATTGTTCACTTGTTCACTTTCGTTGGGCTTCTAAAAGTTTGACAAAGGCCTCGATTTCAGTTGTTTTTTGCGCCCACCTCCCGTAGAGTTCAAGGGCAAGCTCCTTCTGTGAATTTCAAACATACATATATAATAGAGGAAAAATATTTGTAATTAGATTGACATATTTTGGGGAGAGAGTTGTGAAACATGTAATTTGCAGCAACAGCTAGGACTATATTATATTTATATGCGCCCTAAAAGTATGCAATGCCTTAAACAAACTGAATCAAGGGTATTTTATGATCCGAAAATGCATATTTTCCTCATATTTCGAAAACCGAAATATGTAGTTAAATTGAATATTAAACATTATATACATATATTTCATCAAGTGCAAGCACAGAAAATTATCTCAAGGGCACAACAATGTGGGTATATTAAAAATGCAGTGCTTGGAGCCGGTTGAAAGGGTAGCAGTTAGACAAATACTGCAAACGCATTTAATGGAATTAAGTTTAAATTTCAATTGATTTAGATGCATCGAGGGACCGGTCTCAGATTGGCGGGGCAATGAAGTATCTGCGATCAGCTCATAGCTCTAATCTGGCAAACGAATTAAACTGTAATTTAGCTAATGTATGAAATTAACTTTAATCGCCTCAGGTTTTTGCCAAGTTATCCAGCTTTACATATGTGCATTCGTTTCCCGATGCCAATAGCCGATAGCCGATAGCCGAAAGACATTTGAGCCATAATTCGAATTAACACAAGATAAACATCCCATTCGGCGGGGGCTTGGTCGGTCAGTCAATAATAAACACATAACAATAAACAAGGCGCTATTTTCTGTTTGCTCAAATGGGCCGGAACCGGACCCGAACCCGGACCGGATCGAACCCGGCAGCGCCGCCAATTGGCAGGAAAATGCGTTGCACACACACAGTTTTGACCTTAAGGCGAATGTAAACAAGTTGGTCCGGTGGCCTGCAATAATGGTGATGGTCATGAGTTGGCCATGCCAATTGTCGTTCAATCGATCCGTCCTTTTGGGGGGCCGCGGCCGGGTTCAACAAACCGCAGCTACGAGCCTCAGGAGCTCCAGGTCTTTATTATTATTCGCCAGACGCCCTGACATCGCACATTGCATTTTGCAATTGCATAAAAAGTCATAAAACAGCAAACGAGCACCGATAACAGCAAACGACAGGCAGACAAGCAGACTGCTGACGGACAACACAACTACAGGCAAAAATGGCATAAAAAGCGCTGACATGAAACATTAAGTATTGGGTTCAGACAGTTGGCGAAATTTGCATTAGCTTTATACAGACTGAAATATTTAACATATCTAAGATGAAATTTTAGCATAACAAATTTATATCATTAATTAAGCCGTTCTGCCTTGGGTAAATAAATAATATTCCAGTTTTCCTTTGGTAGTTGTCAGTATCTTAAAAAAAGTTGTAGAACTTGGCAGCTTTAAAGAACATGTGAAAATAATATTAGATAATAAATATCAGTTATAACAAGTTTAATTTGCCGTGATAGCCATAATGAATCTGGAAGTCAGTTGACAGAGTTGGTGTGCAATGCTGATGTGTTGCCAGCAAAAATGGGGGTTCCCCAAAAGGTTTCCACAACATCTTTGTACCAATAGCTAGCATGCTCCTAGCTACATTTTGATGCATTCCTATCGTAAGACTTCTTATCCAATATTCCATCAATTTAGGGAGTATTGGTATTCGATAATCCGATATACATATGTATATCTTTTTTTATATGTGACTAGAAAGACTTTTAACTAATTTTTGTTTTTAAAAGTTATCTAAAATTTATCTATTGTGTAAATCAGGAGTTTGGATCAAAATAAGTGTATATATTTATATATAACTATATCATATAGCTGCCATAGGAATATATATTTAAATTCATTTAGTTCGTTCGCAACATTCTCGCTCGCAACATTTTTTGCTCGCAACATTTTTCGTTCGCAACATTTACCTTATGTCAGTACCCGAGAAAGCGGAAAGTCAGAACATTTTTCTTCTTCTTCTTCTTACTGCAAGGGTATTTAAACTTCGGCAAGCCGAAGTTAGCTTCCTTTCTTGTTTTTCCTGTTTTAAGCACATGCAATTCCCATACAATTTTGGGACAATGAGAAAAAAACACAAAAACCGTGGGCGATTATAAGCGCGTGCAAATCGCCTGTAAATCGCTTGTAATTTGACGGCTGTGTTGTCATTGCGGATTGTCAAGGTTGTTGCGTTCTGCCGCCCGCAGATTAAATATTAAATATAAACAAAAAGAGCAAATCAACAAATAATAATGCAACCAACAACAGATATTTTAGCAATAGTGCACACGTAAAAATGAAGGAAAAAAGACGAAGTCATCGAGTGAAACGCGAGGCGAACGTGACGTTGAATTGAATTCCTGCGAACAGTTTCATTATTTATGTATGGGCGATGCTTGATTTTTTTGCTTTGCTTAAACAATAATAATAAAAAAGACGAGCACAAATGAGTATGTATATACATATAGATATACGAGTATACCTACAATATATTGCCAGACAGTTGTCAAGCGTGCCGCACAAATCCGAATCAATATGTGTATAGCATAGGCACCGTGAAAAATATTTATACGAGTTCATTGGAATATATAAATAAAACATCAAGAAATTTATTTTTAATAGCGATGTAATCTTTATAATATGATATTTTTAAATAGATATTTAAATTATATTATGCTCCGTATTTTGCAATTCAATTGACACTTGTGCGATAAATCCATATGCCATTTCGGATTGATTCAAAAACGGCAAGATTTTGCTTGTTCGCACTGTTCGATATTGCAAAATCTCGACTTAAGGGGTTATATACCTTTTTTAGCGGAAAAATTGAGAAAACTTTAAATTGTTTTTAAATATGTAGCAGTAATTTTATTACAAAAATGTTAATATATATTGATAGAACATCTTTTGAAGAGAAAAGGAAGCTATTGTTCATGAAAAACCATTTTTTTTTAGAGGGTCGCGGTGACTACGATTGAAGGTCAGGAGGTCAACCGAAATCAAAAAACAGAAAAAATTTTATTAGTATAAAGTTGTATCTTGTTCGTGAACGATTCCTTTTTGGAATATCTCGTTTTTTCTGTAAACAGTAACGATTTTTTTAAAAAGTTGCCTTTTTTGCTCTAAAAATTTTATTCAAAAATTCTTATTTAAAAAATTAAAATTTTTCTTGAAATCTGAATCGTTCACGAACTCCGCACATTCATTACGCACAATTAAAAACAAAAAAATTAAGCAGATCGATCAAATGGTTCTTGCGGAATCGTAGTCACCGCAAAGGCACTTTTGTAAAAAAACGATTTCGAGATAATCGCATTTAAAGTTCGAGGTTGAGTTTGTTAAGTGTGACAAACCGCGGCACAAAAAGCTGTTTTCCTATGGAACTATTGGTCGGATCTCTATGAAAATGTTCTTCAAGAGTTGTACTTTAAGATTCAGCAAAAAAATTTTTCGATTTTTTGAAAAAAAGGTATATAACCCCTTAACAAATCATACGATTCTATCGATTTGATATTAAGTGCTAAAATTTTTTTTTCGTATATCCAACTTTATACATTCCCAAAAAAATAATTGCAATTAAACGTTTAATACAGAATTTTATTTTTATTTAGGAAGATACCTTCCATTTTATATATGAGTCTGAAGTCTGAGATCTACTGTATAGTTGGGTTATCATTGAACCTTGTAATATCAAATCTAAAATTATCTCAATATTTTTGCTGTGCGACTTTGGTCGGCAGATGACGTCACGATCACTCGGCCAACGACTGATCATGAATTGGGCTAAGAAGAAGGGGGAAAGTCCCAAAATAAGAATGAAAATTGAAATCAATTTAGGAAGATACATTTTTCATTCGTTTGTGTGCATGAGAGAGAGAGAGAGAGAGACTCTGTGCCCTAAAATTGCTGATAAATGACAATTAGATGCGGCTATGCATACATATATGTATCCTAGAGATACACGAACTTGAGAGCGCCCGTATCTGCGAGATACGTTTTCGAGACGCATCTACACTCACCGAAAGCGAGATGACATTGGACTTTAACTTGCGGGCTTCCGCCAAAATCATTTCTGGCAGCCTTTCAATGCGACCAAAACGATGGGACAAGGGACGCAGTGCTTCTCCGCTCTCTCTTTCCGAAGGAAAGCCCGCGGATATGTCTTGGGCTCTCGCTGCATCGTTAGTGCCATCATCATGCACGCCGGGAGCAGCTGATGCATCCCTCCGGATCTTGCAGACACGATGTCTGCAGATGATCACGTGAGTCACCAGAGATCTCTCAGTTTGGTCTGTGAGAAGAGGGGACTTTTGGGATATTAAACAATCACTCCTACGCCAGAGGGGTTTTTTATTGTGGAGCAACATCTGACATCTTACGCTTATTTAGTAAATGTATTTGATTTGTATGCAGTAATATTTCGTTTATTTTAATGCCCGCTATAAGTGCCACCAGACAAATTTTAAGACATATTAGCGTGTGGCAACAGTCTTAATTGGGGCTATGAGTTCTTATCAAAGCAAATTCGTGCAATTGATTTACCTATAATGTTGACTATCTTTCTACACTACCTATTTGTGGACTCCTTGCACATGGTGTTATCTTAATTCAGCAAGAGACTTTCCAAAGAATACTTCTGGAAGTTCTATTCCCAAATGAGCTCTAAAATGATTTCGTAAACGCCCTGACTAAGATTAGAAAAAATAAAGTTGGACCCGAAGCACTTCCGAAAACGCTATTAGCACAATCCCTTCGAATTGGCTGGAGTTTTGGTGGACTTGGTAATATAGTTGCTCTTTTGTTGTGGACTTTACAAATGGCTATACAGGGTCCGCCACGTAACATTTTTTTTTGAAAATGCTATAAAACAAAAACGGTTCATCCGATCATCAAATTTTTTTCATAATAAAGTACAATCCTTCCGATTACTTATGGAATACAAGTTCGTTCAAACGGCTGTCTCGGCTGGCCTTGCAGGACACCACACGGCCGACCCATTTTTGAGGACATTTCCGATTGTTTGCGGCCGTATTTCGGCAACGGCGACGCGAATGTTGTCATTCAAAGCTTGAATTTTCGCTGGCTTGTCCACATAACACTTGTCTTTGACGGCGCCCCACAAATAATAATCCAACGGTGTCAAATCACAGCTCCGAGGCGGCCAAACGACATCAGAATTTCGGCTGATAATTCGGTCTCCGAAAACAGTGCGCACAAGATCGATCGTAGCGTTGGCTGTGTAGCACGGAGCGCCGTCTTGCTGGGACCAAATGTTGTCCAAGTCCTCCTCTTCGATTTCCGGGAAGAACCAATCCGTTAACATGGCGCGGTAGCGTAGCCGAAATACGGCCGCAAACAATCGGAAAAATTGGGTCGGCCGTATGGCGTCCTGCAAGGCCAGCCGAGGCAGCCGTTTGAACGAACTTGTATTCCATAAGTAATCGGAAGGATTGTACTTTATTATGAAAAAAAAAATTTTATGATCGGATGAACCGTTTTTGTTTTATAGCATTTTCAAAAAAAATGTTACGTGGCGGACCCTGTATATGACGCAGTCACGCAAGTGTCCGAACTTAAAATATGAGATGGATGTGCAGCCAACTTGGCACCTCCCGAATCCCCTTAAGTGGCGGAACCAAACAAAATTTGTCATAAACCCAAGAGTTTTAAAGGACGGCAGAGGGGAACATGGGGACATGGGGACACATTCGTCAAATCATGGGAAGGCTTGGCTTCTTGCTCTTTTACTGACTGCACGTTCGTAACTTTCCCCATCAATCCCCAGCTTGGACAAGACGCGAGTGTCTAACCCTCTTTTTATGAACCTTGCAGATGGCCGAGCTGATGCACCAGATGCGGGATCCGGCCCACACGCTCGGCGGGTCCGTGGGGAGCATTCCGCAGACGCTAATCGGGGGCGGAGGTGGAGGCGGAGGCCATAGCTCCTCCAATGGCGGCCTTAACGGCATACACGCGACTCCCGCCACCAACCTGAAGATGAGCGAGGCGATGCGGAGTGCCCAGCACGACACCAGCCCCAATCCCGTCAGCTCCAAGATGAAGGCCTCCAAGTCGTACACGCACGGCTTGAGCAGCTCCTCGGGCACTGTAAACATACCCACGTCCACTTCGGCCCAGAGCAATCTCTCCCTGCTGGCGGACATCTCGCCCAACCACACGCACTTCTTCGAGGTGATGTACGTAGGCAAGATCCGTGTCTCCCAGAAGCGGGTGCCCAACACCTTCATCGACGACGCCCTGCCCAAGTTCAAGGCCTACGATGCCCAGCGGATGCGGCTCCTCCAGAACCGCAAGATGTCGCTGAGCAGCGAGGGCGGCGTTGGCATAGAGGCCAAGTCCGGCAGCTCCCTTAAGAGCCACGACCTCAAGGAGGAGGACGAGGACCAGGAGCAGCAGCAGCAGCAGCCGCCGGCCAGACCCCAAGTGCAGCTGCAACTGACGGGCGCCGAGGACGGAGCTGCCCCCCGACCGCTGGAGGAGAACAAGGAGAACAAGTCTCCAGAGAAGCGACAACTGCTGCGGGGTCAGAGTCAAATCGAGCTGGGACACAAGGAGCAGTGAGTATTCCGTCGACTCGCCGATTACCCCTTTCCCTTGACATTTTCGACCTACAACAACTTCTCCGTCTTGCCCAAATCCCCAAAAGCGCCGATGGCCCAGAGCCCTCGCCATTGTCAGCCGATGGCCAGCTGGAGGCGCCCAATGTCATTGTTAACAAAGAGCCCACGCCGCCCAGGGATCAGGGTGTGGCCCCTGGGACTGGGGGCGCCACCTCCGCGGCCGCTGCCCCCAGTCAGCTGCATCCCAATTATGCGCTCGAGAAGTAAGTGGCCCATCCTGGCCAGACAGTCGCATGATTAGTTCGTTTTCGTTTTCTTTTTTTCGTACTCGTTCCTTGATTTCCGCTTACAACATTTTGCAGTAGAGGCTCTTCGCACTCCTTTGGGATCTTGCAAGTTAATGAGAAGCTAAGATGAATGGAGAAATTGATTTCTTCATTTTAATTATTGATCGAACAAGGTTACGTTCATAAAAGGTGTCTAGAGAACACATTGTGAGGTCAGAGGCCAGAAGACTTTTCTGAGTCGCGAGTCAAGTCTGTGTGCCTTATGTTTAAGGGATTCCAAAAGAAGTCAATTTAATAGTTATCCTTGTAATCGATCTGTGTATCTGTCACTCTTGCAGTCAAAAACCGGTTTTTATAAGTTCACTTTAAACGTTTGGAATTGCTAGACATTAAAATAAGAGTCGCCACAGTTCCTCAAAATTATAATTTTACTATTGAAGCTGAAACATTTTCCTTCCATCAATAATTTATGCTCTCTTTGCTTTAATGTTCATTGCCAAGATCCCTGAGGTTATGATGTGTGAAATGCACTTTGGTTCCTTGGAATGTTGCTTCCATTTGTTTTTGGTTTGTTTCGCTTGCCACGTAGCACCCATCGTTTTCTCCTCCTCCTCTTTAGTCGCATGCACCTGAACCCCTTCGAAGAATCCAAGCATTGACGAATGTCCTTTCAGCATACCCAAGCAGAGGGATCGCTCCGCCTCGCAGGGATGCATTCCGCCGTACGTGGAGCAGAACCGGACGATGGTGTTCCTGGTGGGACGCTGCGATCTCCGCCTGATATCGCCCGACCGCAAGCAGGTGCTGCTGTACAAGGACTTCAAGGACGTGGCCAGCTGTGTGCACGGCCAGAAGTCCCTCGATCACTTCGGGATCATATGCCGGGAGCTGAACAACGATGGCTACATCGGCTACGTGTTCAAGTGCCAGTCGGAGCATGTGTGTGACGACATCGTTGCCGCCATTGCCCAGGCCTTCGACACCTGCGCAGAGCAGAAGAAGAAGCAGGAGACGCAGATCTTCAGCTGCGAGCACTGTCCGATGCTCTGGTACCACAAGCTCTGCACGGACGTCGAGGGACTCACCGAGAAGAAGACCCAGGCCCTGATTCTGCGCAGGATCGAGACCCTGAGCGACGACGAGCAGGAGATCGTGTGGGCCAAGTTCTGCGGCTCGGAGAAGACCAACTCTCCGGTGGCCGAGCAGAATCAGTTCCTCATGATGCTCCTGCGAGCGCACTGCGAGTCCCGGCAGCAGCGCCACGTCCACGACACCGCCGAGAACCGCTCGGAGTTCCTTAACCAGTATCTCGGCGGCAGCACCATCTTCATGAAAGCCAAGCGCTCCCTCACTAATTCATTCGACAACCTTCTCAAGCGCAAGCCCTCCAAGGACGACATTGCCGTGCCGTCGCACAATCTGAGGGAGATTCGTGAGGGATCTGCCGAGCCCCTCGGCACGGAGTCACCGCCCGAGGGCTTCCGGTCGCGATCCAACACCGTAGGAGCGAGCCCCAGCACCAAGCCCACGGTCGAGCAGCTGAAGAGCCCCATGATGGACATGTAAGTGTAAAAGAGTAAAAGAATACTTTCGGTTGAATGCACCCTTTGTTTACTCTCCTTGTGTAATGTGTCTTCCCTTAATCTCAGCTTCATCAAGGTGGGCAACAGCCCCAAGGAAGCGGAAACACACCAGGGCTCTTGGCGCCAGGCGATATTGAATAGCGTGGTCACACCCTCCAAGGGACTGGACAGCGAGGTGCCCACCGAGTTCCTGTCGCCCATGAGAAAGCGTAAGCTTCCAAGCTATCAAGATACCTAATCGGAAATTAATCTGTTGGTTCTGCTGATTCTTAGCTATCAAACGTGGCAAGCGGGACGCCGCAGAGCTGCGAGAATTGTGGCGCACCGCCATCAGGCAGACGATTATGCTGAACCGAATGGAGACGGAGAACGCCATGCTGCAGGCGCGCCAGAACGAAAACGAACTGAAGCGGATCAAGCTGGACTACGAGGAGATCGTGCCGTGCGACAAGCAGCTAATCGAGCGCTGGGAGCAGATAATCGAGCGCAATTCCACGCAGATTGGCAACAAGAAGGATCCCAAGGTGCTGGGCCATGCCATCCGCACCGGAGTGCCGCGGTCGAAGCGCGGCGATGTGTGGACCTTCCTCGCCGAGCAGCATTCCATGAATACGGCGCCGGTGGACACGAAGCGGTTTCCCAACTTCAATACGCCGTATCACACGCTGCTGAAGCATCTCACCGAGCACCAGCACGCGATCTTCATCGATCTGGGCAGGACGTTTCCCAACCACCAGTTCTACAAGGATCCCCTGGGACTTGGCCAGCTGTCGCTGTTCAATCTGCTGAAGGCCTACTCCATACTCGATCCAGAATTGGGCTATTGTCAGGGTCTCGGCTTCATCTGTGGCGTCTTGCTCCTGCATGTGAGTTCAAATGCGAATCAATTTATAAGTTTTAACTCTTAGCTAATTCACGTTGTATCTTTACCAGTGCGACGAGGCAAATGCGTTCCAGCTGCTGAAACACTTGATGTTCCGCCGGAACATGCGCACCAAATACCTTCCCGACATGAAGAAGTTCCAGCTGCAGCTCTACCAGCTGTCCCGCCTGGTCAAGGATCACCTGCCGGATCTGTACGTGTGGCTCGATCAAAACGACGTGTCGCCCACCCTGTATGCAGCCCCCTGGATTCTCACCGTCTTCAGCTCGCAGTTCCCGCTGGGCTTCGTGGCCCGCGTCTTTGATCTGCTCTTCCTGGAGTCCTCGGACGTCATCTTCAAGTTCGCCATCGCCCTGCTGTCCGTTCACAAGCAGCAGCTGCTGGCCAGGGATAACTTTGAGGAGATCATGGACTACCTGAAGACGGTGGTGCCTAAGGTAGAGTCCGGCTGTATGGAGCAAATCATGAAGCTGGTCTTCACCATGGACATTGGCAAGCAACTGGCCGAGTACAACGTGGAGTACAATGTGCTGCAGGAAGAGATTACAACCACCAACCATCACCTGGAAATGCTGAACATTTCCCGGACCCAGAACCAGCATCTGGAGCAGCAGCTGCAGTTCGCACAATCCTCGATTGCCCAGTTGGAGACCACGCGCTCCTCGCAACAGGCTCAAATAACCTCGCTGCAGTCACAGGTGCAGTCACTGGAGCTGACCATTCAGACCCTCGGCCGCTACGTCGGCCAACTAGTTGAGCACAATCCCGACTTGGAGCTGCCCAACGAGGTGAGGCGCATGCTCCAGCAGCTGGACGACCTGGAGCGCCAGCGACGCAAACCCATCTTCGCCGAGCGCAAGATCGGCAAGTCCGTTTCTGTCAACAGTCACTTGGGGTTTCCACTCAAGGTGCTCGAAGAGCTGACCGAAAGAGACGAACATGGTTCGCCACAAAAGCAGAAGAAGGAGAAGACACCTTTTTTTGAGCAGTTGCGCCAGCAGCAGCAGCAGCACCGCCTCAACGGCCTCCAGTCCTCCAATGCCAGCGAGTCGGCGCCATCCCCGACGCCACCGTCGCGACCCAATCGTCTCCTGGACAGCGCCAGCGCCCAGACCGTCATGCAAACCAAGCTGAACGAGCTGCAGCTGCCCGAGCATGTGGATAAGTTCGTGGCGAACATTAAGAGCCCGCTGGAGGTGGACTCGGGCGTGGGAACGCCCCTCAGTCCGCCCAGCACGGCGAGCAACAGCAGCGGCAGCAGCATATTCAGTCGCATGGGCTACCGGACGACACCACCAGCGCTCTCGCCGCTGGCCCAGCGGCAGAATTATGGCGTTGCCATCACCACGGCTCCTTCTCCGGCGCATATGGCGCAGGTGCCGCCGGCAATGACAACGGCTGCTATGCTGCCGCGGGAGGAGGCCAAGGAGGAGCCGCAAGCCATGCATCCCCTCAGCATGGTCGGAGGCGATGTGAACGTCCGCTTCAAGGGCACCACGCAGCTCAAGTCCATTCGTCCCGTGCACCATATGCGCGCCATTGCGCTGGGAGGTGTGCAGCATCAGTCGAGCACCGAGTCGACGATGGTGGGAGTGGCTCCGGTGCCCGTGGAACTGTCACCGCCGCAGGCAGCCGCAGCGGCCACCGGTCGCAGCTAACGGTTCTGATTCATTGGCAAGCTGCTCCGTGGATTCTATCGCGATTAGGGCAGGATCACCGCAGTTTGAAACAACACTGAACACTGAACACTGAACACCGAACCCCGAACCCCGACCCCAAGCCCCACGCTACTCATAACCTCCTATGTTGCGGCTTAGATACCATTAACTCCAGCTTATAAGATACAACTAAGTACTTCGTTTTCGAGGCGCGCACAAAATGTTGCCATATATATATATTGCTCCCAAAGTTACGCAATCGTTATAAATGATACCCAAGAATATTAGGCGAGTCTATACGCTTATAAGATGTGGAATTGGATAATGCTTTTTCAAGGTTTTTTATCAAACTCGAAGCTTATAACCTTAGGCAAGCACCTACAAAGAAGTCACAGACACAGACACACAAAAACAAAATCAAAGAAAGCATTACGCGACAATTTAGCTTGTTTTAGTTTCTCCCCTCCTACCATTGACCTAATACTTACGAATTTACTTAGTAGCTTGTACTTGTTGATTTTCGTGTTTCTTTAGTTCTAGAAACCATTTAGTTCATAACACTATTATTCTTAGTTTAGTTATAAATTTGTACATTTCTCCCAGGGTTTTGCTTTGCAACGTATGAAAACTAGAGTCAGAAACCTAATGTATAAAAACGATTCCGATGACACATGCTTGTACATTGTTCTTGAATAGGAAACAAATTTCTGAATCTGAATATCCCTTCATTATACTTATAATTATGGTACTCGGATTTTATTAACAGAAAATTAAGGCAAAATCAAAATAATAATTGCTTCTGTGTTAAGTACTTATTACGTATTGCTTAGCCGGGTCCGCTTTTGTCATGCGTCCGGAGTTTGTGTAGCTGATTTGTGTTAGAGTATGAGTAAAATCAACAACAATTACATGACAACATAATAAAGTCAAAAATTATTTAATCAATTTGGATTTGGTACATTATATTCTGGGTGGGTGCAGACTAGGGCTAGGCTCTAAGGATTTTCTGAAAAATAGGCTTGTATAGTTTCCAACATGACAATTGACAATATCAAAAGAAGAGTGGGTATGGCTCATGCTTATGCTGATATTTCTAACAGCTGTTATTAAACATATCGGAAGGAAGAAGAAAATGTTGACAAATAAAGACACATAGTGCTAGGTACATGTTGAGCAACACCCATTGGTGTTGCCAGCACAAATGTAAATGCTGCAGAAGGTTAATATTCACAGAAACTTACGGGGGTTTTCTACTTACGAATTTTTTTAAATTCGATTTTTTTTATTATTAAAATATAGAGGATGCGAGGAATACGTCATATAAAGGGTTTTGTAAAATTCGCATTCCTTCATGGGTAAACAAAAGCCCTCCATACGTTTCGACCATTTTTCCTATCTTTAAACGCCTTTTTCCGAAAATCACCTTTTTTAAACTTTCTGGTATCACTTCTACCAGTAATTTTCATCGAATTGAACCAAATTTTTCCCCACTTCTTTATCAAACAATTCTCTATGCTTCTCCGAGTACGATTTTTTTTTTAGTTTGATTTTTACACCCTCCAACAGATGAAAAAACATGGTTGAAATTTGAACTTTTTATTAAACGTAAAACTGAATATAAATAAAATTAATTTTTTCAATTCGGGCAAGATTTAGGGTAGTTATGATACCAGAAAAATTACCCCTAAAATTCTGATGACCCCACTTTGACCCCATATAAACAACGCTATACACACTTTAAATTCCCCATAGTGTTAAGTTTAAAGATGTACAAAAGTAATACAAAAAAAATTATCTCATTATCTTGTACAGTTTCCTAACAATTAATTTCTGAAAATAGGCAAAAATTTCGGCCTCGTAAGTAGAAGACCCCCTTAAGTGTAGATTGGCCAGGTCTAAATATTTCATAAAGATTCTTATTTGAAACCTAAATTCACTATTATAGCTTACTTTGGGTTCTGGATGAATTCTAAGTGCGAACATGGACAGATATAAATGTTATTACTAAATGTGGTATCTCTACTTTTGAAAGGCTCTGAGATAAGTATGTTGTTTGATACGGACGGAGAAACGGTCATGACTAAATCATCTCGTCTGGTCCTCTGATACTGATCAAGATTATAGATATTTTTGGGTCGAAGATGTCTCTTCTTCTAGATCCGTTCTCTGCTGGCACTACAACCTTTGTACCTTTATGGGCAAGTCTCTAATGCCGAATGCGATATTTGTACGCATTCAAGGATAAACAAGAAAGGAAGCTAACTTCGGCAATCCGAAGTTTGTATATCCTTGCAGCTTACAATTGGATAATTATACCCTGGCAGGGTATTATAATTTTAGTCAGAAGTTTGCATCGCAGTGAAGGAGACATTTCCGACCCTATAAAGTATATATATTCTTGATCAGCATCAACAGCCGAGTCGATCTAGCCATGTCCGTCTGTCCGTCCGTTTCTACGCAAACTAGTCCCTCAGTTTTGAAGCTATCTGAATGAAACTTTGCAGATAGTCTTCTATATGCTCTCACTACTATATATGTCGGAACGGGCCGGATCGGACGACTATATCATATAGCTGCCATAGGAACGATAGGAATTTTTTTAGAAAACAAATTTTAACTATGCTAATTTTCAATATATTTTCATATAATTTGAGATATGGCCATTTTATATTATTCCAGAATTTCGGTTTTAATTTTATTCAAATAGGATCAAATAGGAAATAGTTGCCATAGGAATATATATATTAATTCATTTAATTTTTTCGCAACATATTTCGTTAGCAACATTTTTCGCTAGCAACATTTTTTGCTAGTAACATTCCGAGAAAGCGGAAAGTCAGAATATTTCTTCTTCTTCTACTTACTGCAAGGGTATTTAAACTTCGGCATGTCGAAGTTAGCTTCCTTTCTTGTTTTAATTTAATCCAATTTGATAAAATTAAAGGACAAAATTATAGGAATTACATAAATCCTTTATACGTAAAAACTTTTAAAACTATTATATGATATAGTAGATATACAATTTGATAACATTAAAGCCAAGACTTGTCTCAAATTATATACAAAATATGTTGAAAACTGACTAAGTTATCATTTTTTCGCAACAATTTCCGATCGTTCCTATGGCAGCTATATGATATAGTCGTCCGATCCGGCCCGTTCCGACATATATAGTAGTGAGAGCATATAGAAGACTATCTGCAAAGTTTCATTCAGATAGCTTCAAAACTGAGGGACTAGTTTGCGTAGAAACGGACGGACAGACGGACAGACAGACGGACATGGCTAGATCGACTCGGCTGTTGATGCTGATCAAGAATATATATACTTTATAGGGTCGGAAATGTCTCCTTCACTGCGATGCAAACTTCTGACTAAAATTATAATACCCTGCCAGGGTATAAAAAAAGCCTACGTAGTTCCCTGGGGACATCAATATGGATTCAGAAAAAGTTTGGTTTTTTGTTCTAGATCAAAAATTGTAGAAGATACGTTTCCGGCCGTGGACCCATCTGAGAAAAAATATGCCACCGCAGAACTGCTGCGGAGTCACCATTTTTTTTTTAAATTACTTGAAATGTATGTTTTTTTGTAGTTTAATATTGATATTATAAAATACTTTTTACAGAATTTCAATAACTTCATTGTGTTTACCTACACAAATTTCGAAAATATGCCTTTTTTTGGTGTTTTACAGTGGTGTAACCCCTTAATTAGGAAAATATAAGGCATTTGCAAGCGAAATTTTCGAAAACCAGATTTAAACGAAACATGTTGCAAAGTGTTTGTTCGGAGGGGGTGGCTTTAAGCTGAAATGCACTCGATAAGAACACACGGAAGAAAACTTTTTCGGGGTGTTACGCGACGTGCGTCTTTATTTGGTTAATCGTAAATTAGTACTAACAAGAAGAAGCTTAAAACTAACTTGGGGAGAGCGGACTAGGAGCTCGATGCACAAAAGTGCAGTGGAAGAGGGAGACAGAGAGCGAGTGTACGGGATCACACTGCCTCCGGAAAATAATCGCCCTTTTGGCGTGAACATTCTCCCCCCCCTTGCGAGGATACGCAGCAAAATTATAAGAAGGCCTTCGAGGCCCCCTAGCGAGGATACGCTGTAGGAATATAGGAGGCCTTTGCTCGGGAAAGCGTTGGATACGCTGAGCGCTCGCGGACATGTAGAAGTGTGTGGTGATCCTGGCCACACGACTGGCATCGGTCGTCACTGCGGCAAGATCCCGTGGAATGATGGTGGGCCAGGCAATTGACGCAGTACTTCTTTTGTATGACGGCCTGGAGCCGTTTCTCAGCGCTAAGCCGAAGGAAACGGTGGCATTTCCGAAGAGGATGGTTCCCTTGGCAGACTCGGCATGGGTAGGATAAAATACCTCGGGAACGTCTGCATTTCATCTCGTTGTACGGAATCCAGTAATTGGAAGACTCAGGAGCTGTTGTCACTCGTGTGGAGAACGAGGAAATTCTTTGTATCGGATCAGAAGCAGTATCAGGAGCAGTCGGTTCACTGGAGGAGCAGTTGCTTGGATGCAACAAAGTGTGATGCCGACCGTGACACTTGAAGCACTTGTGGGCGCTTGTGCAATTACGGAGTTGATGACCGCTTGCAAAGCAATTTAAGCACAACCGCTTCTTCTGGATATAAGATGTACGATCCTCTGTCGTCATCTGAAGGAAGCGTGGACATAAACGCACTGGATGGTTCTCTTTGGAACATACATCGCATCTTTTGGATATCGGAACGATCCTCGTACTGAAGGATTTCAGTATTCGTGGCGACACGTCGGAGGGTGTCGGTTCTGACGGATGGAGGCGCAACTTAGGAGGTTGGATAGAATCTATAGTTTCTAGAGTTCTATGGCGCTCAGTCAGGAATGAATCAAGTTCTTGCCACGTTGGAATTTCGGTTTTATTTGTTAAGGACTGCTCCCATAGTGAGAGCGTCAGTTTTGGAAGTTTCGTAGAACACAAATAAACCAGGAGACAATCCCAATTATCCGTAGGAAGGCCGGACAAATTTAGGGATGTGAGGCAGTTCTGGATTGTATTTTGCAGCTCTTTCAAGGCTGCCGAAGATTCTTGTGCGACGGACTGCATGTTTAATAGCTTTTTCAGTTGGCTGTTCACCAGCGCTCGTTTGTTTTCGAAACGCTCAGATAGGTTTTTCCAGGCTGAGCGGAAACCATCGTTGGTGAGTGGCGAATTGGAAACTACGGAATGAGCTTCACCACTAGTCTTGGCATTTAGATAGAACAACTTTTCAACAGGGGTCAGCGCAGGATTGTCTATATAGACCGCTGTGAAAAGGTCTCGGAAAGTCGGCCAGCGAATGTAATCGCCCGAGAAAACTTCTGTTTCGCACGGAGGCAGCTGACAGCCAGACGGATAGGAATTTTGGGGCGGAACGGGTTGGACTTGAGCTGTTGTAGTAGCGATCGTTTCGATCTGTTCCATGAGCTTTGCGGCACACCTTTCGTATATAAAATAGGCATACTCGTATTTTGCCTTTAGAGTAGGTAAGGTGTCCCCGTGCCCTCTAAGCCAACTGAAATGTGCTCTGAACAAGCTTCGTACTCTTTCTCGACCTTATCCCATAGCGCTCGGACTTGGTCGAGATGGATTTGGCACGTGTACTTGGATGGACTTGGTGCTGCTGGATTGCAGATTTTGGAATCGAAGTGACTTAGACGGTCACAGATCGAAATAAATTTATTTAAAATGGAAGCAGTCATTTTGGATATTTAAAGAACAAACTGGATTGTTTCTTTATGGTTATATTTTGGATCGAATGAACTTATATTTTCGGGACGCTGGATAAAGCGTACAACCAGTTGAAAGATCGAAAACAACTTATATTTCTTTTTGGGACGATTTAGTTATACGTGTCGAAGCTGGAATTGGAATTTAGGAACCAATCGGAATGTATTAGGAATTTAATTTATTTGTAGAAGCAGGATTGGAATTTAGGAACCAATCGGAATATATAAAATTAAATTTAATTTAATTTAATAACGAATTAATTGAATAATATTCTCTGCTGCAAAACGGATACGGTCACACTAATGCGGATATGGAAGCGCACTTGAATTCCTAACTGATTCAGTTAGTTGGAATTTTTATAAAAAATAATTTTAAAATTATTTTTGTGCCTGGACTTATCCAGTTGACCGCTGCTGTATTTTCCGCGGTACTGTTCTTGGAGATAAGGCGTGCGTGGGAATATGTTTGTGCAATGCACAATGTGCATTCGCCGTTTGCCAACGCAGAATAGCGGAGACAACGAGAGGCGGAAAAATTGCCAAAAATCGGAGCGTCGACTTGCAGTCGAATATGTATTATGTATGTTTATTTGGATGAAGCTCCGCTCAGGATAGAGCAGGGAAGAGCTGATAAATAAATGCACAAATTATGTCGGCGTTTCTGTGCGGCGATTTTGGGGATATATTTATTTATTTATAGGAGCGGTGGACTGTATTTGTAGAATTAGAATTGTAGAATTTGTAGAATTATGTAGTTTAAAGTTTAGGAAATGTTGCAAATATATTTATTTTAAGTTTAAATATTTATAAGTGTATGTATATATTTATTTAATTTTGTTTAAATTGCTTTTGGCGCTCGTAGATCAGTGGAGTGGACTGTATTGTATATCGGAGAGTGTAAATATGTAAATGCAAGCGGAACACAGTGAACGGTTAGAATTTCGGAACTAGAAGTTTCACTGTGGCTTATAGCATACGTACATATATTTAAATTTACACTTGTGGATTTTGGAATGTTTATTTACTATTATTATCCAGGATAGGAATATTTATAGCGTAAATTGTTGGTGCCGATTGTAGATGAGTGAAGTGGACTGTATGTATTGGACTTATGTATGTACGTAGGTGTAGGAAGTGGAAATAAATGCAAGCGGATCACAGCGAACGAAGAGAAATTCGAATTTGGAATTTTCACTGTGGCTTATGGCATATATTTAAACATACACTTTCTGAATGTTGAATTCGCGGAAAATTAATATAAATTAATTGCGATTCGGACTTGGAAGCTGCCGTAGTGTCGGATCAATCGGACTCGGATTTAGACAAAAATCATAAAAATGACCGGCAGCAAAGTAAAATGTTTACTTATCTTGTGCGGTGTTAAAGCCACCGGAACTGCTGGAGTGGAATAATCCGGCTCGAAGGACCAAATGTTCGGAGGGGGTGGCTTTAAGCTGAAATGCACTCGATAAGAACACACGGAAGAAAACTTTTCGGGGTGTTACGCGACGTGCGTCTTTATTTGGTTAATCGTAAATTAGTACTAACAAGAAGAAGCTTAAAACTAACTTGGGGAGAGCGGACTAGGAGCTCGATGCACAAAAGTGCAGTGGAAGAGGGAGACAGAGAGCGAGTGTACGGGATCACACTGCCTCCGGAAAATAAGCGCCCTTTTGGCGTGAACAGTGTTAATGCAATCAATTTTAAGAATGTATTTTGCGTGACTTAAAAAATAAAGTGGGTTTAATTAAATTGAATTTTATTCCCTGTAGCATGTGACATGTCACAAGCTTCATTTTTATGCATTGTACTTTTAGAAAGAAAAGCATAAATGAGATTTCTTTTGACTCCATAAATTCTGAAAGTCTTTTTATCAAAACGCATCATGCCCGTTTTGTAATGTTTGTCATAAAAATTATACAAATTCGCGTTTGCTCGAATTTGCATAGGAATATTGTGAAATTTGTTTTTTAATATGCTAAAATTTGATCAATTACAACACTTATTTATGTAAATACGAGTATGTTGAAAGACCAATTTTAGATAACTTTGAAGTTTTAGGCCGCGGTGGTTCTTTCCGGAGAATAAACTAAATATAGTATTTCCATTAGGTAAGTTCAATGATGCTCGTAAATTAATTCAGATGATTAAAATACTCTTTTTTTATCTCAAATTCAAATACTATATTTTCATTTTAATCCTAAATCTGACCCAATAATAAAATACTCCAATTATAACAAGGATGTGGCTTTTTCATTTAAATTGCCTTTTTGACATTTCGCATAATTTATTCAGGTAAGAGAATCTCTCTTAGTTAGAATATAAGATTTATGGTAGACTTCACTTAATCTTTATTATAACATCGTATTCTTAATTCTTAATTGTAAATCGCGAAAACAAGTTTCAATATATTATTTGTAAGTATATCACACAATGGAATGCTTATGCTATGTTATTTGCTTATTATATACCCTAAGTCCGGCCTATTGATCTGAAGAGGATACAGCCTAAGGAAACATCACAGTTTTAGTCAAACTAAAGTCGAAGAATTTCTTCTTTTATTTATTTAAGATGGCTGAAATTTTAGAAATTAATGTGGCACTCGCGAAGTGTATTCTAAGCAAAAGCCAATTCAGCAGCACCTTGATTCAGGACTTGAGAAGCCCACAAAGTGCGGCTGAGTTGGCTTTTATGGAGGGAAGGATGTCACGTCCTGGTCCCACCTTCAGCCCCGAAAGAACCCAGCCCAACCTGCTAAAGAGGCGTCGTCTGTAGTCCGTGTGTCCATCTTGCCAATTACAAACTACCCTGGGGACGGACATCCTTTCTACTCCTTGAACTCCGGCTTAAAGCTAAACTCCGCCTTCGGCTGCTGGACACCATTCGCCGCCGCTGCCGCCGCCGCTGCTGCTGAAGCGGCACTGAGCGCTGCCAGGTTCCCCAGCACGGTCGGGTTCTGCTGGGTCACTCCCGGATATAGGTTCTGGTAGAAGAGCGGGTTCTGCAGCTGGAAGAGGGCCATGAGGTGGGTCAGCTGGAAGTTGCTGGGGGCAGTGGGGTCCACTCCAGGAGCAGCCGCGGCGGGCAGCAGACCAGGGAACAGTCCATTGGCCATCGGGTGGGTTGAGGTGACGGACTGAGACGGGGGCAGGAGCAGGGAAGGGGGGTTGGAGGACTCGTTCTCCACCTTGACACGCTTGGCCTCGGATTCCTGAGCATCAGCCGGCAGTTGCTGTAAATGAATGAACATGAATGGATTATTTAGTTGAGGAAAGATTGAATTAGAGTTCGTGCAAAAGATACTTACAATTTTCTTTGGAGGCCTTCCACGTTTGCGGGACAGGAAGTGCTCGGCGGAGAGGGATGACAGTGGAGTAGAGGTGTTGCTGCCACTACACGAGTGGCCGGCTTGCGACTGGGGCACGCCAATGGGCTGCTGCAGGGGAGTGGCGTCCAGCGAGGACTCCCCCAACTCCTCCTGCTTGCACTTGAACTGCTGGTAGGCCTGCTCGCCATCCTGGCGGTCGTGCTTTCGCTTGTGACTGATCATCTGGCTGCTGGAGTGCAGGATGTAGTCGCAGCCCTCGCGGACGCAGTGGATGTGATTGCAGACGGTGGAGAACTTGCAGGCCTCGAAGGGACACACCTCGGTCTTCAGGATTTTCTTGAAGCCGTCCATCTTCAGCTGATGGTCCTTCAGGTGGTAGGTCTTGTGCTTGTCTGGAAAGAGGAAATGTAATAATTTGTAATATTTCATATTTACTCATGAGGAGGTAGGGGACTTACCCATATCAGCCTTGTTCTTGAAGGTGTGATTGCACCCCTCGCGGCAGCAGTGATAGTGGGATATCTTCTTGCCAAAGAAGGGGCAATCCTCGATGCGACAGTTCTCGTGCGCCCGAAACCGTCGGAAGCCTTCGTTCACGATCTCGGAGTCCTTGCGATGGAAGTTGGCGTGCATCTGGACATCGCTGGTGCTCACATACACCTTCGGGCAGTGCTCGTAGACGCAGTGGTAGTGCGTCTGCTTCCAGTTGTAGGCACATCCCTCTCCGTACGCCGGAGCGCAGTCGTCCGCCGAGGAGAACCGGGCAAAGCCGAGCTTGAGGCTCTCCTTGCGCTTCTTGTGCCACTTCAGATGCCGGATGATGTCGTCCTTCTTGCTGAGGATCTTGCCCTGGCAGGGCTCCTCGTGGCAGTGGAAGTGCTCCCGCAGATTCTCCTGCCGGCACAGTCCGTTCTCGCACTCCAGATAGGAGGAAACCTTGCGCAGATTCTTCAGACTCTCCTCGCTCTGGAGGAGTGCGTCCAGGCCGCTGGCCGAAAGGCTCACCAGGCTCTTGCTCTGTTCGCTGGAGGGGGGCGTCAGTAGGGACGTGGTCTGGGTCTGGTGGACGGGGGTGTTGGGTGTAATGGGGGTAACTTCGCATTCGACGGGCGTGATGATGTTGTACGACGAGTCCGCCGGCTGCTTCACGGGCGTATACTGCATGAGAAGGGGAAGATGGGGTTAAGGAGGGATTAAATATTATTATTATTACATCTTCACATATTCTCGGTCGCTTGGTCTGTCAGACAGCCTGGTGCCCACAGCTGGTCAGTGATTGAGGGAACCGGGAACCCACGCGTTGCCGACACAGCTGTTTGTTTTCTTTGGAATCCCGCGGTCTTTTCTGTTTACCCACTCAAAGCTCAAAGATCACGAATCGTTTTATGTTTGTCTCTCAAATTACACGGACGTAGCGTGGGACATACCCCCCAAAAGATGAATAAGGGGAAAAGGGCTCAAAATAAAATGGGGAGCAGTAATACAGCGATTGAGCATTTTTGATAGTTCTGCTATGAAAGCTTACGACGAGCAAGATCTTAGAATTGGTACTAACAGTAGTCCGCCATTCTGAATGAATTAAATTTAAGCCTGGGCTACCAAATAAATATCTATGGAATTTGGCGTTCCAAAGCTCCTTTCTGCTTCAACCTTAAATCTATGCCTTGTATCACTTACCATGCTGGGCGAGTCAACGCTGTCGGAGGTTGACTCCAGCGGATGGACGCCCGACAGCTGGAGCAGCTTCTCGGAACTGGCATTGGTGGCGTTGGTGCTGTTGCTGGCCATGCCCGAGGAGCTGCAGCTGTTGAGGCTGGACAGCGGCTTCTCATCGTTCTCCTCGTCATCGGCGAACTGCTGCTCAAACTTGACTGTGACCGCCGAAAGGTTGCCTTCACCTGCATCAGATCCTGCCGCTGCTACTGCTGCTGCTGCTGCTGCTGCTGCTGCTGCTGCTAAGGATGCTGAGGCTGCTGCTGGCTTCTCGATTGGCGTGGATGTCACTGTGGAGGATTGCAGAAAATTATTTGTGGTAAACTGCTCGACATTCGAGGCCATCGAGTTGTTGGGCGTGTTTTTGGGTGTTAGTAGGAGGTTTGATGTTGCCAGCAAATGTTGCTGCTGCTGCTGCTGTTGCTGGTGTTGCTGCAACATGTACTGGGTCAGCGGCGGCAGTGAGTTGAGCAACATCTGGCCAACCAGATTGTTGTTGTGGGTGTTAGGGGTGGGGGGCGTGGCTGCTGTGTAATGTGGTTGTTGTGGTTGTAAAGCAATCAAATTACTATTGGGACTACAACTACGGCTACTACTACAGTTGGTGTTTTGCGAGCTAATTCGCTTGTGCGTTCTTGTCTTGACGAGTTCTGGCTGCAGCTGATGTTGCCGCGGATGCTCGTCCTGCTGCTGCTGCTGCAGGCAAGTGCTGCTGGAAATATCCTCGTTTTGTGTGTAAGTGTATCCAGCGAGCGACTGCTGCTGTTGCTGCTGCTGCTGCTGCTGCAGCAAGTTCATCATGTAGAGCTGCATAATAAACTCCATTTGGTTGGACATTTTGAGTAAAGCACAGCACGGCACAGCACGATTGGTAATAAAGTTCAAAGAATCCTTGCAGATTCCTATTTTCTTTAAGATTCTCTTCTTTTTTTCGCAACACTCAGCACTCAGATTTCTCGACTCTGTCTTGCCACGATCGATCCTCGAAGTTCGGCTGCGAGGCTCAAACTGGCTCAACTCTTCCGCGGCCTGCAGCTAATATAGCAAAAATTGCTGAAACCATCTCTGCAACCCTCTCGGCCAATCTCTTAAAAAACCGATCTCATCGGGTCTGCGGCTCTCTTAAAAAACGAAGGAACAAACGGTGGTGGTGGTGGCTCAACCAACCCCTGTTTTTTAACGACCCTTTTGCCGGAAAATGCTCTCTGCTCGGAAAACTCGGTAGCTCAGGCAGCTTGGTTTTCGGTCCGATTCCCGTTTTTTCATAGCTCGCCTTTTCTCGACCAATAAAACGCCAGCGTTCATGTAAATTTATCTACAAAAGAGAGGTTTTTTAGGTAAAAAATGCGATTGAATGCGGGAGAGCGAAGGAATCGTTGTAAAGGAATCTCCCGTTGCCAATGCGGCAACGAAAGAGATGGAGAATCGTGAAACAGCAAAGGAATTTGGACATTATCTTTCAGGGGAAAATTTGCAGGAAAAACTATAAATAGGGATATTTATCTAATGATTGAATCAAAATGTATTTATTGGCGAAAATACGTTACTTTCTTAATTAGGGCTACAACAACTTAAAACTAAACTCGATATTATATATAAGTATACGAGTTCAGTTATTAATTGTTATATATATGAAATATAAGATGGTTTTTAAGAATGATTAGTCAGAGAAGGGATCTATATCAATTTAAGAGCATATATGTAAAGTTTAATTTATTATTACTTTGAAATGAAATTGAAATGAACAGATTTGGTCATCCATACGTCTCAATGAATCTTTATAGGACTTTTTCCCATTCGCAACTTTCTCACACTAGTATAATTAAATCAGAAATCGAAATTTCCATAAATATAATAAATATACTCAAATCCCAAAGTGTACAAAATATAGAGCCTGGATCAAGGTTCACATCTTTATGCTAATTGTTTGCAGCAAAATTTGTGTTTCGGCGAAATGGCAAATAAAAATAGTCCCAAGGAAATGGCGCGGTCGCGAACTGGAGCAGCTGTCTTCCCGCTCCTCAAATAATCGAATGAAATCCATTCAATTGCAAAGAATAAAAACCCAAATTTTGGCGCCATAGCCAAAGATTTCAAAATTAAAATTACAATCGAGCAAAAAAATCTGCATTACAATCGTGCCAAAAAAACACAATTAAAAATGCCAAAAATCCATAGAGGCATCGCGAAAAAAATTAGCATATAAAAAACGTTCGCAGAAATGCTGAACCTAGGCAAACCCTTAAAAGCGTTTTCCGTTCAAATAAGAAGGCGACATGTAACCTCCACTGCGCAGGCGCACCAAAGACCCTCGCAAATCGTAATTTGCATAAATTATTGCTGTAAAATATTGGCACGCCGAACCATTTGCATAATTTTGGCACAGCAGAGCCTCGGGTTCACCATTCGGCATCGGATCACCAGCCTCGATGGCTAGTGTTATGCAAATGGACCTGCACTTCCGGCGGCGAGGAGGAGGGTTACGTTACCATTTCGGGACCTTAAAGCGACTGCGCACGCGCGCAGCTCGGAAATTTATGCAAATCAGCAAGGAAATCCCCCGAACATCGAACAAATCGATTGGCGAGGGGCGAGGGGCGGCAGCCGAGGGACGATTGATTTTGAATTTGCATTTCGGAGAGAGGAGCAGGGGAGGGCAGGAAAGGCGTACGGGGCTAGGACATGGCTTGTCACTCGGTTGGCGAATTGGGAATTAGAATGAAGTGGATTTACCAATTGTTGCCATAATTGAGTGACATGGATAACGCAGCCGGACTAGCCCGAGTTCCCAGCTATTGATTACAGAAAAGGTTCCAGGCCGCACGGCAAAATGGCAACTGAGAATGGAAATCTGCATGAAAATGCCAACAAAAGCCCGTACATTCCGAATCCGTACTGCACATAAGGAGGATCCATTCATGGCTCTACTTTATTTCTATTTCCGCTTTATGCTTTCGCATTTGCCTCGTGAATTTACATATGACAATTTCATATTCAGTTACAAATGTGTTTCGAAAGAGAAAACTTTTGTTCAATGTTGTTACTGCTGCTGGGTCGGTTGATTGCAGTTATTCCGGCCTTCGTGTCCCGTGAGGCGACAATTATTAATTCGGTCCGAGCTTTGGAATTAGCATTACACTGGTAAATCAATTAGCCGGGAGGGGAACACCACTTTATGGGGTTTTAAATGTCGCTGGAGCTCTAAGTTAGTGGAATATTCCTCAGGAATATTTCAAGTTATCAACGTGAGAAAATCTCAGGGAACCATTTGAGGACGCACATCCCATCTATCTCCCTAATTACGTCAATTGCCTGTGGCACTTCGATTCCTTTGTCCTCCGTCCTTGTTCTCCACAATTTCCACAATTTATGCTAAAAAGTAAACAGAAATCGTTTGAATATTCAATCGGAGGGCGCATCAGTGGGCATTGCTTACCCTGCTTACCTTTTCTGATCCGTCAGAGGGAAACAAATATTTTCCGTATTTTCCTCCTTTTTGTGATCCTTTGTTTTGGGGATGCGTTTGGCCACAGATCTTTAGTGCGTCCTATAGCTGGATGATATTTCAATATATTTGTTGGAATTTTTGCACTTTGTGATGACCTGATCACTGACTTTCTTGACTAACGCTCAATGAAGGCTTTATGCCAATCAAATCAATTGATGTACGATATCTAGGCATAAATATATATGAAAGACAATTTGGTGGACAATGGCGACACGAGCGTTCAGTCGCAGATAATCTCAGGAGGGACTGACCAATGGCCGGCGCGTGTGCCAGTCCTTAAAGGATAATGGATGTCTCACTGAGTGGTCAAACAGGTTTCTCGGCTGGAAGGGTCATTTGAGCGGTCATCCTCTTAGACGCGTGGCCGGCGGACGAGGACTAATTGAGATGGTCAGTTGTCACGCCCTGTGAGCCGCCATTTTCTGACCTCTGAGCGTTTCTCCTGCCACCGCTAATTTATAACGGTTTTTTCTGGCGGATCCTTTCAAGGATGTGACAAAAAAAAAACAAAGCAAAACAAGAAGTCGAGAAAAAGATTTCTCATCTAATCCTTGTCCTTCGGGTCAGGCCAAACACAATGAAGCCGAAAGCTGCAATTTCATTCGCTTTGGCGCATCCTCTCGGAAACGGGCCGGGGAAAACAACAAAGGGTTGAAGCTGAAGGGTCGCTGGAAGGACCTCACAGCCCAGAAAACCGGACCGGACTCGCGACCACGAATCAAAAATGAAAATCCCAAGCAAACCGGTTTGGACATTGGCATTAATTTTCGGGAAGGCCGCGAAGAAAATTTCGACAGCACAATCCACAAAAAAAAGGACGAAAGGATGAAACCCTTGCAGGAATACGCGTATGAGCCATATGGCGGTCCACAGCCGGATCTGGTCAGCCGGGAGGCACTGAAGCGATGCTGCGACCCGAGTGTGGATATTGGGTGTCGCCTCCCAGCGACATGCAAACCGTCCCGATCCAGATCCTGTTCTTGTTGAGGCCGCAGCAGCTTCCCTCTGAGTCGGGCAGAGGGACGGACGGACAGGCGGGACAATGGCGACTGGGTTCAAAGGGTTCCTGCGGTCATGCATTCAAATTATCTATTCAGTTTGTTCCCAGCGAGGCCCTGTCCCGTTCGGGAAGCTCTGCGGCCAGAGGTCAGCCATTTTGCTCAACCCGAACCAGAGCATGTTCTCGAGTTAACGGACATTTCTCAAGGAATTGGCGGGGAACTTTTCATGGGAAACGAGCAGCGACAATGGCTTCCAGAGCTACAAATTAAAGCAGATATAGTTGGGGTTTTTTTCTTTCAACGCTTGAATATTAATTATCTTAAGTATTTTCTGAGCAAGAAAAGGATGCCAAAATATGAACTCATTTCAACTATATAATTACCCATAACTCACAATTAAAGCTTCTTTTAGCATTATTGCATTAGAATACAAATTATGAAAGTATGTGTGTTAAATGCAGAAACTGGAATCAGGTGAGGGCCACAGGACGTCGCGTGCCGAACTGACCCACGGAAAATAGCCGCTCGACAACCCTTTGGTCATATACCCCTTAAAATATGTATGCATATCCGATAACTCGTTCTTGACCAGCTAATCGACGGAGATTACTCGGGCGCGTGTCCGTCGCGGGGTTGGTCAGTCCAAGATGCCAAACTGCCCTTCCGAACACTTCTCGCATTTGCATTGTCACGCGCGATGACTTCATTCCAGTCCTTTGTCCGGCATCTGCATCCCTAAGTGACCAAGATCCTCATGAAGTGTCGACAAAACACTCGCAAATGAAGATCCTATTAGCAGTCCCTTGGTCATTGATAGGCGAGATTTATGCAAAAAGGTCTTCGGCCGGCGATGCCCTCGGCAGGAGGTCATCGATGTTGCCCAAACAAAGTGCGAGAATTGCCAATGAATATATTGAAATATCATCGATCGATTTGGGATAAGGTTCCTCCGCCACTCTGGGGTAGAAGTTGAGATATCGAGACGCTAGAATGGCTTTGGCAATAAATCTGCGGCTAAACGCATCCCCAAAACAAAGGATCACAAAAAGGAGGAAAATACGGAAAATATTTGTTTCCCTCTGACGGATCAGAAAAGGTAAGCAGGGTAAGCAATGCCCACTGATGCGCCCTCGGATTGAATATTCAAACGATTTCTGTTTACTTTTTAGCATAAATTGTGGAAATTGTGGAGAACAAGGACGGAGGACAAAGGAATCGAAGTGCCACAGGCAATTGACGTAATTAGGGAGATAGATGGGATGTGCGTCCTCAAATGGTTCCCTGAGATTTTCTCACGTTGATAACTTGAAATATTCCTGAGGAATATTCCACTAACTTAGAGCTCCAGCGACAATTAAAACCCCATAAAGTGGTGTTCCCCTCCCGGCTGATTGATTTACCAGTGTAATGCTAATTCCAAAGCTCGGACCGAATTAATAATTGTCGCCTCACGGGACACGAAGGCCGGAATAACTGCAATCAACCGACCCAGCAGCAGTAACAACATTGAACAAAAGTTTTCTCTTTCGAAACACATTTGTAACTGAATATGAAATTGTCATATGTAAATTCACGAGGCAAATGCGAAAGCATAAAGCGGAAATAGAAATAAAGTAGAGCCATGAATGGATCCTCCTTATGTGTAGTACGGATTCGGAATGTACGGGCTTTTGTTGGCATTTTCATGCAGATTTCCATTCTCAGTTGCCATTTTGCCGTGCGGCCTGGAACCTTTTCTGTAATCAATAGCTGGGAACTCGGGCTAGTCCGGCTGCGTTATCCATGTCACTCAATTATGGCAACAATTGGTAAATCCACTTCATTCTAATTCCCAATTCGCCAACCGAGTGACAAGCCATGTCCTTGCTCCGTACGCCTTTCCTGCCCTCCCCTGCTCCTCTCTCCGAAATGCAAATTCAAAATCAATCGTCCCTCGGCTGCCGCCCCTCGCCCCTCGCCAATCGATTTGTTCGATGTTCGGGGGATTTCCTTGCTGATTTGCATAAATTTCCGAGCTGCGCGCGTGCGCAGTCGCTTTAAGGTCCCGAAATGGTAACGTAACCCTCCTCCTCGCCGCCGGAAGTGCAGGTCCATTTGCATAACCTCAAGCCCTAAGAGCGATGCCGAATCAGAGTCCTGAGTCAGGGTCTCGCAGCTCGGTTGCGAGCGACGCGGAAAAGTCGCCTGTGCCAAAATTATGCAAATATTTGTTAAATGCGTTTTGGGCATCAGGTCTCTCTACATGGTGAAAATTTGCATAATTCATTAATGATACAAGCCAACGGGGTTGCGAGCAAATAGTCGTTATTTTTTGTCGGCAGCTGATTTTTCCGATCGATTTAATGAACTTTTGCGCATTTTTGCAGCCTGGAGGTAACCGGCTCAAGCCGTGTTCAAGATTTTCACGCTTTTTAGTTGAAAAGAAAGGAAAACTTGCACAATAATTTATCAGAAATATTTGCCCTTTCAGCAGCTGTCCGCATTGATTGATGATCGTTATGAGACCTTGGATTCGTCTATCCGATCGCCAAAGAAATCATTAGCGATGACTCAAGTTACCGATTGCACAAAATTCTCACGAGTTTTCCGGGATTTCCGAAGATTATAAAGTTTTTTTGAGGGTTAATCCCGAAAAACTAATGACAATATTAAAATTAATGAAACCAGGCGATGTCATAGGATACTTTACGTGACATCCTGCAAATATTTACCCTTTTTCCTGGCAAAATGTTGCCTAAATGTGCAAAAAGTGCAAGCCAGGTAAGCGGGAAGAAATTCGCAATTTCTGTAATTGCAGGGAAAGGGGTTCGATTTTCAAGGACTTTCTTTTGCCAAAAAGTTTCATTTTCCGATTTTCGATTTTGCAACCCCTAGCGAATGTCCTTTCAGAGGGTCAGCTGCCAAAGTTCTCTGAACTCTGTGGCGCGGAGAAAGAACGGAAAAATGAAATGTTGCTGTCGAAAGGAAAACCAACTGAAGAGAGAGAAATATGGAATTATAATCTTATTACATCGTCACAACAAATAGAACGGCAGCGGCAGCGGCGCCCCCTTCGAACGCTATCCTTTTGGGCATCCTTCGATCTTTGGTCTTCAGCTGCCTTCGAAGAGCGGAGAAGGAAACTGCGCACCGGCCGGAGATATGCCGACATTCGTCCCGGATTCGGGGATCCCTGCTTCCTTGAAGCGCAATCCTTTTTAGACACACACCACACGGCGCGCACACAATGCGACGTGTCCTTACAAAAAGGATTACGCAGCATGCCTAGACAAACGCTCTGGAGGGAGCACGAACATCTTGTTATGTGTTCGGCATCATCATCTCCGACCCCGTCCTCATCACAAGCGCCATTGGATTGAGGGTGGATTTGGATTTCCAATTCACGACTGCTTACCTCTACTTTTTCTCTACTTTTTGGCATTTTCCGAACCAATTCTGGTTTTGTTCTGTGGAAAACGCAGATCTGTGTTTTTTGTTTAATTTGTCGGGTTTTGGCAGTTGCGCAATGGGGCGAACAACGCCAACACAGTTCCAGAGAACAGGATCAGAGGATATCATGATCCAAGCACGTTTGCACCTTGATTGGGTTCCCCTCGTCAACAACTGGTCCCAGGAAAACTGAAAAATAAACCATAGATATAAAAGGATTGTAGTTGCAAAAAAAGTAATAATAAAGACTGAACAATTTTGCATTTGCTAGAAATAAGGGTCAGATGAAATCTGAAGACTTCCGATGGCCTATATTAGCATTTATAATATTGAAGTATAACGCATTCATAAAATGGCATTGGCAAGTTTTACTTTCCCAATAATAAGTATGCTACATAGTATGAAACAAATAAATTTAATTATATTAATTACTTATACAACCACTAGTTACATGGAATCGGAAACATATGTGGAATATATTGAAAATGTGTGGACTCGAAATAAAAATAAATAAATATGATTAGAGCCGATCGTAAACAACCGATAACCCTTTTCTCTAAATTGTAGGAAATTACTTTTAAAAATGCATATATAAAGAAGGGTCAAAGTATTATTACATTTAACTAGTAAATAAAAAAAACAAATTTTTAAAATAAGAGTTTAAATTGTTCTGTAGCACATTCATATTGTAAGTGTTCTAAAAACCTAAAATATACTGAAATCAAATACATGATTACCGTGGAAATTTATTTCCCCAGCTTAGATTAGACTAGCCCTAGCCAGACTGGACATTCGACTTGTTTATTAATTACATTAAATCTAAACTTTAACTTACAACTCCATTGCACTTTCCGGATTATTAAAACTCATTATAAAGGGCTTCGCTTCCTTAGCTCAAATTAATTAATAAATCCTCCCAACTCCAACTCCTTTAGAAGCTGACTTGCTCTCTGTCTAACCTCCACGTGTCAAAACAACTCATTAAGTTCCAATCAGTGTCCCCTTTCCAGGACATCAACAGCTAATGACTTGCAAATTTTATGCAAATTGAGTGTCCGCACTGCGGACGAGGGCGTTGGAGAGGCTGTTCTGCGACTGTCACGTTATATGACAATTAAGTCCACTTCCTCCAGCCCGAAATCCCTTCGAAGCTTTGTGAACATTTTCCTTAGAGAATATACGGGAGAGGGGACGGTTAGGCGTTAGTTTTATTAAAGATCGAGGCAGCCTAAGTAAATACCGGTGTCCCAGTTTTGATTAATATCTGTTTGGACAGTCAAGAGGAAGGAATTTGCCGAGAAGGGAAACCACCCCGGGATCCCTTTATTCGGCCTTGCCATTTTTCTGCAAAGGAAATGCAAGAAAAATAGGGAGCGCAAGAGGTAGGAGAATCGCAGTCCAGTCAGGCAGAAGGACACTTTTGCCACAGCTTAGCTCACTCGGGCCGGGGCCAGGTCAGGGTCCATTAGGTTAAATGATATTGATGATGATCGCCTGGATTTCGCTTCAGACGCTTCATCAGCTGGCGCTATTGCCTAGGTCTGGGGGGTTGATTTCGCCCAAGATGTGTCCCTGGTCTGGGAAATTTCTCACATTTTCACACACAAGAAACTGAAAACTGAATCGCTGAGCTGTTTACGTTGCCCGTGGTCCGAGTCCTGCTAATAAAGCAATTAATGCGATTATATATGCAGGATATGTTGACAGTTGGCTGGCCAGGGGTCAAGTTGCTTTGGTCATTTGCCAGCGGATAAGGGAGGGTGTCTGTAGTCAAATTGTTGCCTATTTCGGGGACTATTTCGTCGCAAATGTTCCCTTGCAGCGCAGTTCCCTAATTCCCAGCGCTGATTGATGATCAGCTAGTCGAGTTAGTCGCCATCCATCGATCATCAGCGAAAGGTCCTTGCCAAAGTTTCGAATTTCTGCCTAAGAAATTTACCCAAAAAAGGATACTTTCTCCGGCAATCCTTTGGGCGAAAATCCTATGACAAATGCCAGCCTAATGATCTCAGCTGCTGCTGATTTATGTGAAAGTTCCCTCGCGGATTGCAACCGCCTCGGATCGCCGTGCCAAAAGGGTTAGTTACCTCGAATTCTACAAATGGAAAATAAAAAGAAACGGCAAAAGTGTTTTACGGTTTTCTGCCTGTCTGAGCAAAGGGATTCGCGCACTCGACACTCTTGCAAAAAGGGAAACCTGCATCCTGAATCCTTTCCTTCCTTAATTTTCCCGAACTGCATCAGAAATTCATGGCGCAATCCTTTATTATGTGTTTTTTCAGTCAGCTGACATTCGATACTGCAAATTGCATAAACACGGAGCATGGGAAATTAATAAATTGATTCGAGAGGGTAAAAGTAGGGAGAAGGGTTGAGGGATCCGCGAAACAAAATTTTGCATCATAAGATGACCCAGAATTGGGCTTGGGAAAACCGTGACCCAAGATTGCGGAAATTTATTGTTTGTGAATACATCGTCTGATATCCAAGGGCTTGCAACCTAAAAATATATCTATGGAAATTCTTTTGAAATTTCCCACAATCTAAACACTACACGAGCAACATAGCAACATAGAGTAAGTACCTAAATACATATGAGGACTTTAAATTCTAAGATGTACAATTTTCAAGGAAATATTTAACAGGTGATAGTTGATGTGTTTTTTTTTTTTGTATATGTATATTATATTTGTATATGTATAATAGATTTCTAAAAAGTTTTAAACAATCAAATTATTATCTCAGAATTTGTTTCAACCTTTCCCATTCACCTCAAATATATAGTCTATACTCTAAAATTGTTCAAGAAAATAGACTCCTTTCAGGCACAAAGGTTTGGGTAGTGGTTGGCATTTTTATTGGTTGTTTTTTATTAGAAAAATACCACTATTTTAGCAAATGGTATAGTGGTTTTTCATGTTTTAGGAAACCAATTTCAGATAAATTAACAATCTATTTAATTTAATATTCTTTTCGAAACATTCAAATTAAACCTGATTAATATTTCAAACCCATTCGTAATATGGAAGCTTAGGGAAAATATGTAACTGTTCGATTTCCTTCCTGTTATTTATTTGCACTAAGTTCACCTCATTACTTAACCATATATTTGCACTTAGCAATCGACTTTGCGCATCACATGTTTATTGTCTGTAAATTTGCCGCTCATGAATATCTAATTTAATTCAATTGAGTTGCCAAACAGAGGACTCGGCGGCTCCTGCCGCACCGAAAATCCCCGCCTCAAGACGAGACTATTGGCACTTGAGGAGAATTAACATTTAGCACGGTTAATGCCAAACACAAGACATCAAAGTGAAATCGAGGGCTTGTCTTGGGCAATCTCCTAACCCTTTGGATTCGGTGGTGTGTAGCCGGGGAAATTTGCATATCATTGGCACAAGTCAAAAATCCATCCCATCCCCTCCTCGCTTGTCGCTTTTCCGGGACACCCGCTTAATTGAAAATGCCAAAATTATGCAAATCATCTCGAAAACTCAGATGTGCATCATTTGGGTTACATTTACCGCTGTCGGGCCAAAATTCGCAAGCCGCCGGAATGAATTCCGGAAAATTTATGCATTTGCCATTTGTGCAGTTTCGAGCGCTCCCTGAATAAAATTATGCATTTATGTTTTATTTCCATTTCGCATAGCGAAGCAGATTGCGATCAGTGTGAGAAATGATTTTTTACAAACTTAAGATAGAAGGATGCACGGATATGGAATGGAAGCAATGAATATGAAAAATGTACAAGATAATTAAAATATTATGGAGATCATCCAAATCCCATTGAACATTGAACCTTTTTAAACAGAGTTGTAGTTTAAATGATTCTGATTCCGATTCCTCTTAATAATAACGCAGATTTCAAAATCAATAAAGAAAAGTATTATTTTAGATCGTCCCAGAGAGTAGGTAAACTTCCGTTCGAGACTTGGCATATACTTCAAGACGCGTGTACATTCAAAAACGATCGCTCATATAAACTTAAGTTCACGGATTTTTAAAGATTTGTGTGTGCGGATAGATAGGTGTGTTAAAATTGCTGCCAACAAATTTGAATAGTCTAGCTCATTAAAATATAGTGTTTTAAACGGACTAATGGAGTCTAAACCGATTCGCCTGGTGATGCTAATCATGAGGAAGAAGATACCTCCGCCTGCAGACAGCAATCATTTTCGTTTGGTACAAAAATCGTAATTTCAATATATTTATTTTAACAATAACATTAGGTAGTAAATAGTAAGTACTAAATATTCAAAGACCTTAATTTCTCTGTATATTTAATTATTAGTGAGGTTATCTATGCGGCTGGCTGACTCGTTTGCCGGATACCTAGATTCCTTTATATTCCTTAGGAAGATCATTAATTTTTCGAGCAAGGCGTTGATATTTTATAGTACACAATGGATCGATTCATGATTGATCGTTAAAATTGTACGAAAAAGAAACACATAATAACGATGCTTTGATGTCCTTGAATGTGCCAAAACTTTTGACTTGAGTATCAGAACCGTTTTATTACTTTTTGCAGCACAAATTTAAGAGAGCCGAGCTGTGACTCCGGCGCTCACTGGAACCGCGATTACTACCCGCTCTCTCTTCCCTCTTTCTCCCTGAGCACTCTTTTAAAATCTGCGGGAAGGTCAGCGAAATTTTATATTTTATTTTGCTCACATCTGAACGAGCACAGGGCACAGCATCGCGGCCTGTATCCTTTGTGGCAAGCTACCCCTTTCCCTGATGTCCGTGACAATGACAGGCCTTTTGCCAAAATGTAGCATTTATAACGACTTCAAATCGCAGAGTTTTCATCGAAAATAAAGCGAATAAAGGGTTGATGCGTTAGCTGTGCGCCGCTGTTGCAAGTCCAGCAGCCCAGCCGGTGATGCCCTACTGTGCGTGCCTGTATACTTTTATATATTATGTACAACACCAGCCAAGAGCTCGGCGGGCCTTCCCTCGTCAAGATCCCGAATCGCAAATCAACTTGCCGAGTGACCGAAGGCGACTCCTTAATCACTCGCACGTGTCCCAAAAAGGATGTGCTGACAACGACAACCAAAACAAACTGGAATCCTCTCCGGCGTGCCGGTGGTCAAGCGGTCGCCAAAGGGGTTAACTTCTGCTGGACACGCGTCCCGTGAATACCAAAAAAACACACAGTGAAGATCTACGAAAATGTAAATATGGAAATTGCCTGTGGTCAAGGACATAGCCGCAAAGCGATTCGTACAAACTGGTTTTCTCCGGAAAAACGCCGCCCGGAAAATTGTGTGAAAATGCGGAAAGCAACAGCTTACTCCTATAATTAAGCGGTTAAACTTTGGGTATCTGGAATTCAACAATTGCAGGGGATGGACAAGCGATTTTCCAAGGTAATAAACATGTAGACGAATTAATTGAATTTTGGGTTTAAATACGCTAACAAAGTACTGTGGTTCTAGGAAAGCTATGTAGTATCTTCTGTTAACCTATCACGACTACAATTCTTGCTGTGATAATTTTGAAATATAAAATAACAACATTTTGCAATAACATTTCTCGTTAAATATTTCGCTTATGGCAACAAAAGAAACTTGAACTAAGTGCGGTATTCCGTGCCCTGAAAATGTTATTACTTACGTTATTATTACTCACAGTTTGTGATTATTTTTAACAAAGAAAAGTTTCCAATTTTCGAAAACCCAGACGAGGCTCGATCGATCGACGCCCCTTTAACCCGATTGAAACCCTATACAGCCATCGATCATGATCGCGCTTCCTTCCGCAAAAAATTCCCACAGTGCAAAAAATCGGCGAAGGATTGCGATTGAGATTAGGAAAAGGAACGGATCGCGGAGAAAAAGGAAATTTACGAGCGATCAAATAACCGAGGCCCAGGTATCAAAGGGTGCAGATTCTCCGGAGAGGTCCTGCTTCGGGTTCAAATGTGTCACGTCTTATGATGTCACTGCTGGCAAAGCTGCAACGGCAGCAACCCCAAAGGCGGAGATAGTCATCAGACTTCCTCGTCTTGCTCTTCGTCTCCGTCCTCATCCTGACCCTGATCCTCGCCGGGTTCACAGTAAATTACGCGCAGAGGTGAAATGCAAACAAAGACGGTCCAAAGGTCTGCCTTAAGGTCTATCTGCAACCCTTGCTCTCCTTGCCGCTTTTCCTTTTCCAGCCCTTTCCCCTTTTTCTATCGCTCCTTTTTTGTGACGAATCTAATGATTTTTGCCTCAAACTGAAGCGATTTTTCATTGACCCAGCCGAGGGGTGGGTTCAGAGTTCGTCTTGGCTGAGTCTGAGTCTCTGTTATGCCAGCTTGAACTGCTAAATGCGTTCACCCGTGAAGACTCTGCTCCAAGCAGAGGTCCTGGTTTTTGGGTCACAGCCGCATTAAGCTGAATTTATGGGCATCGACTGCCAATAGTCATGCAGATCAATAAAGGGAAGGGGTGCCAAAGGTGAACCATTCTAGACACGGTCTTTGTTGGATACTCGATGGGTCAGAGGAACTGTATAGATGGGTTGGGATCAAGAATGTAAACGAAAAGTACGAATGTAAACGAAAAGCTAAAAACCAAACAAGTAAATACACATTCTTTTATTAATAATAATTTTTTATACAAAATGTAATTTTATGAGTAATTTGAAATCTTATACGATTTATGGAAACATATGGTGGAAGTATAAAAGATCCCACAATTTGCTTGATTGTTATCCAAACTCAAGTAAATCGTTTAAAAATAAAAACGAAAAATCTATGTAACTTATTAGGTTATTTAGTAAAATTGCATTGTCTTGTTAAATCAATGAATTAGAAACCACATCACATTTTCCACTGTAGCAAGCACATCTCTGCCACAATATCAAACACTTTAACAATAAAAATTGGATTCATCAAAGCAAAAAAAGGGAAAATGGACCAAATATGAACAGACTTTTCACTCATCCACTGAACATGCAAATGACCGTTTTGCGAGGATAACAAAGCCCCGTATCTTTCAAAATAATTTGATGCTACATTTGTATGCTGCACTGTATGAATGGACAGCGGCAGGGGCAGGGACAGGGACAGGACCAGGAGCTGGAGCAGGGGCAGAAGGGGCTGTGTGGAAATTGTGTGGAAGTAGACCAGCACGCTGACCCGAAATTATAAAGTTACAATAGCGCCGGGCGAGGCAGAAACCCTTTGCTACCCCCGAACGAATCGAATTACGGGGAATACGCTGGACCGAGGAGCGGAAACCGACCCTTGGACAGCGCTACGTTGTCGACTGCTCTGGATCTGGTGGGCTTGTTAGCTGTGCCGCCCTTCGGGGTTACGGCTCTTGTTGGGCATTCAAATTGGTCGAGGATTTGACCGAACAAATCCCTTCGGCGCATGTGCAGCGGGATTAAATGTTGGACTCTGTGCAGCTTTCGGTGCAAACTGGTTTTGGATTTCCTATGCCCCGGGATGCTGCACGGTGACCCATCCGTCCTTCCATCGATCAAGGTACGTGGACCCTGCTGAGGGGCGAAAACAACAAGTCATTTGAAGTTTTAATAGATGCTGCATCCTTTTGTTGGGAAAGTAGCTAAAACTGGTTTCTACAGCCAGCCAACCCTTTTGTCCAAACGGATATTTTATTTTACGTTTTACTTCCTTCAATTCGAGCCAGTTTTCCCTGGGAAAAGTCTTGTGCGATGCCTGCCCTTTTTTACAAGAATTTTTACAATTTATTTTGGTAAAATTTATCTGCTGCCGCTTAATGAGCACTTTGGGCAATGGCTTCTTGAGAGAGTCTTGGGAAAATAAAACGTAAAATTCATAATTGTGCAGACAATAACAACGGGCCATAAATTACCAAGGGGTCTTGTGATTACTAAACTATGATATGAAACTATAAATAGCAATTGAAAGAGAAGCCAACACGGAAAGATAAACCCCAAATTTGCCACGCGTCAATAATGCAGCTTCAACCCTTACGCGCACTTCAACTGACCGCTGGTCTGCACCTAAAAAACTATCACTGCCATTGTTTCCACCCTTGCCGCCTCTCGGTGGACAGGGGTCAATATGTGGCACGCGCTAATGGTCAGGAATCCTGCATCCTGCAGCCGCCAGAACGCGAGATTGCAAACAAAGCGGGGATTTCAAATCGAAAAAACAGATATTATGCTTTCATTAAGCGCGCTTTGTTATGTAAATCACGAAAAATGTCAGCGATAAATGACTAGAAATATAATAAAAAGTAAAAAATATAACTAGTTCTAATATTAAATTGTAATTAAAAATATTCAAATTTTAAAATAATAAATCAAACACATATAAAAAGTCTGCTGATAAATAATCATAAATACAAACTTTAAAATTAAATCGGACACAAAACCTTTCAAACAAAATTCTAAAACAATACAAAATGCCCATATCTCAAATTATATGAAAAGTTATAATTTTTTTCCTCAATAATTTTCGATCGTTCCTATGGCAGCTAATATATAGTCGTCCGATCCCACCCGTTTCGACTTATACAGTAGTGAGAGTATATAGAAGACTGTCTGCAAAGTTTCATTCAGATAGCTTTAAAACTGAGGGACTAGTTTGCGTAGGCAAACTTAGGCAGTTTTCAACATATTGCATATAATTTGAGACATGGCCAAAGATAGCTTATTTTCTTGTTTTAAGATAAATTCATGCATAATACATTAAACTTGATTGCATTAAAATCCTCCTTCTCCCTTTCGCTCAAATCAGAGCTTTAATACTTGATAACCAAACATTTCCCAAAATCGATCCTAGCACCAATTATAGTGAAAACCAAAAGATATAAGTTTCAAATTTTGTACATATATGGTAAGTACAACAAAATTTTGTCATACTTTTGTTCATTCAGAGCATTTTAAATCCTTTAAAAGTTAAGAAGTTGAATGCTACTTTATGATATTGTCATTAAATTCCTTTTTAAGTTAAATTTTTTGTAGTTAAAGTTTTTCTATGCATTATTGATTACATTATTACATAAAAGCCCTCCAATGCACATTGGTCCAGATTTCGTGGCATAAAGTCAACATTTTAATGTTAATATATTGTATTCAAACTGCTATATTCTATAAGTAAATTGATCACATAAGTTCGAAATGAAAAAAAAAATACATGAAAAGCTTCTCTTAAGCGGCTCGTCTACAATGAAGGCCGTATTTATACGCTGTTTTGAAAACCATTATTTTAAAAACGGTTGAAGTAAAATAACTTGGTTTTTGAGTTCTTTATTTGAGTAAATTTCGAGTATATTGTAGAAGGCAATTGATCCATCAGTATCAGAGTTACACCGCTCAACAGGATGACCTAAAATAAAAAAGTTGCTCAAATGCTGCCACGATTCCAGTCGTTCTAATTATCAGAAATAAAAAAACCAAACGCCATTTAAAAATTTGGTTCAGATGGACGTGTACTTAAGATGCTGTAAAAAGTTGAGTATTATCACTGAAATAGTTTTCAAGATATCGTTGAAACAGTTTGGAAAAAACGTGTTTGGAGAAAAACGCGTTTTAAAGTTGGTATATACTACGGGCGCCCTCAGCATACGCTCCGGTTTTAAGTTTAAAACGGCTTAGTGCCGTGTAACGTCTTAGTTATGTGATTTTATAGGAAACAAGAAAGGAAGCTAACTTAGGTAAGCCGAAGTTTAAATACCCTTGCAGTAAGTATTTAAAATTTGGTATATTTAAGGATTGCGGTTCTTTTGGCTTTGCGCCACAACTAAATGTTTCTAGCAACAAAACTTTCAAAATAAATTAATTGATATACATATTTCTATGGCAGCTATAGAAGTCCGATTTTGATCAAATTAAAACCAACTTCTAGAATAATACAAAATGGCCATATCTCAAATTATATGAAAATATGATCAAAATTTTCGATCTTTTCTATGGCGGCAATATGATATAGTTGTCCGGTCCGGCCCGTTCCGACTTGTATAGTAGTGGGAGCATCCCATATAGAAGACTATCTGCAAAATTTCATTCAGAAAGAAACTGACAGGAGGACAGACGGACAAGACTAGATCGACACGGCTGTTGATGTTGATAAAGAATATATATACTTTATAGGGTCGGAAATGTCTCCTTCACTGCGTTGCAAACCTCTGACTAAAATTTTAATACCCTGCAAGGGTATAAAAATTAACTATGCCCTTCTGCCTTTAGTGGAGTATAACTAACAAACTGACAATTTCTGACAAAAGTTAAAACCGTAAGTTTGTGGGTTTAACCTTTGTTTTTGATGACTATGTAATATCTTTTGATCATTTTTGCTCCTTTTCGACCTTTTCGATGAAGAAATTTTTAAAATAGAATTACAGGAAGAACTAGATTAATTATTCTAAAAATGTGTATATAATATAGATCTCATAAAAAGTTCATAAAGTTAAGTTTTTGGATTTAATAAAAATAAAAAAAATTAAATTTGGTTGAATTCCGAAGTCATTCTAGTAGCTTGTATGGGAGGCAAAACGGGGCGTGGTCACATGGACTCCAAATTTTTTAAACAAACTTGTTATAATAGAACAACAAATTGTGAAATGTTTCATATCTGTAGCTTCATTTTTAGACTTTATGCCAAATAAAACGAAATCTGGACCAGTGTGCAATGGTTCAAAAAGAAATAGTGTTGTAAAGTATTTCAAAACGCCATGTCTGGCAGCGCCAATGCCAGGCTTAGTGCGACCAACGATAGTAAGGCGGAAAATGCCCTCTTTGCCTTATGAACGGCAAAGCGGCAAACTTGAACAGACGCAAAATCGATTTATCCTCTATCGATTTTTGATGTTTTTACGGATAAAACATCGGTACTATCGATTGTTCGTAAGCCATTAACATAATTTTCAACCTTTAAAAATTTAAATTTTTTTTTATATATATATCGATGAAACATCGATGTTTTAATTTTAACTTTATGAACTTAAAAAACTAATAAATGAGTTCCAGCTCTTATACATTATTCAAAAATGTATGATTTTTGTTAATAAGTATATGAACAATGTCCTGGGCTTAGGCGAGTCCTGCGGTCAGAAATTATTTGCCCAGCTTTGCTGAATGCTCTTTCTGACTCGCAGGCGTGGCAGGCACACAGAGAAATTTATTAGCGACTTCTTTAAAGAGCGCTATGCTTTAAGACTACCGAAAGTATAATTAATTGATAACAAATAATGAGAAAACAAGCACCACCAATCGAATATTTTATTTCTGCAAAAGAATAACTAATTGAAAAACAAAAAATATCTGCTTTTTCTTTTGAAGTGACAACACAGAAACATCGATGGTCAAAAAAAACATCGATGTTTTAGAAAATTTTAAAAACACCGATGCATCGATGTTTCTGCACCTCTATTTCCCAGCACTAATTGAAACGTGAATATCCCGCGACTTAGGTTTATTTTTATTATTTAAGGCATACACATATTGTAAAACTTAATGAAACCAATTACAAATATCTCTTTATGGTAAGCATTAAACGACAATCATCAAGTTAAGTTACATTAATAACATATATTCTTAAATTGGCTAAAACTTAGATTTCACCATGGATGTGATGAACAACAACATCAACCATGTGCAATTAATGAAAAAAGTGCCGGCAAAATGCTCTGAAAAACGACCCAATACTACCGTAGAGAAGACGGAAACCAAGAGACTGAAGACGGACAACAAGCATCATGTGGAAACAGCGCCCCGCCCACCTCCACAGAGCCCAAAGAAACGGCTGCAGCTCAACGGAAAGCCCAAGCACAACAAAGATCTTAACTTTATGTACGGGAACTATAAGCACTACTATGGCAAGCGAATTCTAGATAAGGAGTTCCACGACATTCGACTGGATGTATTGGGTTCTCAGCCAGAGATATTTCGCCACAAACAGCTCCTAGACATCGGCTGCAACTCTGGCCACCTGTCAATCCAGTTAGCCCGGAAGTTCAAAGTTAAAAGCCTCGTAGGGCTGGATATAGATCGCAGTCTGGTCAAGGATGCTCAGACCACCATTTACCAGCTGAAGCGCCAGGCCGAGACTGAGGCTGGCCAGGGATTCCCACACAACATACGATTTGCCCAGGGCAACTATGTGCTAGAGGACGACATACTATTGGAGATCGAGCGACCGCAATTCGATGTAATACTCTGCCTGTCGGTCACCAAGTGGATCCACCTTAATTTCTGTGATGCTGGCCTGAAACAGGCCTTCCGCCGCATGTACCAGCAGCTGCGCTCTGGCGGCAAGCTGATCCTAGAGCCGCAATCCTTTGATGGCTACAAGAGGCGCAAGAAACTATCGGTGAGTATGAATACAAGTGAAATCTTATCAGTACAAAATCATTTGGTTTTTTCGGATCCATCCGCATTACGTCTGCTCTTTGTCTGCTGGGAAATTCTTCCTTCCAACGCAAATATATACATTAGATATCTTAATTTAATTCCATATTTTCAGGAACAAATTAGGGAGAACTACAATTCAATACAATTCCGCCCTGAACAATTTACCGAATATTTACTGAGCTCAGAAGTGGGCTTTGCCAACATGGAACTCATGGGCACTCCCGACCACTGCGAGGCCGGCTTCAAGCGTCCCATTCAGATCTTCACAAAAACGTGAAGATTCGGTGAAATAGGAGGAACGGAATTTAGCTGTGATTTGTCTGTCAAATATAAGTACTTTAATAAATATGAAAACAGCAAGGTTAGCTTCGTATATAATTTTTGTTAAGTTGAACGTTTATTTTTATTGGGCGAATTGGGAACCTTTTCCAAGATGTCTGGCAGCTGCTTTAGCAACTCCTCCGCGCTAAGTTTGAAGTCGCTGTCTGCCCACAGGATCTTGAGTTCGTTTAAAACGAATCCGAGCCGTATTCCTTTAAGGCCATGGCCATTCAGAACATTGCCCTTAATGGGAAAATCTGGCTTTACCCAGGCCTTGAGCTGATTATAGAGGACCACTTTATTCGAGTACTTTAACAACTGCTCGACGTAATCTCGATTTACGTACTGTTGGAGGCACAGCTTCTGGTAGTCACGTAGGGTTGTATACTCCGTATCGACCTGGTGGTTTCATTTGAGAATTAATTGAATGGCAAATTGTAAATAAACCGTAATGTGTGACTTCTTTACCTTTTCCCGGTACTGGAAGATGAAGCGAGCTAGATCCCTTTCATAGGCAGACAGTTTTAAACGCTTGTGCAACACCATGACATCCTCAACAGAGTCTAGCAGTCCAGACATGTACAAAATAGGGTAGTGCGGCTTATCAAACTTCTCCAGGACTCCGCATAGTCTGCTGAACTCCTGCAAATTTGGATTTTCGGGCAACCCAATGTTCTCGAAAAGCTTGCAACGGTGCATCTCCAGAAGTAATTCGGATCCAAAATTTCCCACCACTATCTTTTTAAGCTCCATCCAGATGCGCTCGCCGCTAATCCTGGCCAGACCTTCGGCATTCTCTTTTATGGCTGCTAGCGTGGCCTCATCGTGATTCTTCGCATCCTTGGCTATGCGTCCGTAAAACCGAAAGTAACGCAATATACGCAAGTAATCCTCTTTCATGCGAATATCGGCCTCGCCTACGAATATCACACGGCGCTCCTGCAAATCTTCATACCCAAAGAAGTAGTCGTACACGGTTCCATCGAAGCCGAGGAACATAGAGTTGATAGTCAGATCGCGACGGTTCGCATCCAGTTGCCAGTCGGTGGTGTACACAACATCCGCGTGCCGGCCATCGGTCCGGATGTCAATGCGCAGTGTTGTCACCTCGAAGTTCTCCTTGTCATTGATCCGGGGCGTAATGGTTCCGTGCTTTTCGCCGTTCGCGTTGATCATCCGCACCTCCTCCTTTTCGAACATAGCCTTCATCTGGTCCGGAGTTGCGGTGGTGGCAAAGTCAATGTCCTTTGGCGGAATACTCATCAGAATGTCACGAACAGCACCGCCAGCGATCCGCAGTTCGTAGTTGTACTTCTTGAACAGACCCACCAGCGCTTCTAGCTCGGGCGTGAATATGCTTCTGAACTCGGGTGTGTCTACCTTTCGGAACGCTGGATTCTGGCGCATCCTGGGAGCTTTTCCCAGCTGGGCGATCGCCTCTGGAGAAACATCCCGCGTTTCAATTGGACTCGGTGCCATGCGGCTGCCCAGACGGACGTTTAGCGAAAGTGAGGCGAGGGCTTGAGTGGTCAGTTTAAGGAGATGACGTTGACCATACATCGAGAGAATCAGAAGAACAGTTAAATCGTTTCCTTTTCCTCAACGTGTGGTTTTAGTTTGAAGTAATAAAAACAAAACCCTCTTTCGGTTGTTAGTGTGCCCAGATTACCAGTTCCTCTTTGCCTACCCTATATTAGGAGAGTATATTCGATGTACACCAGGTGAGTTTGAAATGTATTTATTGAAGACCGCTTTTAAAACATTCGTAGTTTGACACATTTATGCCTGACCCCTTCGTTCCATCTGAAAAGCGTAATCCGATGCAATTAAAATGATTATTTCGTATTCAGAGACCACCCCACCCCAGAAGGTCATTTTAGGGTATCCCACAGTCGAGAATTAGTTGTTCCAAGCTTACATACTCTTTGTTTCTAAGACTTGGTCACACTGGCTGAAACCTGTTACATTGTTTACCTCTTCGCTGAAATTTAAACCAATGCCACCGCGATTGCCGCTCAGAATAGTCGGAAACTTCTTGCAGCTAGGACACAGAACTAGGACGATGAGCTCACAACCAAGTGTGTATGTTACCCGTCCGGATGTGGATGATAGCGGACTGGAGTTGCTGCGTAAGAGGTGTGTATGTCGCTTTCGCTGGTACCGGCTAATTAGTTCATCAAAATTAATATGCATAACACTTGGCAGCTGTCAGGTAAGCACCTGGAGCGAGACCCTGCCTGTGCCCCGGGCCGAGCTGATCCGGCAGATAGCAGGAAAAGACGCCCTCTATTGCGCCCTGACCGACAAAATCGACAAAGAGGTGCTGGATGCTGCCGGCTCCCAGCTAAAATGTGTGTCTACTATATCGGTGGGCTATGAGCACATAGACGTGGAGGAGTGCAAGAAACGTGGCATTCGAGTGGGATACACACCAGACGTGCTAACGGATGCCACTGCAGAATTAACTGTTGCCCTCCTACTGGCCACCAATCGGCGCCTGTTTGAGGCCAACAAAGAAGTGTTCAATGGCGGCTGGAAGTCGTGGGCCCCCATGTGGATGTGCGGCCAGGGTCTGAAAGGATCCCGGGTCGGGCTTCTCGGCTTCGGACGCATCGGGCAAGAGATAGCGGCACGCATTTTACCCTTCAAGCCGGCGGAGATAACCTATACGACCCGCTCGCCACGCCCGCAGGAGGCGGCGGCAGTCAATGCCCGGCACGTGGACTTTGAAGAGATGCTACGCAACTCAGACTTTATCGTCGCCTGCTGCGCCCTGACTCCACAGACAAAGGAGATTTTTAATGCCGCGGCCTTCCAAAAGATGAAGTCAAACTGCATCTTTATCAACACAGCGCGCGGCGGTGTAGTGGATCAGAAAGCATTGTACAATGCTCTGAAAAGCAACACAATCCAAGCCGCTGGGTTGGACGTGACCACCCCAGAGCCACTGCCTTTGGATGACCCACTTCTCAAACTGGAAAATGTGGTTATTCTGCCGCATATCGGCAGTGCTGACATTGAGACGCGGAAGGAAATGTCCCGCATAACGGCTAGAAATATACTAGCCGGGCTGGCTGACGAGAAGATGGAAGCTGAAGTAGTGTTGTAGATGCCAGCTGATAATATATAATCTTAAGGGATAAATACGATTCCTATTAGTTCTTCTTTTCATTTGATTAAATTGGATTAAATCATAATGATCCGAGTGTAAGCTTGGAATCAAAATAAATCATTTCAATTATGTCTTAATCTTATTTAATAAATTGTAAAGGTCCATGGCCAAACAAAACAATTAAGCTACGGCTGTGGCTGTGGCTAATCCTCGCCAGGCGGCAACGGTTGATTGAGATCGCTGCTGGGTGGCGGAACGGGTTGGGGCGCTAAAGATGTCAAAACGGGAACCGTGGAGATTACACCAATTTCCGTCGGATCCTGAACTTCTTTTTTAATGTGCTCAGCGCTGATGTAGCCGCCACTTTCGTCCTGAAACAAAGAGCGAACATTATTTCGATCGATTTGAGAGCTTAGTCGAATGGGAAAATGTTACCGTGACGAATACATCCACCGACTTGCCGGATATGATGTCCAGCACCTGCTGGGTGATTCCACTTCCGTTCATCGGCTCATCCTGCATACTATCTGCGTACTCGGTCAATGCTGGCCTCAAGTCAGGGCACTGCTGAAGAGCGTCCACCAGCTGGGCGGGCGGAAGGTGCAACAGGATCGGCAGGGACTGCGGCTTCATTCGCTGCACTGTCTTTAGGAAGCCTTCCCAGATGACCTTCTGCCGCCAGACCTGCTTCATTATCAGCCGCTGCAGCAAGTTCATTACGAAATTGGCGAGGCGCGGATACAGCGTCAGGCTTTGAATGGTGGTACGCATCATTAGAGTCGGCAGCGGAATCACTTCCACCAGCTGTTGCAGCACAGCCATCAGCACCTCCTGGGTATACAGTTCGCGTTCGGCCAAACACAGGGAGGTGGCCTTTACGACGGCCTTTAAGTCGCAGACATTCGGGTCAATGGTGTGCAGAGCCACTAGGAGATCCGTGGGCGACAGCGCCATCGTCTGGTTGGCGAACTCGGCTCCGATTCCTAGCAGCCGGTTGAACACTTCCTTTACGACTGCCGGATTCAGTTTGATCAGCTTCGGAAGCACGGCAATGAGCTCCACGCGCGACAGTCCACTTAGAACGGGTATCATCACACGCACATCCTTGACCTTGTGCTGGTAGAGGTCTCGCACCCGGCGCACCAGATCCAGGTTGGGCGTCGGTACACGCTCTGTCAGTATATATATGATGCGTATCACGAAGGTCTCCAGGCCCTTGGGACAGTCCTCGATTAGCTGCAGCAAGGTTGGGTCTTCCACGCCCAACTTCTTGATCGGATTGTCCAAGCTGCGGAGGATCGTACGCTTCAGCTCAGCGGAGGTGGCCACAAACACCTGGCTAATCTGCTCCACATAAACTGTGTATTGAGAAATAGGTAGAAAATGAGTCATTTTTAAAAAAGATGAATAATAATAAGATTATAAATCTCACCTTCCGGTTTAAAGGGCAGCAGGGTGAGGGCCAGGCCGAGACACACCTTGGCTGTATCCTCACGCCAAGCGGCCTCGGCTGTGGGTCGCCCGAACTCCTGCGTAAAAACTGCGCCCGGCGGTGCCTCCTGCACCACAAACTTTAGCCACTCCAAAGCAAACTCATCTATCCGTGCCGGAAGGATCTTGTGAATGTGATATAGGCTGACCAGGTGTGCTAGAGCACGCTCTCGCAGATCTGCGCGCTCGTGCACAGAGAAATTGAGCAACGCTCGCACAAAGCGATTCTTTCGCGGAGGCCTTAGTACGGCCAGATCCTTGATGAGCTCCAGTCCGTGTTGAGAGAAATCATTCACCAGGCACAGCTGCACCAGATGCCCTATTGAGTTTTCGGGAAGAATAGGGGCTTCTAGGTAAGCGCGGCGTATGAGTATAATTTTATCCTTGTGCTCACAGCGCTCACCGATGCCAAAGATGAGCTGGTTGAGCAGCTCATTATAGGCGTGATCCGGACGATTTTCGGTTTTCACGTAGGTGTGCCTGGTGAATCCCTGCAGCAGGGAGTACTCCTCAAACAACCAAGAAAAGGCCAAGTCAATGCGCTGCTTCACGTCCTCCAAGATAAACTCCATGATGCCGTAGCGGACATTATCCGGAAAAGTGGCAGCTATCACAGTGACCAGCTTGCGGCGTCTGGACGATACGCCTCCCTTGACACACTGACGTTCCGAGTTGAGGATACGGCGAACGGCATCCGTAAGGAACTTTTCCTTCAGATTGCGTGGCAAAGGCTTTGTGATCTCCTGCAACTTCAGCGTCTTTGCGCGCTCCTTCATCTTCTCAATCACAGTCTGCTCGCCTTTCGCCCGCTCCATAGTCTCGCGCAGTTTCTTGGTGGCTTCCTCCTTCCGCAAGAGCTCCTCCTCGCTCATCTTGCGGGCGGACTCGTCGTCGACTTCCATGGGAGTAGTATCATTATTAGGATGCACCGTTTGCACTTGCTTGACCCTCATGGGCGGCTCCCGACTGAAGGTGGCGGCACCGGGGCCGAGACGCTTCTCCGTCAACTGTTCGCCGAAGATTCTTGAAATGTTGCTCACCTGCTGTTGCAGGGACATTTGGCGGATCGGCGAGTACCCGTCCATGAAGATTTGAGGCACTTCAGCCGGCAGGTGGGGCAGAAACTCCACAACCAGATTCACCACGGTCTCAGGGGTGCGCAGATGCTCGGTTAGGAACTTCTCGTTGACTCGAGTGGACTTCTGTTTCTGTCTGTCCAACTCCTCGGTGTCCAGCTCCATCTCCCGTTGTTCAGTGGCCAAGCGCGCTTTCTTTGCCAGACTCTGGGCAGCATTCTCAAGGATACGTTTCTGGCGCCGCGCCGTCTCCTGCTTGTCCATTTTTGGTATCAACTTCTGTATCTCATTCGACGACGAACCGAGGTCCACCAGCATGCCACGAATAGTGCCCGAAAACTCGAAGGCACCTCGATTCTTCAGAAGCGTCTGCAGCTGCATTTTGAGACTCTTGCGGACGGAACTCACTTGGGAGTCGGTGAGAGTAGGCGGTAGATTGGCGTTCAGCTGCTTGAAGGCCTCCACAACGGCGCCCATGAAGACGGGCCGCATTTTGGCCACCGTGCACAGGCTGCTGGTGCAAGCGATCAGATTGACAGACGAGATATGCGTAGTGCCATGGAACTGCAGCATTATATCAAGTATATTGCTGCCCTCCTCCTGCAGCTTCTGACGGCGAAAGAGCTTGCAGTGGTCGGGTACATCTGCCAGAGAGAAGTCGCCATCGCGTTTAAGGCTATCCTCATCGGCAAAGCTCTGCAGGACAATGACGCCCTCAAGGAACTTAATGGCGTTTGTGCGAATGCCGTCGTTTTCGTTGTCAATCATGTCCAATACCTGCGCCTTAATGAGGCTCAGTATATTCCAAGCCTGCTCTGCGCTGTCGCCGGGTTCCATGAGGTTGCACAAGTACTGCAAGCCATTCTTGTAGATGCTTCCACAGGCCTGGATCACACGTTTAATAACCTGAGCTGAGTTGTCCCTCAAGAGCATAGACACTATATTAATCACATGCGGCAGTAGTTCCACCTTCACTCGGCTACAATTAGAAATAATTACATCTTGTGGTCACAGTGCTTTCTTCTTTCTACCAGCTGATATTTACCACACTTGCTCCACAAACGCGACCACCTGCTTGCGCACCTCCATGTTCTGGTCGTGGGCCAGTGAGAGCACCGGCTCCAGGAACTCTTCTGCCAGCTCTGTGCAGGAACCGAGGATAGTTTCCTGAACTTTGGCCAATAATTCACATTTGGTGGTGGCCGACGCAACAGAGAGTTCATTGCACCACTCAATCACCTGGATGGGAATGGGGTAGAATATCAATGACAGTCATTTGCTCGGCAGCTTTGGTCCGAAAATGCTACTCGCCTTCGCCCTTGCAGTGGCAGTTTTCTCGTCTGTAAAGAGATTGGCTGTCTCCGAAACGAATTGACTGCGTCCAATAATGCTATCCATTTTGCCAAGCTAGGATTACAAGGAGTATTGAAAGATTTTCAAGAGCGCCGGCACAGATGGCAAGCAGTAATCGATAGCAGGGATGAACTATCGATAAAAATATAAACAGTTCTGACACTCTTTCAATTTCACGCCGAATCTAGCTATATTTTCGAAAACATTTTCTATTTCACTAATTTTAAAACATAATCGGATTTATTTACTCGATATGTTTCAAATACCATGCATAAGTTTGCTAGATTTGACAAATGCTTTTATCGATAGCTGGTTGCACGCAATATGTGGGGGTGAGTATCGATAGGCGATGCATCGATTTACTCACATTTCTTGGGTGTTTTAAAAAGCGTGAAAAACGCTTAATATACTAAATAAGCCGCGTCATAAGCAGAAAAGTGCAGAGACCCGTGCCCCGTGCGCGCCGCAGACGAGAGTTAGTTCGCCTACGACGTCAAAGAGCAGAGAAAACGCCTCAAAAAACGCAGCAGCCACAGCTCAGTGTTGAGCGAGAGGGGCGCAGCGGATAGGGTGTGTTTGAGTGTGTGTGTGAGGGCGCCGTGTGTATGTGTGCAGCAGTGAGTGGGCAGAGGAGTAGCGCCAGCAGCAGCGGATGTAGCTCGTTGCCCGAACCCCGCAGAGAATACCAGGAAACGCAAATCTAAGCGACAGGCACCCAACAAATAAACACTGGAAACCCAAGCCGCGGCCGTAGACGAGGCCTCCTGGAACAGAATAGCACAGCAGCAGCAGAAGCCCCGTCGGTGACCGCACCCTAATGTCAAATAGCCAAGCGAATGCCGGCAGCAGCTGTAGCGCGGTAGCGGATGAGTCCATCCAGCAGCACACCCCCCAGGCTGTCCCTGTGGCAGCCCCAACGAATGCATCATGTCCAGCCACACCAGCGTCGACGCAGCAGCAGCAGCAGCGCAGGCGCCGCGCACATAGTCGGTGCCTCAACAGCTGATGCAGCCAGTGTCTCTGTCGCTGTCTCTGTTGGTGTCGGCGAGGGTGGCGGAGTCGGAGTCGGTGGCAATCTGGACTCGTCACCCCGGGAGTCCGGCGATGACTCGGAGGACGAGAGCGAGATCTTGGAGGAGTCGCCATGCGGACGCTGGCTGAAGCGACGCGAGGAGGTAGACCAGCGCGATGTGCCCGGAATCGACTGTGTTCATCTGGCCATGGACACGGAGGAGGGCGTGGAGGTCGTGTGGAACGAGGTGCAATATGCCAGCCTGCAGGAGCTGAAGTCACAGGAGGAGAAGATGCGGCAGGTGTTCGACAACCTGCTGCAGCTCGACCACCAGAACATCGTCAAGTTCCACCGCTACTGGACGGACACGCAGCAGGTGGAACGGCCCAGGGTCGTCTTTATCACGGAGTACATGTCGTCCGGTTCGCTGAAACAGTTCCTCAAGCGCACTAAGCGCAATGCCAAGCGCCTACCGCTGGAGTCGTGGCGCCGCTGGTGCACCCAGATCCTGTCCGCGCTCAGCTATTTGCATTCCTGCTCGCCGCCCATCATTCATGGCAACCTAACCTGTGATAGCATCTTTATCCAGCACAACGGTCTGGTCAAGATCGGCTCAGTGGTACCGGACGCGGTCCACTACAGTGTGCGGCGGGGCCGGGAACGGGAGCGTGAACGCGAGCGGGAGCAGGAGCGCGAACGGGGAGCCCACTACTTCCAGGCACCGGAGTACGGCGCCGCCGATCAACTGACCGCCGCTCTGGATATCTACGCCTTCGGGATGTGCGCCCTGGAAATGGCCGCCCTGGAGATCCAGCCCAGCAACAGCGAGTCAACTGCCATAAACGAGGAGACCATTCAGCGCACAATCTTTAGCCTGGAAAGCGACCTTCAGCGCGATCTAATTCGAAAGTGTCTGAACCCGCAGCCGCAGGATCGGCCCAGCGCCAATGATCTGCTCTTTCACCCACTGCTCTTTGAGGTGAGTAGGCCAACAAGTGGGATAACCTGATTCGCTACGGATTTCAAATGAATTGAATTGAATCGAAGTCCAAACATACGTAGATCTGTGCAAAAGTAATTACTATGAACGGCTTTCTACTGTTTCGTTTCCTTATCCTATTTCGGTTATTTCGTGCCTGCACTGAACTTATTAAGATGCATCTATGGCATGGCCTCGGTTGAGGTTGGCCCACTTGGGGGCCTTACACTCACCACGCAGAAGATGAGACCCTAGTGCTTAATCCTCTTATTAACTATTATTATTTATGGCCATGGCCAATATCCTCTAATTTATTGACCAATAATCATCTAATTCTTTGGTTTTTTTGGTTTTTGCCCCTCAGGTTCACTCCCTTAAACTGCTGACCGCCCATTGTCTGGTCTTTTCGCCCGCCAACCGCACTATGTTTTCGGAAACCGCGTTCGACGGACTGATGCAACGCTACTACCAGCCGGACGTGATAATGGCTCAGCTACGGATGGCTGGCGGACAGGAGCGACAGTACCGCCTCGCCGACGTTTCCGGCGCCGACAAGTTGGAAAAGTTTGTTGAGGACGTCAAATACGGGGTATATCCGCTAATAACGTACAGCGGCAAGAAGCCGCCCAATTTTCGCTCGCGGGCCGCCTCTCCGGAACGGGCTGACTCCGTGAAATCCGCCACACCAGAGCCGGTGGACACAGAGTCGCGGCGCATTGTTAACATGATGTGCAGCGTGAAGATCAAGGAGGACAGCAATGACATAATTATGACAATACTGCTGCGCATGGATGACAAGATGAACCGGCAGCTGACATGCCAGGTGAACGAGAATGATACGGCGGCTGATCTCACCAGCGAACTGGTGCGCCTGGGCTTCGTGCACCTAGACGACCAAGACAAGATCCAGGTGCTGCTGGAGGAAACGCTGAAAGCTGGTGTCATGAGCGACGGTGCCGGGGCGGAGAGCTCCGGTGCGGGTGTGACCACCACTGCGACCATGGCGGCCCTGCAACAGCTGGAGCGCAACTGGTCCATTTCCTCGGACGCGGACAAGCAGACAACTGCCGTGATGTATGTTTCGCAGGAGCAGCACTCGGATCCGGATGTGGACGTGGAGCACGTGGAGTCGGGCACGACGAGCAATTAGAAGAGTATCAGCTTAGTATTCAGGGGCAGGGCGGCCGGCGCGTATTGTTTTTATTATATTGGGAATTACACATTACGATTTTATTACTGCTATTATTTGTTATTTTTATATATGTATATGTATGTATGTATTTGAAATAATATTTATGTATGTATGTACCATAAACGATGTTAAACCAGGCTTCCAGGCTAAGATTTCGATGGCACATATAGAACAAACAAACACACACACCACACAAAGGTGGGCTTCATTGCTTCGAGAGATGGCTGAAAATCGTTGGAACAGAGAGTAGCCTCTGTTCGGTCGCTAATTGTAGCGGAAAGCGTTGGTAATCTTTTCATTTCGGCTAAGATTCGAATTTTTCTTACTACCAATTGTAGGAAGAACAAGTTGGCTCATTTAAACGATTACAGCGATTTTTGGCCAAAAAGACACACTTGTAAACGCTGCTAACGAGCTTACAAAAATCAAAGCATTCGCTTAGCACAACTCCGGTGAGAGAGCGCGAATAGAATTCGCAGCTCGCTCCTAACTCTAGATCCCATTCGAACACGAAACTCCAGATACAATGCCACTACGAAGATCATTTTTCTATTATTAAATAAATAAAGATGGCAAACCAGCTGACTACGTCTAGAGTCTACTTACTGTTTACTTAATCCCTGTCTCAATTATGTTTATTTTGTGTTGCGCCTTGTCGAGCTTATAAATAGCAATCATTTAATTAAGTTGGATAACTGTAAAGCCCAATTGACGGCTGTACTGTTCAATGGAATGATAAAGATAGAGCTTTCGGGGAGGGAACTGGCTTACACTCTCGCCTACTATTAAACTTACGGGAATAGTAGCTGGTCTTGGCAATCTCACTGAGCTTAGTCACAGATCGTCTTGACAACATACATTTTTGATATTCTTGTATGTAATTTTACTACAAGCAGGATGTTTACATACAAATTTTGACTTCAATTTTTTGCAGGGACGAAAATAATGATTATTTTAATTTTTCAAAAATAAAAATCAATTACATTTATGATTTTTTTTCAATTTCATCAAAGATAATCATTACATTTGAGTAAAAAAAAATTATGAATAATCATTATTTTTGATGAAAATAAAAAACTTTCAAAAATAATGATTATTTTTTGTTATTTTTTTTTTTTTTTATCAAAATAAAACTCCAAACCAAATCACGCGTTCCGTGTAAGACTTTTTACCAATATTATTTCATATTCTTGTGTAAGGACCGGAAAGCTACCCTCCAGTACAAAATTTGTAATTTAATAATACGTTCTTAAGGTTTTTCTGCTGTTTTTATACTCTGTCAGGCTATTATAATTTAGGCCGCTACCTCCAGTTTTGAAGCTATCTGAATGAAACTTTGCAGATAGTCTTATATATCCTCTCACTACTATATAAGTCGGAACGGGCCGGATCGAACGACTATATAATATAGCTGCCATAGGAACGATCGGAAATTTTTGAGAAAAAAAAATATAACTAACATAACATAACATAATTTGAGATATTATTCTAGAATTTCGGTTTTAATTTTATTAAGATCGGACTACTGTATCATATAGCTGCCATAGGAATATTTATATCAATTAATTTATTTTAAAAGCCTTGTTTTTAGCAACATTTAGTTGTTGCGCAACACTTTTCACTGTCAATATGTTTCGCTCAACATATATGTATATTATCTAAGAAGACAAAAATGCGAAAAAAAACCACAACGGGATTTTAGCGGCGGTCACAAGGTCAATTCATGCATTTTCTACTTCCTCTTGTCCCATAATCACCGAAAACTTCAGCTGTTTGACACTTCAGACATTTTTTGTCCTAAAGCTATTACCCTGCCGCGATAATTATAAAAAATGGTACTGAAGGGTAGCTTAGCGGTCCTTATACAAGAATATGAAATAATATTGGTAAAAAGTCTTACACGGAACGCGTGATTTGGTTTTGAGTTTTATTTTGATAAAAAAAAATAAAAATCATGAATAATCATTATTTTTGAAAGTTTTTTATTTTCATCACAAATAATGATTATTCATGATTTATATTTTTATACCCTGACAGGGTATTATAATTTTAGTCAGAAGTTTGCAACGCAGTGAAGGATACATTTCCGACCCTATAAAGTATATATTTTCTTGATCAGCATCAACAGCCGAGTCGATCTAGCCATGTCCGTCTGTCCATTTCTACGCAAACTAGTACCTCAGTTTTGAAGCTATCTGAATGAAACTTTGCAGATAATCTTATATATGCTCTCACTGCTATATATGTCGAAACGGGCCGGATCGGACGACTATATCATATAGCTGCCATAGGAACGATTGGATTTTTTTTAGAAAAAAAATTTTAACTATGCCAATTTTCAATATATTTTCATATAATTTGAGATATGGCCATTTTATATTATTTCAGAATTTCGGTTTTAATTTTATTCAAATCGGACCCTTATATTATATAGGTGCCATAGGAATATCTATATCAATATCTAGCAACATTTTTCGCCCGCAACATTTACCTTATGTCAGTACCCTAGAAAGCGGAAAGTCAGAACATATTTCTTCTTCTTCTTCTACTTACTGCAAGGGTATTTAAACATCGGCATGCCGAAGTTAGCTTCCTTTCTTGTTTTTTACTCAAATGTAATGATTATCTTTGATGAAATTGAAAAAAAATCAAAATACCTATCATTTAAATTTTTATAATAAAACTTATAATGATTACGGTCCCTGAATTTTTGTTAACATATATTGCAACCCCTCCACCATGACATTCGCGATCAGAACGATACAAGTTATAGGCGTCTCATTCAACTAAGACATCACTGGTATTGGGGACAAACCATGTTTCAGATATATGTACATAATATGTACTACATATAACATCGATGGCTGAGTTGATAAAGAGATACATAAATTCTTCAATTTTTCTTGTCAGACTTTGAGCATTTATATGGCACACTTTTAGACCAGATCTCTGCTTTCCGAGAATACGCAGTACGGCACGGCTATTTAGTCTATTTTGATTTATATTGTCCTCCATGTATCCTAATAAATTTTAAAATAATCAGCTCCGCTCGCATTTCTTCAACAATTATACGAAAAATAAAGACTCCCACAATAACCTTATATAAAAAATGCATTTATGTTTAAGATTATGTTTAGGCGCGAAAGTAACTATTTTGTATATCTCAAACAAAGCTTGTAAAGTGAGGAACTCATTACCGAGGCCCATCTCCAGATGATCCAAGTAGGCGGCTCTGCAAGCACCTCTCCTCCTAATCGTTCCTTCACAAATATTTCCCCTCGCCGAGTGAAAACAGCTGATAAGAGATGCATTGCTCGTTAGAAGATCTGATTCTTTGGCTTCGTTATGCTCTTTGATGCAGATAAACTCTGGCGAGTCTAGGCCTATGAGCTTTAAGCTTAGTTGTGTGTTTTCGTTTTTTCTGTTTCGTGTTTCGTGTTGCCATGGCGGAAAAAAAGGTAATTTCCAAGAAGCCAAGAAAAAAATACAATACCGAGGTGGAAAAATTAAGATCGTGCATATTTCCACCAACGTCGCCGGCTGATGGCTCAAGTAAGTGTTTTTATATAGTTATGCCCTAGGTGCCAGCTGAGACCGTATGTAACAGCAAAGAGTATAAATATACAGAGGGGACATCTCATACAAAACAAGAAAGAAAGCTAACTTCGGCTTGCCAAAGTTAGCTTCCTTTCTTGTTTGTTTTAATATTCGTCCGCGCACTCATTCCCATTTACAAATGTTGAAAACCAGTAACTGAGAAACTTCATATTTTTATCTTTGACAGCATATTCTGGAGGAGTGCGGCGTTCCGTGCGCGGAATTAAAAAGAATACAAAGGCTGGAAAGGAAAGTGCAACTGCTGCAACTACCCGAATGGTCAATCCACTGCCTGACCGAGGTCCAGTTTGCAGCAGCACTCCCCGAAATCCCGATGCTGCGGTTGAGCCATTCCCAGACTCAGCTCTTGGAGAGCATTCTACAATATTGTCAAGGGAGCCCTCCGCCGTAGCGGATGCTGATAGCCGAAATAATCGGCTTAGGAACTGGCTGCTAGGCGTCAGCAACGTCCAACCTTCGACGACAAACGACCAAGCCAGAGCAGCATGTAAGTTATTTTGATTTCTATGATTTTATTTATATTTTGAAGTATTTATGTTACTCCCTGACTTTTGTGAATATGTATTCAACATTTTTCTGTACTCCTATATTTTTCCTTTAACGCTCTAGCTTCGTTATCTACAGCTCTTGTTGAAGACTTCAAATTTACCGAATTGAATGGAATAGAATATGCCTTCTATGACACGAAGGAAACGTTTGCTTTGGGGTATATGCGGTTTAAGCCGCATCAGGTTCTGAACAATAAGGAGGTCAAGGCATGTTCTCTGGTAAGAGCAATGACGCTCTGTCTTTTGATTCCTCTTAACATTTACTTAATTTTGCAGAAATTCGTTGTTCAGATTGGAGAGTTTGCCGTTCAGTACGGAGGCATTGACGATGAGGAGGGGGAAAGCTCTGTATTACGTGTAGGCGATATGTTTGAGTTCAATAAAGGTAAGCAATGCCACGGATATATGTATGTAGCTCCAGAAAGCAATTAATAATTATACATTTTTGTAGGCAGCCGATATTCCATACAAAATTTGTTGGACGCTATAGGAGTTCTTATGGTCATACGCAGTTAAATTAGTTACTCCTTTGTTTTCGAGGACAGCCCCTGCGAGGGCGACGTCTCGATGACCGCCCACGACAATGAATTCGAGAGCCTGTGGCAGCAGGTGGGCGAGGAGCTGCGTCGCGAACGGTAAATAAACGAGCTCGGCCAGCTTTTCCAGCAAAAGCTGGCCCTGAGCCCGTCGCCCAACGCCGATCAGTGGATGTTTTAAGAAGTCAATAGAAGTCAATGTAATATGTATTTGTATAAGTTATTGTTAATAAGTTTGGCCAGATCAATAGGCCGTTGCATTTTGCATTTCTGAGAGATGCTTGCACCCTTTGTATTATCAGTCCCCAATGGAGTTTTTGTATACTCTGTTCGAGCTGAAGTCATATTTTCCGTGTTTATCCAACGTTTCCATTTGTAAAAAATCCGCGTTATTAATTTGTATATTTATTATTATTATTATTATTATTGTTATTATCCGTCGATATCCTAAACTACATACATTATTCTAGTTTGAAGGAGATATAATTATATAATTCTAATTATAATTAAAATATCGTTCGTTAAAATTTCGTACGTTATTTTATTGATTTTTCAAAAGATATTAATTTCGGGTACATTCGTCCGATTTAAGTGAAATATGCGATGCCAACTTCATTATATCCATCTCGTAGAAGATGGATTTCCCTATTGGCAAAAAAACTAGGAGATCCAAGTTTCACAGGCCTCTCTTGAAGCCAACTTCTCACCATTAAGCGCGTTCGCCATGGACAGGAAAAGGTGGTAATCAGGTGGTGCCAGGTCCGGACTATAAGGTGGGTGCATTAGGACCTCCCATCCGAGCTCCCGAAGCTTCTGGCGCGTCACCAAAGATGTGTGATGATAAAACACAATTCGGCCTCTGTTTATCAAAGATGGCCTCTTCTGGATTAGTGCTGCCTTGAATCGGTCCAGGTGTTGGCCGCATTGAGCGTTTGGCCATAAGGGAGCAGATGATTCCTTGCCAATTCCACCAAACACACAACAAAACCTTCCTGGTCGTCAATCCAGGCTTGGTCACCGTCTGGGCCGCTTCCCCGAGTTTTGACCACGATCGTTTGAGCTCCATGTTGTTGCCTGATGTTGATTTTTCATCGCCAATCACAATCGGCATCAGAAACGGGTCGATTTTGTTGCGATTCAGCATCGATTAGCAGATGGAAGTTCGGCCTGTCATGTTTTTAGGGTTACTTCGTGTGGCACCCAGTGTCGTGCCTATCACTTGATGTTTGTCCGCGAAGCAGTTAAGCTGATTTCTTTAGTTGGTGGCTTCATCTTCATTTGTGACGCAGTCACAGATTCGAATGAATGGATTGTTCCAATGATCTTATTTTGCATTATGTACATATATAGTTCAGGAGTCAACATCTTTATTCTTAGCCGCTAAAATTGCTCGCCCACTATTTTTGTAGTTAGAACTAATGTCTGAAAATACTTTGTGGATAAATTTGTCTTTTGATGAGACAGAATTGATTTTTTCGTTATACATACTACACGTTGGTTCTTTTAAGTAATTATTTTTTTCAAGGTTTCTGGATTCATTTTAAGCAATTAGTATACCAGAATTGTTTGTGTCATTTTAATTAAAACCTACACACATTTTTCGGATGGCTAGACTAATACTTGGTAGAAATCCTTAATTCTTGTTATGTCTGGGTGACTGTGATATTGTTTTTTTTTTACCAATATCCAGTTCTTAAATCTTTTTCGAAGCGGAAAAATGTTTGTTCTTTTGAGTTTAGAATTTGAATGTAGAATTTTTCACACAGTGTTTTAAAACTCCGAAAATTCTTTCAACTAAACAAATGCGATGCAATCCTTTTTCACACCGAATTTCCTTCTTTCGCAGAGCTCCCAGCCGATTCATTCTTTTTCCAATATGTCCCGAAATGCTTCTATAAAAAATAAAACTCCTACCTTAATATTATCTTACATAGAATTTGAGTGCACCTGCCGACATGCAGACACCTTGTGGTATTTGTTCTTCAGTAGAGAAGAGGCATTCGAGAATGTCGAATTCGTCGTTTGAATCATCATTTCTTAGACGCATTTCTGGAGCTGAATGGTATATCCGCAACACCGACTTTCACCGTGATCTCCATGTCCGATTGATTGGTGACATTATTAACGAATTCGCAAGGAGACATTGTTTTAGACTCCGATTCCACCCCAATCCGCTAGCTAGGGCTGCAGCTTCTACGGAGACCAGACGGAGGCTCAAGAAGGTTACTTTGGGTCAACTGACAAGCCGAAAAATTTCTTAAATCTATTTATTTTGCTTCTATAACGAAATAATTATCTACTCGGGCTGCTGTTTGCTCCGTTACTTACCAATGATCACTACATAAGAATTTTGTACAGATACACTATATACTTTTTTTTTTTTTTATAATAATATCATAATAATTTTTTTATAATATAATAATCAGTGCTAAACAGCCGCTGCAATATACATAAAATAAAAAATTGATTGACTATATAAATACATATATATGCAGCAATTTAAGCAAAAGTAAAATGAATTGAATAATGTTCAAGTTTTGCTGCGTGTCGACAAACAAATTGTGTTTTTAAAAGGAAAAGCGAAAAAAAAAACATTTCAGAACAGGTCCGGTACTTCTATTACTTTAAAATTCTAGAACTTCGAAAATAGGGACTTTTTAGAGATACGGAAATCGATTTAAAAAAATGTAATAGTTGTTTAACCCCTTGAACAAATACATATAAATATATTGAATATATTTTTATATTGTTATTCTTGCTAAAGTTGCTTTTAAGTTTAACCTTTAAGCTGTTGAAACTGATGCTATTACCTTGAATGAGTCCATAAAAACAGCAATTATGGTTTTTAAATCTTTACTATTTTTTTTATTGGATTTTTGATTTTACAATGTTTTTGTTGGTTTTGTTTTGTATTGTAAGCTTGACAATTTTGCGATCCGCTTTTGTTGCGCACTATCTTTTACAGGCGCCTCCTCCTTCTAACTTGTTGAAAGTATTTTTTAATGTTTTTGTTTGATTTTATTTACATTTGCTCTGAAAAGTGTCGCTTTTCATTGTCGCATTGTCATTAAACGTGTATATATATCTATTTTGTTGTTTGTAATTTTCAAGTGTGTTTCCTTGTTATGAATCAAAGGCGTAAATATAACTATTCGCTCTTATTTATTTACACGAAAGGTCAAAAAGCAAATTTCTTAGATGTATAGGGACAGGAAATAGAGAAAAGAACTGAGAGTGGTGTAAGCTAAGCACAAAACTGTGTTTCTTGCAGGCTGAGCCCCAAAAAGACTGTGTGTTGTGGGTTAATGTGGGTGGTGGCACAGGGATTGATGATTGTATACCGAATTGAATATCGTTTTTGGAATGACTGATTCAGAAAACCAACTACAATTCGCTCAACCCAAAAGACTTTTATCAAGAGTCAAACATTAAAACAAAAGATAACCTTTAAAATAGTTAAATTAACCATCTGCTAAACTTATTATATAAAAAATGCATTTATAGTTATGATTATGTTTAGGCGCGAAAGTAACTATTTTGAAATGCTCCAACAATCGAAGCTTGTAAAGTGAGGGACTCATTACCGAGGCCCATCTCCAGATGATCCAAGCCGCCTAAGCCTCGTTATATTCGGAATACTGATAATATTATTACTAATAATATTTTCTGTACAATACTTTTATGGGGACCAACCAAGCCATCGAGTTTTCGTCGCAATAACCGGACGGACGCTATACGCAGAGTCGGTTTCTCCGGATTCCACTGTGCACCTTAATTTTAAATAAAATTACTAGTTCAAAACAAATTTCTTTATTGTGTCTCTAATGGATAGAATATGACAATTCAGTGGAATCTTATCTTAACTTGGTATTTAAGTAATTATCTAAATACCCGTAGGGGGTATAACCGAAGACCTTACAATAACAAGATGAGTAATGCCATTCGATTTTTATTGCTTGCTCTAGAGTCTAGACTCTCAGGCAATTTAAAAAGATGCCATTGATCTTAATCACACATGGGATTAAATACTTTCTTATGCTCTCAATGCGTTGCGCATCTTGTTATTATGAAGTCTTTGGTAGAATCAATTGTTATCGCATTTTATAGAATTTTGCTTATTAAAAGGTTAAAGGACTTGTCAAAGAAACCTGAATGCTTTAAAAATCCATTGAAAGGAATAGAAAAGTAGGCAACTTTTATTTGTGCGACTCAAATTCAAAAGGAACCACTTTGTAGCATACTTTAAAAAAATTTCAGTGGATTTAAAGTAGTGGCCGGCAATTCCGACTCGTATGTGTTGTATCACTGAAGTATTCAAGGGAGTTCTGTGGAACCCCCGAGTAGGAGTAAATTTAAGCACACGCCTGTGCTGGAGCTTCGACCTCCTTTGGCTCCGGAGTTGCGGCCAACTTAATGCGCTTGCACTGCCTCTCTTCTGGGTCGTCATCGCTGAAACCCTCTTCCGAGGCCGCCACCATAGGCTTCTCCCTTTCACTCACTGCTGGCACCACTCGAACAGGTTGTTCCTTTTCATATAGCTCCAAGAGCTTGTTACCCTCGTAAAGGACAAACGGTAATGTGGCTCTCTGATAATAATCCGGCAGAAGCTCCAGGTTGTTGATAACTGTGTCCAGCATGTGCGACTTTTCGCACCAGATTCCTGGTGCATCGTTTCGCACTGGGTTGATGTGGACATGCAGGTGGTAGAAGGACGGCTGATAGTGGAAGTACATGCGAAGCTGGTTGGGGTTTAGGCCGTAGCGCCTGAAGATGGCGTCCTTTGTCGACTGTCGCAGGTTACGCAGCAGATCCAGGTGGCTAGCAGTTAGATCCCGCAGCGATTTTAGACCATGCTTGTGGACAATGCCCAGCAGATACAAGTTCTCTATATTCCGTCCGTCCCACTTAAGATCGGGCAATAGGATGAAGCCTGTCTCCGGATCCTTGTCCTCGAAAACAATCCTCTCCGTCTCCTGCTTGTGCTCTAGTATGTTATACACCCATTCCAAGGAGAATTGGCTTGAGGAGAGGTATGGAAGAGTTATCTTTTCATAGAGATCTGGTGTCTCTCGAATAAGGTACTTTTGGCAAATGGAATACTTCTCGATGTGTTTATCCGTGGCGGGATATATGACAGTACTTTTGACCCCTGTGGTTAAATATCATTGTGAGTTTTAAGCAATGAAATACATATACTAACAATTGAATTTAAATTCATTCATACCACATAAATCTCTGCTAGGTACAACCTGAAAGCTGCCGTAAATGTTGTTGACAAATTCTGTGTCCACCATGAGGTCTGCGCTAAAGTAACTCGGCTTCTTCGGCGATTCCTTTAAGAGCGACTGAGTAGCGACATCGCTTTCCCTATAGGCTGTATAAATTAATATACTCGATTAGGAATAGGAATTCATGAGCAACAGCTTGAGAGAAAATCTACCATTTTTTTCGAAAACAACAATAGCGTCGTCCGTTTCCGAAAGGTCGGGGAAGGTGCCGAGCAGGGAAATGCTTTTCCGGACACTGTTGTTGCTAAGTATCCGCTTTAGCTGGAACTTAGACAAGTCGTACGACGGCAAGTTTCCCTCAGTGCTCTTCTCCGCAGGTTCCGGCATCTTAGTTTTGGCTTATTATTTAGTATCAATAAAGAAAAAAAGTACTTTCATGCGGCTTTTCCAGAAGTGCAGTATGACCGTGGTTGGATATCTAAGATACGGCTCTCAAGTAGTGTTGGGTAAATACTGTTATATACTAATTTCTTCAATCTCCAGCGGTGATTTTCCAAATTTTCTTCTCGCAATTAATCCAAATTATCCCATTTTGAACTAAACATTAAAAAAAAATTGGTAGTAAGCTGAACACTTTAATGACACAAGGAGCTGCTTTTTAAAATTTGAAGAAACCAGCGGAAAGAAATCCCATCTGACCAGCCTTGGTCACTTTTCAGTATATTCATAAAGTAATCTCTGCCATCCAAACTGCGGTCATATTGCTTGTTTTTTAATTGTTTTATTTTGTTTTCGGAGCGATTCTGTCGCGAAATGGACATCGATAAGATCTGCTTGACCTGCCTGAGCTCAACGGGTCCGTTTCTATCCATCTATGACAACGGATCGGGTAGCTGTCTGGCCGATATGCTCAGGGAATTCACAAAAACTACGGTAAGGGGTTGCGAATCCCTTGAGTTGCAGTGTTAATTCCGCAGATTTCTCTGTTTTGCAGCCGCGTCGCCACGATAATCTGCCCGAGAAAGTGTGTCTCGGCTGTTTGAGTGAAATAAACCACTGCTACACGTTCAAGATCATGTGTGAGAATTCCAGTCGAACTCTGCGCCAATTGCTGCCGAATGCCCTACCCGAGGAGTCTGAGCCGGATAAGGTGTTAACAAAGCAGTCACTGTCCACCAGCGATCAGGCAGTGCAGACCTCCAAGTGGGAGCCGAGCCGTTGCACGGAAGTGGTCATAGATGACAGCAGCCTCTCCAAGCGCAGGATTTCATTTCACTTGGACGACGGTGACGGTGACGGAGACGGAGACGGTGAGGGCGAGGGCGAAGGAGAGGAATTCGACTACGAGCTGACCGATGAGCCCATGGAAAAGGCTACCGGCATAATCCTGCAAGTACAGCAAAGCTTGAAAGTAGAAAAGGAGGTTGACTTCACGCAGGCCGATGTCATTTATGAGGGCGATGACAACGACTTGGAGCAGCAGATCAGGGAGTGCAATCTGGACATATTCGAGAACGAGGTTGCAGATGTCTCCGTGCCAGCTCAGCCGGTTGCTACGAAAAAAGGCGTCGCTAAACTTATTGTGCAGCAGCAACAGGAAGGGGAGGAGGAAATTGTTAAACAGGAAGCTCATCCGGCAAAAAAATCCTCTCGGCGGAGGGCAGCTGAAAAACAAGAGCTGCACACCACGTCGGCTTTGTCGACATCTCCCGCGAAGCAGCTGAGAACTGGATCCAGCCACAGATCTCTTACCTCAGTTGCGGCGTCCGCAGCCACCTCGTCCTCCGCGGCTGCAGGAACCAGCCTAGCAGCGGGAGGAGCTGCGCTGGTAGCTGAGCTCAAATACCATTGTGATCGCTGTAATGCCGGCTTTGCACTGGAGAAATCCCTAATTATTCACAAGAGGCAGAACAGCTGCACGAACCGCAATTTCAAGTGTGATGAGTGCGAACGGGTCTTTGTGTCGCCGGATCATCTGGCCGAGCACCGGGCCAATCATGGCGCCCACAACTGTGCGGAATGTGGGTTGAAATGCGAGTCCAAGGAACAGCTAGGCAAGCACATGGTTCAGGGACACAAGCGAAATCTACGCAACCAGTGCAACGTCTGCCAAAAAGGTGTGTCTACTTAAGATAAAAATGTTCTCGAGTTCACAGTATAAAATATGCAATAATAATAATATCTTTCACAGTCTTTACCATGCTGTCAACGCTGCGGGACCACATGCGCATCCACACCGGAGAGAAGCCATTTGTGTGCAATATATGCGGGAAGAGCTTCACCCAAAACGCCAATCTGCGCCAGCACAAGCTGCGGCACTCGGAGACAAAGAGCTTCAAGTGCGAGCTGTGTCCGCACTCATTCGTAACCAAGGCGGAGCTAGCTTCTCACGCCCGCACCCACACGGGCGACAAGCCCTTTGAGTGTGAGGTGTGCGCGGCCAGGTTCACCACCAGCTGCTCGCTGGCCAAGCACAAACGTAAGCACACCGGGGAACGGCCCTACGCCTGCGATCTGTGTCCCATGAGGTTCACAGCCCTAAATGTGCTGAAGAACCACCGGAGAACGCATACGGGCGAGCGTCCATATGTGTGCCCCTTCTGCGCGAAGACTTTTACGCAGCGCGGCGACTGCCAGATGCACCAGAGAACACATCAGGGCGACCGCATCTACATTTGTCCAGTGTGCAACGAGGAGTTCAAAACAATGCCAGAGATGCGGTCGCATTTGTCCGGACACGAGCAGCACGACAAGCGACTGGTGCACTTCACCCTGATAAGCAATAAGGAAAATGGGAGCGGAGCCCTTGAGGATGACTTGAACGAGATGGCTGAGTCGGCGCTGATGATATGAACTTGTTATTGTTAGTTGCACAAAATCATAGCCAACGCTATTTACGCTATTCATTTTTCTAAAGCAAGCAAGTTGCAAGTTGCTTCAGCTCACCTGCTGCCTTCTGCAACACACACACACATGACATGTCCACGGTTCGTTTCCACTCGTTCACCTTTCCCCGCGAGAACACAGTTTATGTCGAAAACTCACAACTTTAGAACATCTTTAGTCTTAACTTAGTCGCTAGGTTGTAGATACAAATAAAAGCTTAAATGGTACATTGCAGTGTCGTCTCCTTCTCCTCATTGCTAGTAGAACTGACCATATTGCCCCGCTGGCTGCATAGCCGTCGACGTGGAGGCGATTGCAGCGACTGAGGCTGCAGCAGCGGAGGTCTCAGGCAGAAGCAGGGCGGTCGTAGCGGTTGTGGCGGGTGGGCCGCTCGTGACCGGCGGATCTCCATGGAACCAGTTGACTAGCTCATGGTGCGCACTCTGGACGCATTTCCGCTGGTCCGCAATCAGGTTTTCCGAGTATTTCACATGGTTGGCATAAGCATCTTTTTCGTGCTGCACATCCTTGGACATGCGATGCAAGTCCTTGAGTATTGCTGATCCCCACAGTTGGACGTGGATGTCCGGAATCTTGCTGGCGAGTTGCATGGCCGGCGTAACCATATTCATGCTCTCCTTAGAGTTTCCAATGCTGAGGAAGACGTGCGAGAGCAATACTAGCGAGCAGCTGGTCAGCCGATTAAGGTCCTCAGCGTTGGCCATTTTCAGGGTCTCGCGAAGAAAGCGCCTGTAAAATGAAAGTAAGAGTGAGATCAAAATAATGGCCAATAATAATGGTTCATAAATGTTCATCCACTTACTTGGCCTCGTGGAAGCTGTTTTTATGAAAGGCGTGCAGGCCCTGGACGTAGTAAAAGCCCCCCATTAGCGCCTGACTGCTGTAAGTGTGCGTGTTCTCTGTCGACACAGCGTCAAGGATTTGTTTGAGGTCAGTCTCCCGCTTTGTGCGCAGATAGATGATCGCCAGGTTGAGGTTGGCAAACAGCTTCAGGTCCCTCTCGCCGGTCTCGCTCACGCAAACGAGAAACTGTCGCTCGGCGTGCTCGAAAAAGCTTGTTGACATGGAGTACAGCCCGACGAGACAGTGCAGCTGAGCGGAATGGCGTCGCAGCAGACTTCGCTGTGGAGCGGCCAGGCAAACGTCCCGCGCGGCAGCAATCTCTCGGATGGCCAGTTCCCGGTTTCCCATCACCATGCGGCACATCACAATGTGCTCCAAGAGAATAACCTTGAATACGGACAGAATGGGCTTATCCTCCTGCTGCTTGAGCTTTTCGATTTGAGTAAGTGCCTTTTCCGTATATTTTTGTGCCTTGTCCATGTAACCCGCCATCATGGAGTGCGACACGGTCACAAGGTAAACCAGCACGTACAACTGCTCCTTAGGCAGCCACACGAACATCTCAAGCTGATTGGCGCCGAAGATAGCCTCGTCCGATGGCCAATTGGGTGCCATTATCGTTTGGATGGACATCTGTAGCTGCTTGAGGCTGGGCTTCACAGTCTTCACTTGTCCAAGGGCTAAATAGTAGCACACCTGCAGAACCAGGAAGAACACTTTAAGGTATTCCTTCTGGTGCGGATTGGGTATGTTGTTGTCGATGATTTGGCCCGCAGAGTTGAGCAGGGCGAGCACATCGTTGGTTTTCCGCTCGATCATCAGGATCATGGCGCGCGAAAGCAGGAACAGGACCTTCAGGTACGTGGCGCCCGCCTCGTCGGCGCTCTCCGCACCCACGGCTAGCAGCTCGGACGCCAGGGAGTACTCCCGATCGCTGGCATGTATCTGGGCCAACTGCAGCAGGAGTTTGCAGTGCCAATAGACGTTGGCTTGCGATAGTTCTACGGCGCGCCGCAGCATCGCCTTGGCTTGGTGAGAGTTCTGGTCCGTCTGCAGATGGAGTTGCGCCAAAAGCGAGGCCGTGTCAAACTTGACGTCAAAGTTGGGCAGTGGCTCGGAAATGCTCCACGCCTTTTCCAAATGATGGCGCGCCAGGTCTATGTTTTTTGTGTAGGCCATTAAGATCTGTCCCATTTGCAGATGCGTGCGCGCCTCGACCTTTGAGGGCGGCATGAATGTGAACAGCGCCTGCAGGCACTGGATGCACTTCTTGATGTTCGGCGGCTGCGAGGTGCGAAAAAACTCCGCCAAGCCAAGCAGCGAGATGTAGCAGGCGTCTTGTGAAGCCGCCGCCGACGTGGAGGCTGTTGCGCTCATTTTGGACACCAATTTCGGTTTGTTTATAGCGTTTTGTTGTCAATTTCTAGGGTTGTTGTTGATATTCTATCAAATTATCAATATATCGATATTTTTCTAAGGATGATATAGTTATATCACGGGCTGCCAGTGCTGGTTAATGCTTCTCGTTAGTGGTGGCACAAGCTGTAGCTGTTACCGGTCAATCGTTATCGAAATTAGATTTAGAGATCGGATATTTTAAAAATATCGTATCCGATTATTTCTTTTTTATCAAAAATATTGTATTTTTGTTTTTTCCAGTTCGGCCTTAGTATTGCCAGATTATGTATATTTTGCAAGTTTCTTGGCCCAATCATATTAAAATAAGAAGTTACGGGAAAATAAGTAAAATGGCATTGCGGATATCTATTAAAATACGATAATTAAATCTCTATCAATTAAAGACAGAAAAAAACCAGCGTAAAACGGCGAAAATTGTATCCTTAAATCGTAGATGCACCGTATACATTATTTAAAGACCATTAAGATTTGTATATTATCGGAACAACAAAAGAAGCTATCCTTGGCACGCCGAAGTTTGTATACCCTTGCGGCTTACAATTGGATCACTATGAATTAACAAAATTCAATCAAATGAAAGAAAAACTAACAGGAATTATACAAAATATTTATACATACCAAAAAATTCGTTTTCAACATTATTAAACGACAGTTAAAGTTTTACAGTTACAGTTTTGTACTTTCTTCTGCACTTAACGATCGTATGCCAGCTATATTCACGCATATATCATATAGCTGCCATTAATCTTAGTTTGGGCCCAAATGGCGCCCTGTTGAATGCAAACCCATATATTTTTGACGGGATCATAGAGTCAATATGTTAATTTCAATTAAAAATGCTAACTTAATGCAAAGTTTTTTTTAAAGTGATTTTTTCCGAAGTTTTTTTATGCCAATGTAA